>OY728164.1:1241807028-1244307028 GCA_963277665.1 Viscum album
AATGAAGGTGATGTTACATCTTTCAATTCATGGATTTCATAAGAAGTTTTAATGGAATCATGACTTTGTTACTTAAAAAATTATATGAAAGTGATATTTTTTTGGCTAATGTGTACTTACAACTCTGCATGTCACCTTTAAAATTTGTATGATCATTTTATTAATTATGCAGAATTTCATTCATTTTTTTTGTACACGTATGTGCCCACTAATTTATGTTTTACCTGCAGTTTTTAAGTAAACATATATGAATCTTGTGTAAGAGGTTTTTCTGAATATATTAACAAGTAACCTTTGATAAATGATGATGGTTTTCCTTGAGAAGTGATGTTTTCCTCTTAAGAAATTTTTTGTGATTATTTCCAAGGTTTTTGTTTTAAAAAGGAATTTATTCAAATTGTTTTAAAACCCATTACTGGGAATTATTATGCTCACCCTAAATTTTCAATTTATTATATAGGACTAAATATATTTATTAAGATTTGAGTACCCATAAGTTATGGCATTAATTTGAAGTATATTTTTGTTATGTTTTTGAAGAAGTGTATCTGCATCATCTAGTTTTCCAGAACCTAAACTGAATCAATATTATGTATTGTAACGAGATGTGTAATTTTTTTATGCATGTGTCATTGAAGAAAAATTACACAGCATGTATCAAACGCTGACTCCATGCTTCTAGGGTCGGGGTTTTTACAGTTGGTATCAGAGGATTAGTTTAGACAACTCTGGAAAATTAGAACAACAATAAAACTTTTATTATGTATTACTAATTAGAATTATTTCTTCAAATTTCATATGGATGAAAAAACAAGTCTTTTGTCTCTCCCAACCAAAATACTAGAGACTATAGTTTCCAAGTCATGTTTAGAAGTATATGAGACATTTTAAATCCTTCACCTGTCATGTAAACATATCTAATGTGTATCAAACTCTCCTCATATACTTCAACTCCATCAAAGAATAGGGTTTGCCTATTTCCATATGATGCATGCTCAACTTCTTTTCTATGTATGTAAGGGAAATTACGTTGAGGGTATGTTTAAATGATTTTCCCTAGATGATAATTTTCAATCCCTATAGGACTTTCAAGAGGCCGCACAGGAGGGTGACCTCTGCGCGGAATATCTTTGTCAACTCTTGACCTACAGTCTCTATGGTAAATTTTGGGACTTCAAAATTCTTGAGGATGAGTTTTCCCATTTGTTTTATAGATATCAAGTTCATTTTGATGTCTCCAATCTTCATACACTTCGTGCTTTTCTCTCATGGAACATTATATATCCACAAGATATTTTTCAAAGTTGTTTGTGCTGCATATGGACCGAAGAGATCGAGGAGTTAGGAACTGTTTAACAGATCCATTTAACTGGGAACTAGGGAAATTGTCGACACCAGTGGAACCTATTAAGGAACAACATGGTGGATGTCAGGAAGTCTGTTTCTGTGAGTTTTTTAGGGAATTAATGAATATGTATCACCCCATGTATCCTGAACCTTGTATTAAATGAATGATGATATATTTTTATGATTCAGAACATTAATATGTATTTTCAATATAACATCTCTATTTTAATATGGAAATTATTTGCCCAGAAGAAATTTGTTCTTAAAATTTTCATATGGAAGAACAGAGGTAACCAAATAACCTTTTGTATCTATCAACTGAGATACTAGAAACCATAATGTTAAAGTTATGTTTGGAAGTGTTTGAACACCTCAAAAATCTACGATTATTGTGAAAATATCATTATCAGTTATCCAACACTCCTAATGTTCTATGATTCTTCCGAGTATTAGGTTTTTTTATTTCCTCTTAGTACATGCCAAAACCGTATTCTATGAACTACACAAAAGTTATTTTGAGGGACTCTTCAAATGTTTTACAATGTATGGAAGATATCCGACTATAGAGAAATTTTGGGAATCCACCAATGTAGGTGACCTTTTTGAAGATTACCTTTTTCAACTCTTAAACATCAGTGTCTATAGGAGGATTTATGATTTCAATATTTTAAAAAACAAGGTGGTTCCGCTGGTTTATAAGAATAAATTCCTTTCTAATGTCGTCGATATTTTCATTTCCCGTTACATTTATATGAGATTTGATCGATGTAGACATAAGTTTAACTCTAACTATTTGAGATGTGTCTGGACCAATGAAACCTATGAATTTAATGCTGTCGTGGACACCATGGCATCAGAAGACCCCCAACTCTTATGGTACTGGTGAAGGGAGATTGGGGAAGATGTATGAAGGGTTGGAGTGTAATAGAATTTTGAGGGCACAATTATTTTTTAAGGGGGGATAATATGATATCCCTGACATATTTTACATGTAATAATAATATTTTAATAGTTTTAATTGTTATAATTTTCTTAATTTATGTACCAACCAAAACAATGCTTGAAAAATAAACACAAGACATATTTTATTCAATAAAACACTGAAACATTACATTTCAACAAGGCCAAAAGACCATAACTAACCTAGAATACCAATTAGGAAACCAATAAAAATTACTGGGAGACCCCCAAACACCACAAACATTCCATGAAAATAGTGGAAGTCCTTTGGATTTTTCACGATAATAAATAAAATGGAAGGAACAACAACAACTATTCAGAGCATTAAGGGTATGAAAAACACCATCTTCATAAAGCGTTTTGAGCATAGAAATCCCTGAACACCTATTAATATGTCCTTTGTGACCGTATGTAGCCATTGCGGTCCTTAGGTGACCATTGGTTTTGTAATGATCACAAAATCTTATAACTGTAGGGTACTTCTATGAAATTTTATTATATAAGGTATTTTGAATATTTTATGTATTTTATGTATAAAATCATTTTAAATGTTCTATGTATTTTTTTCACACCCCGACCACAAACCCCTATTATTTTATTCCTTTCTTGGCCCCGTGTGTTTTAGACATTGTTTGTTTTCGGTCCAGGTTTGAATTTTTTTGAAGCATTGATGTTTTCAGTGGGTCTCAGGCCGGTGCATGGTCACAATACTATTAGCAGTGCCTGTGCGTTTGGTCCTGGTGAATGCGCGGTCTCTCGACACTTAAAATAACCAAATTTTATAAATGTTTAAATAGCCATGATAAGTTTATTTTTTCAGATAATAATAATATTATTATCATTAAATTGATATTAATATTATTCTCGTTAAATTTCTATTAGTAGTATTTTTATTAAATTTTCATTAATATTATTATTACCACTATTAATTTTTTGGGTTTGTTTTTTGTTTGTTTATTTATTTATTTATTATTATTGTTATGTTATTATTAATATTAGGATTATAATAATTATTATTATTATGAATATTATTAAATGCTAAAATAAAAAACTGAAAACCCTAGTTCTACCCTGTATCGCCCACACCATCCCCATTTTTTTTCTTCTGTGTAGCGGCTCTTCGCCAAGATACCCCCCCCCCCTGTCGACCTCCTCCCTGCACAACCCTTCGACATTAGCCTCATCCCGGAACCGTCGTCCTCCCCTACTCCTTCTGACGAACCGGCCGTCCTTCACCCCCTCGCGGACCGCCGTTCTGCATCCCCCACCTAGTATGGCACCCCCCTCTTAGTACGAGATGACCACCCCCTCTCGATCCAGCGTAGCCTCCCCCATCCAGCGCGACCTCCCTTGTCCGGTAAGCTTACGACCGACAACACCTCACCATGGACCTTCCTAGAACACAATGTCCAAACTCTACCCCCTTCCCAGTGTGCTTCCGGTGAACCAGAACCCCTTCACAGAGTTCTTCTAGTGAACCGACCCATGTCGTCTCACGATCTTCAGGCACAAACTTGAATCTCATTGTGCATCGCCTCCACATTACTCTGGTTTGGCTGTGAATCCCCTCACATGGAGAATGGTGTCTCAGTTCATGTTGGACTGCGTCCCGTCCACCGGCGCCGACAGTGAATCGATTCATATCGCTTCAGAACACTCGCCGTTATTCGCAAGGATTGTTTGTTCTTTCCACATGTTTTTTTGTTTTCCACCACCATTTACGATGAGATTTTTATTTTCGTGTGTGAATTTAATTAAATATAGTCATTGTGTTGTGAAGTCCTTATATTTTATTTGTATTGTGGATAATGATTTTGGATGCAATCTCATATTTTTGCGTGTTTTCAAGGTTTCCACCATCGTTCGAGGTGAGGTTCTTTATCCAACTTTTTGTTGTGCACTTCATTATGTGACATATGGTTAATGTGAGTCCCTGGTGTTTTTTTGGATGTGATGGGGTCTTTTCCGCCCTAATTTTTGGGTTTCAGAAATTGTTACAGGGAGTCGAGATCGTTTCTAATTGCGCACACAGATTTTCCTTGGTATGGATATATATATATACGTCTTTTAGGTTTGTGTTCCCTCATGGCGTGGGGAACACGTGAATTAGTTTAAAGGTATATATATTAATATATACATGGATGTGCAAGTATGAGTGCGAGCGGTATTTTTCTTGTGTTAGAAAGTTTTGTCTTGACTTCCCTAAGGTAATAAAATCTATTCATTTCATTTCCATAACTTTTCATTAATGCATGATGTTTTGGTTATTTTATTATCTTGCTATGCGTCTTCATGGTATCTTTTTAAAGCTTTTCGTGGTGTTCTAAAGTTTTTTGGTGTTGTTAATGATTGGGTTTTACAAGAATATTGGTTTATTCCTTGTGAATAATGTCGTAGGTGTTTTTAAATTTCCACTTGTTCTTCTTGGGTGAAATTAGATGTTTGGGTGGGGTTTTCCCATAGAAATGTTTTGTAAAATTGGTTTGATTTGTTTTTGATTTGGTGTTTGAAACGTGGGGTTTCCATGGTTATGGTTGTGTGTTTTTCAAAAACTAGGCCTTTGGTTTATGAACCTGTGTGAAATTTTATAAGTGAGTGACGTGGGTGTTTTTGGGTTGAAAACAAATGTTGTATTTATGAAATTTTTTCTCAATGTTTTTGGTTGGTTTTAGAGTGTTTTTCATGGTTTGTCCTAGTTGGCCTTGGGAACATGCTAGGGTGAGTTGTTGGAAAATGAAAGGGGCGTTTGTTTTTTTGGGGTGTGTTTGGGTGAAGGTGGAAGACCAAGCCCGTTTGGAATTTTTAGAAGAGTGTTGGATTTTAAGTGTTGTGAAATCCCATTTGGCACTTTCTTAGGTGTTGTTGTTTTATCTTGAGTTAAAGTGAAGTCGGGCATGTTTTGGTAATGTAATGGCCCGGACCTCTCCATCCCCTTCCTTTGTCAAACAGAATGTCACAATGTGTTCTAAAGGGTAAAATGGACTTTTCCAACACTATCCAGAATTTTGAAACTAAACGCCATGTAGTGTGAGTACACGCCGTTTACCTCCTCGCCGGGTATACCCCATGTTGAAGGTCGTGTCCTTTCCATGTGAAATAAATGGGTACACGCTGTATGTCCATACTACACGCCGTGTATTCCCTCCCCGCGTACACGTTACTGTGTGTTGACCAGTCAACGGTCGTGTGCCATGTTGGACCTGTGTCCTTGCCGTGTGAAATAAATGGGTACACGCTGTGTGTCCATACTACAGGCCATGTAGTCCCCCCCCCCCCGCGTACATGTTACCATGTGTTGACTAGTCAACGGCTGTGTGCTGTGTTGGAGCCGTGTCCTTTCTATGTGAAATAAATGGTACACACTGTGTATCTAATACTACACGTTGTGTAGTCCCTCCCCGCGTATGCGTTACCTTCAAGCAGGGTGTTGACCAGTCAACGGTCGCGTTCCGCGTTGAAGTCCGTGTTGGAAGCCGCGTGGTGACCGTATGAAATGGCCGAGTACACGCCATGTACCATAAAGTACACGTCGTGTACTTTTTCTTTTCTTGCCTATAAATGGAGGGGTCCCCTCCTCCTTTTCAACTCACTCATCTCCTCCCCATTCCTCTGAGTGGAGCTCTCCCAGGAAACTCAGAGGTTCTTTCTTACATAACGTTTTCGTACGAGCTCCGATTGACGATCCGTCAGCGGCCACGGGATCGTAAAAACAAGGAGGAACATATGATCTTGGATCTGTTGTCTTTCATTCGGCCTTTCCTTTCCAACTTCTACCTGAGGAGGTTTTTCCGGGACTCTACGGAAGTGACGGACGCTGATGGACATCTTCTAAAGTTGATCCAGGGGAGCGTTGTGATCAGAACCTGTTGAGGTAGGGATCTTACATTCATCTCTCTAAATTGTGAATCATGCAGGGTATGTATCCTCTTATTTTCATGAGAAACGGTTGAACCAATAAACGAAGATAATAACTGGTTAAATAACGGGGATGGGGAAGTTGTTATGTTATCTTTATATCCTGTGATATTTTGTTGTGAATGGAATGAGCTTCTGTCTACTGAAAATCACGGTTGTTGGGGGCCTTTGCTTGTACAATTAAATGTTTCGCTATCTTCTAGACTATTTTTTTAAAGGAACCTTGTGGAATGTGGAATTTGGTTAATCATGTAAAGTTTGATGATTAAAATATGGAACACTTGTGTGATCACCCCAGTTGAACAAAATGGAATAATGAACTTGTGGGTGTTGTCTTGGATACCTGGCATGTGATAGGGGTGTTCTATGGGGTGTTGTGGATAGGGTGAGCAGTGGGGTTGCGGTTGGCTGGGTTGTGGGTTCGTGTAAATGTTATGTTGGTGACGGGAAGCAGGGCTGCGATAAATGGTATTAAAGGGATAATGATGTACGGGTTTTCGGTGTGATTGTGGTTATGGTGGTTGGTAGCGGGGCTGCAGGGATGGGTTGGAATGTGAACAGACTATGAGTTGTGAATAATAAATAAAAGTGGGGGAGTTAATGAATGGTGGGTCATGGTAATGGAACAGGATTAATAATCAATGGGTTGGTTGATAAGAAGGTTTTTTTGTGCTGCTTGTGTTTTCCTAACTTGATTTGTGGATGGCATGGATATGTTTTACGAACAATCAATGTGGTTGGTTGTGGATAGTTTCATAGTAGTTAAGGAATTAATAAAGTAATTATGCTGAAACGTGAAAACCTAAATGGGGTTGGGGTTGTTTATTATATGCATGCTTCGTAGTAGCAGTTCCAAGGCACGTGCTCAGTTTCACTTGTTTAGAAGCCATAGGTTGGGTTGTGTTTTTGGTATACATATATATATATGTGTATCTTTTGTGTTTTATCGAACCCCACCCATGTTGAGAACTTAGTGTCGAACACTCCCATTTCATGGGAGAGGGTGGTTTCCCCTTAGTTACTAGCTCTTTCCTGCTCCTTCTTCCCTAGGCTATGATGGCTTGAGGTGACCTTACACCTAAGACTCTTCAGGTAGGTTTCTATTGGGGTAGTTTTAGCCAAAGACTCTTGGGGCAGGTTCTACTATTTCCCAAGAATATTTGGGATGAGGCCCAGGTGTGTGCAGGCAGGATACGTGGTTCTGAGGCCCAGGTGTGTGCGGGCGAGATACGTGGTTGTGAGGCCCAGGTGTGTGCGGGCGGGATACGTGGTTGTGAGGGTGAGGTGTGTGCGGACGGGATACATGGATGTGAGTCCCAGGTGTGTGCGGGCGGGATGCGTGGTTGTGAGGCCCAGGTGTGTGCGGGCGGGGAGAGTGTGGCAGCGTTAGGACGTTCGCCGTTAGGAAGAGAAGCTAACTAAAGGGAAATGGTGCAGGGTAACCAAATACTCTTGTTCTTATATACTACTACTACCTATTTTGATTGTGTTTTTGGTGAGTGTGGCTGGTGAGGTTGGGTGGATAGAATTCCTTTCTAGGTTTCTTCTGTTGTTCTCATGGGACATTAGGATGTCTCCCCACTTGTGCACGAGAGCTTTAGGTTTCCCTACTGAGTATACCTATATGGTCACTCTACGTTTACTTTCAGGTTTCCAGGAGGACTACCAGGGCCGTTCTGGACCCTTCTAGTTGGACAGCAGGAGTTGTTGCAGTTACTATACTCTTGTTTTCTTTTGGTATTGTACATTGAGATTTCATATAATTGCACCTTGTTATAAAATTGTTTAAACATGCATGTGGGCTTGGTTTGGGTTTATTTCTATACACTTATTCTTTTCCTTTTTCATGGTTGACTTGTCCTATTTCCCGATATTAAATAATAAAAAGGGTAATGCCTCCCATATTTGTGAATACTCATACCCTTGGTGCTAGTCACCACCCCAGGGCCTACTGGAGGCGGGACTCGAGGGTCATTATCTCCCTTTCACTATTTCCAGCTCCGGAGGTTTATCTCTGGTGGGAGGGGGTCGTGAAAGAATGGTATCAGAGGTGATGGTTGAGAGATAGGATGTAGTCACGAGTTAGGAATAATGATGATTTCATGGGATAGTAGGGAAAAATGTTTGTTAATCTTGGTGTGTGACATAGGCCAGGGAATACTGGCTAGGACAAGGGATTTTAGGGGCCCCCGTGATCCGATGCAAGGACTCTGAGCCTACCGAACGACCAAGTGAGACTACATTGATTGCAGGGTAGAGACCCTAGGGAAGGTACATACATCATCATGATTTTGTTTTACTTGATTTGGGTGTTTTGGGAAATAAATTGAAATAAAAATGATAAAATTAAACCTTGAGAAATTTCTTTACTACTTGGGCTTAGGCGATCTTTGATTATCATACATCTATGGCACATGGATGTCGTCCCCGGGTGGCTCAGATGGCCGAGGCCCAACAGAATCAGGCGGTCGCTCAGTTGAAGATTGACCGAGAGGAGGAAGATAGCCAGTGGCAGAAGACTATACGTTCTTTCTAGCGGCAGACCCTCACGAAGTACAAGGGTATTACTTCAGATATGGAGACAGAGGGGTGGCTTGAGGAGATAGGGATCACTTTACCTTGATTCGTGCTCCGAGGGAGTACTGGGTTCTCCTATCAGTCAGTTAGCTGAGAGGTGCGGTGCGACAGTGGTGGACGCTCTACCTTAGAGAGAGGAGAGAGGAAGAGGATCCATGGGCTGACTTTGAGAAGGAATTCCGAGAGGAATTCCTTTCTTCCATGATCAAGGTGGAGAAGCGGTAGGAGTTACTCTCCCTTCATTAGGGGAGTATGTCAGTACGAGAGTTGGGGATCATGTTCAAGGATCTCATGTGCTTTTCTCCGGATCTCTTTCCGAATGAGGAGTCTCGGGTGAGACATTTGGAGGAGGTGCTTCATCCTTCGCTCCAGTATGTTGTCACCCCCCTTCACCCTTCCGACATACTTGGCAGTACAGAAGAAGTCATAGGTTGTAGAGAGGATTCACTCGTAGGGAGGTGCACCACGTGAGGGGATCCAACCAGGTTCGTCGAAGGGGAAGTCAGTCAGCAGTAGGTCTCCTGCGACGGGACCTTCCAGGTTCAGGCTAGTGGGGAGCAAGCCCTAGCAGTTTCAGTTCATATCTTCAGGTCCTCGTCCATTTTTCACGAGCCAAGGACCGAAATGTTTTTGTTGTGGGGGTTTCGGGCACATTCAAGGTCGGTGCCCAACCTGAGCACAGTATGGTGGAGGTGGGCAGGTTCAGTTCCCACCTCAGCAGCACTAGTTACCGGCGAGGCCCTTCCAGCAGCAGCAGGACCATTCTCTTCTGAGGGAAGAGATTGCGAGAGGAGGCCGACCTCAGGGTGATCCTCAGGGACCTCGACCTGGGCGTGGTCAGTGAGGTGGACGACATCAGAGAGGCAGAGGATCTGGGCGTGGACAGTTGCATGCAGCAGAGTTGACAGCTCCGGGAGGACCAGAGGTGGTTCGAGGTATGATTTGTTTGTTCATCACTCTCGTTTCTGCTTTGTTCAATTCAGGAGATTCACACTCCTTTGTTTCACTTGTTCTAGCCCATGCTTTGGGACTAGACGTAGAGAGACTTTCCGTACCACTGGTGCTGAGTACACTATTTGGAGGACAGACTAGCATATCTTGTGTTTGCCGGGGATGTGGGCTGACGTTGGGACCACATCGATCTAGTGGGGACCTTCTTCTGTTACAGATGCAGCCATACGATTTCATCCTAAGCATCGACTGGTTGTTTTCTGTTAGTTCCATTATCGACTGCTTCTGGAGAAGAGTCTTGTTCTCCGACGTGGACGGGCAGTGTGTAGCTTTTGTTGGCAAGAGGATCTCACAGGTGGGAAGCCGGCGTCTGGAGCCTCACCTTTCCTTGTTAGGTGTGTTATCAGTGGTTCCAGCTGATACAAAGATGATGGATTTCCCAGAGGTTGTTGTGGAGTTCCTCAATGTTTTTCCTGAGGAGGTTGTGACTCTACCCCCCCCCCCCCCCCCGACGTGATGTTGAGTTCAGGATAGACTTAAATCCTAGTGCACGTACGATTTCGATGGCCCCTTATCAGATGGAACCTTCGGAGTTGCGGGAGTTGCGAATTCAGATTGAAGATCTGATGGAGAAGGGTTTTGTTCGACCTAGCATATCTCCATGGGGTGCTCCTGTTTTGTTCGTGAAGAAGGCAGATGGTGGTCTCAGGCTATGCATAGACTATCGAAGTTTGAACCAGGTAACAGTCAAGAACCGTTACCCCCTTCCAAGGATAGATGATCTCTTCGACCAACTGAGGGGAGCATGTTGGTTTTCTAATATTGATCTATGATCTGGATATCATCAACTGAGGGTAAAGGACAGTGAAATCTCGAAGACGGCTTTCAGGTATAGGTATGGGAACTTTGAGTTTGTAGTGATGCCGTTTGGAGTTACGAATGCACCGGCCGTGTTCATGGGACTCATAAACTTTGTCTTCCGGGAGTTTCTGGATAGGATCGTCATTGTGTTTATCGATCACATCCTGATCTACTCATGATCAAAGGAGGAGCACGTTGAGAATCACAAGGCATTCTTAGAAGTCCTTCGACACCACCAGCTTTACGAGAAATTGTCGAAGTGTAAGTTCTTGATGTAATAAGTACACTTCCTTGGGCACGTGGTGTCTCAGCATGGAGTGTAAGTGGACCCGTCAATGGTGGAGGAAGTTGTTTCTTGGGAAGCACCCAAGAGTGTGGCAGAAGTTTGTAGTTTCATGGGGTCAGCAGGTTACTATCATAGGTTCTTTTCAGACTTCTCACGAGTTGTTGCTCCATTGACAACTTTGACTAGGAAGAACCAGGTCTTCCTATGGAGCGAGTATTGCAAAAAATCTTTCGACTACCTGAAGGAGAATTTGGTCAGTGCTTCCGTACTAAGGTTTCCCGAGGAAGGGTTGTTGTATGTGGTGTTTTGTGATGATTCTAGCCTTGGTCTGTGGTGTGTGCTGATGCAGAAGAAGGGAGTGATCCGTAATGGGTCTAGGCAGTTACGCCCTCACGAGCTTAACTATGCCACCCATGACCTAGAGCTTGCAGCAGTAGTGTTCGCACTGATTTTTTGGCGACATTACCTCCTTGGGGAGCGCTTTGTGGTCTTCTCAGATCACAAGAACCTGCGTTATATCTTCTCCCAGCGTGACCTGAACCTGCGGCAGTGGAGATGGGTCGAGTTTCGCCAAGACTATGACTTTGAGATCTCTTATACTGAAGGTAAGGGCAATGTTGTGGCTGATGCCCTGAGTAGGAAATCGCATCAAGAAGTGGTTCGGGAATCCACTAATGCTTGGAAGGCTATGGGAGAATTGGCTGCCATGCACTTGGATGCAAGGGTAGAAGGTGATAGAGGTTGTTTGTTTTAGATGCCGGTGCAGTCCTCCTTGTTGCAGTAGGTGGAAGAGTCTTAGTGGGGGGACTCTGAGGCAGATGTAATGCAGGATCGTGTCGATCAGGGAAACGCTCCAGAAGGATAGTCAAAGGACAGCCGACTTCGGATGATTTTCCATGAAAGGTTGTTTGTTCCGGAGGCGATGCATGAGGGAGTTCTCCGTGAGTTCCGTAGATCAGCCTTGGTGGTACATCCAAGAGTTTCAAAAATGTATCAAGGCCTATGAAAACAGTTTTGGTGGCCTGGGGTGAAACGGGAAGTGGCAGAGTTTGTGGCTAAATGCCTAGTGTGTCAGAAAGTGAAGGCTGAACACCGTGTTCCCAGTGGCTCGTTGCATCCTTTAGATGACCCCAAGTGGAAGGGGGATGAAATCTCGATGGACATCGTCATAGGACTACCCGGAGCACAGGGTGGTTATGATTCTATCTAGGTAGTGGTGGATCGACTGACGAAATCAGCTCACTTCTTAGCAATTAAGGAGTCAAGCCCTGTGAGTGCCTTATCACAGAGGTACGTAGACGAGGTTGTGCAGTTTCATGGAGTTCCAAAGACTATCATCTTTGATCGGGATACTCGGTTTACCTCACGAGTCTGGAGGGGGTTACAACATGCTTTTGGCACCCATCTACATTTTAGCACTGCATTCCACCCACAGACCGATGGAAAGACAAAGCGGACTATCCAGACGTTGGAGGACATGCTGTGAGCATGCATTCTGGATTTCATAGGATCATGGGTACGACAGTTGCCTTTAGTAGAGTTTTCCTACAACAACAGCTTCCACTCTACTATTGGCATGGCACCATTTTAGGCTTTGTATGGAAGACCATGTCGTTCACCCATTTGCTGGGCAGAGGTTGGTGAGACAGGTGCTCTTGGGCCAGAGGTAGTGCATAGCACCACAGAGAAAGTCCAGCTTGTACGTGAGAGGATGAAAGCGGATCAGGACCGACAAAAGTCTTATGATGATCATCGAAAGAGGAATTTGGAGTTCGAGGTGGGAGACCATGTGTTCTTGAAGGTTTCCCCTCGAAGGGGGCAGTGGAGGTTCGGGAAGGGGAGTAAAATCTCCCCTAGCTTCATCAGACCTTTCGAGGTGCTGAGGTGAGTCGGCGAAGTAGCATATCAGCTGGCCCTGCCACCTCAGTTGGAGAAGGTTCATGATGTCTTCCACATCTCCCAGTTACGTCGATACTTACATGATGACTCTCACGTTATCGACTGGGGAGAGCTAGATATGGGAGACGACGTGACCTTCGAGGAATGAACAGTTAGAATCAAGGATCGTAAGGAGAGGGTGCTCTGTGGACGAACCATTTCGTTGGTTCGTGTGTTGTGGCGGCATGGCGGCCTTGAGGAGAGAACATGGGAGCGGGAGACCCAGATGCACGCTCAGTACCCAGAGTTGTTTTGACATGGTTTTTCCCTTGTTCTTATGAGCTTTGTGTTGATGTTATACATTGTACCTTGATATATGGAATGCTTGGCTTGTCAGTTCTGAGATGTTTTGTTTCCTTGTTCCCTGGAAGTGTGAACATGTCTGGATGTGTGGGGAAAGGGAAAAACCTGACCCTTAATCGAGACGCATTAATGCAGATACGATTGAACCTGTGTGGGAGAGTCAGTTCCCCCTAAAGCAGATAATATCTCGACATAGGAGAAGGAATTTCCCAATACCACATTTTCGGGCAGTGTGTTGGTTGTGTGGTGTTGGGGGTAGTGTGAGTTGAAAAATCCTAATGTATGAAAGTGGTAAGACCCAATTCTTAATCGAGACGCATTAATGAGGATGCGATTAAACCTGTGCATGCAAGTTAGTGCCGCCTAAAGCGGATAATATCTCGACATAGGAGAAGGAATTCCTAACACATATGATTAGGGTTGTTTGTTAGGTTCCTGTTATAATGAGAACCCTAAGAGCTATCTTGTTGGGTTCCTCTAGGTTGATTTTTGAATTCGCGGGGACAAGAATGTTTTAAGAGGTATCTAATTTAATGGCCCGGACCTCTCCGACCCATTCCTTTGTCAACAAGAAGGTCACGGAGTGTTCTGAAGGGTAAAATGGACTTTTCCCACACTTTCCAGAATTTTGAAACTACACGCCGTGTAGTGTGAGTACACGCAATGTACCTCATCGCTGGGTATACCCTGTGTTGAAGGTTGTGTCCTTTCTGTGTGAAATAAATGGGTACACGCCGTGTTTCCATACTACACGTCGTGTAGTCCCTCCCCACATACGTGTTACCGTGTGTTGACCAGTCAATGGCCATGTGCCATGTTGGAGCTGTGTCCTTGCCGTGTGAAATAAATGGGTACAGGCCATGTGTCCATACTACACGCCGTGTAGTCCCTCCCCACGTACGCGTTACCGTGTGTTGACCAGTCAACGGACGTGTGCCATGTTAGAGCCGTGTCCTTCACATGTGAAATAAATTTGTACACGCCGTGTATCCAATACTACACTCCATGTAGTCCCTCCCCGCATATGTGTTACCTTCAAGCCATGTGTTGACCAGTCAATGGCCGCGTTCCGCATTGAAGTCTGTGTTGGAAGCTGCGTGATGACCATGTGAAATGACCGAGTACACGCCATGTACCATAAAGTACATGTTGTGTACTTTTTCTTTTCTTGCCTATAAAAGTAGGGGTCCCCTCCTCCTTTTCAATGCACTCCTCTCCTCCCCATTCCTATGAGAAGATCTCTCCCAAGAGACTCGGAGGCTCTTTCTTCCATAACTTCTTCGTACGAGCTCTGATTTACGATCCATCAGTGGCCATAGGATCGTAACGATGAGGCAGAACTTCTAATATTGGATACATTGTATTTCCTTAGGCCTTTCCTTTCCAACTTCCTCCTGAGGAGGTTTTGCTGGGACTCGACGAAAGTGACGGACGCCGACAGACGTCTTCTAAAGTTGATCTGGGGGAGCGTTCTGATCAGAACCTGTTGAGGTAGGGATCTTACCTTCATCTCTCTAAATTGTGCATCATGAAGGGTGGCTATAATCCTGTTTTCATGAGAAACGGTTGAACCAATAAATGAAGATAATAACTGGTTAAAGAACGGGGATGGGGAAGTTGTTATGTTATCTTTATATCCTGTGATATTATGTTATGAATTGAATGAGATTCTGCCTAGTGAAAATCACGGTCATTGGGGGCCTTTGCTTGAGAAATTAAATGTTTCCCTATCTTCTAGACCATTTTTGCGAAAGGAACCTTGTGGAATGTGGAATTTGGTTAATCCCATAAAGTTGGCTGATTAAAATCTAGAACCCTTGTGTGATCACCCCGGTTGAACAAAATGGAATAATGAACTTGTGGGTGTTGGCTTGGATACGTGGCATGTGATGGGGGTGTTTTGTGGGTTGTAGTGGATAGGGTAAGTAGTGGGGATGCGGTTGGATTGGTTGTGGGTTGGTGTAAATGATTACGTTGATGATGGGCAGCAGGGCTGCGATAAATGGTATTAAAGGGATAATGATGTACGGGTTTTCGGTGTGATTGTGGTTATGGTGGTTGGCAGCGGGGCGGCAAGGACGGGTTGGAATGTGAATGGACTATGGGTTGTGAATAATAAATAAAAGTGGGGGAGTTAATGAATGGTGGGTCATGGTAATGGAACAGGATTAATAATTAATGAGTTTGACGATAAGAAGGTTTTTTTGTGCTGCTTGTGTTTTCCTAACTTGATTTGTGGATGGCAGGGATATGTTTTACGAACGATCAATGTTGTTGGTTTTGGATAGTTGCTTAGTAGTTAAGGAACTAATAAACTAATTATTCTGAAATGTGAAAACCTAAATGGGGTTGGGGTTGTTTATTGTATGCATGCTTCGTAGTAGCAGTGCGAAGGCACATGCTCAGTTTCACTGTTTCGAAGCCATAGGTTGGGCTGTGTGTTTGGTATACATATATATATATATATACATATATGTATCTTTTTTGTTTTATCGCACCCCACCCATGTTGAGCACTTAGTGGCGAACACTCCCATTCCATGGGAGAGGGTGGTTTCCCCTAGTTACTAGCTCCTTCCTACACCTTCTTCCCTAGGATATGATGGCTTGAGGCGACCTTACACCTAAGACTCTTCAGGTAGGTTTCGATTGGGGTGGTTCTAGCCTAAGACTCTTCAGGCAGGTTCTACTGTTTCCCATGAATCTTCGGGATGAGGCCCAAGTGTGTGCGGGTGGGATATGTGGTTGTGAGGCCCAGGTTTGTGCTGGCGGGATATGTGGTTGTGAGCCCCAGGTGTGTGCGGGCGGGATACATGGTTGTGAGGCCCAGGTGTGTGTAGGAAGGATACGTGGATGTGAGGCCCAGGTGTGTGCGGTTGGGATGCGTGGTTGTGAGGCCCAGGTGTGTGCAGGCGGGGAGAGTGTGGCAGCGTCAGGATGTTCGCCGTTAGGAAGAGCATCTAACTAAAGGGAAATGGTGCGGGGTACCCAAATAATCTTATTCTTATATACTACTACTACCTATTTTGATTATGTTTTTTGTGAGTGTGGCTGGTGAGGTTGGGTGGATATAATTCCTTACTAGGTTTCCTCTGTTGTTCTCACGAGACATTAGGATGTTTCCCCACTTGTGCACGAGAGATTTATGTTTTCCTACTGAGTATACCTGTATGCTCACCCTACGTTTACTTTCAGGTTTCCAAGAGGACTACCAGGGTCGTGTAGGACCCTACTAGTCGGAAAGTTGGAGTTGTTGCAGTTTTTGTACTCTTTTTTTCTTTTGGTATTGTACTTTGAGCTTTCTTATACTTTCACCTTGTTATAAAATTGTTTAAACATGCATGTGGGCTTGGTTTGGGTTTATTTCTATACACTTGTTCTTTTCCTTTTTGGTGGTTGACTTTTCCTATTTCCTAATCTTAAATAATAAAAAGGGTAATGCCTCCCATATTTGTGAAAACTCACACCCTTGGTGTTATTCGCCACCCCGGGGCCTACTGGAGGCGGGAATCCAGGGTCATTGTCTCCCTTTCACCATTTCCAGCTCAAGAGGAGCATCTCTGGTGGGAGGGGGCCATGACAGGTAAATATTTTATTTCAGGGTTGTTTGGCCACTGGTATAAAGATGGAATTTGTTGTTGTTTTTTAATTGGTTAATAAATGTTTTGATAAAAAGATGAGCATTGTGAAGATAAAGGCCCATTTTTCATTTTAGATTGACTGTTTAAAAAAGGTTTGATGTGTGTGAATTGCATGAGGCCCTTTTGGAATCTTTGAAACTGTATGTTTGGAATACCCCTCCTTGGTTAGGCCCCTTGCCTCGTCTTTCGATCATGTGACAGAAGGGTCCTTGGTATGGGCCTCCTTTCGAGAATATTTATTTTAAGCCATGAGACTAACCTTGAGGCGGTTAGGGCAGTTCCAGATTGTGTCGCGTGCTTGAATATATATATATATATATGGCTTGTTATTTGAATGTGTGTCACACCTCTTTGTGAACATAGCATGGAAACATAGTTTATCTAGGGGGTTTACTGAAAACTATCACTGCAATAGTTTAGATTACACACTGGCTAGTGGCCAATAACAGAGATCTGTTGTGTTATTATTATTCCTATGGGATTGGGCCCCTCCACCAGTCCAGGTAGGGAGATAGTCGGGCATTAGGGAGTTATAATGTCATCGAGAGTAGGGATTCCTTCAGGATGAGTTACATCTATAGTATGTTCTGGTCTTCATCCGAGTTCCTAGGTTATTCGTGATCCTTGGGTATGAGAACTATTAGTAGCATTGCCTTTGCTGTGTGTGGAATCATACACTTGAACTTGGTTTTGGTGTTTTCTTGGAAAAGTTTTGTGTGTATGGTTGGTTTTAAAATGGACTTCAAAGTAGTTGTTTTGGAAATTTTTGTGTGAGCCTCACTTTTGTTATCTTTTCCTTGTTTTTTAATTATATGGGAAATGAAATTGTGATTGTTTGTTTTCAAAATATAGTGTAAATATGAAAACATTATTTTTATAATTGTAGTTCAAACTAATATTATTGGGATGTTTTGGAAATGAAAAGTTCATTGATTTTGTTGTTCATTTTTGGCATTCCTACTGAGCATTTTAATGCTCATGCCTATCCTATATTTTTAGATGCAAGTTCGGCTTTTTGGGTCAGGTTCTTGTATCATCTTCCCATGCCTGGTAGGTTGTTATTTGTTGGAGGTGACCAAGAGGCCACAAGGAGGCACAAACAGCCTTGTTTTCTTACCGCTGCTAGTTTTATTTTTCATTTTTTAGATTTTATTATTTTATTTGTCTTTCTTTTATGTTCCAAATCATTCCCAATTATTTTTTTGATACCTGAAACTAGTTCCCAGCCCGCGGGGATTAGGAACGACCCTCAAGACTAGCCACAGACTAGATCATGTTATCGGTTAAGGGCCGACCCGGTTTGGTTCATGGAAAAATGGTATCAAAGGAATGTTATTGTTATTTGGGGTGTTTGGTAGAAGTAGATTAGGACTGTCACGGCTCAGGAGGTAGGTTATGGGTCTATGCCTGATCACGACTACTCATGACAAGACCTGAGTTACCAGGGTTAGTCCGGAATTAGAGTATTTTGTCTTTGGTTATTTTGGATTGAGGAATTAAAACGGGGGGTGAATCGGTTCACATTGCGGCCTCATATGGGGCGGTGATCCATGTGGAGTCCAAGTTCTTGGATTAAGGTCCTCTTAGTGTTATTCCTTACTTGGGGCATGGCTCACCACCATGTCATCGGGTTAGGAAAAGACACTAGTTCCTCATTCTGATGGACTATAGTTGTTTGTGTTTTATTTTTACCTCAATTAATGTGTGTGTTTGTTAAAAATGAGTGTGATTTATAAATGAAAAAGGGGGTTTCTTCCACATTGTTTTTGAAATTAGTAAAGTGGGTTTTTAAGGAGAAAATGTATCAGTTTGGGAAAACATGGTATGTGCTAGGATTTGGTTAGGAAAATAAGTGTTTGAACCTTCGAACTCCTTATTCACAGGTGCATGGGTATGTACGGGGATCACGTGGGGGCACTTGTTCGCAGATGATGTGAGAGATGTTGAATGAACACACATGTTACGGTTCATAAGGTTCCAGAGGTGAGTTTTAAAATTTTAATGAAATAAAGGTTTTGGAAAAGTGATTTATTATTATTTTTGTATATGTTTGGCATATGGGCCTCTTTCCCATGGCTTGTGTTGTATATTTGATTGAGTTTTGCCTTGATGTCAGTTTCAATGGTTCTTTTCACATGGTGATGAGTATGCTGCCCAGAAAGCCTCTGGATGATGGTAATGAGTTATGCCCAGTCCCCAGTTCCTATTTTGTGTTTCCTTCTTATCAAGGGTAACAAAGTCTGTTAGAGGTAGTTATATAGTTCGGAAAGATAGTGTGTCTTTGGGTTGTTGGAAACTCCCTGGGTAGTTAAGGTTTGTACCATCTAAGAGTTATTTGAGGGTTCAGTTATATACTAGTAAAGGTGGGATGTCTCATCGTCGTTAGCGTCCGGGCTGTAATTTGTGGGGGTTGGCTCTGGTGAAGGTTCCCCATCTGGAAAGGATCTTCGCATGTACTGACTCCCAGTTTCTTGGACTGTTCTCTCACATTTCACTAGTGTGGCTATTTAATGCATTCTAAGACACCTTTTCGCATCCCTCTGATGTCTTGTTATCGTTCGACTGTTCGGCTCACCGGAGTGTTATGAAATAAGTTTCATTTAGGAGAAAGGAGTTAGGGACTGGAGGACACAAATTCTTTACTATGAGGCAAGAGATGCTTCATCCATCAGGGCCCCAGCCATAGGTCTCGGGGAGAAGTTCGTACACAGTCAGAAGATTCCAAGGGTGTGTGGAACCTCGATCTGGATAATGTTTTCATCTTTGGGATGGAAATATCCAAAATTTAATTGTTCTATTCTCGTCACTGTCGTAATCTAATCCTTGTTGTGGTGGCATGATGAGTGTGTTCTCCCACAATACAAGCGGGCTCATCTGGTCTTAGTGTGGTTTTTAAATTGTTTGGTCTCTCTGAATGGTGTGTGCCATGAATAAACAGACCTGTTCTCATTTTGATCTTGTATCAACTGTGTTTGTTAGGGGGATGTTCGTTTCATGAAATTGATGGGACGTGTTGAGTTAATTTCTCATCCTCATGTTGCTGGGTTATTCTATACAAGCTTTCTGTCAAAGTATCAGGTGTGTTTTTGGGTCCATGTGGGGAAAATGTACGATTTTGGTTTTGCAGTTCCCACATCCCCCCCCGGGGGGTGGTTTGTTCTGGTTTCGAGGGTTTTCATATTAGTAAATTCTTTTGATGGGGAGAACCCTCCTGTGTTCTCCCCTCAACTTCGGGCAGTGATTGTTCTTGAGTTGGTCGGGCGTGACGTCTGTTGGTAATGGTCAGCCCGAGCCTCTCGGTTCACTATGATTTTGTCTGGGCATGGACTCAAGTTATGTGAAATGTAGGTATGGTGACTTTCTGGGGGTAGAAAGTGTCTGTGGGGGGGGGGGGGGAATTGTCATAGCTCGACCACATATGCATATTATTTTATTCATTTATCGGTCTTGCATCATTTTACCATAGTTGAGTTTGGTTCCGGGATTGAATTTTTTAAGCTTTGTTGTTTTTGGTGGGTCTCAAGTCGGTGTGCGGTCACGGTACCATTAGCAGTTCCCAGGTGTTCGGTCCTGGTGAATGCGCAGTTTCTCGATACCTAAAATAACTAAATTTTATAATGGTTTAAACCGCAATGATAAGTTTATTTTTGTAGATAATAATAATAATAATATCATTAAATTTATGTTAATATTATTCTCATTAAATTTCTATAAGTATTATTTTTATTAAATCTTCATTAATATTATTATTACCATTAGTATTAATTTTTTTGCTTTTATTTTATTGATTTATTTATTATTATTATAGTTATGTTATTATTAATATTAGGGTTATTATTATTATTATTATTATTATTATCAGTATTATAATTTTTTAAAGTAAAAAAATGAAAACCCTAGGTCTACCCTGCATCGCCCCGTCCCCCCCCCCCCCTCTTCCCATTTTTTTCTTCTACGTAGCAGCGCTTCACCTGGCTCCCGCACCACACCCTTGTCGACCTCCTCCCAGCACTACCTTCTTGCATTGGCCTCCTCCCTGCGCAGACGTCCTCCCCTGTTCCTCCTATTGTGTCGGCTGTCCCGCACCCCCTTACTGACAACCATTCCTCAGCCCCTTCCTGGTCCGGTGTGCCCTCCTCCTCCTGGTCCAGTGCGGCCTCCCCCTCCTGGTCTGGCGCAACCCCCCCTTCTGGTCCGGCGTGACCTCCCCTTCCCAGTCTGTCATGGCCTCCCCCATCTGGTGCAGCCTCCCTTGTCCGGTCGACTTCTGAACGACCTCACATCATCGTTCCCCAACCTATCACCCACTGTCTGAACCCGACCCCCCTTCCCGGTGCACTTCCAGTGAACCCGACCCCTTTCCCAATGCGCTTCTGGAAAACCTAACCCTATCGTCTGATGATCTTCCCGCACAGACCCGAACCCCATTGTGCAGCACCTCCGCATTGTTCCGATATTGACGTAAATCCACTTGCTAGGTTTGTGAAGGGTTTCTCGGTTCATGTCGGACCACATACCGTCCACTTCCGTTGAAGGAGAAGCGAATCAGATCGCTTCGGACCGATCACCGTTATTCGCGGGGCGCGTTTGGTCTTGCCGCATGTTTTGGTTTTCCGCCACCATTTAAGGTGAGATTTTTATTTTCTCGTGTACATTTAATTTAATGTATTCATTGTGTTTTTATGTTTTTCTATTTTATCTATATTTTGGATAATTATTTTTCGATGAAATGTCAGCTTGCTGTGTGTTTTCAAGGTTCCGGCCATCATCCGAGGTGAGGTTCTTTATCCACCTTTTTTGTTGTTCACTTTATTTAGGGTCTTATGGTTAATGTGAGTCCCTAGTGTTTTGTTGGATGTGTGAGTGTATTTTCCGCACTATTTTTTGGGTGTCAGAAATTGTTTCAGGGAGTCGAGATCATTTCCAAGTGCACACAGGTCTTTGTCGCACTATTTTTTGGGTGTCAGAAATTGTTTCTGGGAGTCGATATCGTTTCCAAGTGCGCACAAACATTTTCCTAGTTATGGATATATATATATATATATATATCTGTGTGTGTGTATTTTGATTTCCTGTTCCCACATGGTTTGGGGAACACACTCACCAGATTAATGGTGTGTATATATATACATGGAAGTGTGTGTGTGCGTGTGAGCAGGATGTTGGTTGAGTTAGTATGTTTCAGCTTGACATCGATGAGGTAGGAAAATCCATGCATTTCCTTTCCATTACTTGCCCTTAATGCTTTAGGTTTTCATTATTTTATTATCTTTATATTCATCTTCTTGGTACCTCTATAAAGCTTTTCGTGGTGTTCTAAAGTTGTTTGGTGTTGTTAAAGATAGGGTTTTACATGAATCTGGGTCTATGCCATGTGTATGATGCCTTAGGTGTTTGTAAATTTCCACTTGTTCTTCATGGGTGAAATTGGATGTTTGGGTGGGTTTTTCCAATAAAATTGTTTTGTTAAATTGGTTTTAAATATGTTTCAGATTTTGTTTATGAAACGTGGGTATTTACCTGGTTATGGTTTTGTGTTTTTCTTAAAATAGGCTTTTGGTGTATGAGCGTGTGTGTAATTTTATAAGTGAGTGACGTGGGTGTATTTGGGTTGAAAACAAATCATTTATTTATGAAATTTAGTCTGAAATATTTTGGTTGGGTTTTGAGTGTTCCTCTTGGTTTGGCCGAGTTGGCCTTGGAAACATGCTAGGGTGAGTTGTTGGAAAATTAATGGGGTGTTTTTTTTTGGGTTGTGTTTGTGTGAAGGTGGAAGTCGAATCCCATTTGGCATTTTGTGGAAGTGTGTTGTCTTGTAAGTGTTGTGAAAGACCATTTGGAACTTTATTAGGTGTTTTTGTTTTAACTTGACTTAAAGTGAACTTGGTCATGTTTTGGTAAATGGTTTATTTAAGGGACTCTTTGGAATCATTGGCATAAAGATGGTATTTGTGGTTTTTTTTAATAGGTTAATAAATTTTTTGATAAAAATATGGGAGGTGTGAAGCTAAAGTCCCATTAGAAAATTTATATTGACTGGTTACAAAAGGGTTGATATGTGTGAATTGTATGAGGCCCATTTGGCATCATTGAAACTATATGTTTGGAAAACCCCTCCTTGGTTAGGCCCCTTGCCTCATCTATCGATCAAGTGACAGGAGGGTCCTCAGTATGGGCCTCCTTTTGAGAATATTTATTTTAAGACATGAGACTAACCTTAATGTTTTTGGGGTGGTTAGAGATTGTGTCGTGTGCTTGATTATATATATATGTCATGTTATTTGAATGTGTAGCACACCTCTTTGTGAATATAGTACAGAAACTTAGCATAGAAAAGGGGGTTTACTAAGAATTATTTATGCACTAGTTTTTATAATGCACTGGCTAGTGGCCCATAGTAGAGAGATGTTTTTTTATTATTATTGCTATGGGATTGGGCCCCTCGACCATGCTAGGTAGGGTGATGGTTGGGCGTTAGGGCATTATGATGTCGTCGAGAGTAGTCATGCCTTCAGGATGAGTCACATGTATAGTATGTTCTAGTATTCCTCATGTTCGTAGGTTTTCTGTGATCCTTTGGTATGAGCACTATTAGTACCATTTCCCTTGTTGTGTGTGGAATCATACACTTGAACTTGGTTTTGGTATTTTCTTGGAAAAGGTTTGTGTGTATGGTTGGTTTTAAAATGGACTTCAATGTAGTTGTTTTGGAAATGTTTGTGTGAGCCTCTCATTTGTTTTCTATTTCTTCTTTTTGAATTATATTGGAAATGAAATTGTGATTGTTAGTTTTCAAAATACAGTGTAAATATGAAAACCATATTTTTATAACATAAGTTCAAACTAGTATTATTGGGCTGTTTTGGAATTGGAAAATGCATGGATTCTATGGTTCAATTTTTGCATCCATACTGAGAATTTTAATGCTCACGCCTATCCTATCTTTTCATATGTAGGTTCAGCTATTTGGTTTAGGTTCTTGTTTCTTTTTCCCGTGTGATGTAGGCTGTTAGTTGTTGGAGGTGACCAAGAAGTCACATGGAGGTACGTGCAGTCTTGTTTTCTTTCCGTTGCTAGTTTTCTTTTTCTTTGTTTAGTTTTTATTATTATTTATTCTTTCTTTTATGGGACAAATTGTTCCCACCTATTTAGTTTTGATTCCCAACACTAGTTTCCAGCCCACGGGGATCGGGAATTCCCTTCGGGACATGCCGCAAACTGGCTCAGGTGACAAGTTCAGGGTCAACCCAGGTTGGTTCGTGAAAATTTGGGTTCTTTAAAGTTGTATCTTTAAACATATTTTAATTGATATTATCTTTATAATTTTAAATTAAGAGGTTTTAAATCATAAAATGAATTTTATATTTTAATGAACATATAAAGAAAAGTACCTATGTTTTAAGAGAAGTATACATAATTTCTTGAAACAAAAACTATGTATTTGAATTTGAAAACTTTTTTTATACCCTTATTAATTAAAAATTATAATTTTGTTTAAGTGATGACATGATATATTTTATATGTGTATTGGTGTATTTTAATGTTTCAATGTTTAAGATAAAGCTGAAATAATGTTTTAGACTATTAAAAATAATGACATTATTGGTTTTAATGAAATTAAAATATTTTAAAATTAAATTTTCTATGGTTTTAAATATGGTTTATTTTCTAATGTTGGGGTTATAAAAAAATACCACCCATAGGGATAGCCCTCTTGGTAAGCTGATTGAGGCAGCTCACATTAATCTTTTAGGAGTAGGTGACTGAGCCTGGATCCCTCAGCCAGAACACATGACAACTTGAGAGTGTATGTGCGCCTACAGATAGACATGGAGGAACTGTGTAGTGCTCCACCGTGAGGGGAAACATAGTAGCAGGGGTGGTCATAGAGTGCACCTGAAGGGAGGTGAACCGGTATGGGGTGGTACTAGGGAGGGGTAGAGGGAATTATAAGAGATGGTTTGGAGCTCATGGTTTATAAATAAAGCTTTTAATCCCAATCATTTCAATGTGGGTTATGATTTTTCTGAGGAAATATAATCTCGGCCATCTGATCTTGCTGCGTGAGATCTAGACCGTCTGATCTAGTCTTGGGTTCGAACTCCCCATCCACGGTATTATTGCCATGTTTTCTCTAGACCATTATATCGCAGACTCAACTGATATCAACTGTTCAACCCATTTAAAACTAGTGGCTTTTCTCGCTGTCGTCTTATCAATCCCCAGAGAGATTGTAGCCACCCATCTATTTTTAAAATCCTAGAATCACCCTTAGCCATTCGATCAGACTCTGTGTGATCTAGGCCAACTGTTTTCTTCATCTTCACCTTGATTATTCTTGTTCCTCGTGCTAAACCAATTTATTGCCCATGGTTTTCTTACCTTATTATTATTCTTCTTCTTATTCTTCTTCATTTCTTCTCCCATGAGATCATCCACTTCTCTTCGGACTATCCACCGATTTCTACCCGTAATACTCTTTTGGTCGTCTTTATTTTATTTCATTTTATTTTATTTTCATTGTATTTTCGTTTTAATTTCTACAGACTTTATATATTTTTGTATTTATTAAAATCACAGATTGATTTTGGGATTATATTATGTAAGATGCTAGACATAATTTTTTTCAGTCGTTTTTTTGGGTCATTGTTTATAATTTTTATAGGAATCATGACATATACAATATATATATGAACATCCAATATAAACCCTATTTTTACCATCTAATTCTACCCGTACTTCCTCTCCTCAACCTATGAATGACCACTGCCCAACCCTCCTTCTCTCTTCAATCCATTTAAGGGATTAATTTCATTTGATTTTATTAAATTTTTAATCCCATTGTGTTTTATGGTAATATATATGTAGTTTATTCTGCAAAATCCTAACACATTTTTATAAATGTTTTTATCGGTATTTTGAGAGTGTAAAACTCATGAAAGGGAGTTATTTTTTCTTCAAATTCAACATGAAAACCCTTTTTTGTCTACTTTAGCATTTTCATGGATTATATATATATATATATATAATTTTATATGTCTTCTAATCCAAACTTGTTTTTTGGGTTTTTTTCTAAATATTTTTATCGGTATTAACTATTGTTTTAAGGTTGATATCCCTTGAAAGGATTAATCAAAACTTGTTTTTGTGTAAACTATATATATGTATATATGAATATGTACACTAATATTCATATATTTGAATCAAACCCATTTTTGGGTTTTTATGATTTTAATTGATGATCATTTGTTTTTAAACGATGTTCTTAAAACATGTAATACCTGAATGAGTTTATTTCATCTGGCATTAATATTCAAAACCCTTTTTTACAACCTAGTTATATATGGTTATGTATAAAGGTATATATATAAACTTGTTTATGTAAAAAATCCTAATTGGGTTTTTATAAAACTTATTCTTATTGATCAATGTATTTTTTTAAGGGTACAACAATTATAAGGATTTATTAAACCATGTTTTGGGTTGTGAAAATTGAAAGTGTACACCTTTTTTATATATGGTTTTATATAATTTAAAAAAACCCCATATATACATATATGTATTTCAATTTTGAATTCTAAAGTTCTAAATAATTCTAGCTATGTTTGTAAGTGGTATAATTGTTTTCCTGCTTAAGCACAAAAATATATTTAAATATGCATAAGCGTATGTTATTAATTAATTTTTATTTTTTACATAAATACTTATCATGAAATAATGATTTTTATCCTTACATTTTATTCCAATTTTCTACATGAAATTCCATTAATTATTTATTTTTACGTTTTACTATTTGTTGATATAAAAATTAAAATTACATGGATTAATAAAATATCTCAAAGTCAAAACATGTAATCCATGGAATGAAAATGTTCACATTAATATAGGTTTAATTCAAGAGTTATGATTTAATGTGAAAACCCAATATTTTTTGTCTACTAGTTCTTACTACATGTTCAAAAGTTTTTCATTTTATTCCATGCATGTCACATTTAAATCTTATGCAGCCATGACCTAAAAATAAATACTTCAATCCTCTTTACATTTATTGCATAATTCATTTCAGTTATGATTATGTATGAAAAATATTATAGATAAATAATTTTAGTTACATTTTAGTATGAGATACTATGAAAATAAGACCACACTAAGACATATGATGAATGTATTGGACTTAAATGATGTGACAAGTGCGCCTGGATATATACAATGCTCCATTACATTGGGTAAAGTGATTAATATCATGAGTAAAAGTAAAATTATGCATGAACATGATTATATATTTTTTCACAACTATGTGTGGTAGTGGACCACAATTATTATGGGTTTTTACCCATATGGTCTTGGCAGGAGGCCATCAAAGAATGATTATGTACAGTCTTAGCGAAAGGCCTTGACAAAGTCTAGCATTATACATTCCCTCATTATATACTAATATATTACATGTCATGGTATTAATGAATTATAAGAATTCCCCTTTGTTAGGAAACTGTTATGGTAATGGTGATGAATGAATATTTCAAAAAAGAATCATGCACATGGCATGTTATATAAAGAAAAGGATGAAACTAAAGTTGATGTTGCATATATCAATTCATGAATTGCTTATGAACTGTTATGGTAATCATGACTTTGTTACTTAAGAAATTTTATGAAAGTAATAAATTTATGTGCTAATGTTTACATACTACTCTTCAAGTCACCTTTAAAATAGGTATGATAATTTTATGGATTATTTAGTAGTTCATGCGTTTTATTGTACATGTATGAACACTCTGATTTATGTTTTTCCTGTAGTTTTTATGTAAACACATATGATTCCTGTGTATGAGGTTTTTTTTTAAATATTAATACGTAACCTTTGAAAAACGATGATGACGTACCTCGACTAGTAATTATTTACTCTTAAGAAATTGATTGTGATTATTTCAAAGGTTATTGTTTTAAAAAGGAATTTCCTAAAATTATTTCAAAACCCCTTACTTAGAGTTCTTATTCTCACCCTACATTTTGATTTTATTTTTCATGACTTAGTATATTTATCAATATTTGAGTACCCTAAGTGATGTAAACAATTTCAACTCTAGTTTTTTTTGTTTTGGAAGAAGTGTATCATCTACATCTAGTTTTCCAGAACCTAAACCGAATCAATACTCTTTATTGGAAGGAGATGTGTAATTTTTGATTGCATGTGTCCATGAGAAAAAAAATTACACACCCTGTTTTAGGCACTGAATCCATGTTTTTGGGGGTGGGGTCGTTACACCACTGATAATTGAGAGTGTAAGGTAGGGTTTGAGAGACACTCGAGAGGCAACACCCTTTTAATATACATTACATTGGGGATTTATAAGATGCGAAATTTATTTACACGTCATTTAAATGTTAGGGTCATACCTCACTGAAAAATGAATTTCCTCGAACCAATTAATACTGAACAAATAAATTTCATGTGTCACCCCTTGAACTATCCTTGAATAGTATTGAACTACACATACATGATTTGAGAACCCCTTAAACATCATGTATTTTATCATCATTTAGATTTTTGTTGGTTAACCCCTCCAATCCCACTCTAGACCTCCTTTGAGCTCCACATGTGCTGAAAAATCAAAAGGGTTAGACTACAAAGATCTAGGCCCTCAAATTAGATAACTCTCAAAGATTTATCATCATTGATAATTCAATCCAACCTAGAGAGGAAATGAAAACATGTCTTCTGGACTACCACCAAACAAGATACATCTAAAACTTCCTAGTATTTAATGAGAATAACCACCTCACTGGAGGATTAACATGAAACCACACAAAAACCATATCCATGAAACACTCTTAGTGGAGATACCTATGAAATGAGAGTCAAGTCACAATAATATAAAAGATAAAACCATCTAATAAATAATAAATTTCAACATCCACAGAACGAAAAAAATAATAAGGGATAAGGTAAACAAAAAAAGGTCAAGGTACTGAGTACACCTCTAAAATTCACCTTCATAGGTACTCGCCTCAATGCTACTGTGATACCACAAGACACGAACTAGGGTAATAGAAGAACCAAAAGAAAATATTATCTTGGAATTCCACGATCTCTATATGCCATTTCTCAAAGGACACATCATCATCAACGTTGATCTTTCCCCAATCGATGACATATGTGTCTCTATGATGATAAATATGGAGTTCTGATAGTTGAAAGACATCATGTATATTTCTCATATATGGGGTAAGTGTTTTCTAATACACCACGACTCCATTATAATTTAATACCTTGAAATTCCAAAAAACCAGGGAGAAATATTACTCCCATGACCAAACTGTCACTTCCCTAGACGAACTTTTGATCTCCAATGTCGAACTCCAAAGGCCTCCTCCTCTGATCTACATAGTAATTTCAATGATCCTATGTAGTTTTTATCCTCTAAAATATAACCCAACCCATATTTATCCTATTCTATACCATTTCTAGCTGAAGAATTTCTACCTCACCGTCCATGGTCTAACAAATCAAAGAATAAAAAGATTATCTGTAAAAATCATTAAGCGACACCATACCAATAAGGTAATGAAAACTATTACTGTATTTAAACTCTACCAAGAGAAGGTTCCTCATCCAAGATCTTCCAAAATATGTAACAAAAATCGTAACATGTCTTCACATGTCTAGATGGTCCGCTAGGTTTGACTGTCTGTATGTGGATCAAACATAGTGTGACGGAATAAATGACAACCCAAATAATGATAGAGACCTATCAACACCCTAGAGATAAAACTATGATCATGATAGGGGATAATATTCCGTGCGACTCCACCGAGTTGCACCACCTCCTCCAGATACTACCTTGACAAAACCTCCAATCAACTTTATCACTGATCAATATAATATTGGGCAATTTTTTCAAACATTCCACAATCACCCATATTGAATCATATCCTCCCTGATCATGAATTAAAATAGTAATAAGGTCTATCATGATGTGCTATCACTTCCACTGGGATACTTCTAATGGGTGGAGGAAACCATAGAGAACACAATTCTCCACCATTGTCTTTTGGTAGAAAAAACATAGAGAAACAAACTTCACAAAAAATGTTTCACCCCTAGCCATAATAAATAACCTCTCAATTCATGGTACATCTTTGTCACAATAGGATGTACCACAAAATTACAATTATATAACTCATGGAGAACCATAACACACATCACTGTTGGAACAAAAAACCTTATATAAAGCAACACCCAATGTTGGTCATCCCTAGGCCAACCATCAGGGACATCACTAAAAAACAACATGGTCTATCTAGATCCCAACAACATGATCCACTTGTTGGAAATCCTTCACCTAATGTAGTAATGAATACCTATATGTCATTTAGAAAATTCATCCTCTATCTCTAGCCAATCCTCTATCAGGATTCATCTCTGAGTGTTCTTCCATCACTCTTAGGGATACCCTAGGTTCATGCCTGACGTCACTACATAACTTCATTCTTAGTGAATTGGACCCAAAATTTCCCTTGAAACACATATATAGAATCTAAAAGTTTTAATCCTATAATAATTCCTTACATTTAGACAGATAAAATTTCATTTCATGCAGAAAGAAAACATACCTCAGGATATTATGGTGGGTAAAAACCATAAAATTCTTACCAATGAGGTAATGTAACCACAACATCAATGAAAACACCACTTCCGATAACTAAAGATTATGGGTTGCATAGTTACACATATGGGTACATAAATGTCGAGACCCATCAGAAACAACCAATATATTCTACATCAATACACATCCTAAAACATGGTGTTAAGCCTCCGACAAAACATCAAATTAAACTCCCTTTATTTGAAAACAAATTACAATAGTGCTGACCACCTTCTCATTGAGGTACTGAAATGCTTACTAACACTAGTAAGTCCACAAGAACACTTGATCCTTCTAGGTAAAGGATGTTAGAGGAGTCAGAATGTGAGATAAATTAACTATGAACCTCCTGTAACATCCTACAAGACCAAAGAAACTCCACACCTCTACCACTATCATGGTGGCTTCCAAGACAGAAATGAATATACCTTAGAAGGATATATATATATAATACATGATAGGATACAAAATTACACACAAAAAAGAAAATCATTATCTAGGAATTCAATCTTTGAAAAATTCTTAGACAACTACTCATGGAGATGAACTACCAAAATGGAATGCAGATTCTCTCGATGCTCCTACATGGAAGTAGAGTACACAGGGATTTCATCAATTAAAACCACAATGAACATATCCAATAACTATATGAACATTGAATTCATTAACCCTGGGAAAATTTATGGGGAATTCAACACACTTAACAGTATCACAACGAACTCATGATGCCCAAAATGATAATTAAAAGTTATCATATGAATAACCCCATCCTTTACCCACATCAGATGATATCTAGATGACATAACGATCATCGAGAACAATCATTATCCCTTTTTATGATCACATTAATCATCAATATATAAAGGAGGGTATTATTTCATCATTTTTACTAGGTTAAATTTATGATAACTAATATTGAGCCACAAACTACCATCAACATTCTTTATGAACAAAAATAGTGGACCCCAAGGTGACATACTCACCCTAACAAAACCTTTCTATAATTGATCATTAATCTATGCTCACATCTCCATAAAAATAATAGGTAACATCCTATATGGAGATATAAAGATAAGATAAATGAATAGATGTAACTAAATCCAAAACTAAATCTCCCACCAAGGGGTAATACTACAACCTCCGTTGGAATTACATCAGTGTACTCCTCCACAACACTAGGAAACACAAAATGTTGAACCCCTGAGGATCCCCACATCAAATAAGATATAAAATAAGATAAAGAAGGAAAATTTATGTATCCCATAAGAGTTTAATTCTCACAAATAAACACGTATAAAAATCTTTCCAAAAAAAAAATACAACCTCCTAATAAATTCATGATAGACTACACAGAACACAACCAATCCATGAAGAGTAATATGTGATATGGATGTATCTGTAGACAAAGGAAATCTCCCAAAGAGATATGAATACAAAGAACTATAATATAATTACAACATAATTCCTACAAGTTATATATACCTTTAACTAGCATAGTCAACACCGAGGGCACTAGAATCCTCTCAACTTTATGTCAAAAAGAATGGTTGAGGGAATGTGATATGAAGGAGTGCATTTCCTGTAAATATGAAAATGCATAAACCCATGTAGAAAAAAATGAAGGGTAACTCAAAAAATTTATAGATCTTCTAGATCTGGTAATGATAATTCATGATGAAAACAATTGTAGCATCCCTAGATTTTAATAAAGAAACACTATGACTGATAGTGTAATGATACACAACATCAAGCATAAAAAATAGCACATTATTATTATTTAAATGTTACCATAATAACAAATAAGTTTGAATGATGGGTATGAAAATGATGAAATTAATTATGAAAATATAGTTTAAAAAAGTATATATAATGAATTCTTTTACCAATTATTTATAAATTAAAATAAAACCCTTTTTAATGGAAAGTGAAATGTTTTTTTTTGAAAAAAATTATAAATATGAAAAGGTGTATTTTATATCAATAAATAAACAAATAAATATTGTTGGATTATATTAATGGAATTTATAATATATTCATTCTAATTTTTAACATTCATTTTATGTTTTTTCTAGACATGATATAAGAACAGATCTAATTTTACTAATAAAAGATGTATTTGTCTAAAAAGGTTGGTTTGCCGCCTTTTGATGGAAAGAAATATTTAAATATTTTCATTGAAACTTTTATAAATTATATATGGAAAAATAAAATTATTATTTTAAATAAGAATATCCAAATATTTTTGGTTGAATTTTTGGTATTTTTTTGAAAAGTTTTCTATTTTGATGAATAGTGAAAATAGTGAATTGTAATTAAAAATATGATTTTCTTCTAAATAATTGTTCATGTTATATTATATATTGGATTTTTTAAAGTGTAATTAGATCAATTTTTTATCATTTAATCCATTTTATGCCATTGTAATATATTTCATATTAAATTTGAATATAGGAAAAATTCAATCTTATTATTGTGTTTTACTTCAAAAACCCATTTTATCATTCTCCCAAAGTTACTAATTCTTAAATACTTTATAGAAGTTAAATGAAATTAATTTGGGAAAATATATTCCACATTTTTAATTATAGTTTCAAAATTAATTAAATAGGTTCCTTTTAGTCTTAGACAATATGAATAGTAACATTGGTTATTTTTATTAATAGAGTAAAGGGTAAATCGTGTAATGAAGGGTAAGACTAATAATAAAAATATTATTAAATTAACTCAAAACAGTGCATAATTTTATTGGAAGATTTAATTTTTCAAATATAATTATATTATCATTAATTTGACCATTTCAGTTCATTAATATGAGAATATAACGTTGATTATATTTTAATCAATGAAATGTCAAACTTGTACTACTTTTTGTTTTTAACAATTTTAATATTTTTAATATGAGGGTAATATAGGTTATATGATAAAATATAAATATTAATTTGAATGATAAAAGATTTATATACATCATTTTAATTTATTTATCATTTTTGGTGATAAAATAATTCCCTTAAATGGTTACACAATAATGATGCGCTCATTGTTTAATTAAGGGGAGAATCAAATACATGATATTAAAAATATTAAAATAAACAAATTATGGTATAAAGAAGGTCATACAATGATTTTAATTATTAATTATACATTTACTAATGTTTTTATATAGTTTTTTAGAATTTATCATGTTGTTATTATATTTTTAATAAGTCATATAATGAATAGTGTCAAAATTGAATTAATGATAATTTAATATAAATAATATTTTATTAAATGATATGAAATTCATAAAAATATAAAATTCATCATAATTATTTTTATAAGGATTAAAATGTCATAAATGGTCCATATATGGTTATTTTGTCATTTTATTGTAACAATGATAACCCTTAAGTTGTAGAAACTCATGTTGTAATGGTAAGAATTAAAAAGGATAAATAAGGGTTAAAACTGGAAGATAAGGATTAAAAAGTGGTTAAAACTTACCTAAAATTACATGTATGAATATATTTTGTCCCATAATCATTATATATTAGAAATAATGTATTTTTGATCCATTTTATAATATAAAATTAATTCATATTATTTTAATATTTTGAAGAATTTCAAGAGTGGCCCTCCCCTCTCTTATAAAAGGTCACCCATTATTCTCTATTATTAACACATAACAAAATATTTTTTCAACCTATATATTCAAAAATAATTTCCTACAATACCTCCCCACATTATAGAGATCATATTTTAGGTATAACATCACCCTTTTTGGTCTTATGGAGTTAAGAAAAGGATATTTTCTGTAGAAGAGGTGTTGATTTAGTCAAGTATTTCTATTTTATTTCTTCTTACACTTCCTTAAAGAAATTATTTAAGAATGATAAGGTAATATAACCCATATCCTAAATATAATTATATGTTTTTAGGTTAATATAATCATGTAAATACATCTACAATTCCATAAAATGGTAAACAAATTATCATTTGTGTGTAAGAGGAACTACCACCTCGCGAACCAATATAACTTGTTTTCCATCACCATATCTCAAGACCTGTCATAATGATGGAATTAATGTTTATATATGATATTAATGAAATATTTATCATTGTAAAATAATAATATATCATTTAATTTCTTACCATTATACGCACATAAAAATGATAATGTTGTTCATGCGTTTGTGTGAACTCTCACCTCCCTGAAGAGATGAAATTCATTTTTCATCATCACATAACTTGGATGATATATATATGTATATTAAAATTATTAATATGATATGAATTTCATTATTATCAATAATTAATGAAAAAATAATACTTACATTCTTTCCATAATTACCATTGAAAAATAAAAAGGTTACTCATGCATACGTACGACTTACCATCTCCATGATTGTAACATAGTTTAGTTTTTATATACATTTTCAATGGACGGATTTAAATGTATCATTAATGAAAAAGAGTTATTATTATTTAATGAATATTATTTTTGAGGTTATGGTCTAATGAATAGTTTGACTATTGACATTATACAAATATCATTTTGAACTCGAGTACTGAATAACATCTAAACAATCAACGTGAACAAAAATAATTAAGTATTATAACATAGTAATAAATGATATAAAAGGAAAAATAAACATGAAAAAGGTTATCAATAATTTAAATGATTAACATATGTTTATTATTAATTAAAATAAATTACAAATGTGAAAAATTAGTTTCTGTGTGAAGAACTTCATCTCAATCTCCTTTCATTGAGGCATATTTTTATGTTATACACCCAAACTAATTTATGAAGAGTATATACATACAATTTAACAAAACAAATAATTTATTTATTAATTAAATTATTATTTAATGTTTTTAAATTTTTTGTCTTCATGGGGATTATGATTCAAATGTTTTGATAAGGTATGGGATGCTTTGATTCAAATATCTATTTTCAAATGAATAAATATTTTTATCAAAAACATTATTTTGTTTTTGATATTATTTAAAATATATATTTATATGGGTATAAAATTATTATAAAGGAAATTTTGTGCCTTTTTGTATTTTTATTCCTCTATAATTTTTTGTGATTTTTAATAGAACCCATCTTTTTCTTTTGTATGTATTTTGTAATTGAAGATGGGTTTTAAAAATAGATTGATTATTTCTATAACATAAAATGTTTTATTATGAGTTTAAATGAAATATTTAGAGTTAAATGTCAATAATATAAATCTTGTATGTTTTATGATTATATAATGGTACTTGTACATTTGAAGGGATGTTACATGATAAACCAATTATGAGTGGTTCAATGATAGAACAAGGATTGGTGGTTATGTTATAACCCCCAATTAATTGGGTATAAAAGTCAAATAAATATTCATTCCATTTGTAAGAGAGGTATTATGGAATTAAACTGTATGGTTTTTCCATTTTGAAGAGTGATATGTATGGAATTGTACTATATAGTTATTCCATCTGTAATAGTGATATCAATGTATGTAAACCTCATAGTTATTCTATTTATTTGTATGATAAGATTTTTTATGTCCCAAGATACCATTATGTGTTATATATGCTATGTATGAGTTTATGTCAACAATATTATTAGAAAAATGGTAATAAATGATCTTATTTTCAAAATAAATTATTTATTATTTCATAAGGGTTAAAAATGTTAATTTATGATAATGTTTTAATGGGTTTTCATTTTTTTTTCATTGGACTAATAGTATTACATTTTATTATATCCCTTTATAATTTTTTTGTGCTCATCAGAAGATTTTAAATGTTTTTATAGGATTTAAAGTATAATAGATACATGGATGAGAATAGGGGTATAAATGTGATGTTTTTGATAAAGATAAACCATGTTTTTGAAAAGGGAATCCTTTGGTGGGAAAAACGGATACTGAGTTTATGTGTCCACTTGTATTGTATGGGTTTACTTTTTATGATTTTTTAATAATGATCTAAAACTATAAAATGAAAATTTCCTTGATTGTGGATTCTAGTACAAAAAAAACAAGAATAGGTTATGTTTATGTTTGAGTCATTATAGTTGGTATCAAAAGTTGGTTTTAAAAACATTATTGATAAGGATATTTTACTAAGAGTTATAGATATCATATTGGGTTCATAATTTTTTGGTTGACTATAAGATTAATGTCATATACACACTTTTGAGGCTTCAAATTATGATATTTTATGGTGAATAAAAGTATTTTTGGGGAAATTTGTTTTTGAGGTAATTATGGATTATTACATTTTGGGATTCAAATTCAAATATATGAGATTAAATTTGATGTCAAAACATATTAAGGTTATTCATGGCATGGAAAATCATGCGAATGAAGGAATGAACAATGCCATGGCCAGTTTGAATCTAATATGAAACCAAACAACCCCAATGTCATCAAACAAGCCTATTTTGTGAAGCTCTTGCATAGATATTCCTCACCCCCATAGCCAGAAGTATATGTGATAATTTCATTGCGAGTATGACGAGTAGCATGATAATTGGAATGGAAATTGATGGTCCCCCACATGTCTAAAAAGTTATAACAGAACCCTATTACTTTTTGGCATACATTTCTCTTCACGGAACACTTTTTTCTTCGCAGTGAGCTTCACAAGCACTATGAACCCTTATTTCCTATAAATAGCTAGGTCGCCCACTAATGACTATTGTTGACCCGAACCTTCACCTTATAATCTCCCATTTTTGTGAACTGCATCACGAACCTGGATATGGATCGCCCAAGGCACATGAACATCACAATCCAGGACACATTATTCATTATGGCCCATACCCATGTTTGGGATGCCCTTCGCGAAGGACATCTCACATCGCGAAGGAGGGAGAACCTTCTAGTAGCTTGAGGGTCCATAAACCCATAAGCCTTGTTGGACCACTCTATTTGTAATGATCCCTATAATAATCCATGACCATTCACTATAAATATCCTTCCATCACAAATAACCCTTCCTTAAAAATGTGCCTTATATTTACGAAGCACCCTTTCTTCGTAAATCACCTTTCATTCACGAAATCCCTTTCTATGAGCCTCATAGCTCTCTTCCCTTCTTCCTCGTACAACCCTCCCAGCTTGTGAGAAGTGATTTCATGGTTCCATGAGCAATGTTTCATGTTGTTTTTCCATAACTACTTCTTATTCGCATATGCACAATAACATGTATTTATTCTTTTCATTTCTATACAAAAATATTCCCCACAATTGACCACTTATCCACCTCACTCCCATCACAAATTTCTTGTACCTTCACTTCCCCATGTGTGGGTTGGTATAAGTTATCTATGTTCAAGGGATGTGGAGTGATTCATCATTGTTTCAGCTGTATGATGTTAAACTATAAATCACCCTTGTCTAGAGCGCATGATGTTAAACTGTATGTTGCTGTATGAATGAAAAGTCTAAGAGGATCATAGAGAGGATGGGACTAGGGAAATTTCTTTCGTCCCATCTTCTCAATCCAATCCCTCTCCCCCTTTGGGTTTCATCACCATGTTTTCCTCAAGTAGTATCCACGTAAGCCTTAAACTGAAAATTTCATCGTCCCTTCCAAAGTAAGTCCCAATATCCCTATCCCTTGGCTGATAACCATACATAAGCCTCAACACAACTATGGTCTGCAAGCCATGTGTGATCCCCATGCCCCCTCATCCTGCATGATGTTAAACTTCCCACTACGATCTACATGGACTATGCTCCTTTTCTTTTAAATAGGGTACGTAGTAATCCTCTCTAAGGTTAAAGCCCATCAATCTCTATAATCGATTTTTTACATATATTTCCCATTGGTTCACTCGCCCTGCATGATGTTAAACTGCACTTTATGAAATGAATGGGGTTTGATCCCTTTCGGGTATGTAGGAATTTACATTGACGATCAACTCCAAATAATGGAAAACTCTGGTGCTCCCTCCTAGGGAGGTAGCTTCCTAATGTGATATAATCCAATTTTTGGAAACATTTCCAAGATCCACCCCTAAGGTGTTCTAATTCATCTGCCTGAGCAGCTCACCATGCATAAGCCCCTCACATGTCACCATACTTTTCCAACCATGAGTGATCATTTTGGGAGGGGTCGCTGACTATAAATAATCCCTTGGAACATCTCTAGGTCACCTTCCATTGTGTATTCCCCGATTATATGACTCTATGCTGAACTATGAGTAATTTTATCCCTATCCACCAGGGTGTATATGATGACTCAATATGATTCAACCCCATCACCGATTATTATCCTGATCTTTCCCCTAGGTCCTTATGTATCCGGAAGATAATTCCCCAACTCAGAGGTTCAATTTCCTTTGCGTCCCCATCTAAGCATTGATTCTCATGAGCCTCCTCCTTAGGTGTCCTACCACCCCTCTTCCCAAACAATGTGGACATTGATTCCCAGCCACTGGGATACGTAGGAATCCTCTTCGAGGTTCAAGACCATTACAACCAGTATTCCATTCATTTCATCTTCATTTAATCCATACCCATATTAACTATTACCTGCGCCATCACATCCCAGTGAGATCATCCCCTATACTTCATCATTTCTTTTATCATCACTCATGCAGCTAAACATTCATAATCCCCACACATCATATCCATCCTACCAAGAGTGATCCTCTTGCGAAAGGAAGATAAGCACTTGTAAGCCCCAAATTAACCTTTCTAACTATTTGGGGTTTGATTCATTTCTTCGACAAAGAGTATGTAGGTATCCTCCCTGAGGTTCAATCCAAGAAAATGGTAAACATTGGTGTCTCTCTCATTGGTCGCCACATTCCCTAATCCATCCTCAGCGGAATCTATATCAGCCTTCACAATGAGACATATCCACATTATGGAACAATCCACTCTCGTGTCCATCCTCATTAGGTGTTCTGATCCACTAATATAGTAAACCTTATAGGTTCTCCCTCTTAGGGATGTACCCAAATGATCCTTTTTTCATAGGTGTTCTAATCAGTTTTATCTGTCTCCATAAGACGTTAAACTTGCGGCATACACCATGTCAAACTTGGGAAGCTGAGTAAAACCCTAGAGACATGACATAGAAAAAATATACCCCACGATATACATGGGAATCCACATGTTTCTGAATCCATAAGAAGACATATAATGAGTAATGATATAAGTTTTATAGTGTTTCATCATCCAACAATTCCATCGATGCCTCGTCACTACTCTCCTGACCAAAGGTTGTTTCCCTTCCTTGACCGTTTGGAACATCCAGGTTGAACCAAGGTAATTAACCGACATCCACGAATATATGGAACTTGGGAAAAGTTTCACAAACAATATATTAATATTTATGGGAGACCCAGATTAGGAAACATCTTCTAAGGAGGAATCCATGGAAGGAGGAACCGAAATACCATCATACTATTTCGAGTAAGGAGCATATATCTTTGAAAAAGTGAGGAATGTTGCCCACCTTTGGAAAGCAGGAATGTGGGGTAGTAATGTTTCCACCAGCAAGCATGAACATGCATCAGGTGGAAGGACCCAACAAAAGTGTCAGAAATAGTTATTTTTTATGATTTTTCTCAAACTTATGGTGTTTTATAAGAATTATAATAATATAGTTTTAGAAAAAGGACAGCCCACCTAATGGGTGAAAACCTTTCAAGTCCTGAAATTCCGCATGAATCAAACCCAAAATTGAAGGGTGGAAAGGTTTCATAGCCTACAACTGGCCTACGTGAATTCTATATTAATAATAAACAAAATTTCACCTAAAAATTTTTATCGATGAGGAACAAGTTCATTTTTTGAAAATATATTTTATTGAATTTATATACTTGGGATTTGAAGAAGATTTGGTGATTAATTTATTAATGTAATTTTGGAATATTTTCCTTAATTTGGGAATCCAATATGATCAAGGTAAACATAAAAAATGGGATTTTATTTGAATAATGGTTGAATTATATTCTTCAAGTATATTTGATTTTAATGTGGTCATATGGGTTTTTTATTTATTTCTCGAAATTGTTAGTATTTAGAGAATATTATGTAATTTAGGAAATTAAATTTTTTCTATGAGTCATTAAGAGTGATTGATGTTATTTTAAATACTATGTGATCTAATCCTTATTATTTTTTGGATTCAATAAAAGTCTATAATATTTTTATGAATTGTAAGGACATTCATTTGTTTAATGATAAATTTTTTACTTTGGGTTTCATTGTCGAATATTAGATATTTAATTATATTTTCATTATATTATTATATATTATTTTTGGATACTGAAATTATTTTTTTAAAATTATTTAATACATGAGACATAGATAGTTAAAATTTTGTGGGTTGTTTTATTTTCTAAAAGTTGATTCTAGTGATTATAGCATCAAAATTTCATCTTCAATACCCATAAATTTGGAAAAAATATGATTTTTTATGGAAACTGATTAATGGATGAAACTACGTTTTAATGTAAGTGTGTTTCTTAACTTTCTTAGTCCATGTAGTAAAATTCATCCACTCTATGGAAAGAATCATGAAACAAAAATGTTATCTATTTAATTTTCGTATTCCGAAATCGGTGAGGTTTTGAACAAATAAATATTTATGGTTTTGTAATTATAAAATTTCTCATGACCATGTTCTTTATAACTATCATGTAAAAAATGATAGTTAGTTATCTCATCCATGTCATGGTTTTACTATATTGAATCTGAGTATTACTAATCTGAGGTGACTTTTTTACTTCCCTATATTTCTTTCAAATAGGATGTGTCATTAATCCTTTTTATGATGAGGGAATTCAACAAATGTATTTTGAAAATTCAAACCCCTGGTTCTAGATCCTGAGTTTAAAAATTTTATAGAAAAATTTATTAATGGGGTGGATAAGGTAACATCCCAATATTTTAATAAAGTAACACTATGATTGATAGTGTAAACGATAGACAACACAAATCATAAACAAAATACTGAATATTATTATTTAAGTGTTACCATTATATCCTATCCATTATAATGGTGGCCAAAAAGATGATTATCTAAATTATTATATTATGGTTTACACATGTATATATAATTAATTTTGTGACCAATTACTATAAATGAAAATAAAACCCCTTATAAAATAAAAGGAAATATTTTTTTGAAAAATTATACCAAGAACTAAAAAAATAACTGTTTTACAATTATATTAATGAGATTTACAATATATTAAATCTAATTTTTGACATTCATACTATGTTCTTTATAGGTTTTATATAATAACAAATCTAATTTTACTCATAAAATCATTATTTTTCTAAAAAGACATTTTTCCACCTTCTGATGTCGTAATTTTTCTAAATATTGTCTTTTAAACCTTTATAAATTCTAATAGATAAATATAATTTTTATTTTAATGAGGAATAAAATTATTTACTTTTTTTATTTTTTGTTAATTTGTTGATAAGTTTCATGTTTTGATGAGTATTGAAAAATATTAACTTTCAATTGAAAATAGATTTTTCATCTAGAACAATTATAGTGTAAAATTATATTTTTGAATGGTTTTAATGTATATTAGATAAATTTATTATCATTTAATCTAATTTAGATCATTTTAATTAATTTTACATTAAATGTTTATATAAAATAATTTCAATATTTTGATAGTTTTTACATTAGAAACCTGTCTTCTCGTTCCTTTAATGAGATTAATTTTTAGTTTATTTCTTAAAATAATTTTAATATAATTTTGAAAATTTTATTCCATACCTGGAATCATAATTTCAAATTTTATTAAATAGGTCACTTTTTGGATAATTTTAATAGTAACATTTGTATTTGTATTACCATGATTAATGGTAAATCACGTAATTAATAGTAAAAATAATAATATATATATTATAAAATTACATAAAAACTTGTCCAAATTTTATTGGCTGAGTATTTGTAGCCCCTACTAATTAAAAGATCAGTTATGTGAGCATTTATGACCATACAGATGAGAATGTAACCTTTATAACATTTTATTCGTAGAAAAGTAAAACATTTCATACTTTGGTTTTAAGCTAGTGATATATTTTTAATATGTGGTAATATATATGGTATTTTTGAATATAAATATAAATATTAAATATAATATAATTATCTAAATTATAGAAATTTAGTTATAATTTTTAATGATAAAATAATTACCTCAAATGATAACACAATTATGATGTGGTAATTGTTTAAATAATGGAAGAATCAAATAAATGATATAAAAATTATTAAAATAAATATAATATGATATAATTACCATAAAAAATAAATTTAGATGCATTTTACATGTTAGTGATGTGTTAAAAAAATGTTTCTTTTAGACATCATGTTCTTATGTTTTTTAAAGGGTCATGTAATTGATATTGTCAAAATTGGAATAAATGATATTTTAAAATAAATAATATTTTATTAAATGATATAAAATTCATAAATATAAAACATTTGGAGAAAGTAATTTGATATGGTTTAAAACTTCATAATAGTTCCATTTGTGGTTCATTTGGAATTTTATAGTGACAATGTTATCCCTTAATGAGTAATACAACATGTTGTCATGGTAAGAATTAAAAAGATTAAAAAGGGTTAAGACCAAAAGATTGGGATTAAAAAATTGTCAAAAATTATCTAATTTTTATTTAATTATGTTAATTAGACCCATAATAATCATATATTTTTTTAAAAATAATTGGGTTCCATTTTTAATATAACATTAATTTATATTAATTTAATATTTTGGAGAATTTCAAGAGTGCCCATCCCCTCTCTTATAAAAGGGAAACCCTCATTATATTTTTATAACACATAAAAACCTATTTTATTTGAACAATATATTCCCTAATACCTTCATATAATCCCTAGGAAATTCTATATCTCTTATTTTATACAGAATACCACCTTAAGCGTTCTTATGGCGTTATGAAAAGGATACAGTTCAAAGAAGAGGTATTGCCTCAATCAAGTATTTTTTTTAATTTTCCACTTCCATACAACATTCTTCAGATATTATGAAAAAATAAATACATTATACTCAATATAATTAGATTTTATTATGTTAATACCATCACCTAAATCCATCTATACTTCCATGAAATGGGAAATGAATTATCATTCACTTGTGCAACAGACTACTGCCTCATCAACTAATATAATTAATTTTCCATCACCATCTCTCAAGACAAGTTATAATGATGGAATTAATGTCTCTATATTATTCTAATGTCATATCGATCATTAAAAAATATTAATATATCATTTATGTTCTTACCTCTCCAGGCACATAAAGATGATAACGTTGTTCATGCTTACGTGTGAACTATCACCTCCAAGAAGCGATGTGATTCATTTTTTGTCACCACATAACTTTGATGATATATATAAGAATATTTACACTATTAATATTATATTTATTACTTTATTATCATCTAGTAATGAAAAAATAATACTTACCATTATTCTGTAATGACAATTGAAAAATTAAAATGCTGCTCATGAAAACGCACGCCTTACCGTCTCCATGTTTGAGACATAATTTATTTTTCATATCCATATTTAATGGATGTATTTAAAAGAATAATATATATATACGTAATTATTATGTCATGAATATTATTCTGGATATGAAGCACTAATGACCACTTTGGATATTGATATCATACCGATGACATTTTAAACTCTAGTACTGAATATCATGAAAACATATGACGTGAACATAAATAATGATGTAATTATTGTAACATATTAATAAGTTATATAAAAGGAGAAATAAAAATAAAAAATTAGTTCAATAAAGTAAATCATTAACATGTTATAATTATTTAGGAATATAATTGACATATGTGACGAAGGATACCGATGGTAAGGGACTTTGCCTCAATCTCCATTCATTGAGGCATATTTTGATTTTATAAAGTCACATTCTTTTATGAGTCCTATATATAGAAACATGAAATTGGAATTATTTAAATAATTAATTATTATGTTATTTAATGTTTTGTTAAATTTTATTCCTTTATTTGGATTAGGACTCAAATGTTTCAAAGTGTTGTGGGACACATTGATTGAAAAATAAAATTTTAAAATGTTTAATGATTTAAATTCAATATTTATCCTTTATTATTGATATTATTTTACATATTTATTTATATGGAAATGTAAGGATTATAAATTTAATTCGACGTCAATATTGATATTTTTATTCCTCTATAGGCCTTCATATTTTTTAAAATATCCCCTCTTTTCATTTTCTAGTTATTTTGTTATTGTAAATGATGTTTTAAAACAGGTTGATTATTTCTATAACATTAAGTGTTTTCATATGAGTGAAAATTAAATTTTAAGAGCTAAATGTTGAAAATTTATTGTTTTTATGTGTTTTGATTATATAATGCTACTTAGAAATTTGACGGGTGGTTATGTAATAAACTAATGATGGGTGGTTCCATTTTAAAACATGGATGGGTGGTCATGTTATAACCTCCAATGAAATGGGTATGAATGTTGGCCATATGGTTATTCCATTTGTAAGAGTGTCATGTATGGAAGTTAACAACATTTTTTCCCATTTTTATGAGTGACATGTATAGATGTTGACCATAAGGTTATTACATTTGTAAAAGTGACATGTATGGAATTCGATGGCATGGTAATTCCATTTTTTATGAAGAGTATAATTATTTCCCAAGACAACATTATATGTTATATAGGAATGCGATGAGTTTATTGAAATCATACAATTTCTAAAAGTGTAGGTGATGATATTATATTTAGTTTAAATTGTTTACTATTTCATATGGGTGAAAAGTATAACTTTATGATAATGTTTTCATGGGTTATCATTTTTTCATGGGATGATTGGACTTTCTTCTTTGTGTATCCATGACTACGAATTTTGTGCTCATCCTAGGGTTTTAATTGTGTTTAACATTATTTAGATTTGAGTAGATATAGGTATGAGAACATGCAGATATTTTCTATGATTTTAATAAAGAGAATCCATGTTTTTCTAAAAGTTTTTATTTTGATAAAAAAATGGATACTTTGTTTTCTTGTCCACTAGTAATGTATGAGTACACTTTTTATGAATTTTTCCAAATTCTCTAAAACTAAAAATTTAAAAGATCCTCTATTGTGAATCCTTGTACAAAAACATTATAATATGTAATGTTTAAGGCTCAGTATATACAACCATGAACATCTCCACAACTTCTCTAACCATATAGATGACCACCCATATGATAATTCTCTGCTCTATGAGGATGAGGAGAGTCTCAAGGATATACCTATCCAACCCCATCCCCTATTTTCTAATCTAAAATTGGAGTACCCTATTGCTACCACATTGTCTAAAACTGAATCAACAGAGGATCCTAATGTGGAACACCTGGCCCACACTAATTTATCATAATTTTTAAGAACTACTTATGCTAATGACCTCAATGTCAAGTTGAAAAAAATACATATGATCCCTTAGTATAACTCTAAGATTCACCACCCCTAAATAAATGTGATGATGAGGGTTGGGACCTATCCCAAGATGACTAAAATCTCTTCACTACTAACAACTAGGAACCCTAGATCATAGATCTACTACATGAGGAATCCTGGTCATTCCTCTCTCATGATGATCTGGTTCTATCCAGTGTCATCACAACAACTTCTTATTCTGCTTGAACCTCAAGATAAGACTTCAACATAAAAATTGTGTCCCAAATATGGATATATGGTCACAAAGCCTTCTAAAAATGACATTACCTAACCTTATGAAATGAAACAGTTCTTAATTATATTGTATAAGGGTATTGAAATGGATCCCAACCTATGGAAATATTGAAATGACAAGATTAAGGGTAAAATTGTTCATGAAACTGGATGACATCATCATTCAAGAAATAACATATTCTTAGAAGACATCTTGAAACCTCTCCCATGATACTTCTAACTTCTCATAATATCAATGAATAAGAAGTAACACTTCCTCACTTCCCCATGCAGCATCGTCACTTCTAATGAAATCTAATGCTTTGTCTGAGAAAAAGTCCAATAGAGAGCTCTCTCAACCTCCTCCATTAGTCTTACATGACTAAATATAAATTCGATCTTTCATAATTCTATATAATTTGTCTATGAAACTCTCAGGTTTTCATCCTCTATTTTTTTTCATTGACTTCTTCTCAGTGTTGATCTTTCAGAACATATTGGTGATAATAATCGGCATGAACCTATTGAGGGTGTCAACGATGAGCCATGCCTACAATACTGACAAATTTTTAGAGATAATAACTATTGAATATGGAATAATTTATTGTAATTATTTATTTATTATATTTTTATGGATTTACCCTATCCCTTAATCTACCCATTTCAAACATAGGCGGAATGCATAATGATGCATGATCATTTCTTAGTTATCTTCCCAAAAACCAATATCTCTACATTTAGTAGGTTTTGTACACTCAAAGGATCGTGCATCAAATTGTAGGGGATCCTAAATACCTATGGCTCAGTTGGTCTCCTATGTTTAAATCACTTACCAGACATAGATTCCATTGTTTCCCTTCCAGCACATGCAACCAAACATGTGCCAAACTCCAACCTCATTCCTATACCTTAAACCCAAAACTTTGATACATCCTTGTCAGAATACCGTCTACAAAATGATACTACAATTAGAGGAGATAGATAGTGAAAAACTGAGTCCCACATTCTATAGGACCTGCGATGGTAATTAGCACTTAGGTTATAAGGAACATGAATATGGGATGCATTATCGTCTAAGATATTCTTGTATAATTGAGGGATAATAAGTAGAAAACATTAAAAATCTACTCAGATATATATATATATATAGGTAAACCCCAATTGAAAACATGAAATACTTTAAAATACATAAAAAATAAAAGGAAAACTAAAATTAAAAAAAAGTTAAAGGTGAAAGTAACCACAAAGCTCAAACAACTTCAGATCAACCCAAAACAAGTAATATCAAGTCTAAACACCAACCTCATCCAACTAATATGATTTTTTTTATTATATGATTAGGGTAAATAAAACATTATACTCAGTAGGATCCTCGTTGGGGACTCTTGTGATAAAAGTTAATGAAATCATGATAGAGTACATTGAACAATAGTGAAACCGACTTCTCACCAAAATAGTAATACAATGTTATAACCCTCACCTTGGATAAATCTCACCAAGTATCACACACAAGAGTTACTTTAATATAAAAATGATACATCACGGGTACCTCACTCACGCATTCCCACTAGTTTTCTTCAATTTCACAAGGTTTCATGTCATGATCCAACTCTTTCCAAAAGCAAGCCATCCCAAAGAAACATGGGAAAGAAATCACCACATGAACCTCATGAATCACATCATCACATCATCCCATATCATATATCCATATATAGTAACAAGGTTGTTTCTAGGAGCCACCAAAACCAATATAACATATATCAAATATCAGGTATTATACCTCAAGCTATTACAACCCATACACCGAGTAAGTACCTCAAGCCATGATAGCCTATACCCATCATACGTGTAATAATACTTTGGATACTATATATGGTAATACATGTTTGTGAAATAACCAAAATCCATAACATCCCTCCACACACATATATACGAAAACAAACCACCTTGAATATAGGTAATTGAAGCTCCCAAGAGAATATAGTGGGGCTAGAGGGTAGTCATCTATCCATCCTCCCACTTGGATGATGGGGAAAACACCCTCCAAAAGTCCATTGGGTGTCTTTTTCATAGACCAACATGGGAAATGTAGCATATGAAATAAAATAATATACATGATACAATATAGTTCACAACCACACTATTTTCATAACCTAGTATGAGAGTCAAATGCAGCTAATATTGAATGGACTCCCGGCAGGAATGGTAAAGTCCAAATATCCTATAAGCACTCAATAAACATAATGAGATAAAATAATTACTTCATTCATTTTTTCATTTCCTTGGAAATTAGCCTTTACATGAAAATGAGCTATCACGAATCCAAAATATGGAACTCAATCTTCTGAAGAAGATAGGAAACTATGTCCCTAGAAAATTATATTTATCAAATAAACTTTATCACAATCCATCTTGAATTAACTTATTTGTTATTCAAAAGTTAAAGACATGGTAAACCTAATACATCATGATATAATAAGATTCCAAAATTTTTAAACAATTAATTTAATCATGATATCAAGTATCCAAACATTATCATTTTTCATTCCTTTTCAATAATAATTAAAAAATGTCATAAATATTCTCAAATTATTTATTAAGTCCATTAATCACATGGAAGATCAATTTTAATTACACATTCCCATTGCATCAATTTTATTATCATTAAATTACATCAATCATAAAATTAAAAACACGCATGTTCTTTAATTTCTTAATCCAATTAATTATAAATTTAAATCTATATTTACATTCATTACCAATTTCAATATGATAATAAAAAAATATGAACATGATAACAAAACATAATATATATATATATATATATAACTATCTATAAAATCTCGAGGCAAACCACTATCACATTACAAAGAAAAATATAAAAAATATATGATCATAACCAAATTATTTAATCCAGTTCAATATTTATTAGGTCAATTTCATTTCCATCCATGGTGCTAACCATGATCAATTCATGATTTATTGTTAATAAAATGAGGGAAGAAATGAATCCATAATCTCAAAGGCGTCAATGTTTTTATGTTAAAAGACCAACGTTGAATATCCCGAGAACCTCTCATGGAAGAAGTTGAATCACTCCAAGGAAACCAAAACATAACTAAACCAACAATAATTAAATAAAAAACCAATAGAATCATACATACCATCCTCCATAACATGGTCATAATAATAAAAGGAAAATGATACCATGTAAAAAATAAACCACAATAAACATAGATAAAACATACATTAGATCATCAAGGGTCACCAAAGATCGAAGAGGGGAAGAAAAGGGTTGGTCCCCATCGAAGAGATCTCAAAATGATAAATGGAGGTTCCATTGGACCCTAGAAATAAATATATGTGGGTAGGTATTGATAAATACTCATGAATATTCACCCTTTAAAGATGTGATTCCCAAGGGATTTACATAGTGTGTAAACCATTTACATTTCTTGTAATTTTCTGGGTCATATCTCATCTAAAAATTAACAACCTCAAATGAATTAATCTAGAATAAATACTCTTTGTGTGGAACCCCATGAATCATTATTAACAGTCCATGCACTGAACACACACAACATGGAAACAAATTAAATATCATGCATTCTACCAGCATCCATTATTTAGTAGTTAAACCCCTCAAAACGCTCTCTAGGACTCTGACATGCATCATGTACCTCAGAAACCCACAAAGAGTTAGACTACATGGATCATAACACTTACTAAGAGATATAGTTCATTTGTTTCTTCTTCATTAGTGATGTGGTTTTCTAGGTGGATGAAATCAAAGGATAAATATTTTAGTTCTTCATATGATGAATGGCCTATTTGGTTGGGTAATTCCTTCCACCTAATGATGGAGGTTAGATGTCCAAGATGGTTTCGAATAGATTAGGTGTGGGTAGGGAATCTTCCTCATATTCCAACTTTCATTTAATTTTATTGAAACTGCTCTTGTAGGACTATAATGATAATGATATCATGTCAGGATTCATATGGGGGTAATGATCACAACCAAATGATTTATTTATTCCCTAACAATATTTTTTTCTCCATTAAATAACATCATGGCGATCTAATCATTGAATTTTAACATAGATATATTCAGGATCCCATTCCATTCTTCTTCCTCATAAAGTGGAACGATAGAGACTCCTATTATGTACATTGGGGAACGCTCCTTAAGTCAACCACATTTTGGAGGATGTATTTAAAAATTAAGGAATCATAAATTTAATTCCATAGAATTTTAAGGAAATGGTAGTTATCAAGGAGGTCATATTGAACAACTTTATTTGGATTTATGACCATCAATAGATTGAGAATGTTATTTTTTAAACAAGTTATAAATTATCTCATAACATTCAATCATTATAAATAATTGGTATTATTCTTTCTATCCATAAAATTTTGATATATTTGATCCCTATTCAATCCTAAAATGTGATCTACTATTCCTGTTGTCACCTTAGGAGAAGAACTACATGATATTTCATGGTATTATGTTTCTAATATGTTGTTTACTCTCACATGAAATGATGGTTGTGATTTCTACTCTACCAATTTTTTTTATAGTGATGATAGTTTCATCCAAAAGATAGACATTCCATGCATAATAACTATGTAGAAACATTATAAAATATATATAAAATCCTAAAAACCACTAGGGTAATTTAAAAGAATCATTGAAATATGAAATTCATCATGAGTACTCTCTATAAATATACTCAATAACTACTCATATTGATGTGGTATGTTTATTGAGTAGGTTGTTTTTTCCACCTCATGATGAAATATGTGACCCTATCATTTTCACATTTTTTTTCCTGATATTTAGGTCAAGGGATTTTTTTATATTCATCATTTAGATGAATTCATAATGTGACTATCATTGAAGATCTTCCAAATTATTAGAAAACCCTACTAGAATTTTACTATACCATAAGAATGATGGTCCTTCCAAACTCTGGAAAATAACCAATATTCAATTATTAATGTTTCTTCAATTTACCCATCATGGGACTATACTAAGTCACAAATTTCATGAGATTCTACTCTAGGCTACACATGCCATTGATGTTAGGGAATGAGAGATTCTGAATGTTGTGTAGAGGAGGTGTAAAAACTACTAAATTGGGTGTTGAATTTCTCACTCTCACTAAATTAGTGTGTGTTGGACCACCATATATTTCATTTGAGTGGTGAGAGACTCAATAGTGTAATGATTTTCTTGTGGGAGGGTCACTTAGGATGATGATATAGTGGGATTTGCATGCAGGTTTTGATATAATCAGCACATATATTACAGTTGTTGATGTCATGACCTGTCCCCCTGGGCCCGTGCTGTGAATTACCCCAATACCACCTCCTGAAGGATAGGGGTTGGCGACTATTTATGAAGGCGTAAACTTGCAAGTGGGAGGAATTTTACTGAGTACCTGTACACATGGATACACAACCATGTCCCAAATCTAGAAAAGTAAAAAATAATTCCACTAAACAACCACTGATTAAAAGTACAACTAAATGTCAAATGGTCCAGAATACTAATCGAACAATAAATAAACTAAAAATAGTAAAGTAAATGGAAAAATTTAAAATTTTCCACTAGAAACCCCACTCGATTGGTGAGTACAGATTAACTTCTAGAAGGCTTACAAGTATTCCACACCTGCCTAGTTTCATTGGGGGCCACCGAGTCCTGGGCCACCATGTCCTCTGTCAAGGAGGCAGTCATCTACACCAGACACAATATGTGAGGGTGAAGCCCGTGTAGGGGTGATTATTAATATACTCAGTAGGGACCCCAAAACAAAAAGGAAATACCACAAATAAATCCATAAACAAAACACAAGGAATGATCTACCAGCATGATCGCGAAGAAAGACATCTCAATCCAGGTATATTCTACAGTAGGAAAGTATAACCATTAGTCATGTCATCGAATACCATGGGATACTGAAGAACTAGTCCTCAATGTTTAAAGTGGGCATGCTAGGTCACATAGAATCCACTTCTCACTAACCTTAGGACTACTCTAGTACTCATCCCTGATATTTATCGTGGGTATTTTGGGTCGCATAGAATCTGCTCCCCACTGTGGGCATGTCGGGTCACATAGAAGTTGCTTCCCACCCATGGACATACTTATGCAATCCCCCCATAGAGTACTATGGGTCTTCCGTGTCACACAGAAACTGATACCCACTGTGGGAATTTTAGGTCACACAGAAACCGCTTCCCAATAGGCTATAGCATCCGACCCACACAGGGTCGCTCATCTACAGTCTTTAGGTCTTAGCCAACAACAACGTTATTTCACGTAGCACAACTGATCTAGAGATAACTGCTCCCAAAGACATTCGTAGAATTTAAACTTCCATAAAATACTCTATAGATTATTCAAAACGTTCCAACTCATTGAGAGGGTTTCCATGCTACAAATGGCTTGTCAATCAGACAACCATTTTCCATGATATTGACATTTTTCCAAAAAGGTGTCAGAGGGGTCCAAGTTTGGTTCGACCCATCCCGACGCATCCCTAGGGCCACCGAAATAACCCAGACCTAGAATATCCTTGGATATTTCAACTGGTTTGCAGGTCCATCCCACACCATGCTCGGTTGGCATGACCAGGATGCGGTTAGAAGCCACGTATGGCACCCCTACCCCATGGGTCATCAGGGGTCCAGCTCCCCCTTCCACGGTCCATTGATCGCGGCCCACCACATGTGATGCAGTGCATTGACACCTCTTCAACCGCCAACCGCTAGCTTATCCCGCTATGCTACGGCTCGATCTGGCTATATCATTCTTCTTCGATGCGCCACTGTGTCATGCCACCACCGGTCACTAGCGCGTCGATAAAGAATTACTCGGACCTCCAAGTCTGCACAGGTGGTCCCTTCATCATGACACTTGTGCCTACAAAATCTGGGGGATTCCATCTTTCATGTGATGATCTCAAATATTCCATGCAACCGATTTAGAAATTTGGTTTTGAAGAACTCAAAAGTAGAGGGGCTCAAACCTTATTTGGGTCATCCCGCGCCCTCCGCGTTAGAATTTTAAAAAAGGGAGAGGTTCATGGATTTTATTTATACCAGTCATAAAATTAACCATGAATTGAAGTACCATGAAACAATAACCATACTTCATGAATGGATGATCTACGAATCAACCTATTTATGGGATGATCCACATTCATTAGTTAGAATGAATAACGAGGAAAACATAAACAAAACACCTTACCTAGAAGTAGTTAGACATTGATGATTTCATCCCATGAAGGTTCAATAATCCAATGGAATTTTTTGCTTCTCAGCTCCATTCTTTAATGTGTGTTGATGTTGTTAACGTTTGGCCAGCATTCGCCATTCCTCATTGTAGAGAAAACATGTTTGTTGTTAATCAGAGAATTATTTTCCATTTAACACTCAATTTTCCAATGCATTATTTCATAAAAGGAAAACACATCGTAGTGTTTCTGTTACCCTATTTCATTTATGAAACAACATTGCTATTATGTTGTAAAAAACAAGCCATTAAGGATATTTCATTAATGAGTCTCGTTGCTGCACCGCAGCGCCGTCATCCACCGCTTAATAGTGAGAAAGAAAAGAAAAGAAAATTTTATGTTATTTTTTTTTTAAAAGAACTAAAATTAACATTTTCATCCAACCCTTTTTGGTTGAATTAATTTCTTTTTTAGGAGAATCCCAAATTTTGGAGTTCAAAAATTCCGTCAGATTTTTAATCTAAGCACTAGTTTGAAAGATAGAGAATCCTACTCTCACATTTACATAAACAAACTTAAAAAAAAGATCAAAATTACATTCCGTGCTCACTGGGCCTCTTAATCATGTTCCATCAAATCATGTGTTCTATAAATAATCGCATACAATTTAAAAATATATATATGGAAATTACATGATATTAAATTCTCCCCACCTTAGGTATTTATGTCCCCGAAATCCAAAACAAGGGATAATCAAACAAATGGGGGTACTGATCACAAATTTGAGCCTCCCTATCCCAATTTCTCTCCTATAGATTCTTGTACTACCATAAAATGTGCCCTTTAGAAATTCACTATCCATAATTTAACTTCTCCACTCAATTCTCTATCTCCACTAGGAACTCTATAAATGTCTCCCCATCATCAGTTTATAGCTTTCCCTAGTCAATGACATGCGATGGATCATGAACATACCTCCTCAGTTGACACATGTAAAGAACATTGTGCACCCTGTGCATCTTTGGGGGAAAGGATATGTGGTACACCACCTCACCAACTCTCCTAAGAATATTGAATGATCTAATGGACCTCATAGTTAAAATGCTGCCCCTTCCAAATATTCTCAATCCCCATCAGGATGATACCCGAAGGAACACATTTTCTTCCTCCTCTAACACCAAGAGTCTCCTTATCCTACCATAATAAGATTTATATTTTCTTTATGAAGTCCTCATCCACTCTTGGATGATCTTCACCTTCTCAGTGGTAGCCCGTACCAACTCCGGACCCATGAGTGCGGACTCCCCAGGGTATGTCCAGCATTGAGGTGATCTGCATGGCCGCCCGTACAAGGCCTAAAATGGTGTCATTTCAATGGTGGAGTGATACCTATTGTTGTATAAAAATTCCACCAGTGGTAGGTGGTCCTCCCAAATGAGACCAAAATCAAGGATGGAAGCCTGAATATTGTGCTCCATGGTCTTTATGTTTTGATCCATCTGACAATCTATTTGGGTATTAAAATCTGTGCTCAAGAACAGCTGAGTGCCGAATGCCTCCTGAAATCCCTTTCACAGCTGGGATGTAAAATATTCATCATGGTCTAAGACGATCGTCTAAGGAAACCCAAGAAGCTGCACTATCTCTTAGATGTAGAGGCGTCCCAATCCCTCTACCGATCCCAACTTCTGAATGGGTATAATGTGATCTAACTTGCTGAGTCGGTCAATGATCACCCAGATAGAATCATGGCCCCTAGAGGAGTGTGGAAACCCCATCAAAATGACAATGAAGATACCATCCCACTTCAATTTTGGTACCTCAAGTGGATGTACCTAGCCTACTGGGACCTGGTGCTCGGCCTTCACTTTCTCACAAGTTAGGGGTCATGGAATGAACTCCGGAACTGCTTTCTTCATCCCTAGAAACCACTACAGACATAGAAGGTCCCGGTACATCTTTTCCACATCAATATGTATCTCTAATGGGTATGTATGAAACTCCCTAAACACCTCCTCCACAACATCACTGGTACTGCGGTGTGTCCTCTGAAAAATATGACGTTATCCCCACCTATAAAAAATCCATTAGGAGCCTATCCTAAGGATATATAAGTACTTTGGGCCTTCTAGTTAACCTCCACAAGATGAGCCTCCCTAAATCACTATAAGACTAGGGGTGTGACAGTCATTGACTAAGCGTAAGCTTATCCATCATCATCCCAAAATGATATTTTTTTCATGACAAGATGCTATGTCGCCTCCCTTAGTAGCTGTAAACCAGACCACCTACTAAGTGTGCCTACAACCACATTCCCCTTCCCATGAGTATGTAGTAACTCAAAGTAATAGTCTTGGAGGAACTCTAGCCATCGCTAATGTCTCAAGTTTAGGTCATTCTATGAGAAGATATACCTAAGACTATTGTGGTCAGTGTAGATAGTAAACTGTTCAACCACCAAGTAGTCCCACCACATCTTCAAGGAAAAGACCACCACTGCTAACTCTAGGGAATGGTTCACATAGTTCTTCTCATGCTGCCTCAACTGCCGTGAGACGTAGTTGATCACTGATTTCTCATGCATCAGGATACAACCAAGTTCGTACCTTGATGTATCACAGAAAACTACATAACAAACTTCCTCTTATGGTAGTCTCAAGATAGGCACACTCATTAATCTCTACCACGAGTCCTGGAAAATCTTCTATCTCTTCTCCATCCACATGAATGGGATTCTATTCTGTGTCAAGGTTGATAAATGTTCTTCTACTCTAGAAAAGTTGGGCACGACCCTCCGGTAGTATCCTTCCCCCTCAAGAAGCTCCGTACCTCAGTAGCATTTTAGGTGGATCCCAAGCAAGAACTGCATGTATCTTCTCCATATCCACTACGACACCAACCTCCAAGATGACGTGTCCCAAAAAGGGGACCTCTAGAATCCACAACTAGCACTCCAAGAGCTTATCATAATTCTGGAAATCTTAAAATGTATCCAGGGCTATTTGTAGGTGTGTAGCATGATCCTCCTACGACATCGACTATACCAAGATGTCTTCAATGAATACAAAAATGAAACGATTGAGGTAAGGCTAGAATATCATATTCATGAGTCCCAAGAATATAGTTGGGGAATTGGTCACACTGAAGGGAATAACCAAGAACTCATAGTGGCCATTCTGGCATCTAAAGTATATCTTCAGTACGTGTTTATCCCGTATCTAAAGATGATAATTGCCTGATCTGAGTTCGATCTTAGAGAACCACCTCACTCGATTCCACTGGTCAAGAGGTCATCAATCCTTGGAAGTGGATACTTGTTCTTCACAGTCTCATGGTTCAGTAACTAAAAGTCAATGCATATCCTCATGCTTCTATCTGGCTTCTTGACAAACAATTCTGGGGCGTCCCATGGTGAAATTTTGGGTCTCATGAAACCCTTATCTTTCAAGTTCATCAGTTGTACCATAAATTCAGGATGTTTCGTGGGATCCATATTATATTCTGGTGTAGATACTGGTGTCATCTCATGGTAAATGTCGATGTTAAAGTCCACATCCTTGTGAGGAGGTAGTCCGAGAACATCATGAGGAAATACATCCTCATACTCAACCACCATTACTAGAAATCTCATACTTCTCTCGTCCGCCACACCAAGGGTGAGAATATTCAACCAGTGAGTGATTAGTTGCACCCCACTCTGAAAAATTCAATCATGTGTTGCAAATGTTCCCTTATTTCCAGTGAAATAAAACCTGGTACCATCCTCAAGGAAGCACTTCTCTTTGTGCCTAGAAGAGTCGATTGGAGCATGGATTGCAGATAACCAATTCATACCCCAGATGATGTCTTAAGGCTTTAATGCCACTACTAGGAGTTCCTAGCCGAAGATATCACCTCCTAGAGTAAGATCACACTATAGGAACCAGTGGGTAATCATTGAATCCCCTTTTATTGGAGTCTCTAATCATCAGGATAGAGCCAATGTCTCCACCATAATCTCTAATCCTTGAACAAGGCACTTAGAAAGGATAGAGCGACTATAACATGTGTTTATAAGAACTATAGAAAAGGTGTAGAAGACACATATAATACCACTAATCATCTCTGGGGCACCGTGGTCATAGGCCTCTATCAGCTAAAGAAAGCCTCCCCCCACCTTCTAGCTCCCTGAGCCCATGGTGGACCATCTGGCGGCGGTGGTGGTAGAACCTCAAACCGTCATCAACCGCCTATCGCTCAGCCTGCTCCAATGCTACGTCCGCCGCCCTATGGACCTCCTCGTTTGAGCCTCTACCTCTTCCTTGGCGGTCCCTTGACCATCTGCTAATCTTTTGTACAGCGGGTAAGTAAATCATGAGCCATGTGTCCCTACCTGTCGCACGTGAATCATAACCTAGTCCCCTACTGACTCCCTCAGCTCTGGGAGCCCCACACTACCAACCCTGAGTGCTGGGGTCATCTGCTGGATGACCTGGCGTGCTTGGGCCCCTTAATCTACTACCTACTAATCAATACTGAATAATCTTCAAATGGAGGTCTACTAGTGTATCCAGCTAAAGGTGCATGCTCTTCTAGGAAGCTCTCCACAAGAAGGGATCCCTTTAGTAATCTATCCTGAGCGGGGATGATGAGATACCCCATTAATTCCATGATCTCCCATCCAAGTTTTTTCTCAAAGGTATGATTCATAATGAATGGGTCCGACAACAAGTCTATGGAGTAGTTAGAGAGGTCTGTAAACCTCACAAAGTACTCAGCCACAAACATGATGCCCTGTTGCAAGTGAATCAACTCATGTATGTGCATAGAGCGCAAGGTCACGGGAAGAAACTCATCCTTGAAAATCAACTCAAAGTCTTCCCATGATTGGTTCGCCTCATCATGAGTCTGGATCATTATACTCAATGATCTCCCTACATATCCTTGAAGAAGGCTCATAGCTAAGATCGCCATCTGGTCAAGAAATGTCCTCACTAAGCATAAGACCCATGTCACTACCACTATCTAGTCCTGAGAAACCTAACGATCTATCACTCTCCTAAATAGGGGTGGTCTCCATATTTGGAACTCCTTCAAGGCGTTGAGCTTGAACACATCCTCTACCGGTAACGCAGGCAGTAACTGTTGATCAACGAGTGGTGGAAACATCAGTGCACCACTCGGTGGGGCCATCTGTAGCACTAGTCCCTGAATAGGTACCTCATTACTAGGTGGGCTATCATCCTGGCCACACATCGGAATCTGAGGTGGCCAAATGCATGGATCCATCTTGATACAGATCAAGATATAACACATTCAGAATATTAAGCCTAGTGGGATGACTCTTATTCAAGAAGATCCTAAGGAGACACTTATTCAACCAGAGTTTTCATGTATAGAGTTTAAAAGAAAAATTCAAGATTTTGGAGTATGGATACGTCGACCACCTCACCAATACTGGACTCCCTGAATCTGAATGTCAGACTCGGAACATTTAACACTATCACCCCAAAGCCGCTCCCCACCATGGGCATGTCGGCTCACACAGAAGCTGTTTCCCACCTATGTCCATACTGAGGTACTCCTCTGGTCGAGTATCGTGGGTCTACCGGGTAACACAGAAGATGATCCCCACCATGGATCTATACAGCCACAGAGAAGCCACTTCCATCTAATCTATAGTAACTGGTCCACACAAGGATGCTTGTCCGTAGAATTTAGGTCTCAGCCAACCATATGGTTTCTACACGTAGTATTATTCATCTCGAGAGAACCTCTTCCCAAGCCTTTAATAATACTTAAACATCTATGAAATTCTCCAAAGAATATTCCAAAAGACCCGCCTCATCCTGAGGGTTCTATTGCTGCAAACAACTCTTCTATCAGATGCAAGGTTTGTAAGATATTGACATTTTTCCAAAAGGGGCCGGTTTGGTCTAGGTCCAGTCTGACCTCTTCAGGATGACCTTACCTGGCCCGAGGTACACTGACCTGACCCAGGTCCACCGAGAAGACCCAAAAAACGGCCTGGCCTAGGTCAGATCTGATGGGATACAGGTCCATCTCGTGCACTACCTGATGTTCCTAGCGAAAACCCAGATATAAGCTATGTTCGGCACCCATTCCCCATGGTTCATCCGTGGGGCCAACTCCCCCTGGCACGGTCAGTTGACCATGGCCCGCCTTATGTGATTTGTAATAGTTCCCCTTCTGCCACCGCTAGCCACCGACATGGTGTCCAGAGGCTATTTCCGCTACACCGCAGCCCGAGATGATTGTGATGGTCTTCTCCAATGTACCGGCAGGGCATTCTGTGGATCACCAAGTCTACACTGGTAGTCCGTTATTCATGCTTCTAATGCTTTCATCCTCCTGGGGATTCCATCTTACATACTATGTTCCCGAATCCGTATTTCCACCCACTTGGAAATTCGGTCCTGATGAATGCACAAGCGGAGGGGCTTGCGCCTTCTTCTTGTTATCCCACACCATCCACGTTAGAATTTTAAAATATGTGAGCTTCAAGGATTCAGTTATTTAAATTAGAAAATTAATCCCAAATAGAAATCCCTTGAAACAATCATCCTCTCGCGGGAACGGACAATCCACATATCAATATGTTCATTGGTTGATCTGCATTCTTTGTTTAGAATGAATAATATGGAAAACATAATACAAAAAAAACCCCTACCTCGAAGCAGTTCGATGTTGAAGTGGTCCACCTATGAAGGTTCAAGAATCTGAAGGTGTTTGTTTCTTCCCAGCTCCATTATTGGAGCTGTGTCGAAGTTGTTAACATTCTTCCTACATTTTTCATTCTTCATTAGGGAGAAAACTCATCGGTTGTTTGTCAAAGAATTGTCTGCCGTTTAACCCTCCATTATCCAATGCGTTATTCCATAAATATGGTAACATGTCGCAGCATTTCTGCTACGCTGTGACATTGCCTTGTTAAGACGTTTCATTTATCAAACAACCTAGCTATTATGATAAAAAAAAGCCATTATAGAGTATCCTTTAATGCGACTCATTGCCACACCGCATCACCGTTTTCCACCTCTGAACTGTGTGAAAGAAAATAAAATAACTTTTTAAGTTATTTTATTATTTTCCCAAAAGTTCGAAAATTAACTTTTTCGTCTGACCCATTTAGGTCGAAGTTAAGTCATTTCTAGGACAATATTGGTGTTCCACATTCAATGTTTCCCTCATATTTTTGATTTGAGCACTGGTTTTAATGATATAAAAACCCACTCACATGTTTACTTAATCAATCCTAAAAAATTCAGAATTCCATTCCTAACTCACTAGGGCTCAGAATCACGTGCTTTCAAAGCATGTGGTCTTGAAATAGTTTCATGAAATTTCAAAAAACATTATACAGAATTTTAAAGACATTAATGTTGATTTATATTTTGAGTAGGAATATGGTAGGATTCTTGAAACAATTAAATCTACCTCCTAAAGAGAGTAAATTCATTATGATCTTGTAACATTGTGTTTATATAAACAAGTAATCTGGACCTAGATATAATTAGATGGACTAACTATTCTCTTATTAGATGAACATTTATATTTTTTTGGATATATTCCAGAGGAGTTCCATTAAAATATACATGTGAAATTAACTTAGTAGGAATATTACTGTTACATATTTCATAATTAAGTCACTTTGGGTTCTCTGTCTCTCCTTTATACAATGAAAAGCTGACCTCGATGGAAACAGGTCGAACATCCCTATGTGGTGGGTGTGTTAAGGATATATCCACACCTTTCCAATTTTATTTAACTATATATCTCCAAGAAGTTGGTGGTTTAATACTTAGAGGGACTCCAACCTTCTGATTCTACCTTTGAATCATGGTATACATGTCTTCTTTATGGGTTTTATTGCATACTATGTTTTGGAAGAATGTTTCCTCACTAAATTATTCTATATTTTCATCATGATCTTGGTTATATATATTAATTACCCCAATAAAATTTATTAATGTTAACTTCATAGAAGAAATGTTTTCCCTTTCTTACTTATAATAGTGAGCGGATTTTCACCCTCAAAATATCCCTCTAGGGAAAAATTGTAAAAATCCTAAGTCATTTCATTCTTAGTGGATAGTTTCAACTTAAAACCATTATATGTACTAAAAAACACTCAACATAGGATGGTGGTACAAAGGTATCCTCCAAAATATTTTATAGAAAGCATTCTTCACAATGGATATGGATTGTGAAGTTGGAGAAAATGTGAGGGTTTATCTAATGAAGTCAATACCAATCTTGAGAACACCATCTTCCATGGAGGATGATGGATAGATAATGTTCCTAACTCTATGATATGGTTTTTATTTGGTTACTAATCCAATACATCTTAGATCCACTACTTTTTTTTATCTCAAGGGTGGTGATGGTGGTACAAATTCCCCTAACCATATGGACTGCAGTTGCTCATATACACTATCAAAATATTTAACAACTACAAACCATTTAACATATTGATATTTCACATGGCAATGAGTTGTATGTAATTTATTTTTAGATGGTGATATTCTCACCACCAGTAATTTATTTGATGTTTTTCATTCCACTATCTTTAGGTGAGTGGCCTATCCAACCTTCTGTGTTTCCTGATAAAATATATTATCAATGGTCTTCTCCCACCAGGTATATTTTTCTAGAATATGGGTATAGAATGTATTTATTGGATGGAAGAACTAGAATATTAGAAACTAGAACATATGGTTTAGCTAGAGGCAATGAAATTACACATTTTCTTCCTCATAGTTATTTTTCCCCCTAAATGGGGTCAAATGTAGTGATCTATTTTATACCCAAACTCTTATAAACACAAAAGTATGGGCATCAGTTATTATTCTCTAGACCACCTTCATAAAATAGAGGAAATCCTATTGAATATTATCACATTAATTCACCATGTTAGGATTTTGGGACATTATGAAGGCATATGGGTCAATGTTAAGATATGTCATGGTGATTTACATGATTTGGTTAGTTTTCTACATATAAGGTTGATTCTTGTATTTTCGATGATTAAGGGTTGACCAAATATTGTGACAAAATTAAGGTATAAAAATCACATTAATGATATTTAGATTATCATATTTGGCGGTGGAAATGAGTTAGAACATGACCATGAGTCTTCTTTCATCCAACAATGTCAACATGAACATGAAATTCTCCTCATCCTTATCAGGGAATTCCTCTAATTGATCGAACAATAATGGTTTTTTCATAACTTTTTTATCATGGGAAGTATAATTTTTTTATGAACTCTTCATTTTTATAATATTTTAAGTGGTTGGGTGGAGGAATATATGATAAAAATGTCCTAAAATCATCCTTCTATTGAGATGAGATATCTCCAATCAATGTTGAGGTGTCTCTTGTTGTCAAACTCAATATCTCAAGATCCTCTAAATATGTGGAAAACCTTGGGATGGATTTAGACCATATAGTACCATCATGATAATAAGTTAATTAATCTAGGGGAGGACCACCATAATGATTTTCACAAGGATGAATCACATGGTAACTAACAAGGATTCCATAGGGAGGACCTCTGGGGTTACCATCAACATATGGGTTTTAAAGGGGAGGACCATCTTACATTTTGATCTTCTTGGTGTGGGGAATACCTCCACAGATTGAACCATGGGGAGGAACTCTATGGTTGACCTAGAAATTTACATTAGTAGGGCCACCATGTTTGGTAGTTTGGAGAGGACCACCATAGATATTGAAATTTTTATAGTGCAGATAACTTCTACAACCATCGATTCCTTATCTAGTTGATGAGGATTCATTAGAATCTGATGAAACTATTGAAATATACTAAAGGGTATCAATAATATCAATGTTGATTAGGATAAAGATATAATCTTACTCTTGGTTTGTATGATTCCCTCAAAGATTGATTATATATCCTTGTGTCCAGGTGACTAGGATTGAAACCATGTGAATTATTGGATTCACATAGTGTGGGAAACAACCTTCATGAGTAATAACACTACCAATAGAAAACATTTTGTCACTGAAATATGTCAATAAATTACTTTTATTACTACTATAATAAGCTTTCATTAATTTTAAGAATTATTTGGAATGATGAAATTAGACTACTTCATGAATTTTGTCATTTCTTGAATATGCCCCCAAACATTCTAGGTGAGGACTGTAATATAGGCTTACTCCTTGGTGGGTTGTATTAAGATCTACTAATTACATTCATATGTTTCAGAATGGATATAATCCTTAACATTCACCATTTAAAAAAATTTATAAATCTTTTTGGGTGCTTCTAATGATGTGGGATTACCTTAGAGAGACCACTGAGTTATTCCAGTGAACTTTAGAAGGAAAAAGAATATAAACATACTCCAGCTAGTCATTCATCAGCAAGTTATGACGGTGATCCATAAGAGTAGGAAAAATAATATGTGTCCTCTATTGAGTGGTCATAAGGGATTAAAATGAGATCCCTTGATTTCTATGGGAATATAAAAATAGGCTTTCTCCATAATTCCCACTAGAATGTGATGATATATTTATTCCATTTCTACAAGGATACGTCTGCGTGCATAAAATAAACAACTAGTGATATACGGACACTATATGGTTACAACAAAAAATATTCAAAAGTGTTTAATATGTTGGATTGAGGGTATGATATTTATCACCGATTTCTAATGGGATATGAAATCATAATCCTACAAGGAATTCCTAAATGTATTATAAATCTTGTCAAGGGAAATCACCAATATGGGATTGCTCTACAGTCACCACCGAAATATGATTATGTTATTATTTAGCATGAATGTAGATATTATATATCTCACTTAGATTAAATGTTTTACAGCTATTTAGATATCTCTTCATGGGAACCGTGGTTTGGGTGATTAAGGATAGCTCTTTCTTGGAGGCCTCATTAGAAAATTCCTAGTGGACATTGACAATGTGACATTGATTGTGGTGACAGATAGTAGTAAGATCCAACCATGGAGGTTTTCAAATATGATAGGATTTATAAATAAAAATATATACCAACATACGGTATGGAAGATGATAAATTTTTCACTCAAGGGAGAGGCTCCCAAAGGGGATGGTTGGGGCTATTGACACTACTAACTCTACCATGGTCATCCCACACTAAGGAACTCAACACTCACTGATTAAGACACAATATTTGTGTAATTTTAATTCTAGTTAGTTTGGGAATTTACCTCACTTAAGTAGAGGAATATTTATACTAGCTCAATATATGAGTAGTTTGATGAGTCTCGTGATTTCAACAAGTATTACCCAACAATTTAACGTGAAATGATGAGTTTGATGATTCCATTTAATTGGATTTTGGAAAATATATTGAAGGGTTTATTAATATCCTATTCAGATTATAAAAAATAAACAATAAACCCATTAATGAATTATTATAAATAAAGGGTCTTGGTTGACTGATCTCTTCTACGGGTAAAGAATTCATGTTGGGTTTATCATTCTATTTACGATGCATAATGTGATTGTATTTTGTTATGAGTCAATGCAGATATGCTTTCCAAAGGAAGGTGGTCTCAATTACTTTATCAGAGACACTTTGGAAATAAATTAGTCAATATAATGGGTGGTTAGGCTCATCACACCCTTTTCAGGGGAATTATTTATGGCATCCCTCCTTTTTATTACTTAACCTTTCATTATATGTCACAAACATAGGATATTTAAATATTAGTGTCTTTGAAATTGGTTACACAGTACATGAAAACATGAAAAAATTATTTAAATAAACTTGAAATTATTATTCATTTTTTCATCCTAATTAAAATTACTATAAGTCAAACATCAAAGTAAAGGGTGAGAATAAGGCTCAGTAATGGATAACAAGGGAAACTGTTACATGTAAACTTGAGACATATCAATAATAACATGAGGAATTACATAAAGGCATGAGAAATAAACATATCACACCAATAATAAATTGAATAATAACATGAAAAAGTGTCTATAACATTTAATTTAGATACTCATTATCATATTAACAAGCTCCATCACCAAGGTGTCATAAAAATTACCATGTTCATTCACCAAGGTATCATAAAACTTGTCATCTCTAGAGATTAATTTTTTACCCAATGAATTAGAATGATATCAGGGTGCACCATTAATATATACTTATTTTAATGTGAGACACATTGATCATAATCAAAAATTTCATAAATACCCCATAAATAATAAAAGAAATGTGTTTCATATAAAAATCATGGTGTTTTATAAAGTTCTTAAAACATGATCATTATGTCATTTATTACCCATGGAAAAGGAATATTGGTTATATATATATAAATTACAAAAATCAAATAAGTATATTTTATGTATTTATGAATACCCCTGGAAATGGAAGGTGTTTAGGTATTCATATAAATAAAATAAAATATTTTATTAAGAAAAAGAGAGAGATTTTGAGAAGAAAATTCTCCAGCATAACAGGTATCAAACATAGTTTTATAGAAAATTAAAAAAATGGGGAGAAGGGTCTCCCATTAATGAAATCCACATAATATATTATATGGAAATAATAATATTAAAATAAGAAATTTGTATGGAAATTTGAAAGACATACCAAAAAAAGATTACTTGAAAGGAAAATAGATGTTGAGAAATCCATTACCTTGAAGAATAACATCTAATAGACTATTATCGGGTCCTTGGGGGCTTCAATACACATTGGGAGGAATTCTTGGGAGTTAATAATATCATAACTTCTTGGAGTTTTATTTTTTAATTAATTGAAATGAAAGAATGAGTAGGTATTCATAGTAAAAGAGATGGAGTTTTTATTAATTTTTTAGGATACCTCATTAGTGGTATTTGAAAAACCATGGTCTTTACCAAGGTATTTACCCATGGAATTGGCCACATGGCACACCTATTATCGAATTTTAATGCAATAGAGTTCAATAGTATTCCAAATTACATATTACATCATTATGATGTCATTAAATACAATGAAAACTCAATACTATAATTTTACTATTCACCGAAACCAAAATATTTTAAAAAATATATATAAAAATAACCATAACCTAATATCAACCTTATGAAATAGAATATTACATTTATTTTATCATAATAACTATATAAATATGGTATGTTTAACTTTTATCTCTAAAATACATAATTACTAAAAATAACAGTGGATATAAATTGCATAGTAAACAACTTACTAAAGTCTTGAAAAAAAATAAAATTATTTTATCATTTTTAATTAAGAAAGAATGTTTTGATAATAATATATCTTGATAATAAGTATGATTCATAATTACAAAAAATTATGTATTTTATGGATTTTTCAAATTCTATTCGAAAACAATTATGTTATAAAATTCCCTTTTATTAAGAAAACAAATTCTTCAAACAAAAATGATAGAAAAAAATTTATTTATGCAAAGTTAATATAAATTATGTATTTAAGGCCATGACACATAAACTCTTATAACCCCCACATAAAACCCAAGGGTAAGGCATGCGATGGTGAGAGACTCTGGGGGAAGCTCAGATAACATTTACCAAGTGGTAATTTCACCCAACATAGACATCTCTCATAGATGATTTCGTTCATGCTTCAATTGTTGAATCTCAACATGGGCCTGGCATAGAGTGAATATCAATTATGATAACTCCTTCCCAAGATCTGAAAAATTTTCTTCTTATGGAAAGAGTCTACTAGATGAGGTCATCAACTCTTCTTTCTACATTAACTATCTATTTTCATTTCTATTTATAAATGAAAATTTTAATGTTAAAAATTATTATTGTTTCTAACAGTCATATAATGGTCAAAACATTATGGTCACATTTAATTTATACTTATATATTTTTATAGATTATGACATAGTAAAATATACATTTTTAGAAACAAAATATTATTCAAATTTTCGAGTTATTACAATCCTCTCCCACCCAAGAAATTTTTTCCCTGAAATTTCAGCTCTTATTCTCAGAAGAGAAAAGGTGTGGGTACTTCTACCTCATAGTCTAATCAATATAAAACATGGATTCTTCAAATTTGTGGTTACTCTACAACATTTTAACTTGGTGGGTAGTCTTATTTCAGAGAACCATGTCTCTACGATCTATGTTCTCCATCGATTTCTCTTCATAAGATTTTTCGTGTTCTAGTAGTACCACCTCTGGATTAAGTACATTTTAAGTGTCAGGTAAGTACTTCCTCGAGAGGGATACATAGAATACCTCATGAAATTGAGCCAGATTTAGAGGAAGTGCAAGACGATATGACACTTCTCCTATGAGATCAAGGATTTCATAGGGTCCATTGTACTTGGGGCTGAGATTCTCTCTCTTTGAAAACAACATGACTCTCTTCCATGGAGAAATTCAATGGAAGAATTTTTCACCAATATAAAACTCCAAGTACCTTCGACATTTTTTGGCATATCACTTTTGCAGACTCTTAGTAGAATTAATGTGTTTTTTGATGGAAGGAACCTTTTTTGTCATGTCTTGCACAAGATTAGGCCCAAGAATTTTTTTCTCCCCAACATATTCCCAGAAAGTAAGAGTTCTACATCGCTTCCTAAATAGAGCTTCAAATGGTTCCATTAGAATTATCAAATGGAATATGTTGTCATAAGAGTACTAAAATAATTGGATATGTTGATCTCATCCACATTTGAATTCCATTGGGGACGTTATCAACACGTCCTCAAGTGTTTGAACAGTCCTTTCAGATTGGCCATCTGTTTGGTGGTGATAGGATGTACTAAAATTCAATTCAGTACTCAATTTATATTGAATAATTCCCTATAATTTTGATGTGAAACTCATATCATGTTAAAATATGATAGAGATTGGTACCCCATGAATCCTTTCCACATCGCCCATGTTAATCATGGCATGTTTGTCAAGAGAGGGATCATCCCAAATAAAGATAAATTGGGCAGTCTTAGTGAGATGGTCCACTATAAACCATATCTCATTATTTCCTTTGAAAGATCCTAAGAGACCAGTGAAAAATTCCATAGTGATATTGTCCCACTCCCATTCTGGTATTTGAAGTGGTTGTAATACAACTTTAGGAAGTTTCTCTCTTCCTCCACTTGCTAGAACACCAGACACCTTTTTGGGTAGTCTACAATCTACCTTTTCATGTTATCCCACTAATAACGATCATGATGGCCCCTATAAATATTAATGCGTCCTGGATGTATAGAGAAGGTAGATCTATGATCTTAATCCATCAAGTCATTCATTATTTATAAAATAGATGGAACCCGTATTCTTGTTTGAAATTTAATTACTCCTTCGTGATCAAAATGGAACTCAGGAAAATTCCCATCCTTCACATCCTCACACTTCTTCTATAACAAAGGATATTATTTTTTAGCCTTATTTATATTATCTAATAATGATGGTTTAGAAATCATTTGGGATAGGGTTGATGATGTCCCTTCCCTAAAAGTTCCCATTTCTAGTTTCACTAGGTCTTTGATCAAGGGATCACTTCGAGTCCCCATCATTTCATGAAAGACATGGTCTTTCCTACATAATGGATCAACAACATTGTTTTCCCTTATATGTTGATAATGAATTGAACAATAAATGTTTTTATAAATTTCCAACCATCTCCTATGTCTCATGTTTAATTACTTTTGTGTAAAAATATACTTTAAAAATTGATGGTCTGTGTATATATCACACTAATCCCTATAAAGATAGTTCCTCCAAATTTTTAGAGAAAAAAACCGCAACCATATTTAGATAATGCTTAGGATTATTCTGCTCATGAGGCTTTAACAATTGAGATGCAAAAGTAATATCCTTTACTTTTTTTCACAATGAATCACCCAATCCCTTTCATAGATACATCACTAAAAATAATGAATCATTATCCGATAGAGGGTAATGTTAGCTTGAGTTAAGTAACCAATCTTTTCAATAACTATTGAAATATTTTATTCACACTCCATTGTCTAGATTAACATGAACCATTTTTTAGTTAACATGGTTAATGAATTATAATTTCATGAAAGGTTTTTCACAAACCTCTAATAATATCCATATAATCCTTGAATACTACGACTCTTAGTTATTTTTTCGAATGAGGCCACTCCCCTTCAACCTTTGTCTTTGCAGTGTAAAGTGAGATTACTTAATTTGTTTAATGTTCCCAATGAAATCAGCTTGTTGTATAAAAAATTCACATTTTTTGAACTTTCAAAAAACACTCTCCTTCCACATATTTTTCAAAATAAGCCATAGATTATTGTCTTGATTCTTGTGAATTTTTGAATATATCATAATACCATCAATAAAAACTACTACAATTTAATCAAGGTAGTCCTTAAAGACTTTATTAATCAAATCCATAAATATAGGCGGTGAATTGTTCAAGCTAAAGGGCACAAAAAAATCATAAATCCAATATCTTGATCAAATGGTGGGTTTTGGAATATATTTGTTCTTCACTCTTAATTGATAATAAACAAATCAATGATCAATCTTGGAATGAATTGATCCCCACAATGTTGGTCAAATAAGTCTTCAATTCCAAGAATATGGTATATATTCTTCATTGTGATCGCATTCAGTTCTCTATATTCAATGCATAGACACATAAATCATTACTTCTTCTTAAGAAAGATAAAAATCACTCCCAAAAGAGACACACTCGGTCAGATGATCCCCTTCACTACAATTACTTTGATTTTTTGTTTTAATTCCTCCAGCTCCACATTTTCTAGTTTTTATGGGGTCATTGATATCAAATGAGATCCAAGTATGAGTTCAATGAATAACTCTACCTTTCTTTATAGGGGAGGTCCTAGTAACTACTCCTGAAATTTGTCAATTTATTTTAGTAATATGGGTATATTCTATATACTTATACTCTCATTTACTTCATCTTTTTCACTGATAAATTCTATAAAGAATGAATTAGATGGTTATTTTAGACAAAGAATATTTCCTGATATCTCTCTGTGGAAGAAAATCAAAGGTCATCAATTCAAGACTACTAACATTTCCTTACTTATACATTTTATTTTAGGATTATACATTGAGAGCTATAACATCCCTAGTATAATATTTAATTCCAACATTGAAATGAATACTAGATTTGTGATAGGATTTTCCTCACTAAAATCAGTACTAGTGTTTCTAAACACTATTGATGATCATATAATCCCTCAAGGAGTCTTGACTAATATCTCTAATTTTAGAAGTTCATGAATTGACTCTATATTCTTAATGAACATGGAGTAAATAATGGAATGTATAGAACCAAAATCAAGCAAAGTAATTTATTTCTTTGACAGAACAAGAAGAGTACCTTCCCCCACACTATTAAGATATTCAACTTCTACCATTGTGATAGAAAAATAATAACATTGCTACATTGTAATATGTTAATGATGATGGTTATTACCTTCTAATTCCCTCATATTTGGATTGTGATTAAAAAAGTACCCAATATTAAAACAATTGAAGAATTAGACTCTAGGTAGGTCATGAACCGTCTTCACATTTTCTTTTATGTTTATAAATTGAGGCTTCACATCACTATGAAAATTTCTATTGATATGTACATCTTCTCCGCACATATAACACTTCCCTTTCCCCACATGGTTTTTCCGCGAATCCTTATTCCCAAATTTATTGAATGTGGAAAGTTTCTATATCTTTCCTCCTCTCACTAGGTCAATGCTCCTCCCCATGTTTGGCTCTATTTATTTCTTGATTTCATTAGATAAATGGGACCAATTCATCTCCATGAACTCAAATTCTACTTTCATTGAACTTTGTATGATCTCATCATTGCTGTCAAAGTCTCGGTTGGCTATATTCTATGGTAGATGTGGTCTTAGTTCACTGAAGAATCTATCAGCCTTCTCCTTAGAATCCATTCCAAATCTAAAGATTTAATATGGAAGACTTGTGAAGTTCATCTCATAGATTCCCACACATTCATTCTCTTTCTTCTTTAGCTCAAGAAATTAATTCCCCATTTTCATTATCATTAAAGCAGAGAAATAATTATTGAAGAAGATCCCTCTAAACTCTTCCCACACCATAGCTTCAATCTTCCCTCTTGGACTCATGTTTTTAATCAGCTCCCACTACTGATCAGCTTATCCCACTAAGATATTAACAACCATAGTGACATTATCTTGTTCATAACATTGAATTATAGAAAATATCTTTTGTATAGTGCTTATACATTGTTCCTCAATCAATGGGTTGGTATATCTATTTAATGTTGGTGGTCACTGATGTATAACGTACTCAATGGAATGTTGTTCCATTCATGGTGAAATTGGTCTCCCAACATTACACAAGTTCTTTCACATAAAATGAGTCATTTGATTCAACATTTTGATGAATGTTTCCAGCATAGATTCCATTAGAGGACCATCATAGCATAGTCAATTGTGGTCACCATTTTCAAGGTTCATCCCATTTCCCACCGTTTTAGAGAAGAAGGAAAATTTAATGAGACACTTCTTTAATTTAAGAATATTATAATTGTAATGTATTTTTATATCTTAAAAAATCATCCTTAAAAAAATTAATCATTCTCTACAATTACATTTTTTATAAATCCTTTATAATGATTCGTAAAATCTTGTAATTTAACAAACACACCCCAAGAGAGTTTCAAACCAGGAGTGCAACAAGTCCCATTATCTCGAAGTAGTTTCCATTTGAGTGTAGATCAATGTAGTGTTCTTGTCTTTTACCCTTAAATATATCTTTACCAAAGCCACATCCACTTCTTCATAACCAGATAGATATTTCTTTGTTCGGAAACCACTTACTTAATATTTCACCAAAATACCAGGTAGTTTTCCTATATTTCAAAAATTACATTGGGTACATCCTAATGTTTTCAAATACTTATTTCCAAAAATACTGACATAATCATTAGATACCAAATATGGAATCCTTCCTTTTAATTACATAACTTTTCTATAAATATTAAAAATAGAGGATCTTTAAAGTTTAGTATCTTGGAAATAAGGTACCTAATACATGAAAAGATGAAAATATTATTCTAATACACTTGAAAGGATTATTCATTTGTTTATAATTTGTAAAATTTCTCTGTCTGAAAACATGGGGGCTTAAATTAAAGGAATGGGTGAGCATATGGCTCAGTAAGATAAAACAATGGAAACCGTTTTTTGTGAACTTAAGAGATATCAATAAGAACATGAGGAATTTCACAAAGGGATGAGAAGTAGGAATATCATAAGAGTAAGAACATTAATAATAACTTGAAAATGTAGCTATGGAATTTAATATTGAAATTTAAAAACATATCACCATGTTCCATCCCCAAGGTGTCATAAAAATTAATAAGGTTATTCCCCAAGGTATTATAAAACTTTTCATCTCTAGATATTAATTTCCTTACCCAATGTATTGGAAAGTTTTCAGGGAGGACCCTTAATATTTATTTATTTTCATGTGATCTACATAGATAATAATCAAAAATTTCATAAATAACCCATATAAAAGAAATGGGTTTCATATCAAAATCATGGTGTTTTAAAAAGTGATCAATAACATGATCATTAGGTAATTCATAACCCATATAAATGGAATGTAGGTTTTATTTATTTAAATTTCCAAATAAAATAAATAATTTTTATTTCATGATGAGTTAACCTATATTTTAAATCAGTTTGGGTATTCACATAAAGAAAATAAAATAAAATCTTGAGAAAAAGAGAGAGATTTTAAGATGAAAATTCTATAGCAAAATATGTATGAAAAATTATATTATAAAACATTAAATATAGGGGAGAAGGGTATCCCACTCCCAAAATACTCATAATAAAATATAATTACTGAATACACTGAAAATAAAAAACATGGTATGGAAATTTTAAGTACATACCAGATAAAAGAGAACATGAAAGGAAATGAGAAATTGAGAATTCCATTGCCTTGAAGATTAACTTATAATACACTGTGATCAGGAACATAAGGGATTGAGGAAAATTTGGGGTTACTAATAGGGAGGATATTATGTCATATAATCTAGGTGGAAGATTTTTGAATAAATGGAAAATATGTAATGGGTTGGTATTTATAGTAAATGATAAGTATTATTGGTTAATTTCTGAGGACACCTCATTAGTGGAATTTGCAAAACCATTAACTTGACAATGGTATTTTCCAATGTTATTGGAAACGTGGGAACCCTAATATCATATATTAATTCACAAGAGTATACCATAATGATAAATTATATATTACAGCATTATGATGTCATTAAACACACAAAAAACTCAAAACTATATTTTTTTTACTATTCACTGAAAAACAAAACATTTTATAAAAATATCTTAAATTTACCATAACATAATATCGACCTTATGAATTAAAAAATGAAATTTATTTGACCATAATAATTCTATAATTATGATAATTTTTTCTTTTAACTCCAAATCCTTAATTATTAAAAATAAATACGGACCAAAATTTCACAGTAAACTACATAGTAATATTTCTGAAAATATGAAATTATTTTATCAGTTGTCATTCAAAAAGAGTGTTTTTATAATTCTATTACATTATAAAAATTATTTTTCATAATATAATATTTTATTATAGTCATTTATATATTTTCTGGATGGTAAAAAATTTGTTTGAAAATAATCAATTTATAAAATTCCATTTTGTTAAGAAAAAACTATTCTTAAACAAGAAATGATGGAAAAAAATTATTTGAAAAAAAGGATTATAAAGTAAGTATCTAAGTCCTTGACACATAACCTATTATAATACACACATAAAAAATAAGGATAGAGTGTGCGATGGTGGTTGAGTCTTGGGGTGGCTCAGATAACATTGCCCGAGAGGTAATTTCCACCATCTTCAACTTCTCTTCAAGGAGATTTCGTTCATGCTTCCATTATTGAAGCTCAACTTGGTATTGGTCCAGATATTAGCCTATTGATGCTACCTCCTACCAATTTTCATAGAAAATGGTCTCTGTATGGAATGAGTATACTGGTTGAGGCCATCAGCTCTTATTTCTACATTAATTATCAATAATCATTTCTATTTATAAATAATAATTATAACTTTAAAAATTATTATTTTTTCTATTTGTCATATTATCCAATAGTCATATTTTGGTCAAAACATGATGGTCAAATTTCACTTATACACACATATTTTGATTTAATAATACATAGTAAGACACATAATTTCAGGAAACAAATTACTATTCAAAAGTTCGAGTCAATACAATATTTCATACTCGATAACTCTCTTATAAATTTTGGACATGTTAAAAAATACATCCCAAAACTCATTGTGAGACAAGTATTCATTGTTCCATTCATTGATCATAGAATTAAATCAATGTAAATATCTATATATATCATAGGTTCTCTTTCTATATATATTAGATGTTTTTATATATAGATATCAAAGGTTCTAAATTTGTATTTATCTGAGGATCTTAATTTTTATTTAACTTGGTTTCTATATTATTCTCTAAAGCCACACATTTTATCACTCTAAAGTTTATTTACCTCTATTAAGGTGATATGTTTTGTGGATATGTTATTATTCCCATGAAAAACGATTCCTATATATCTATCTAAACGGAATCATAACCCCAATTGTTCAACACTAATTAATGAAACATGTACTATTGTTTAAGGTCACATAAAAGGGACTAAGGTGGTGGATTTTAAATTCATGAAAACATGAATAGGTTAACTGACATTTATTTCTATATATCTAAAACATATTTGTATTTGGGATTGAACCATAGAGAGGTATACTACAAATCCTGGTTTACTGGAACCAAATCCCTCAATGTTCAGGTTGTATAGTCCAAGGTCATGTGAAAGACCATACCATGCAGATTAGTGTGAAGCATTAAAGAGCACATAAATATATTTAATATGATATAGTTAGTACATATAGGTGAAAGATGTATAGTAAAGGTTGGAATGGGAGATATATATCATCTACCATTTTTATTTTACCTCATAGGGAATATGGAACTTTGAGGGATGATTAAATCATAGGGAATATGGTCCTTTGAGTTATGGTGACTCACATGGAAAATTTACCTTTGAGGAATGATAATTTACAGGTAATAATTAAATGTGGGGAAGGATTAATGAGGGATATGACCTTTTTTGAATGAATTGGGGCTTATATATGGGTAACCCATACTTAGGTTTTCTTCCCACTAGTTAATAGTTCGACAAGGAAGGATGAATGAACACATAATGAATATGGACCCTTGAGAAAGTGTTGGGTGATTAGTCATGGATTACCTACACTATATTCATGGGAAACAAGAATGGATACTTCTAATATATGCCTAATCACATTAGTGACTCATGTAAAGACATGTGTTTAGGGATTACACTTATAGGAGAACCATAAGGATAAGTTGGGTCTTATACTTAAGAAGGATTCCCAAATCATTGGATCAATAGCTCATTGATAAGACCAACGGGAATCCAACTTTAACATTTGGAATTCAAGGTGATCATGTTGTGGCAAGAGGGGTTTCACCAGTTTCCTCATGATGGTGTTACTCATTATCAAGTGATCATATGATTGTAAAAACCTCGAAGGTCCATATGGATGGGAATGATTTCCTTGGAGAGGATTCTTAATAAGGGAATACAAGATTTAATGGGTTCATGATGATGTTCACAGCTTCACCATATTAATTTAGTGGATTTTGAGGAATACATGGTGAAATGAATTTGTTCAGGGTTCTATATATGTAAAAAGAAATCCAAGAGGGTCGTTTGAGATGATTTAGGATTTTTATATGAACTAAGTGAATGGATTAATGAAAAATATTCTGCGTTACCTTTAATTTTATTGTTTCATGAAGTGGACATCCTTGAGTTAGATCTTCTAATAACATCTAGATATTTCCCTATATATTTTCCTTAAGTAAATACATTGTTCTATAAATTGTGTCAGATGCGGCACCGAACATAAAAAAACTAAAAAATATTAAGAATAACTTATTAATAAATATACAGTAAACAGTAATATGATAAATCTATAATAATTATAACCATTATAAGGTAAATCATACATATGAGTTAACATTGAAATGGTTTTTCAATAAAAAGATATTTTATTTATGTTATATAATATATTGAAAAAATAAAAATTTAGAAATATTAAAATTTAAATTTTATAAATTAAAATTTATTTTGGGATTCCTCATAATAAAATTATCTTAGGATTTCTTTTTTATATATTTATAAAATAATTAATTTTTTAGGTGAAATGTAAAAATTAAAAATTTCTGAAGTACAATAACTTTTATAAAAAAAATACTTTTGTAACCTTTCTGATATAAAAATTATATTTTTATTTAGTATAATATACCATTTAAAAATACTATGTTAGTTTTTAGAACCCATGAACATAATTTTAGAAAATCAAGTAATATTCACTGTGAATATTTTTCATCTATTTCATTAATTAAATTCTTGTACATGGAAATTAGGGTTTGGATTTATTTTAGTGCCACATCATTATTATTAAAATAATTATATTGTTTATGATACTATTATATTTAATGACAATTATAAATTATTTCAATACATAAAATTTATTCTTAAAAATATATTTTTCATAAAAACGGTTTTATACGCATTATATATGCCAATAATAAGATTAATTTACATAAACATTTTAAATTAATTTTTTTAATATAATTCATATATTTTAGATGATGTTTTTAATTCTATTTAATATTATTCATTTCATTTTTAGTTGTAAATTTTATATTATTATGATTAATGTTGATTACACAGTGATAATGAAACAATTATTTTATAATTATTATTATATTAATATCAATAAATATATATAAAATAAATTAAATTGAAATAATTTTTATAATGAATAGAATATGATGTAAAAAATACTCGAAAGATATATTAACTCTTATTTATTTGGTAATCAATACTAAATATGATTTCAAATTAATAATGTCTAAAATGTCGTTTTTGTATAGAAAAATGTTTTTATACACAATATATGATTTAATTTAAAATTAAAATTAAAATTTTATTAATTTTAATTATATTAAGTGGAATATATGTTTAGTTATATAAATCCCAAATTTTTTTATACAGTGTATGTTGTATTTTTTATAATATAAAAAATCACTTAATTAATAATTGTTACCTAATTAAAAAGCAACAGAGTAAAATGTAAAAAATAATGGTAAAAATAATATATCATTTTTAAATAATCTGTGGAAAGCCTTGTATGAATCATTACCAACCAAAATAAATCATTCAATCAATTATTTTTAATCCTTTTATCCATATTACATAGAATAGACTCTTTAAATTAATAAAATATAAAGGGAGTTTCCAAAAGTTACTTTTTCCACTCTTATAAAAGGGGGTCACTTACACCCTTTGAAACACAAAACTTGTATTTGGTTGTTCCTTGAAACTATACCCCAATATTATATCCTACAATTATATCAATTATTATTAATCCCCAAATCATATTATGTTATCATAATCCCTTTAATTACAAGGAGTAATCCAAGGTATGATCTGGTCTCCAACATAATTATTATATTATTCTTATGTTTTTCTTCAATATTACTTTTCCAAATACATTATATCCCTACAAATATAGTGAAATAAATTTTATCATTATACTAAAATTATATTATATTAATTTAAAAAATATTATCTATTCCTCTCCATTTTCTCGGAAAAACAAAATCAATATTACTGTGTTGCATGAACTGTTGCCTCCAAAAAGTGATGTCTTCTTTTTTTCATCAATGCTATTTATTTCTGATGAAAAATTTGAAATGGAGGAATAAATATGATATCGATAATATATATATATATATATATATATTAATTTCAATTTATCATTTATCTTATTTAAATATCATTTATTGAGAAATGGAAACATTAATTTTTTATGCATATGAACTATATTCTACACAAGAAATGAGTTTCATTTTTCATCTCCAACCATCATGGTTTTCTTTAAAAATATATTTAATATATAAAAAATATTTCAATTAAACCATCATGACTCAAGATAATATTAAAATATTTTACGATGCATTCCACCATGGTCAACATATATAAGGAGTTATAGAAACATTTTACATCACTTGAGATGATAAAATTTTGTATGAATGAGATTCAGTAATTCTAGTTTCATTTTTTTTGTAAACTAGTTGTGAGAATCTATGATTACATGTATTTTGTTTGAATGATATATATAAATATTTTTTAATTTTTTTAATGATAGAGGATATTATTTGATTAAATTTTTTTTTGTGAACTAAATGTGTAAAAGTTTATTCACAATATTTTATATTCTTATGATTGTGTCACATTTTATAGTTGTTTATCAAGTTATACCAAATTTTAAAGATATATTTCATTTCCATGAAATTACTTGTTTTCATAATTATGACTTATTTTATTATATTCCCCACCCTTATATCACCATATAATGTTTTATGGTTATGGGAATGTATTTTGAGGTATGGTATGAATATTATAATTCGTTAATAATATATTTATGATCTTATGTTTTATGATTATCATTTAGGGTCTTATGATCTTTTATTAGGAATTTTTTTTCTCCCACTGGTTCTCCTTTTTGTTTATTATTAGAATCATTATTAAATGATTTCCTTTACAGAGTATCTATGGTCACCCAATTCTTTTATTTTCCTATATCGAGGAATTGAAAATATGTTTAATTTTTGGATAGCCAAGATTGGAGGATGTATGAGTATGATTATGGTAAAATGATTATATATTAAAATTATTATGTATGTAATATACAAGATACTAATAATTTTGGTCTTTCTATTTTGTGACTTTTTTTGAGTTGTGTTATTTAATGGTTTAAATTAATTTATTATATATGTTATGATTAGATTTGGTAACATTAGTTTATATTAGAGTCGTGTTTAGTTATTTTTTGGATTATTTTTCAGAACTAAACATTAAACCGTTAAATATTTTCTAAGGGATGAGTCTAGGATTATGATATCATCCAGATGTTTTACTAAAGTAGAGGTTTGGTGTTTCTATTAGAAATTATATCCCTTTTTGGATACTAAATGTTCATTCATGATTCAGTATAGTGTTACCCAGATGTAATAATTCCCAATAGGGTGTATTAGGAATTAAATCAATCATGACCTAGTGGATATCAATTAGGGAATAACCACACACTTGTTTTGATACATATAGGGGTATTCTTTAGTTAATAATATAATATTTACAAACCATAATAAATTATTTGATTCTGATGTAATCTAATTATGTTATAGAAACTTATAGAAAAATGACCATGGATAACTAAGATTGAAACCTACATATTCATAGGCGAGTGTATGCACATAATTTATGAAATAATCCTTATAAGTTTATATTATTATTATTTGTACATTAATTAATTTAGTTATAATCATTCCTAATTTTTATTTTGTCATGGTAATGGAATAATCTAGAAAGAACCAATTTAACAATGGTTGTAATGGATAATGTGTATTTTTTCCCAGTGGTTAACCTAATGAGATTTTGGTGGGAATGAAAATAATCCTGGAAATTATCACATAACTCTATCAAATTGTAAATGAAATCCCAAATCATTTTAATCTGTTAAACACACCTAGGAGGGGGAAGCTCACTATCGAGTCATCTATGAGACAACATCCCCCCTCTTTTAGTGAGCTGGTTAATACACTTGTTATTGAGTAGTGGGTCAATCAAAAATATTTTTTATATATAATACATTGACCATGTTTTTTTTGTTTTTGAATTATATCATTTAGAAGGTGATGTTGACCAGTGGTGGAGTTTTATTAAGAATACCACAAAAAATGAGGATATAGTATCTATGAAAAGTGAAAGGTTCAATAAGATATTTTCACTATGTATTGTCATTGACTTCTTCTAAAAAAAACTGATTTAGAATTCTTTTAATTAAAGAAAAAAAATGTGAATCTATTGTATCATACGAGAAAACATATTGACCGGGCTCATGAGGCATGACTTCAGTTTCACCTCTTATATTGAGAGGAAAATTGTTCTTTTCATTTTTTTTCCAAATCCTAATGTTATATGGTATTTATAAATAAGGTACTTTTTCAGATATAATGATATTGTTTAATATTATCATAAAGTGAGAATTAAATCCAATAACAATAATTTTTCCAATTTTTAATACAATAATAGGAAATTGAATTTCCATGGAAACTCTAGTGATAAATCACATCGATGTAAGAAATATAGGTAACATATAATCCGTAAATGTGAGAATAATAATCAATGATCCTTGTATTTAGGAAAAATTAAATTTTTTGATTGTGGTAAGATGGGATATATAGATCAAGATTATTATAGGGAAAAAAGAAACATGATAGAGGGAAATAATTTCAAATGTTTCAAATGTAATGAGTATGAGAATTATGAAATCCAATTCCCAATTCCAAGGGTTATAAATTAAAATACACCTCAATAACCTACAAAAAAAGGAATAAAGAATGTAATTTTCAATGGACTCCACATATATGGATTCTAGTTATTAAGGAACATTTGACCTATAATCCATAAAAGTGGATGTGTTTTGGGGGTTTTATTTTAGAACCCCTATGTATCCATGATATATGTAAGATAATTAAATCACCACCCTGATGATTTCATTGTCATGGAGAACTTCTAAATGTCCTGTTATTGTATTGTAGTATAACATTAATGGGAAAATTATTCTACTAAATCTTATTAATTATTTATTTAGAGGAATTTCATGTGATTTTGGGAATTGAAAATAACTTTTTACAAGGACCCAAAAACTACTGTGATAATAAGGAACTCAAATTTCTATTTTCAAATCAACCTATGATCATATTTCCATACAAGGATGACTATTGAATCTCTAGTTTAATTAGTCATGAGGGGTGTTTAACTCAAATTGCTAAAACAATACTCAATATTTTGAAATTCCTATTAAAATGAATATTATATTTTTGTAGTCTCAATCAAATTAGTAAGTTTAATAACTCATTAGAAATAGAATCTCATGTTATATCAATCTTATTGACACACCTAATTATATTTTCTAGTAAGTGATAATTAAAATTTATAAGGATATAATTTATTTAATGTGATAGAATTTTGTTTTAGTGGATCTATACCAATTTAATTATTTTATATTTTTATAATTAAAATATAATATATTTATTTATTTAATTTTTGTGATAATTATAATTTAATTTCATTAATTTAATTTTCTAATTTATTAAATTTTTTATAATTTTTTTTGTTTAAAATTAGTTGTTCATAAATTTTTTAACATTTTTTATAATTCATATTATTTTATTAACTATTTTGGTAAAAACAAATATTATACTTATGCATGCTTTATCAACTTTGAGATATATCTATACATGCCTGAAAATGCCTACCTAGGATATATATAATTCTTGTTAATCATTATGCATATCCTTAATGGTTCTGCTTACCCTTAAACATGCTTTGTAACTTTTTATGAATCATTAGAAAGGATTGGTTATGCCATTATGCAGCATTGGATCTTCCATAATGTAACATGTTCAAATTAAGTTCTAAATTTACATAACATATATGTACCCTTACATGATGAATATACTATTATGTTTAAACATACATAGATTTTATTATACCCTTATATAAGATGTTCAATTTTATGTTTACCCTTACACGACACAATTCAACCCTTACACATTGTATATAAAAATGTGTCCCTAATAACACATTAAAAATTTATATTTATCCATACCCAACCTCATATTTACCCATATGTCTCATTTTAAATGAATTTTTAACCATAGACAACCCTGTTATTTAGATTTAAAAATCATATATTAACATATACTTACCTTTACTTGGAATATGTATATTACAACATAACCTTATAGAAAATGTGGACAATACATGTTTCAATAAAATATTTTTTTGAAACTTATGTTTACCATTATGCATGTAATGAATGTTAAATGTACATAGAGATGTCTTTATAGAAATATCTAGTCTTCTATGTTTCATGAATTTATTATTATACTGATTTTCTTCATGTTTATAAAAAATTATTGATTTTTATTAATGTTTCTATAAATTCATATTAATGACATATAGTCTAAGTAAGTGTTTTACATTTTTAAAACAAAATTTTATGAATATTAATCTTGTTCTTATTTCCCTCATGTGTTTATATAATGAAACTATAATATTTAAAATTTATTATCTTGAGTTAATTTATTTGATTTTAATGTTTCTAAAATCATGATGTTGTCTAAGAAATTCATTCAATTTTTAATATATTTAATATTGTGTAAGTATTGTTTTATATTATCACATGATTAAATATTTAATGAAACTTGAAATTAAATTTGTTATTTTCCATTATGAAACCGTGTGAGATTTATGTGTCACCTTTGACAAATAATTTTTTAAAATATCTTTATTTATATAAATGATTTTTTAAATTAGTTTGACTTATTCAAATAGTTTTTAATTAAAAATAATTGTTTTTTAAATAATTAGTTTCATTATTTATTTATCATACATAATTAAAGAATGTTATTATAATTTTGAATTTCAATTGACTAATGATTTCCATGGAAGTATTGATATAATTCTATATAATGGGATCAAGTAGGATATTACATATGATGATAAAAATACATCGAACCTTGTAGTCTTGAGTATAAATATTCTTAATGAATTCCATAACATTATTAAAGGTATTTGAGCCTATAAAAGAGACCTTTGGTGTCTATAAAAATCTAAATTGATATTCAATGAAAATCATTATCCAATCATAGATGTTCTCAATTTCACTCAATGTGATTTCATTTCTAAACCTCCTTTTATAGTGTGAGATAAATTGTAATACCAAAATCAATATATTTTTATATTATCATTCCCTACTAGAATTAATCACATTTATTATGAAAAATGAGACCATGATTAATTTTTTTATAGCAATGCTCTTATCATTCTATTTTTTATATCGGTGTTCACTACCTTTAATGTAGTGGACGTCAAATTTCAATTGTTTCCATTAAAAGGGAAAGTAATTTTTTTTAATTTATAGATTCACCATTAAACATAGAATGTATTTGAATTTCTGGTTTCTTGTTATAATCTACAAAGAAAGGGATAATTTTTTATCGTGGATACTACTTGATGGATGAGAATAATACATTAAACCATAAAGGGATTAAGGTGGTAAACACATGGGTAACTTGAAGTACTATTTATTAACATCATTACCAAATACCAAATATCATTTCTTTATGATATTATTTATTTATTTATTTTAATCCTTAATTTCATAATTTGTTTAATTTATCAAATAGGCTTAATCAAATTACTTTTGAAACAACCTTTTGGTTTATATTCTTCTATTATTATTATATTATATTATCATGTAATTTTGCATTAAATATTTCATTATTTTTTTATTCCATTTGTTTTCTTATTTTCTCATGATGTTTTTAAGAATGTATTTTTTTTTCCAATTTTTGAATTCCATTTCACCCCCTCTTGTAATTTTACATATCTTCAACCTAAATTTTATATCATTAGTGTTATGATTTTTGAAATAACAATATTTTTTCAAATTGCATCAATTTCTTTCAAAATCATTAAAGTATTTTCTAAATAAATATTTATTTATTAAATGGAATTTTCAAACACTCAATGTGGTTCCGAATGAAACTAATTGAATTATGATTATTTTTTAAAACTGTAAAAAATTTCTTAATGAAATTTTAGAATTTATACATTTCATAGATCTAATGGATACCATGTATATAAATTTTTTATTTATGGTTAGACACTTTCAACTTGAAAAGTGGAAAATTGGACCCCTAATTGTATTTTAACTTTTCATATTAATGACAAAGCTAAAAATGCTTAAAATTATTATTTAGATATAAATGATTTTAATACAGTTTCTTTTTTTCAATCTTCACATAAAATATATAAATTATTACAATTAATTTAAGAAGGTGAAAATAAAGTTAAGAACACAATGATTGATTAGTATAAGAATGAATTTGCTATTTATCTATTCATCCTAATGACCCTATCATAGATTTTTTGATGGCCTTTAGTATTATTATTAATGTTCTAAATGATCTTGGTGACTCGCAATGTATGTAAATGTTTTCTATAAAAATACATTGGGATTTACCTACATATTTGGTGGCAAATGTACCAATAATCAAATAAAACAAATCTATTAGGAACATGCCATTCAAGAAATAAACAGGTTCTCTCATGAAATATGAGATATCCATGAAGTGACAAGCTATAAATGAGGCTAAGGGGGTGAAAGAAACAAAAATAATGATACATCATCTGAGAAAAAAAAAATTTCTTCTAAATATTATAAAGTGATGGAAAAGTAAAATAAAATTATGTGATCCCCTCACGAAATCAAATATGAAAATAAATAATTGAAGAAACTTTTTATGATTGAAATGGTTGGGTCAGATTAATCTAGATTACCTCTTGTAAAATAAAATTTCAAAGATAATAAGAATGAAATGAAAATTAGAAAGGTCTCAAATTGGAGTGCTATTAATGAAAATTTTTCAACATATGAGTAATGTGATGAAATTCCCAAGTGTATCCTAACAAATGTAAAGGATGTAATTGCAGTTGGTTCTAAAATTAATCACTATCTTTCCCAGTTATCTAATTATTCTTCTACATATTCTGCATATGTTTTTAATATCTTATGGTATTCCTAATGATAAAAATAAAAATCCTAATGGTTTTGTGGTCTTCATAAAAAATTAAATTATCATTAAAATAAACACAACCTTTTTTCTTTAGAAAAAGGTAAACTTTTAACTTAAGATAATAATTTTATTTTAAAATTAAATGATCAACCAAATGTTGAAAATTTGGAGTTTTTAATTAAAGACCTTAAAAATAATATTTCTCATTTTACCCATGCTAAATAATATTTAAATAAGAGATTGGGTTCTTGAAAAAATAATAATATTTTCAAATTTTACTGTTCAAAAAAAAATCTAATTTAGCCAATAATTATACAAAAGATTAATTTTGTAATATGAATATCTCAAGATAATTATTTTAATTATTGAATTGTGGATTTTCATATTGATTATGAATTAAATTTAAAAAATTATAGATATGGATGAACTAAAAAAATTCATGGTTATTCTCAATTGAAAAAATAATATTCCTGTTATACACATATTTTTGTTTCATAATCCTTGATAAATAAATAACGGTTTATTCTTAAATCTGGATGAAAGACCAGCATTATAGAAAAATATTTAGAAGCTAGTCATGGGGGTCTATAGAAACACATTCCATGAGAATAAAATGTCATAGTATTTATAGAATCATTGTAATGGGATCCCATACTGGAATAAAGGTCAAATGTATGATCCTGAGAAACTGTTGATGGAAGCTAATCCATTGCATGGTTCCCTTCACACCCCGTCTAAATGACCATAACCAGGTTAGTGATGAATTTTATGCATTATTGAATATGGTAGATGATAGTCCAAGGAGTATTTATATTAAATTTATTTAATGAATGGAGAATAAGTTAATCAGTCTAAACTGCCTCTAGAGATATGTTACTTGATCCGTATAACTGCAAGCCATAGAGAAAGGAATAAGACTATGTCCATAGAGAATCACCATTCCCAAAGAAAGTAGTGAAAAAACCATAAAAAAATATTTTTTTTCCAAAACTAAACCTCTTACTCACATATATCATGATGAATTAGAACCATCCACATTGAGTTTGAAAACTTTTTTTGATGGCTACCAACCAATCTAATGACCTTTGGGGGAGAGACTATGAACACTAGAATCCTTATTCCTATTAATCATTAGATATACAAAGGAAAGAGAAATATTTAAATGATTTATAATACTAGAATGTATTCCAAAACACATTTTTCCCTTACCATAATATCCTGGAAAGATATCCTTATACATTATTATTGATATTTATTCCAAGCATTCCATAGGCACGGGCACCCATTGTTTAAAATGATGACCCCCACCTTTATTTACTGGATATTATTCCATGTACCTTGAATGGATGAAACTCTCATGAACACTCAAATTTTACTCCATATACTCACCACCCATTCACTTGTAAAATCCCATTGAGAGATCTAATATTCGTTCAAGTTACCACAAGAGTAACATTTAGAATCTCTATGGATTCCCATGTGTTATATGGCATCATTCGTGGGTTTTTCATGGTTTTATACCCACTAGATAAGAAAATTATACTTCACTAGATATTACCTAAATTAGATATATCCTGTATATGTGTCTTTAGAATCATTAATAATCAGTAATATAAGATACACTTTAGTCATGATGTCCCCAGAAGAAGATCCAGTGAAAATACATCTATCCTAATCATGATTAAGTAAATTAATATTGAAAACATTCATTTTTCATTTCTAAGAATGTTTTGATTTATAATAGTAGAGAAACAGGATTGATGGAAGGGCATGTTGGGTGTTGGGAAGCCCAAAAATCCATGTTTGGAACCAACCCAGTTTTCATCCTCGAAGTTAATATATCCCAATACAATGATCCACTGTGCAAGGGTCTGTAAAGTCAGAATAATGTTTTCAATCATTCTACAAAGAAATTATGAATTTATATGGAGTAAATTTGGGTATTCACTACATATTTTATCCATGAATGTTGACAAATGGTAATTTACTTCAATATTTTCCAATGAAAGCCTTACATTCAGGTTGTTAATCATATCATTCACACAGCTGAGGTTGATACCACCAACAATATAGGTATTTTTCATTATTTTCCATTATTCCTAATAGAATATCCCTTCAGAGTGGGAATCCTATATAAAACAACACAACAGGGATTCAATATCATTGATAACATATTTTGGAACATTGATAACATAGAGAATGTGATTGGAATAGAAGATAAAACACAATTAATCAATGTGATCCTACCTTTGAAAGAGAGAAACTAATTATTCTAATTTATAATTTGATCCACAATCCATTAAACCACTTTTTTGTAATCTTTAATACAAAGGAGACATGAATATATGATATAACCAATGTATTTCATTGGAATTTTCCATTAATGGATGCGAAATCTTGACTCAATAAATTGGCCAAGTCTCTCCAAGTGATTCCATGACATCTAAATTATAAATTTTGTTACAATAGATGTTTTTGAAACTATATTTATGGAATTCAGACAAGTATTTATCAATAAATATTATGGATATCCTACTAAAATTAGGAAAAAAAATCATATCAACTAGTAAAATAAGATGAGAGAATCGATGGGAACAGAAAATGCATCTGTATGTGGTGAAAACCTGCACCTAATTCTTGTTAATAATTATGTTGAGAGAGACCCATGACATGATGAAAAGAGTTGGAGACAAAGGATACCATTGTCTAAGCTCCCGAATAGATTTTAAATAACCACATATTCTTCCTATAAAAGAAATTGAAAACATGGATGAGTTGAGGAATATAAAATGTAAGTCACAATTACAAGACAAGAAACCTATGAAAGACAATTTTTTCAAAATAAAACCCCATTATAGTCTATCATATGCATTTTCATATCATTTTTAATTGAAATTTTGTAGAGGGAGTTTTATTATTGACATCGTATATAATCTCTTTCATGAGTCATATTTCTCCTTGAATGGAATAGTGATTTATGAAACCATGTTGTTTACTTGAGATGTAGGTCAGACAGAAAAAAGGAAATTACCCTATTAATAACACCATAAAAAATATTTATGTGAAGAAACAAATACCTATGGGACTATATTATCTTAATGAAGATGGGTCCTTGACCATCAGAATAAGAACTAGGGAGGTAGAACTAGAAAATCTATGTTGGTGACCCCTCAAAAAGAAGTCATGGATAGAGAGAACAAGCTTGTTCATAATAATATTCTAAGAAACCACATATAGAAACCATGAAGATTGTATGATACATGAGATATTTCATAATTATGGGAGCATACAACCACTTTCATTTCTTCATATTCCATAAAGGACTCAATGGTAATATTATAAATTGATGAAACAACATTGTGGATGCTATCCAATATATTTGAATGGAATCTTGGGTTCCTTCTTGTATATTGGTGTTAGGATAATAAAGAAGATAAAAAATACTAGAATAGACATACCTCCCACAAACTCTATATTATTTGTAAATTCCCGTTTGTCCCAGAAATATTTTTTTAGAGACACTTCCTTTCTCCTAGATTCATTCATAGAAATAGGTCATTTTTTTCACCCTTCTTCAACTGTGATTCATTATATTTATCTCAAGGAACTATCTCTTATTCATAGCCTTGGTCCATAGGTCCTGGTTGTTCCATGAATGAGGAAAATTTTCACCTCACATTCATATGATATATATTACCCTCCTTCTCATTTGAATTTTCCAAAATTAAGTTGAATTATCCACCTTCCAAAAAAGCATTTTCACCAGTGTTGAAGGATATGAGATCCAGAAAAAGTTCACCCCAAAAGAAAGGATCACATTTATCATAGGAAAATGATATTTTCAATAAGTAGAATCCATTTATAACATTGTGTTTTATTAATGTTTCTAATAAATAAACCTTCTAAACATTGATATTGTATTTCCAAAAAAATCCATATATGCTAGTTTTCAAAATATCCATGCATGCATTGATGTAGTTTAATCCGGTGGGAATGTTCATCGGTAAGAGAGTATATTTGTTAGTTTTACAAAATTGAAAACAAGAAATGGATTTTGTTTCATAACTCATTGGATATGAAGTCAGTTTTTACTCATGCTCTTAAGCCATGAGAAATCGAAACAGTGAAGGAATCCCTTTAAGGGTATGTAATATGAAATTATTTCCAAGTGATGATGAAAAAAGGGGGAATTAAGGTAGTGTTCTAGATCTATTATCCTTTTGGATTTGGTTCTAAAACCTGATTATAAGGAGTAACTTAAAGTGAAGGTATCCTATAGTTTCTACACACCCAGAGAAAACTCAGATAGAATCGTAAACCCTGTGGAAAAATGGATATGTGAGACACATGGGGTTTATATAGAAGCCTGAATATTTAGAAGTGCTGATGAAAAACACTATGGTGGATGATTGTAGGTAGGATTCGAAGAGACATGGGAATCCTATTATGAAATACTACACAACTTCCACATCATTTACACCACCAAATATAGACAAGGAAAACACCAAACAATGATCTAATGGTGTATGAAAGTAGTTAGAGGGACCTCATCAGGATGGTCAAACCAGGAGATGAATCCAACACCCCTACATGAGGAGATCAGTTAGAGATGGGATGAAATACCTTAACTGGATCCCTCTAAGGCCTCATAATTATGCCGGAGGATGGTGATATCTCTAGCCACTTTCCAACATTGTTCTTTCTTCATACCAAAGTCTAATGGCCTTGGAGCTAGCAGACCAAGTTGATGAAATGTAAAATGGGATACACCAATATTTTCAACTAAGAGAGGTAGATTTCTCTATATGGAATATATGACCTGGAAGAGGATGGGATAAATCCATCTCTAGACAAATACATTCCATAGAAGCATCCCTCAGATGAATGGTGCATTAATGTGTGCATAAGAATGAAATGAGATAATCACATACATGTCTGAGAAAAAATTCATTATAGAGAGGGAGGGGATCCCCTAACGGTTTTTCCATACAACCACTAAAGAGGAGGGCTAACCGAAATAGACCACCATCAACCATATGAACAAATGAAATATTCTACAGCCATATGGCCTAGATCAAGAATCACACATTTTCATGAAATCATGATACAAAAGGATTTATTGTTGATGTATAAAACCCTTACCAGAGGAGAGATATCTGAAGAAGGAATGAGGGACTGGAACAACGAGAAGGAGGGCTCCTCGAGCTCAATCCTTGACAATAAGATCCATTTGTGCAAGCTCTGTGCTTTCTCAAATGCCTATATAGGGATTTATAGTATTATCAAACAATAAAAATTAGACGATCAAAATCCCTCCATACGACAAATTGTATTTTATAGAGTATTAAAAGGAAACACAGGAAGAATTATAAGAAGGATTCCTTTAATAGAGGTAGGGGAAGCAAGGAACAAGTTTGCAAATATGGCCTCCTCCTGGAAAGAGAAAGTTGATATCGTGGATGGAGGAGGGTGAAGGATCAAGAAGCAGATAAATGTGAGACACCACTGAACCATCGGTCATAGGAATTTGAAATTATGGTGGGGCATTGAACATTTTTTGTGACACCCCAAAAATATTAAGTAATAACCTTGTATTCTATAGAATTTATGACATACTACATCAAGAACATAAGGTAATTTAATATCTAAATACTCTATAATATACTTGGAATTTAAAATAGATTTGATGTATTTTATTCCATGAAACATGGAGTTATATTGATTTACATGCAACAAATTCCTTACTTGATAGATGAAGTGTCACACAATAATGAACTTCCTTGATAACTTGTGACAAATGCAATAGCTACCTTCCCCAATAGCTTATGAATTAATAAAATATTATTATTTAATATAATATGAAATAACCTACCTGTTATTTTAGAGGATATCAATATCATTAAATAAATTATAAATATTTATGGTTTATATAAATATAAAATGAATTCATTAGTTACCAATTAATGAGAAATGAAAATAATAACTAATTGGATATAAAAAAGAAAGATTATTTTTAATATGCTTCAAAAGGAGTTTTTCTTAATAAATATAGTTAATTATAATTATTGGATAATTTTAATTAAATATATATTTTATATAATCTATAAAATATTTCTAATATTCACACTTTATTTTTTATATGAATAATATAATAATAAACACTATTTTTAACATAAAACCAATATTTTTTTAAAGGCAGTCTTCCACCATTTAATGGAGAACCCATTTTAAATTTTAAATTTGAAACATTAATTTATTTAATATGTCAATATAAAAATCATATTTAATATAGAATCATATGAAATATTGAATGGTAAATTTTTTATATTTTTTCAAAAAATTTCATTTTTAAAGGAATAGTTAAAAATACTAAATTTTAGTTCAAACTACTTTTATCATCTAAAGTATTTATAAGTTTAATTACACATATAATTGGGTTTAAAGAGAATTTATATAATATTTTTACCAATTAATAAAATTTATGTAATTGAAATCAATTTCACTTTGAAATTGATTATAAAAAACATCGGAATCTTTTAGACGTTTTTACTTTAAAACCCCAAATTGTCGTCCCCCATATAGGATGAATTTTGAGTTAATTTGTTCCAAATAAATGATAAGAATTTTTGAAAATGAAATAAATACTTGGAATCATAATACTTTATAATGTCTTATAATACCAAATAGGTTTTTTTAACAAAAATATATGTGAAAGTGATTAAAAGTAATTACAATTATTAAGGTAAAATTAAGCTTAATAAAGAAATAAACCATGAACATAGGGGACCAAATAAAATATAAAATTTTAAAACACCATTTTTATGGCTATAATTATGATAGTAAACATCCATTTTTTAGTACATTTTGTTAGGTAAAAAAATGGGTACCACAAACTTCTTTTTAAAAATAACACGTGGGTCCTTTTTCTCTCTTATAAAAGGCCACCAACTCTTCCCATTCCTCACTCAACTCAAACCACTTGGGTTCTGCCAAGATCTTCCCATATAAATTACCAACATTCCTAACCCTGATCTTGATGCCTCCCTTTGGAAATAAATCATTTCAAGGAATCCTTTTTGTAAAAACCAAAAGTAGTTACCCAATTAAGAGGTAATGTCTTTTCTAAAACATTTTAATTTGATTTCCATTCTATAACCCCTAATATATTTTTTATATTATTGTATAAAAAAAATTTAATAAAAACAAAAGGATTATTTTATTACAATGTTTCAAACTACCCTTACACACACCTCCACTTAATGGGGAGCATATATATTGTTTCTGTGTACGGAGAACTACTACCTCACGAAATACTGATTGTTCATTTTTCACTTTACCACCTATCATGTTTTCCATTATGATGCAAAATATATTTATATATTTATATATGATATATTTTATATTATTTATTAATTTATATTTATATAATATTTTTATAAAATATACCATTAATATATTACATTTTACGTTAATATGACAACATCATTTGAGGATGTGTGGACTACCACCTCCTCTATGTGATGTGATTCATTCACACGATACATGGATGTTATAAAATAAGGTTATAATTAAACATAATAGTTATAAAAAACATATATTTGATATTAATGAAATCATTAACATTTTGAATATATTTATATACATATATCACTTTCATTATTATCCTTTCACACACTTAAAAATGACAATGTCAGTTGTGGACATGTGTACTACCTCCTCCTCGACACAATGTTGTTAATTTTAAGTCTATATAATTATATATATAAGTATATTGTATTAAATAATATGGTATTTATGATATAATTATAATTATTTAAAGATATAATTATACTTACATTATTTCCATAATTATCTTTGAAAAATTAAAACATTATAGATGCGTACGTATGACCTACCATATCCATGATTGTAATGTTGATTCATATTTCATAACCGTATAAAATTATTATTTTAAAAGTATAATTTATGTATAAATATTCTAATTATATCATGATTATTACTCTTTATATGTTATATAATTATCCTTTTGAGTATAGTTGACCTACCAAATTTGATTTTGAAACACAAACTGAATCTGGTCGAAACACCTGATGTGAATTTAATTGTTTAAGTAGTTGTATGAAACATAGTAATGAGTGATTAAAAATAATTATAAACATGAAAATGGTTATATATAATGAATATAAAAAATTATTATATGTTTATTATACAAGAATTTATAGGATGTTCACCCAAAATGAATCTCAAGGTGAGAGATTCTCATCTCACATTTTACATCCGTTAGATAAATGTCATTTCCACCATATACATCTTTTGTGTGGGGTATGTATTACCCATTTTGATATATTATATCATTAATAATTATTTATTAATGGTATATTAAGATTTAATTTAATATTATTCCATCACATGGATTATGATTCAAAATGTATCAATGTGTTATGGGACACTTTGGAATGATTAAAGATTATTTTCCTCAATAATAACTTCTATGATATTTCAATGGAATTTAAATTCAAGAAAATAATATAACCATTGATGAAAAAACCGTTAATTTTATCTCTTATGGTTATTCATGGCCATTTTTAAGTATTAGTACAATTTTTACACTCCTTGGTACTCAAAATATTTAAAAAATGTTTTTCTGAAAACCCGAAATTCTATCTGTCTTAAGTTGGAGAACCTATTTTATCCGAAAAACCATTTCTTATTAAAATGATTTCAGAAATATTTTTAAATTTTTTTGGTAGACATATTTTTACCCTTTATCTCTTATACTAGTTTTTTTAAATGAATCTTCATATTTCTTTCTGAACAAGCAATTTTTCTAACATTTACCCACGCAAAAGGAATGTTCTTTTTACTTGACACAAATTGTACAAATTTAAAAACTGTCATTTCCTTGAATCTTCATTAGAATAATTTAAAATCATAATTTTTAAAATGAATTTTTTTTCAAAATTTGTTTTCAATTAAAAGGTTTTTTAAAAGGGTTTTCAAAAAAATGGATATTTTCCCCAATAATGTATTGAAGAGATCATTTTATAGTATTTTTATTCCTCAACCACAACAACCATTATTTTAATCCACTTGGGATATATTGTAATGATATCATCCATAATATTCCTATGGATGGTTTAAGATTTATTTGGCTAAGGTTATTATTAAAATTCAATTACATGATTTATTTGTCAAACCCCTTGATATATTTAATCTCTTACGATAATTGAACATTGAATTCCCTCTAAATTATCCATTTCAATTTTCATGGATGGTAATATTGCCTAAAATGTATATCATCATTCTATGGTCTCATTAAATGTTATTTGATTATTTTGGGAAATATTTAGATAATTGTATTTTTTTATTCAATACTGATATTTTATAATGCACTTTGTTAATTTAAATGCTTTTAACATGAACTATATAGATTAAGGAGTACTTAATAAAATCCATACACGTTAGAGTTAGGTTAATTAAAGCTCTATAGGTTGGGTACCAGTTAATGAAATCCCATTGATGCATCGATATGATCTCATGAGAAAAACTAATTGTGAAAATTAAATGGTTATCTATCCAATGTTTTTAACCATACTGTAAAATGTATTTATGGCATATTTTTTCATGTGACTTATACATGATGTCCATTACTAAATCATTTCCCTCATATTAGTTTTAGTTGTTATTCATCCATTAGATTTTTCATCAACAAATCTATGGATACATTTCATTTTAAGTTATTTGAATGGAATTTGTTTCAGTTTCATACCATTCCATATTTATTTTTCGTTATCTAGTTATTTGAATAGAATGTGTTTCTATTTATTGACTTTCTATATTTTTTGTACACATCAATTCAGTTTATTAATTACATTGCATGTGTGTTTAGTTATTTACCATGGAATATTTATTATAATCATTGATTCATTATTTCTTCCGCTATTTTTTTACCTTACTGATCATTTGAGCACACCCTTATTATGATTCTTTCTCCAGGAATCTAGGAAGCTATAATGGCCTAGGAGTGTCTCATTGAGTAATTTTCCAAAAATTCGGTTCCATCATGCGGTTCCACTGAAATGGTGGCACCGTAATGGTGTCACCGATCACAGAGGCACCATAACAGTGGAACCGGTCACAGTGACACTGTAACGGTGGCACCATTCACGGTCACAAAACGAAACGGTGGAACCGTTACGGTGACACCGTGACGGTGGAACCACTTATAGTGTTCCACCGAATTGGTGGCACCATGGTAGTCTCACTATCATGTTCGGACACTGAAATGGTGGCACCGTGACCATGGGACCATTTCGATGTCTCACTGAACGGTGTCCCACCATTCATTCCTTTTCCAGTTTCTGACTTTTCCTCTCCTCCAACGTATCTTTTGATGTAAATTTTTTTTAATACCCCGTTTAAGACCATTTAAATCCCATAAACGATATCTAAAATCCTCCAAGAGTTGGTTGAACCTTGACTTACCGAAATGGGTGGAATTTTTCCTCATTATCACACCTTTTCCCATACTTCCAGTTCCACCCTGGTTACACTCATTTTCCTATATTTAAAGGAAATAATTTAGCTAATAGTTATTTTTCCACCTCTCTGATGAGAATTATTAAATTACAATTAATTCTATCATGTGTAACTACCCAACCATGCGGTGAAACCCTGATCCACCTTTAAAGTCGTTCAAGATTTTCATATCCTGTAACTCCAGGTTATCGCCTTTTTATCACACTAGAATTCTTTCATTATTATTCTTGGATGGTTTATTTATTCTCCATGGTGAATTTGGAGTCCCCCTTCCAAAGGAATGTGGAGTGCCTATGTTGGAGCTTTTCTTATCACTCTTTGAGTCCTTGGAGTTCCTCCCATGAAAGTCGCGCATCCCCAGTTCTTGGCGCGTGGAGAAAATCTTCGATCGTTGATAATCCAAGTAGGGTTTTTCCCTTCGTCTCTCTTTACTGTATATCATACGGGGTGGGTATGAGGATGTTCCTTCAGGGATGGATGAAATTGAACCTTAACAAATATAATAAATGGTTTTTAAATAATTAAGTGGTGTGTTGATGATGAAGTCATACTCTTTTATCTTCCTTTATATGCTTTGAATTATACGGGAGTATGTCCACTAAAAATCATGGTCGTTTGTCGTCCTTTCTTGTGCACTAATGAACCCCTATATTCTATGATCATTGAATGGATGTGACGTGGAAATTGGTCAATCACATAAACTCAGTTGATTAAATGGATGTCCATTGAACAAAAAACCCTGTGTTATCACCCTGGTTAACCAAACGGAAATAAGTAACCTGATGAATGGTGTGATTGAATATGGAAACCCCCTTTCCTTGTTTTGGTAACGTCTGTGGTTGTTCTGCTTGATGATTGTGGGGTGATTTTGATGGGGATTGGATACCCTACTATTGTGTAGTTGTTGGTTTGTTGTTCTGAGGCCATGTGGGGCTGTATATTGGGGCTGGGTTTTGTTCATGGACTTTGGAGGATCACACAGATCCATTCTGTTGTTGTGACTTTACAAGAGAACCAGGTCTGAATTCTTAAATTGTTTTTTTTCTATTTTCTACATTCTTGGTTTGTGGCTATGCTTGTTAGTTGCCTGATTGTGAAGAATTATTTGAATAAAATCACTTGAATATGATAACCAGAATGGGTTCAATGGGAATTTTTTCCCAGGAATGAGTCGTGGCTTGGGTGAGGTTGTGGTTCTTCTTATGAACGAATACTAATGAGGGTTTGTTTGTATGGGATGGTCTTGGAACCCCTAGGTTGAGATGATTGATTGTTTACCTATATGTATAATTTAGTTCTTATGTTTCTTATTTGTCCCCCACCCATGTTGAGTAATTTTTTCCGAACACCCATATTTCATGGGGGAGGGTGTTTTCCCAACACTCTAATGAGTGGATGGTTATTAGCTCCTTTTCTGATCCCTTTCCTGAGTAGCCCAAGATTAATCAGGAAGGATGTGACAACCTAAGTTCCATTATAGATCTATATTGAAGGGGTAGGGTACATGGTGGTGGTTATCCTAGGTGTGTGCGGGAAGGTTGTTTTCCATGAGTCTTTGGGATGAGGCCGAGGTGTCTTCAGGCATGGAAGTTGTTGTTCAGGCCCAAGCGTCTTCATGCGTGGTGTTATTTGTACTAGCCCATGTGTGTGAAGGCGTTGTTGTGTTTGGCTGTAATGGCCCAGGTGTTTGTGGGTGTGACGTGTGGTTGGGATAACCCAAGTGTCTGTGGATGGGGTATCGCAGTGTGACTGCGATGAGAATGGCGGGAGAGGTATGACGAATAGGATATCTTCAATAACCAGTGGGAAGTGGCATGGGGTACCCCAAACATCGATTTTTTATTAATATTACTTTACTAGACATGGAGTTATTTGGGGAGTGTGTCTTGGTGATGTTTGGAGGATAGTTTCTTTGCTAGGTGCTATAGTTATCTCCTTTTATCACAGGGCATTAGAATGCCTCCCCAATTTTGCACAAGAGCTTTTGGTTTTCCCTACTGAGTATACCTGTATACTCACCCTACATATATAAACTACTTTCATGATTCCAGGAGGACTTCAGGGATCATGTTAGACCATACTAGTTCGAATGTTGGATATTTGTTGTTACTATTATTCATTTATTCGGTAATTTCCTTTTTTGTTTCCTTGTACTTCTGTAGTACTTACTTCTGGACATGCATATGGGAATAGTTTGTTTTGGCTTTACTTTTACCTCCAGTCTTGGTGTTGTTTGGGTTTTACAATCTTATCCTCCGATACTACTAAATAAAAAGTGAAATGCATTCCATTTTGTGTGTGAATCTACACATTTCGTGCTAGTCGCCACTCCGAGGCCTATTGAAGGTGGGTTTCGGGGGTCATTATATCTCCTCCAACTTGAGGAAGGAAGGGTTTGGAAATCTGATTTCTCTTCCCTCATCATGGTGAAGGCGGGTCGTGATAGAATTGAAGGACCCCAGGACACCCTGAGAGGGGAGGGGTGAATCAGGGTGACAACATTTTCTTTTAATGTGATGGAATTTGTTCCCATGTTGGTAGGAACTTTTTGAACCTGTATGATGAATATGATCAGAAAGAAAACATTCACATGCACAGAGAAGACACAACAATTTTTACATGGTTCACCACTAAGGGCTACGTCCAAGGAGCATATGCAAACAAGTTGTCGGTCGTACAAAATTCCACTAATCTTCACTAGCTGTGGATTACAAAGGTTCAGGCACACTCACTCTGTCCTAGGCTCACTTCCTTTACAAAGGTTCATGGATAGCTCACTGCTTCCCTCGGGTCACTCTCGTTGACTCCCCCTGGCTCACTGCCCTTGGTGAAGCCACACTCAGTTTATAGACATGAAGGTCTCTTCATCATTGGATAGGAATTCATCCACTGTTGTATGTAGACGCTCTGTTGAATTCCATATCTCACCTGAAGATGAATCTCACTTTTCACTGAGGGTACCAGATGATCCTACAGCTTTTGTGAAGCTTCGAAAGGATGGATGTACTTTAACAACCCTGGAGCACTTCTCCATGCTCTGATGTGCATGTTTCAGGAATGGCGCACAAGTCACTTGCGTGGTACAAACTCGGTGCACAGGTGACTCCAAAAAACTTGCACGACACTGCCTCTTTGAACTCCAAACTTGTGCGACTCAGCAACTCTAAATCCCAAACCACTTTAGACGCGCAACCAACAGCCGGCGCACAACCTCTACTTGCGCGACCCAACAACCATTTTCGCGACTCAACCACTTGTGTGACAAGAGTTAGAAAAATATCTAAGTCTCGAACTTCGTTGAAAATGAGGAGGGGTGGTCCTCTATTTATAGGCAAACTTGACCCCCTGTGTGGTGGCACGCACGTCTTCCCTCGTCGCGCAGGTTCCGGCGCACAACTCATCCTCTCTAGCCTCTGTCGCGCTAATCACTTGCACAACCACACAAATAATTGCGCGACCTTATTTCCTTTACCATATGTTGAAGTTATAATCTTGAAAAACAATAGACACACAAGTTTCCAATCCTCTTAGGCATCGGCGTGCAAGTCTTTTCACGGCGCGCAGGTCACTTCCGCGACCAGCCCAAAACTTGATCGGCCGTTATCCCTTTTCCATTTTCCCATGTTCTGATCTTGAAAAACATATGGCACACAAGTTTCCACTCCTTCAAGTACACGGCGTGTAAGTCTCTTTTCCAAAAACACTTTTCTCCATTTGTCGATTTTTAGGGCCAAAAATTTGGCAATCACTGAGAAATGACGCCACCTTCAATACTGTTGTCTGCATGAACTATATGATCTCTTTGCTGGTACACATTATGAACTTCCACTGACGATTGAAAAAAAACACAAACCATACTCCAAATCATGAATTGAAGACCATGGTTCCAACCAGAATTGTATTAGAGGTGATGGTTGAAATATTGGATGGAATTCGGAGTTAGGAACAGTGAGGATTGCATGGGGTGGTAAGGAAACATTGGTAGGAAATATTGGCACGTGAAATATTCCAGGGAATACTAGCTAGGACAGTATATTTTACGGACCCCCATGATTAAATGTAATGACTGTGGGCCTACTGAATGACCATGTGAGGATACACTAATTACAGGGTAGAGACCCTAGGAATGGTACATGAATCATAACGACTTGTGTTCTTGAGTTTCTTGGGTAATTTCGAAAAAAATAAATAAAACGTTTTAGCAAAAAAAAAAAGCAATCTTCTACACTACCTGAGCATAGGCCTCTTGTGTTTACCTTGCACATATGGCACCCGGACGATGACCACGAGTAGTGCAGGTAATCGAGTCCCACGAGGCTGATTTGGATAATCAGCAGAGGTCCGACCAAGAGGAGGAGGATGACCAGTGGCATAGGATGCTTCGTGCCTTTTAGCGACAGACCCTCGGGACGTACGAGGGAAAAATCTCAGACATGGAGATAGTGATCTAACTCGAGGAGCTGGTGAATGCTTTCAGCTTTATCTGGGCTCCTAAAAATTACTGGGTTCATATGGTTGTAAGCCATATGTGGGGATCAGTGTGTTAGTGGTGGATGCATTATCCTGGGGAGAAGAGAGAGGCTGAAGTTTCATGGACTAACTTCGAGAGGGAGTTCTGAGCAGAGTTCTTCTTTTCCATGATGAAGGCGGATGAGAGGCAGGATCTACTATCCATTAACAGGGGAACATTTCGGTGAGGGATTTGGGGATCAATTTGAAGGATATTCTCTACTTTTATCTGGACCTCATTCCAGATGAGGAGTCTCGGGCGAGATGTTTAGAGGAGGAAATTCGGCCTTCTCTTCAGTATGATGTTACTCCCTTCACTCTACCAACGTACATAGAGGTTTTGATGAAGGATGATGTGGTGGAGAGGATGCACACTCTGGGAGGTGTATCAAGAGAGGGAATCCAGTTGAGCTCATCAAAGGTGAAGACCATCAGTATCAGGCCTCTATCTTCAGGGTTGTCCAGGTTTCGGCTAGTGAGGCGCAGGCCCCAAGAGTTCCAGTTTCAATCTCCCAGTCCTCTCCACTTCATTCCAAGACCAGTACCAAGATGTTTCATCAGTGGAAGTAGTGGGAATCTTCGTAATCAGTTCCTATACCAAGTGCAGTATATTGGGGGTGGGCAGGTTTAGTGCCCACCTCTGCAACAATAGTTTCCAGCCATGCCCTTTCAGCAGCAGCAACAGGGACAGCGGGCTCCTGCTCCTCGGAGAGTAGACATTTCAGGAGGTGGTCGACCTCAGGGATACCCTTTTTTACCCAAACCAGGTGTGGTTGGGGAGGTAGAAGATAGCCAAGGGGAATATGAGCGGGGTGTGTTCATTTACACACCGAAGAGGCATCAGTTCTAGTGGGGCCAGAGGTTGTTTGAGGTACAATCTATCTGTTTAGAACTCTTATTTCTACCTTGTTTGATTCATGTGCTTCACACTCCTTTTTTCACCCAATTTAGACCATGATTTTGGTCTAGATGCAAAGATACTTCTTGTTACCCTGTGTTTGAGTACATCAGTTTGAGGTCAGACCATCTTGTCTCGTGTTTACCGAAAAAGTAGACTGGTTTTGGGACCACATTAGTCTAGTTGAGACCTTATTTTGCTACATATGCAGCCATATGATTTCATTCTAGGCATAAACTTTCTATTCTAAGTATGTTCCGTTATCAACTACTTCCAAAAAGGTTCTTGTTTTCCGATATGGACGACTGACGTGTAACATTCGTCGGCGAGCGGGGTTTCCAGGAAGGCAGCCAGCGAGTGTAGCCTCTCCTTTCCTTGTTAGATGAGTTATCAGAGATGTCGATGGATATAGTGATGGTGGAAGTCTTGGGGATCATCAGTGAGTTCTTGGACGTCATCCTGGAATTGGTGGAGACTCTAACCACTCAACGTGAGGTTGATTTCGGGACAAACATGCAACCCAGTGCCCGTCCAATTTCGATGGCTCCCTATCAGATGGCACCATCTGAGTTGCGGGAATTACGGATTCAGATTGATGATTTGATGAAGAAGGATTTTGTTCAATGATGTGCATCACCCTGGGGTGCTCCTATATTATTCATGAAGAAGGTAGACAGTGGTCTCAGGCTATGTATAGACTACTAAAGACTGAATCAGGTAACAATCAAGAACTATTACCCTCTCCCAAGGATCGATGAACTTTTTGATAAGTTGATGGGGGAAGGATGGTTCTCTAAGATCAAACTACAGTCAGGATATCACCAGTGGAGGGTGAAAGGGGTTCAAATCTCAAATACGACCTTCAGGTGTAGATATGGGCACTTCGAGTTCGTGGTCATGGCATTCAGCATTATGAATGCACCAGTTGTATTCATGGGACTAATGAAATCTGTCTTCCTAGAATATCTGGACCATTTCGTAGTCATGTTTATTGATGACATACTGATATACTAAAGATCAGTAGAGGATCATGTCGAGCATGTAAGGACGATTTTAGAGGTCCACCAACAACACCTGATCTATGGTAAATTGTCTTAGTGCATGTTTTGGATGTAATAAGTACACTTCCTTGGACACATGGTGTCAAAACAAGAAATAGTGGTGGACCCGTCAAAGGTCGAGGAAATTGTTTCTTTCATATCACCCAATACCGTGGTAGTGGTTTGTAGTTTCTAGGTCCTCTGAGTTTACTACCGGTGATTCGTGCCGAAATTCTCCCGAGTTTCAGCACCTTTGACACCCTTGACCAGGAAAGACCAGGATTTCATGTGGATTGGGAAATGCGAGGTAGCCTTCAGTTATCTGAAGGGGAATTTGGTTAGTTCCTCATTGGTGAGGTTTCTAGAAGAAGGGGTGACATTTGAGGTGTTCTGTGATGGTTCAGGCCTAGGCATATGGTGTGTGCTGATGCAATAGCACGGTTGATCTCTTATGGGTATAGACAGTTATTCCCTACTGAGTGTAACAATTCCACCCAAAATCTGGGAAATGCAGAGGTCATGTTATCACTCAAGTAGGGGCGGCGTTACCTCATCAGGGAGCACTTTGTGGTCTTAATAGATCTCAAGAGCTTCAAGTATATCATCTCCCAGCGGGACCTGAACCTACGATTATGAAGGTGGATGAATTTCCTTCAGGACTACGACTCCATAATCTCCTACACCTCAGGAAATGGTAACGTGGCGGCTGGTTCCATGAGCAGGAAGTCACAGAAGGACGTGGTTTGAGAATCGGCAGATGCTTGGAAGGTGATAGAAGAGTTGGCTACCCAACATTCGGATGCAAGGGTGGAGGATGGTAGAGGCTATCTATTTCAGATGATAGTGTAGTCCTCCTTGTTGAAGTAGGTGGAGGAGTCTCAGTGGGGGGACTTAGAGGCTGAAGTGCTGTGCGATTTTGTTTACTCTGGTTATGCTTTAGAAGGATGGTCAGAAGACGGGCAAAATCAGATTTTGTTTCATGGAATATTGTTCGTCCTAGTTGAAAAGTGAAAGAGAGTTCTTGGTGAGTTCCACAACTCACCCTTGGTGGTACACCCAAGAGTTTCCAAGATGTACTGGGGTTTTAGGGAAAATTATTGGTGGCCTAGGGTAAATATGGTAGTGGAAGAGTTTGTGGAAATGTGCCTCATCTGTCAGTAGGTGAAGGCTCAACACCACGTCTCAGGATGTCTATTCAGAAATTTAGATGTCACTGAGAGGAAGTGGGATGACACATCGATGGATTTCTTCATGAGACTACCTAGGGTTCAAGGAGGATGTGATTATATCTTGGTAGTGGTGGACCAATTGACAAAATCAACCAACTTCCTAAAAATAAGGAGTCGAGTGAAATTTATGTCTTATCATAGAGGTACGTCGACGAGGTGGTATAGTTGCATGGGGTTCTGAGGTCCATAGTCTCTGATCAGGAAACATGGTTTACCTCATGGGTCTAGAGAGGATTGGAAGGTGATTTTGGCACCCATCTATGACTCACCACTACTTTTCCTCCCCTAGACAGATGGATAGACAGAGCGGAGCATCCAAACATTGGAGGATATGTTACGGGGATGTATTTTGGACTTTATAGGATCGTGGGTGTGACACATGATTCTGGTAGAGTTTTCCTACACCAATAACTATTAATCTACCATTGACATGGCTCTATACGAAGCCTTCTACGGGTGGCCATATCGCTCACCCATGTGCAGGGAAGAGGTCGGGGAAGAGAGTGTTTTTGGCCCCAAGGTAGTGTCGAGAACTATGGAGAAGGATCATCTTATACGGAAAAGGATGGAGGCGGCTCAGGATAGTAGTAGAAGCCGTATGCTCATCATAGGAGGATACCCTTGGAGTTTGAGGTCGGGGACCACATTTTTATGAAGGTCTCCTCTCGGTGTGGGAAACAGATGTCTGGTAGGGGCAGTAAGATTTCTCCCAGGTTCATCAGACACTTTGAGGTGTTGCTGCGGGTCAGCGAAGTGGATTATCAGCTGGCACTACCACTGCCACTACAGAAGGTGCACGACGTCTTCCATTTGTCCTAGCTTCATCAGTATGTACACGTTTATTCACACGTTCTTGACTGGGGAAGCTGGATATCAAGGATGAAATGACAATTTTAGAGTGACCATTGATGATCAAATATCATTAAGAGAAGGTTCTTAGTGGATGATCCATTCCCCTGGTTCATGTGTTATGGAGGCATGGTGGCCTTAAAGAGAGTACCTAGGAAAGGGAGGCGCATATGTGTACCCAGTACCTAGAGATGTTTTTAGTTTTGTTCTGTTTTGTTTTGTAATTGTTTATGATGATGTTCTTGACCTTGGTATCCATGACATGGGCTATTTTCTGTATTCTATGAATGTGTGGTAAGAGTCCTGACTGTGGGGAGGGGAGGACCTTATCCCTAATAAAGACACATTAAAGTGGATGTCGTTAAACCCGTGCGGGTGAGTCAATGCCACCCAAAGCGGATAGTATCATGACATAGAAGAAGGGACTCTCTAAATTCATATGACTGGACGGTATGACCTCTGAATGTTTGTGTGGTTACATGGGAGAGTGGAGTGGTAGTGTATAAGTGGTCATTAAAAAGATAGATGAGGGAGAGGCATTCCTATTTGTCCGGAAGGTTTACTCCTGAGAGGTATGCTTTGAGGTGGTTGTTTGGACCTCTCTCTTTCGTTCTAGTTTTGTTTCGATTCTTTGGCCGAGAATAGTTTGAGAGGTATCTGATGTAATGGACCGACCATTGGCTCATTGAGGTGTTTTCCAAAAACACCGTTACATAAAATAGTTCCACTGAAACTGTGGCACCAGTCACGGTGGCACCATGACAGTGGAAATGGTCACGGTTGCACACCGAAATGAAGGCACCTTGATGGTGGCACCATGATAGTGGAACAACTTACGGTGTCCCACCAAACCGGTGGAACCATGAAAGTCACACACCGAAACAGTGGCACCGCTTACGGTGGCACTGTGACCGGGGCATTGTTACAGTGTCTCATTGTACGATGTCCCACCCTTCGTTATTTTTCCAGTTTCTGACTTTTCCACCCCAACAACGTATATTTTGATGTAAAATTCATTTAATACCCCTTTAAATTCCATTTAAACCCAATAAATGATATCTAAAATCCCCCATGATTTGGTGAACCCATGAATTACCAAAACGTGTGGCTTTTTTCCTCGGTGTCAGACAATTTTTTTATACTTCCAGTTCCTCCCCTGTTACGCGTGTTTTCCTCTGTTTAATGGTAATCCTTTAACTCACAGCTGTTATGGTAACCTCTCTAATAAGAATAATTAAATGAAAATTAATTACATCATGTGTAACCATCGAAATACCTGGTGAAACCACAATCCGCCTTTAAATTTGTTCAAGACTTCAATATCTGGTAACTCTAGGATCTTGCCTTTTTATCACACTAGAATTATTTTATTCATCTTCATGGATGGTTTCTTTGTTATCCTTGGTTCATTTGGAGTCCCACATCCCCAGGAAAGTTGTGTGCCTATGCTGGAGCTTTTTTACTCACTCTTGGAGTCCTCGGAGTTCCTCCCATGCAAGTCACATATCCCCAGTTCTTGGCGCGTGGAGACAAACTACGATCATTGATCATCCAAGTATGTTTTTTCCTTCATCTCGCTTTATTGTGTATCATGAGGGGTTGGTATGATGATGTTCCATCAAGGATGGATGAAATTGAACCATAACAAATATAGTAAATGGTATTTAATTAATTAAGGGTTCTACTGAAGAGGATTCTGTACTTGTTTACCTTCCTTTATATGTTGTGAATTATATGGGCTTATGTCCACTGAAAATCGTGGCCATTGGTGGTCCTATCTTGCACACTAATAAACCCTTATCTTCTGTGTTGATTGAATGGATACAACATGGAAATTGGTTAATCAAGTAAACTCCTCTGATTAAAATGATGCATAGTGAACAACAATCCTTGTGTGATTACCCCAGTTAACCAAACGAAAAGAAGGAACATGATGAAAGGTGTGCTTGAATCTGGAAACCCCCTTCCCTTGTTTTGGTAATGTGTGTGGTTGTTCTTCTTGATTCTTATGGGGTGATGTGGATGGGGATGGGATCCTCTGCTATTGTGCAGTCATTGTTTTATATATCTGAGTTAGTGTGGGGATATATCTTGGGGTTGGGTTTGGTTCCAGTACATTGAGGGATCTCACAGATCCCTTTTTTTATGACATTACAGGAGAACTGGGTGTGAATTCTTAAATTACAGTTTGGTTGTTTTCTCCTTTCTAGGATTTTGGCTATTCCTATTAGTTGACCAATAGTGAAGAATTATTTAAATTTAATCACTCGAATATGATAATCAGAATGTGTTCAATGGGAATTGTTTTCTGGGAATGATTTGTGGCTTCGTTGAGACTGTGGTGCTTCTTATGAATGGATAGTAACAAGGGTATTTGTGTATGGGATGGTCTTGGAACCCCTAGGTTGAGATGAGTGATTGTTTACAAATATGTATAATTTAGTTCTTATGTTTCTTATTCGCGCCCCACCAAAGTTGAGTACTTTGTGTCGAACACCCCCATTTCATGGTGGAGGGTAGTTTTCCCAAAACACCTATGAGTGGCTGGTTATTAGCTCCTTTTTTTCTCCCTTTCCCAAGTATCCAAAGTTTCTTCGGGCATGTTGTGATAGCCTGAGGTCCATTATAGCCCTATATTCTTTGGCCATGGTACATAATGGTGATTGGCCCTGGTGTGTGCGGGTAGTTTGTTTCCCATGTTTCTTTAGGATGAGGCCCAGGTTTTTTCGGGCATAGAAGTAGTTGTTCGGGCCCAGGTGTCATCAGGCATGGTGATAGTTGTTCTGGACCAGGTTTGTGCAGGCATGGTTACATTTGGTTGTTGTGGCCTAGGTGTTTTGTGTGTGGGGTGTGTGTTCATGATATCCTAGGTGTGTGCGGATGTGGTATGGCAGTGGGACTACAGTGAGAATGGCAGGAGAGGTCTGATGCATAGGATGTCTTCAATAACCTATGGGAAAGTGGCATGGGTTACCCAACTATTGATGTATTTTTACTATTACATGACTTTCATTATTTGGCGAGTGTGTGTTGGTGAGATTTGGGTTGACAGTTTTCTTGCTAGGTGCTCTGGTTATCTCCTTTTATCACGGGGCATTAGAATGCCTCAACACTTGTGCACGAGATTTTTTGGTTTTACCTATTGATTATAATTATATACTGACCCTACATATATAAACTTCTTTTAGGTTTCCAAGAGGACTTCGGGGATCGTGCGGTACCATACTAGTTCAGACATTGGGATAGTTTTTGTTGCTATTTTTCTTTTCTTTGGTACTTTCCTTCATAGTTTCCTTGTACATCTATAGTAATTACTTTTGGAAATGCATATGGGAATGGTTTGTTTTGGCTTTAATTTTACCTCTAGTCTTGGTGTTCATTGGGTTTTAATATCTTATCTCCTGATCCTACTAAATTATAAGGGAAATTCCTTCCATTTTGTGTCTGATTCAATAACCTTGGTTCTAGTATCCACTCTGGGACTTATTGAAGGTGGGTTTTTGGGGAAATTATCTCTCCTTCAACATGAGTAAGAAAGGGTTTGACAATCTGGTGTCCCTTCCCCCATCTTGGTGAAGGCAGGTTGTGATAGAATCGTACTATGAAAGATATGGACAGATATACTAGATAGAATAAAGTTATTATCAAAATTAATTATTTATAAAGTAGAAAAAAATTATGTTCTAATTAGTGAATTATTTTTAAGATAAGGCCCTTTTATGTATCTGGTTTAGGAAGAGTACTAAACTAATTTGTCATTCTAGGCTTGATTCCATGTAATTATGCCAATATAAATGATATCACACACCAGATCCGAGCTATCTGGGGTCGGGTCAATATAGCTGGTATAAGAGGATGTTTTATAGAATCATTGTGAACTAGATTTAGGGGGAAAAGTTAGAGAACATAACCCTAAGTTATAGTTTTAAGATAATTATAGAAGAAAAACATAGAATTTTGGTAAGGTAGATATTTTGTGGTTATTCCTTGGAAGACACCCATATCTGAATACAACAAGTGGATGTGGTTCTGGAATAGATGTACATAGGAGTAATAACACCGACAAGGTGTTCTGAGGCCGAATTAGGGTAACATGGTAAAATAAGACTAGCCTTACTGCACACCTGGTTTGACACTCCCGGGGGATACACATAAGACAATCCATGTTTTCATTAAAACCCATTATAAAGGATTTGAATAGTTAATGAAAGTGAATATCCTAGGTTAAACAGAAGGTGTTTTATATTGATGATATGTTTTTATGATTTAGAAATCCTAGAAATGAAATTGTCGATAAACCCTTGTCCAAGGATGGTCTTATGTGGCAATAAATGGATAAATTATTAATGTATTGAGGCTGTATTAAAATTCTTAGTTAAAAGGATATTTTGTGAAAAACCATATTTTAATGATTTACATCATATTTATTTTGAAATTATATTAATTTTAGATTAGATAAAGAGAACCTGTAAAATGGGTGAAAACCAATCAAATCCGGGAAGGTCACTGGTCTTGATCCCATGACCGAAGGACGATAAGGGTTTCACGCAAACCATTGAACTACAAAATTTCCTAGTTAAATATTCATTGTTTTTAGTTAAAAAATTTGATGAATAAATATTAATGATGATCCTATTGTATCTCTTTTTTTGATTAGAGAATAATCTTTGATCCATATTGGTTTTGGAATACTGTTAAATAAAAATTGTTATACATGTCACTCTTTTATAGACCTTATGATCCTTTAAAATATTTTTCTAGAGATTGAAGCATAAAAAATTAATTATTGGTACAAAATTTCTAGGAGTAAAGGTTATAATTTGAATTCGATCAAAGGAAGACCAAAATTTATAAATGCTCATATGAAATTGAATCCTACCAAGTAAGAATATTTAATTATATTCTTGGTCAATAAAATAATTACCCAACATTAGGCATATGACATAGAAATAAATTTTTTTTATAACACTAATATTTATGTTGACCCAATGGTCTTCCAAATCATAAAAAATTTATGGATTTGAGGCCCTCAACATTCTATTGATCATTAAATTGTTTGTGATTAATGATCTGAATCGCTACTTGGAAATATTCACACTTTTCCCCCAAATACGTATCTCTACATTACACAAATGTTACCCTATATAGATACATAGTTACATGGTAGTCCATGTGATCTTTTTTACATCCCATTCTATATTTTATAGAGGAGTACATATAAACCCATCAAAAGATGTGGGATTTCAAACATAGGAAGTATCAAAAACTATTTCACCATGATTTAGTTTAAATTGATAGTATGTAATTTAAATAACGTGGGGATAATGTTACACCATGAAAATGTAAATTAAGAACTTTGTATTCGATATCATATACAAAATTTTACATCACGAGAATAAGGTGATATAATATCTAAATAATTTATAATATATTTATTTTTTAAAACAGATTCTATGTTTTTTAATGCATGTTGCACCGAGTTTTCTTGAGTTACCTCAAAGAGTGGAATTCCTAGATAACATACATTATATGAAATAATGAACTTCTCCGATATCTTTTGTTTCATGCCAGACCTACCTTCCTCGACAGTATGTGTTACATGAATGACCGGGTTTCACCAAGCAACATTGTAGTATTAAAATAACATTATTTAATATAATATAAAATAACTTGGAATTATGTTAGTGTTTATGAATAGTATTAAAAAAATTATGAAAAATTACGGTTTATAAAAATAATAAATTAATACATTAGTTACAAACTAATGATAAACTAAAGAAAGAACCAATTGTACATAAAATGAAATATTTTTATTTATATTCATCCAAATTAGTTTCGTCTTAATAAAAACTGTTAATTAAAAGTAGTGAATGATTATAAATATATATATGTAATATATTGAATAAAATATTTTTTATATTCAACCATTATGTTTTATGTTCATAAGATAAGAACAACGCCTATTTTACACATAAAAACCTTTGTTTTTATAATGGAAATTTTACATTCTTTTAATGGAGAAGCCATTTCAAATTTTAATTTCTACAATTTAATTGATTTAATATGTCATAATAAAATTAACTGTTGAAATAGAAACATAATAATTATGTTTGGTTGAATTTTGAATATTTTTATGAAACATCACACTTTTTAATGAATAGTTAAAAATACTGAATTTTAGTTCAAAACTTATTTTTCATATATTTTATTTATATGGTTAAATTATACTTTTAACTATTTTTAAAGTTAAATTAGAAAATATTTTTCTAAAATAGCACAATTTATATCATTAGAATCAACTTCAATTTGATATTGATTGTAAAAAATAGCAATATTTCGGTTGTTTTTACATTAAAATCTCATATTGTCATCCCACTTATGGGATGAATTTTAAATTAATTTCTTTCACTTCTATGATTGAAATTTCAAAAAATATATATCATATTTGGAGTAATCATAATTTCTAATTTCTAATAAGTTCAATTTTTTTGATCAAAAATATAATTTGAAGTTATTAACATTAATATCAATTATTATGGTAAAATTAATAATAATAATAGACTAAAATTTTATTTTAGTGGGTCTAATGACATAGAATGTTCTATAACACCCACTGTCTGGAAATAAATCTTCTATCAACCTTCCAATATTGATTTTTGTTGGTTCTTTATGCAATGGCCCGAACCCCTCAGGTCCATTACATTGTGAAAATATAGTGTTTGAGGTGTTCTTGGAGGTCATAGTGACTCATTTAAATAGTTTTATAGTCTTTTAATTTTTATCAAATGGTAGGTTGCGTTGGTAGGTCGCGTTGGTGACATGTGGTTGGGGGGTCACATCGGTGACTCATTATTGGTAGTTCGCGTTAGAGGGTTGGCCTTGCTGACTCGTTATCAGTAGGTCACATTGGTGACTCATTATTGGTGGCTCAGGTTGATGACCCACTATTGGTAGGTCACATCCGTGACTCGCTCTCAGTGGTTTGTTTCAGTGACTTGTTGTGGGTAGGTCACATCAGCAGGTCGCGTCGGTGACTCGTAGTTAGTGGGTGGCATTAGTGAGGGGAATTGGTGAGTGGTTCATGTGAGTGGCATCGATGAGTGTCCTTGTTAGGTAGCATCAGCGAGTGGCATTGGTGAATTGTATTGATGAATGGCGCTGGTGACTCACCTAATTGTGAGTCATTTCCATCATTTCCCAATTTTTAAAATTTCTCCCTTATTAAGTTTTATTTGATGTAAATCGAGTTTAAAACTAGTTTTGACCATTTCGGATGTAGATTCAATGTATATTAATTACCTATTTAATATCCTAAATCTCGTTGATACTTTGAAATGGATAAGAATCATGGTTATGGACACTAAATGACTTTTAAGTACATTTAAATCATCTACCTTCCATTGATATAAGATTTGGACATTTCTAAAGAATAGATCCTATTTTCCTTGAACCATTTTCTTTTATCTTGGTGCGCCCAGAGCCTTTATTACTTGTGGAGTTGAGTGTTTCGATGTAGCATTTGGATAAAATTTTCCATTTGGATTCTTTCCTGCTTCTCACGCACACCACTGTTTTAGCACAAGGAGGAGATGATGATCGACTATTGTTCCAAGTAGGGATTCCATTGTCTTTATTTAATTGTGTATCACGTGGGGTTGATATATTGATGTTTTCTTGTGCATATCATCATATCCAATTTAAATGGAGAAATAAATAAGGGGTGTAAGATAATAATATAAAAATATAATATGACATGTTACATTAGTACTAAATGAGTTGCAAGGAAGATATTGATTTTGTTTTTATTAATTCATAATTTATCTTTAACCTTTGTGATCAGCATTTACGATATACCTACTAACAACATGGCCATTGGTGGCCTCTATTTGAACACTTATCTTGTGAAAATATTTTGTTGAACGACTGTGAACATGAAAAAATGATTAATCAAATATATCCAGTTAAATAAATTGATTCCCCAGGATCTAAAATGTTTTGTGATAGGCCCTGAATTATACAAGTGGAATTAAATAATGACTATGTAAAATCTCAATACACATTTCTTTTTCTTGGTGTGGATGTGTTCTATGCATTTATATTTCTGTATTGTGATTTTTATGGATTTTTTACCCTACTATTGAGAGACAAATCATGTTCTTGGATGGTTTGAGGCTGTAATGGAATTTCATGTTGAGAGATAGTTTTACTGTGGAATGGGTTAGAAGTTCTATGCAATGGGACTGAAACCATGTTGTGTTTTGTTTGTTTTTATGGGCATAGTGTGTATAATGATCGAGGTTTATGGGTATGGTTGTGACGTGATATGTTGGTGGGTGATATTGTGATTTTGGGGGTTTTCCTTAGGACGGACATCATTACATTGAATAATGATAATGGAAGTGGTAGGATTCATTTCTATGTTGGGAGGAAGTGTGAAGTTGGGTGTTTTATCATAGTTTTATTCCTCTGTATGGATTGTTAGTGTGGATGGTTGTGTGTTATGGTGGTTATTTTACTGTGTAGGGATGGAATAACTGGTAAATTCTTAATAACTTCAAAATTATCATCCATTGAGTGGATTTATTTTATCAACATTTGAAGCGACCATCATTCATCCTGATATGTGAATTTAGAGGTAGAAGTAGAGGAGGTAGTGTTATGGGGTTGTTGTTTTCTTGAGAAACCATAGGTTTGGATGAGTGATTGGTACCTACATATATATTCTTGTACCTTATTTTGATTCTATATTCACTCCACCCTAGTTGAGAACTATGTGATAAACACCCCCATTTTCATGGGGGTGAGTCTTTCACAAACATCCTGGTGGGAGGTTAGATGGATGGCCACCCTCTCTTCCCTACACTCTCTTCCAGGCAGTGATAGGCTAAGATTATTTAAGAAAGTTATGGTTTGTGAGTCCTAAGTGTGTATGGGAGAGATGTTCTTCCTAGGTGTATTAAAGATGAGATATGTTGTTATTCCCAAGTGCCTTCAGGATGTGGTGGGGTTTGTGGCCTAGGTGTCTATGAGAAGGATGAGACGTGGTTGTGAGGCTAATGTGTCTGTGGGTGGGATGTGGTTTGGTTTTCTTCAAAAAGGTGGGAGCACCATCTTTCTTCCATTAGAGTGTGAGAGTGTCTAATCAGTGGGAATGTGATCTAAGGTACCCTATTGTCAATGTTATTACTATATTACCTTACTAGACTTATGTTATTTGGTGAGTGTGTCTTTGGTGAGGTTGTGATGGGTAGTATACCTTGTTATGTTCGTTTTCTTAATAATGTTTCTCATGGTTGAATTAGTATGTTCCTCCACTTGTGCATGGGATACATTGGTTTTCCCCTACTGAGTATACATGTATGGTCACACAATTTATATAAATTCATCATGTTTCTACGAGGACTATGGGGATTGTGATGGTCATTACTAGCTCGTACGTTGGGACAGTTTTTTTGTCGTTGTTTCACTTTGTTCTTTTCGTATTTACATTGTTTCTTTTCATTTTATTTCTCACAATTTTACTTTAAACATTAATGTGGGATGAAGTTTGGATTCATTTATACATATGTAGTGGAGTTTTTTTGAGGTTGATACATCTTATCTCCCGATCATGGTTACAAAAGAGTGTAATGCCTCTGATTTTTGTGATTTATATACTATTAGTGCCACTTTCCACCATGGGTCCTAATAGAGGAGGGACTCAGGGTCATTATCAATATTCCTTAATTTCTAAATCAGGAGGGGAATATTTAGAGGGTGGGGTTATGATAAAATGGTATCAGATGTGATAGTCGATAGATTATATAGAGATTAGAGTTAGGAATAGTGAGGATTGCATGGGTTAGTAGGGAAAAAGTACTATATGATTTCGGTACATGATAAAGGATAGGGAATATGGGCTAGGACAAGGAATTTTAATGGCCACCCATGATCAGACTTAAGGACTATGAGCCTACCGAACAACCATGTGAGGCTATACCATTTGCAGGGTAGAGACCCAAGGAATTGTAAATGCATCATAATGGCAATTTTTCTAATTTAATTTTTTTTCTTGGGGAAATTTTGAATGGGTAATAATAAAATGAGTTATAACGAACTTTCAAAAAAATTCCATACAACTTCGTCATAGGGGTTCCATATTTACTTTTTAGTTATGGAATCAAGTTTTTGTCTATGAGTGGCTCAGGTAGTGGAGGCTCGATAAGCAGATCTAGCAAATTGGATGTGGGTTGATCCAGGGGAGGGGTACTACTAGTTATAGAGAACGTTACATGATTTCCATTGGCATACCATGTGAATGTAAGAGGGTAGTGTATCATACATGGAGATAGAGATACGGCTCAAGGAACATGAGATCACCTTTTGTCTGATCCGGGCTTCAATAGGGTACTAGGTTCATTTGGTTGTTCGTCAAGTGATGGGATCTACGTGTTAGTGATGGATGTTGTACATGGGGGAGAGAAAGGAGGATTATGTTCTATGGGTTGATTTCGAAAAGGAGTTCTAGGAAGAATTACTTTCTTGAACCATGAAGGCTGAGAAGTGACATGAACTACTCTCCATCTAGCAGGGGAGTATGTCAGTATGGGAGTTTGTGATCAAGTTAAAGGATATCCTTAACATTTCCCAATATCTCTTTCTAGATGAGGAGTTTCATGTAAGATACTTAGTGGAGGCACATCATCATCCTTTCCAGTACACAGTTACTCCCTTCACCTTGAAGACATACCTATAGGTCCAGAAGAAGACATAAATAGTTATGAAAATTAAATCATGAGGAGGTGTACCTTGGGATGGGAGACAACAAGTATCTTTGAAGGGAAAGTCTATAAGGGGAAGGTCTCAGGAACTAGGGCCTTTGAGGATTTGTTCGTTAGGGAGTGGACCTCATAAGTTTCCATTTCAACCTTCTGGTCCTCATTTTAATCTTGTAGGCCTGGTCCAGTGTTTTTTATCTTTGAATATTGTGACCCATGCATGACGTACATGGACATTACATTTCTATTGTAGAATACTTAATACATTAAAAAATTATATGCCCCAAGACCATGTTAGTTTAGTTTAGTAGGAGACATTAGACATAATCATCCAACGTGGTGAAAGATCTTGAACATATCCCATAAAGATCTATCCCCTTTGTTTTTGACCCTGAAAACATTCTTTATATCATGGGGAAAAGGAAACATAAAAAGGGTGACATCAAATTCTAGGTATGGGTAAACATTGAGAACATAAAACAAAACATAAAAATATGAATGTAAAAACATGAACAAAAAGTTTAAACATCAAAATCATGAGTCATAAAATAAACAATAGAAGTACGTAAGGAATAAATCACAATGGAAAATTAACCATGATAAAATAGCATTGGCATAAAATATGGAATTGTGGAAGACAAAGAAGAACATAATATATTTCCATAGTATCTAATTAATTTATATAAATACCATCATATTGGGAAAATTATATTACTAAACCGGGTTTACATGTTGTTTCAGCAATGAATTACTCAAATAGATTTACATTCCATTCCAGCCCTATATTACATAACCAGATTTACATTCTTCTCTATCCCTGTATTACTGAACTCTATTTTCTAATCATTCGAGTCATGTATATCACATGAGATGTAGATATTTTACCAATTAATTTTAGGGAGATATAGGTCACATCCATCTTATAATTAAAAAAATTTTACATGTTCAACAAAAAATAAATCATTCATCATATCATAACCGATGAAATAAAATGTTGTTCTTAAACATCATCCCATCATTACATAATCCATAAAAATAAATGGACTTCATAAAAACAATTCAATCATAAACACAATAAAATAAATTTATTAATAGGGATATAAACATAACCATATGTCATCTTAGATGGAAAATAATAATAATAGAACACTTAAACTTAATTTTTGAGGAGAATATCCTTTTCTTTTCAAAGAAAACATTTTATCTTCTGAAAATTAAATGAAAATTTAAAATAAATGAATTTACATGAAAATAAACATAAATAAACGTAGAAGAATCTTCATAAAAATAAGGCATTATAAATATGTAAAAATCTAATACTACCGTATAATTTTAAAAAACATTATGGTCACACTCTTGTCTGAAAAGTCAAAATGTACCTTGTAAAAAAAACGATTCCTACAGTACTGTTTAATAAAACTTCTCCAATGGATAATATTAATTTTAGAAAATATTATATGAATATAAATAATATTATATATTTAGGAATCATGGATGTGAATGATAAATATACCCCAATAAATACTTAAGAATAAACAATCTCGGATAATAATGAGATTGAAAAATTCTCTCATACCTTAGGTCCAATTTCTCTATATTTTTCTGAACCTCTTGTATAGTGGATTTAAACATATTATTAACTTGTAAAGAAAACATAATAATATTTATGATATCATATATGATTCACTTATGACTTTATATTACCTGTTCATTTATCAATTCCATGATAAATTAGTGTTTTGGGTAACGATCATTTTATTTATTGCACCTCTATTGACTTGTTATTTGTGATTTTATTAATTAGATCACGATTTATTTACTTAAATAATGTAAAAAATGATTTATATATCATAAATATTCTGTATATAAATATTTATAATATATAGATAAATTAAATGGAATACATAGGTCATGGAGATGGTAGGTCGTACGTACGCATGAACGTTTTTTCTTTTTCCTTATTGAATTTAATGGAAGTAAGTTAATTACACACACACACACACACACACATATATATATATGTAACATCCCAAGTAAGTAATGAATAATATATATTTTTATCTATGTCTATTAATGAATTAGATAGTGTTTTAGAAGCTTGAAATGAAAATAAATCCAATCTTAAGCATGGAATACACTAATATTTTTTAAAGGATTGTTTTACTGCCTTTTGATGGCAAAGAATTTTTAAATATATCTTTTGACAATTTTATAAGCTATGTTTGTCAAAATAAACTTATTATTTATGATTGGGACATCAAAATTTACGTTGTGTGAATTTTTGGTATTTTTTAGACAATGTTCATTTTTTAATGAATAATGAAAAATACTGCATTTTACATCAAATTGCTTTTTAATATAATTTATTTATATGATTATATTGTCTTTTGAGTTGGTTTTGAAGTTTAATTAGAATATATTTTAACCATTTAATCCAATGGTGGTCATTGGAATCAATTTCACTTTGAAATTGGACTTAAACTGGTGTCAATCTTTTGATACTTATTGTTTTATAAAAACACGCTATTTGCTTTGACAGTGGGAATTAATTATTAAATTAATTAATGTGACTTATTTGTTTAGAATTTTGTAAAATAGACTTCATTTGTGAATTTGGAATATCAAATATAGCTTAGGGTGAATTTTTGGTAATTTTCTGAAAAACTTCAATTTTTGATGAATAGTGAAACCACTAAGTGGTACTTATAAAAACTGATTTTTTCCGTTTAAATGAAATTTTGCCATCATTGTGTTTTGAATTTAAAAAATCCGACATACATGGTTGTCATTAAGAAGTAAAATGTGGTTCAATGGGATTAAAATAATTTTTTGGTGAATAGTAACTTATTAAGTTCTTAATCGCGATTAGTGGTAATTAGTGTAGTTTAAGGTAAAAATAATGCTTTAATAAAATTAGATGAGCTTGACACATGTCCTACCCTCATAGGTTATGTCATGTCAGACCAAGAGAAGCCATGGGGAAACTTGGGGACCCCATGGAGCCACTTTGGTTGAGAAATGACATAAATAACTTTTTATTTAATGTAAAAGTAAAAATGACACAAACATAATATGTTTTACGAAAACAATTTTTACATGGGGTTATAAAGATCAGATTTTTGATTATAAATAGTCATTGGAACGCTAAAAAGATTTCCTACATCATAGTATTTGTTTTATAATTTTTATACTTTAAATAAATTAAATTATTTATGACATCATGATGATGCAGTGATGACCTCATTATTTAACGATTTAAATAAAATGGAAAGATAATGTAATATCTAAGACCTACACATGTCCAAAGCCTATTGGATGAGTGTATTTCGAAGCCTTATCACCTTATCCTAGAATTATATCAATTTGGGACCTCTTTAATCCGAAACTCTTTTTAAAATAAAGTAACTTATCTTTACTTTCAAGAGTGCCACTCCTCTCCTCTTATAAAAGGCCCCCACCTCTACCTCCTTACCCACACTCCCAAAGCCTTTGGATCGACCAAACCCTACCCATTTTGTCTCTCCACTTACCTATCTTACTCCTTGAAGCCTCACTTTGGGCAGAATACTTCCCAAGGAAGCCTTTGAGCTCAAACCAAAGGGAGTTACCCGATTTTAAGGTAGTGTCTTCTTTTAAGTCCTTTTGTTTTATTTTGCTTCTCAAACCCCCTAAACTCTTTTTATTCATTTTTTTTGTAACAACTAAAGTATCCTTAATATACTAGGATGTTTTTATAATAAGTATTTCAGCTAAACTTACAGACACCTACATCTAATGGTTAACGAACATACTGTTTCTGTGGATGGTGAATTTATGCCTCCCGAAACGATGATTGTTCAACATTCTTTTAACACCTTTAAAAGTGGACATTAAGATGTCACTATATTTATATATGATATATAATATGTTTATGTTTTCCTTAAGCTTCTATTTTTTTTTTCTTTTTGGTCATACCTTTATGGTTTCCATTATGGGTAAACGCGATATCTTCATTTAAGGATGTGCGGACTACCACCCCCTCAAAGTGATTTGATTCGTTAAATACCATATGTGGGTTGTATAAAGGATGGAACTATGATATTATATATGATATTATACTATAATTATAATATACCTTTATATCATTATGATTCCATTCTATAAAATACGAAATAGAAATGAAAGTAGCGTTCATGCGTACGTACGGATTACCGTCTCCATGAACGGTGCATTTCATTTATTACCTCTAAATGATTATGTAATATTATAAATGCATGCATATACTGGATATATATGCCATATATGATATCTACATCATGAATACTATTCTGGATATAATAGATACATGAACAACATGTAATTATAAAGGGCTTATTTTTGACTCAGGTACCAATGATCGTTAAAACGACCGTTATTAACTTAAATAATTACATAGTGTTCATGACATGGCAATAAGTGATATAAAAGGAATAATGAACTTAAAAAAGGTTCTTAAAAAAGTATAAATTAACTCAAGTTTATTATTCAAGACATTAAAGAACGATCGAGTCATGTCGGACCCGAGGTATGGGACTTCGTCTCAATCTCCTTTCATTGAGGCATATTTTATTTTATACACAACATTCTTTTATACGGTGTATAAACCCCTTTGACTTTTACGTTTATTCAAAAGGATTGTTTTTTATACAAAGCGTTTAATAAACGACAAAAGGGAATGTTTTTGTCGTACGTATGTGGCGACAACGACTTCTCTGCCGTCATGACCGTTATTTGAGTTTCGGCTTCCTCTACAAGACATACCTTCTTTTTAAAAGAAAAATAAATACCATGTTTTACTTTTCTTTTATTTTGGTATCGAAAATGGTTTTCATAATTTTTTTATATCAATGTGTTGTATTGATTTCTTGTGATTGTAATGTGGAAATGTTTTGTTTCCTTTATACATGTTTTATGTGATACGATTATGTTGAGGTTCTTGGGCATTATTATGAAAATGGGTGGTTCCGTGATAAACTAAGGGCGGGTGAGCCCGATATAGCTCTCCAATGCATTGGGTAATGCGAAGGAGTGAAACGTTAAGGTTTCTCTGAAGATATTTAGGGAATATACTATGATGGGTATTCCAAACGTAACCAAGAGGGTTACTCCCTACGTAAGAATGTTATGAATGCCTCAAGTTACCTTTATGTCTTATGATTTCTATGATTTATTCATGATTTGATGAGGTATGTTAAAGTGCTTATGTTTTATGGATAAAGTATGATCTCATCCTTATGTATATATGTACCCATGTTTCCTTTCCATATTTTTATATCCCTTACTGAGCTTTTTATGCTCATCCCAAGTTTTTTTGAAATGTTTTTCACAGGTCAAGGGAAAGGTACATGATATGATGATAGGGTCAAGGAAGTGTCAATAAAGAATCCATGTTTATTTTAAATATGTTTCCATTGATGGGAATGAAGAATACTATCTTTATGTAACCACTTTGTTTATATGTGGAATTTAATGAAAGTTTTATGATCTAATTCTCTAAAACTCTAAACCCGAAAAGATCCTCAATGTGTAATCTTGTAATAACTCAAGATTAAGTAAGGTTTAAGGGTGGGGCCTTATAGTTGGTATCAGAGGTCGGTTTAGATAACTATAGGAGTTAGAATTCTATTAAATGATTATCCAAAAATATTTTTTTTGAAATGATATAGCATTTGGAGATTACCATGTTGCTTCATCTAAGACATTTTTGTTCAGAATGGTTTTCCACAGAGGAAATAGGGAAGCGGTGCTCGGAAAACATACAGAAGGAAATAACCTTTCGAATCAGCATCCCGAGATGGTCGGAATTGGAATTGAACAGTTTGTTGCAGTAATGGCGCAGTTGACTCAAGCTATAAATGGTGGTGGTATCCATGCACGAGATCAGCCAGATCAACCGCAGAGGAACATGTCAGTGGTGGAACATTTCATGAGGCAACATCCCCCATCATTCAGAGGATCATCTGACCCTGTGCTAGCTGAAGGGTGGATTAAAGCACTGTAGAAGATTTTCGATGTCATTGGGTGTTCAGACAATCAAAAGGATAGTCTTGTTATTTAACGTTTGAAGGGTGAGGCAGATCAGTGGTGGTCGATGGTTAAAAATATCAGGGATGCTGATGAGATTGATGCTCTTGACTGGGATGAATTCAAAGGTATGTTTCTTGAGAAGTATTTTCCTAAGGCTGTTCGACTTAAGATGGAAAAGAAATTCTTGGAATTGAGGCAAGAGGAAGACTCATTGGCTACCTATTAAGAAAGGTTCACTCAATTGGCAAGGAATGCTCCAAATTTTATCCGAGACCTTAATAGTAAAATCAATCGTTTTTACTTAGGATTAAAGCCAAAATATCGAAGGGAATTAGCTTCTCGTGAGCTTAAAAGTTATGAAAAGTTTGTTCGATGTGCTGAGAAGGTGGAAATGGAGTTTGCCTATGATCAAGTGTTCTATAACAACCAACAGAAGAAGAGACCGAGGTGGCAGGAGAAAGGTAAGAATTCTTCAAAAAAGTCTGATGGTAAGAAAACTAAGTTTCCAGTTTGTGATAAATGTGGCAAAAGGCATGCTGGGGAATGTCTTCTTGAATTCTGGAAAGTGCTACTGATGTGGTAAGATGGGACATAAGGATCGTGATTGCACTGAAAAGGATCAAGGTGAAGGTAAGAACAAATTTGATTTATAGTTAGTGAAATGTTATAAGTGGAATGAGATGGGTCACTATGAAAATGAGTGTCCGACAAAGAGCTTGAGTGATGGTAAGCAGTTGGACTACAAGCAGAATGGGGTGGCGAAATCCTTTGCAACTACTTCGGCTGATGTCGGGCCATCAACTGAAGTTGTATCAGGTACTTTGTTTGTTTTTTCAGATTATGCCAGTGTGTTGTTTTATTCGGGGTCTACACATTCTTTCATCTCTGAATCCTTTTCTAATAAAATGGGAATACCATCTCAATAAATGACTCCTGAACTTTTGGTAAAAACACCTGGGAGAAATGTTGAGGCAAAAAGAATTTATAAGAATCTTCTTATCCTTATCTGTGGAAAGAACCTAATTGCAAACCTTATTGTTCTACCTCTAGTAGAGTTTGATGTTATCCTGGGTATGGATTGGCTCTCTATTTACCATGCTAAGATTGAATGTAGAGCTAAAGAAGTTTCTTTTCAGAAAGACTTTCAGTTTGTGTACAAGAATGAACCCTTACTGTTGATAACTTATCAAGAGGTCAATAAACTTGTAAAAGATGGAAATGAATGTTACCTTGGACACATCATTGAAAATAAAGGAACTGTTAAAATTAATGATGTGCCAGTGGTAAATGAGTATCCTGATGTTTTTCCTGATGAGTTTCCTGGAATAATACCAGATTGGGAAGTTGAGTTTACTATTGACTTAGTTCCTGATGCTAAGCTAATTTCAAAACCCCCTTATCGAATGGCTCAAATTGAACTTTTAGAGTTGAAGGAGCAATTGCAGGATTTATTAGATAAAGGTTTCATTCAACCTAGCACATCACCATGGGGTGCTCCTACTTTATTTGTTAAAAAGAAAGATGGTTCTGTGAGACTTTTCATTGATTATAGGGCCTTGAATAATATCACTGTTAAGAAAAAATATCCTTTTCCTCATATCGATGATTTGTTTGATCAGCTCCAGGGAGCTCAGTTCTTTTCAATGATTGACTTGAGATCGGGGTACCATTAGTTGAAGGTAAAGGAGGCAGACATTCCGAAGACCATGTTCCGTACGAGATATGGATATTATGAATTTGTAGTAATGACTTTTGGGATAACAAATGCACCTGCTGTATTCATGGACTTAATGAATAGAATTTTCCAAGAGTTATTGGATAAGTTTGTGGTGGTTTTCATTGATGATATTTTGGTGTTTTCTAAAAGTAAAGAAGATCAGGAAAGACATTTAAGGGTTATTTTTCAAACCTTAAAAGAAAATAAATTGTATGGGAAATTAAGTAAGTGTGAGTTTTGGTTGCAACAAATTTCTTTCCTTGGTCACATTGTTTCTAAAGATGGGATAACTGTTGATCCAGCAAAAACAAAAGTTGTTGAAGAATGGCCAAGACCCACAAATGTAACTGAGATTCGTAGCTTCCTTGGTTTGGCAGGCAATTACCGAAGGATTGTTAGAAATTTTTCACGGTTATGTAGTCCAATGACTAAGCTAACTCGGAAGGGTGTTAAGTTTATATGGTCAAAAGAATGTGATGATTGTTTTCAGGAATTGAAAAGAAGATTGGTGAATGCTCCAGTTTTGGCACTACCTTCCAGGAATGGTGAGTTTGTTATATACAGTGATGCTTAATTGAAAGGACTTGGTTGCGTCCTAATGCAGAATGATCTGGTAATTGCTTATGCTTCATGACAGTTGAAGACTCATGAGGTAAATTACCCTACACATGATCTGGAATTAGCTGCTGTTGTTTTCGCTTTAAAAATTTGGAGGCATCATTTTTATGGAGTAAAGTGTGAAATATATACTGATCACAAAAGATTAAAGTATATATTTACTCAGAAGGAGTTAAACATGAGACAGAAGAGATGGCTAGAATTAATCAAGGATTATGATTGTACAATTCATTACCATCCGGGAAAATCAAATAAAGTGGCTGATGATTTGAGTCGAAAAAGTAATGCTTCATTAGCAATGTTGTGTTTGGAACGTGATCCTTTGGTTAAGGATTTGATGAACATTGGAATAGAAGTTGTTGGTGCAGGAAGTTATTCTGTTTTGTTTCAGGTATCAGTGAGATCATCTCTATCAGATAGAATCAAGCAAGCACAGAAGCAAGACAGTGAGTTGAAAAAAAAGGTAGAGTTGGTTCAGAAAGGTAAGTTGCCTGAATTCAACATTGATAATGATTACGTTTTGAGATTTGGGAAGAGATTGTGTGTGACTTGTGATTCACAGTTGAAGGGAGAGTCGTTATGTGAAGCTCATAGGTCTCCGTTTTCAGTTCATCCTGGCAGTACTAAGTTGTACAGAGATCTGCGGGAGTATTACTGGTGGGTTAGAATGAAAAGAGATATTGCTGATTTTACTGTGAAGTGTTTGACATGTCAACAGGTTAAAGCAGAGCGGCCGTTACCGAAAGGGATGCTTCAGCCTCTACCAGTGCCAGAGTGGAAATGGGAGAATATATCCTTGGAATTTTTTGTGGGATTATCGAAGACATCTCGGGGTAATAATGCAATCCGGGTTATTGTTGATCTCTTGACCAAGTCTGCTCATTTCCTTGCTATACGAGAAACTTTTTCCCGGGATCAACTTTCCCGTTTGTATCTTAAAGAGGTAGTAAGGTTACATGGAGTTCCTCTCTCCATTGTATTTGACCGTGATCCCATGTTCACTTCTAACTTTTGGAAAGGCCTTCAGAAGTCGTTGGGTACTAAATTAAATTTTAGTACAGTTTTTCATCCTCAATCAGATGGGCCGTCAGAAAGAACAATTCAAAAATTGGAAGATATGATACGTTCTTGCTCTATGGATTATCAGGGAAGTTGGGACCAACATCTTTCATTGGTTGAATTTTCATATAATAACAGTTTTCATTCCAGTATACAGATGGCACCATTTCAGGCATTATATGGGAAGCGGTGTCGAACTCCAGCTTTTTGGGATGAAGTGGGTGAAAGGAGGTTGATGGGACCAGAATTGGTAGAAGAGATGGTAGAAAAAGTTTAGCTGATTCAGAAGCACATGAGAACAGCTCAGAGCAGGCAGAAGAGTTATGAAAACAATAGGAGGAAGGATCTCTCTTTTGAGGTAGGTGATCATGTTTTTCTCAAAGTCTCACCATGGAAAAGTGTGATGCGATTTGGTAAGAAAGGAAAGCTGAGTCCAAGGTTCATTAGACCATATGAAATTCTATAGAGAGTTGGATCAGTTGCATACGGAGTGGATTTACCTCCAAGTTTATCTCAGGTACACAATGTTTTTCACGTTTCGATGTTGAGAAAGTATATGCCAGATCCATCTCATGTTTTGAGTCTAGAGGTAGTTCAGTTGGAAGAGAACCTATCTTATAAGGAACAACCGGTCCAGATTCTTGACCACAGTGAGCAAGTGTTACGGAATAAGGTGATTAATCAGGTAAAGGTTTTGTGGAAAAACCACATTATGGAAGAGGCAACATGGGAATCTGAAAATGCAATGAGGGATAAGTACCCCCATTTATTCGATAAGTAAATAAATTGCGGGGACGCAATTTTCTAAAGGGGGAGAGGATGTAACATCCCAATTAAGTAATGAATAATAGATATTTTTATCTATGTCTATTAATGAATTAGATAGTGTTTTAGAGGCTTGAAATGAAAATAAATCCAATCTTAAGCATGGAATACACTAATATTTTTTAAAGGATTGTTTTACTGTCGTTCGATGGAAAACCATTTTTAAATATATCTTTTGACAATTTTATAAGCTATGTTTTTCAAAATAAACTTATTCTTTATGATTGGGACATCAAAATTTACGTTGTGTGAATTTTTGGTATTTTTCAGACAATGTTCATTTTTTAATGAATAGTGAAAAATACTGCATTTTACATCAAACTTCTTTTTAATATAATTTATTTACATGATTAGATTATATTTTGAATTGGTTTTGACGTTTAATTAAAATATATTTTTACCATTTAATCCAATGGTGGTCATTGGAATCAATTTCACTTTGAAATTGGACTTAAACTTGTGTCAATCTTTTGATACTTATTGTTTTATAAAAACACGCTATTTGCTCTGACAGCGGGAATTAATTATTAAATTAATTAATGTGACTTATATGTTTTGAATTTTGTAAAATAGACTTCATTTGTGAATTTGGAATATCAAATATAGCTTAGGGTGAATTTTTGGTAATTTTCTGAAAAACTTCAATTTTTGATAAATAGTGAAACCACTAAGTGGTACATATAAAAACTGATTTTTCCGTTTAAATGAAATTTTTCCATCATTGTGTTTTGAATTTCAAAAATCTGACATACATGGTTGTCATTAAGAAGTAAAATGTGGTTCAATGGGATTAAAATAATTTTTTGGTGAATAGTAACTTATTAAGTTCTTAATCGTGATTAGTGGTAATTAGTGTAGTTTAAGGTAAAAATAATGCTTTAATAAAATTAGATGAGCTTGACACATGTCCTACCCTCATTGGTTGTGTCATGGCCGACCAGTACAAGCCATGGGTCAAATTGGGGACCCCATGGAGCCACTTTGGTTGAGAAATGACATAAATAACTTTTTATTTAATGTAAAAGTAAAAATGACACAAACATAATATGTTTTACGAAAACAATTTTAAATGGGGTTATAAAGATCATATTTTAGCTTATAAATAGTAATTTGAAAGATAACACGATTTACTACATCATAGTATTTTTTTTATAATTTTTAGACTTTATATAAATTAAATTATTTATGACATCATGATGATGCAGTGATGACCTCATTATTTAACGATTTAAATAAAATGGAAAGATAATGTAATATCTAATACCTACACATGTCCAAAGCATATTGGATGAGTGTATTTCTAATCCTTATCACCTTATCCTAGAATTATATCAATGTGGGACCTTTTGAATCCTAAACACTTTTTAAAATAAAGTAACATATCTTTACTTTCCAAGAGTGCCCCTCCTCTCCTCTTATAAAAGGCCCCCACCTCTACCTCCTTACCCACACTCCCAAAGCCTTTAGCTCAACCAAACCCTTCCCATTTTGTCTTTCCACTTCCCTATCTTACTCCTTGAAGCCTCACTTTGGGCAGAAGACTTCCCAAGGAAGCCTTTGAGCTCAAACCAAAGGGAGTTACCTGATTTTAAGGTACTGTCTTCTTTTAAGTCCTTTTGTTTTATTTTGCTTCTCAAACACCCTAAACTCTTTTTATTATTTTCTTTTGTAACAAATCCAGTATCCTCAATATACTAGGATGTTTTTATAATAAGGATTCGAGCTAAACTTACACACACCTACATCTAATGGTTAACGAACATACTGTTTCTGTGGATGGTGAATTTATGCCTCCCGAAACGATGAATGTTCAATATTCTTTTAACACCTTTAAAGGTGGCCATTAAGATGTCACTATATTTATATATGATATATAATATGTTTATTTTTTCCTTAAGCTTATTTTTTTTTCTTTTTGGTCATACCTTTATGGTTTCCATTATGGGTAAACGCGATATCTTCATTTAAGGAAGTGCGGACTACCGCCCCCTCAAAGTGATTTGATTTGTTAAATACCATATATGAGACGTATAAAGGATGGAACTATGATATTATATATGATATTGTAATAGAATTATAATATACCATTATATCATTATGATTCCATTCTATAAAATACGAAATAGAAATGAAAGTAGCATTCATGCGTACGTACGGCTTACCGTCTCCATGAACGGTGCATTTCATTTCTTACCTCTAAATGATTATGTAATATTATAAATGCATGCATGTACTGGATATATATGAAATATATGATATCTACATCATGAATACCATTCTGGATATAATGGATACATGAACAAAATGTAATTATAAAGAGCTTATTTTTGACTCAAGTACCAATGATCGTTAAAACGACCGTTATTAACTTAAATAATTACATAGTGTCCATGACATGGAAATAAGTGATATAAAAGGAATAATGAACATGAAAAAGGTTCTTAAACAAGTATAAATTAACTGAAGTTTATTATTCAGTAAATTAAAGAACGATCGAGTCATGTCGGACCCGAGGTATGTGACTTCGTCTCGATCTCCTTTCATTGAGGCATATTTTATTTTATACACAAATTTCTTTTATACGGTGTATAAACCCATTTGACTTTTACGTTTATTCAAAAGGAATCTTTTTTATACGAAGCATTTACGAAACGACAAAAGGGAATGTGTTTGTCATACGTATGCGGCGACAACGACTTATCCGCCGTCGTGACCGTTATTTGAGTTTCAGCTTCCTCTACAAGCCATACCTTCTTTTTAAAAGAAAAATAAATACCATGTTTTACTTTTCTTTTATTTTGGTATCGAAAATGGTTTTCATAATGTTTTTATATCAATGTGTTGTATTGATATCTTGTGATTGTAATGTGGAAATGTTATGTTTCCTTTATACATGTTTTATGTGATACGATTATGTTGAGGTTCTTGGGAATTATTATGAAAACGGGTGGTTCCGTGATAAACTAAGGGCGGGTGAGCTCGATATAGCTCTCCAATGCATTGGGTAACGTGAAGGAGTGAAACATTAAGGTTTCTCCGAAGATATTTAGGGAATATACTGTGATGGGTATTCCAAACGTAACCAAGAGGGTTACTCCCTACGTACGAATGTTATGAATGCCTCAAGTTAGCTTTATGTCTTATGATTTCAATGATTTATTCATGATTTGATGAGGTATTATAAAGTGCTTATGTTTTATGGGTAAAGTTTGATCTCATCCTTATGTATATATGTACCCATGTTTCCTTTCCATATTTTTATATCCCTTACTGAGCTTTTTATGCTCATCCCACGTTTTTTTGAAATGTTTTTCACAGGTCAAGGGAAAGGTACATGATATGATGATAGTTTCAAGGAAGTGTCAAGAAATCATCCATGTTTATTTTAAATATTTTTCCATTGATGGGAATGAAGAATACTATCTTTATGTAACCACTTTGTTTATATGTGGAATGTAATGCATGTTTTATGATATAATTTTCTAAAACACTAAACCCGAAAGGATCCTCAATGTGTAATATTGTAATAACTCAAGATTAAGTAAGGTTTAAGGCTGGGTGATTATAATATATCTATTATAATTATTTATTTCATATATTTAATTCTTCTTCATTATATATACTTTATAATAATTATTGAATGGTGACAATCGATGATATCATTCCCTTGATGGATAAATGGTGTGGAATTGGATGGTATGTGAGTTTCATAGAAATAATATCATGTTAAATTTATTATTTAAATCATTTATATTAATCATTATACCCATTGATATAATTTATAGGTGATAAAATAGTTTACACTACGGCATGGAGATGGAAATCCATACTTACGCACGTATGGTGATATTGTTTTTCATAGCATGAGTAAAAGGAGAAATATGGTTGTCCTATAATAATAAAAACATCTCAACATATATTATATTCTGGAATTATTATTTTATTATGGTAAAAACATAGTAAGAGGAAGTAGAAGAAGAAAAGTACTTTGAAAGAAGGAATAAAATGATTACCTCTTCTTTGGGTGTCTCCTCTTGATTTGCACAAAAATACTCATTAAGTTAGTTTTCTGCCAAAAAGACAACCTCTAGGATGAATTTAGGGAATGATGAAGTATATTTGGGTTTTTTTTTCCAATACAAAGTAATTTGGAGTTGTGAATAAAAGAGAAGAAGGAGTTCCCTTTTATAGGAGAAGTGAGGGGTAATTTAGGAAATTGTACAAATATTAATTTATTATAATTTTTTTTTCGGTTTCTAAGGGTCCCAAACCCATTTATTTAGAATCAATTATAATAATGGGTCACAGTACTCTCATCCAATAGGTTTTATGCAAGTTCAGTTCAAAAAAATAACATTATTTTTTAGCTTTAACCATTATTTAGAAACATTAACTCTTACCATGTCTTCTTGCATTTTCATAATATATGGTTACTATAGTTACTCTAAAATTATAAGATAACCAAAAGTGGATCAATAATGAAATTTTTAACACTATTGAAGTCCTTTTTCTGAATCGTAGATTTTTAGAACTAGTATATCATTTAAGAAAATAATATTTGTTTTAAAAACTCATTTGTGTCAATTTTGACACTATTTAGTAATTGTTTTTTTAATTCATAAAGAATTGATTTCATCTAACCAAATGAATTATATATTCCATCACATGTTAATGTAATCCAAAAAATTCATGTATGTCATCAAAATGTTCAAGTATACTTTTATTTAATATTTATAATATCATTTATATGAATAATTCATTAAAGAGGTAATCACAACATCCTCATTGTATCATAAAAAAATTAATATATTTAGTGTCTAAAAACTATAAATAATGTACTATGATGCTGGAAATATTTCTATATTTCCAATGAAGATTTATAGTCAAAAATATAAATTATATAATCCAACATTAAAATTCTTTTAGTTAAAAGATACATGTTTATGTTATCCTTTAGTTTAAATTAATTATTATAACATGTTATTTTCCCACCCAAGTTGGTGTCAAATGAAACAAAGTTTGACTAAAGGATATTTTGGTCACATATGACTCATACAGTAAAATTAGGACATGTTTTAGGATTTTTTTATATTATAATATTATTATTTGTTTCCGTTATTTACCTAATTTAACTTTTAACCATGGTAAATAATGATAATTACTGAAGATACTATTCGTCATGTTCAAAAATAAAAGGTACCTATTAACACAATTTGGACCTTCTAATTTCAAATCTGGAATAAATTTTTCCAAATTCAAAACACAGAATTTTTTGAAATTAATTTAAAATTAATTCCCGTGTTCAAAACCATAATGTGGGTTTTTAAGAAGTAAAAACAATCAAATGATTGACATGTGTTTATGTCCAATTGAAATGTGAATTTACTCCCAATGACCAAAACTAGATTAAATTATAATAATATAGTCCTATTAAACTTTAAAACCAATTAAAAATATAATCTAACTATATATATAAATTAGAGCAAAAGGTGGTTTTGAGTTAAAATGCAGTATTTTTCACTATTCATTAAAATATAAACTTTATGAGAAAAATACCGAAAATTAAAAAAAAATTAAAATTCTATGTCTAGATTCAAAGAAGATATTTATTTTTTCAAATAGAGTATATAAAAGTGTAAAAAACTATATTTAAAATGGGTGATCCACCAAAAGGTGGCAAAACTATATTTTTTTTAAAAAATATTTCTTTTATCCAAAAAATTGAATTCATTCAAATATTATGTCTATAAAATACATATGATGAATTTTAATGTTATATAAAATTAAAAATAATGTTAATAACATTCATAACGTATAGTTTATATCCAATTTTAATAATATATCATTGTATAGTGAAACTCAGTATTGCGTACAATGCAAGATATCAAGGAAGGTCACTTTTGTGTGTAATGAATGCCATGTCATTATCACATGTAGTGAAACATTCATTTTGTGATACATATAACATAATCCAAACATGGTTCTATTATACATTGAAAAAGAATATAAACATATTGTTTCATGTATTATATGCCAACTCGGGGTTGTGTCTAACAAACAACAAGTCAGTTTAGTGTGAAAGAAATGTTTAGATTTGTGTGTTGTAGGATATAAATGAAAATTGTAATCTATTAAATAAATTTTCTATAAAAACATGTGTTGTAACATTATAACCCGATTAAAATGAAATTTGTGGTCAAAATTCTTTGGGGTTTTAAAAGTTTTACTACTTTAAAGTTTCTTTCAGGGAAACCCGCATCATAAAAATGAATACTAAAACTACATTTTTAAAAAGGAAAGTTAGAAATATAAATTTTACCCATGGTAACTCATCACTGGGTTTCCACAGAGAAGAACATAGGTGGGAAGTGAAAACATGAATATGGAAGGAAAATATACTCATCATGTTCTGATGGATAGTGATAGAGAATAAGGTTTGGAGAAAGTTGACAACCAAAAATCCATAAATTTGCATTGTTTTAAGGGGACATTTGATTCCTCAGATAAGAAGGTACTAGAATAACTTTTTTCGTTTTAAATAAATTTTTCCAAAAGTTGAATAACATGAGAAGAAATACTAACTTGATTTTAGTACAATCTCATCTTTGGTCATACCTTAAACAATTTTCACTTCATCTCTTATTAAAATAAATTATGTTAAATTTGGAATTCCTGAAGTTTTAGCAGATCAGGCGATCCATAAATAGAATGATAAGTCATTCCATCCTTCATTATCTCAAAAAAGGATTACATAATTGCTCAGATATAAATATTTCCATATATGGTAAAATTAATTGTATTTGGTTCCAAAAATGGGATTATATTTCATATATCATACAACTTAAATAAAATAAACGTAATTTATACTAACCGGAGACTTCCCGTAGACCGGTGTTAGAAAATAAAGGCCTATCACACTTTTATTATGGGTTCAATTCCCACAACCTTATCTGATGCGATGGGTTGTCACTCATCCTACATGTTTTCCTTTTTCTAAAACTATACTATTCGAAAATTCTAGAAATAATATTAAAAAATATATAACCTTAAACAATACCATATGGTGTCTAACATAATCCATTCCAACCTTTAGGATTATCCAAAATACTTCTGTCCAAACTTATAGTATAAAAAAACAATTACATGAAAGTTCATATAACAAGAATGTGAATACCTTCATTTATCCCCAATATATCATAAGATATACTATCACGAACCAACCCAGGTCGACCCTGAAGCGATCACCCGATCCTATCCGTGAAATCACCCGAGAGGTGTTCTTGATCCACCTGGGATGGAGACAAGCACCAGGGCATCAACAGAGAGAAAGTGGGAATGATTTCACCCAATAAAAAAAATAAAGAAGAGGAAAAGTAGAATAAAGAAAATTAAATAAATAACATGACAATAAAGAACGATCAACAACAACCAACTAACCTGACAACAACCAAAACTCCTTGCGACTCTAAGAGTCGCTCACCAGTCCACAACCAACTCTCGGCAATGATGAGAGAGCTTGAGCCAAACCTGTTGGAAAACTAAAAATTGGAAAACACTATAGGCGTGAGTATTACAACTCAGTTTCCATGCCCAACAATCTATTCCCAATGCAATACCATTAAATAATGAATTTACCTATTTCAGGTTTGAACTAAATTATATAAAATATTGGTTTCCACACACACACTTTCATTTCTAAAATAAATAAATATCCATTGCCCTTTTTAGTTTAAAAAATACTTTAATGTTTGAAAGGAGAAGGTGCATTATATTTTTGAAAACGTATTCGCGAAAAATATAAAAAAATCCATATTTTAGTTGTTAGTCAAAAGGAAAACCACACACAACACACAAAACACACTAAGGGAAATGGAAAAAGTGTCACACGAGGGCCAGCAACTAAACTAGACCTCTCAATCATCCCCCACATACAAAGAAACACTAAAGGGAACATGGGTCGAACCTAGGAGCTCGTGAATAGTCCAGAACATACTATACATGTGACTCATCCTGAAGGAATAAACTACTCAATGACGTCATAACACCCAATTGATCGGTGTTTCCCTACATTCCCTAACCGAGGGACCCAATCCCATAGCACTAATAACATAGAAACTCTCTGCTATGGGCCACTATTCAGTGCGTAGTCTAAACTAGTTCAGAAATCGTTCTCAGAAGATTCGCTCACTATGTCAGGTTCCCATGTCAACACGTATAATAAGAAGAAACGGGGTGAGTCCGCAAATTCAATCAAGTAGCACAAACATCACACACAACTCTTGCAATCAACGTACACCAAATATCACCCCTGATTCACTTCAAAGAATTTTTTCCAAAATAATTTTTTTATTAAAGTTCCAAAAGGGCCTTCACAATCATTAAAGAAAATCTTCATTTCTCAAGAGAACCCAAAACACTTGTTCATGCTTCAAAATAAATAATTTATCAGTAAACCAGAACTACATTTGAAATTCTGTGAATTATGATTAAAGGAAAAATAAGAATTCTATCAGTATTGGGTGCCTGTTCATCAATAAAATATTTCATGTTTCATATATAAAATAAACGGATCTTTTTAAATTAAATAATATTTTAAAAATTAATTATCTTATATTATTTCCCAGTTATTAAAATTAATAAAATATCAAGAAATTAATAAATTCTAAATTTAAAGGTGAGTGCATTGGGGGACCTACCTCGACTTGTATATCGGTTACGACGATGCGACATGTCTCACCCTCACGCACAAGTACGCGCAACTTGCCGACGACTGCAATATCGCATAAAAATCTTACCAATGCGCTACAACTGAAAATATAACTAAAATACATATACAAATTCTAAAAACGATCTGAAAAAACAACCTCAACATAAATTCAATACAATACTCGTACCATATAATTAAACAAACTCAAATATTCTAAAAAAGGAAAACTAAACTTGCACCAACTTATTTAAAATCAACACTCATTAAAGTAAAAAAATATGATACTGAAGTAATGATAGTGCGGACCTCTCCTTGAAGTGGAGATGCGCTTGGAAAATGGTGTCGCAGGGCACTGTGTAACGACTGGGGAATGGAAAAAGGGTCACGTAGGGACTGCGTGGCTAGACAGAAGGTCCGCGGGGTGACACACTGCCAAGACGGAGGCGCACCGGGATGGAGATGCATTCAGAGAACAAAAAGGAGTCCGAATGGGGGTACACATGGCTGATACTACTGCTATGAGCCAGCGGGAGGAGCCTACGACTGTTGCAGCAAAGGGGGAGGGTGTCAGGTGTCACGCTGCCGCTGGCCGGAGGATGCAGGGGCACTGCGCCGCTGCTGGTCGGCCGAAACAAGGAAAGGGGGTGGCTGGGAAGTCGGTCGGGATAGGGGACACACTACCAGTGAATCCAAGAGGAGGAATGGAATTTTTGAGGTGCGGTGTAGGAAGAGGGGAACTGAGATGCAGGGGGAGTTCATGCAACAAGAGGTTGGCAAGGGAAGATCAGCGGCTACACACCAGAGGAGATTCAGAGCAGGTAGGCCGCAGGTCATGCGGGAGGCCAGGGTGCTGTCATGGGAACACTGAGAGTCCAGGCTAGATGGGAACAACGTTAGTCGTCGCAGTCTAGTGGTGAGCGAAGGAAGTCGGTTAAGAGGGGGTCGCCCGTACTAGATCGCAAGGGAGATGGTAGTGTTAGCTGTAGGATGCAGCTCGACGGATGGTTGTGGAGCAGCTGGTCACTGTAGTGTGAGGCAAGGGAGGCGGAGCAGGCTGCTGGGTGCTGGGTGGTAGAGCAGGAGAGCCGGCTGGAGGGCTGGGGGTGGCTGGTTGCATGCGGCGCATAAGGTAAAAGGAGAGGGTGTTGTGGCGCACTGATCAAGGAGTAGGCCCAGGATGGTGCTTTGCAGGCTAAAGGCGGAGGAGAGGGTGTTGGGGCACGCTGCAGGATGCAGGCATCTGCGATAAGAGGGGGCGGATGAGGCCAGGCAGTGCTGCGAGAGAAGGGTGCGTGCTGCTAGTGCTGCTACGGGAAGAAGAAGAGAAAATAATATAAAGAATGGGGGGAGGGGACACCTGTGTGGCAGTAAAAAAGGAGAAAGAAAAAAATAAAGAGAAATGTAAAAGTAGACAAAATAATATTAATAATAATAATAATCATCATCATAATAATATTAACAAAAATAATAATATCCATAATAATAAAAAAATAATAATAAATGAATTTATATAATAATATTAATAATAATTAATTAATTAAAGGCCACGCCGTTGCATGGGCGAAGCCGCGTGGCGGCACACTCTGCCCATGTGTCCAATGAAGTCGAACCCAAGACACACATTTTTTTTCTCGAAAACTCAGAAGCCTCATTCTGGACTCACCCTGGACCCCATCAAAAGAATTAAAGGTATAAAAATAATTCAATAAACTAAACTCATAGGTTTGGGTGTGACAATTCTCCCCACTATAACGCTTCCCCACCTGGGACAATCAGTTTTTCCGACGACACGTGGGTCCCACCCCAGGGTCCACCCACATGCCCGAACGAGTCATCTGACTAATGACAGTCCCACATGCCAACACATGTCCTTTCTAGTGTATTGTTTCCTCACTCACACACACCCTGAGAATGTTTCCATAAGTTTACCCATCCCGATCACTACTCCAAGCCAAACACGCTTAACTATAGAGTTCTAATCAGGCATGCTCCCGAAAAGGAAGGTGCACCTTGTTGACATGAGTCATATCATTTAGCCATTTAACCCTCTATCATTTGGGGGTGTTACATATATCTTGTTGGTCAAATTACAAACATTTTAATGACTTCATCATGCATTCCCTTGAGTCAGGTAAATAACATAAATTACTATATATCCTTATTGAAAACATGCATGTTTCATTATTCCAAAATCTATTTGATATATTACTTAAATTCCAAAAAGTTGTATAATCCATCCATGATTGCATAAACCACATTTCAATAAATCTATAATTAGTTCCCAAGAAAGTAGCATCATCCAATTTACATATTCAAATCCAACATATCTTAATCCAAAAATTATTATATGAACATAAGGGAATATTAAGGGTTATCTTCCATAAAATCATTTGTTCTCTAAATATATCACCTTACACATAAATCAATTTTCTATCTCCATAGAACTATTCAACATATTCTATCCAATCCTTACTTAAATACTTATACTATCAAACAGTTATATATATAATATAATCTTTGAAATCTAAAACTCATACACCTCAATCATCTAACTATATTTTTAACCATTAGTTACGATCCATCATCTTCATCTTTCCTAAAATATGAATCATGTCTTAAGGTTTTTCAAATAGAAGATTCGTAGGTTTAATATAGAAAATAATGGAAGGACATCACATAACTTTCACATGTCATTTACAATCTCTTTATCCGCAACAATACGACCAATACTCGCACCATATTTATGATTCTCTTCATGATATTTCCACTTAGGAAATCGATCTTCATTATTCCCATTATTTACAAATCTGAAACATTCAATGGTTAACCATGTTCTATTTAGTTCTTTCTATTGAATATGAAAATAATGAAATGTTTGAATTATATATATCATATATTTAAAACACATAAGTATGTTAAATACTTATTATATTCCAATATATTGTATCTTAGTTTTAATCCTAGGATATTCATGATTATCAAAAAAAATCTTGGATTAACATATACTTGACTTATTATTAAGATATCCCTAAAAATATTCTTATAAATATCTCTAGGGGACTCACTAAAGTATTTGAAACCTAGTTTCCAAAGGTTGACTAATCCTTTTCACTTTACCAACTAAAGTGACCCATGATTGACGTATATGGACATTACATTTATTTGGCAGAATACATAATACATTACAAAAATATACACCGAAAGACAAATTTAGCTTAGTGTTTTTGTAAACAAGGAACATAATTTTATATCATGGTGAAAGATATTCAACATCACCCATAATGATCTTCCATTTTTTTCTACCTAAAACCTTTCTTTATATACTGGGGAAAAGAAAACATAAAAAGGGTGATCCAAAATGCTCAGAAAGGGTAAACATGGAGAACATAAAACAAACCAGAAACATAATAATTTAAAAACATGAGAATAAAGTTTTAACATAAAAATATTGAGTAATGAAATTAATTATGGTAGTACGTATGGCATAGATCATTGAGGATCATTAACCATGATAAATTATCATTGGCATAATACATGGAATTGTTGAAAACAAATAATCACATAATTCAATTTTCCTAGCATCCACGGAATTTATACCAATACCATAATAGTGTAAAAATTACATGATCGAACTGGGTTTAATTTTTGTCCCATCCATGTATTACTGAACCAGATTAACTTACCGTTCTAGCCCTATATTACTGAACAAGATTTACATCCCGTTCCAGCGATGTATTACTAAACTAGATTTTTTTTATTCCAGTAATGTCTATGTCATGAGATATAAATCTTTACCCAATGAATTTAAGGGAGATATAGATCCACCCATCTCATAATGAAATCATTCTTACATGTTCCATAAAAACATAAATCATTCATCATAGCATAACATATGAAATAAAATGGGTTTCTTAAACATCATTCCATTATAACATAATCTATAAAAATAAATGGATTTCATAAAAATAATTCCATCATAAAAATAATAAAATAAAATTAATAATAGGCATAGAAACATAACCCTAGTTCATCTTAGATAGAAAATAACTTTGTTAAACAAATGGTCTTAATTTGTGTGGAAAATATCCTTTCTTTTTCAAAAACATTTCTTCCTTTCTAAAAATTTGATGAAATTTTGAATGATAAGTATTTTTTGGATAATAAACGAGAAATAATGTAGAGGAAGATTAATAGAAATAAGTTATTTTGAATATGTAAGGAATAAATTCATGCTGTATAAGTTTAAAAAACATTCTTCTCGCACTCTTATTAGAAATGTCAAAAAGTACCTTGTATGGAAAATAAAAATAAGATTCCTTCCATTCCTTTTAATAAAACATAAACAATGGTTAAAGTTGAGTTTAAAAAATAATATAAGAAAAGGAATAATATTATATATTTTGTAATGATATACATGAATGGTAAATATACCCCAGTAAATAATTACGAATAAATAATCTTGGATAATAACGAGAATACAAAAGTATCTGTTACCATAAGTCTGATTTCTTCTATATGTGTATGAGCCTCCTGTATAGTGAGTTTAAAAATATTATTAACTTATAATGAAACCATAATAGTATTTCTGGTATCATATATTGTTCACTTATGACATTATATTACCTTTTCATTTACCAATTCCATGGTCAAACAAGGTTTTGGGTAATAATCATTTTATTTATATTACGTGTTTTGAATTTTTATTCTTGATATTATTACATAGAACATTATTTAATCACTTAAATAATTTAAAAATGATTTATATATCATAAAATTTATGTATGTAAATATATATAATATATATGTAAATAAAATGGAATACACCGTTCATGTAGATAGTAGGTCGTACGTACACATGAATGCTGTTTTTGTTTCCTAATTGAATTGAATAAAAAAAGTAAATGATATATATATATATCCATTTTCATTATTTGTTCATATATTTAATTATTATTTATTATATATACTTTATAATCAATCATGAATTTTTAATGTGTAGAATGAATCAAATCTTGTCGTGGAGACGGTAAGCCGTATATACGCACAAGCGACGATATCATTCCCTTTAAGCTTAAATGGTATAAAATTTTATAGTAAATGAATTTTACAGAAATAAAATCATGTTATATTTATTATTTAAGTCATTTATATTCATCATTATACCTATAAAATTAATGTATTGGTGAAAAATTGTTTTCACCACGATGTGGAGATGGTAAGATGTATGTAAACATGCATGGTGATATTTTTTTTCATAAGATGGGTAAAATGAGAAATATGGTTGCCCATATTCATAACAAAATCTCAGTATATATTATATTTTTTATTTATTATTTTCGTATGGTAACTGTAACACCCAGAGATTTTATGAAAAATATTATTTTTAAGTTTATTAATGGCTTGTGTTTTATGCTACACCAAAAAGAGCTTACACAACATGAGTCCCTGACTTGGCTTGCATTACACACAATAAAGACCTTCCTCGATGGCGTGTTTAGTACGCAATACCGAGTTTCACTAAATGAGATATTATTATAAAATTATTATGAACTAGCCATTATGAATAGTAATACCCAATTTTTAAATTTTTTTAAATTTTATCATTCAAAATGGACTTCATTTTTAGATTCATAATATCGAAATTAGCTCAGGGTGAAATTTTGGTACTTTTCGGATAACTTTCATATTCTGATGAATAGTGAAAATTACTAAATTTTAATTAAAAACAACTTTTTTAATCGAAATAATTAATAGTGATAAATTATTAATTTAAGTTGTTTTAAAGTATATTTAGAATATATTTTTACCATTTAAGACAATGTTGGCCATTGTATGTAATTTCACATTTAAACAAGACATAAACAAGTGTCAATCTTTTGATAGTTATTACCTCTTAAAAACACACTATTTGTTTTGACGACAAGAATTAATTTTTAAATTATTTAATGCAACTGATATGTTTTGAATTTGGTAAAATAGACATCATTTTTGAATTCATAATATCAAATATATCTTAGGCCTAATTTTGGGTAATTTTCTTGGAAACATTCATTTTTTGATGAATAGTGAAACCACTAAGTGGTAGTTAAAAAACTAAATTTTTCAAAAAACTTAATTTTACCGCTTATGTGGGTGGAATTTAGAAAATACAGGAGACATAGTTAATATCAAGGACAAAAATGTGGTTCAATGAGATGAACGTATTTTTTTGGTGAATATTAACTTTTTACTTTTATTTACCACGGTTAAAAGTAAATAGGATAATTAAGGGTAAAAATGATATTATTATTACCCTAAAACATGTCCTAATTCTATTGGATAAGTATAATTCGACCAAAAGAAACCTTAGGAATAAAATATTACCATTTAGGTCCACATGGATTAGATTAGGACATTTAATATTAATTTATTTAAAGAAGGGCTAAAATAGTTAAAATCAATGTTTAATAAGTAAATAATTTTTAATATAGGGTTATACATAAGATAAATTCGACTATAAATATTAATTAGAACTCTAAAACTATTTCCTACATAATGTTATTTTATTTATAATTTTTAGACATAAATAATTTAATTTATTAATTGCACAAAATGATGTAGTAATTATCTTATTAATGAAATATTGACATAATTGATGTTATAAATACCCAAATAAATGAAATTTGAGACATTTTATGAATTCCACTAATCTTATAGGTTAATATGACATTTGAGTATTGATTTAGTTAACTTTTTTCGAACTAATCATTCTGTTATGATTTTCACAAAAATCAATTACCAAATAGTGTCAAAATTGACATAATATAGTGTTTAAAACAAGTATTATATTATTAATTGTTATTTTATTCCTAAAAATCTAATGTTCAGCCAAATGACTTAGATAATGTTATATATATTAATAATAAACAAATTGGGGTTCGTTTGGCTTGTTATAGTTTGTTTATTAACCTTATAGTGTAAGAAAACAATAAGACACGGAAAAAGTAAAATTATTTAACTTAAGGTCAAATCTAAATGATAAGGTTAAAATAGAAACCTAAACTTGTCTGAATTCTATTGTATGAGAGGATTTCGACCCATCCCCACATTTTCTTCGAAATAACTCAATTTGGAGCTATTAATAACCGAACATGACTTTATAATAAAATTATATTTTTAGTTTTTCCAAAGTTTCCCCTCTCCTCCCTTATAAAGGGCACCTCCTCCCTCTCTTCCTCCCACCATTTTGAGCCTTCAAGCTCGGCCAAACCCAAAAAAAAATTCTCTTCTCCACTTCCATAGAAACATCCTAGAGGTTCTGGTATTCTTCAAAGACCAATTTTTGTGCCCTAAGAGGAGGTCTCGAAGAGGCGCTTCAAAGAAGAGGTAATGTCCGTTACCGATTCTTTCAACTTTATTTCTTCTTCCACTTATTCTTCTTTAGTTGTTTCATTATGAAGTAATAAAATCCGTATAAATAATATAATTATATGTTATTATAAGTATGAAACAAACCTATTTCACAATCTATCCATCCTACGGAAAACAAAATCACCACGCGTGCGTACGTACGGAATACCGTCTCCACACCGTCGTGAAATCTATTTTTCCACCAACACCTTACATGGATGGGTATAATGGTGTAAAGAATAACTATATATGGTTATTATAACATCATAATGATTCTGATATATTATACCATCAACTCCAATTCTATTCAATAATTATGGGAATGATATCATCGCTCGTGCGTACGTACGGACTACCGTCTCCACGACGCGATGAGATTTATTCTCCATGTTAACCATACATGAATGATCATACAGTTTATATAATGAATAATAATGAAATATATGAATGATACTGGATTTCTGTATATATATATGTATGTCATCTATTTAGTTTCATTCAATTCAATAAGTAAACGAAAACAACGTTCATGCGTACGTACGACCTACCGTCTCCATGAACGGCGTATTTCATTCATTTTATCGATCTATAATATATATATATATGTATATGATGAATATATATTATATATAAATAATGGTTTACATTCTGTAATTATGTAAATTAGGATATAAGTATTAATATCAAGAACGAAAAGTCTAAACACATACGATAACTGAAATGATTTGACCCAAAACGCTGCTTTAACATGGAATTTACAAATGAACGGGTCAAATAAGGTCATAAGTGAAACATATATGATATCATAACAATGAATATGATTCTGTAATAAGTCAATGACATTATTAAAATCATTATATAGGAGGTTCGGATACGTACGAAGCATATCAGACCTATGGTAAGGGATAATTGTGCAAATCTCATTTTTATCCGAGATTTCTTATTCGTAAGTGTTTACTGGGGTTATTGCTATCATCCATGTCCATGTTTTATAAAAGAGTAATCATATATGTTTAAATTAATTTTTACCCATTTTAATTTTACCCCATGGTATGGAAGGAATGTTTCTTTTATTTACCCTACAAGGTAATTTTTGACTTTTCCGACAAAAGTACGAGAAGAATGTTTTTTTTAAACGTATACGGAATGAAATGATTTTTAATGTTTTATAAAGCCTTATTTTCATGAAGATTCCTCAAAAATATTTCATGAATATTTTCCACAAAATCCTTTTCTTTTAAAATTGCATGACGTTTTGTGAAAAGAAATTGATTTTGAAGAAGAAAGGATATTTTCCTCAAGAATTCATTTCAAGTGTTCTATCAAAATCATTTTACATCTAAGATGACATTATTTCATATGTGTATGTTTAATGTATAATTTATCTATGATTTACATGGTTTCACTTTTATTATGATGAAATATCAATTTCTTTTATATGGATTATGTGATGATGGGATGATGTTTATGAAACCCATTTTATTCATTGAGTTATTATGAATGATGTATGTTTATTTTGTGGCACAAGTAAGAATGATTTCATTATGAGATGGGTGGTACCTATATCTCCCTCCAATGCATTGGGAAATGATTTATATCTCATGAGACAGACATGGCTGGAATGGTAAGTTAAACCGATTCAGTAATACAGGACTGGTACGAGGAGTGAACTCGATTCTGAAAGGGACTTTGTCCACTAAGATGGTCTTGTCAACAATGCCTTGGATACTATGGAAATCATATCATGTGCTTAATTGTTTCCACAATTACATGTTTTATTCCCATGCTATTTTATCATGATTCATGTTCCCTTATGATATATTCCTTACGTACTTCCAAGATTCATGTCTTTTCTCATGATTTTGATGTTTAGATTTTATGTTCAAGTTTTTGCATTCAAATGTTTATGGAATGTTTTATGTTCTCTATGTTTAACCTTACTGGGAATTTGAGCTCACCCCTTTTATGTTTTCTTTTCCCCAGGATATAAAAAAAGGTTTTAGGTATGAAAAAATAGGTGAAGATCTTTATTGGGAGATGTTCAAGATCTTTCACCACGATTAGAAGATTTTATTCCGAGTTTCGAAAGACACTAAACTATTACGATCCTTATGTGTATGTTTTTGTTATTTATTAAGTATTCTACAAAAGTAATGTATTTTCCATGTACGTCAAGCTTTGGGTCTCTACAATTGGTATCAGTGGAAAGGTTTAGTCAACCTTTGGAAACGAGGATGCGAGAACTTTAGTGAGATCCCTAGAGATATTTCTAAGGTATGTCTAGGGATGTCCCTAAGGTTAAGTATAAGTATAGGTTATAGTCCTAGAATTATGGTAACGATATTTGATTAAACCTAAGATGTTAGATATTGATGTTACTCCCCCTTTATTATGATTTTTGCCTCTCATGCTATTCTTTTTGGGTTTTAGAAAATGGCTGGAAACAAGATGATTCACGATAATGGAGGATATGATGGACAATGGAATGATATTATTCATGAGCAACCAAATGAAATAGGATTTTTATGTCCAAACATCATTATTATGCTGAATCAGCAATCTCATAATATGATCAATAAACTCAAATTTGGTAAGTTTCCTGACTCGGATAATAAGAGAAAGATGGAGTTTCATGATGATTATAGAGGAAATAATGTTCAATTTCCACTATGTAAATCATGTGGGAAGTGGCATCAAGGATAATGTTTCAAAGGAACTGGAAGATGCTTTGGGTGTGGAAAAGAAGGACATAAATCCAGTAAGTGCAAAGGAAAAGGTTTAGTTAACACCATGGATGAGGATAATGGTATTACTACAACATCAACAATGGTTAAATGTTTTAAATGTGGAATGTACGGGCATTACGCAAACCAATGCCCTAAGGGAAAGTCTCATGAAGAGAATCAGTATGGTCGTATGGGTAATATTTATGTTGATGATAATGAAGAGACTACAAATGATTTGTGAGATGAAAGAATTGTTGAAGCTCGGTCAATGGTTTAAGAAGGTAGTGGAATGATTACGTGTTTATCAAGTATAATGTTGTATAAGTAATCTCATGGTACTATGGAATAAAGAGACATCTAAGGATCGTTAAACTGTTGTCTTTCCTTATGTTTTGAAAGTGTGTGATGAATGGTACCAACATTTTTGGAAAGTAGATGATATGCGCATAATGAAGGGATAAGGAGAAAATTAAATATTTGATAGTATTCATGAGCTCATGACTGATATAAGGAGAAAGTTATATCATGGTTTGGGTATATAGAAATTTTGGATTTTGGTATGTGGAAAGAGTTAACTTTTGACAGCATTCATGTTTTCACTAAGGTTTAATTGGTATTCAATTTTCAAGAGAATACATGATCAAGGTATTCACATGATTGGAATGTGACCAATAAGATAATGGGGGATAAATGATGGTTGGTTGATGACATTTCAAGTAATCATTTTCTTTATATTATGAGCTTGTACCGATGTATTTTAGATAAAGATTGGAATGGATTATGTTGAACATAATATATTATTGTTTAAGGATAGAACTTTTTTTGATATTATTGATGGGATGTTATACTAATTTAGTTTTAGAAAAAGGGCAACCTGTAGGATGGGTGATATCCCATCACATCAGACAAGGCTGTGGGAATCGAACCCACAACCGAAGTGCGACTGGCCTTTATTGCCTACCACTGGCCAACAGGATGTCCTTGTTTAGTATAAACTAGTTTTATTATATTATTCTGTATGATATACAAAATATAAGTCCATTTTAGTAACCATATATGATTAATCTCACTATAGATAGACTTAGGTATATTTAACAACTTTTGCTAACCCTTTGTTTGAGACAGATGGAATGACCCGTCATTCTATCACATGATCTGCTAACACTTCATGAATAGAAAATTCAACTTCATTTCTTTAAGAGATGAAGTGGAAATTGTTCAAGGCACGAACAACAGTGAGATTGTACCAAAATAAAGTAAGTATTTATTCTAATTCAAATTCTTCAACTTTAGGGAAGTGATCAAGAAAACCAAAAATGTGGTCCTAGTGCCCTTATATCCGATGAATCAGATGGTACCATATATCATCACAAATTTATGGCTTTGTAATTGTTGGCTTTTTCAAAGCCATGTTCTCTACCACACTTCGTCATATCTTGATGGTTAGATTTTTCTTCCATATCCATATTTTCACCTATGTTCTCCTACGTGAAAACCCAGTGATGAGTTAATTTGGGTAACCGTTACGTTTCATACATTAGTTTTTAAAGCCATGTTTTGGTATTTCTTTTTATGATGTGGGTTTCTATTAAAGAAACATTCGAGTATTAAACCATTTATAACCCCGACGAATTTCGAGGGCGGAATTCATTTTATGGGGGGGTAGAATGTAACAACCTGAGATTTTATGACAAATATTCTTTTTAATTTCATTAAGGTCTTGTGTTGTACGCTACACTAAAAGGAGCTTGCACAACATGCATCCCTGACTTGGCTTGCATTACACGCAATAAAGACCTTCCTCGATAGCGTGTGTAGTACGCAATATCGAGTTTCACTAAACGAGATATTATTATAATATTATTATGAACTAGCCGTTAAGAATAGTAATACCCACTTTTTATAATTTTATAAATTTTATCTTTCAAAATAGACTTCATTTTTGGATTCGGAATATTGAAATTAGCTTAGGGTAAAATTTTGGTACTTTTCAGATAACTTTCATATTATGATGAATAGTGAAAATTACTAAATTTTAATTAAAAACTATTTTTTCAATCGAAATAATTAATAGTGATAAATTATTAATTTGAGTGATTTTAAGGTGTATTTAGAATATATTTTTACCATTTAATACAATTTTGGTCATTGGATGTAATTTCACATTTAAACCAGACATAAAAAAGTGTCAATCTTTTGATAGTTATTACCTCTTAAAAACACACTATTTGTTTTGATGACGAGAATTAATTTTTAAATTAATTAATGCAACTGATATGTTTTTAATTTGGTAAAATAGACATCATTTTTTAATTCATAATATCAAATATAGCTTAGGCCTAATATTTGGCATTTTTCTGGAAACATTCATTTTTTGATGAATAGTGAAACCACTAAGTGGTAGTTAAAAAACTGAATTTTTCATAAAACATAATTTTACCGCTTCTGTGAGGGGAATTTAGAAAATCCAAGAGACACGGTTAATATCAAGGACTAAAATGTGGTTCAATGAGATGAAAATATTTTTTTTGGTGAATAGTTACTTTTTACTTTTATTTACCACAGTTAAAAGTAAATAGGATAATTAAGGGTAAACATGATATTATTATTATCCTAACACATGTCCTAATTCTATTGGATAAGTTTAAATCGACCAAAATCAACCTTAGGAATAAAATATGACCATTTAGGCCCACTTGGATTAGATTAGGACATATAATATTAATTTATTTAAAGAAGGGTTAAAATTGTTAAAATCAATGTTTAATAAGTAAAACATTTTTAATATAGGGTTATACAAAAGATAAATTCGACTATAAATATTACATAGAAAGATAAAACTATTTCCTACATAATTTAATTTTATTTATAATTTTTAAACATTAAATAATTTAATTTATTTATGACACAAATATGATGCAGTAATTATCTTATTAATGAAATATTGACATAATTGATGTTATAAATACCCAAATAAAGGTAATTTGAGCCTTTTTATTAATTCCACTAGTTTTATAGGTTAATATGACATGTTAGTATTTAATTAGTTAACTTTTTCCGAACTAATCATACTGTTATGATTTTCACAAAAATCAATTACCAAATAGTGTCAAAATTGACATAAAATAGGTTTTAAAACAAATATTATATTATTAATTTTTATTTTATTCTTAAAAATCTAAGGTTCGGCCAAATGACTTAGATAAGGTTATAAATATTAATCATAAACATATTTGGGTTCTTTTGGCTTGTTATAGTAAGTTTATTAACCTTATAGTGTAAGAAAACAAGAAGACACGGTAAACGTAAAATTATTTAACTTAAGGTTAAATGTAAATTATAAGGTTAAAATAGAAACCTAAAATTGTCTAAATTCTATTATATGATAGGATTGAGACCCATCCCCACCTTACCTTCTAAATTACTCAATTTGGAGCTATTAAAAACCGAATATGACTTTATAATAAAATAATATTTTTAGTTTTTCCAAAGGTGCCCCTCTTCTCCCTTATAAAAGGGCACCTCCTCCCTCTCTTCCTCACACCACTTTGAGCCTTAAAGATCGGCCAAACCATACCAAATTTTCTTCTCCACTTCCATAGAAACATCCTAGAGGTTCTGGTATTCTTCAAAGACCAATTTTAGTGACTTAAGAAGAGGTCTCAAAGAGACGTTTCAAAGAAGAGGTAATGTCTGTTACCGATTCTTTCAACTTTATTTCTTCTTCCACTTCTTCTTATTTAGTTGTTTCATTATGAAGTAATAAAATCAATATAACTCATATAATGATATTTTATTATATGTGTGAAACAACCCTATTTCACCATCTATCCATCATACGGAAAATGAAATCACCACGCGTGCATACGTACGGAATATCGTCTCTACGCTGCGGTGAAATCTGTTTTTCCACCAACACCTTACATGGATGGGTATAATGGTGTAAATAATAACAATATATGGTTATTATAACATCATACTGATTCTGATATACTATACCATCAACTCCAATTCTATTCAATAATTATGGGAACGATATCATCGCTCGTGCGTACGTACGGACTACCGTCTCCACGACGCGATGACATTCATTCTCCATGTTAACCATACATGAATGATCATAAAGTTTATATAATGAATAATAATGAAATATATGAATTATACTGGATTTATGTATATATATATGTATGTCATATATTTAGTTTCATTCAATTCAATAAGGAAACGAAAACAGCGTTCATCCGTACGTACGACCTACCGTCTCCATGAACGGTGTATTTAATTCCTTTTGTCGATCTATAATATATATATTTATATGATGAATATATATTATATATAAATCATGTTTTACATTCTGGAATTATGTAAATCAGGATATAAGTATTAATTTCAAGAACGACATGTCGAAACACATACGATAAATGAAATGATTTTACCCAAAACGCTACCTTAACATGGAATTTTTAAAAGAACGGGTAATATAAAGTCATAAGTTAAACATATATGATATCATAACAATGAATATGATTCTGTAATAAGTCAATGTCATTATTTAAATCATTATACAGGAGGTTCGTATACGTACGAAGCATATCGGACCTAAGGTTAGGGATAATTGTGCAAATCTCATTTTTATCCGAGATTCCTTATTCGTAAGTGTTTATTGGGGTTATTGCTATCATCCATGTCCATGTTTTATGAAAGAGTATTCATGTATGTTTAAATTATGTTTTAACCATTTTAATTTTACCCCATGGTATGTAAGGAATCTTTCTTTTATTTACCCTACAAGGTACTTTTTGACTTTTCTGACAAAAGTACGATAAGAATGTTTTTTAACGTATACGGCATGAAAGGATTTTTAAAGTTTTATAAAGCCTTATTTTCATGAATCTTCCTTAAATATATTTCATGACTATTTCCAAAAAAAAACTTTTCATTTAAAATTGAATGACGTTTTGTGAAAAGAAATTGATTTTGAAGAAGAAATGATATTTTCCTCAAGAATTAATTTCAAGTGTTTTATCAAAATCATTTTACATCTATGATGACATTATTTCATATGTGTATGTTTCAAGTATAATGTCTATATGATTTACATGGTTTCACTTTTCTTATGATGAAATATCCATTTCTTTTATATAGATTATGTGATGATGGGATGATGTTTATGAAACCCATTTTATTCATTGAGTTATTATGAATGATGTATGATTATTTTGTGGGACAAATAAGAATGATTTCATTATGAGATGCGTGGGACCTATATCTCCCTCCAATGCATTGGGTAATGATTTATATCTCATTAGATATACATGGCTGGAACGGAAAGATAAACCGGTTCAGTAATACAGGACTAGAATGAGGAGTGAACTTGATTCAGAAAGGGACTTTGTCCATTAAGATGGTCTTGGAAACAATGCCTTGGCTACTATGGAAATCATATCGTGTGCTTAATGGCTTCCACAATTACATGTTTCATTCCCATGATATTTTATCATGATTGATGTTCCCTTATGATATATGCCATAAGTACTTCCAAGATTCATGTCTTTGCTCAAGATTTTGATGTTTAGATTTTATGTTCAAGTTTTTGCATTCAAATGTTTATGGATTGTTTTATGTTCTCTCTGTTTACCCTTACTGGGAATTCGAGCTCATACCTTTTATGTTTTATTTTACCCAGGATATAATGAAAGATTTTAGGTAAGAACATAAGGTGAAGATCTTTATTGGGAGATGGTGAAGATCTTTCACCACGATGAGAAGATTTTATTCTGAGTTTCCAAAGACACTAAACTGTTACGATACTTGTGTGTCTGTTTTTGTTATGTATTATGTATTCCAAAAAAGTAATGTATTTTCCATGTAAGTCATGCTTTGGTTCTCTACAGTAACAACTTAGTAAGAGAAATTTGAATAATAAAAGATCTTTTAATGAAGGGATATAATGATTACCTCTTATTAAGGTGTCTCTTTTTGATTTGAACAAAAGGACTCAATAAGTTGGTTTTATACCAAAAATGTGGCATGAAGGATGAAGTGAGGAAATTATTGAGGAATTTTGTACTGGGGTTGGTTGAGACAACAAGATTTGGATATGTTAATAAAAGATAAGGAGAAGTGCCCTTTTTATAGGAGAGGTGAGGGGCACTTTAAGAAAGCATTTAAATACTAATTTATTATAAATTAACTTACAGATTCTTATGGTCCCAAAATCATTTAATTAGAATATAAGATGAGTAAGGGTCGAAATCCAATCAACAAATAGGTTTTATACATTTTAAGTCAAAAAATTAACTTTATATTTTAGCTAACAACCCTTAGTTAAAAACATTATCTCTTACATTTTCCTCTTTCATTTTCATAATATATGGTTACTATTGTTACTATAAATTTCCAAGAGAACCAAATGTGGATAATTGATGACATATGTAACATTATATAAGTAATTTGGCTGAATCATTGATTTTTAGGAATATTATATCATTAAATAAAATAGAATTTGTTTTGAAAACTCATTTATTTCAATTTTCATAGAATTTAGTAATTGATTTTTGATAAATTCATAACAACATTATTTATTCGAAACAAAGGATTTTAATCATCTCTCACATGTAAATGTCATCAAATAAATTCATGTATGCCCTAAAAATGTTCAAATATACATATATCTAATATTTATAATATCATTTATTTGGATATTTGATTAATAAGGTAATAATTGATCATATTTGTATCATAAATAAATTTTTTTATCTAGTGTTTAAAAATTATTAATAAAATAACATGGTGTATGAAATCATTATAGATTTATAAGGACTTTTTCTAATAAATGTGATAAATTATATAATCTCACATTAAAAATTTTTTAGTGAAAAGATACATTTTTATGTTATATTTTGCTTTACATTAAATTTATTATTATAACAAGTAATTTTAACACCCATGTTGTTCTAAAATGAAAAAAACAATTTCCCTAAGGGTTGTTTGGGTCTCCTATGACTGATAAAATAAAATTAGTAGATGTTTTAGGGTTGTTTTATATTATTATAATTTTATTTGTTACCCTTATTTAACTGATTTAGCCTTTAAACATGGTAAATAAAAATAATTACCAAAGTTACTATTCATCATATCCCAAAATAAAAGGTACCTATTTACACAATTTTGAACTTATGATTCCAAATATGAAATCCATTTATCTAAATTCAAAACACATAATTGGAAAAAACTAATTTAAAATTAATTGTCATTGTCAAAACTTGAAAGCAGGGTTTTATGAATTAAAAAATATCAATAGATTGACAGGTGTTTATGTCTAATTTAAATCTGAAATTAAATACAATGATAAAAATTGTATTAAGTGATTAAAATAATAATCCAATTACTCTTTAATAAAATGGACAATCTAGCTATATAAATAAAATAGATGAAAAGGGTTTTTGGAATTATAATGCGGTATTTTTCACTATTCATTAAAATATGAATTTTATCTGAAATAAATTAAACCAAAATAAATTTTTATGTACTAGTTCCAAATAAGAAGTTTATTTTTTTAAAATAGAAAATATGAAAGTGATAAATATTTTATTTAAAATGGGTGCACCATCAAAAGGTAGAAAAACTACATTTTTTTAAAAATACATCTATTATCTGAAAAATTAAATGTTTTATTATATCACATCAAATAATACAAAAGATGAATGTTAATGTTATATAAATTTCAAAATGTGGTTAATACTATTCATAACGGCTAGTTTATATCCCATTTTAAAAATATATCATTTCTTAGTGAAACTCATTATTGCGTACAACAGAAGCTATCTATAAAGGTCTCTCCAGTGTGTAACACAAGCCTAGTCATTTTTGCATGTAGTTAAAGATTACCGTAGTGTTACATATAACAAAATCCCACATAGTTTATTTTTACATTGAATAGAATCTCTAAATAGAGTTGCGTGTATCATACGCCAACTCGAGGTTGTGTGTAACATATAACATGTCAGTTTAGTGTGTAAGAAATTTTTGACTTTGTGGGTTGCAAGATATAATTTTAAATTTTAATTTATTAGAAAAAATGGTCAATAAAAACTCAAGAGTTACAGTGTAGTTTTTGGGAACCTGTATAGTTAGTTCCCGATGGTCGTTCGATCTTCGTATAGTGGAGGTGGGTATGATCAATTCCCATCTCAGCAATAGTTGTCGGCTAGTCCGTTTCAGCAGTAGGGACAACAGGATAATTCTTAATTGAGTGTAGAAAAATAATTTGGGGGTCGACCTATGTATATTAATCAGGTACCTCCACCCGAGCATGGTCAAGGAGGCGATCGTTAGCAAAGGGGTAGAGGAGCTGGGCGTGGTCAGTTGCATGCCATAGGGGATGTAGTTCCATCAGGGCCAGATATCCTTTGAGGCATGATTAACATTTTCAGTAATCTTGATTGTCCATTGTTTCATTTTAGAGCTTCACACTCTTTATTTACACCTTCTCTACCCCATGATCTAGAAATAGACAAAGAGAGGCTTTCTGTTCCCCTACTTTTGATTACCCTAGATGGATGCCATGTTAGATTGTTTGATTTCTTTTAGGGATGCCGAATATTGTTAGGGCCGCATCAGTCTAACGGGGATCTCTTTCTACTCTAGATGAAACCAAACGATTCTATCCTTAGCATCGAATGATTTTTTTCCATGCATGCTGTTATCGACTCCTTCCAGAGAAGATTCATGTTTTAATATGTGGATGGTTAGAGTGTGGATTTCATTCATGAGTGGAGTTTTCATGTGGGAAGCCGATTTTTAGAGCCTCTTGTTTCCTTGTTGACTTAGTTGTCAACGAGATTATTAGATTCTGAGATTGTGGAGGATCCTAGAGTTTTTTGGGGAGTTTTTGGATTTTTTTCCAAGGAGGTTGTGACTCAACCCACTCAACCAGACTTTGAGTTCATGATAGACATAAAACCTAAAACTAGTCCGATTTTAATAGTTCCATATCCGATCACACCATTTGAGTTTTGGGAGTTGTGGATCAGATTGATGATAGGATGAAGATAGGATTTATCCATGTTAGTGTTTCATCATGGGGTGCTCCGGTCTCATTCAGAAAGAAGGTAGATGGTGGTCTAAGGCTGTGCATAGACTACCAAAGGTTGAATCAGGTGATGGTCAGGAACTATTACCCTCTCCCAAGGATAGATGATATTTTCAACCAGTTGAGGAGATAATGTTTATTTTCTATGATCGATCGGTGGTTTGGGTATCACCAGTTGAGGGTGAATGAAGTTGATATCCAGAAGACTTTTTTCAGTTACATGTATGGGCACATCGAGTTCATGGTTATGTTGTTCAGTGTTACAAACAAACTGACCATGTTCATGGGACTTGTGAACACCATATTTAATGAGTTCCTATACCAATTAATCACTTTATTCATTGATGAAATTATGATCTACATGAAGTTAGAGGAGGAGAATACAGAGCATATCATGACCATCTTTCAGGTTCTTCAACTCAACCAGCTCTATGGAAAGTATTCGAAATGATTTGGTCATGATAGGCACACATCCCTGGGAATGTGGGGTCTTATTAGGGTGTAGTATAGGACTTGTCAAAGGTTGAGAATGTTTTTTCTTGGTAATAACCCAAGAACATCATGATGATTCAAATATTACTTTCACGAAGAAGCTATTACTATAAATTTTTACCTCATTTCCCTCAAGGTGTATCCCCATTGAAGACACTGGCTAGAAAGGACAAGGCCATTGCGTGGAGTTAGCATTGTCAGGAATCTTTCATCTACCTGATGGGGAATTTGGTTAGTGTCCCAGTCCTCTCATTTCTAGAGGAAGCGGTGATGTTCATGGTGTTTTTTAATGCTTCCCATATAGGCTTGGTGTGTGTGTTGATGTATCAACAAGGAGTGATCTATTATAGTTATAGGTAGTTAAATCACCATGAATTTAAATATTCCACCCATGCTCTGGAGCAATAAAAAGTCATGTTTACACTAAATTTGTGGTGGAATTACCTCATTAGGGATCGCTTTGTGGTCATCATGGACCATAAGAGATGGAGGTATATCTTTTCCCAGTGAGATCTGAACATACCTCAGTGAAGGTGGTTGGATTTTATCCTAGATTATGACATTGAAATCTCATACACCTTATGAAAATATAATTCCTTGGATTATTCATTGAGAAAAAATTCATAGAGAGAGGTAGCATAGAAATCTATAGATTCTTATAAGGCAATGAAGGGGTTAACCACCTTACATTTAGATGCAATAATAGATGGTTGAAGATGTTGTCTCTTTCAGATGGCAGTGTAGAAATCTATTTTGTAGTAGGTGGAGGAGTCATAGTGGGGAGAATCAGAGGTAAAGGTGATGTGTGATCATGTTTAACATGGTGATGTTTCATAAGTATGGTGAGAGGATGGCTAGAATCAGATGTTGTATCATGGGAAGTATATTTTTCTAGTGGCAATGCGTGAGGGATTTCACTATGAGTTTCACAGCTCACCTTTGTGGTAAAAAAACAATTTTAAATATGTACTATGGCTTGAGGATGTAGATTTTGTGGCTCGGAATGAAGTGGGAAGTGGTGGAGTTTGGGGAGAAGTGAATAGTGTTCCAGTAGGTAAAGTCTTAGAACGGTGTTCCAATTGCTTTGTTGTAGCCCATAGATGTCCCTGAGTAAAAGTGGGATGAAATATCAATGGATTTCATCATAGGATTACATAGTGCTCAGGGAGGCTTTGATGAATTATGGGCAGTGGAGGATTAGATGATGAAATATACTCACTTATTAGAGATTAATTAGTCGGGCACAGTGGATGAATTAGATAAGAGGTACGTGGATGAGGTGGTGATACTGCATAGAGTTTCGAGATCCATAATCTTAGATATAGATGTGTGGTTTAACTAATGAGTTTGGGTGGGGGATTGCAGCATGGTTTTGGTACTCAGTTACACCTTAGAACTACCTTCTATCCTCACATAGATGGGCAGACATAGAGGACTATACATAAATTAGATGACATACTACGTGCATGTATCTTGGAATTTTGTGGGTCTTGGGTGTGACACATTTCATTGGTTGAGTTATCATACAATAAAAACTGTCACTCTTCTATTATCATTTTTCCATTTGAACCTTTGTACGAAAGGTCGGGTCCTTCGCCTTTGTGCTAGACAGAGGTTAGGAAGACATCTGTTCATGGTCCAGAGGTGGTGAAAACCATCATATAGAAGTTTTATCTTGTCTGTGAGATGATAATGGTAGAAAAATACCATAATAATTTTTATTTTGATCATAGGAGGATACCCATAGTGTTTGAGTTTTGGGAACATGTGTTCTAGATGGATTCCCATTGACATGGGAATCATAGGTTCAGTAAAGGGAGAATTATTTTTCCCAGGTTCATTGGAACCTTTGAGGTTTTGGGGTGAGTTTGTAAAGTGGAATATCAGTTTGCACTACCACCGTAGTTGGAGAGGATCCACAACATCATTCACATATCTCAGCTTCATCGGTATCTCCATGATTACTCCTATGCCATTTAATGGGGAGATAAGGATTTCAAAGGCGATGCAGTGTCCATAAAACGACCGGTGGAGATCTTGGATATTCAGGAGAAGGTGATGTATGGATGAACCATTCCCTTGGTTTGTGTGATGGATATGAATAGTGGCATGAGTGATAGTACTTGGAAATCAGAGACGCAGATGCATGAAAAGTACCCAGAGTAGTTGTGAGTTTTCCCTTATTATTTTTTCAAATTTTTAATTTGATTGTTGAAGCATGATTTCTATGAGATGAGTTTCTTACTTATTCTGTGATTCATGATAATTTCCTAACACATGAAAGGGGGAGGACCTCATTTCTAATTGAAATGTGATTAAACATATGTGGGTGGTTCAGTTCCACCCATAGAGTATAGCATCGTGACATGGATGATGAGATTATTTAATTCATGTTTCATGATAGTGTGTTTTTGTTGCCAATGTGGCTTGTCATCTGGTCGGTTGGGGGTAATAAATGTCGAATGAGGTTTTCTTGGATGTCAAGGTTTCACTTTTTATTTGGAACAAATAAGGTGGTTTATCATTGAGAGGTATCTGGATAGGTGTTTTTTTGGACCCCTCTTTCTCCTTGGTATGGTTTTAAATTCTATAGGCTGAGAATAGTTTGAGTGGTATCTAATGTAATGGCACAGACCACTCCGGTCCATTCCCTTGTTAAAATCCAGTGTTGGAGGTGTTATGGGAGGTCACTATGACTCATTTAATGAGTTTTATAGTTTTATTGTTTTTCCCAAATGGTACGTCACATTTGTGGGTCGCGTTGGTGACTCATTGTCGGTATGTCACATTGGTGGGAAACATCGGTAACTCACTGTCAGTTGGTCACATTGGTGGGTCATGTTATGTACTCCCTATCGGTAGGTCGTGTTGGTGGGTTTCATTGTTGACTCACGGTTGGTGGGTTTTTTTCGGCTACTCTCTATCCTTAGATCGCATCATTGGGTCGCATTGGTGACTCACTATTAGTGGGTCACATAGGTTACTCGATGTCGGTAAGTCACGTTGGTGGATAACATCTGTGAGTCGCTGTCGGTGAGTGTCATTGGTGAGTGGAATCGGTGAGTGACATCAATTAGTGGAATTTATGAGTAGCCTCTATGGGTGGAATTGGTAGGGGAATCAGTGAGTGGGATTTGTGAGTGGAGTCAGTGACTCTTATTAGTGTGTGGAATCAGTGACTCACCCAATAGTGAGTCATTTCCAGCTTTTCCCAGTTTTCTCAGTTTCACCCCTCAAACATTTTACTTAACATAAATCGAGTTTAAAACCTTGTTTAGCCGAATTCGATATAGTTTCAAATGATATTAATTATATCATTAATATCCTAACACCCCCAAGACATTTAAATAGACAATACATATGGTCTTGTCCATGGCCTGACTTTTATGTACATTGATGTCATATCCCTTCCATTGATATATGATATGGCCTTTTTCTAAAGTCATGATACTCTCTTCCTTGAACCTTTCCATTTTTCATTGGTGCTCCCATAACCTTTCTTCCACATGGAGTTGAGTGTTTTTTTGAGGCCTTCAGATCAAATTTTCCCTTGGAGTCCTTCCTACTAGTCACACACCCCCTGTCTTAGTGCATGGAGGATCTACTGATTGCATATTTATCCAAGTAGGGATTCCTTTCTCTCTTTTTAATTTTGTATCATGAAGAGTGGCTATAATTATGTATTCTTATGAATACAGTTGCATCCAATTTATTTGAAGAAATAAAGGGGGAGGAAAATGATTATAATATAGATAATTGGATCTGTTAGTTTAGAAACAAATGAGTGGTGAGGAAGATGTTGACGATGTTTGTATTGATTTATTTTTTATCCTTCATCCTTTTTTGAACTGTATTTGCGATATTCCCACTGAAAATCATGGAAGATGTTTCACTCTAAATACGCACTTTTCTTATGAATTTTTTTTCTCAATGGATGTGAACCTAAAAACATAATTAATCACATATATCTGGTAAAATAAATTGACTCCATAGTATCAAAATTCTTCTATGATAACCCATAAATAATCAAAGTTGAATTAATGAACTTTTGAATTTAATTTGAATACACATTTCCTTGTTTTGTGTGGCTATATATTATGTGTGGATATTTCTATCCTATTCTTTGTATGGGTTCTGTGGTGCTACTGTTTTGAGAACAATAATGTGTGTGGATGGTCTGAGGGTGTAATGGAATCTCGTGTTGTGAGATGGTTTGATTGTGGAATGGGTGGGCAGGGGTGTAATGGAATTACAACAGGGTTGTGTTTTGTTTGTTTTACTGGGCATGGTGTGTATATGTAGTGGGGCTTTTGAGCATGGTTGTGACATGATATGCTGGGGGGTTCTCTTTTGTGTGGGTGATTTTTTCCTTAGGAAAATAGAAATTAATATGAATAATATAAATGGAAGTGGTAGGATTTGGTGCTATGTGTGGAGGTAGTGTGATGTTGGGTGTGTTATCATTTTTTTATTCCTATGTTTGGCATGGTGGTGAGGCTAGTTTCATGATGTGGTTGTTATTTTCCCATGTAAGGTTGTAATAAATAGTATATTATTAATAATGTAAAAATTATTTGGTGTTTAGTTTCTTCCTTTTATCAACATTGTAAGTGACCAACGTTCATCATGATACATGCATTTAGAGGTAGTAGTATAGGTGGAAGTGTTTTGGGGTGGTTTTTCCTTGAGAAGACATAGGTTGGGTTTAGTGTTTCGTACCTGTATATATAAACATGTACTTTTTTGTGATTCTATATAAACCCCACCATAGTTGATCACTATGTTGCGAACACCCATGTTGTCATGGGAGATGGTGTATTTACCAAACATCCTGGTGGGAGGATGGATGGCTGGCCACCCAATCTTCCCTAATCCCTCTTCTAGGTGATGATAGCAGAATAATATTCAATCATGTTGTAGTGTTTGAGTCCCATGAGTGTGTGGGTGAGTTTTTCTTCCCATGTGTCTCCGGGATGTGGTGTGGTTTGTGGTCCATGTGTCTGTAGGGGGAATGTGATTTGTTATGTTACAAAGAGGGGGGAGAACCAAGATGTCTTCCATTAAGGTGTGAGAGTAGCTAATCCATGGTAAAGTGGTGTGGGGTAACCTATCATCAATTTTTATAATATATTACATTACTTGACTAGACTTATTTGATTTCCTTACCTTTGGTGAGGTTGGGGCAGCTTGTATACCATGTTAGGTTCTTTTGGTTTCTATTGTTTTTCATGGGGGAATTAGTATGATTATCCACTTGTGTATGAGGGACATTAGTTTGTCCCTACTAAGTATACCTGTACGCTCACCCAACATATATAAAAAAATTTCAGGTTTCTCGGAGGACTATGTGGACCGTGCTTGGCTTTACTAGCTCAGATGTTGGGAGAGTTTTCCTGTCGCCGCTTAGCTTTGTTCTTTTGGTATTTACTTTGGAGATTTTCATTATGTATATATATTTTTTAATTTAATCATTAATATATAATGGATTTCGGATTCATTAATAAATATTTATCAGGGGGTTTTTAGGTAGATACGTCTTATCCCTTTATCTTGGTTACAAAAATAGTGTAATGCCTCCCATTTTGTGAGATTTATACACCCTTGGTGCTTGTCACCACCCCGAGGCCTACTGGAAGAAAGTCTTTGGGGGTAATTATCTCTTTTCCATTATTGACATATTAGGAGAGGCACCATTGGAGGGAGGTGTTTGTGACAATATATGATTTTTTATGGAAAAAGTTTGTTATACCTACCTTATTTTAAAAAACACCAAGTGATTCCTTTTCCTCCCTTATAAAATGCACCACTTATCCCCAATCCTCACACCTCTAAAACCACTAAGGTTTAGAAATGTTCTACAAATATATATTCCCAACATCCCATTCTGTTACCTTTAATACTCCCTTTGGTAGTAAATATTTACAATTAATCCTTTCAGTACAAACCAAAAGTAGTTATCCGATTAAGAGGTAACATATTCTCTCAAGAGTTTTAATTTTTTCCCATTCTTCGACCCCAAATATTTTTTTGTTATTTTACTATATAACAAGAAAAATATAATAAATATAATCGGTTTCTATTATAATAAGGATTTTACATACACTTACACACACCACTATATAATGGTTAACAAACATACTGTTTCTATGTACGACAAACTACTGCCTCATGAAATTATGATTGTTCATTTTTCCTTTACCACATATCATGGTTGAAATTTTGATGTGAAACCTATTTATATAATACATATATATGATATTTATTATTTATTTACACTTTCTTAATCATTTTATTACAAATAACATTAATAAATTCTATTTTGTGTTAATACGATAACATCGTTTGAGGAGGTGTGGACTACCGCCTCCTCAAAGTTATCTGACTCATTCACACGATACATGGAATGTTTAAAAGTTGATTATAATTATTCAAATGAGATATATAAAACACACACACACACATATATATATATGATATTAAGGACATAAATAACTTTATGGAAATAATTAATTATAAATATATTTCTCATTTTCCTTATTATCCCTTCTCACACTAAAAATTGATAATGTCTATTGTGGTCATGTGGACTAGAACCACTTCAACATGATGTGATTCCTTTTACATCACATAAATTATATATAAAAATATATATGATAAAATAATATTTTATTTATGATATAATTATAATATTGGATAGATATGATGGGACTCACCTTTTTTCCATATTGATCATTGAAAAATGAGAACATTTATCATGCATATGTACAACCTAACATGTCCGAGATTAGAACATTGAGTCATTTTTCCTAACCATATTTAACTATTGTATTTAGATTAAAATTTTTATATAAACATGATAATTATGTCATTATTATTATTATATAGATGTTTTCTAGTGACAACTTTGACCATAGATGACCTACCAAGGTTGATTTGGACACATAAATCGATTTTTCTCTTACCACATGATATAAACATAGTTGATTATGTTGTTGTACACAACATAGAAATAATTGAAATAAAATTAATTATAAACATGAAATATTTTATAGAGAAAGTAGAAAATTAACAAAAAGATTATTATATAGGATGTTAATGGACTTTCATCTAAATGGAAACTCATGGTAGGGGATTCTCATATCACTTTTTACATATGCAAGATAAATGTCATGTCCACAAATTTCATTTTTTTGTTGGGTGTATACTCTCCCATTTGGTATATTAGATCATTAATCCTTTTATATTCACGGTATATTAAAAATCATTTAATATTATTCCTTCATGAGTCTAATGATTTAAAATGTTTCAATGTGGTATGTGACACTTTGGATTGTTTAATGATGGTTTTCCACAACAAAAAAATTAATATTATTTTAATATAATTTCCATTTGGGGAAATTATATGAACATTGTCCAAAAAAAACTATTAATGTTCTCTCATATGGTTATTCATGGACATTTCCAAGTATTAGTACCATTTTCCTCGTATTTGGTACTCAAAAATGTTTTATAAAATGTTTTTCCTGAAACCCGACTTTGTATCTCTGTTTATTCGGAGGTATAGTTTTCTTCTAAGAACTATGATTTATTAAAATGGATTAAATTTTTTTAGGGAAATATTTGGTAAACAAAATGAACCATTATTTTACTAATTATTTCAAAGGAATATTCTTGCCTCTTTTGAAACAATTCATTTTTTGAACCTTTAACCATGAAAAGGGAATGTTATTTTTACCTCGTATGGCTTGTATGAATTTACCCGCCATCATTTCCGTTAATATTCTATTAAATTGTTTTAAAAGTATAATTTGTAAATTAATTTCTTTAAAAAAATTCAAAAAAATAGAATTTTTCCCCAAGAATGTTTTTAAACTATTATTTATAGTATTTCTATCCATCAACCAAAATGATGATTATTTTACTCCACTTAGGATATGTTGTATTGATACCATCCTTAATATTTTTCAAGATGGTTGAAGATTTATTGGGCCAAGGATAATATTATCATTCACTTCCTCAATTCCTTTTCCACTCACATAAATATATTAAATCTCCAATGATCGTTGAACATTTAATTTCCACTAAATTATCCATTTCATTTATCATGGATGTAACTATTTCCTAAACTGTATAACATTTTTCATGTTGTGTTTATATCAAAATTTATTTTATTATTTGAGAAAATATTGATAAATATTTATTCTTTATTATATGTCGATATTTTATATGGAAATTTTTTTATTAAAATTATTTGTACAGGAAATATACAGGTTGGGGATTGGTTAATGCAAGACCTAGATATTAGAGATTGGTTAATGCATGCTCTATGGGTTGGGGACTGGTTAATGAAAGCCGCTCAATGAATCTATATGTCCTCATGAGAAAGAATATTTGGACAAATTAAATGAGTTTCTATTCATAATTTTAAACCATCGTGTGAAAGGTCATTACAATATAGGTTGCATGTGACTTAGACATGACATCTATTACAAAAGAATTTACCTCATATTAGTTTTAGTTATTATTTATCCATAATATTTTGTATCAATATATCTATGGATAAATTTATTTTTTAGTTCCATAGATGGAATGTGTTATAGTTTCACTCCTTCCAAAATATATTTTTCCTTATTTAGTTATTTTAATGGAATATGTTTCCTATTTTACATTTAACTATTTTTAGGAACTTCCATTTAGTTTATTTATTAAATGTAATGTGATTTCTGTTATTTAAATTTTCATATTCACTATTATAAATGATTTATTATTTCTTCTGCTATATTTTTTCCCTAATGAGTATTTGAACGCTCCCTTATTGTGTTTATTTCCCCTAAAAGCCAAGAACATTACTATGAACGATATGGGTAGATAGACTATTTGGAATAAATTTATTCTGAATGTTATTTATTTATAATTAATAAAAATATAATGCTATAATTAGTGAATTATTTTGTAATAAAAGATTCATTTATGTAACAGTTTTACCGAGTATACTCAACCATTCGGTCTTTCGGGATTTGAATCCTTATAATCATACCAATGTAATTGATTGAAAACACCAGCTCCAGGTTATCTTTGGTCAGATCGCTATATATTCCCACTAGAGAAAACAAAAACCATTAAATGCACTCATGATTCTATAATCCTTATTGTCACGCCCCGTCCACCGGGGCCTGTGTCGTAACTACCCCAAGCCCTCCTTCCATAGTCCAGGGGCTGGTGACTAGCACCAAAGGCGTAAATCCCTATAACTGGGAAGTCTTTGCCTTTATAAATCATAAACACACACAACTAGAGTACAAGCGGATGCAAGCAGTAAGTAAAAACTATAAAACAAGTGTACTAAAGGTAAATGGGGGCTAGAATACAAGCCCATCTATAAAGTGAAAGTACAAATTAAAGCAAGTAAAACTGAAAATGGACAAACAACTAAAGGTGGAACCAGCTCCTGGATCATCCTCCGGGGTTCTTACCTAAAGGGTAGGTACAGATGGCCTCCTCAACACTCTACATCCTTCAGAATCCACCGTGTACCGATATTTCATAAGGTCCTCCTCCGAGTACCGTCCAGTACTGGTGCTCTCTGCCTCCGTCAGTGCTGTCTGTCGTCTGCATACAACATAATGAGGTGCGGGCATAGCCAGTGTAGGTGTGAGTATAACGATACACTTTAGGGACCCCGAGACCCTCAAGGTCTCACAAAACACAACAAGGATAAAACACAAATTATGATTTCAACGGATAACCATTACTTAGGTATATTCCCATACATATACCTAAGTTATCAAGTAACCCATCTCAATCATGAGGAAAACAAAAAAGTCAATGAATCAGCTCAAACTAGGATTTCAGTAAAGTATAGAAGTACAGATGATTAGTCGCGAAGCAAGATCATCTTATTCTATCAATAGGCACTGCTTCTGACCATACAGAGTCTGACACACACATTTTTTTAGGTGGGTTCTGGTCAAAAGACCAGAACCAAGAAATTTATTCAAAATAGAACGTCACAAGCGAATTACAATAGACGAAAATAGGGCAATTTTCTAGAATCCTTTAAAAAATCAGGAAAAAACTATGGCGGGAGATCATTCATCCAAGTGATCTCCTGAGAGACACCCATGTTGGCAAGCCCATCTGCGACCATATTAGCCTCCCGAAAGGTGTGTGTGGCAATAAAGTTGAGGTCACTGAGCGTAGCGAGGCAATCCATCCATCTGGGGTTGAGAGGCCATGACAGATGAATATCACCCTTCCAGATGGCTTGCACAATGGTAGTGGAATCGCTATCGATCCAGATATTATTCCAGTTGAAACGCTTTTCATAGGAGACAACATGAATAGTGGCAAGCATCTCCGCCTCTAACGTAGAAGCAATTCTGCAACTTCCATAGAAACATCCGAGGATCCGGTCTTGATGATCTCTAAAAATTCCCCCGCATCCGGCAAGACCAGGATTGCCCTTTGAAGCTCCGTCCACATTTACTTTAAACTATCCTGGAGAAGGAGCCTGCCAGAAAACTTCGATAGTGTATCGAGGTTTTGGGAAATTACCTTTGACACCAATTCGGCGGAGGGTTTCAAAATCTATGACATTATTGTCACAACAATCCTTTTGGATCGTAGCCGCTTCCCTCATATCCAGTAGAATCCACATTTTCCCTGCATTTATATTAAAGGGATTATTGTTGAAAACAGAATCATTTCTACCATACCAGAGAATATGAATAAGCTCCGCAACAGCCGTTAGAAAGAGATTCTTGATTTGAGGAGATCTTCTGAGTTCCAATGATCTTTTCAGCTGAGAGAGAATAAAAGTATCTAAAAGCCATCTGCAATCAAAAAGGTCAAAAATGTAATGCCAAAGGGCCATAGCAGTATCACAGGATAAAAAAAGATGATTGATGTCCTCGCGATGTTGGTTGCATAATCTACATTTGGAGCAAAGGTTAAAGCCGTAAGATTGCAAGTAGATATCAGTTGGAATTTTTTGATGAGAAATGCGCCACATAAGGGTAAGGCGAGAAGGCTTAATCCAAGCTTTGTTGAAGTTAGAAACCCAATGAAAATTTTCATCTTTATTAGGGAATTGATAGCGATAGAACTTTTTAGAGTCTAACAAACCATTATGAGCAGGTTCCCAAACAAGAAGATCCTCATTGTAGGTGAAATAATAATTTTCCACAATCCCCTTGATATGTTCCGGAAGTTGAGGATCAGGGGAATTGATCATCTCTCTAATGGAGCAATAGAAATATTCTGGGCAAAGGTATTAGGCATATCAGAAATGAGTGGGTAGCCAGTCCAGTTATCAAACCAATAGTTTAAAGAAGAATTTTTACTAACAAGCCATCTAGAATTTTCTATAATAGAGTGAAAAGAAACTTTGATCGATGGCCAGATAGAGGAGGTCATATAATTAGAGGAGCCAGACGTAAACTTATCAATAAAGTGACTTTAGAGAAAACTCATGGAGAGGGAGTTATTATGAATGAGGGACCATGTGAGTTTGTCTTGGAGGGCCTCATTAAAAATTTTAAGATTCTTAATGCTCTGACACACACATGATCGATAGGAACTAACCCTGGCAATGACCCACACAAGATCGTTATGCATTGACCCAACAAGATCACTGAGCACTAACCCACACAGGATCTGACCCACACAGTATCGGTATGCACTGGCCCACAGAGGATCGCTGAGTACTGACCTCCGTATGATCTGTCTCCATCCTCCGCCTCACTATCATCCACTGGATTCATCGCACCTCGTGAACTCGAGTTCCATATAATCTCCCCACAAGATATCAGTTGTACCTATACCGCCACTAAACACCAAAAAGGAGTAACCTAAAGGACCACCATTTCGTAAGAGTTCCAACGCGATAGATAGTGCATCATTCGGACGCCCGGTCTGTGAGCTATAGGCATTTACGTTCCAGGGGCCCGATTGGATTTTAGGATCAAACCAACCTAGTTGTATTCCAATTGTACCCCAAACTCCCATGGGGTATACTCAAAGGGACCATCCCTCATCGATATTACCAGTGCCACTAACGGTTTGTCAAACGGACGTCCGGTGCCAAAGATATGGCCATAGTAAGCAATGGGTCATTAGTGGGCCTAGGTCCGGTGCGACCCGGTCGGAGCGACTCAGCACAACCCAGTCTGGGTCGACCCGGTCTAGTTCGACCCGATCAGAGTTGCTGGGTCTGACCTGGACCATTGGGCGGGTCAGCCCTCTATGTTTTGACCTGGTCCGCTGGGCCCGACCCAGCAGACTGCGAGGTCGGTTCTCCCCAATAGTCGCCATGTAGGGGGCTTAGTAACTCGGCCCGGAAGACCGGGCCCGTTCATCCAGCGACACCGAGGGGGAGTTTGATGGTCGGTTCGGAAGGTCGGTGGTCGAGGGGCCATCGGGCAGGCTGTGCGGGGCACGGGCAGCCTTGCGGGACACCGTGCTGGCTATGGGGGTACCAGGAAGGGCGCGACAGGTGCTGGGCAGGCTGCTGGTAGAGGCCGGGCAGGACGCCGGCGGGGCACGGGGCGTGGGGCAGCGTGCTGGAAGGGCGCCACGGGGGGTGCCGGGGTGGGGGTGGGGTGCGTCGGGAAAGTCGGCAGGGCACCTCAGGGGGCATCGGGCCGGCCGGGCAGCGCACCGGGGTGCCGAGGGGGCCGGGCAGCGCGCCGGGCGGGCCGGGCAGCACGCCGGGGGGCGCAAGGACGGCCGGGTAGTACGCAGGTGGGGCCGCAGACAGCGCGCCCGCGGGACGCGGGTCGGGCGCCACTTTGCCGGCGGTGCGGTTCGCAGAGGCCGCAGGTAGCGCGGTCTTCATTCCCCATCTTCATCGCCGTTGCCACTTTGTCATGCCACAGTCATCAAAAACAAAAAAGGCAGAGGGTGTCGGTTTTTGTTAGTCGGCCCGAACCTTCCTCATTTATAGGGTGATAACATTTGGCTCATGGAATGAAGAAGAAGTTTCAACAATACGTCTGCAATAAAACCTTATCACTCTTTGAAGATGGTAGGGTAAATGTTAAAATTTCAACAAGTAAAACTGCCTACCTCGAATTCGGTGATCGACGACAGAGTCGCGGAAGGCAGTCGTCGTTCTATCAAAGTCGGAGGAAGAAGATCTTAAAGAAGATGAGTCGAGATGACGTCATCAACATTCTTCCTGGGCAGTAGTGTTTCAATTTCTTTCCCCAGTTGAAGAAGGATGAAGATGACATTCATCATTCTTCGTTCTTTTTGGGCGACAGTTCTTCTATAGAGGAATAATGCTCCAAGGGTTGGGCGTTGTTTCTCTTTGCCGGCATTTCACTGCTTGAAGAAGCGGTCCCAAAACCATCCCCCAATCATCCTTTATATGGGAGAGGGAGGGTTTGTCTAAAATTACGTTGGCACATAATTCAAATTTGGTGGATTAAAAGAGTGGGTCCCACCTAATTAAATTCGTGAGATGTGTCACATTTAATTTTATGGATTTGAAAGAGGCTCTCCCTCATTAAAGAGTGAGAGGTGGGAGGTTTTATCCTTCACCATTAATTGTGGTCGGGTGGTCCCCACCCCTATCATTTAATAGTGAGTTTATGGGTCTCGGGTGGTCCCCATATCGTAACCTCTCAAGGGAGGTTATGTGCGGGTGGGCCCCCACCACCATAACCTCCCATGGGAGGTTCGTGCATGGTGTCCCCCTCCTCCAACCTCCCCTTGGAGATTTTAACCACCCAAATAAAATAAAGTTAAAAAATTATTTTATTCAATTTAATCAAAAACCCCCAAAAACTAACATTCAAACTCGTCAGAACACAACGGTGGTGGATGTATCACTATGAAATTACCAACGCTACGAGTTCAACTGTGCCCTCAGATTTAAATTATGAGCACCGGTTCAAAAGTTATAAAATTCCGCTCGCACGTTTCCTGAATGTACCCTAAAAAATGTTTGGAAAATTATTATCAGTCACCATTGAACCATTGCGGTCAAGGTTGGGCTCTGCCTAGGTGAAACACACCCCAAAGAACCCAACAGTACCTTCATATTTCCAATCCAAATTATAGTTTAAATGTTATGAATTTTACAATAAAATATTTTCAATTAATTATTTTATTTGTGTCCAAAAACTAACTTTCTCTGGTGGCCCTCGCCGACTCAAATTAATATCTTCATAATGAATTAAAACCCTCATGAGTTCAGAAGTTGTCTAAGATTTTTAATCTGAGTTACCATTTGTGAGTTATAAGAATTTGAAAAATAAAATAATTTATTTAATTATTTTATTTATGATTATGCCAATTTTGTGTTTTCTCACAGGAGGCCCGTGCCGACTAAACTTATGTCACACATAGGGTTAAACCGCCATCCTGATTGCAATAGTGCCCTTGGATTTCTGATCTGAGTAACCGTTTAAGAGTTATTCCAATTTTTTAGGAAAACTGCTTACGCGCATTAATTTAAGCTTAACAAAACATCAGCAATTTATTCTGGGCACACTGGGCCTCGGAATAACGTGCTTTCAATTTTCGCAGACTCGTAAAATTCCCATGTATTTAAGAAAAACATTTCTACCGAAATTCCGGGTGTTTACATTCTCCCCACCTTAGGGATTTACGTCCCCGTAAGCTACAACTCGAACTAAGGGAACAAATGGGGGTACTGGGCCCAAATCTGAGCCTCTCGCTCTCATGTGATCTCCTGAGGTTCCGGTGCATCCAGCGTACGCGCACTAAAGGTATCAACCGTCCATGTAGGACACGATCCTATCGATCCTCAATCTCCACTGGAACCTCTGTGAAATTCCTTAATCATCGATGTCCAGCTCTCCATGGTCGATGATGTGGGAAGGGTCATGCACATATCTCTGGAGCTGAGATACGTGGAAGACGTCGTGCACTTGGTGAAACTGAGGTGGAAGAGCTACGCGGTAAGACACCTCACCTACTATACTGAGGACCTGGAAAAGTTTGATGAATCTTGAAGATAACTTGCCTCCTCTGCCAAATCACCATATAACTCGTCGAGGTGAGACCCATAGAAAGATGTGGTCACCATCCTCAAACTCCAGAGGTCTCCGTCTCCTGTCAGCATATGGCTTATGTCTTCTCTTTAGAGTCTTCATCTGCACCAGGATGACCTTCACCTTCTCTGTGGTAGCTCGTACCATCTCTAGTCAGTAGTAAGTGGGCCAACTTGGTGAGTCAGTCGACGATAACCCAAATCGAGTCATGACTCCCAGATATACATGGAAGACTCGACACGAAGTCCATGGATATGTCCCCCACTTCTACTCTGGGACCTCTAAGAGATGTACCAAGCCTGTTGGTACCTGGTGCTCCGCCTTCGCTTGCTGACAAGTGAGGCTTCGTGAGATATACTCTACTACCACCTTCTTCATACCTGGCCACCAATGCGATTGTCGAAGGTCCTGGTACATCTTCTCCACTCCTGGGTGTACCGCTAGAGGGAAAGTGTGTAAATTCCTCAACACATCCTCCTGAAGTTCAATTGGTACCATGGTATGTCCTCTGAAGAGTATGAAGTGATCCCCACCATCAGAAAATCCACCAGGTGCCTACCCTGTGGATATCTGGGCACGCCATGTTTCATAGTCGGTGTCCCCATGTTGTGCCTCCCTGACTCACTGATGAAGTGGGGGAGTGACATTAAGAGACTAGAGATAAGCTGCTCCATCCCTATCCACAAAGGATATCTGCAAGGTAGCCAACTGCTCTGTCACCCTCTCCTAGCAGAACAATACCAGTCCTTTTGCTGAGCGCATCTGCAACAACGTTACCCTTATCAGGAGTATAGACTATCTCAATGTCATAATCCTGGAAGAACTCGAGCCATCGCCGCTGTCTCAAGTTCAGGTCCTTATGATAGAAGATATACCTTAGACTCTTGTGATCATAGTACATAGAAAAACGTTCGCCCAACGAACTATGGGTGAGGCTAGGAAATTGTAAAGAACTCGTCTACACCCTACATTGACTACATTATACAAGAGCTGATAAGATTTTTCCTTTGCTGAAAAGAGAAATTCGGTCTCATCCCCTGGATGAACCATGTCCTTTTCCTAATACAGTCAATCCTAACATGAATGGTACCAATTTTTGCCAAGGATGACATCGTAAGGCCTTGACGCTACTACCAAGAGACCCAACCATTACTCTCACCTCCATGGGTTAATCATACTGTCGGCATCAGTGTGTGGACACTGGGACCCTCCAGTAGGAATCTCGAATATGAGTGTCAAGTCAACAGTTTTAATTGGAACCTCTTATTATCAGCTAAAAAAAGGCAAGAGAGAAAGCATCACAGGGAAAAGTGTCTTTTGTTACTACAGCTCAAAGTACGAAGACACAAAGCAACCACAAATAGTGACATCAACGAAGCTAGAAGTATCATGAACAAATGACTCTATTCTTGGATCTAGTTTCACCCCTGTAAACCTACTCCTGGATCCCCATGGTCGTATGCCTCAGCTGCCAGTAGATGAGCTCTCCCCTGTCCACCCACTCCCTGAGGTCGGGGTGGACCTCCTGGTGGTGGTGGCAGAAACACCTCGAAATGTCGTCCTCCGCCATCTGCTCGACCATCTCCTCTTCCAAGTCTGACTATGCCCTACAGACCACCACGATCGAAACTCTTTTTTCCCTAGGAGGTCCCTCAAATAACTGTTGATCATCTGTACAAAGGGTCGGACCGTCACGTTCCATGTGACCAAGCCTGCCACAGGAGTAACACTGCCCACTCTTGGCATGTCTGGCTCTGTCTCCACTCAGGGTGCCCCGCACAACCGATCCTAAGTCGTGTAGTTTACCACCTGAAGGTCATGTCCTCTTGGAACTCTACTTCATCTATCTATTGCCAGCTATAGAAGACTCAGCTGCATGTCGACTAGTAGTGGGTCTCACTGCTAGAGACTGCTCAACAAGGAAACTCTCCACTAGGAGGGATAACTCCAACACTCCCACCTCCGTCGGGATGCTATGGGAGATAACTGAAGCTTTGATATCTCACCTGAGTCCCTGATCAAAGGACCATGCCCTGAAGAATGGGTCTCGTACCATATCAGTGGAGTAATGCAAGTGGTCAGTGAACCTATATTGGGGAAACATCCCTCATGGTATCATTGAAGCATTTTTAAGGTGATTGTGTTTGCTGAAAAAGTGGACATCAGTGTGGTGATTTTTGAAATATAAAAACAATGGCATACAAATTTGTTGAAGAAGAGGATTTCATGGTGGAATGTCGAGTTCATGATCTATGATCAACTATATATGTTTGATTCAAGAACATCGACAAAGGAATGGATGATCTAGATGTTGTTCGAAAAGAACAGATATAAGATCAGATCATCAAAATATGGAAAAGGGATAAGTGTCGTGCAAGAAAAGTGGTTTTTGGAAAAGGGACTTGGGAACCGTGTACTTTAAGGCTTGTAAGCTTGTGTGCCATAAGTTTTTCAAGATCAGACCATCACAATATGGAAAAGGGATAAGTGTCGTGCAAGTATTGATGGTGTCGCGCAAGTGGCTTGCGTGCCGTGAAAAAGACTTGCGTGCCGATGCCTTGGAATCTTGAGAACTTGTGCACCTATGGTTTTTCAAGATCAGAAGATCAAAATATGGAAAAGGAAATTGGTTCGCACATGTTTGGAATTGGGTTGCGCAAGTGACTTGCAGGGGAAGAGACTTGCATGTCGAGACTTGCGTGCTGAGGAGAGACTTGCACGCCATCACGCAGGGTGTTCCAAATGCTTATAAATACTGGACCACCCCTCCTCATTCTGGACCGGAGTTCAACACTTTGAGAAATACGAGATCCCATCATGCAGGTGTGGTTTTCGCACAAGTGGTGTGTGGTCACGCTGGTGAAGTTGCGCGCCGGTGGTTGAAGTCGCGCGCCGGTGTGAGAAGTTGCGCGCCGGTTGGAAGTTGCACGCCAATATTGGTTTGGGCATAAAAGGAAGAGAGTCATGAAAATTTGGTATTGGGGAAACTTGTGTCGCAATAGTGTCTGAGGAGGACTTGCGTGCCTATTGTGACTTGCGCGCCGGTACTTGCGCGCCGAGTTAGACTGGCGCGCCAAGTAAGGTTGATTCCCTGACCGCATTTTCGGGCCGCGTGGAAGTTGGAAGATTTCCCGATACCATCGGTGAAAAGATAGATTAATCTACGGGTGAAATTTGGACTTCAACAGAGCATCCACACACAATAGAGGATGCATTCTTTCATGGAAATGAAGATACCTACAGGTCTATAAAGTGTGAGTGGTTCCTTTTCGACGCAGTGAGAAAAGGAACTGGAAGAAGGTGATCCTCCCCACCGGTAGTGAGCTAGAGAGAGAGAGAAAAAGGGAGTGACCCTTGGGAAAGATGTGAGTTAACCCTAAACCTTGTAAAGGTAGTGGGCCTGGGATAGAGTGACTGTTTCCGAACCTTTTAATCCACAGCTAATGATTTTTAGTTGAATTTGGTATGACCGAAAACTTGTCGGCATATGCTCCTTGGACATAGCCCAGTGAGGGTGAACCAAGTAAAAATTTTTGTGTCCTGTGAATGCTTTACATTATGTTTATATTGTGCAACAGGAATGATAGAGAAGAGTTGTTTTCTTAACCGCAAAACGAGACCAGAACATGATTTAATTTTAAATTAGTCACACCCTGATGCACCCACCCTCTGAGGGTATTCAGCCTTGTGGACCTAACAACCTCGCTGAGTACTGAGCTATACTCATGATGCCTGGCTGTAGATGAAGTAGCTCTCGTATCCTCACCACTCGAAGGGTGGATGGTACAAACTCCACCCAGAATAGGCTCTCGAAGTCTACCCAAAGAAGTGATGCCTCATCATGCATCTAGAGCATCAGGCTCCACCATCAGCCTGCTACTGCCTGATGGACGCTGGTAGGTAGGATCACCATGAAATCTGCTGGTTTCTATACCAGTTTGAAGACCCTCACCACAACCTCTAGCCAATCTTCAGCTGCCTGCAGGTCCGTCTCTCCCCTAAACCTGGGTGGCCTGTGGCACTGGAACTCGTGCAGAGTTCTCAAGTGGCATGCACTCTCTTCTAATGGGGCTGGTGGCATTGGTGGCCCAACAGAATTTTCTGCCGCTGGTGCCTCTACTGATGCCTCAACTAGAAGAGGGCCCTATACTAAGCCCTCGTCACTCGACAGGCTGTCAGTGGGTACTACTCTTGGGGCCATCGCTGGTCATCCGCATGAGGCATCATGAAAGAACAAATGTGACACGGTCAAAAGAATATACCTGGTGAGCTGACCTAGTTTGAGATAACTTAACGAAGTCTTCTGAAAACACACTCGCAATCAGTGTTTTCCTGCACTGAGTCGGAAATCATAAGTTAGGGTCCGGGTGTATGGATATGTCGGTCGCCGCAGCAACACTGGACTCCCTTAACTAAAAACCACATTCAATACCATTAACACTATTGCTTCATAGAAAAGAATGATCAGTGTCCTGAGTTCTACAGTAGAACCGACTCCTCGGATACCAATTTTTCACAACCCGTACCCCGGGGCCTGTATTGTAACTACCCAAAGCCTGCCTTCCATAGGCCAGGGGCTGGCGACTAGCACCAAAGGCATAAATACCTATAAATCGTAAAGCTTTGCCTTTATAAATCACAAACACACACAAACAGAGTACAAGTGGAAGAAAACCCTAAGTAAAAACTGTATAAAAAGTGTACTGAAAGTAAAGGGGGCCAGAATACAAGACCAACCATAATGTGAAAGTACAACTAAAAGCAAGTAAAACTAAAAATGGAAAAACAGCTAAAGGTGGACGTAGATCATGGATCTCCCTCTGAGGTTCCTAACTGAAGGGTAGGTACATATGACCTCCTCAACACTCCGCATCTGTTAGAATCCACCGTGAACCGATATGTCGTAAGGTCCTCCTCCGGGTACCATCCATTCTTGGAGATCTCCGCCTCCGTCAGTGCTGTCTGTCGTCTACATCCAACACAACGAGGTGTGGGCATAGCCTGTGCAGGCGTGAGTATAAGGATAATCATTAGGGACCCCGAGACACTCATGTTCTCACAAAATCCAACAAGGATAAGCCACAATGCATGATTTCAATGGATAACCATTACTTAGGTATATGCCCATACATATACCTAAGTTATCAAGTAACACATCTCAATCATGAGGAAAACAAAAAAGTAATAACTCAACTCAAACCAGGATTTCAGTAAATTATAGAAGTACAGATGATTAGTCGCGAAGCTAGATCATCTTATTCTGTCAAGAGGCACTGCTTCTGACCATACGGAGTCTGAACCACACACAATCGATAGAAACTAACCCATGCAATGAGCCACACAGGATCTGACCCACACAGGATCAGTATGCGCTGACCCACACATGATCATTGAGCGCTCACCCACATAGGATATGACCCACACAAGATCGGTATGCACTTAACCACATAGGATCGATGTGTGCTGACATCCGTATGATCTGTCTCCAACCTCCGCCTCACTATTAGCCACTGGATTCCTCGCACCCGGTGCGCTCAAGGTCCGTAGAATCTTCCCTTGAGATATTGGTCGTACCTCAAATGCCACTAAAATCCACAGAGGAGTAACCCAAAGGACCGCCATGCCGTAAGGGATCCAACGTGATAGACTGTGCGTCATTCGGACGCCAGGTCTGTGAGTTATTGGCATTTCCGTTCAAGGGGCCCGGTTGGTTTTTTTGTTCAAACCAACCCGCCCGTATTCCAACTGTATCTCGAACTCCTATGGGGTATAATCAAATAGACCATCCCTCATCTAGATTACTAGCGTCGCTGATGGATTGTCAAATGGACGTCCGGTGCCAATGATATGGCCATAGTAAGCAATGTGTCAATAGTGGGCCCGGGTCCGGTCCGACCTAGTCAGAACGTCTCGACCCAACCCAGTCGGGGTCGACCTCATCTGGGTCGACCCGGTCAGACATGATGGGTCTGACCCAGCCCATTGGACGTGTCGGCCCGCTATGTTTTGACCCGGTCCGCTGGCCCGGGCCCAACAGACCGCGAGGGCGGTTCAACTCGATAGTCGCCATGTATGCGGCTCGGTAACTCGGCTCGGAAGACCAGGCCGGTTCGTCCATCGACATCGCAGGGGATGTTGTGGGTCGGTTTGGGAGGTTGGCTGGACACTAGGCAGGCCACAGGTGAACTGGGCAGGGAAAGACAGGCGCTGGGAAGGTCGCCGGCAACGGCCGGGCCGGACACCGGCGGGATGCCAGGCAGGGCGGCGGGGCTCCACGGGGGGCACCGGGCTGGCCGGGCAGGGTGCCGGGGTGGGGGGGCACTTGGCAAGCCGGAAGGGCACCATGGGGGGCATCGGGAGGGCCAAGCAGCGCACCCAGGGCACCAGGCAGGCCGTGCAGCGTGCCAGGGGGCGCTGGGCAGGACGGGCAGTGTGCCAGGGGGCGCCGTGCCGGCCGGGTAGGGCGTCAGGGTGCACCGGGTGGGCCGGGCAGTGCGCTGGGGGAGCCGAGCCGGCTGGGGGGTGCCGGGCGGGCCGGGACGCATGCTGAAGGGGTGCGGGTGGCGCGCCGGTGGGTCGCGGGCGGCGTGCTGATGAGGCGTGAGCAACGCGTGGGGTGCGGGTCCGGCGCCGCTTGGCCGGTGGTGCGGTTGGCATAGGTTATGGGTAGCGATGCCTTTATTAGCCTTATTCATCATCGTCACCACTTTTCCAGGCCATCTTCATCAAAAATGAAAAAGGCGGAGGGTGCGGGGCCATGTTAGTCGGCCCACACCTTCCGCGTTTAGAGGGTGATAACATTTGGCTCACGGAGTGAAGAAGAATGTTCAACAATACGTCCGCAATAAAACCTTATCACTCATTGAAGATGGTAGGGTAAAGGTCACAATTTCAACATGTAGAACCCCCTACCTCGAATTCAGTGATCGACGCTAGAGACGCGGAAGGCAGTCGTCGTTCCATCAACATTGGAGGAAGAAGAGCTTGAAGAAGACAAGTCGAGATGACGTTGTCGGCGTTCTTCGTGGGCGTCAATGCTTCCATTTCTTTCCCTGGTTGATGAAGGATGAAGATGGTGTTCATCGTTCTTCGTTCTTCGTGGGCGATGGTTCTTCATTGGAGGAATAATTCAACAAGGGTTGGGCGTCCCATCTCTTTCCCAACCGTTCGCCGCTTGAAAAAGTCGTCCCAAAACCATCCCCCAAGCTTCCTTTATATAGGAGAGGGATGCTTTGTCTAAAATTACGTTGGCACATAATTCAAATTTGGTGAATTAAAAGAGCAGGCCCCACCTAATTAAATTCATGAGAGGTGTCACATTTAATTAGGTGGATTAACAAGAGTCTCTCCCTCATTAAAGTGGGAGAGATGAGAGGTTTTATCATCCACCATTAATAGGGGTCAGGTGGTCCCCACCCCTATGATTTAATAGAGAGGTTATGGGTCTCGGGTGGTCCTCACGTCGTAACCTATCACAGGAGGTTATGTGAGGGTGGGCCCCAACCACCATAACCTCCCATGGAAGGTTTGGGTGTGGTGGCCAGGACCTCCAACTTCCCCTTGGAGGTTTTAACCACACAAATAAAATAAAGTTAAAACATTATTTTATTGAATTTAATTAAAACCCCCCAAAAACTAACTTCCAAACTCATCAGAACGCAACTGCAGTGGAGGTCTCACTGAGCGATTACAAATGTTTCGAGTTCAACGGTGCCCTCGGATTTAAATTCCGAGCACCAGTTCAGAAGTTATAAAATGCCGCTTGCTCGTTTACTGAATGTACCTAAAAAAAGATCAGAAAAATTATTATCATTCACCGTCGTCCCACTGCAGTCAAGGTTAGGCCTTGCCTAGATGAAACATGACCCAACGAACCCAACGACACCCATTGATTTTCAATCCGAGTGACCGTTTAAAAGTTATAAATTTTACAATAAAATAATTGTCACTTAATTATTTTATTTGCGGCCAAAAATTAACTTTCTCTGGTGGCCCTCACCGACCCAAGTTAGTATCTTCTTAAAGAAATCATACCCTCAGGAGTTCATTGGTGGTGTATGATTTTTAATCCGAGTTACCATTTGTGAGTTATAAGATTTTAAAAAATAAAATAATGTATTTTATTATTTTATTTAATATTATGCCAATTTTGGGTTTTCTTAGAGGAGGCCCACGCCGACTAAACTTAAGCCATTCCTAGGGTAGAACAGCCATCCTCAGCGCAACGGTGACCTCATATTTCTTATCCGAGTAACGTTTTAAGAGTTATTCAATGTTTTTAGAAGAAATCTTTAAGCGCGTTAATTTAAGCTTAACAAAACTTCAGAAATTGATTCCGGGCACACCGAGCCTCTGAATCGCACGCTGTCAATTTTCACAGACTCGTAAAAATTCTATGTATTTATGAAAAACAATTTCCACGAAAATTACGAGTCTTTACACTTATTATCCAATTTTAGTATACAAGACATTTTTTCTCCACGTCGAAAAATATTACCTTACAGTAACTAACCCAATATCTAGGTGCCAATACAGACAATCACTAAATGTCTTGCAGGGTATTGACACTAAACAAAATTGATATATTATTTGGTGGATATATAATAAATGAAAAGGATGATCCATCTCTGAAATAGTATATTATCCCAAGGGTTAATACATTGAGTTGATATTGAAAATAAAACCTATTAGGTATTTTAAATTTTTTTATATGAATAATTTTATATAGGGTATTGTTTTAATGATATATCATTTACTATATCACTTTTATCTAGTCATAAATAATCAATAAAAAGTTATCTTAGAATCTATAAATTTTATATACTTTACACTTAGCATGTGAAATCATGAAAATAATTATTCTTTCAAAATATTTTTAAAACATTTATCCTTGGAATTTTTTTTTATTTTTTTCAAGTTTATTTTTATGTTAATTTTTAATTTTTATGTTTATTTCAAATTTTTATTTTTATATTTAAATTTCTTTTTTTTATGTTTTTGTTTATTTTTATAATTATTTTTAACATTCTCTTAAATTTTTTTTTATGTGTGCTTTTATATTTATTTTTCATTTTTTTAAAATATTTTACAATTTTTATTTTCAATTTTTATTTTATATTTATTTATGAAATTTAAATTAAATTTCATTTTAATTATAATGTAAATTAATTTTTTTAAATTTTATTTCATATTTTCTAAATGTAATTTCATTTTATTAATTGAAATAAAATATTTTTTAATCAACTGCATTTAATTATCTAAATCATTGAAAATATTTTCTAATTAACTTAATATCTTTTTTAGTTAATTGAATAACATTTTTCAATTCATCAAAATATTTTTTTAATTATATAAATATATTCAAACATGTTTAATAGATCTAAGTTTTAAAAATTTTCAATTTATGAAGGTGTTTTTCCCATATAATATCTTATATTTTCTATGTTCTTTATTTTTCATATTCATGTGTCTTCTGGAATTTAGTTGGTTTTTAAGAAGTGTGTTTTTTATTGATGCTTAAAACTTAACCCCCTTATTTACATTTTTTTAATTTTTTAAAGGGAGAGTTTTTAAAATTGGTTATTTTAAGAAAAAATATGTGTTCTTTGTTGAATATAATATTCATGGTTTTTAATATTTTTTAAAAATATTTATTTTTTAAAGGAGGACATTTTATTTTGAAAAACCATCAAACTGTTAAAGCCAAAGAAATTAAATTTTCAATAAAAATATAAATTCCTAGATATAAAAAGTGGATATGATTTTGGTAAAGATGATCCTAGGGTTTTATCATGAAAATAGTTAATTAGGTTTCTAATATTGTCTTCACCCTTAACAAATCAATGACACTCTACTACACCCTTTGTTTAACACTCCTAGAGGGCATACAAGGTTTTTTCTCATAATCATTACTTAACAGAATTAATTTTGTTTTATAAATTGTATTTCAATATTAAACAATATTATCTTGTATCGTTATTGTTATTTTAATTTTTATATAGGTGAATGTGTATGGATGTTAATCAAAAATTAAGAAGTATATATCAATTTTATTTTAATTAATTAATTTAAATCTATCTCTATTTACATATTTACATAATTTTGGTTGGGGGACTGTGGAAGTAATTTTTTATTGTGTGTGAGGTGTGTCTATGTGTGTTTGTATATAATTTTACCCCAAATCACCATATATAAAAATATTATCTATTTTATTTCACCAAGTGGGGATTTTCTTTTTCTAAATTTTAATCATTATGATTAATTCCATAAGGGGGAGAAATTTTGTAATTGATAGTTTTTAAAATATCAAGAAGGAGGATATTATTGTAGTGAATACCTTCCACTATAATTATCTTAATCTTAGAAATTTATAATATTCTATATTTCACTATTTATTTTATATTTCTATAAATATAAATATATATTTTTAATTATATTTTATTATTTATGAATTTTTTTTTATTTTTTTTGGATGGATTTAACTGTTCATTAATTTTTAAGAATTATTTTTATTATTTTTATTAATATATTTGATATTTTTTGGGAAAAAATCTCCTTTTACTATTAGAATTATTGTACCAATTATTTGTTACCTCCACCCATGCATGGAAATACCTTGACACATGCTATGAAAATTCCCTTTTACCTCTTCGCATGTGATAGATGGGTTTTCTTACCCATAGAACATATTTGTAACTTTTGATTTACCCATAATCATCATAGGTTCAATATTCATGTAAAATTGGTTCCACCATTATGAAACATGTTAAAATTATGTTTTACCTTTAATGAACATCCATCTAATGTTATGCATTGTATGAATTCTTATGTTTACTAAAAGGAGAAGGCCTTAAACATTAATTAATATTGAGTTAAGTCAATAATTTGACTTTATTTCACATTTTGGATCTTTTTATGTATATAGCTTTAGAGAATTAGGCCATAACTCATACATAACAACATAAATATTACAAACAAAAAAATTCTACTCACTATCTATATTTTTCATTAAAAAAATATTTTAAGAAGAAACATGGTTTTGTTTCATATTTAATAATCATAAATTTTCTTTGATCCAATCCTTAACTGTATTAACCTTTATTTATCCAGTTTCCCCCCAAATGAAAACCCTTTAAAAATAAAAAATTAATTTTTTGAAGAAAAATATGCAATTAATTCATCATGATATTTTCATTGTCCATACCAAAAATAAAACTAGAGAATTGTTTTATAAAACTTGATATAAGCATAAAAATATCTATAAGGGATACACAAGGAATTAAAACTATTAATCTTGAAAAAACATGTAAACCATGAATAATTTATCTCAAATTAATACATTTCACCTCTAAAAAGTAGTAAATACATTATAGTGAATATAAGTTCATTTAATTATTTATTTTTAATCAAAATAGTACCATAAACCCAAATAAATAAATTTATAACATGTAAAGGTATATTTGAAAATAATAATTCTTCAATGGAATAACCATATGTTCAAATTTGACACATATTGGTATTTCTAATGGAAGGGCCATACAACTGACTTCCATACCCAATGCATTGGTGGTTATAATGTAACCACAAGTCCAGGGTTTATCACGGAATCACCAGTCTTTAGTTTATCACATAACCACCTATATTTGTTTTATGATGGAACCACCTATCAAATGTCCATGTACTATTATATAATTATAACACATGTTTTTTTTTGATTATCAATATTTCACTCATAAAATTCCATTTTCATTTACAAGAAATTATTTCAAGATATTGAAATAGTCAATAATATTTGAAAAAATAATTTATTAACAAAAGAACAAAAATGGTATAAGGGATTTATTTTCATTTTTAAGAACATTAAGGATTATAGAGAAATCCAAATATCAAATAATGGATACTGAGGTGGAGAAGTCATTGTTTACACAAACATTTAAAAATATATTACTTTTATGATTTTGTAATGATTGCAAAATGATTCATATTAAAATATTCCATTTGAAATCATAGAATGAAATTAATGATAGACATAAAATTTCATGTATAAAAATTTATTTCCAGATATATAAATATGTAAATTAATATCAGGAATAAAAATATTTGATAATTAAATCTTCAAACGTTCATGGTGTCTAATACCACTTTGAATATTTAAATCGTAATATAGATGAATTAATACATTTAAAAAAACATTAAATAACATTATTATAAATAAAATATGGATATGAAATGTCATAGAGACTGTATATAGACCTTATAGAAGATTATAGGTTATCATGAAATTCCTCAATGAAAAGAGATTGAGATGAATTTCATTACATTGAGTTTGATTCATCATGTATGTTCTTTGTTATTCCTGAATAATCAATATAGGATAATTTAAACATTATTAAGTAAAATTTAATTTTTATTATTCCATATATATCATTAATTACCATGTTATAATAATTAGTTAATTATTTGAGTTCATACCGTATATTTTTCTAATATTCGGTACATTACACGATAATGAACATGGTTTGATATCACAAGTCTATGTGTTCATAAGTTGTTCATCTCCAGAATAATATTAATGAAATTATTATATTTTTATACATAAATTATACTTTTATATCAAAAAATTATTTATGGTCATGAAAAATGAACAATGTTATATTCATGGAGATGGTAAGTTGTATGTAAGCACGAGTAACATTTTCCATTTATCATTTATCATTATGTAAAGATGTTAAGTATTATTTTATCTATTTAGATTCACTATAGAATCATAAATATCATACTAAATTTATAACTATAATTATATATATCATATAATTGATGTAATGAATAAAAATGGTTCACATCGCTTTGTAGAGGTGATAGTTCACACATACGCACACATGACGTTATCATTTTTATGCACATGATAATTAAGAACGTAATGGATATATTATTATAATAAAATGATTAATATGTCATTAATATTAAATATGAACATTAATTAAATATTTATAACCACTCATGATAGATGGTTATGGATGACAAATAATATCGGTATGTGGAGGTGATAGTTCATACATACGCACGAATGATTAATTCCATTCCCATTTGATGGAAGTAGATGTGGATTTAGGTGATTATATGAACATAATAACATATTATTATATTGAGGATATTAGCGTTATTATTAATTCATCTTGGAATTATATGATTTGATGGAATTTAAAGATGAAATAAAAGAGAAATGCTTAAATAAAAACATTACCTTTCCTTTAGATGAGCGCCATTATTAACTCCTTAACACCTCTAAGAAGAGAGTAAGTGCTAAAATAAAACCAAAATTATGTGGGGGGGGGGGATTTTAGTAAGGTTTTTGGGATGATATTGGAAGAACCAAATGATTTTAGAAGTGTGAGTAATAGATAAGATTCAGTACATTTTTATAAGAGAGGGGAGGGGAACCCATGGAAACTCTTAAAATATTAAATTAATATAAATTAATTATAAACACCAAATGACTCAAAATTGAGTTATTTATAATAAAATAATATTATTATTTTAAAGACTCTCATAAAATTATTGTATACATGTATTTTGTTTATTTTAAATTTTATCCTTTTAGTTTTCCCTTAATTAATGTATTTTTATATTAATTATAGTAACAACAATTTAAAATTTTAGTTTCTATGAATTTCACTTATATGCGGTATATTTACCATAAATGAAGAATTTTTGAGATTTTAGACCTTTTAATAGATAATTTTTAGTTTTTAAATATTTTTATGGTTTTTCAACAATTTAATAAAATATTATTTTTATAAAATATCAATTGTGTCAATTTTGACATTGTTCATTTCGTTGAATTTAATTAAAATCAAAAGAGAGAGACAAATTCAAACCAAACAATATAATAGGATTATAATATGTATGATTCACCTATAAAATTCATGGAGTTCCCTAATTTATTTGAATTATATATATTTTAATAATTTTTATATCATTTATTAGATACTTCTATTAATAAAATAATTATTATATCACTGTTGTGTTAGTATTTATGGTAATTATTTGATCTATAAAAATTATAAATAAATTTATATTATGTATATAATTTAATTATATTTTTTGATATTATATATTATTGAATTTATATCATATGTATCAATATATTAAAGTTATTATACTTATAAGAAATAAGTGGGTGACATGTTGTTACTTTATTTTGATTCAGTGATATTTATATCCCTTTAAGAGAAAATTGTACATTAAATGACTAAATTAGGATCCTTAGGAGTTAATTTTCTACTTCAATCCGTTAAATATGATTTTTAGGTTTTAGGGTAACAAAATTATCCTTATCATATTATTTATTACCCAAATTTACCGGATTTATCTTTAATATCGGTATTTTTTTTTACCAAAGTTAATATTCATAAAATAAAAAAAAAGAACACAGTTACATAATTTTGAACCAATAATTAAAAATTTTGAATCTATTTTTTGAAATCTATATCATAAAAGTTTAAGTAACTAATTTAAAATTAATCCCTATTGTTAGAATGAGAAAACATGGTTTTAAAGTATAAACCATAAAAATATTGACATGTTTGTATATGTAATTTAAATTTGAAATTACATCCAATAAAAAAATTGGATTAATGATAAAAAACTAGTCCAATTATATTTTAAAACCAATTAAAATGATAATCTAAAAGTATAAATAAATTTGACGAAAAACCTATTTCGACATAAAACGCTGTATTTTTCAGTGTTCATTAAAATATGAACAGTTTAAAAAAAATATGAATTATTTATGACAACTAAATTTTCATGTAACTATTCCAATGAAGAATTTATTTTTTTTCAAATTAAAGACATAAATGTGTAAAAAAATAATTAAAAAGGATTTTCCATCAAAATGTGATAAAACTGTATTTTTCAAAAAAATACTTCTTTTATCCTAAAATTTTAATTTGTTCCTATATCATATATCTAAAAAAATAGAAAGAATTTTGAAAAACAAATTGAATACATTACATTTATATTTCATTAATAAATTCAATAAATAGTGAATTTATAATTTTATAAACTCACTTATTTTAATTTAAATTGATTTTATAAAAACATATTCTATTTTTTAAAAATGATTTTATTTTAATTTATATGTAATTATTCAAAAATCAATTAATTATATAAATGTGTAAATAAATTAATAACATTCATTACTTCTATTTTAATATTAATTATATATGGTAACATTTAAATAATAATATTTAGTAGTTCGCTTAATGTGTATTGTCTACGGTATGGAACATAGTGTCTATTTTTAAAAAAACAGTAAGGTAACATTTAACCTTATAAATATTATTTTATACCATTATGTTATTAGTTTAATTTTTTATCCTTACACAGCCATATTATACTATTAATCAACGAATATAAAATATTTTTTACCCTTGTGCAACATATGTAATTTTGTTTTTACCCTTACGCAACATCATGTTTAGCTTTTTGCAGCCTATAAAAAGTTTATTTTACCGTTATATATAATTTTTTTCAATCTTTATGAATTGTATATAATATTCTTCTTACCTGAATGAATCATATGTATATTCGAGATTAACCTAATGTCGCATGTGAAAAGTACAAGTTACGATTTCCTATTTTTTAAGAATTATGTTTAACAATATGCATGTCATGAATTAAACTATTCCATATTGATATAAATATATAAATATATAATATATTATATTTCACGATTTCATTCTTATATTAATTTTTTCAGGTTCATAAAAAAATTTAAATTTTTTTAATGTTTCTATAAATTCTTATTAATGATATATAATATATGCGGATTATTTTATAATTTTTAAAACTCATTTTTATGATAATTAATTTTTCTCTTCATTATCACATATATTTATTTTAAGACAATCAGATATTTTGATGTTATTATAATTAGTTTGTTTCTTTGATATTAAGGAATCCAAAATCATGTTCTAGTATAGAGAAAACAATCAAAACGACTTCAAAAATTAGGTTCAACATTATTAAAATTTGATATTATCCAATTCCTAAAATTGGAATGAAAATTGAAATTAAAAAATTCTATATTACAATATGAAACTATGAGAGATTAATGTATTATCATTGATATATTATTTTGATTTTTTTGAAATCATAAATTTTATTAAATTAGTCTGATTTATTGAAATAGTTTTAAATTCTAAATATAGTTTTATCATTAATCAGTTTGTTTCTATATCCGTCCTCGATAATTATGGAATATTATTATTATTTTGAATTTTATTTTCCTAATTATTTCCTTGGATGTATTGATTTAGTTTTGTTTAAAGGGATCGAGTAGGTTTGTATAAACAAATTCATGGAATACATCGTGCTTGTTCATCATTATCTTAAAGGTACCAAGTGGAATCCATAGCATTAATGATGTAATAAGAGCTTATAAATAGATTCCTTTGGATCCCTTGTAAATCTACATCGAAATTCCATGAAAACCATTCTCCAATCTCCAATGTACTCAATTTCCCTCAGAGTATTTTCATTTCAAAATATCTTTCCTCCCAATAGAGTGTGAAATAAATTGCAATGTCAAAAAAATCTCTAATTTTATTCTCAATCTCCCATGGTGTTCATCATATTCATTGAGAAAATTAAGAAAAACTAAAAAGACATTTCTTCTTATATATCCTATCATATTCATCTCTGGTCTTATATTAGTGCTAACTATCATTAAAATGGTTGACAGTAGTTTTCATTCCATTTCCCATATAAAGGATATTGAATATTCAATTTTGATTTCTAACATCACTGTTAAATATCCAGTGTCTTTACATATGGGATTCATGCTATAACCAATAACAAAAAGGAATTTTTTGGTTTCATAGAAATCATTAATGATAAGGGACTCATACATTGATTTATTAAGGGATTACAGTGGTAGATTTATGTAAACCTTCAAGTATGATTTCTTAACATCCTTACCAAATACCATGTCTCATTTACATTCAACAATTCTATTTATTAATCACATTCAATAATTCATTTAAAATTTTTATAATTCATAGAAATTTATTTTTAAAATTACATTTTAATATCCCTTTTTATTTAATTTTACACTTTTATTATTATATATTATCATATTATTATTGTTTCACTACATTTATTCTTTTATTTTTTTAAAAGAATTTAATATTTTTTCTATTTTTTAAACATTGATTGATATCCATTTATTTGTAAAAAAATTCTCCACCACTTTCCATTTTACCTAACATTGATCTATTAATGTAACCTCTTGAGATATAACTATAAATATTTCTTAAATAAATTATTTGTTATATAGAATGTGTTAAATGATATAACCAACATAAAAAATATGACATATTAAGAATAAATTATTAAAAAGTATATAATAAACACTTATTTGGGAATCCATTAATAGTTATTTCCATTACATGGAAAAAAATAAATACGTGTTAATATTGAAAAGGTTATTTTCAAGAATAATAATTTCTTTTATATTATAAAATTTCTTTTTAGAATATAATTTTGTAAATCATATATTTTATTTTGATAAATTAATATTAAAATGTCCATTTCTAACAATAAAATTTTCGTACGATTTATTTTTGATATTTTTCTAAAATAATTGAATTTTAGGTGAAAAATAAATAAATACTAATTTTGATAATACCATCACATTTATATGACTTAGAATTATTTGAAACCTATCTAATATTCAATACATGTTTATTTATAATGTAAAATAAATCATTTATAAATACTATGTCAGTTTTTAAAATCCATGAATGTCATTTTAGAAAATCATGTAATATTTTATGGGAACTATATTTCTTCTATTTCTTTAATTAAATTATCACAAGGGAATATTTGATTTTGGATTTATTTTAATGTCACCTAAAACTTATTTTAAAATATTATCATTTTTAATATCATTGTAATATATATCATTGAATTTTTTTCATATATATAATCTTTATTCCTAAAAATAAACTTTTCTTAAAAATGAATTTTTATGTGTTATATATGCTAATGTTTGGACTGATTTCCCAATACATTAGTACTAATAATTGGTAAAATGATTCTTAAATTTTAGATAATAATTATTAATTTATTTAATATTTCCAATATCAATTTGAGGTATAAATTTTTTATTATTTGGAATATTGTTAATTACCATGGTAATAATGAAGAAATTATTTTAAAATTATTCATTTAATATTATGAAAGAATTTATATCGAATAAATTAAATTGAAATATATTAACTAAAAAATATAACATTATTTATATACATTTAAAAAATATATTTAAGGTCATTTAATTGGTAATAAACACTAAATAGTATTAATAATTTATAATGGTGAAAATGATATTTTTTAATTTAAATAGTATTTCTACACATTATATATAATAATTTAAACGTTAAAATTATATATATTTGAATTTTAATTTGGATAAATAGATAATAAATATATTTCTATAATGTAAAGACCCGGAAATTTCAATGAATTTTTTTTCATAAATACTTTGAATTTTACGAGTCTGTGGTTTCTGACGACACCTGATTCAGAGGCCCGGTGTGCCCGGAATCAATTTCTATAGTTTAGTTTAGATGGGTTCAGTACGAATATGTGCAGATTTTTCTATATTTTGAACTAGTGATTGGAATCAAAATCTGAGGGTACCGATGAACTCGCAACACCGTTATTATCCTAATGGGACATTTACCGTAGTTGCGTTTTGTCAGGAGGAGAAGTTAATTTTACGGTTGTTATTAAAAAATAAATAAAAATATGAGTTAGATATTTTTATTTGGTGGGTAGTTATGATCTTGAAGAGGAAGATAGGGGTGGGGCCCACACCCCACATAACCTCCCATGAGAGGATTTAGTGTGGTGGGTCCCACATGAGCCCAAAACCTTTCATCTCCCTTTAACTCCCTTTGAACACCCCCTTAATTAATTAACTCCTCAACTCATTATGGTGGAGCCTCTCCACATCCCAAACATTGATGATGCCAACCCATTTAATTAATAACCTTATTAATTAAATTGGCACCTCTCTTTTGAATTAATTTGAATTGCATGGGAATTCATTAAAATTTGAGAAGTCTATTATAATATTTTCTTTAGAATATATATTGGTGGGGAACCTTTGGAGAATTAGAGGAGCTTTATTCTTCCACGAAGAACATCATCCTCACTCGGCGAAGAACGCTCCACGACTTCTCATACCTTCTTCTTCCTTCGCGTCAAGGGAGATGACACTGCTCATGAGAAGCGTCGCCTACGTCAATGAATCTTCTTCCAATGTTGACGGGACGACACTATTCTCCGTGACACCATCTTCCGCGACGCCTAACTATCGCGACGCTCGCCTTTCTCGGCTTGTCGACGTGCGACGTCAATTACGATGTATGTGGGTTTGTCTCAATTTTAATTGAATAAAATTGTTCATTTCTCTTCGTTGAAACCAAGTTTTATCTTCGGCCTTATGATAAGGACTAACATAGAGGGCGCGGGCAGAACGACATGGCCTGATGACCCTCTGTTGACCCTTGTTTTATTTTGATGGAATAGGTGGCGGAGACCGGAGGAAGCGGTGGCTGTGTGCCGGACGCGTGGAGTAGAACCGCATCCCACATCTGTGGTCTGCTTGGCCAAAGGAAAACCAACTGGCTGTAGCCGACCGGGCAGGAGAACCGCAGTGCATCTAAGGTGATTTGCTACGGAGAACCGCGGCCCGCACTCCGCGGGCCGCTTCAGCGGTGAACCGGTCGGCTCGTCAGTCTGTCGGGTTGAAGAGGCCGCGACACCCGCTGGTGATGCGTGGGAAGACAGAGGCCCGCCCGTGCGGGGCGCTTGCATTGGGAAGACCGGCCGTCATCAGCCCGCCGGACAGGAGGGAGGCGCCGCCAGTTTGGGAAACCGAGGGGGCCACCCCCCCCCCCCCCCACAACGCATGGCCAGCCGGGCCGAGCCGCGCCCCGCCGGGCCCGACCGCACCCCCTCAGGCTAGGCCACACCCCACCATGCTAGGCCGTGCGCTTCACCGGGCCAGTCCGACTCTCTACCAGGTCGGACCCACAGAACCAGGTTGGGCGAACCTGCCAGCCCACTGGGCTTGACGGGAAGGGCCCATTTTCACTTAAACCTGAATTACTTAAATAATGTGTGTCCAATCGACGCACTGTCTATGACACTAAGACCCTCGTGACGAAGCGGTACTTTTGAGATACTCTAAGTGAGTTTTGGAAGACTTTGTAAATGGTCAGGTTTGGAACGAGCGGAATTCCAACCAGGCCCCTGGAACAAAAATGCCAATAACTCTCAGACCGGGCGTCCGATTGACGCACCTTCTGTCGCGTTGAGTTTGTTTTGACGAGCTGGAACTTCTGGATAAATCAAATCAGGAATTCGTGATAGTTTATGTATTGAACATTGACTTGAGGAGCGGGCCCTCCTGGAATCGAGCATGCTGTGTGCGGGAACTGTAGAGCTGGTTGTGTTTACGACGACTACAGTACTGGAATCCTCCATGGGTTCGATGACAATGATAAATATACTAGAATCATCCGTGGGTTCGAAATCAATGACTACTGTTCTTCTATCCTACGTGGGTCTGACAATTTTGACATCTGTACTTGTATCCTGAGTGGGTCCGACAGAGTAGCTGGTCTGGTATCCTACGTGGGTCGGACAGCTTAACTGGTCTTGTATCCTATATGGGTCCAACAGCTTAGATGAATTAGTGACTACATCTGATCATCTCTATAGCTATACAAAATATGTTTTACCTGTGTGAGCTGAGTTTTGACATTCAATCATTTCATCGATGTGATTGACTTCTTTCCTGTGTGGACTGGGATGTGCTAAGGCTCGGGATTTGGAGCCGAATTGTGATTTATGACTTAGATATATGTATGTTAATATACCTAAGTAGAGTTGGTTGATACTTTGTGATTGTAACTTTCTTATGTGGTTATCCTTTGTGGATTCCGGGAGACCTTCGGGGGTCTCGAGGTCCCTACTGAGTATCGTATACTCACCCCTTCATGGACTATGCCAGCACTACGTTCTTTTGGATGTAGACGGTGGACATCACTGATCGAGGTGGAGGCTTGTGGAGTTGGATGGTACCTGGAGGTGGAACACTTGGTGAGAGGTACTCGGAGCAGACGGACGGACTCGAGGTTCTGAGGAGACCATCTGTACCCACCCTTCAGGTGGAAATTCCAGCCCCTGACAAATGGAAGGTGGGCTTAGAGTAGTCACGACACAAGCCCTGAGGACGGGTCATGACATATAACACCCATTTTTTGTTATATGTTTTTTGTTATATTTTTATTAAAAACATAAAATAACTTAGTTAAAAAAATTTCACTATTTTAAAAGTAAAAGAATAAAATTTAAAATCAGAAGGGTAAAACCCTTATTACATGTTTAAAACATGTGTGGAAATACATGGAGGATTATTTATTGACCAAAATAAACCCAAAAATATATTATTTTGAAACATTCGATCCATTGACCTTGGAATAGTGATATGGAATTAAAAGAATTTAATAAAGTGTTTCTAAATGTGATATTTCTCATATTTTCAAAATATATTACTTAAATTATTCAAAATATGATCCGATTATTATAAATTGACATTAAAATCTTTAAAAACATACTCTAATTGAATTATGTCCCCTATCTTAATCCCCTTTTCACACTGTGTTAGACTAATGTTTTTAATTGTCAGGAGTTTTCCATTGAAAGATCAAATCTTTGAAGTATGTATTACATACTTCTCTTTTTTCCCTTAATAATGATCAAATAGATATCATATATCAATAAAAATATAATGGTGTAAGTATCATAATTATACTGATATTTTATTATATCAATAAAATACAATATTTATTCCTCTCTATCTGGAAGAAAACATAAGATTCATTACTGTGGTTCATAAACTACACCCTCCAGAATGCGACATCTTCCATTTTCCATTATATTTTTTTTGATATAAGTTATCTATAATATAATAGTAATTACGAAATTTTAAAATTTTATTTACCTTCAGTAATGGCCCGGACCTCTTTGGTCTATTCCTTTTCGAAAATATGGTGTGTGATGTGTTTCAGGAGGTTAAGGTGACTTATCCCCAACTCTTTTCCAAATTTCCAGTTCTGTGAACAGTACAATGGTAGCCTTATGTGAATGGTGTCATCGGTAGCCTTATGTGAACAATGCAATAGTTACTTTATGTGAATAGTGTCATCGGTAGCCTTATGTCAATATTGCAATGGTAACCTTATGTGACGAGTTTCATCGGTTTCCTTACGTGATCATTGCAATAGTGGGATTATGTGAACAGTGTCATTGGTAGCCTTAGGCGAATAGTGAAATAGTAACCTTATGTGAACAGTGTCATCAGTAGCCTGATGTGAATAGTGCAATGATAGGCTTATGTGAACAGTGTCATCGGTAGTGTTAGGTGAACAATGAAATAGTAACTTTATGTGAACAGTGTCATTAATAGCCTTATGTGAACTGTGAAACGGAAATATTATGTGAACAGTGTCATCGGTAGCCTTATGTGAACAGTTTCATTGGTAGCCTTATGTAAATAGTTCCAATGGTAACCTTATGTGAACAGTGCAATAGTAACGTTATGTGAAGAGTGCCATCGATAGGCTTATATGAATAGTGTAATGGCGATGTCCAATGTTAGCCTCTTTCCTTTTCCAAATTTTGAGTTCATGAATAGTGTTTCCAGAACGTTGAGGTTCCAACGTTGAGGTTTCAATGATGGGGTTAATGATCAGTGTTTTTCCTTTTCCAAATTTCAAGTTCATGAACAGTGTTTCCAGAACGGTGAGGTTCCAATGGTGAGGTTACAACAGTGAAGTTAATGAAAAATGTTTTTCCATTGCAAAATTCTGATTTCATCAATAGTTTTTCCAAAACAGTGAGGGTCCAACAGTGAAGTTTCAACGATGAGGTTCATGAATAGTTTTTTTCCTTTTCCAAATTTCATGTTCATGAACAATGTTTCTAGAATGGTGAGGTTCCAATAGAGTTGTTTCAATGGTGAGGTTCTTGAACATATTTTTCCCTTTTCCAAATTTTTTGTTCACGAATAGTGTTTCTAGAACGGTGATGTTCCAACTGTGAGGGTCATGATCAATGTTTTTTTCCTTTTCCAAATATCGAGTTCGTGAACAGTGTTTCCATCTTCCTGTAGTTTCTCCCCTTTAACGTTTCCTTTGACATAAAATGAATTTAAAGACTCATTTTAAGGACACTAATGTCGATTCCAAGCCCATAACTCCTATATTAATTTTCCTAAGGCTCAGGAAATTTTTACATGGTTAAAGTGCATGGTTTAATGCGGTCCACTTTTAATTGAAAATCCATCTTATCTTAAACTGATTCTCTGTTAAATCTTCTAAAGGGACAAGATATATTCCTCATTAATCCTTCCTCCTTATTCTTGGGTGTGAGACACTCAAACCTTCCATTCCTTCCCGTAGGAGTTGCGTGATCAAGCTTTCCTCCTTGGGTTGGTTCACTTTTGTTTTGATGCAACCAAACAGTATCGATCAATCCTGGATATAAGGTATGATCTATCCTCATTCTTTTGGGTTCATCTCCTTATATTTACCCTTTCCCTTTTATGGAATTCTATCTTCATGTTTCTAATGGGATTTTCTTGGGTGTTTACCTACTTGGTGGTGTCTCTACATCCTTGGGGGGATGCAGTTGTCATGGGGAGGAGATTATAACCCATTGTGTGGCTCATTCTCGTATAAAGAATGTCAAGAACCATTTGAGGTAGGGGATTCGTTGAATATCTTTAATTTTACATGAAAATCTATAGTTAGAATGTTTTATCCCACTAGATCACAAAGTAATTGACATAATAATTATTTGAACATGATAAATAAATTAACATCGAACATATATTATTGCCTCTTGTTTTTCTAGATACTTTGATATCTATTCCTTCTTTGTTTATCTCTTCTTTCTTAATTTAAATTGGTAATGAAAGTAAAGTCGTAATATATTGATAATTGTTTAGATAAATATAAAGTGTCATGTGAATGAATCCTATTTTTGTTTTTGTAATTTTATGATTAATCATATTGATGCAGTAAGCATTTTTAATCAATTTTTGATAGCATACTATTTAGGTTTCCCGATGTTGGAACCTACGAATAATAAATTGGTTAATCCAATAGGTATTAAAGAACTATTTTTTTGATAAAATATAATTACATGTAGGGTTCTGAGTTACCCACTTTCTTGTTTAAGGGACAAGTGAACAATTGGTAAGATGTTTTTTTTCATGCTGCTTGTGTTGTGATGTGAGCCTGGATGGCTGTTGTGATATTTGGATGCAGGGAGGCCTACTGGTTGTGGTAGCAGTTGACTCTTAGAGTGGTGAGATGTATTGGTTTACGCATGTGGGTGTTAGGGAGGACACCATGGATTATGAAATGGGTTGGATGTGAATGTTTGGATTCATTTGGATTCTTATTGGTTATTTATCTGATTTAATTTCCCCATTTCTCAAGGAAGATGGTTTTTTTTACCCTTCTTCCAAAAGGTTTGAAGATGCATGGGGTATGCCACGTATATTCCATGTTTAGCTTCTCAAGGGAGTATAGGTCTACGCCCTTTCTAGAGGCTGCAAAGACTAGACGAGTAGTTCGTCTACTCACCGTGTTGATCCCCCTTTGGTTTTGTTATATAGAATGTTTTTTCTAGAATTCTAGCGAATATGGGGATGTAATTTTGTAAATAAATAATTTAATAAATGATGTTAACCCATGGAATTAGAGTCTGCTGGGGAAGAATGCTGAGGTTGTAATTTAAAAGAACAATGAACTTTGGGTGTGATGCTAATGAAATATAATGTGTAATTTTTAATGGTTAATTAATGTTTAAAAAATTAATTAACATAAAGTGAAACTGATAAAAATTGAATGAAGTAATGTATTAAATCTCTTTAAATGGTTGTGTGATTATAGGAAACATAGTCTTAGAAGTGGCAGCCGGGAGTTTGAGATATGTTAGCTACATTTGAGTCTAATACAAGCTTATGCCCATAGTGTGGTTGTGAGCTATATTATATTATGTAATTTTTTTTCTATACGCTACTCCACCCAGTCAGTTAGGGAAAATGACACCCCCGGGGATTCTGATCCCTGGGGGTGTTTTCCATGACATTCTGATGGGGGGATGGATGGCTAACTACCCCCTTTGGCCCTACTTGATTCTCTTGGTAGATACTCGTGATTATTGGCACAACGGTTAGTTTTCCCCATATATGTGTGTCGAGGGATGTAATGGCTTGGGGTTATTCAAACACATATATTCTGGATATAGTTTCCTATAAACTACTAAAGGTGTATCGTGTATAGTCTATGTTGGTTTGAGGATCCTTACTCAGTTTAAGGGCTATAATGGCTTGAGGTATAATAACTGATGTATGATACACGTTATACGAGATATGGTGGCTCCTAGAAACTACCTGGTTACTTTTCTTACATAGATGTGGTGGTTTTGTTACACGAGGTACATATTGTGGTGCTTCTTCTAGGTATCTATCGACAATCCTTTTTGGAGAGAGATGCTTAGGACATGCGACATTGGTGGAAAGAGAAAAACCAGTGGGGGAAGTAGTAGCGAGGTAACCTTGATATTCATTATTATATTATATACTCTTATATGCATTACTTGGTGAGAGTAGCCATGGTGAGGATGGTAATATAGTATACCTCTTTAGGTGATGAGTTAGTTTCACTTATTGTTCACTGTGATTTAGCATTCTTTCATTACTATTGCATGAGAGGATTCAAGGAGGATCCTACTGAGAATACTGTTATACTCACCATATGATTATATAAAATTTATTTCTGGTGACTTGGAGTAGGTTGTAGATCAAGCTGGTTTCTACTAGCATGGGGTTGCAGGAGCTGTTCGGGCTTGTGGTTGCTGTTATTTTTTACTTTCTTTTGGGTACTTGCAATTTTACACTTCCATTTGTAGTAGTTATTCATGAAATTACATATTTGAACATGGGATTTAATTTATGTTATTGTTGGAGTTGGAGTTGGTTGGTGTCTGTCTTATCTCTCTCTCTTTCGCATGTGTTATCTTTGAGGGTAATGTCCCCCATCTGACTGTTTCCTATACCCTTAGTGCTAGTCACTAACCAGGGGCTACTGGAAGTGGGACTCAGTGGTCATTATCTATCTTCTCACATTTCTAGTCCAGGAGGGGTAAAATCTGTGGCAAGTGGGTCGTGACAGAGTGGAATCAATGGGAGGTTGAGGGATAGGATGGAGTTTGGTGTTAGGAACAAGCGAGGTTGCATGGGTTGTTTGGGAAACATTGTCATTAATTTTTAGAAAGTGATGTAAACACTGAATACCGGCTGAGGCATAGGCATTTAGGGCCCCCTATGATCTGATGTGCAGACCTTTATGTTTACAATGGCTAATAACAATGTGATACTAGTTTTAGGGCAAAGACCTAGGAAAGGATCAGAAATCATTCTTCCTTGTGGTTGTGTTTGAATTGGTAGACCATGAGATAAGTTAACCTAAAATAAATAAAAGAAAAAAATTAATTAATTAATGATTAGTCTTCCATATTCATGGTTTAGGATCTCTAACTTTTTGTTATTTTATATGTATGGCTCCAAGTTGACATCCTCTTTAGGATCGCATAGAATAATTCCAATAGCCTATGCCAGCAGATCATCATAAGGTAGAGGTTGACGATGATGACACTCGAGGGAGGACACTCTGAGAGATTCAGCGCCAGAGTCTACAGAAGTACGAGAGATCTTTTCCAGATGCAGTCATAGAAGACTGGTTAGGGGAGGTCTAGATCGGATTAAGTTTGATCTGTGATCGGAAGGAACACTGGGTGTCCTAGGGTGTGAAGATGTTGCATGGAGCAGCGAGGTAGAAGTGGTTATTGTTCCTCACGGATCGCGAGGAGTCAACGATCTCATGGGAGGTGTTCCGAGACAATTATAGAGTTGAGTTTCTTTCGCCAATCACGAATGCATCCAGTCGCCAGGATATTCTTACCCTTTGACAGGGGAGCTCTTATGTGTGAGAGTTTGAAATATGTTTCAGGAACCTTTTACGATATGTTTAGGACCTATTACCTGATGAGGAAGCAAGGGAAAGGTATTTCAAGGAGTCGTTGCATCCAGAGATCCAATTCTAGGTCACCCCATTTATGCTTAAGAAACATATTTAGGTGATTTATAGGGCATAGGTCATTGAGAAGACATTGTACAGAACATGATCATCACGAGAGGGGAGTCTTCATGATTCCACCTGAATTAGAGTTATGGTTAGGGATTCTTGGTTTTTAGGGCACATGAGTTTCTGTTCAGCATGGGGTAGGTCCCAACCCTCAGTATCTTGTTTCTCCAGGGGTGGAAGATATCATTCCTATGCCAAGGAATCACATGCTAGATTTTCTTATTTTGGTCAAGGTCATCAGCAGTGATAATTCCCTACCATTCAGCGTAGTCATCGTACACCAGGTGTTCTGCTCTAGGTTCCTCCGTTGAGGGAGTTTCAGATGAGGTAGAAGCATCATGTTTCACTAGCTTTAGATCAGCATAGGGTAGATGGGGTAGGCAGAGGATATCCCTATGACACTCCCTTTCCTTATTGAGCAGAGCACGACCATAGTGGTGGTCATCATAAAGGTCGTAGAGGTCATGGAGGAGGTCGTGGTCAACTACATTCTTTGGCGTTTCCATCTCCAGGTGAGCCAGATATCGTCCAAGGTACCCTTTGTTTTTTTACCTTGGTGTATTCCTTGTTTTTATTCATGGGTGACACACTACTTCATATCACCAACCCTTTTCCATTCATTGGGAGTTTAGGTAGAGAGGCTTCCAGTGCCCTTGGCGTTAACTGCACCATTTGGAGGTCGAGATGACTTGGTTGAAGTATGTAGAGACTCTGAGCTAGTGTTGGGGAAACACCTATCTTGGGGAGATTTCCATATTTTCGGATACAACCATATTATGTCATCCTTGGCATGGATTGGTTGTATTTAGTTTAGGCTATCATGGATTGCTTCCAGAGGTATGTTTTTTTATTCGATGTGGATGGAGTTTCAGTGGTGTTCGTTGTTGAGAAAGACCCTCAGATGGGTCAGAGGCGTGTTCTGTCCTTATCATACATGATGGCTGAGCCGATGATGATTTCTTCAGAGGTTCATCAGTTGGTATTTCCTAGGGTTATAGAAGAGTACCCTGCTGTCTTTCCAGAATAGGTTGTAGCATTACCCCCTCGACGAGAGAATGAGTTTGGGATCGAGCTACATCCATGAGCAACTATTTTCTCCATGTATCTCTATAGGATGGCCCCTTTTGTGTTACGAGAGATACATATAGTGCTTGATGGTATATTATATTGCAGTTTTCTTCAGCTGAGTGTGTCACCGTGGGGAACACTGGTTTTGTTCTTGAAGAAGGATGATTTTAGTTTGCGGTTGTGAGTCAATTGTCATCCCATAAACAAAGTGAAAATGAAGAATCACTATCCTCTACCACCTATTGATGATTTATTTGATCAACTGAAGTTTCAAAGTTGGTTCTCAATGATCAAATTGTGGTCAATATATCATTAGATGCGTGTGAAGGATGAGGATATCTCGCATATGGCTTTCTGTTGTCATGGGCATTATGTGTTCATTGTAATATCGTTTGGTGTGACAAATGATCTAGATGTGTTCATGGTATTGATGACTATTGTGTTCCGTGAGTTCCGGGACAAGTTCGTGGTGGTTTTTATCTATGACATCCTTGTGTACTCCACATCTAAGGAGGATCATGCATAGCAACTACATGCAGTTTTGCGAGTTCTTCATCCACATCAAATATTTGGGAAGTTGTCGAAGTGTGAGTTTTCGTCTCAAGAAGTCCGTTTCGTGGGGAATGTTGTGTCTCAGTAGGGAGTAGTTTTTCATCCATCAAAGATAGAAGAAGTTGTGTCTTGGGAAGCCCCCAAGACAACTTCAGAGTTTCAAAGCTTCCTTGGTCTCTCAGGCTACTAAAAGTGGTTCTTAGCCAATTTCTCTCAAGTTGCAACTCCTATGAAAACTTTGACCAAGAAGAATCCGGTGTTCATATGATATAATCAGTGTTAGGAAGCTTTTGAGTATCTAAAGGAGAAGTTATTAAGTTATCCAATTCTTTGACTTCCAGTATAGGGAGTTCAGTTTGATGTTTTATCCGATGCTTCACATCTGGGGTTAGGTTGTGTTCTGATGCAGCAGAGATTAGTTGTTTCTTATGGGTCTCGGAAGTTTCATCCCCATGAACTTAACTATTCCACCCCTGATCTTGAGATGGAAGTTGTGTTGTTTGCTCTGAATTTGAGGAGAAATTACCTCATTGGTGAGTGCTTTTTGGTTTTCACCGATCATTAGATTTTTAGGCATGTTTTATCCCAGTGCAACTTGAACATAGAACAATGTTAGTGGATGGAGTTATTACCAGAATACGACTTCGTAATATCATATACACCTGGAAATGGTAAATTTTTAGATGATTCGTTGAGCCGGAAGTCACATGGTGAAGCAGTGCATGAATCTGGTGATTCATGGAGAGTATTAGAAGAACTGTCAGCTTTACATATTGATATGAGAGAAGTTGGGGTCATAGGTTGTCTTTTTCAGATTACGGATTATTCATCTCTAGTTTAGCAGGTTGGAGAGTCACAGTTGGGGGATCATGAGGTGGAGGTCTAGAGAGACCAACTTGTTTGTGGTGAGGCCCATAATGGTTGGTCTGAGGATGAACAACACCAGGTGTTGTATCATGAATGGATTTTTGTTCCTTTGTCCATGCAAAAAAATGTTCTCAGAGAGTTCCATAGTTCACCTTTATCAGGGAATCCTGGTGTGACAAAGATGTATCGAGCCCTGAGGCGTCAGTTTTGGTGTCCTGGGCTAAAGCGTGCGGTTTCAGAGTTTGTGTCTTGATGTTTGGTCTTCCAGAAGGTGAAGGCCAAACACCATGTTACTTGTTGTCTGCTCCAGCTATTAGATATTCCTCAGTGGAAGTGGGGGGACATCTCAATGGACATTGTTACTGGTTTACCTTGAGATTTGGGAGAACATAATGTTATTTTGGTGGTATTGGATCATTTAACGAAATCATCCAACTTTATGGAAATCTAGGAGTCGAGCTTAGTGGAAGTTTTTTCGAGGTAGTATCTCAAGGATTTAGTGAGACTTAATGGAGTCCCAAGGATGACCATTTCTGATCGAGATACTTGTTTCACCCCTAGGGTGTGTAGAGGTCTCCAGCATGCTTTTGGTCCTCAGCTATGCCTTAGCACTACTTTTCATCCTCATACGGACGGTCAAGTAGATCGGACCATCAATACTCTTGAAGACATGATACACTATTGTGTCTTGGAAATTTTAGGTTCATGGATTAGGCACTTACCCTTATTGTAGTAAACTTATAATAATAGTTTTCACTCCACCATCGTTATGGTGCCATTTGAATCTTTGTATGGTTGGACTTTTCATTCTCTGTTATACTGAACTGGGGTCGGAGTGTCAGAAATTCTCAGATCAGAACTAGTGATGAATACAATAGAGATGGTCTAGGTGATTCGTGAGAAGATGAAGATATCGCAGGATCGTTAGAAATCATATGTCGATCCAATGATGTGACCCTTAGAATTTGATGTTGGGGATCATGTGTTTTTGAAGCTGACTCCCTGTCATGAGAAGCGAAGGATTGGTCATGGGAGTAAGATTTCTCCTTGGTTTGATGGGCCTTTCGAGGTGTTAGCTCTTATTGGAGTTTTGGCATATCATGTAGAACTTCCCCCATAGATGAGCCGGATACATGATGTTTTTCATGTTCACAGCTACATCGTTATATTCACAATGAATCTCACGTCACCGATTGGGGAGACATCAATGTTGATGATGATGTGACCTTTGAAAAGTGGCCTTTGGAGATCCAAGACCACAAATATAATATATTGTGCAGGTGTTCTATCTCCTTGGTTCATGTCTTGTGATGACACGATGTCATGGACGAGAGTACCTAGGAACGTGAGTAACAAATACGTTCTCAATACCTAGAGTTGTTTGATGTTTAACTATTTTCATGTAACGATATCCTCATTGTGGTTATAGACCATTCATGTTTATGAGATGGCTTTCTTTGGTTGCTTCTTGTGGCTTTCACTCTTTTGAGAGGTATCTCGATGGGTGGTTGTTCAGACTTATTTTCTGTTCCATTTTAGGTTAGTTTTGAATTCTCGAGAATGATAATGTTTTGAATGATATCTGAAGTAATGGCCCTGACCTCTTTGGTCCATTCCATAGTGAAAATCTGGTGTTTGAGGTGTTCGGGGAGGTCTAGGTGACTTATCCCCAAAAATTTTACAAATTTCCAGTTCTATGAAAGGTGTAATGGTATCCTTATGTGAAAAGTGCCATCGGTAGTCTTATGTGAATAGTATAATGATAACCTTTTGTGAAAAGTGTCATTGGTAGCCTTATGTGAACAGTTCAATGGTAACTTTATGTGAACACTCTCATCGGTAGCCTTATGTGAACAGTGCAATGGTATGCTTATGTGAACAGTGCCATCGATAGCCTTAGGTGAAGAGTTAATCGGTAACCTTATGTGAGTTGTGTCATCGGTAGCCTAATGTGAACAGTGAAACGGTAGTCTAATGTGAATAGTGTCATCGGTAGCCTTAGGTGAACAGTGCAACGGTAACCTTTTGTCAATAGTGTCCTCAGTAGCCTTATGCGAACAGTGCTATGGACACCTTATATGAACAATGTCCTTGATAGCCTTATGTGAGCTGTGTCATCCGCAGTGTTATGTGAATAGTTCCAATGCTAAACTTATGTGAAGAGTGCAATGGTAAACTTATGTGAACAATGTCATCAATAGGATTATGTGAAAATTGAAACGGTGAGGTCCAAAGATAACATCTTTCCTTTTCCAAATTTTGAGTTCCTGGACAGTTTTTCCGAATGGTGAGGTTCCAACGGTGATGTTCATGAACAATGTTTTTCCGTTTCCAAATTTCATGTTCATGAATACTGTTTACAGAATGGTGAGGTTCCAATGGTGATGTTTCAACAGTGAGTTTCATGATCAATGTTTTTCTTTTTCCAAATTTTGAGTTCATGAACAATGTTTCCAGAACGGCGAGGTTCCAATTGTGAGGATTCAATGGTGATGTTAATGAACAGTGTTATTGCTTTGCCAAATTTCATGTTCATGAATAGTGTTTCTAGAATGGCGAGGTTCCAACAGTGAGGTTTCAATGGCGAGGTTCATGAAAATTGTTTTTGCTTTTCCAAATTTTTAGTTCATGAATTGTGTTTCTAGACAGTGAGGTTTCAACGGTGAGGTTCATAAACATTGTTTTTTCCTTTGCCAAATTTTGAGTACGTAAACAATGTTTCTAGCTTCCTAAAGTTCAACCCTTTAATGGCTCCTTTGATATAAAATGATTTTAAAGCCTAGTTTTAAGGAATCTAAGGCCGATTAAAAGGCCATAACTCCTATATTAATTTTCCTAAGGCTGAAGATGTTTTTTCTTGGTCAAAACATGTGGTTTAATGCAATCTACTTTTAATGGAAAATACAGCGTATCTCAAACCGCTTCTCCATTAAATCTTCTAAGGGGATGAGATATCTTACTCCTTAATCTTTCCTCCTTGTTCTCAGGTATTAGACACTCAAACCTTGCATTCCTTCCCATAGGAGTTGTGCGATCAAGCTTTCCTCCTTGGATTGGTTCCCCTCTGTTTTGAAGAAACCAAGCAGTATCTATCAATCTTCAATATAAGGTATGATCTATTTTAATTATCTGGGGATCATCTCCTTCTGTTTATCCTTTCCCTTTTATGGAATGCTATCTCCATGTTCCTAATGGGCTTTCCTTGGGTGTCGACCGGTGTGGTGGTGTCTCTGCATCCTCGGGTGGATGTAGTTGTCACGGGGGGGGGGGGGGGGGTGTAAACTGTTGTGTGGCTCGTTCTCATACAAAGAACTTTAAGAAACATTCGAGGTATGAGATTCGTTGCTTCTATTTTTTACATGCAACTGTATAGTTAGTATGTTTTATCCCACTAGATCATAATGGAATTGACATAATAAATATTTAAACCAAATAAATAAATTGATATTGATCACATGTTATTTCCTCTTGTTTTGCTACATACAATGATATCTATTCTTAAATTGTTTATATTTTCGTTCAGGATGGAAATTGGTAAAGAAAGTAATGAAAAAATTAATTGATAATTATTTGGATAAAGATAAAGAGGCATTTGAATGAATCTGATTGTTTTTGTTGTAGTTTTTTGATTAATCAAATTGATGCTATAATCATGTTTAATAAATTTGTGATAGCTTAATGTTTAGGTTTCCTAATGTTGGAACCTAAAAATAAAAAATGAGTTAGTCCAAGATGGATTAAAGAACTGGTTGTTTGATAAAAGATAATTCCTTATTGGGTTTTGAGTTACCCAGTTGGTTGTTTAAGGGCCACAAGACCAATTGGTATGGTGTTTGTTTTCCCGCTACTTGTGTTGTTATATGAGCTAGGATGGATGTTTTGATATGTGGAGGCAGGGAGGCCTAATGTCTGTGGAAGGAGTTGGGTCCTAGAGTGGCGAGATTCATTAGTTTATGAATGTGGGTGTCGGGGAGGACACATGGGATGATGAAATGGGTTGGATGTGAATGTTTTGATTCTTGCAGATTCTTATTGGTTGTTTTCCTAATTTACTTTTCACATTCTCAAGGCAGATTTTCTTGCTTACCCTTCTTCTAAAAGGGGTGAAGATTCCTGGGGTATGACACATGCTTTTAATGTTTAGCTTCTCAAGGGAGGATGTGTCTACGTTCTTGTTATACGCGGCAAAGACACGACGGGGTAGTTCATCTACTCACCATATTGAGCCCCCTTGTGTTTAGTAGAATATAATTTATTTCTTTAATTCTTGGGAATATGGGATAGTATTGATGTAAATAAATAATTGAATAAATTATTTTAACACATGGGGTTGGTGTTTGGTGGGCGCAATGATGAGGCTGTAATTTAAAAGAACATTAAAGTTTGGATGTGATGCGAATGAAATATAATGTTGAATTGTTAATGGTTAATTAATCTTTAAATAATTAATTAACATAAAGTGAAACTGATAGAAAGGGAATGATAAAATGTATTAGTGATATTTAAATGGATGTGATCTTATAGGAAACATAGTCTTAGAAGTGGCAGCTAGGAGTTAGAGAGACGTTAGCTGCAGTTGAGTCTAAGACAAGTTTCTTCCCATAGTGTCATTTTGAGCTATAGTGTATTCTATAATTTTAGTGTTTCTATACGGTACACCAAACTATCAGTTATAGAAACTAACACCCTATGGATTCTGATCCTTGGGGGTGTTTTCACCAACATTATGGTTGGAGGATGGATGGATGACTACCCCCTTTGGCCCCACTCTCTTCTCTTGGTAGTTACTTGTGCTGGTTGGCACACCAATTATTTTTCCCCATATATGTGTGTACATGGATGTAATGGCTTGTGGTTATTCACACACATATATTCTGGAAATCGTTTCTATGGACTACTATAGGTGTAATGTGTATAGGCTGTGATGGATTGAGGAGCCTTACTCGGTGTTTGGGCTGTAATGGCTTGAGGTATAATACCCAACGTATGATACACGTTATACGAGCTATGGTGGCTCTTAGAAACTATATAGCTATTTTTCATATGTGGACGTGGTTGTTTTGTTGCATGAGGTGCATATTGTGGTGCTTCTCCCAGGTGTCTGCAGGCAATCCTTTTTGGAGAGAGATGCTTAGGACATGCAAAGTTTGGGAAAAGTGATAATCTAGTGGGGAAGTAATAGAGCGATACCCCTAATATTCATTATTATATTATATACTATTGTATGTGTTACTTGGTGAGAGTAGTCATGGTGAGGCTGGGAACATAGTATACATGTTTAGGTGACGGGTTAGTTTCACTTGATGTTCAATATACTTTAGCATTCTTTCTTTACTGTCGCACAAGAGGCTTTGGGGATGATCCTACTGAGTATACTGTTATTCCCACCATACATTTATATAAAATTTCATTCATGTCACTTGGATCTAGATAGAGATCAAGTTGGTTTCTACTAGCATGGGGTTGCAGGATCTGTTCTGGCTTGTGGTTGCTTCTGTTTTTACTTTATTTTGGGTATTTACAGTTTTAACCTTCTAGCTGTATTAGTTTTTCATGACATTACATATCTATACATGGTATTTCATTTATTTTGTTTTCTGAGTTGGAGTTGGTTGGTGTCTGTCTCATCTCTCTCTCTTTCGCATGTGTTCTCTTAGAGGGTAATGCGTCCCATCTGTGTGTTTACTATACCCTCAGTGCTAGTCACCAACCCGGGGCCTACTGGAGGTGGGACTCGGGGGTCATTATCTCCCTTCTCACATTTCCGGCCCAGGAGGGGTACACTTTGGGCGAAAGGGGTCGTGAAACTATCTTTTCCTCTCATTAGAAGAGAATTATAAACATTAATCGTGAATACATGAGAACTGTGGAATTTATAAGAAATGATTTTCATTTTTATCACCATCCATGATAATTTTATTTATTATTATATTTAATATATAAAAATCATGTCAATATTAGTATTATGATTAATTATATTATGATAATATTTTATGAATATTTCCTCTATGGTTAACATACATAAGGAATTAAGGAAATATTGACTGATTAACATCAAGTAAATGATATTGTAATGAAATTATATAATAAATAAGTTTAATTTGATAATATATGGTATACGAAATTCCAATCTCAATTCACTGATACATGACCCAACTCAGTGGATACTAATTTTCAAGCATTTCTCCTCATATTCTATAGTCTTGTGGTCATCCAGTGAGGTTATACAATGGAACAGTGAGAGGAATATACCATCATAATCATAGTATAGAACAATATTCTATTTGAAAGAACAAAAAATCTATAATAATAATGTAATAAATAATAGACTATCCAAATAATAATAAACAGGAATAAGAAATAATATCCAATGTCATATATAAAATATTGATGATATGATGCTATACAAAATGGGGAGTAAGGGAAACATGAAGCATGTATACAATGTTAAAAGCTCTAAAAAATATAAAAAATGAACAAAAACCATCTCTATTAACTAAGTGAGAATAATATCAGTTATACACCCCATAATAAATCATACTATAGAAATAGATCATCTATAGTTGGTTACCTCCCCTTAACCCTACGTGCATCCATGAAGCCTTTTGTAGTACAAATCAGTGAATCAGGCATACTATAATTAAAACATAGTAGGCCCCCACCAATGATGTCTAGAAGTATCCAGTATATAAATATTAATTGAGTAGTGTTTTGGAATAATCAATAAAATAAAGAAATGAATAAAACACTTAATTTGGAGTTCCTCATGGGCTACCTATATGATACTACCTACTTCAGCTTAAGCTAGAATATCCCTAAAGAATTTCATTCATAAAATTATATTTATTAGGCCATGATATGATTAATACTACTAAGGATTCAATGTATAGTGATTATCATTTCTGTTCTCGTAACTTCCATGGATTTTAAGTTTAATAAGCCTGGTTAAATCCATAGGGGTGTACCTCTAGTAATTATCCTTAAAGGGGGAGTTTTACTCAATCACTATGAATAAGTCACTAGGTATCCTTAGCATGATACTTGGAAGGATCCCAAGGAATAATCCAATGTGGTCCATAACATTAATTCAAATACAAAGAGAATCATCCAAGGAATTTAACTTAATTTTTGGAAATATAGAGGACCTTCAATTCCATGTTAGGTTGTTCACAGTCTAATATAAACAAAAAAAATCCAATCATCATAATTCACATACTAGACACAACAATAAATTGGATGGAATCCCATGTGTCTATCCAAGGAAGACCATAATAGGAATCCAAGTACAACTCAGGTTTTTCCACCTTAAAAGATAATTCATCTCGATGACCATAATCGAGTATGATATAATAATTATTCAAGTAACCATAATCATTTTAACAATAATGATCATAAATTACAATTAAATAAGTGATATGTGAAATAGTCATTCAATTCACATTTCATCCAGCCCCATTAAGTCATGGGGATAAGTTATATTATAATAAGGGTTACATGAAAAGTCATTTCCATTCATGCCCCTTCATTTAATTTAATCATTCAATTTATTCACTTCAATAATATGAATAATAAAAACCAACCCAAATTCACTTAGTAGGTGGGTTACTATCATAACAATTTTTAAAGGCTCATTGAAATATAATAAACACACCCAAAGTGGTGGTGTCATTCAAGGTAAATAACTTTAGACAATATCTTTGTTAAGTGGGATATTCTATTTTTGGTTTAAAACGTTGATTAGTAAAATATTACATTTCGTAGGTTTCATATAGATTTTCATCTACCAGGTACACATATTCTTGATATAGATATCCAAATTTTTAAGGAAAAAGAAATAGACGACATACTTTATACCTAAAATCATATCACTTTATAGTATCAACCACTAATACTAGTTAGAACAAGATTAAAATGTGAAATAGAAAAAAATTGTAAAAATGGTATGTTAGATCACATGAAGATGACAACGAAGAATGGAAGATAAATGATGATAAGAAACAAAAGGAACTATAGACTTACTACTGACTATTAAACATGATGAATGAAAGTAAATTATTCGAATGTATAAAAGAGATAACTCAAACAATATGTGTAATAGGGAGAGATATCACAAATTTTGTAGTTTTTGTGTAACATAGGATGGGGTAAGGATGTTTGAGTTTTAAGGGAAAAGAGAAAAACTGGTCATTTTACACATTTCAAGAGAGTACCTAGTTTGACCGCATGGTTGGCCAAATGTTTTTCCATAACATCGCCACAAAATATCTTGTTGGATATGCTCAACACCTTATTATAAAAACCTTGAATTTTTAATGCATTCTCACTATTCAATGAGACAACCCTCTCACATGACTAGACACACAACTAGAGAAACCTTGCGATACTCGTGATCACCATACCAAAAATTTTATATATGATCTTCCTCATCCCTATAGCCTCTCTTTCATGGTTAAAAAATCTTTTCATAACATTATTGGGTTCCATGTTTGATCCACATGTTTATCACTAACTATACACCAACCATGAACCTTACTCCATTTTTCAAAAAAAAAACGGATCATCGGGCTCTAAAAAATCCCCAAATTCTCCTCAAACATTCTTTAATAATTTAAGAGTTTATAGAATGGTAATTTTTTTAAATGGGTAATTTATGTATATCCACCTATTTGAGAAACCAGGATCCTATAATATCCCCTATTTAAGACAACTCATCCTTAAGTTTCCCTTCTGAGTGTGGTTGAGAAACACATGTGAACTACTCCAGTGACTGAGCTGGTACATCTGACTTATGCTCTAGGTTCTAATACTAAACGTGTTCATGCATCCATAGAACCTAAACTAATATAGCCAAATTTTCCTGATGATCCTCCATGATCTGATACCCGATACATATAATACAATCTTCAAAAGAAGGGTCAAAATCCAACTCCATCTCAACAGGATCATGGAATTGAGATGAGTTTGAATAGCAATTACAAAACTTATAATTTTGTAGAAAATCATGAATAGTCATAAATTATTATGGATTTTCTATATAAAATCCACTAGTCTTACTATATATTATATCTCGAGAGGTCTGATGAACAATGTTGATAACATACATTGATATATAAATCATCGATGCCCCTGTCTTGTAGAAACATGCAAGAAGACTCGATCCCTAACCTATAACTATAGAGGTCTTAGACAGTGATCAACATAGAACTTATGACTATAATGAGAGGTATAAATAAATTCATAAACATCTATACTAGCTCTGATGTTTCCATTATTATATTTATTCCCTGTAGTGAAACATCTTGTACCTCTTACCACTATAGGGGTTAACATAACAACCTACCATACAAGGTTGCATAAGGACCCATTAATATAGTTTATTGAATATTTTTATTATAATAATATTTAATAGTTATTATTTTTTTCTACCAAGAACCTCCAAAATCAAGGATCCATACATGGATCTTGTCCTCTAACACCTGTATCATGTGCATGCACTAACAATTGGATTGAGGGTGGAAGGATGTACATATAAGTACATTTGAACATAAACCCTTATACAAACCCTACTAGAAACTTGACATAAAATGAGATTACATATATAATAAAATAGTGTATACAACTTCATAAATTAGTATAACATCATCATTTTATATCCTCCCAATATCATCCATTGAGATGGACTCCATGATAGTTAAGTAACAAGGGACCCTTCTAAAAAAATCCATAATCACTCATATGGTCACACTTCACTGAGGGGAGTTCTATAAACCCATAAAAATATATAGTAATGTAATACCATTTATACTATGGAATGGGAAATGGATGTAGAAACATGGAAGATCACTAGAGTTCAACCTTCACCTAATGAAAGGTGGAATATTGAGTAAGAAAACCTTCTACATTCCTCTTCATACAAGGCAATCAATACTGGTGGTGTAAGTCATGGTGCATCTTTCTAGGTATGGTATGTACTAATAATTTTTAGGAATGATATTCTCATATCAACTCCTCCCGTATTTGTATATTAAACTATAAATGTACCTGAATACAAAGGATTTCATCCTCACCCATCACCAAACTAGGAGGTGGGTTGTCACCTAAAATGAATTCCCTTCGGAAAAACCCTTTGGGATATGAATGTTTTCTTATCTTAAATCTACTTATAATTGAATTAGTAACCTATATATCTATGATTAAGGGATACCAATGATTCTTTGGAACTTCTAGATGCATATAAAAAAATAGATACGTCAACTTCCACTCACTACTGGACTCGTAAACTTCTTATGTCGATGTATTTTATCTTAGAGCATACACTGATGCATTTCCTTCCCCATGAAGAAAAGAACAGCCAATATTGAATTACTATTGGAATTTAAAAAATATTCAGTGTCTCAGATTAAAAACATGATTGGTGAATTTTTATTTGAGTCTTTCAAGTTCGATGTATACGATGAACTACTCTCCCAAAAATTAATGCCTCCAGAAATACATATCGAGAACAACTGCAACTAGTTCATGATCATGCATCATGTAAGTGTCCGCATGAGGCCTCAACTATAAATAATCATATTCTATAACTCAAAATCCATGGATTAGAATGGCTTCTATCCTAATACCTAAATCATCAAAATAAAAAATATATCTTTTCTAGAATTAGGTAAGGTATGGATCGATGATTAATGCAATCTTTCTTTTATCCTATTGAAGGATTTACCACAATATTTCAACACTGAATATTTGATTCCCTTCTTGGTCGATATCATAATACATTCTGAGATGCATTAGGTTTCTTGTATAAAATTTCTATAAAATAATGATATCTCTAGGAAATTTTCTAATTTCAATGATATTATTGAGATGATCATAGGAAACCATTTCTCTCACCATCTCTACATCTAGATGTTATCCTAACTATGAGATAATGTCACATATGAAGTGAACATCATCAATCCATAAGTTAAATTTCATGATATTGGCATATAACCTATAATTTGTTAGTGTTCTAAATATTTAATCAAGGTTTCTGGAGTGATCATGTCAAGTCTTTGAGTACACCAAGGTTTCAACCATGAAAATACCACAAAATAAACCAAATGAGGATGTAAAACCTTATTCATTAGGGACATAAATTAGGTGGTGTTGTTCATCAGAGTGAAAAACATTACCAAATAAAAATAATTTCCATATCTTCTCCACAAATTATTACAAGGTATATATGATGTACTGAGTCATACATGATGATTTTCTAACAAAACATTAATCGTCAAGAATTCCTTAGATCCATAGATTTGGAGAAATATATTTTTTATACATAGTAAAGGTTATTGATTCATAACTATATGAGGATTAAATTTCTAATATTCAGTTCATAGTTAAACGGTCCAATACTCTCTTTTATAGAAAGGTATAGATAAACCCCACGATGATGTACTAGTTCATATATACCCTTTATAATATTGTTTTTCTAATTTCCTGTTGTGTTCCTGAAGATTAGTAGGAGGCATTAAGTAATATAGGATAGATTCCAGTACTGATCCTGGAAGAAAGAAAATAGTTAAATCTGCTTATCTCTTAAGAGAAAACCCATAATATTCATCAGGAAATATATCCCCATAATAATACACCATATCAGGGAAATCTATTTGATTTTTTCCTTGACAACTATGAAAAAAACATACAATTTGGGATATCAATCCACCCATCGAATGATTATTGGGTCCAAAACTACATTGTAGGAAATCTCATTCTCCTTTGATAACATAGTTTCCACCTTTGAGTGTTATGAATAAAACTATCTTAACAGATAAATTGAAATTAGAATAATATTATACTAACTAGTCCCTTATATTAATATCATAATAGAATATCATCTTAAGGATTAAAAGATTCTATAAGAAGTAATAATGGAAAATTTCAAGGGTAACTACAAGAATTATCATAACCAATCTAATTGTACTCATAGTGTAGAATCAAGAGATAACTCTATAGAAAATAATATTGAACTTTGATCCTAAGAAATTACACAATAGCCACAAATACGAAAAATTATAAAGCTCTTGTGTCAAATAAAGTAAATATGAATTTATATGATACTAAAATTTTACCTCGAACTGAATATGGACCAACACTCTTCTCGTTAAGAATAGGCTGTAGTTCATATATCAGTCTTAATCCATAGACCCAATAGTTACCTTAAATACCATAAACAGGTCTTCCCTAATGGCGCTACAATTCAAATATCAATCTTCCTTGATAATGAATAAAACCTCTGCCTAATTGGATTGTAGTTCTCCATCTCAATACTAGACATGCAGCTTCAATTCAATCACAACAACCATGGGTCATTGTAGATCCTCTTTCACTCGACACAAGAGGAATCATTCTACAAAATCGATAAAGATTACCCTTATCTTAACAATCCTTACACTCAGCTAATCCTCACAATAGTGAGTAATCATTTTTCTTATCCTAACACATTGGTGAAAAGTCACATGGATTCTGGGGAACACACCCTGACTACTTATTTATTAAAAAGAATGAACAAAATAATGTTTATTTATTCCCAATAAACTACATTCCTATTAAAGTATTGAACCATTGTACCCCATACATTCAGATTTTATTAGGTTACACTCTGATATGAGACCGTACTTCACTATCTTGGTGTTAGTAGTCAAACGAAAAACATTGACCTAAGATCCTATGTTATAGATGAGTCCATACTAAAACCACTTATAATTCTATATTTTTCACAAAATATAGCATAATGAAACATTTAATCTCCATGAAATGAGTAGTATAATACATAATAGATAATGTTAACAAATCGAGGTGTATAAACTCTCTAGCTCAGTCAACCATCAAAGGAATGAAATAATCATTGTTGTTAGTATGGGAATCCTTCCACACCATAACCCAATGTTAATCATCCAGGGTCAAACCATCCCAAAATCTCTTTGAAGACCCCATAAGTATATATGTTTTGAGATTCAACCTTCTTTTTGGAGATGTCTTCAAATTCTCAAATAGAGATAAATTGGAATTTATCCCTAAATCAATGACTTGAGGACCATCTTCCCCCGAAAAGGTAGGAGGGTGTTAAATACAATAATTCTCATGAAATACCAAACTAATTAGATATAGGTCAAATTTTTTCCAATTAGGGCTCTACTAACTATATGAAAACCACTTGAGGATGGCCACTAATTCCAAAATTTTGATTAAAACGAGGTATAGATGATAGAAATTTTTGATAGTTAGGTCCCACAACATCAAGAGTATGTTTATTTCTTCTTTCCTACCATTTGACCGAATAATTTCATAAAGGTATATATCGTCAATTCTATAGAACCACATAAAAATGAAATTTGATAAAAGAATGAATTTACATATAAGATTAGGAAATTTAGTAATCATTCTTATACGCTATCCAATACGAATATTTCATCTTATAATTAAAGGACTATGTGACATAAAATATTATAGGGGAACCAAATATATAATCCAAAATATCCACTAATACTTCAGGTCATGGAAAATATTCCATCTATTGTAAAAGAGGACCCAATATATGGAGTTGAAATTTAATGTTATAGAGGAAAACACTCATTAAATTATAATTGGCCTCACCATTTAACAACATAAAATTTCTTTTGGTTTTTGGAAATAATTAATTTCATATGAATATTTATTTTCATCATGGTCCCATTAGCTATGTTTCCACCTCATTTTATAAAGATAGATCATTATAAGTTACAATAGGAATGTCATGTAACTAAATAAAACTTTTTTACATATAGTATAATAATTTAACAATTAATTTGTGATTATTTAATCATATCGATCTTAATTCACAATTTAAAGAGTATAATATTTATAAATTACAATTAGAATCCATTTAGTCATAATGAATTATCATTTCATCTCTTATAAAGGCTTTTAAATTTCTCAAACATGTGATAATTGGTTAGTTAAGAATCCTCCATCAAGCTAAATGAGAAAACATAGATTATGTTGGTGTAGAAACTTTTAATAAGAAATTATTTTTCCCTTTCTTGTACGAAACATTATTATAATTTTAAACATATCAATCAAGGATAAATTGTAATTCTCTTGGAAATGTGTGTAATAAAATAATAATGATGTGGAATAAGCATGAAATCATAATCCATAAGTTCTTATACAGATTCATGGTAAAAAAATCCATGTCATACTATGTCATGTGGGTCAATCCATAGTCATAACAATCTTCAAAAATCATATGAATCACCCCATGGTGATATAATAAAACTATAATAACAGAAAACTAAAACATCAATTCATATACCTAGAAAGTTGTATTTTTCAATATATGTGGGTTAGATAATCCCAGACACATGCTCCTTACCAAATTCTGAAACATCATTATATCCTCCCCAATAGCCAAAAACAATAAAAAATAAATATATGCTCTGATGCAACTTATGTTGTACCAAACTTGATCTACGAATTAGTGACTCGAGTTGATGGAAACATGTACCCAAGTAGGTACGCCCATATTATATAGGTTTCAGAATTGTATCGATGGTCTAAAGTAGTATAGCGAGGAGACTATAAACTTATTACTAGATTAAAACACAATGATATATAATAATCAGAACAAAAAATTAATGATAACGAAGCAGTAGATAATTGAACATCTAGATAATACTAAAATGGAAAATGAAATTATAACTAGTATTTTATAAAAACTATTTATTTCATGATGCTAATAAAATGAGGGGTAAGGGAAGTAGTCAATAAACATATAAAAGTTCATGATCTACACAATATAGAAAATTATCATAAGATATCTCCAATGTAATCACAACAACAATCTTGATCCTCTTATCCCGTACTCCATTTTTGTGTAGAAAACAAGCATCGATAATAGAATGCTTCCCCCACTCATAGTGGATATGTTTGTGAAATTCAAAATCTATTTTCTAACAATCATGATGAAAATTAATAATTACCATGAATGACATAGTTTATAAATACTGTTTCATATAATGTTTTCTGAATTAGATATGCTATATCTTATTTTACATTATTATGTGCGTCCACACTATGATTATATTTTCTTACATTATGAAATTTTGGTTTTATTCAATGGATGGAACCTAAAAGACCCTTGTTAATGATAATTGATACAAATAATGAAATTATTTTCTTCCTATCAAACCAAATGTAATGGGAGTTCTAATGACAAATATTGTTTCTATGTTCACAAAATATTCTTATGATATGAATCACAGTAAACAGAAAAATGAGAGAAATATGGACCAAAATTATATTGAGTCCTATATGAGGAATCATCCCCCATCATTTAGTGGTTCTGCTAACATACCAGTTTCTTATCAATGGATTAGTACCACTGAAAGGATTTTTTCCCATTGATTGGAGAACAAAAAATTTATTTTCATTGTCTATCATTTGGAAGGTGTACCAGATCAATGATGTAATATTATCAAGAATGTGGAGAAATAATATAAAATTCACTCTATAGCGTGGGATGAATTTAAGAGAATATTTTTCAATAACCACTTTCCTCATATTCATCATATGAAAATAGGGAAGAAATTATATGATTTAAAATAGATGTATGATGAATGTTTTGGTACTTATGAGGTATATTTTATAAGAGTTTCAATGTACCCATCTTGTATTATCATCCAATATGAACAAAATATTGTTCTATTCATTCATGGATTAAAACCATTTCTTTTAATGGATGTATCCAAAAGGGAATACAGTAGCTATTAAGAAGTTGTTTGTTTTTTTATCATAGCGAAAACAGATATTGGATTTACCTATCAATCACGTGGTTTTTATTAGAAAAGAAACATGAAATTGAAGAAAAACACCAATAACCATATAGAAAAAAATATGAATGTAATTTTATGATGTAATTGTAAAAGGAAAAATGTAGAACATTGTCTTTAGTGGACTACTAAATTGTTCACATTTGTAAATGAAGGTCATCTAGTGGATAAATGCTTATGTGAGAGAATAAAGTTAGCTAATGATGCATACTTGGTGAAATATATACAAAATGAACGACCCACATTCCATTGTTTCAAATGAAAGTATTTTGGGAATTAGGTGAATATATTACCTAATATATGGGATAATGAAGTTGATAATCAATAATAGACTCAGAAGACAATGGATAAAGGGAAATATTATTCAATCACAATAGTTGAAGTAGATCATGAAAATTAAAGAACACTTATCCGACATACACTAGTGAGGAATTTCATGTTTGATTTTGTATGAATGATCCCTATAAAAATATTATTATTCTACCTTTTGGGAGACATTATGTGATTCTATGAAATGATTATATCTCTGTACATAGATTTTGGGATTAGAAAATCAATTTTGATATTATTAATCCACTTATGGTCACCAATCAGTGCAAGGATGTTCCAAAATTGCCAATGGAAATGTATTTTTGACTAAGAGTAGAGGTTATTTAAGGATTAAAGGGTGAAAAACATTTTTGAAGCATGTATGTATCTATTTAATATTAAAATAAGTTTTATGGATACCATCATGGGTTTATGTGTTTATGGATGGGCATATGTTCAATTTCTTATAAATCCCTTTTGAGGTTTTATGTCATGGCTGTTTGTAAAGAGTAGTCATAAATGGGTGAGATCTTTGGAAATAAAATCCATTGAATTTGAATATTATTTTATCAAAATGTTGTATGGATAGTGATTCATTTACAATATTTTTACATAAGTTTAACGTTATTGGAAGTGTTTAGGGTTTATAATATCGTCAATGTTGTGGTAAGTATAGGTGATTAAAAATTTAGGATATCAAAGGAATTATATTAATATAGTTTTGTAAAAGGGATAACCAATATAATGGGTGACAACCCACATCATCTGGTAAGGCAATAGAGTCAAAACAACAAATTAAGCATGATATGGTTGTAACACCTACCAAGAGTATATATGAAAGAGTTTTTATGGTGGAATGACAAGAATAAATATATTGCTGAGTATGTGTGTTAGTGTGTAATATTCCATAAAGTTAACCCCGAGAGACAAATTTCTAAGGGGATGTTACAACCCTTACCCATACAAGAATTGAAATTGGAAAACCTCACCATGTATTTTTTCATTAGACTCCCCAAAACATATAATGGGCATAATGATATATGGTTTTTTGTTGATCACCCTAAATATATAGAACAAATCATTTATATAAGATATGATTTCTATTAGGATCATATTTCGAGGATATATATTAATTAATTTCTATTGTTTTATGGAGTACCATAATCAATTGTATTTGATCGGGATCTAGGGAGTACCTCAATGTTCTGAAAAAATCTTTAGTAATCTCCTGATACAAAGTTAGGTTTTAGAACAATGTATCATTCCCATATACAAGGTTAGTCTAACAGAATAATTAAACCCTATATAATATTATTATACCATATTTTATAGATTTCAAATTTTCTTGGGATCAACCCCTTAATCTAGTTGAGTATTATTAAAATAATAGCTTTTACTCATGCCTTCAGAATGATTCATATGACTCCCAGTATAGAGGGAAGTGCAGAACACCATTGTATTATGATAATGTTGTAGAAGTAAATCTATTGGGACCTGATGTATCTGATGAATTGATAGTTACAGTTATATCTATTTAACAACACATAAGATAAGTACAAATTTGACAGAGAATCCATTGAGACAATCACCAACGTGATATAGAATATTAATTTGGTTACAAGGTGTTTTAAAAAATACATGGGAAATGATAATGATATTAATATATAAGGGTAATCTAAGACCTAGGTATGTGATACCCTTTTATGATATTGATCATATCCAGACCGTATCTTATCTATTTCCGTATCAACTAAACCACTTCTTGGATATTGTTGTGTTCAATGTATCTATCCCATGGAAGTACATAGCTATTTATTCATATGTAATAAATTAAGATTCCAAACCCATGGATCATAGTCTTTCTTATGAGGAAAACATGGTGTATATTATGGATTATAGAGGGAATGTTATATGAAACTAGGCCACCGCTCTGATCAATGTTTTGTGGTGAAACCACAAATTTAACGAAGTTACATGGGAACTTATAGATTTAGTGAGGTAGAATTATCTGCATTTGTTTTTATTCGAGTGAAGAATTATGAGGAAAAAATTTATTTTATGGGGGGTAGAATATAATTCCCCTAAATATAATAAATTATAATTTTAAATAAATTAAATTTCATTGATAGCTTTTCTTAAATGAAAAATCTAGTTTTAGTAGACTAGAATATACTACTTATATTATTATTTACTATTATAATGTAACTTCTAAATTTTAAATTATAAATAGGGAAAAAGCATTTTTAAAATTTTATATAAAACTTTTTTATAGATAAAATTTATTTATAAATAATTACTTAATATTTATTAAAGTATTTATATGATTTGAAAATACTTTTTTTCTTCTGAAAGGTGATTTCTATTGCGTTTTGTGAATAAATAAAAAATAATAATTTATGAAAATTTTAGAAAACATATTTTAATGAATTAGTTTCATTTTTGGAATACAAATTTCGAATTTATATTTTTAGTGCTTTTTGGTTATTTTTAAAAAAAATATATTTTTTCGATGAATAGTAAAAAAATTACTCATTCTTATTCAAAGCTTCTTTTACATTTAATGAATTTAAAAAGTGAAATATTATCTAAAAATGTTTCAAATTTAATAATAGATTAATTATACTTTTATGAAAATAATTTCTATTGTTGGAATCAATTTTGAATTGAATTTTTATATTAAAACATTCAATACTTATAGAAATTTTATCTTTGCCAAACCTCTTTTCATTGATTCTAGAGGTTTAATTTTAAATTAAAATTTTCCCCTTATAAGACACTAATTTATATTAATGGATTCTATATATGTATATATAATAATTAATATTATATGATACAAACAAATTAATTTTTTTTCAATATAAATAGAAAAAATAGTAAAAATTAATAACTATGGTTATGGATAAAATGAGTTTGCCTATACTAAAGCGATAAGTGGTAAAATGACTTAATAAATTTTAAAAATCAAATTTTATTGAAATATATAAATCTTATACAAGATATAATGTTCTATAATGATTAATTTTTGATCATTTTTTCTTCTAAAAAACATAGAAACATCATTTTCATTTCAAAAATTCCATGTGTGGGCTCTCACCCACTTATAAATGGGAAACCCCTCTCATCTCATATTCACAATACTAAAACATATATTTTTTTGAAGAACAAAATAATAATTTACATACTTCCCCAATCACATCATATTGTCCTTGGTTTGATTAGGAATCCATCATAAGAATGATTTTAGTGTAAACCTCTACAGGACATTTGAAGTATCAGTATCTCTCTCAACCATGAATTTAAATTTTGTTTATTCTTCCACCATAATAAATATTTATTATTATATAATATCAAATTTATAAACAACATAAATATATGTTATTATGTTAATTTAATATCATATATTCACATCCTCTTCCATAAAATTGAAAAAACACCATCGATCAAGTGTACAATGAACTACCCCCTCGAGAACTACTTTAATTCATATTCAATAACCAAAACTAATACATATATATAAAAAATATATTTCACATATTAATATTGTATGTATTTTATAATTATACCACGTTAATTATAATAAAACATAATCATTATTACTATCTATTCTGTGGGAATTCAATTACATTGCTCTTGTATGCAATATATTATCACCTCACGAAGCGATGAGATAAATTTTTAACTTATTCATTACAAGGAATTTAATTAACACGGTTTGAATGAAAATAAGTTATATATACTAAATAATATTATTATCTAAAGGTAATAAATTATTTACATTTATTGATTTTCATCCACTGAGAAAATAAAAAATGTTCATGCGTACGGACAACCCACCATCTCCATGAACGATGTAATTAATTTCCTATATGTGACATAAATGTTTTAATATAAATAAATATATAATAAATGTATATTATATTTACATCATTGTTAAATTTCCAGATATTATTGAACCCTGATCAATTTAAGATGACCATAACTACCAAACCAATATATATATGAAAAATAAAGCAGTTATTACCCAAAACATGATTTTAATAAGGAATTTTAAATATGAAGATAACAAATTGTCATAATTAAATCATATATGGATTGATAAACAAATTTTGTTTGTCACAATAATATAATATTCATCATAAAATAGATTCAAATTTGTATAATGGAATTCGATAACATTTGTAAGATATTTTCTTGTCGATTTTATTTCAGTTGGATGCATACCTTAAACACCACTTCATTCTTTTGTGTGGTATATATACTACCCAAGAATTACTTTTTATATTATCTTCAGGAAATTATATGATATAAGTATCCATTTAATTTTATTTCATTCATGGGGATTATGATTCAAAAGATAAAGAATATGTAAAAATGGTTTATGTTAAAATATCATTGTTTATCAGGATTGTTTATTAGTATATTTGAAAGGATGAAATTTAATGATTCACCTATCAAGATACTAATTAGTTTTCTTCTCCATTTTTTATTATCTTAAATTTTTTTTTCATTTCATTTTCCCCACATTATGAAATCTAAATACCAAAATAATGTTTTTATGGGAAAATGAAATTTTTTTCTTTCTCTGGTCAAAAACCCTTTTTTCATTCATGTCCATGTTTTCTAAAAATGTTCTAAATTAAGTTTTATTATTTAATTTTTTTGTCTTTAGTCAATTATTCTAATGTATCAAATTTCTAAAATTATTTTAAAATTATTTTTCTTGTCATTTTATCAATGAAGTAGTTTGTAATTTTTACTAAAAAATGTGAAATGAATATTAGATTTAATGTGTATGCTATGAATTAAAATTTCCTACAACATCAAAAAAAATTATTTGAATAATACATGACATGTTTTCAATTTTATTTTTCAAAAAAATTTCCGTAACATTTGGTAACATTATAGATTTTTTAGAAGTGATTTCAAATAAAAAGATAGTTTACTCAAGAATGTTTTAATGATATTTTATGATTTTTCTCATGAATGATATAAACCTCTGGTGTTTCTTATCATTTAATGGGGATATGATACAATGAAACCTTAATTATTGATTCCTTGGATGGTTTTTATAGATTAGTATGTTGAAATTTTTTCAATGAAACCCTTTCATTTTCCATGGGTAATGATATTATGAATTAATGAATGTTTATGAAACATATTTCTTTTCCATGTGTCATACTAGGATGAAAGGTTTATATGTCCTGTTCCTTTTTTCATTTGTTATGACACATTGAGTTTTTATGATCATGTACTATAAAAATTTATGGATTATTGGATGGGTGAGACCTATATCTATTACCAACGAAGTGGGTATCTTTTTATATACCATGATATAATTATAGGAAACATGTCGATGTGCTTGATTTTATACGGAAAATAGGCCAATGTGTTTGTTGCACTGTGGGAAAAAGGAGATAATTGATGATATGCTATGAAATGGGAAATAGATGTTGATGCCTTATTTTTTATAATTTTATAGTCATCGTTATTGACAATTAAATTTGAAATGGTTTATATAATTGTGATTCTCCACACGTAAATGACATAATCATATGAATCGTGATTGATTTAGGATGATTTATCACTCTTATGGTTTATTTATTCTGATATGATAATGTTTTATAACAGGGAATATGTTAATGATCTAGGATAGATTGGATATGAAAGTTGTATTTTATATTCATCATATCATACCCTTATACTCATTATATTATTTTATATGACCACCAATTGATATCTTATATGTTTATCCTTACTAAGAATATGATCTCACCATCTCTTCTATGTTAATTCTCCTTGTTATGAAAAAATGTTTGGGTAGGGAATGTATATAAAGTATAATAATTTGGAAGTTCTTTATATGAGATGTTCAATATCATTCATGAAATATGAATATGGTGTATCTAGTATCCAAACACACTTAAGTTTTTCAATTCCCAATATTTTATTTATGAAATTTATTAAATATTCATCTATGAAGATGTAATATCAATTTATAAAAACCAGGGGTGATTACATGCATCCATGATGTCTGTCAGGGTACCAATCCCTATACTGAACATGGTAGAGTAAAATTCAGTGGGCCACATACAAAAGTGTCTAGAAATATGAATTATATATATATATATATATAATTTTTAGAGTGTAGGTATAATCAAATAAAAGTAAATAATAAATAAAATGTGTCAGTTTTCGATACTTATGGTATATTTTTATGATACTATCATATTCAGAATAAGTTAAAATGTCTCCAAACTAGTAAATTTTTAATTTTTTATATATTTTATATACTAGATTTATACAACCAAGGAATACATGTATATTTTTAATGATGTGAGTTCTCATAATTTACTTAAATTTTATGTTTAATAATCTAGTTTAAAACCATAGGGGTGTACCCTTGAGAATTCACCTTATAGGGGGAGTTCCACTCGAGACCTTGTAATAAGTCACTAGGTAACCCCAGTGTGAGACATGAAAGTAGACCAATGAATAATACAAGTTAGTCCATAAAAACATTCTATACTAAAGGATAATCATCATATCCATTCAATTTAATATTAAAAAAATACAAAGAACCTATAACTTCAAGCTATGACATTGACAATCAGAGAAAAAGACTAATCTTGGTGTAGTGTTTCACTATACAGACACATCAATGAATCATTTGAAATACCATGAGTACATACACAAAAAACCACAATGAGAGTAAAAGTATCACTTAGGGAATGTCAAACTCTCATTGTAATTTAGTTATGTGGATATAATCAAGAATGATATAATAATTATTCAAGTTACCACAATCATAAGAATAGTCATTTTTATAATTCACATTAAAATAATTTCTATGTTAAATGGTCATGTCATATACATTTAATTTAATCCAATTAGTCATTATTATAATTCATAGTTTAACCAGGGTCATGTTAACTAGATTTTACATTCACATTCATTCATTTCATTTAACATATAAATTTAGTTAATTCAATCATTTGAGTCATAAAAAAAGACAACCCCGCATAGGTTGTGGGTTGGTCTCAAAGTAATTTATAAATGTGACAAGTGAATTCAATAAACACAACCAAATTGGTGGTACTACTCAATGGAGGAAACAACTATAAATATAAATTGTATATTAGAGTGTAATAATCCATGATTTTTATGAAATCAATTTTTTAAATAATTTGATTTCATTGATATCCTACGTTCTACGCAATATCATGTTTAGACTAACCATGAAACGTTATATTTCCATTATAACATATCCATGAAATTGTAATAAATAAATATTAATAACTAAATTATGAAATAAATAAAAACGTACAATTTAATATGAATATATTTGTAATTTATTATAAAAATAATCACACCATTTTTATTCATGTCATGTAATTCTTCAAAAATATATTTTCTTCAAAAATGATTTATTATTCTTTTTGTGAGTGAATATTAATTTATGGATGTTTTAGAAAGTATAATTTAAAAAATTAATCTAATTCTATAATTATTAATATAAAATTAATCATAAAATGGGTTTTTGATAATATTTTTTTAATCATTAATTTTTATGGAATAATGGAAAAGTAACTATTTTTATTGGGAAATGTATTTTATTTTGAAGTCTTTATTTGGTAAATTTATGTTCCTTAGTAGTTTTAAATTTTAATTATATTATTATTACATAAAATAACCAATTTATTTTTTGAATTTTTTTATACACAGATTTAGTTCAAAAACATTTTATGTTAAAAAAGATTGTTTTTTGAAAAATGATATTTCATAGCATTATACAGGTTTTATATTAAATTAAATTCTTATATTCAATATTTTTAATTTTGAAAAATGGATTCCATAATTAGATTTATAAGGTCCAGATTTAGTAAATAGAACCCTTTTATTTTTCTCAATTTGAATTGTAACCAATGTAATATTTGTTAATGAGGTAAAGGGTAAATTAAGTAATTTAGGGAATAAATAAAATGTTAAGAACTAATAAATGTCCCAAACACAAACCTAAATATTATATGTATCACCCCAAGAAATTAAAATTAAATTTAAAATTTAGTGCATGAAACACTGAGTCTCTATGAAAAAACACTTTGTTATAACCTGGGCAATGAACATAATTCTATCATTTCTATGATCTCAATTTCAAAAATTAACAAACACATTTGTGATTAGTAAGATATTTAGAGTCTGATAGGATCAACGTAAAGTTTTGGTGAATAGTAACTTACCCTAATTAATAGTAACTTATCCTTATGAATATTAATGTAACCATATGAATAGTAACATCACCCATGTATTTATAAATACAATTTATACACCATATAAATGAGAGTGAATATTTTATAAATTAACAACTAAGTGTTGATATTTTTTTGTAATAAATATTTAATTAGAATTTTTAATTAATAAAGTTATATTAAATAAAATTAATTTTCATAAAATTTATTCCTAAATAAATCTTTTGGTGTCCTATGAATTTAAGATAATTCTATGAGACCTAAGATAATTTTTGAAAGTACTATAAAATTAGTAATAAATTTAAAATATGTATTTTTCAAGTTAATAATGATTTTATTTAAAAACGTAAATTTCAAATATTTGTAAAATTATTATAATTAACTTTATTATATTTTTTTAATCTATATTTCAAAAAATGGAAATGGTGTTTTTGGGATTTTTCCGTAATACTTGATTTTTTTTAATAGTAAAATACATTACTTTACAGTATAAATACATTATAAGATAAGTACACTATTAATTGCATCATTGATGATGTAAGAAACCACTATTTTGAAAAAAAAATTAAATAGTTCTATCTTTGGTCACAATAATCAAAAACAATTTCTTGTCTGGATCTAATTAATGAAATAAGGAATATGATATTCCAAAATCACTTATATCCTCTAGTATAAAAACCACCCATCACTCCCTCTTATCCACAGTCCTCGAAGACACTAATCATCTCAATGTTCTTCCAAAATACTCTTAACAAGTATATCCCCACTCATATTATCTCTTTTTATTTCCAAAATTCCAAAACCCATTCCCTTAAAGAGGTCTTCATGGAGGATATTTCAAGAGTTAATCTCTCTCCCATTTCATTTTAATTTCATTTTAAATTTGTTTTATATAATTATCTTATCCTTAACTCTTATTTAAAAATAATCATGATCAATATAGTATCACATATATAATATAATGATGTGATTTTAATAGAGGAATCATCACCAATCTTCTTACACATTCTCTTTTAATTTAAAAATGAAATCATCATCCAGGAGTTGCTGAATTACAACCTTCTTGGACGACGAACCTTCTTTCTTAAATATATCCTTCAATAATGGTCATGAAACCATTTTTATGGTTGATAAAAACTATAATATATGTATTATAAACTATATAACTTTTGGAAGCAGTATATATAAATAATATTAATTCATACGACAAAACTAGTTCGTAATAATCGAAATACTGCCAAAATATTCTAAATGACTTTCATTAATGATTCATCTAATAAGTCATCCTCATACCATATAAAAAAATTATGTATATGAACATTTAATATTTTTTATGTTTATTATTATCATATAAAATCAATTTTGGAGAATTTTAACCATTCCACTTGAACTCCGCTACTTATAATCAAGTGAGCCGATTATGAAAACCAAGAAAACGAAAACTCCAGAACAATGATAATCAATCTTATAACTTATAAATATTTTCATAAATAAACATAATAAAACTATACTGAATCAAATATATGAAGTTATGGTTATGAATAAATTAATTAATGAATTTAATGTGATAATACATGATGTTATTTTCAATTTAAGAATACGTTAATACATAAGGTAAGTGTTTCCTCGTCTCAGTACCATTTTTTGAGATATTATTTATTCACCACTATTTCGTATGTATGGTGTATTTATACATACCATTGTTTTATAATAATATAAATCTATATATTTTCATGGTATTAAATGTACCATTTTATGCTTATTAATTTTTGGTCATATGATTTCAATTGATTAGAATGTTGTAAGGGATTCCACATGTACCTTCATTTTTTCGTTCGGTTTATTCCATCACAATCCTTAACCAAATGTAATTCATAATTATTTTTGGGAAAATATTCTATATTATTTTTTTATATTAAAAAATCATTTTTCAAAAAATTTTATCAGTATTTTATGGTGATTATATGTTTTAAAATAGTTCCCTACTTAATTCATCCTAATAAACATGCTCAAATAAAAGGAATTTCTTGAATTCTTACCCATTTTCAAGTGCACTGTATAATATATTTTATTCCATAATTATTTTTTGTAAAACAATACATTTTATCTTGAAAAATTTTCATGTTTGATTTCTAGTTTTATGAAAACAGACATGCCCTTCCACTTTAAAATATCTTTAATATTTTCCTTAAACTACACAAAAATGTTTTATTTCTAAAGCATCTTTATTCACGCTTTTTACATGATTTCACTTTAGTGGGACAAAATTTATTCCTAAAATATAAATTAATTTTCCTTACATTTTATGGGATATAAATTTAGGAAATAATATTAAATGAAAAATAAAAAATGATTTTCCAAAATAATTATTTTTTCCCAAGTAAAAATAATGAATTTTCTCATCTCACATTAACTATTATGATATTTAATAATTTTTAAAAAATTATTAATTTCATATGGTTTAATTAGTAAAATTTGGTATAACATATAAAGATTCTCATTATTCTCATGATATTTTAAGGGATTGTGATTTGAATGATTCAAGGTGGCATCAGAACTTTGGAATGTTCAAGGAATATTTCCTCAAGAATTTTTATATGGTATAATTTTAATGTATCTTTATATATGTCAAAATCCTTTGTCAATGTTGTACATAATTGAGTTTTATATCTTATAATAGTATATAAAATATTTTGTTGAAGGGTTTTTGATTAGTATTACTATGGATGTGTTATCTTGATATCATTCAACAATTTACTCAGAATGATTAATGTTTATGTTTAATGTTTTGGGAATGTTATTTAAATTTAATATATTTGTTTTAATATGAATGTATATATTTATTATGTTCACCCTTTTTATATGAATAATTCATTGGACTTAGTATGTGACGAGTAGGGCCTGATATAACCCCTTAATGCATAAGTAAGTCTAATGAGACAAACTGGTTTTTCTTTTGACCCATTCATGTATGGGCTTGGCTTGAGCCCTTGGTAGAATGGTTATGATGCCCCAAATTGTTGATTCCTTAATTATAATACTAGATATTGATAGTCCATGTGATTATTCAACATGTAGAATATCCATGGTTATGTTTTATGGCATTATTTAATTAGTTTTTAATTCTACCATATTAATCGCAAGTTTATTTTTAAAGGCATGTATTTTTAGATATTCATTATGCCTACTTTGTATGTTTATAATTTCTTCCACATTATTATTTATCCTTACTGATAATTTGATATAACCACATTCACAGGTTTTATTTTCCATATGATTTGAAGAATTATATTATGAATAAATTGGAAGGATAATATATGATTTAGGCCAGATTCAAAAGAAGTTGACATGTTTTTTTCCTTTCATGTTTTAATGTTGAACATAGGTGTCACAACCCATCCTCTGGGGCCCGTGTAGTGACTACCCAAATCCTGCCTTCCATAGGCCAGCGGTTGGAGACTAGAACTGGAAAGACAAATCCCTAAAACTGGGAAGGGATTTCCTTTAAACCTGTAAACTCACACAATCCAACCACACACTAGGATACAAGAACAAGGTAAAATATATAGTAATAAAGGGTAAGTACAGTAAGTAAAGGGGCCGGAATACAAGCCCAACTGGAAAGTACAAGTAAAACTGAAAATAGCTCATGTGAACACCCACCAAGGATCTTACCTGATGGGTAGGAAAAACTCTCGAACGGTCGTCTCTACAGTATGTCTCATCTAGTTTTCTACCTCTGAGCAGCCTCCAGTCCTAGAACCCTCATCCTCGATCAATGATGTCTATCGTATGCACAAGACACAACATAGTGCAGGCGTAGCCCGTGTAGGTGTGAGTATAACAATACTTAGTAGGGTCCCCAAGACCTCCGAAGGACTCTCAGAATCCACAAAGAATAAAACACAAAGCAATAACGTATTCACAAAGCACTAAAACAACAGTAAACCCTACATAGGTATATTCCCATACATATACCTAATTTATCAAGTATACCCATCTCGTTAATGAGGAAACTCATGGCCCAACTCTTTATCCAAATGAACAATTGTTCCAAAAAGGAAAGAATACAATGAAGGTAACACCATGATGGAAAGTAACAAAAAGGTAATGAATCATCTCACACCAGATATAACTTAAGTACAAGAAGTATAGATGGTTAGATTCATTGCTAGACCATCTTACTTCCTTGATAAGATCTGCTGTTAACCCACACATGATTGAAGATGAGCCACACATGATCTAAAGATGACCCACATAGGATCCATAGATTCTAACCCACATAGGATCGGAAGATGACCCACACAGGATCTAAAGAATATCCACATAGGATCTGAATATAACCTATACAGGATCGGTAGATGCTGACCCACAAAGAATCCGAAGATTTTTCAAGTACAGCCAGCCACAGGGTTCCCACACTAGGCACACTTGATTTCGGTAGGATCTTATTCTCAATACATTAATAGATGCCTCAACTACCAATAAGTTCATAAAAGAAGTATCATGAAGTTCTGTAACATCATAAGGGACCCAATGTGACTGACAATGTGTCAATCAGACGCCCGTTCTGTAAGTTAATAGAATTTTCGGTCTGAGGCCCTGGTTGGATTTGAGTTCAATCCAACCTAACGATACTACAGAATTATCTAAAACTCAAGTGGAGTATACCAAAAGGACCATCTCTATCGATGGATTCTGTTTCCATAGAATATTCTTTAAACAGATGCCTTGTTCTCATTATATGGCCAAAAAGGCGTAACTTGGTCCAGATGGGCCCAGGTGCGGCCCGAACCGCAAAGGGGGCGGCATGACCCATTGGAAACAGCCTGATCATATCGGGCCATAGATGGGTGTGGTCCTCTATCGCAGGACCCGACCTATCCACCACCTGTGGGAGGCACCCCCGGGATTCCCGAACGGTCGAGTTGGACCGTTCGATTTTGGCCAACCCAGTGGTGCAATGTGGCACTGCCTATTGGCATGCATGACACGTTGAAATGGGTCTTTCTACAACACGACGCAGCCGGCCATGTGATATCTCCCCTATGGGTGTGCCACCGTGGCTCAACAGACACGACCCCCATCTCCAGCGGCAGGAACGTGCATCGCCCCAGCCTACTCACGATCGGCTGACTATGACCCTCCTCAGCTGCGGCCGACGGTCCATGGCCTCCTTCAGCGGTGCTGTTGCGCCACCGCCACTATCAAGGTTGGGCTGTGTGTTGGCCGTCTCCTTGTACCATACCAGCACCAGTTGTCGGTGTTGGTTTTATGTGTCGTCGCACCATCAGGCTTCTGCAGGTCACTGGGTGAGATCCGGTGGCTCATTCATCATTTCTATGGGATTTCGCCGTCACATCAAGCCCATCAAGGTCGAGTTCCGCACAACCCGAAGTTTCACCCAAGAAGAATACATGAAATAACAAAGTAGAAGAGGGATCGAGCCATGTTCGTCTAGCCCGCACCTTCTGTATTCGACCGACAGCATACGACTCAAGAAGACTGAATCAACGTATCTTAATGAAGAACAATCACAAAAAAACCCTACCTCGACTGTTCATTGGAGATGGTGTGAGGAAGAATATGAAGATGATGAAGACTTCGACGTTCATTTCTCCCGCAACATGCTTCCGAACCGTGCTCCAATGTCAGTTCCTCATTCTTGATCCGCATGTTTGTTATTCATTTGAGTATGTTTCACCACCTAGAGTTCTCGAGAAAAAGCATTTTCCAACCCAATTATGAAAACATGAGAGGTGAGGAGCCCCTCTCATTTAAGTTATGTTATTATATTTAACATAACAATTAATGTTACCAAATTAAAAGAGAGGTTTCAAGGTCAGGTGGTCCCCACCACCCATTTCAAAAAGTGGTGGAGTGATTTTGAATAAAAATAAAAAATTGTTTTTATTTTATTCTTTTGGAAAACCCAATAATTTAATTTCCACCATCGACCTATTGTGGTTGAAGTGGTGGTCTCCTTAAGCAAATATCGGCACTGTGAGTTCAATGGTGTCCTCAAATTTCAATTTTGAGCACCGGTTCAAATTTTAAAAATTCCACCACGTATGTTAACTGAACATACCTTAATTAATGTTTGGAAATTAATTCCAGGCAGTCCAGGCCTCATAATCATATGCCGTAAATTTTAGTATTCTCGTAATATTTCTAAATAATTGAAAAAAAAATTACATGGAAAATTTCAGGTCTTTACATTCTCCCCACCTCTGGGATTTGCGTCCCTGAAATCCATAACACAAACTAGGGAAACAAGTGGGGTTACAAAGCACGAATCTGAGCCTCCCTCTCCCATGTGCTTTCCTGGAGGTTCCCATGATGCCAATGCACGTGAACCATATGTATCGATATCCCAAGAAGGACACACTCCTGTTAATCCTCAATCTCTACTAGAACCACCGAGAATGTCTCCCCATCGTTGATGTTCAGCTCCCCCCAGTCAGTGATGTGTGGAGGATTATGCACGTACCACCTCTGCTGGGATACGTGGAAAACATCGTGCACCCAATGCAATTGAGGGCAATGGTCTAGGTGGTATGACACCTCACCAACTCTGGTGAGGACCTGAAAGGGTCCTATGAACCTCAGATATAAATTGACTCCCAACCAAATCTCTACAATCTTTGTCGAGGTGAGACCCATAGAACAAAATGGTCACCATCCTTGAACTCCATAGGTCTCCATCTCATGTCAGTATAAGACTTCTTCATGATCTATGCAGTCTTCATCCCCCCTGGAATTATTTGAAACTTCTTTATGGTAGCCCATACTATCTCTGGTCCCATGAGTGATGACTCCCTTGAGTCATTCCAGCACATTGGTGGTCTCCAAGTTTGACCGTATAATGTCTTGAATGGTTCCATACCGATAGTGGAGTGATAACTAAAATTGTATGAAAACTCCACCAAGGGCAGGTGATCCTCCCAGCTACTACCATAATCAAGTATGCAAGAATGCAACATGTCCTCGAGGGTCTGAATGGTCTGCTATGTCTGACCATATGTCTGAGGATGAAAGGTAGTTCTCAATCGAAGCTGACTCCCAAATGCCTCAGGCAACCCCTTCCATAACTAGGAAGTAAAACATGTATCAACATCTGAGACAATCATTGAGGGAACTGCATGAAGACATACAATCTCATATTCATAGAGGTGTCCCAAGATCATTATTCATCCTTTCTCTCTGATAGGTAGGATGTGGTCCGACTTGGTGAGTCGTTCAACGATCACAGAGATGGAATCATGTCCCTTGGACGTGTGTGGAAGTCCTGTCACAAAGTCCATGGAAATTTGGTCCCACTTCCACTCTGGCACCTCATGTGGATGAGCTAAACCCAAGGGAACCTGATATCTTCCTTCACTTGATGACAAGTGAGGCACCATGAGACAAAATCGCCACTACATTCTTCATTACCGACCACCAATGATGACGTTGGAGGTTTTGGCACATCTTCGCCACTCCTGAATGTACTGCTATAGGGGATGTATGGAACTCCCTCAACAATTCCTCCTATAATTCCACTGGTAACATAGTACATTCTTTGATGAGGATAATGAACTACACAAATTCATAAAATCCATCAGGTACCTATCCTATTAATATAAGAGCACTTCGGGCCTCTTAGTTAGTGTCCCCAAGCTACGCCTCCCTGAATCACTGAAGGAGTGGGGGTGTGACAGTCAGAGACTGAAGATAAGATGCTCCATCTCAATCCAAATAGGATGTACACAAAGTGGGTAGCTGCTCCGTCGCCTCACTCAACAACTATATACCAGATATCCTGTTGAGTGATTCTGCTACTACGTTCCCATTCCCAGGAGTATATAATATCTAGATGTCATAGTCATGGATGAACTCAATCCAACAATGTTGTCTCAGGTTCAGGTCCTTATGAGAGAAGATATACCTGAGACTCTTGTGATTAGACTAGACTATAAAACATTTTCCCATAAAGTAATGTCACCACATCTTCATGGAGAAAACCAATGCTGCTAACTCTAGGTCATGGGTAGCGTAGTTCTTCTCATGTTGTCTCAACTATCGATAACCATATGTGAGCACTTCTCACTCCTGCACCAAGACACATCCGATCCCGGTCCCTTATGTGTCTCAGTTGACTATATACCCAACGCCATCCTCCAGTATCCTCAATATGGGGGTACTCTTCAGTCTCTGCCTCAGCTCTAGGAAACACCGCTGGAATATCTCCGACCACATGAAGGGTTTCACCTTTTTTTCAGCAATGATAAGGGTGTCACAACTCTGGAAAAGTCAAGTACAAACATTCAGTAGTAACCGACCAGACCCAGGAAACTCCGTATCTCAGTCACACTCCTGGGTGGCTCCCAAGTAAGAAAAACCTCAATCTACACTGGATCCTCTGCAACTCCAGCCTCCAAGATGACGTGTCCGAGGAAGTGAACCTATTATATCCAGAACTAGCATTTCGAGAGCTTACTATAATGCTGGTTCTCTCAGTGTGTCTCCGAATCCATCTACAGATGATAGGAATGTTCCTAATCTGATGCTATGTATACTTGGATGTCATTGATGAAGATTACCACAAAGCGATCGAGGTATGGGTAGAAGATTTTGTCTAGAGTCCCATGAACACTGCTGGGGCATTTGTCACACTGAATGTCATAACCAGGAACTCATAATGGACACACCAACATCTGAAGGCCATCTTTTAAACATCCTCATCTCGTACCCTGAGATGGTGATAGCCTAATCTGAGGTCTATGTTAAAAAACCACCATCCTCCCTTCAGTTGATCAAAAATATTGTTAATCCTTGGTAGTTGGTACTTTTTCTTCACAGTCACCTAGTACTAGAACTGATAGTCTACACAGAGTCTCTAACTTTGATCCACCTTCTTGGAGAACAAAACTGAGGCTGCCCAAGGAGAAACAATAGGCCTAATGAACCCCTTCCTCTCCAAGTCCTTCAACTATAATCTCAGATCTCCAAGATCTATGGTAGTCTTCCGATATTCTCGTGTAGATATCGGTGTCATCTCGGGGTACAAGTTGATATAAAAGGCCACCTATCTATGAGGAGGTCAACCCGAAATATCATCAGGGAAAACATCAGCATACCGATCCACCACTACAGGATAGCATGGACTCTCAACATCAACTGCTCCAAGGGTAAGGCTAGCCAACTGATGTGTGATCAGATTCAACCTCCTTCGAGTAAGTCCATCCTATGATGCAATGGTTTCCTTCTCACCAGGGAAGGGAAACCTGATCCCATCCTCGCAGACAGACAACACTTTGCACCTAAAGAAGTTGATCTGATCATGGACTATAGATAACCAATCCATACCAAAGATGACAATGTAAGGCATCGAAGACACTACTATAAGATCCCATCCAAATCTCTCACCTCTTATAGTAAGTTCACACTCCCAGAACTAGTGTGTAATCATCTAATCCTCTCCCGTAAAAGCCTATAATTGTAAGGATCATGCTAATGGCTCCATCCAAATCTTCGAGCTCTGAATAAGGTCCATAGAAATAAAAGAGTGACTAGAACCTATGTCTATAAGTACTGCAGCTATGGTGGAATAGACACAGATCATACCTCGAATCATCTATAGAGTGACATGGTCATAGGCCTCTAGTGCCGAGCCCATCCCTATCCACCAGATCCCTGTGGTCAGGGTGGACCACCTGGAGGTGGCGTCGGTAGAACCTCGAATCGCCGCCCACCGCCTACTGCATGGCCAAATCCTCTGCGATTTCCACCTTCTACCTACGTACCTCCTCGATCGAATCTTTTCCTCTACCCATGCAGCCCTTTGACCGTCTGCTGGTCGTCCGTATGGTGGGTTAGGCAGTCGCAAACCATGTGAACCTGCCCGCTGCAAGAGTAACACTTCCTGCTCCTCGCCTGTCCTTCTCTGTCTCAAGAGACCCGTACAAACGAACATATATCATGGGGTCATCCACCTATAGGTCTGGTCCTCTTGGACCTCTACGTCATCTATCTACTTCCAGCTGTAGATGATTCTACTACATGATGTCCGGTGATGGGTCTCTATTCTGGTGACTCCTCAGCAAAGAATCTCTCCACTAAGAGTTCTCTATCTAACACCCCAGTTTGCGTCAGGATGCTGAGAGATACCATCAACTTTCTAATCTCCCGTATGTTTCCTTTATCGAAGGTCCTGGACCTGAAGAAAGGGCCCCACACCATGTTAGTGGAGTAGCATGAGAGGTCGGTGATCCTTGATAAATAATGAGCCACAATCATGCTGACATGCTGCAAGTGGAGAAGCTCTTGTATATGCACTGAGCGTAAGGTCGCTGGGATGAACTCTACCTTTAAAAGGCACTCAATGTCTGACCAGATAAGAGTCACATCGTGGTGAAACTAGAGCATCAAGATCCACCATATACCCACTACTGGATAAAGAGGACTGGCTGCAAGGATGACCATAAGATCATATGGTGTGCCTACAAGTTAGAAAAATATGACCACGGCCTCTAGACAGTCCTCAGCAGCCTGTGGATCCGTCCTTCCCCAAACCCTCGATGGCCTATGATATTGGAACTCGTGTAACACAATCAATTGGATTTCACCCTTAAATTCTATGGATAGTGGCATCGGCTGCCCAACGGGTAGTGGTGCCGTTGGTATACCTCCCGATGGTACAACTGCCGAAAGGGGGCCCTGCACAGAAGCCTCATTGCTCGGTGGACTGTCATCGCATACTCTTCCTGGAACCCTACCTGGCTGTCTGTGTGGAGGCATCCTGAAAAGAAGCAGGTGTGCCATGATTAATATGTTATACCTAGGGAGCTAAATCAAAGAGACCGAAATGAAATATTTTCAAAAAGACACATGCAATTAGTCTTTTTGTGCACTGATTCGGAAATCAGAATTTACGGTCTTGGTGTATGGATACGCTGACTACCACACCAACACTGGATTCCCCAAACTGATAACCACACTCGTAACACTTAACACTTTTGCTGATTAAAATATCATATTCCACGTTCTTCGGTAGAACCGAATACATTGATTCCAATCTGTCACGACCCGTTCCCCGGGGCCCATACCGTGACTACCCCATGCCCGCCTTCCATAGGCCAAGGGGTGGCGACTAGCACCGTATAGACATATCCATAAAACTGGGAAGACATTTCCTATTAACCTACAAAGTAACACCATCCAAGAACACAACAAGATACAATCACATGGTAAACTATATATTAAAAAGGATGTGTACAGAATGTAAAGGGGCCGAAATACAAGCCCAATTGGATTGTACAAGTAAAACCGAAAGCATCTCATGTGAACAACCGTCAAGGATCCTACCTAATGGGTAGGTACAGATCTTGAACAACCGTCTCTACGGTACGTCTGATCTAGTGGTCCTCCTCAAAGTAGCCTACAGCCCTAGCACCCTCATCCTTGATAAATGATGTATGTCGTTTGCACAAGACACAACATGAAGCGGGGGTAACCCATGTAGGGGTGTGTATAAAAATACTCATTGAGGCCCCCGTGACCCCTGAATGTCTCTCAGAATCCAAAAAGAATAAACTAAAAAGAAATACCATATTCACAAAGCATAGAAACAATATTTAAACCTACAAAGGTATATGAACTTGCATATATCTAAATTATCATGTATACCCATCTTTTTCATGATGAAACTCAAGGCCCAACTCTTTATCAAAAAGAACAACTGTTCCACGAAGGAAAGAATACCACCTAGGTAACAACACAAAGGAAAGTAAAAAATGTAAAGACTTAACTCACACTAGGTATAAATTATGTACGGAAGTATGCATGACTAACTGTATTGATAGATCATCATAGTTCATAGATAATCACTAATGTTGACCCACACAGGATCAAAGATGACCCACACATGATCTGTAGATGACCCACACAGGATCCGTAGATGCCTACCCATATAGGATTCAATGATGACCCACACAGGATTTGAAGATGACCCATACAGGATTTTAAGATGACCCACACATGATCTGTAGATGCTGAGCCACATAGGATCTAAAGATTCATCATTTACAACTAGCCACAGGGTTCTCTCACTTAGCATGAATTATTCTAGGAGGATCCACTCTTCAAGAAATAGGTTGATAATTAAACTTCCATGAATCTCACAAATAAGTATCATGAAGTTCTGTCACCTCATAGGGGACACAACGCGACTGATAGTGTGTCAATCGGACACCCAACCTGTAAGTTATTAGCATTTTTGATTCGAGGGCCCGGTTGGATTTGGGTTTGATCCAATGCGGTTGTACTACAACATTATCCAAAAATCATGTGAACTATACCAAAAGGACTATATCTATCCATGTATTCCAATTCTGCAGATAGTTCATCAAACGGATAACTGGTTCTCAAGATATGGCCCTAATGGCGTATCTGGGTCTAGATGGGCCCGGGTCCGGCATGCTGTGTCGTGGTCCAGCTTGGCCCGAAGAGGGGGCGACTCAGCCGACTAGGCACAACCCTCTAGGATTGGCCCGCTTGGCTCAGCCCGCAGATGGGTGCGGTCCGCCGTGCTGGGCCCCCCCCTAGCCGCCACCCAGGGGAGGCGTCCCCCGGGAGTCCTGAACAGTGTAGTTGGACCATTCGGTTTTGGACAGCATGTCGGCGCCATGTGGCACTGCATGCTGACATTCGTGACCCAATGGATCAGGTCCTGCTCTGACATGACGCGGCCGACTGGGGTTCCGACCGACACCTCTTCCAGTGGTGTGATGGCCCCGCTGCTCTAACCCCGACTGAACAGGTGTCGGCCTCCCTCCTGGTCTGGCACCGTGGCTCCGCAGCCGCGACCCCCATCTCTGGCGGCGTGGGTATGAACCGCCCCGACTTCCTCATGGTTGGCCAATATGCTGGCCACCGACCTCCTCCACCATGGTCGACGGGTCATGGACTCCTTCAACTGCATGGTGGCACCGCCGCCTTGTACCCTGCCAGTACAAGTCACCGGTGTCGTCGCGCCAGTGGGATTTCGCGGGTCACCGGGTGAGATTCGGTGGCCCATTCATCATTCTGAAGGCATCAATTTTTTCTCGGGACATCACCATTGCATCATGTAAACATGGTCATGTTCCGCTCAACTCGATGTTTTTCCCGCGAAAAAACACGTCAAACAACAAAGTAATGGAGGGACCGGGCTGCGTTCATTTTCCCTCACCCTCCGCGTTAGACCCATAGCATGTGGATCAAGAAGATTGAATCAATGTAATTTAATGAAGGACGATCATGAAAAAACCCTACCTCGACCGTTCGTTGGCGATGGCGTGAGGAAGAAGATGAAGATGATGAAGAAGCCGATGTTCATCGCCCCCACAACACGCTTCCAAACCGCACTCCAATGTCGGTTCCTCGTTCTTGATCCAAAGGTTTGTTCTTCATTGGAGGTTGTTTTTCCACTAAGTGTTCTCTAGAAAAAGTGTTTTCCAACACAATTCGAAAAACAGGAGAGGTGAGGAGCCCCTCTCATTTAATTTAAGTTATTATATTTAACATAATAATTAATTTCACCGCATAAAAAGATAGGTTTCAAGGACGGGTGGTCCCCACCACCATATTCAAAAAGCGGTGGAGAGATTTTGAATAAAAAACAATTGTTTTATTTTATTCCTTTGAAAAAACATATAATTCAACTTCCACGATCGACCTACTGTGGTAGAAATGAAGGTATCCTGAAGTGAATATCAGATATGCGAGTTCAACGGTGTCCTCAGATTTCAATTCTGAGCACTAGTTCCAAAGATAAAAATTCGTTCTCCCAAGTTAACCATACCTACCTTAAATAAAGTTAAAAAATTCATTCTAGGGAATGTGTGCCTCAGAATCATGTTCCGTCAGTTTTCGTAGACTCGTAATATTTACATATAATTAAAAAAATTACATAGAAAATTCTAGGTAATTACATTATGTGTGTATCATGTTTTCCAAAACTATTAAACTATTCGGCCTTTCAGGATTTGATTCATTGTATTCATGCCAATGTAATAAACTAATGCATCGAATATGAGATTTTGGGGTAGATGATTTACATTATTGAATGTATATAATTCAACTATTAAAACCTAAGGATTGAAATTGAGATTTTAAATAGACACATTTTCAAGAAAATGGCATATATAATATTTAAATCAAATAAAGTCACAAAATATCATTTTCTTTTACTTAAATATCTATTATGTGTACCCATGGGGTTAGAGGAAGGTTATTAATGAATATAAGTGTCATTATTTAAATTAATAAACTTCTTTTCATGATATAAGTTAATTTATGAATTTTGGGGTCACATGGATGTGATTATGAGGTTTATAATATTTTATTTAATTAAATTTGAAGGATGTAACATTCGTGTTATTAATAATTATATCATTTTGAATTTGGTATAATAAAAAATATATCTTCAACTATAAATATAAGTTTTAATGATAAATGATTTATATATATCAGGGTATTTTATTTCAAATTTTAATATAATAAATAAATACCTAAAATAGTTACACAATGATGATGTAGTAATTATAAAATTAATGAAAAAATAAAATAAATGACATTAAAAATAAAAAAATATATAATTTGAATTAATTGAGGTTCCCCACAAATTTTATTGATGATTATGAAAAATTATGGGTGTATTAGATGATTTATTTTCAAGTTATCTTCTTGTACTTATTTTCTTAAATTCAATGTAATGAATAATGTCAAAATCGACAATAAGTCTATTTTAAAAAAAATAGTATATTATTAAATCTTTTAAAAATAATTAAAAAATACATAAATAAAAAATATTATTATGACATGGTCCATAATTTCATAAATATTTCATTTATGATCCAATTGAAATCACGTCGATAAAAATTACAAGTATTTAATATTGGAAAAGATGTTACTATATTTGAGATTTAAATAGGTTAACTAAGGGATAATCGAAATGATTAGTCTTAAAATAATACAAAATATTGTATAAAATTTATTAGTTAATGAGATGAAAATATTATATTATAATATCTTTGAAGACATATAAATTTGGTGGTATTTGGATTATGATTAAATTTATTATAAATTAATTTTTTGAGAAAATCCAAAAGAGCCCATCTCCATCATTATAAAAGGACCCATCCTCCTTCACATAATTCCAAATCCTTGAACCTTATAGATCAACCATAATCTACCAAAGTATCTTCCCCACATCCAAATCCACATTCTACAGGTTTTAATCATTCCAAAATACGAACCCTATAGCCCCTTATAGGATATCCAAAGGAGGTGTTTCAAAGAAGAGTAGATTTCAACATTGAAAATTAAAGTCGATACATAAGGTAAGGGAATTACTAACTTAATTTATATTGATTGGGTTAAAATACCATTAATTTTATCAGGTCATAATATTATTATATGTGAAAAGTGTTTGGAATATCTTATGTTTTATTTCCAATTTTCTGATGTAAATTTATAATGAATACACATAATCAATTAATTTGAATAATTCCAACTTCAATGATATGATATTTATAATGGTTCATTTCAAAATCTCATTTTATTATGATAATTTTTATCTTTAATTATAATCTTGGAAATCTTTTTATTCCATAACCATGTTTCCTTTTTTTACTATTACTCTGTGAATGGTTAAATTCATTTTTACACATGTTTGACTATTTAAAAAATAGTTTTAAATGAATCTATTTGACATTTTCTAAATAAGGTATTATTTTATTTTTTGAAAAAATTACCAAGGGAATGTGTTTTTAACTTATAAGGAATGAGAATATTTTATTTCTTTCAAGATTCCTTAATTCCATGAATCTTCCAATATATTCTTAAAAGGATATCATTACAGTTAATTTTTTCTTTTATAAATTAATAGCTCATGAAAAATAAATGATTTTAAAAAATTAAAATGATATTTTTAAATAATTATTTCATGATATATGTCAAAATTATTTTCCATATTATATTACATTATTTTATGTTTATTATTCATTTATAGGGTTATAATTTAAGGATATTATCCTATTTCAATCTGTATTTTGTTTATGTTTATAATGGAATGATTTTAATAAAACCAATTTATTCTCTATGGGATATGTTAGAAAAAAACGTTTATGAGACCTATTTCATTTCATGTGTCATAATAGATGAATGATATATGTTCATGTGGAACACATATGTATGGTTTTTATAATGTGACTGGTGGGACCTATATCTCCCTTCAATGCATTTTGACATGTATAATATATTATGATATATAAATGGAAAAAAGTCAATTGGCTTGATCCACATTGGGAACTAGGTGTGTCCAAATATATAATAGGAAATAAGTGCATCCTTGTTGTGACCTGACCCCAGATTGCCCAAAGCCAGTGTCTACTACTATTATATTGGAATGATTACAAGGAATCAAGTCTCTATAGAATGAGAGATAGTAGTCATGGTAAACCAGATATATACATGTTTCTTTTATTACAAAATAACACACTAATTATAAAACAATTTTATTATTCTTTCTAAATTAATAAATAACTTTTAGGAAAACATTATTCCATCCAGTAAATCCTTGTATATCATTCATCGTATACTTCTGGGATTCATGGGGAAAAAATAACAAAGGCGAGCTAAAATTCTCAATAAGGGTAATATATAGTGGAAGAATAAATGAATCAATGAGATTAATAATTATGGAATGGTAAATAATAGAACACAGATAAGATATAAATAAAAAACCATGGAATAAGTGAATAAAAATTATGGTATAGATATAAATGGAAACACATGCCATTCAAATGAGTAGATAAGAAAAAATGAACATGTAAATGTGTGAAACTAAATCATATTCCACTTAATCAATGAACTTGTAAAATTTATCCATATATATGTTAGTGGAAAATTTCATGGATGAATAATAATAGAATCTAAATGAGGGAAGTGCTTAATTATTGAACGTCATGTTTCCTAGGAACATAATACCATACCATAAAGAGATAGTTGATAATTTTACAATCTATGAATCTAATTCATGCCATGAGGCAACTGATGCATCTTGGGGATTTCATTAACTGGTCCCCAACCATTAAAGCTTGTATTAACCAGTCTCTAACACATAATGTTGGAATTAACTGGTTTGTAAGCTGTATAGTGAATGTACAAAGAATTTACATAAACAAAGTGACTTATAAAATATTTATATTGAAGTAAAGATATGAGTTTATCAATATTTCACCAAATAATAAAATTAATTTAAATTTATAAACTGCATGGAAAATGTAAAATGGTTTACGCAATAATTATATCATGAAAAATGATATTGAAATTTAGGGGAAATTCAATGTTCAATGATCATTGGAAATTTATTATTTCAACAGAACAAAAGGAATCGTGGATGTTAATTTAATACTATCCTTGGATAAACCAAACATAAAACATCAGATAAATAATAAGGATGTTATCAATAAAACATAACCCAAGTGGATTAAAATCAATAATTGTTATTGTCAATGAATTTAAATAGTAGAAAAATATATTTCAAAAAATATTCTTGAGATTAATATCCATTTTTTTGAAAAGCATTTGGAAAAAGGTTTTCAATGAACATAATGTTTTAAAAAATTTTCTTTTAAAATGATTCCTTTTAAAAATATAAATTAAGCTTAAGATAAATGTCAATGATAATTATATACAATCCATACGAGGTAAAAATTATATTCTTTTTGAAAAGATAAATGTTAGATAGATTTCTTGTTCAGAACGTTACAAGAATATTCTTATGATAAAACTGGTAAAAGAAAAAAGGGTAAAAATATCTTTACAAAGTCATTATAGAATTATTTTGAAATCAATTTATTAAAAAAATTCTTTTATAAGAAAACAGGTTCTTTGACTACTGAGAGTTTGAAAGGCAGGTTTTTTAAATAGAATTATCTAAAACATATTGAAAAAAAGAGTAGAAAAATTGTAATAGTACAATGAAATGTTAATCATTAACCATAGGATAGAAAATTAAAGTTTTCATTGAACAAAATTCATATAATTACCTCGAATGGAAATACCATTGAATGATTATTATTTTTATTATTGAGGAAAAAAATATTTAAACATTCCAAAGTGTAACATAACACTTTGATATTTTTTTAATCATAATACTCATGAATGAATATCATTAAATGAATGTTTAAAATACCATAAATCTAAAAAATAAATTATATATTATAAAAAAGGGGATGTAGATACACCACAAAAAATATTTATGTGGTGAACATGAAATTTATCTCATCTATGTAAAAGGATGGATGAGAATATCTTACCTTGTGTTTCGTTTAGGTGAATGTCTGTTTATTTATGTATAATAATCTTATATACATTTTATAATTTATTGAGAAAATTTTTCATGTATATCATTACTTTTATTTCACATATTTCTATTTTTTTATATAGCTACATAAATAATTATCTTTACATTAGGTGTTTTGACTAAATTTGGTTTGTGTGTCAAAAAAGAACTTCAGTAGGTCTACTATGGTCCAAGAGGTCATTATATAAAATATAAAGAATAATAATCCTTAAATAATCACCATATATATACATCAATTATACTTTTAAAAAGCATCATTAAATATGGTTATGACATTTTAATCAATTTTTCAATCAAAGAGACGGTAGACCATATGTACGCTTGAGTAATGTTCTAATTTTTCTATGATCATTTAGGAAAGAAGGTAGTAACAAAATATCATTATAGAATGTTAATTATATAAAAAATACCATATATTTTAATCATTTATATATATAGATATAATTCTTGTGATGTAAAGACAATCACATCATTTTGAGGAGGTGGTAATCAACACGTCCACGAACGACGATATCACATTGTGTGTAAAAGGGTAATATATAAAATGATATATATATATATAGTATATTTCCTGAAAAGGTAATTATGTAATTAATATAATATAAATTTTTTGTATGTATCATATTTTAAATTATAACCCTCTTTTATAAATTACCTGGATTGTGGGAATGAATCACATCACTCCGAGGGGGCGGTTTTCCACACTTCCTCAAACTATGTTATCGTATTAATGGAAAATGGAATGTATTATTGGTATGTATTATAAAATTATATAAAAAGTATAAATATATAATAAATATCATATATATAATATATAAATATATTTCCCGTTATAATTTCTTCCATGGTAGACAGTAACGGAAAATTTAACAATCATTGTTTCTTGAGGCTGCAGTTTGTCTTACACAGAAACCGTATGTTAATTACCCATTATATAGAAGTATGCATTAGTGTTCATAAAAACCTTATAATAACAATATAATATTATATTGACAATAATTTAGTTGTTATAAATTTATATAATAATAATATTTTAGGGGTTTGATAATTGAAACGATAGAAGAGAGGTTAAGGAAAAACTTTATCTCTTAATCGGGTAACTCCTTTCGGTTGGAACAACATGTTCATATGGTTTGCTTTCTCCCCAAAGTATGGGCTCTAAGATTAGGGGAGGGATTTTGAAGAGATATTTTTTCATAGATTGATCGAGCCAATTTCTCTTGAGAGGTCTGTGTAATGGGGATATTTGGTGGACATTTATATGGAAATAAATTGACTCACTTGGAATTTTTGGAATAAGATTGCTGTAAATAGGTTCTTACCTAATAAAAGTCCAAAAAAACCCAAAACTCTAGACAATTAATTTTTTATAATGTTTTTATGGACATAAAATCAGTTTTGGACATGTGGATAGGTCATTTTGGATCCTAGGAAAAAGGATAAGTCCTTTATTAAATTAATTCTACCTTCATAATTGTAATTTAGTTTAATTTATTTCACTAATATTATTGGTTAAAAACAAAGTTTTTATTGTTAGAAATTATGAATTATTATTAATACCTATAAGGAATCCATTTTAACAAATTCCAATCATAGATTTGTTAGAAATTAATTTAACATTCAACCCATAGGAATGACGACAATGCGTGTTTTTAACGAAAAAAATAAAAAGGTTCTCTATGTTTTTTGAAATCAATTCCAATGTGAAATTCATTACAGCAGAATAAATTATATTAATTTAGAAATATATTATATAATTATACTTCAAAAAAACTTAATTTATAATTTAAATTTATAAATAAATAATATGAAAAGATGTTTTGATCTAAAATTTAGTATTTTTAACTATTCATTATAAAAGACATGTTTCTGAAAAATATAAACAATTCATTCTAACCAAATTATTTTCATTAAAATTTAAATATTAGGTTTATTTTAACATGTTAAATAAATTAATTTTTCAAAAGTTATATTTAAAATGGTTTCTCCATTAAAAGTCAGTAAAATTATATTTATAAATATACAGGTGTTTGTGTGTAAAATAGAGTTTGTTCATATCTTAAGCTTACCAAACCTATTGGATGAATATAAAAAATATTTTATTCAATAATATATATATATATATGTATTAAATTAATATCACTCACTAATAAATTTAATATATTATAATTAAACAACCTTTTTAACATAAAATTTGTTTTATATAAAAATATTCACTTTTTATTCAATTTCGTGTTATATTCATTTATAATTAATTTTATCTAATTAATTCAATATATATTATTTTAAACCATAATTTTATGAAGATAGTAATTACAATTCATCACTACTAATTTAATGAATAGTTTAAAATTTATTATATTTTAATAGTATATTATTGTTAGATTAAACTTAGTCTTGTGTGTAATGCAAGCCATCGAAGAAGGTCTCTCCTGTATATAACACATGATAACTAGGTGTTTCATGAATTTTAAAATATAGAATGTATTTTAAAAATTAAATATATAGAAATGTCTTGGTATATTATATTCCCTTATGTTCTTGGTGTTTCATGTCATACATGCTATAATATACTGGTTTCTTACAATAGATTTTAGGGGTGTCACATTCTACCCACCTTATCAAATTGCGTCCTTTCAATTTAAAATCTTTCATGGTGATAGATTTTCATGATAAATCCTATGTTTTAAATCCCACATCATGAGAATGGTTCATCACTCATCCTCTATAAAATTGATAATGGAAAGTACCAAGGTCACATGGACTACCATGTAACTATGTTTCTAAGTATGATAATATCAGTGGAAAGTAGAGATATGTACTTAGAGGAAAAAAACAAATATATATATAGGGAGTAATTGAGATAATAAATCACAAATAATTGAATGAAAATTATAATGTTTAGGGCCTCAAAAAGAAATAAATTTTATGATGACCATCAGTTTAATTGAAATTAAGGTATTAGGAAAACATTTTATTTCTATTTAATTTTCCTAATTTTGGGTAATTTTTCACAAACATTGAATATATATAAATATTATAACATGATAGGTTTCAATTTCATATGAACAATCCTTACATTTGGTTTTGTGATGATCAAATTGTACTTTATTAAAAAATTAATTTTGATGCATGATGCTCAAAAATAAGTTTCTAACGGATCATAAGGCCCATAAAAGAGTGTCAAGATTAACTATTTGTATTTAACTATCTTCCAAAACCATTATAATTAATAGATTAATCCCTAATACAGAAATATGATACTATTATTTCATAATTAATATTTATTCATTAACTTTTTTAACTAAAAACAATGAAAAATTAACGAGGGCAGTACATAGGTTAGTGGTTGGGGTAAAACCCTTATCATCCATTTATCATGGATTCATGACCCAAGGACTTTCCAGATTTGATTGCTTGTCACCTAGTTTATAGGTTATACATTTCAAAAACCATAATAATATAATTTCCATAATAATTATGATGGAAATACTTGAAATAAGGTTAATCACTTAAAATCTATTATTAATTGTTTTCAATATAACCCTAACACATAAATATATCATCCACTTATTTTCCATATAGGTCATTAAATTACTGAGGGATTACCTATAATATCATTTCAGGGTTTCTAAATCATGACCCTTTAATTCCAATCTAAAACTCTTTATTTTTAAACTTGAATATTAATTTTCATTATCTATTAAAATTAATCATAAGAGGTTGTAATGTAAATGTGGATTATCTTAAGAATATCTTCTAGGAGTGTCAAACTAAGTGCACAGTAAGACCTATTTTTGTGTACCTAGTTAACCTGGGTCAAGGTCAGAACACCATTTTTAGTTGTTAATACTAGGTAGATATGTTCCAGAACAACATCCAGTTGTTGTATCCAGGGATGGATCTATTTCTAAGAAGACCCACATAATATCTACTTTACCAAAATTTTAGGATGTTCTATTACACTAATCCAAAAAATTCTACCGTAGGGTTATGTTATTTAACGTATTTTTTTCCTCAAACTACTTACCATGTTTGGTAATAACATACATTATAACAAATATAGCGACCTAACCCCAGATTTCCCAAAGCCAATGTTTTTTACAATTACATGAGCATGATTACAAGGAATGAAATCTTGAGCAACGACAGTTTATTAGTCATGGTAAACTAGATAAAAACATGAGCCTTTTATTAAAAAAGAATAAAATTTTTATAATAAAATTTTTTATTCCTTCTAAATAAGTGAATATCTTCGAAGAAACCATTATTCAATCTTGTAGATACATGAATATCATTCATTGTACTATTCTTGTAATCATAGGGAAAGAAACATAATAAGGGTGAGGTAAAATGCTCTGTAAGGGTAAATAAAGTTGAAGAAGTAATGAATCAATGAGAAAAAAATTATGTCATCGAAAATAGTTGAACAAAAATACCATATAATCAATAAAATATTAAAAAAGTTCTTAAAAATATGGAAGGGTAACATATGGAAACACATTCCATTAAAATAAATAGATATGAAAAAATAAATATAGAAAGCTAATAAAAAAACACATTCCATTTAAACAATGAACTAAAGATGAAATGTATCCTATATATGACAATATGAAATCTCATGGATGAATAATAACTGAAACTAAATGATGTAATTTATTAAATATTGTATGTCATGTTTCTTAGTAACATGATACATTTACCATCATGTGACAGTTTAAACGTTTCAAATTTGTGCAAAAAATTCATCCCATGAGACTACCAATTCATATAGGGGATTTAATCAACTAGTCCCCAACCCATAAAGCATGAATTAACAAATATTGTACCCATAGGTCTTATAATAACTGGTCCCCAAACCATATAGTGCATGTGAAATGAATTTAAATAAACAAAGTTCTTTATAAAATATCCATATTGAATAAAGGGTATGAGATTATCAATATTTCCCCAAACAATCAAAAAAAATTCATAGTGTAAACTATACAAATAATATAATATTGTTCAATAAATAATCATATCCATAAAAATGATATTGACTTTTAGGGGAAATTTAATGTTCAAAGATCGTTGGAAATTGAATATTTGAACAGGAAAAAAGGAATCAAGGAAGTGAATTTTAATACTATCCTTTTCCATATATAAAATAGAACCATCGAGAGGAAGATTAAATAAGGTATCAGTAAAACATAACCCAAGTGGATTAAAATAAGGGTTTATTTTCATTGATGAATGGAAACATTAAAAAAATATGTTTTAAAATCAATTTTATGGAAAATATCATTTTATTTTGAAAAATATTTTCTTTATAATTTTGTAAAATCGTTTTATTTTAAAAGGTATCCATTTTAAAATTTAAAGTATGTTTCAATGAAATAATGTCAGAAAAATCTATACAATTCATATGAGGTAAAAGGAACATTCCATTTTCATAGATAAAGTCTAGTATGATTACTTCTTCAGAAAAAGGAAACAATATTCCTTAAAAACATCAATAAAATAAAAAAAATGGTAAAACGTATTTACAAAATAATTTTATAAACATTTTTTAATTTACTATAACAAAACATGCTTTTTTGAATATAACAGGGTCTCTAACTAAAGAGGGATATATAGTCGGGTTTTTTGAAATAAATTTCTAAAACATATTGAGTACAAAAGGGCAGGAAAATGGTACTAATACATGGAAGTGTTAATGAATAACTATAGGATAGAAAATGATAGTCTATATGTAAGAATGGTCATATAATTACCTTTAATGGAAATACCATTGATATATCATTAATGTTATTATGGGGGAAAATAATCTTTAAGCATTTCAATGTATCCCTTAAAAATTTAAAACATTTATAATCATTATCCCCATGAAGGAATAAATGTAAATCAAATATTAAAATAACATGAAGGGAAAATTATTATTGATATAATATAACAAAAGGGTATGTAGATACAACACAAAAAATATGTAAGTGGTGAACATTACTTTTATCTCATGAATGTAAAATGTCAGATGAGGATCCCTTACCTTGATTTTTCTTTTCTAGTGAACTTCCTTTGAAAACATTTATAATAAACATAGTTTATTTTCTATTTTTTTTAGAATATTTTTCATTTTTATCATTAATTTTATTTAATTTATCACTATGTGTTATACAACTACTTAAACAATTATTTTTACATGGGGTGTTTTTAAAAAAATTGGGTTTTTATCAAAAACCACTTTGGTAGGTCAATAGTGGTCAAAGGGGTAGTTATATAACATCTCCATAATAATAATAATGACATAATAGTCATATTTATACATAAATAATACTTAAAAAATCATCAGTAATTATTGTTATAAAAAATAATTCAACGTTACAATCACGGAGATGATAGGCCGTACTTACGCATGAGAGATGTTAACATTTTTCTATGATCCTTATGGAAAGAAGGAAAGTAATAAAATATATTTCCATAATGATTATTATTAAAAAAATACCATATTATTTAACATTATATAATTATATTTATTCTTTTTATATAAAAGGAATCAAATCTTGTCGAGAAGGTGGAAATCCACACGTCAACCAATGACATAACCACTTTTTGTGTGAAAGGGTAATAACAAAATGATATATATAGTATATTTACAAAAATTTAATAATTTCATTAATATAATATATATTTTATTAATTTAAAATATTTATAATTATAATCATTCTTTATACATTCCACGGATCATGGGAACGAATCACATCACTTTGAGGGGGCGGTATTCCAAACGTCCTCAAACGATGTAAACGTATTAAAGAAAAATAGAATTTATTAAAGGTATGTGTTACAAAAGTATTATGTATGTGTAAATAAATATTAAATATAATATATATACTATAAAAATTATATTTTCTATCACAATGGACACCTTGAGAGGTGATAAAAGAAAATTCGACAATCACTGTTTTGTGAAGCAGTTGTTTTCCGTACTCATAAACAACATGTTCATTACCCATTAGATAGTAGTTCATGTAAGTTCAGTTAAAAACCTTATCATAAAGAAAATACTAGTATATCTATGATGCTTTAGTTTATAAACAATTATATAATAATAATATTTCATGGATTGGAGAATGGAAATGAGACTAGAGTGGTTAAAGAAAAATATAACCTCTGAATTAGGAAACGACTTCTGGGTTGAACCAAAATATTCCTTGGAGTGATTTATAACGATGGATTGGATTCTAAGATAAGGTTATGTATTCTTAGGATCTATTTGGAATGATATTATTCAAGCCAATTTTTCTTGAGAAGTGTGAGGAATGGGGATAGGTGGTGGCCCTTTATAGCGGAGGAAAATGACTCACTTGGTATTTTTTGTAACAAGTTAGGTGTACACATTTTAATACATTAAAATAGTCAATAAAACAAAATAAAATCAATAATATAATGTCCATGGAATAATTGTGGTAATACAATTGGTGTTTGACAAGTTTATAGGTCATTTTGGCCCCTATGATAAAGTTGAACTCCTGTCTTATGTTTAAATTTACCTTAATAATGGTAATTAATTTTAATTACACACACTCATTTTTTTATCTAAAATAATGTTGGTCTTGTTATAAATTATAAATTATGAGTATTATAAAATGTGGAATCTATTTTTCCAAATTAAAATTATATAAGTTGCAAAAGTTAATTTAAAATTCCTCTCGTAGGCGGGACAACACTGTGAATTTTTAAATTTAAACATCCGTAAGTTTTCTATATTTTTATAATCAATTTTAAAGTGATTTGTTTTAAAAATAAATAAATTTAAATAATTGGTACAATTATTTTCTAATAAAATTTAAAACAAACTAAACTAAAAATTTATCCCTATAAATTAATTATATAAAAAACCAGTTTTGAACAAAGACTAAGTATTTTTTACTATTAATTAAAAGAATGATATATTCCCAAAAAAATATAAAATTAATCCTAAACTAAATATTATGTTTTTATTTTAACTATTATGTTTTTTTGTTATATTAAATCAATTAATGGTTCAAAATTCAGATTTAAATTTGGTTCCCCATTAAAAGGTATTAATGTTACCTTCATAAAAATAGAGGTGTTTATTTGTAGAGTAGTTTTTATTATTATCATATTTATTTTAAAACTAATGGATTAATATAAAAATATATGATATAATTTATAATATAAATATATTAAATTAATATCACTCTCTAATTAATTTATTATATTATCCTAAAACATCATCTTTAGAATAAACATATTTTTATATAAAAATATTGACTTTATATTCAATTACTTATTATATTCATTTATAATTATTTTTAATCAATCAACTTATTATTTATTTGTATAAGAAATATTTTCATATTTTATTTATTTCTATTCATAAATAATAATTAAATGGCTAGTTTATATCTTATTATATTTTAATAATATATTATTTTTCAATAAAACTCAGTCTTACATGTAACATAAGACATCGAATTTGGTCTCTCCTGTGTGTAAAACATGCTAACATGGTATTGCATGCATTGAAATACATAGAATATTTTTTAAATTTTTAAAAAATAGTAGGGTCTCAGGATATTTTATTCCCATACATGCTTGGTGTCACATTTCATACACGCTATCAAAGACTATATTCTTACTTTAGTTGTTCCGGGTGTCACATTTTCCACACATTATTTTAATTGACTCCATGCAATTTAATGTCGATCATGGTTAGAGATTGTGTGATACATCCTATTTTTTAAATACCACATATTTAGAAGGGTACATATTTAATCCTCTATATAAGAGAGTATATAATGTATAAAGGTCACATGGACTACCATGTAACTGTGTCTCTATGTACTGGAAGAGTAGTAAAATATAGAGATATGTACATAAAGAAAAAGAGTAAGTATTTATAGGGAGTGACTCAGGTCATCAATAAAAATCTAGTGAATTATCATTATAAATTTGAGGGACTCAAATCCATAAATATGAGATGATTTAGAATACCATCATTTAAACAAAAATTAAGGTGTTAGGACAAGATGTTATTTCTATGTCATTTTTCTAATTTTGAATAATTCTTTTAATTTGGCATAATTCTTCTAATAACCTTGAATATAAGTAAATATTCTAAAATTATAGTTTTAAATTTCATATTAATTGTCCTTTCTTTTGGTTGTGCTTCAATCAAATTATAATTCATTAAAAATTAATATTGATTCATGAAGCAAAAAGATACATTTCTAAAGGATCTGAAGGTATTTAAAAGAGTTAAATGTTTGATAAATTTTCATTAACTATCTTCCGAAACCAATATGGATAATATATTAATATCTAATACTCATAAGTTATACTACTAGTTCATCATTAATTTTTATTCTTAAAATGTTTCAACTAAAATTAATGTTAAATAAACAAGGACATTGTGTAGGTTAGTGGTTGGAATAAAACCCTTATCTTGATTTGGTCAGGGGTTCAAGACCCACAACATTTCCAAATTTGATTGGTTGTCACACAGTCTATAGGTTGGCCTTTTATAAAACTATATTAATATGATTTTAAAAGTAAATATGATGTACATCCTTTAAATATAGTTATTCACTAAATATCTATTAGACAAAGTTTTCAATACAACCCTAACACCAAAAAAATTAATCCAATTATTTTACACATATTTCATTCCTTGGTCTAGGGTTTACCGATAATATCATTATTTTAATTTATAAATCTTGAATACTTATTTCCAATCTAAGACACCTTATGTTTAAAATAAGACATTAATTTTGATTTTCCATAGAAATTATTTATGATTGTTTGTAATGAAAATGTGGATAATCCTAAGCATATCCCACAGGATTGTCAAACCAAGTGCACAGTAAGACCTTTTGTCATGTACCGAATTACCCAAAGTCATTCCAAAAACACATTTTTGACCAATTAATCCTAGTTACATCTGTTCTGGAACTACATCCACTTGTAGTATCCATATAGGGATGTATTTCTAGGAATAACCATATAATCAAAACCTTACTGAAATTATAAGATGTTCTTGTATACTTATCCTAAAATTGTACCTTTGGAATATGTTCTCTAACATATTTTTTCCTAAATCTAGTTCAAAATGTTGCTAATAATATTCTGTTTATATCAACTATAGTGACCTAGCCCTAGATATCCCAGAGCGACTATATGATATTATTAAATTGGCATGATTACGAGGAATCAAATATCAAAGGAATGATAATTTAGTAGTATTGGTAAAACAGATACATACATGAGTCTTTTAATAAAAAATAATACACTAATTAGAATATAATTTTATTATTATGTCTAAATTAGTAAATAAATTCTAGGGTAACTTTATTCTGTTTAGTAAATACTTACATATCATTCAAAATATGTTTCACGGATTTCAGGGGAATGAAACATAATAAGGGTGAGCTCAAGTACCCATCAAGGGTAAAGTATAGTGGAAGCATTAATGAATCAATTAGATTAATAATTATGGAATGGGAAATAGTAGAACAAACATACCATATAATCAACAAACTGAGATGTAAGTGCAGAAAAAATATGGAATGTTAAAATATTGAATCACATTCCATTGAAATTAATAGATAATGAAAAATAAATATTTAAAGGAAAGACACTAAAACATAAGGCATTTCATCAATGAATTTAAAATGAAGTTTATCTATAGATATGTCGACGAAAAATCTCATCGATGAATAATAACTAAAACTAAATGAGGTAAATTCTTAATTATTGGACATCATATTTCCCAAGAACATGATACATTTATCATCAAGATATAGTTTAAAATATTCCCATTTTTTAATTAATTCATCCCATAAAACCATTGATGCCTTTAAGGGCTTTCATTAACATGTACCTGACCTATTGAGCTTGCATTAACTAGTCTCTAACCCATAGGGAAGGAAATATCCGGCCCCAAACCCATATAGTTCATGTCTAAATAATTTAAGAATAAAATGTTCCTTATAAAATATCTATATTTAATAAAGGATATGGGTTTATCAATATTTCATAAAATAATCAAATAACTTTAAAAGTATAAACTTTTTGAATAGTGTAATATAGTTTATGAAATAATCATATCTAAGAAAAATGATATGGAAATTTAGGGTAAATTCAATGTTCAATTATAATATGAAATTGATTTTTTCAAGGGGAAAAATAAATCATAGAAGTGAATGTGAATACTATCCTTTAAAAATAAAACACAGTCCCACTATAAAAATATTAAGGGTTTTATAAAGAAAACATATCATAAGTGGATTAAACTAAAGGGTTGTTTTTATTGATTATTGGAAAAATTACAAAAATATTTTCTAAAAACCTTTTTCATGAAAATATCCCTTTGTATTGAAAAACGGTTTGATAAATATTTTCATGGAAAATAATTTTTGAAAAAATTTCAATTAAAATGTAAAGTTTTAAACATGAAAAGAATTCTTCGAATAAATTATGGAAGGATAATCCAAACAATCTTTACATGGTAAAAAGAACATTCCTTTTTATGTGTTCATGGTTACAAAGATTCCATGTTTAGAGAAAGAAAATAGGATTCAATTGAAATAATTAGTAAAATAAAAAATTGGTAAAAATGTCATTACAAAATAATTTAAAAACAAGTTTTAAAAACATTTTATAAACACATGGTTTTTCAAAGAAAAATGTTTCTCATACAAAAGAGAGATGCAATGTTGGGTTTTATGAGAACATTTTCAAAAACCTATTGAGTACCAAATAGTGTAAAAATGGTACATGTACTTGGAAATGGTCATTAATAAAAATAATATAGAAAATGGAAGGTTTTATTTAAAAATGGTCATATAATTTCCATTAACTTAAATACCATTTAAATATCATTAATGATATTATTGGGGAAAATAATATTTAAAAAATACAAAGTGTACCTTTTCACTTTGAAGTATTTTAAATCAAAATCATATTTAATTAATAACATTAAATGATATTTTAAAATTCCATAAAGATAAAAATATTAATTATATAATATAAAAAATAGGAATAAGATACACTAAAAAAATATATAAGTGGTGAACATGAAATTTATATCATGACTATAAAAACTAAGATGAGAATACCTTATGTTAAGTTTCCATTCAAGTGAACATCCTTTAAAATCATATGTAATAAACTTATGGTAATTCTATAATTTCATGAGAAAATTTTCATGTGTATCATTACATTTATATAATTTATTACATTGTTGTATACAACAACTTAAACAGTTATGTTTACAATGGGTGTTTTTTTTTAAATTTTTTTTACGTGTTAAAAAAATATTGGTATGTAATATATGTGTTGGGCATGTACTGTCTCAACAATACTCTATAAATATTATTGATTTCGATGCTCAAAAAAACCCTTAATTTTTTCTAATGATATTATTTTAACTGTATTTCATGAAGTTTATATTCATTATAATTCTTATTATGGAATAATATTCAAGTATTTATTCATGATAAATATCTGATAAAGTGTTCGGAATGCTATGAAGCATATTCTGTAAACACTATTCATGACATTGACATTTTCTAGAATCACTATTCATTACCTACACTTAAGAACACAACTAAAGGGGCCTACCCTAAGTTTTCATTAAAGCTTATGATAAAATATTAGAACATATGTTTAATCAACCATACATTTAAAAAAAAATATGGTTAAGGAACATTACGTTTGAATGAAACATTACGTTTGTCAAGGAGAAAACATATGGTTAAAGAACCTAATGTAAGTATGGAACCCTATGTTTGAGAATCAAACGTATGGATCATAAACATTAATTTTGTAAAAAACCTTACTTTTCAACCTCACATTAGAAGAATGAATAGTATATAGTTGAGCCCTATTTTTGGTGTTTTGTCATTTTGTGATCAACCTTACATTTGACATTTCAACACCAGAGATTTGAATTTACAACTTTTTCAGAGTTTTATATAACAGTCTTTGAAAAATATTCGGGCAATTTAAAGATTGATTTTGAATGATTCAAATCTCATCTTAAAGGATTCAATGATCTTTTTATAGCAGATATTTTCTCTCGTATTTTTAAGGGATGTTATGATGACTGATAGCAGTATTTTTGATGTTGAATTCTCTCGATTTATCAGGAGTTTGTTACGAATCTGAAATTTTATTGTAAGATATATCATTATATATATATATATATATATATATATATATTCTACATCAGATGTTTTGGATATATATCTATCACTCTCTTGGCTGTGTTGATGTTTTTTATTCTTCATGTTTTCTTATGAAAAATAATTACACTGCTACAAGCGATCAAGAATCTCAGAAAAGAGGACAACATTTTAGAGCTATACATGATAAAATTTGGATGCGTGATGCTATGATTAAGTTGATGTTCTTAAAATAAAATATCTCTTATACAATGTGGTCTGATTAGACATATTTCAAAGATTATTATTTTTCTAAAGATGATGATCCATCTTCTTTTAGTTTTGTGTTCCTGCAACTATGAAGGTTAAATTGTTTTATCAAATCAATCTCTATTGATTATTTTGGGTATCCACTTCTCAGTTTCAGTCATGGTGTAGTATCAGCTTCTCATGCTATGCTCTGGATATTTGGGTTCTTTGTTTAAAGATCCAGAAGGCTCTGTTTTTATCCTTGTTTGTAAGGGTCAAAACTGCCTGCACTAAGTTGTGGATCGGTGTTATGAGAAGAGGATCTAACTAGTGAAATTTTCCAAGACTGAAGAGATTGTGATTAGTGGAGTGTACTTGGGGATATTCATGCCCCAAACCACTATATATTACTATGATCTATTTTCTATTTTTTCACTGCATATACTCTCATAAAAAAACGCCACTAGTTCAATCTACTGTTGATATGAAATAATAATATTTTGGAAGTTTTTAAAAATACTCAATTCACCACCCTCATATGTCTTCGTCATAGAGTTTCCAACCTATCATTAGGTATCAGAGGTTGAAATCTACAGATTTCATTTTCATTGGTTCTATCAAACAAGAGATAAATATTCAGACAAAGATCAATGTAAAATCTCAAAGACAGAATGTCAATGGTTTGTGCTCCATATTTAAAAGTTGAAAACTATGGATGCTGAAAATAATGTATTATAATCTATTTTCAAAATCATGGATTTAATGTATAGTCAAATATCAATACTCCTAACAAAATTCTTGACAAATATGATGCCTAGACTGCTACTATAAAGACTGAGTACGAAATGAATTCAAAATATATGAATTCTATCATATGTGGTCTTGGACCAGACGAAATCAAATTTGTCTCACAATTCTCTACAACTTATGTAATGTGTCATACAATTTCACTTTCTTATAAAGGTACATACAATGTAAGATGGATGAGGTATGCAACAGTAATGTTGAAATTCGATACATTTAGAATGGGTGATGGAGGAAGTATCAGTCAAATGAATAGAAGGCTCAAAGAAATTATAAGCAACATTATATTCTTAGGAGGACCTATCAAACAAGCTATTCATGCTTTGAATGTACTGAGTGTAATACCCAACTAGTGGAATTGAATTTCAACTGCAATTCTCCCATCATCACCTTTCATGAATCTGACAATGAGAGAATTTATTTGAACTCTAATGATTTATGACGCTAAAATTCAAGATTAAGTTGATGAGAAAAAATTTCTAGTAAAACAGGATAAAACTATTATGATGGTTACAACTCTGAAGGATAATATAAATATGAAACAAGAAATCATAGAAGAATTAAATACATTTTCATTGAATTCTAAAATTGATCTTTCTCAATTATCCAGAATGGTTGACAAGTTTTATAGGAAGAAGAGAGGATCTAGAAAAGGCTTCAAAAAGGATGATAAATAATCAAGGGATGTTAGATACTATGAATGAAAAAATTTTGGTCATATAAGACCTTATTTTCCTCAATTTAAAAGAGAAAATATAAATATAGAAAATAAGTTTCATAGAAATGCTTAATATGAAAACAAAGGAAAAAGAGCTATGACGGCTAAATTGAGGTTTTCTGAAGACTCCAAAAGCTCATCAATCTCTGACTCAAAGAAGTAAGAATTGAATAGAAAAGCTAATATGTACGTCTTTGATAATGAAGAGAAGGTACAACCCTACTATTCATCTAATTTTGATTCTATTTACTCAAATGATATAATGGATACCTATTGTACTACGCTGGATGAATTATATGACTCTAATTTAAAGAAAAAAAATCTTTAAACAATATTCATATTGTTATTTTAGGGGAAAGGGATACTTTACTTTAAAAACATCAACAGTTAGTTGAGAAATTTAGATCCTCTACTAAAAATTGTACTGACAATTAATGTAAGATTAAAAAACTACAATACGAAGTAAAAACTTCTAAAAGTGACTCTCTTATTATAACACCCCAGGTAAATAAAGAATATGACATTTTTATATTTATCCATATTTGTGAATAAAATATTAATATTACTTTAAAGGGGACGCTATGCTCGATGGCGTATCCAATACGCAACAACGAGTTTCTTGGGAATCTTACGTTGCACTCTAATAATAAAATAATATTATTTTTAATGGTAGTTAACCCCTAGCCGTTGTAATGGCGGGAATTAACATAACTAACTACAAAATGATTATATATGTTTTTCAAATATTTTTACTTTTTACAATAAATGTTAGAGGATTAAAAATGTGAATGAATTCAATTTTTAAGCGCAAACATTCTAATATTCTTTAGAAGGTCGATTAACCACCTTTTGATGGTGAACCTCTTTTAAATCCACATTTTGACAATTTTATGTGTTATATTTGACAAAATAAAATTATTTTTTAGAATAGAGACATTAAAATTTACTTTGTGTAAATTTTTGGTATCTTTCCGATAAAGTTCATTTTTTAATGAATAGTGAAAAATGATGCATTTTAATTCAAAACCACTTTTTAATATAATTTTTATATATTATTAGATTATCTAATGAATTGTTTTTAAAGTAAAATTAGAATATATTTTTATCATTTAATCCAATAGTGTTCATTGTAATTAATTTCACTTTGAAATTGGACTTAAACTAGTGTCAATATTTTAATAGATATTGTTTCATGAAAACACGCTATTTGTTTTGACAGCAGGAATTAATTGTTAAATTAATTAATGCAACTTATATTTTTTTAATTTTGTAAAATAGACATCATTTTTGAGTTCGGAATATCAAATATAGCTTAGGGTGAATTTTTCATATTTTTCTGAAAAACTTCAATTTTGATGAATAGTGAAACCACTAAGTGGTAGTTAAAGAAACTGATTTTTCGTTTAAATGAATCTTTCCCACCTCTGTGTTTTGAATTTCAAAAATTCAACATACATGGTTGTAATTATGAAGTAAAATGTGGTTCAATGAGATTAAAATAATTTTTTGGTGAACAGTAACTTTTATGTTCTTAATCGCGATTAGTGGTAATTAGTGTAATTTAAGGTAAAAATAATGATTTCATAATCTGAAATGACCTAGACACATGTCCTACCCTCATTGGATGTGTCATGGCCTACCAAGACAATCTATGGGTCAACTTGGGGACCCCATGGAGCCACTTGGGTTAGAAAATGACATAAATAACTTTTTATTTAAAGTTTAAAAAAATGTCACAAGCATGAGATGTTTCAATAAAACAATTTTTAAATGGGGTTATACATGTCATATTTTTGACTATAAATATTCATTATAAATAAAAAAATATTTCCTACATCATGATATTTTTTTTTAATTTTTAGACATTATGTTAATTAAATTATTTATGACATCATGATGATGCAGCGATTACCTCATTAATAAAGGATTTAAATAAAATGAAAAGATAATGTTAAAACAATAACATAAACTTGGAAAAAACCTATTGTATGAGTATCTTTCGAACCCTTACCACCTTATCCTCTAAATACATCAATGTGGGACCTTTAAAATCTGAAACGCATTTGAAAATAAAGTAACATTTTGTAACTTTATAAGAGTGCCCCTCCTCTCCTCTTATAAAAGGCCCCCACCTCTACCACCTTACCCACACCTCTGAATCCTTTGTCTCGGCCAACCCCTGCTCATTTTTCCTCTCCACATCCCTCTATTACTCCTAAAAGCCTCAAATTGGGCATAAGTCTTCCCAAGGGAGCCTTTGAGCTCAAATGAAAAAGAGTTACCCGATTTTAAGGTAATGTCTTCACTTGTGTTCTTTTGTTTTATTTTGCTTCTCCAACCCCATAAACTCTTTTTATTAATTTATTTTATAACAAATACAATATCTTAAATATACTAGGATGTTTTTATAAGAATAATTCTAGCTACACTTACACACACCTACATCAAATGGTTAAAGAACATTCTGTTTCTGTGGATGGAGAATTTCTGCCTCACAAAACAATGATTGTTCAACACTCATATAACACATTAAAAGGTGGCCATTAAGATGTCACTATATTTATATATGATATATAATATGTTTACGATTTATTTAAGCTTCTGTATTTTTCTTTTTTGGCATTCCATTATGGTTTCCATTGTGGGTAAACACCATAATTTCATTTTAGGAAGTGCGGACTACCGCCCCCTCAAAGTGATTTGATTCGTTAATGCCGTATGTGGGATGTATAAAGGATGTATTTAAAGTTATTATATATCATTTATGTTACATATAAATGATTAATATAATTCTGGAATTAAAATATAAATACCTATCATTTAGTTTTAATTCCATTAATATGACATAGAAATGAAAGTAGCGTTCATGCGTACGTACGCCTTACCGTCTCCATGAACTGTGCATTTCATTTCTTAACTCTAAATTATTATGTAATATTATAAATACATTTATATTATGGATATATATTATATATATGATATCCAAATCATTAATATCATTATGGATATAATAATCCTTTGACCACACGAACAACATGTAATTGTAAGAAGTCCACTTTCAACTTAAGAACCAAATATCGACAAAACAAACATTATTAACATAAATGATTACATAATGTTTATAACATGGAAATAAGTGATATAAAAGTAATAAAGAACTTGAAAATGGTTCTTAATCAAGTAGAAATTAACTAAAGTTTATTATTCAGGACGTTAAAGAACGATCGAGTCAAGTCGGACCCAAGGAAAGGGATCCTACTCCTCTCTTTCTTTTTGAAGTACACTCTTTTATTTCATTCCTTTTAAGCTCAAATTTATTGTGATTGGGATGTTATTTTATATTACTATTACTGTAATTTTTATTTTCATATGATGAGAGACCTTATTCTCTCTGATCAATCCATTTTGGAATTTTTGAGTGGCGCCGTTAGGCTGCCGAATTTTCGTAAGAGATCTAACCTCTCTCTTTCTTTTTAAGTACTCTCCTTTATGTCACTTCTTTTAAGCTCCTCTTTTTTATGATGGGTGATGTTCTTTTATATTAATTTTTCTGTAAATTTTATTGTAATATGATGAGAGACCCTATTTTATATCATCAATCCATTTTTGGATGTTTTAAGTGGCGCCGTTAGGCTGCAGAGTTTTCGTAAGGGATTTTTCATCTCACTTTATTCCCGTGAGATTTATGCTACATTTTCCACAATTTCCATTGAGTGTTATATGTACTGACCATTATTTTACTCATTGTGTAATATAATTTCATTTATGATTATTTACATCGATGTTGTATTGTCCTTCTTTCACGGGGTGTATGTTTCGAAAGATACCCATGTCGGTAAGAGAACCTTTCACCCTCCTCTTTTTAAAAGACTTCTTTTGTAATGTCTTTTAATTCACATAACATTATGTTGGGATATGTTCTTATATATCCTTTGTGATTTAAATTTTATGTCCATGTGATGAGATACCCTTTTTATCTCTCATCAACTCATTTTGATGTGACGCTATTAGGCTGTCAAGGGAACTTCTTAACCCAATTTAGATTTCTTTGGGTTTAACATGTAGTTATTGAATATGTCATCCTTTGAATATGTGTGAATGAAAATTAACTATTTTACACTTAATATCCAATTATATTGGGTGTATTTATATTTTTCGTACATAATTATGAGATTGATTTATCCTTAATTTAAGGATACCATCTTTATAATGGATTTCATCTCAATTTACATTTCCATTGAGACTTAATTGTTGTTATGCACCAATTCACTCTTATATGGTGTATATACTGTCCTTTGGAATATTATATAATGAATCCCTTTATTCTCAGGATATTATAAATTTTTGATTAAATTTTATTCCTCAATTATTGTATTCAAGTGTCTCTCATTATGTTAAAAACCATATAACTAAAATATCGTTTTAAATTTTTTAATGATTTATTCTTATAAATATTTCTCATTAATATCCATGTTTTCAAAATGGTTTTAAGGATTTATTTATATGGATATTAATGGTTTAAAATTTTAAAAGCCTCAATGTGGTATGTGACACTTTTATTTAAAAATCTGTTTATTAAATGTTTTAAATGGTTTTGAAAATGGTTTTTAGAATGGATTAATTATTTCAATATATTAAAATGTTATATTTTTATTGCAATATGGGAATGTTATCTTTCCTTTATGCTTAAGTTATGTGCTATGATTATGTTATGGTTCTTGGGCATTGTTATGAAGACAGGTAGTTTTGTGATAAACTAAGGGCGGGTGAGCCCGATATAGCTCTCCAATGCATTGGGTAACGCGAAGGGGTTAAACGTTATGGTTTCTCCGAAGAGATTTAGGGGATATACTGTGATGGGTATTCCAAACGTAACCAAGAGGGTTACTCCCTACGTAAGAATGTTATTAATGCCTCAATTTACCTTTATGTCTTATGATTTCTATGATTTATTCATGATTTTATGAGGTATGTTAAAGTTCTAATGTTTTATGGGTAAAGTATGATTTGATTCTTATGTATACATGTACTCATGTTTCCTTTCTATATTTTTATATCCCTTAATGAGCATTTTATGCTCATCCCAAGTTTTTGAAATGTTTTTCATAGGTCAAGGGAAGGGTACATGATATGATGATAGTGTCAAGGAAGTGTCAAGAAAGAATCCATGTTTTATTTTAAATATGTTTCCGTTGATGGGAAAAATGAATACTATCTTTTAGGTAACCACTTTGTTTAAATGTGGAATGTAATGCAAGTTTTATGATCTAATTCTCCAAAACTATAAACCTGAAAAGATCCTCAATTTGTAATCTTGTAATAACTCAAGATTAAGTAAGGTTTAAGGCTGGGGCCTTATAGTTGGTATCAGAGGTTGGTTTAGATAACTTTATAGGTTAGGGTATTCTCTATGCACAAGTGACATTACCATAATGGTTAGGATTTCAGAAAGATTCCCCATTTTAGATAAAGTGAATGAGTAATTATATCTTAGTGTTTACCTTCTTCATTAGTACATGATGGTTTTGTTGATATACTCACACTGAAATTTCTGTTTTTAGTGAATGGATGGATCTAGCAGGCACCAAAGAGACAACAGGTTTGAAGGAAACTGTGGTGGTTCTCTGATTAATATACTAGATAAAATGGGGGATTCAATGAGGAAACTCATGGTTGTTCTAAACCAACTATTAATGAGTCATGATCAACCACCTAAACCTTGGTATGATCTGTAATGCATCATGTATGAGATCACCAATCGATGTGAAAGTTCAGGTAATAATTATAAAGGTAACCATTAGAGTTTATATGATCCTTACTTTTGAGGTAATTATGGGTTATTATATGTTATGATGGAAAATGAAAGGCATGAGATAAACTTGAGGTTAAAATACGTTATGATCATTTTTGAAGATTTTATCTCATTTTGTGGAATGTTTTAAGAATTATATAGTTTTGGAGAAAGGACAACACGCAGACCGTGTGACAACCCATCGCGTCGGACAAAGCTGCGGGAATCTAACCCACAAGCAAAGTTCGACTGGTATTTATCACCTACCACTGGACCACGTGAAGTCCCTGGTTAGTTTGAATAATTATTTTTAGTTAGATGATTGTAGGAATCAAGAGTAAGTTTATTTAGGGATATCTATGGAAATGATTAACCTGTCATCGAGAATATGTGATTAGGTTAATTACTTTTCAATATGAGAATTTAAGAGCAACTGATGTTATTTGGAGATAAAAGTTAATTTGTACCTTAGAAGAATATGTGAGTAAATCCTTCAAATATTTGGGTTTCAATCATAGTTTGGTTTACTTTGAAGAATTTTATGGAAAAATTTCTTATCAAATGGTCCTCATTGAACTTTGGGTTTTGTTGGACAAATTTGGGAGATTAAGAATAAATTTTATTTTTATAAAGGGTTATCCTTTTCTGGAATATCTGACCTTGTACTTACCATTTTGGTTTTGGTTTTGGTTAAAGTCTAAAGACATGGGAAGTATATGGTTCCCTTTTGTGGATTATGTGATTCTCTAGAAGTTGATTATATTGAACAAGTCTTCCTAAATAATCGTCTTTTGGAAAAAATATGAGTTTTTGTAAGAAATCTAATAAAATTTAAAAGTCAACATGGTAAGTAATTATGTTTCCTTAAGAATAAATTCCTCAATAAAAAAAACAAAAATTTTGTCTATTAACTTTTCCTACTGGGGAATCAAATACCATTTAACCCATCATAAGTTTGTGGTTTTCTTGTGGTTAACTTTATCCTAAACATGTTTTCTATCACTCTCCATCAGAACATGACCCTATGTTTTCTCCTCCATGTCCATGTTTTCCTACATGGAATCCAAGTATGGGTTAACTCGGGTGACCTCTGTAATTCTCATTATTTATTTTAAAGTGATTGTTTTACCGACTCTTGTTCCGATGTGGGACTTTCAAGGATGTTTCCAATCCCAATTTTAAAATTGTGAGGATGCAATTCCCAAAAGGGGGGAAGGATGTAACACCCCAGGTAAATAAAGAATATGACATTTTTATATTTATCCAAATTTGTGAATAAAATATTAATATTACCTTAAAGGGGACGCTATTCTCGATGGCATACCCAATATGAAACAACGAGTTTCTTGGGAATCTTACGTTGCACTCTAATAATAAAATAATATTATTTTAAATTGTAGTTAACGCCTAGACGTTGTAATGGAGGGAATGAACAAAACTAAGTTCAAAATGATTATATATGTTTGTCAAATATTTTTACTTTTTACAATAAATGTTAGAGGATTAAAAATGTGAATGAATTCAATTTTTAAGCATAATCATTCAAATGTTCTTTAGAAGGTCGATTAACTGCCTTTTGATGGTGAACCTCTTTTAAATCCACTTTTTGACAATTTTATGTGTTATATTTGACAAAATAAAATTTTTCTTTGGAATAGAGACATCAAAATTTACTTTGTGTAAATTTTTGGTATCTTTCCGATAATGTTCATTTTTTAATGAATAGTGAAAAATGATGTATTTTAATTCAAAACCTCTTTTTAATCTAATTTATTTATATGATTATATTATCTTTTGAATTGTTTTTAAAGTAAAATTAGAATATATTTTTATCATTTAATCCAATAGTGGTCATTGGAATTAATTTCACTTTGAAATTGGACTTAAACTACTGTCAATCTTTTAATAGATATTGTTTCATAAAAACACGCTATTTGTTTTGAGAGGGGGAATTAATTATTAAATTAATTAATGCAACTTATATGTTTTGAATTTTGTAAAATAGACATCATTTTTGAGTTCGGAATATCAAATATAGCTTAGGGTGAATTTTTGGTATTTTTCTGAAAAACTTCAAATTTTGATGAATAGAGAAACCACTAAGTGGTAGTTAAAGAAACTGATTTTTCATTTAAATGAATCTTTTCCACCTCTGTGTTTTGAATTTCAAAAATCTGACATACATGGTTGTCATTAGGAAGTAAAATTTTGTTCAATGGGATTACAATAATTTTTTTTGGTGAATAGTAACTTTTATGTTCTTAATCGCGATTAGAGGTAATTAGTGTAATTTAAGGTAAAAATAATGTTTTAATAATGTGAAATGACCTAGACACATGTCCTACCCTCATAGGATGTGTAATGGCCTACCCATAAAATCCATTGGTCATCTTGGGGACCCCATGGAGCCACTTTGTCTGGAAAATGACATAATTAACTTTTTATTTAAAGTTAAAATAAAAATGTCGCAATCATGAGATGTTTCACTAAAACTATTTTTAAATGGGGTTATACAAGTCATATTTTTTATAATAAATATTCATTATAAATCTAAAAATATTTCCTACATCATGATATTTTTTTTATAATTTTTAGACATTAAATAAATTAAATTATTTATGACATCATGATGATGCAGCGATTACCTCATTAATGAAGGATTTAAATAAAATAAAAATATAATGTTAAAACTATAACTTACACTTAAAAAAACCTATTGGATGAGTATATTTAGAACCCTTACCACCTTATCCTCAAAATACATCAATGTGGGACCTTTAAAATCTGAAACTCATTTGAAAATATAGGAACATTTTGTAACTTTACAAGAGTGCCCCTCCTCTCCTCTTATAAAAGGACCCCACCTCTACCACCTTACCCGCACCAATCAGGCCTTTGCCTCGGCCAAAACCTGCTCATTTTGCCTCTCCACATCCCTTTATTACTCTTAGAAGCCTCACTTTGGGCAGAAGTCTTCCCAAGGGTGCCTTTGAGCTCAAATCAAAAAGAGTTACCCGATTTTAAGGTAATGTCTTCACTTGTGTTCTTTTGTTTTATTTTGCTTCTCCAAAACCCTAAACTCTTTTTATTAATTTCTTCTGTAACAAATCCAGTATCTTAAATATACTAGGATGTTTTTATAATAATAATTCTAGATAAACTTACACACACCTACATCAAATGGTTAAAAAACATATTGTTTCTGTGGATGGCGAATTTCTGCCTCACAAAACGATGATTGTTCAACACTCATATAACACCTTAAAAGGTGGCCATTAAGATGTCACTATATTTATATATGATATATAATATTTATATTTTTTACTTAAGCTTCTGTATGTTTCTTCTGTGGCATACCTTTATGGTTTCCATTGTGGGTAAACACGATAATTTCATTTTAGGAAGTGCGGTACCGCCCCCTCAAAGTGATTTGATTCGTTAATGCCATATGTGGGATGGATAAAGGCTGTATTTAAAGTTATTATATATGATTTATGTTACATATAAATGATGAATATAATTATGGAATTAAAATATACATACCTCTTATTTAGTTTTAATTTCATTAATATGACATAGAAATGAAAGTACCGTTCATGCGTACATACGGCTTACCGTCTCCACGAACAGTGCATTTCATTTCGTACCTCTAAATGATTATGTAATATTATAAATACATGTATATTGTTGATATATATGATATATATGATATAAAAATCATGAATATCATTCTGGATATAATGAACTTTTGACCACATGAACAACATGTAATTGTAAGAAGTCCACTTTCGACTTAAGAACCAAATATCGACAAAAAAGACATTATTAACTTAAATGATTACATAATGTTTATAACATGTCAATAAGTGATATTAAAGGAATAATGAACTTTAAAAAGTTTATTAAGCAAGTATAAATTAACTCAAGTTTATTATTTAGGTCATTAAAGAACGATCGAGTCAAGTCGGACCCGAGGTAAGGGATCCTACTCCTCTTTTTTTTAAGTACACTCTTTTATGTCATTCCTTTTAAGATCATATTTCTTGTGATTGGGATGTTATTTTATATTAAAACTACTGTAGGTTTTATAATCATATGATGATAGACCCTATTCTCTCACATCAATCCATTTTGGAAGTTTTGAGTGGCGCCGTTAGGCTGCCGAATTTTCGTAAGAGATCTAACCTCTCTCTTTCTTTTTAAGTACTCTCCTTTATGTCACTTCTTTTAAGATCATCTTTGTTATGATGGGGGATGTTCGTTTATATTCCTCTTTATGTAAATTTTATTTTAATATGATGAGAGACCCTATTTGATCTCATCAATCCATTTTTGGATGTCTTAAGTGGCACCGTTAGGTTGCCGAGTTTTCGTAAGGGATTTTTCATCTCACTTTTATTCCCGTGTGATTTATGCTACATTTGCCACAATTTATTTTGAGTGGTGTATGTACTGACCATTATTTTACTCATTGTGTAATATAATTTCATTTATGAGTATTTACATCAATGTTGTATTGTCCTTATTTTAGGTGGTGTATGTTTCGAAAGATACCCATGTCGGCAAGGGAACATTTCACCCTCCTCTTTTTAAAAGACTTCATTTGTTATGTATTTTAATTCACATAACATTATGTTGGGATATGTTCTTCTATATCCTTAGTGATTTAAATTTTATGTCCAAGTGATGAGATATCCTTTTTATCTCTCATCATCTCATTTTTATGTGATGCCGTTAGGTTGTCAAGGGAACTTCTTAACCCAATTTCGATTTCTTTGGGTTCAACATGTAGTTATTGAGTATGTCATTATTTGAATATGTGTGAATTCCCTTTGACTATTTTACACATAATATCCAATTATATTAGGTGTATTTATATTTTTCGCACATTATTATGAGATTGATTTATCCTTAATTTAAGGATACCATCTTTATAATGGATTTAATCTCAATTTACATTTTCATTGAGGCTTCATTGTTGTTATGCACCAATTCACTCTTATATGGTGTATGTACTGTCCTTTGGAATATGATATAATGAATCCCTTTATTCACATGATATTATAAAGTTTTGATTAAATGTTATTCCTCAATTATTGTATTCAAGTGTCTCTCATTTTGTTAAAAAACGTTTAACTAAAATATCATTTTAAATGTTTTAATGATTTATTATTATAAATATTTCTCATTAATATCCAGGTTTTCAAAATGGTTTTAAGGATTTATTTATATGGATATTAATGGTTTAAAATTTTAAAAGCTTCAATGTGGTATGGGACACTATTATTTAAAAATATATTTATTAAATGTTTTAAATGGTTTTGAAAATGGTTTTTAGAATGGATTCATTATTTCAATATCTTAAAATGTTATATTGTTCGTGCAATGTGGGAAAGTTATCTTTCCTTTATGCTTAAGTTATGTGCTATGATTATGTTATGGTTCTTGGGAATTGTTATGAAGATGGGTGGTTCCGTGATAAACTAAGGGCGGGTGAGCCCGATATAGCTCTCCAATGCATTGGGTAACGCAAAGGGGTTAAACGTTATGGTTTCTCCGAAGAGATTTAGGGAATATACTGTGATGGGTATTACAAATGAAACCAAGAGGGTTACTCCCTACGTAATAATGTTATGAATGTCTCAAGTTACCTTTATGTCTTATGATTTCTATGATTTATTCATAATTTTATGAGGTATATTAAAGTTCTTATGTTTTATGGGTAATGTATGATTTCATTCTTATGTATACATGTACTCATGTTTCCTTTCCATATTTTTATATCCCTTACTGAGCTTTTTATGCTCATCCCATGTTTTTGAAATGTTTTTCACCGGTCAAGGGAAGGGTACATGATATGATGATAGTGTCAAGGAAGTGTCAAGAAAGAATCCATGTTTTATTTTAAATATGTTTCTGTTGATGGGAAAAATGAATACTATCTTTTATGTAACCACTTTGTTTAAATGTGAAATGTAATGCAAGTTTTATGAACTATTTCTCTAAAACTCTAAACCTGAAAAGATCCTCAATGTGTAATATTGTAATTACTCAAGACTAATTAAGGTTTAACGTTGGTTCCTTATACTTATATTTAAAAATGGAGAAAATACAAAAAATTAATTTCTTGGTAAAAATGTAATTAAAAATGAATTATTTGGTATAGGTAGTAAGGGTTAAAAATACAAACTATATAAGAATTATTTTGTTCCCAATACAAAATCTATTGTTTGATATTTTTGTGGAATAGAAGGACATATAACAAAAAATTATAATTTGATAAATTTTCAAATAAGTGGGATTAAAATATATTTTCTTTTAAAAGATTTATTTGATGTAAATGACATAAATCATGGAAAAATAAAGAATATTCGTATTCCTAAATTTTTGTTAGCTAAAACTCCTAGAACCAATAAGAAATGGGTACCAAAACATATTTTGGTTTAAATTTTCATTGTAGGTAACATGTAACAAAAAAAGAAAATCTATATGGTATATGGATAGAGGATTCTCTAGAAACAAGTGTGGAAATCTATCGAACTTCAATTCATTGACACTGATCGATGGAGTTTTATCACCTTCATTGAAAATAAAAATGAAATGATAATTGGATTTGGAACAGTTGGAGAGCCGATGTATGTCTCAATCAACAAATAATATATGTACGTAGATTGAAGTATAATCTAATAAGTATATCTCAACTCTATGATGATGGATATTATGTTACTTTTCTAAAAATTCTGGTTTTGTATTTAAAGATAATCTTTTTAATATTAGAGAAACTATAATAAATAATGTATACCACTTGAAATTAAATTCATTATATAAACAAAAAGTGAGTTGTCTAATTGCTATGATAATTGAATCTTGTATCTGGAACATAATACTTGGTAATTGAAATATATATTATTTATAGAAATTATCTAAAAAAAATTATTTTTGGATATAACTAGTCTCATGTTTGATAGATATATAATATGTGATGCATGCTATATTGGAAGGAAACACAAATATTCTTTAAAATTTGTTCTCAAAAGTGCTACATAAAAGCCCCTAGAACATATCCACATGGATTTATTTATAACATTTAGAGTAGAATGTTTGGTTGGAAAGTTATATGTATATGTTTTAGTGGATGACTATTCTAGATTCACGTGGGTCTATTTTTTAATATAAATAATAAAGATTTTACTATTTTGGAAATTTTTAAAAAACTGTTCAAAATGAAAAAATGTTTTAAAATAATTTCATTAAGAAGTTATCATGGTGGAGAGTTTTAGAGTCAAGAATTCAATTCCTTTTTCTCAAACATGGGTATTAAACATACCTTTTCTGCACTAAGAACACCTCAACATAAAAAATTATTGAAAGAACAAATAGAACTATTCAAGAAATATATAGGACTTTGTTAAATGAATAAATTATTCCCACCTATCTATGAAAAGTAGATATTATGAGAGCCTATTGTATAATAAATATACATTTAATTTGATCAATTTTAAAAAATAAACATTATGAACATTGGAATAACTGAAATCCTAAGGTTATATACTTTAAACATTTTGGATGCAAGGTGTATATCCTAAACACCAAGGATAATATAGGTAAGTTCGATTAAAAAGACGATGAAGGAATATTCTTAGGATATTATACAACATATAAAGCTTATATATTATTCAATAAAAAATCAATTATTGTTAAAGAATCAGTTCATGTGAATATTGATGAAACTGATCCTTTTAAAAAAGAGAATGTTCAAACTGATTAATCTACTGATTCTCCTGACAACATGAGACCTGAAAACCTGAAAAATTATTCTGAAAATAAAATTCAGTCCAGTTCAGAAGAACATAATACTAAGGATCCTAATAGTGTTCTTCTTAGATAGTCTAGAATCCTAAATAATCATCATTTAGAAACTGTTATATGAATGCTAGACATAGGAATAATAAATAGAAGAAATATTTGAGACTTAGTTGAATTATATTATTTTCTATCAGAACAGGAAACTTAATATTTTGAAGACACCATAGAAGATGGAAGTTGGATGCTAGAAATGAAAGAAGAATTGAACCATTTTAAAATAAATAAGTTTGGGAATTAGTTGACAGTCCACCAAATTATCCAGTTATAGGAAAAAATGGTTATTTAGAAATAAACAAGATGATCAAGGGACTATAACTAGAAATAAATCTAGATCAGTAGCTAAAACATATAATCAGGAAGAATGCACAGATTATGATGAAACCTTTTCCCTTGTAGCTAGACTATAAGCTATTTGAATCCTTTTTTCACATGCATCTCATATGAATTCTAAATTATATCTGATGGATGTTAAATCTGCCTTTTTAAATATTTACTTAATGAAAGAAATTAATGTTGAGTAACCTCATGGTTTTGAAAATTCCCAAAAACCATATTTTGTTTTTAAACATGCTAAAGATCTATATGGCTTTAAGAAATAACCCAGATCTTGGTAAGAAATATTATGTTCTTTTATTTTGAAAAATGGTTTTACTTTTTTTTGTTAGATCCAACAATTTTTATGAAAACCGTTAGTTCTAATTTATTATTAGTTAAAATCTATGTTGATGATGTTATTTTTGGATCAACAAATAAAAAAAATTAATGATTTTTCAGAACATATGAAAAAAGAATTTTAGATGAGAATGATGGGAGAATGAAATTTCTTTTTAGGACTTCAATATTTTTAAGAATATTATGGAAATGTATTAAACCAAATATAATATATTAATGATCTACTAAAAAAATTGGTCTTGAAAATAGTAAGACATATTTAACTCCAATGTGTACTAATATTAAAAATGAGTTGGATAAAGCTGGAAAACCAATGGAAAAAGATTTATAGAGGTATGATTGGTATATTATTATATCTTATAGATAAAATACATAATATTATGTTTCAATTAAGTTTATTTTCCAACTTTCAAACAAAATTTAAAGAATAATATCTTATTTCTATGCAACGAATTTTTTGATATTTAAGAGGAACTATTTTTCTATCTCTTCTTTATCAAAAAACTTCTAATTTTAATTTATTAGCATATTCAGATGCAAATTTTGCAGGTTTTTGACTAGATAGAAAATGCACAGTAGGAAACCATCACTTCTTAGGAAAATAGTCGGTGTCATGATCATGTAAGAAGCAATACTCAGTTTCCTTATCAACAACCGAAGTTGAATCTGTTTCTGGAGGTAGTTACTATGCGCAAGTGTTGTGGATGAAAAAAACATTGTGGAAATTGGACTTAATTTTAATATTACACCAATCTTATGTGACATTACAAGTGCAATAAATATTTAAAAAAAAATCAAAATGTTAGTATTAAACAATGTATATTGACATTAGACATCATTTTCTAAGAGATCATGTTCTTAAAAAAGATATATCTTTATAATTTATTAACACTAAATTCCAATTAGATGATATTTTCACTAAACCACTTCGCAATGTAAGTTTGATTTTATTAAGGGGGATATAGGTTTAATTAATTTTTAAAATACGTGTTTTTTTATTTTCTCTTTTTATTCAATTTTATCTTTATGTTTATTAATGTAAATATAATTTCTATTCCGTTTTTTATCTTACTATATTTTAGTTAGTTTAGTTTATATTAAATTTATTTATATCGTATAATCATTAAATTAATTTATTATAATTACTTTTGTACATAGGATATGAGGATATGAATCACCTGTCAAGAACCCTTCTTCTTCCAAAACCTTTTTTTACCAAAATAATTTTCATCTAAACTGAATCCCTCAATTTTTCTTCAAAACACTAGAAGCTGAAAACTTTAGAATTATAGATTCTTGAAATGAGAAATACCAAGTGAGTCAAAGAAGGAGACCCAAGTGATCTGAAGTGAAAAAATATTATAGGATGAAAAATACTTCAAGGAAAAGTGGTTGATTTTGATTGGTTATATTAGATGAATATTCTCTTGAAACATGCATTGACATTTTAAGAGTTGGAGACTGCATTCAATGATATCAATTCAGAATTTCATTATGAGGTCGAACTAAACTATTTTTATAAGTGTGTACAGTTCATTTTTTGTTATTATGAGGATATGACGCTTGTAAGTATTGAAGATAATTTTTTTTCAATTTCTTTAACCGATGTTTTGAAAATCATAAACTCGCTTCATGAAGGAGTTTTTAACATCGATATTCGATCGATTGGAGACAAGAATAATTATTTCAAAGACATTATGTCTTTTATGGTTAACACAACGCACATTAAGAAGATGTTTGTTAAGGATCTCAAGGATGATCATATGATCTTGGGTATGTTCATTCAGACCGGTATTGCGCCAAGGATGGCAGAGATGGAAAACATTTTGTACCCTGATATGTACATCTGACATTAAGATAAATTTTCCATGGTATATATTTATATATTTGCATTACTACTATCAAAAAGATGCTAGGATGAATTTATATCCTTACGGAAGAACAATATATAGAATTTTATTTTAAAAGGATATGATTAGAATAGTTGATTTGAGGATGAACAATCATCATAGTAATGTTTTAAATGCTAGAACTCTATTGAAAATTGGATTTTTTTTGAAGTATAGTAAAAGGAAATATTTTACCAGTTGGTTCTAATGAATAATAGAGATCAGAAGCTTTTTCTCAGGGGAGCAAGGATCTGTTGGAAAGGAGGGTGTAGCTGAATCTAGAACAGATTAAATATCTTAATCGACTCAGAGGAGGCTTAGGTTTTATACCAAAGTAGAAGGATTTGAGGAAGAAAAAATTCCAGAGGTAATTGTTATGAAACCAAAAAATAGATATTGTCAACAAAATGAAGAGAAAGTGTTGGGTTCTGGAGAAGAAAACTGATCAGTTCATCTAGATGAACTCATTCTTGAAGAAGAACCACCATTAGATAGTCAAGATTGAGAACTTACTATTGTACCTATGATTAGGGATCAAGTACAAGAGCAAGTAAGTATTTAAGAGAAAAATATTCAGATAGAAGATAATCAAGAAGATCAAATTTTATATAAATCAGTAACTGATGTTGAAGAGGTCTTTGTGAATCAGAATGTTGATCAAATATGTTATGTTTCTAGAGATCAAACTGAAGTGCTTAACCATCAGTATTTTTTCAATAGAAAAATATGTTGAGAGATCAATGGTAAATCTCTTTCCTAAGGTCTTTTATTAGAAACTAAATAAATATGAAAGAAAATTTTATTCATTGTCTCATCACGTTGAAGAAATTGTGATTAAATTTAACAAGTCTCAAGTCGAAAATTCCATTGTGCCGCATGAGAATGAAAGTGAAAAGAAGGATATCTAGGAACATAATGATAATACTGTCTCTATAATGGATTTTGATGCCTTCAAGAGATACATGTTAAATGAGATTTTGATGAATAGATCTGAAGCTTTTTAGAAGACAAATATTTCACTTTTAAAGTGGTACATTGGAAGGCAGTTTGAATTAGTAAAAATTTCAGTGAATCAGGACAACACATCTAATTCCACCCTTATGACTAGTTGAGATTTGATTAGACGATTTTAGGACATTATATATTTTATTGAAGAAATAAATGATAGTCTTTAGTACCTTCAATGCAATAGTTCTCCCATATCAGATTTATTGGACAATAAAAAATTTCTTGTGGATAGTTGACTCAAACTAAACCTAGTATCAGACTTCTACTAAATTAGTTTACAGAAAAGTTGGAACAATTCATGACACAAGATGAGAGCTTACATTACTTTTTCAAAGTCATTATTTTGGAGTATTTATATGTTAATTATGATTCCATAATTTAGGTAATGCAGTTGGGTGATAGATTGGTGATGAAGTTGCGGTTGAAGATGGATGAATTGAAGGATTTATTTGAAGTTGGTCAAAATCCTTAGAACCATAACCTAGCCAACTCCTACCAAATTCTTCTTTACTCAAACCATCCATTTATTCTTATAGTGACCATTCTATTTCTTTGTCACATCCTTGATGTATTTTTCCATTTTATAATTAATGAATTTTTTTATTTCTATTTTTCTGGACATTATTTATATATTCTTTTATATTTTGTTTCTATAATCCAAAAATCCAGTATACATTATCATTATCAATTAATTATACAATTCAGTTACTAATTTTTCCTACATTAACTATTTGTTTTATTCTACTTATTATCTTTATTTTTGATCTCATAAAATGGGATAAATTTGGATAAAAAGAACATTTCTGTTCATTTTGGAAATATTTGGTTAGAAAATTGGATTAAAAGAAACATTCATCTTTATAGAAATAATTTTTTCAAATTGAATTTATTTCACTCTAGGATTACAAAATTTTAAATTTTGTTACTACATATGTAGTTTTAATATATGGTTTTTGATATCATCAAAATGGGGGATATTGTTGGGCATGTATTGTCTCAACAATACACTATAAATATTATTTCTTTTGATAGCCACAAATACCCTTGTATCTTTTTCTAATGATCTTATTTTAAGTGAATTCTATGAATTTTATATTCATTATAATTATTATTTTGTAATAAGATTCAATTATTTATTCATGAGAAATATTCAGTAATGTTTTTGGAATTCTTTTAAGCGTATTCTAGAAACACTGTTCATAGATTCTCATTTTTTGGAATCACAATTCTTTCCCTATGATGAAGAACGTAACATAGGGATCATAATCTACATTTGTATTAAAGCAAGTTAGAAGAGATCAAAAAAAGTGGATTATCAAGGATACTTTTGAAAACACTTATGGATAATGACCATTACATTTTAATAAAACAATATGTTTTTCAAGGAGAAAAAGTATGGTTAAATAACCCTAAGTAAGTTTGGAACACTACGTTTGAGAATAAAACGTATGTATCATCAAAATTGATTTTGTGATCAACCTTATATAGTCAAGATTTTATTCAAATAATCAATGATACATAGTTGAACCCTACGTTTGGTGTTTTGTCGTTTTGTGATCAACCTTACATTGGACTTTTCAATGAAATAGATTTAAATTTAGGATTTTATCTCAGTTTTAAGTAATAGTATTTAAGGAATATCTGGGAAATTTAATGCTCAATTTAGAATTATTAAAAGCTTATATTAAATTATCTAAATAGATTATTACATCAGAGATTTTCTATTCTATTATTAAGGGAAGTTATGATGACATTGAACTATATTTTTTAATTTGAGTTCTCTCGATTTATCAGGCGTCCATTACGGATCTGAAATCTTGCTGCAAGATATATCATTATATATATCTATTATATGTTATATGTTTTAGATATCTATTTACCTCTCTTTATTGGATATTTTGATATTTTTTAATCTTCATTTTTTCTATGGAAATTAATTACAGTTCTACAAGCGATCTAGCATCTCAAAAACAAGGAGTAAGTTTTATAGATATCCATATTCAAATATAAAAGCATGATGCTATGCTTTTTTTTGTTCTCAATATCGAAGGTCTCTTGTGAAACAATATCTCTTAAGACATATTTCAAATATTATTATTCTTTTGAAGGCAAAGATCAATCTTCTCTCAGTTTCTTACTACTGCAACTGTGAAGTTTAAATTGTATTATCAAATCAACATCTATTGATTTTTTGTGTATAAGAAGCTTGGTTTCAGTCATGGTAGAGAATCAACATATTATGCTAAGCTGTGGATATTTCGTTTCTCGGTTTAATGAACTAGAAGGATTTATTTTTATCCTTGTTTGTAAGGGTTACACCTTCCTGCACTTAGTTTTGGATTGGTCTTATGAAATGAGGACTTGACTTGTGAAATTCACCAATCCCATAAAGAGGGTGATTTGTGGAGTGGACTAGGGGATCTTCATGCCTCAAAAAACAATAAATTACGCTTCTAAATTTTCTATTTTTCTAATCCACATACTATTTTGTATAAATTCTTCCATTTCTATCTACCATTTAAATCAAATGATAGAATTGTTGAAATTTTTTAAAAGGACACAATTCACCCCCTCTTGTGTCTTCTACATAGACATTCCAACCTAACAACGTGCTCAATGGGATCACTATATACCTCATATAGAATAATAATATCGACATAATTAGAATATTTATACATAAATTATAACTCTAAAAAGAATCATTAAATATGGTTATGATAAATGAATCAATGTTGCAGTCAAGGGACGGTATTCCACATGTACAGATGAGTAATGTTCTTGTTTTTCTGTGGTCATTATGAAAAGAAGTTTATTAAAAATATATCATTCAATAATGATAATTTTATCATACTACCATATTATTTAACAATATATAGTTATATATACCATTTTTTCGATGCAAAATGAATCACATCATGTCAAGGAGGCGGTAATCCACATATCCACGAACGACGTTATTAATTTGAGTGTGAAAGGGTAACGAATAAAATGACATTTATAGTATATTTATAGAAATGTAATTATATAATGAATATAATATATATGTTTTTTTATTTCTCATATTTTTAATTATAATCAACCTTTATACATTCCATGGATCATGGAAATAATTCACATCGCTTTGAGGGGGCGGTATTATACACTTCCTCAAAGAAAGTTATCATATAAATGAAAAATGGAAGGTATTAAAGATATGTGACATAAAATTATTATACAAGTATAAATAAATAATAAATATCATATATATAATATATAACCAATACGTCCAACATAATGTCCCCCATGAGAGGTTGTAATGTAAAATTGAACAATCATAGTTTCATGATGTAGTAGTTCGTCGTACACAAAAACAATATGTTCATTAACCATTATGTGGAAGTACGTGTAAATGTAATTAAAAACCTTTTTATAAAAATATACTAGTATATTAAAAATACTAATGTTTTTAAACATGTATAGAATAAGAATATTTGTGGGGTTGGAGAATGGAAATGATACTAGAGAGGTTAAGGAAAAATGTTACATCTTAATCGGGTTACACCTTTTCGGTTGAACCAAAAGATTACTTGGATTGATTTCATAAAAAGGGGAGGATTATAGGATAAGGGGGGAAATTTTGATGATCTATTTTGATATAGTTTTGTTGAGAAATATAATCCTGAGATGTCTGAGGAATGGAGAGATTTCATTTATTATTATAGGGATGGAAAACGACTTACATGAAATTTATAGAAACAAATTTTGTGTACACATGTTATTTACAAAAAAAAGTTATAAAAAACCAAAAAAAAATAAATAATGTAAGTTTAATGGCCTAATTATGGACATAAAATAGGTTTTGGACCGGTTTCTAGGTCATTTCATCCCCTAAGGTAACATTTTAGTTCTTAATTAAGCATAATTTCACCGTATTAATTACAAATTAGTTTCAATGACATTCATTAATTTTTTTGGTCAAAAAAATATATGGACTTGTTATAAATTTTCAATTATTATGATTCAAAATATGGAATCCCTTTTTCTAAATTCCAATCATATCTGTAGCATAAATTAAATTAAAATTCACCCATAGGGAGGTAGACAATGCAGGTTTTTAAAGTAAAACGTGTAAAAGTTTGCTATGTTTTTATAATCCATTTCAATGTAAAAATTATTAAACTTAAATAAATTGTATTAATTTATGAAAATTTTATATAATTAAAAATTATAATAAAATATAATTATAACATAACATTATAAATAAATTATATGAAAAAGAATTTTTGAAATAAAATTTATTTTTTTAACTATTCATTGAAAAAAGATATGTTTCTGAAAAATATAAAAAAATTCATAAACAGATAATTATTATGTTTTGAATTTGAATATGAATTTTATTTTGACATATTAAATAAATTTAAGTGTTAAAATTAATATTTAAAATGGTTTCACTATTAAAAGGAAGTAAAATTACATTTATAAAAATAAATTGGTTTATGTGTAAAATAGAGTTTATTATTATATTATACATATCAAACCTAATGGATGAATTTATAAAATATTTTATTGAATATAAAATATAAATATTACATTAATATCACTCCATAATTAATTTAATTTATTAGTGTAAGATAATTTTTTTAGTAAAAAAGTAGTTTTATAAAAATATTTTCTTAAATCCAATTTCTTCTTATATTCATTTCTAATTAATTTTTAATAAATTAATTAATTATATATTTATATAGAACATAATTTTCATAAATAATATCTTAATATTAATAACTAGTAATTTAATGGCTAGTTCATATCTCCTTATATTTAAATTATATTTTTTTTATAAAATTTGGTCTTGCGTGTAATGCAAGCCATTGAGGAAGGTCACTCATATGTGTAAAACTTGCTAACTCAGTTTTCCATGAATTGGAATATATGGAATTTATTTTAAATATTAAATATATAACAGAGTCTCATGATATTATAATCTTGTGTGCATTTTTTCACGTTTCATACATGCTACGGAAGACAAGGTTCTTACTTTATATTTTCAGGGTGTCACATCCTGATATACTATGGGAAAGATTTGTTTCTTGAACCACTATGCTGATGGTATTTGTGGTAAAAATTGACATCAGAAATGGTTTTTAATATTTATAATTATTCCCGTATTTTATGAAATGAATCTTATGTATCATGATTGATTTATTATGTTTTATTATTCTTATAGATCATGTTTTTTAAAATAATAATGTTTATTTTGTGAATCATATTTATAATCTGTGACAGGTTTGATATTAACTCTATAATTTATATTCATGATCGCATATACTTGTTCTTATATAATGATATTTAGGTAATCATGGATTTATATTTACTATATTTACCCTTTATAAGAAACTTAGCTCACCATTTCTTATATTTCCTTCCCCATCTGGTGTAGAATGGTTTTGGTAGGGTATTTATATGGGGTCTACTATGTGATATTATCATTAGGGGAGATGTTGAAGATAATTCATAAATTAGTAATATTTTTTTGTAGTGTCCAATGATGTTAAACCTTTTTAGTTATGGCATGGATCATATTTTTCTTCATCTAAAAAATGTAATATCAATGTGTGAAAATTTTAGGCCGTTATTGTATGTATCAATGAAGGGTTTAGAAATTCTATGGAGATTAGGGTTATAAAAAATTTATATATACACTTGGGATAAGACTATGTATCAGATAAAATAATAATGTTTCAATAAAAATCATGAATGACCTAGGATCAACCAAATGATTCATTAATTAAAAATAAGGTTTCATGATTTAGAAATCAACTCTTATGAATGTGTAGATATCAACTTTTTTTTTGTGTTATTCAAGATATCCATTCTTGTTTTTGTCAATGGTTAGAAACAAGTGAAAAATGATAATTATAATTTCAATGTAAAATAAAATTATTTTCCTCATGATCAACATATTGTTTTGGGATATGGAATGAATAATATTTCGTCTATTCTCCCACAACATTTTCAGGCTACAAATCAATAGAGTTTCCAAATGATCAAAGGATGGAACAATGTACTATTGAATCATTAATTATGAATAACCAATCTTTTTTTATTAGGTATTATGATCCAATAGAGGATAATAAATGAATCAAACCCATTTCAACAATATTTTATGTCCTTCAATGATTAGGACTTGAATATATTTCCCTAGTAATTTATCATCATAATGGTGAAACAGATCAATTGTGGAATCTTATTCAGAATTCAAGGCAAGTAGAATTGATTGAATTAATGGAATTAGATGAGTTTAGTTAAATATTATTTAGAAATAAATATCATAATATTACTATACAACAATGTAGAAGGAATTTCTTGAGCTGAAGATAAATGATGGACAATCCATTGGTAGAAATTAGGAAAATCTTAAATGTCTTCCAAGGAATTCTCGAGTTTAATTTTCAACACTAAAAGTAATATTGTTCTATTTTTGGTGGAATGAAAGAATGTCTCAAAAAGGATTTATATATAATATAAATTTGTAGTTATGAAGAAATAATTTAATTTACACTCAATGTAGAAGTCAAAATTAGAGATTCCAACCGTTCTTATTATTTTGTTAAGAAAAGAATGTTCAAGTCTCATGATAACTCAAATAAATTATTTTGTGAAAAGAAATTATATCCATATACTTTTTAGGAATGTGGGAATAAAAATGAAGGGAAGTGTATTAATTGAACTAGGATGTGATTTAAATGTGTAAAGGCTTGTTATAAATCCAATTAATATCTAAATGTGATTAATGGGACGATTTTTGCAATGGAGGAGAGGAAACCAACTAATAAAGCAAAAATATGGAAGTGTTTTGGGTGCATGAAGTTTGGTCATTTTGAAAATATATTCCCAAGTTCAATGGATAACCTAGATGATAATATATAACAACCTCTAAGGAAAATCATTATGGGAATTTTTATGTAATCACAATGGATGATGTGAATAAGGATAATTAGGGAAACAAAATTCTTCAATACCTAGTTTGGAGTTTTCAATTTTATGAGTGATCTTTATAAAAGTATTATATTTCATCCATTAAATAAATTTAATTTGATCATATCATTTTACATTTATTCTTGAATAATAAAACCACAGTTGACATTTTACTGATAAATTTATAAATCAAAGCTTCCAAGGGAACTATTTTTTGTATATGATAAGAGCCTATATGAGTAATAAAGGGTAAATTTACTTTATGAGTGTATACATTCAAGAATAACATAATAATTATAGACACTATCTTGGGTTTATGTTTTGACTCCCCTTTTTATGTTTCTATCTGATTAAGTGTAAGTATATTTTAAAAGAGATGGAAATATAACCCTATTGGATTTTATATGTGATAAAGTTGTTTAAGGAGGAATGTATTTACATATTATGGAAGAATTGGTAACCTTTAGGGATTGATTTATTTTTTATATTAAGGTAATCATGGGTTGATGTAAATCACCTTATAATGTCATCACACTTCATTTAGAGATGATTTCCCATAGGATAATCTTTCTTGAAGGAAGTGGTTATGTTATATGGATTATAATATTCAATCTTACCTGATTTGGTTCTAAATTTTCCCTTGAAGTCTTGGTAAAGTCTTCATAATGATCATGATAGATATTTGTGTTTCAAAAATTTGTATCATCTTCAGGTAGATGGTCAGTCTGAGAGAATAGTTCAAAACCAAGATAATATGTTAAATATTTATTATATGGATTCCAATGTATGTTCGGATAATCACTTGAATCTAGTTTAGTTTATTTGAAAAATAGTGTTCAATTGATCATTTAGATAGATCCCTATGAAAAGGACTGTACAAATAAAATAAATTCTAATGAAGTTGTAGAATAGAATCTTTTAGGATATGAACATACAACGAACCGACCTTAAAAATTACATAATCTTGAGTTAAGTCAAGAATTCACATTGATGATATTTTTAGGTTTATATTTTTATATAATTAGGACATAAATATTAAATTATATTTAAAAAATTACAAAGCTGACACTTCTAGTCAGTATCCTTTTTTTCATAAAATAAAAAATATTTAAAAAAGAAACATGTCTACTTCCATGTTTTAGAAATCATGACCTTTCCTTGATCCCATATTTGACCCTATTCAGCTTTATGTCATGTGAAAAACATTTCAAAACATGGGATGATCATAAAAAGATCAGTAAAGGTTATAAAATAAGGAATTAAATCATTATCCCATCAATAAATAGAAATCAACAAAACCATACTTTTCAATCATAACATACTTCATGATATCAAAATATTTATGAATAACACATAGAAATCATAAATCATAAAGGTAACTTGTGGAATCTATATCAAAAAAATATTGTAGCTTTCACAGCTACATAGGTAGTTAAATTTGAAATTCCCATTAAAGTATATTCCTCAAATCTATTAAGAGAAACATTAATGTTTAACTTCGTCACGTTACCTAATGCATTAGAGAGCTATCTCAGAATCCCCCGCCCTAGTTTTATACTGGAACCACCTGTATATGTAGAAAATGCCCCAGAACCAAAACATAATCATAACACAAAACATTAGAATAATGTAAAGATAACATTTCCACATTCAAATCAAAGTATATAATTTTAATATATTGATATAATCAATGCTTTGTAAAAACCATTTTCAAAATCATTTAAAACATTTAATAAAGTCGTTTTTGAATCAAAGTGTCCCATATAACATTGAAACTTTTATATGAAATTATCATTTAGAAATATTAATGTCCATATAGATAAATCCTTAAAACCATTTTGAAAACATGGACATTAGTGAAAAATATTTATAAGAATAAATCATTAAAAAAATATTTTAGTTATGGAGTTCTTAACCAAATTAGAGATGCTTGAATACAAATAATTGAGGAATAAAATTTAATAAAAAAATTATAAAATCATAAGAATAATTGTATTCATGATATAATATGCCAAAACATAGTATATATACTATATAAATTAAATTTTCACATAAATACAATTATGTCTCAATGGAATGTAAATTTTTACGAAATCTCTTATAAAGACGGTATCCATAGATTAAGGATTAATCAATTACATAATAATGTGTGGAAAATATAAATGCACTCAATATTATTGGATATTCATTTTAAAATAATCATAGACCATTCACACATATTTATATGATGACATAATCAACAAGTAGAAATTGAACCCAAAGAATTAAAATTGGTTTAAGAAGTTACCTTACAGAAATTCGATAGCCTAACGACATCACATTAATATTCAGAAAATGATATGATAAGAGATAAAAGGGTATCTCAAAGCATGGAAATAAAATTTATAGCATTAGGGATATTGAATAACACATCCTAACATATGAAGGTGTAAATTAAAAGACATAACAAAAAAGATGTCTTTTAAAATGAGGAGGGTGAAAGGATCCCTTACTAATCTGGTAACTTATGAAAGATTCACCCCATGAAAGAAGGATCATTAAATGAAGATGAAAATACCATTAAGTTAAATTATATTACACAAATAATATAATCATGGTAATTACATAAAACATGAATAAGGAAATAGTGGTAAATATAGCATGAATCTCACGGGAATAAAAAGTGAGGTGAAAACCCCTTACAACGTTGCAATCGATCGAGTCGTATGACCAAAATTTAAAAACCACAAAATGAAGCACATAATACCATGAATATAAATATAATCATAATAATATATTTCAAATGGCATAACACAATACACCACATGGAATAAATATGTAGCGAAAAATGGAAATCTTCCGGAATTAGAAGTGAGATAAGAAACCCCTTACCTCATTTCCGACTTGACTCGTATCTTCCGTGTTATTACTAAATAATAAACTTATGCCAATTTCTAATTTATTTAGAAATTTTTTAATTTTTCTATTCCTTTCATAACACTTATTATCATTCTATAACAATTATTAATTATTTGAGTTTATATCAGACATTTTGTGGATGTTCAGAATTTGTGTTAAAAAATGAACTTGTTATAATTTCAATTTTTCAATGTGGTAAAAATTATATTATATACAGAATTATATTCATGATTTAGATATCATCTTTATTATATATATTCAGTATATATTTATTTATAATATTCCATATCATTTGGTATTAAGTAATGAAACACACCGCTCACAGAGACGGTAAGTCGTACGTACGCATGAACACTACATTCATTTCTATTTTATATTTAAAGGAATGAAAACCCAATAATACATAGGTATATTATAATTATAGTATAATATATATGATATTTAATTTAATTAACTCCATCCTTTATATGTTCCACATATAGCATGAACGAGTTATGTCACTTTGAGGGGGCGATAGTCTGCACTTCCTCAAATAAAATTATCATATTTACCCATTATGGAAACCATAAATCATTGATATAAATGAAAAATACAGATGTATAGAGAAAATATGAATATAGTATATATCACATGTAAATATAGTGCAATAATAATGGCCACCATAATAGGTGGAAGGAGAATATCGAACAATCATCGTTTCGTGAGGTAGTAGTTCACTGTCTACAGAAACAATATGTTCTTTACCCATTAGATGGGGGTGTGTGAAAGTGTAGTTAAAATAATTCTCATAAATAAAAGTTGTATATTTCGGTTACTGGACTTGTTATAAAAATAATAATAAAAAGAGTTTAGTGGGTTGGATAATTAAAATAAAAGAAATGAACTTAAGAGAAGATGTTGCCTTTAAATCAGGCATCTTCCTTTGGTTTGAACCAAAAGGATTTCTTGATGTGACTTGTTCCTAAGGTAAGGATTATATGTGGAATATAGGGATCTTAAAATCTTATTTGGGTATATTTTTGTTGAGACAAGGGGATTTATAGGTGTGAGTAATGGGTTAGAGGTGATGGATTTTTATAAGGGGGAGGAGGGGCTCTTTAGGAATGTTTGAAAATTCTATTTTATTATATAATGATTTTCGGTTTATAAATGTCCAAAACATATTAATTTCAAAGATAATATGACTATTGTTTTAAATAAAATCATTCAATAATAATTGGACATGTTTTGGATATTTTTTAGATTTTTATAATCTTATTTATTTAAGTAATTCAATAATGAGGTAAACACTGAATCATTATTCAATCATAATGAATTTTATTTATTTAATGTATTAAAGTTATAAAAAACACCATAATGTAGGAAATATTTCTATAATTCAAATTAATATTTATAGTCAAAGAGAAAATTTATCTAACCAAATTTAAAAATTGATTTACTAAAAGAAATATGTTTATGACTTTTTTGTCTTTACCCTAAATTAATTAATATAAATTTTCATTATGAAACTTAAGTGGATCCATGGGGTCCCAAAATCGACACCATAATTCCCATGGTCATAAATTACTCATCCAATAAGGTTAGGAAAAGTGATAAGGTAATTTTATATTATTATAACATTATTTTTACATTGAATTTCCCTATTTACCTTTAAGCGCCGTAAATAAAAGTCAAAAGTTACTTTTCACCAAAATTTATTTTAATATTATTGAACCAAATTTTACTTATTGATAACAACCATGTATATTGGATTTTCAAAATTAAATTCAAAAAAGAGGTAAAAATTCATTTAAATTAAATAGTCGGGTTTTTAACTACTACTCAGTGTTTTCACTTTTCATAAAAAAATAATGATTTTCAGAAAAATACACAAAAATTCAGCCTAATATATATTTGACATTCTGAATTAAAAAATTATGTATATTTTAAAAAATTCAAAACATATTAGTTGCATTTATTATTATTAAAATTAATTCTTGTTATCAAAACAAAAAGTGTGTTTTTTAGAAATAGTAACTATCAAAAGATTGACTCTTGTTTATATCAAATTTCAAAGTGAAATTACTTACAATTAGAAACATTGGATTAAATGGTAAAAAAATTATTTAATTACACTTTAAATCCAATTAAAAAGATAATCTAACAATAAAAATAAATTATATTAAAAAAACGTTATGAATTAAAATACAGTATTTTCCACTATTCATTATAAAAGAATTTTACCATAAAAATACAAAAAATTTACCCAAAGTAAATTTTAATGTATTGATTCTAAAGAACAATTTTATTTTTTAAATTAGAACATATAAAAGTTAAAAAAAATATTTTTAAAAAAGGTTCACCATCAAAAGGAGATAAAACCACATTTTAAAGACTATTAGAGTATTTCATGCTTAAAATATGATTCATTCTTATTTTAGGCCTCTAAAATTTGTTGGATAAATGTAAGGACATTTAAAAAACATGTATAATCATATTTTAGTTAGTTCTGTTCCTTCCCGGTAGTAAAATAGCTAGACATTTACTACCATTTAAAATAATAATAATATTATTTATATTTTTCGGTATAACTCAAAGTTGTGTACAATATAATATTTCAAAGAAACCCTTTCTTTCATGTCAGGTACACTATTGAATATAGAATCCCATTTAAAATAAAATTATTATTTAATAAAAAAATATTAATAAATATGAAAATTTAATATTCTTTATTTTCCTAGGATGTTATATCCTTCCCCCATTTTAGAAATTGGGTCCTCGCAATTTCAAAATTGGGATTGGAAACTTCATTAAAATTCCCACATTGTAAAAAGTTTCAAAAAAACATCACATTAAAATAAATAAAGTGAAGTACAAAGGTCACCTGAGATAACCCATACTTGGATTCCATGAAAACGTGGATATGGAGGAGAAAATAAGTGTCAATTTTTGATTTAGAGTGATAGAAAACATGATTAGGAAAAAATTAACAACAAGAAAACCACAAATTTGTGATGGGTTAAACGGTCGTTGGTTTCCCAGTAGGAAAATTTAAATGAAAACATTTTTGTTTTAAGTTAATTTTCATGAATATGGTGAATTTATTTATGATATTTAATAAGTACATAAGGAATATTACTTAATTGACATGTAGACTTTCATCATTTACAAAATTTCAACCGCAAACTTTTCTTTTTCAAAATGACGAGTATTTAAGATGACTTGGTCACATAAAAATATCAATAATCAACTTCTATATAACCACATAATCCACTAAAGATGAAATATATATTTCTTTGATCCTTATACATTAACCAAAACCAAAATTGGTTAGTATGAGGTCAGATAATCCACAAAATAAAAATACTTTATAAAACTAAATACTACTCTTAATCTCCAAAATTCAAAAAAAAGTACCAATTGTTATTGAAAGACCATTCAATATATAATTGTCCATTAAATTATTTTATATAATCCAAACTAATATTGAATCCCGAAACTCTGAATAATTTGATCACATAATCTTCCCCGATAAATCTTAACATTTATCTCCAAATAACATCAACTACTCTTAAAGTCTCATACTAAAGAGTAATTAGCCTAATCACATATTCTCTATGCTTGGATAATCATTTTCAAAAATAACTCAAATCACCAAATGTCCAAAATAAATACATAGATTCTTCCAAAAATAAAAAAATTCAATCATTACTCCACAAATTAAATCCCATAGTATAATATTTTCCTTAATACTATAGTGTCCCCCCAAAGAGAGAACATCTTAGAAAATAACCTTTATCACATAATCCCCAAATCATTTTCCAATAATAAGTATTTCCCTTGGATAAAAAATATTTTCCCAAATAAACTTATTCTTGATCAATAAAATCATTTAACTAAAAGCAATTAGTCATACTAAGCAGGGACTACACATAGTTCGGTGGTAGGTGATAAATCTCATTCACACTTTGGTTGTGGGTTCGATTCCTGTAGCTTTGTCTGACGTGATAGGTTGTCACACATTCAGTGTGTTGTCTATTTTCAAAAATTATTAATCTTATTAAATTCCAAAAAAATGAGACAAATTTCTCAAAAATAACCATAACGTATTTTATCCTCAATGGTTATCTAATACCTTTCATTTTACACCCTAAAATGTAATAACCATTTATCAACTCCAAAATAATTATGACTCTTTCTAATATGATATCCATTATAGTCATTTAACTTATGCTTAATTAACACCCAAGAATCTCAATTTATCTAAACTGACCTCTGATACCAACTATAAGGACTCGGCCATAAACATTACATAATATTTACTTAAGTCAAGAACTCACATTGAGGATCTTTTAAGGTTTAGAGTTTTAGAGAAGTAGGCCATAAATATTTCATTAAATTTCAAAAGTTACAAAGAATACACTTATACATAGTATCCATTTTTTTCATAAAATAAAAACTCTTTAAAAAATGTAACATGTCTTGTTCCAAATTTTAGAGAGCACGATGTTTCCTTAATCCCATCCGTGACCCTATTAATCTTTATGTCATGTGAAAAAGATTTCAAAACATGGGATGAGAATAAATATCTTAGTAAGGGATATAAAATATGGAAAGAAAACAATATCCCATCAATAAATAAAAATAAAAGAATCCATACTTTTCTATCATAACATACCTCATGAAATCATAAGATTTATGAATAATGGATAGAAATAATAAATCATAAAGGTAACTTGTGGCATCCATATCAATATTATATTGTAACATTCACAGCTACGCTGGGAGTTAAATTTGGAATATAAATCATAATATATTCCATAAATATCATAAGAGAAACATTACTATTTACCTCTACCGCATTACCTAATTCATTGGAGAGTTATCTCAGGCTCACATACCCTAGGTTTATCCTGGAACCACCCGTATACATAAACAATTCCCAATAACCATAACATAATCATAACACATAACATAAACATTAATTAAAGATAACATTTCCACATTCCAATCACAATATATAATTTCAATATATTGACATAATCAATGCTTTGTCAACACCATCTTCAAATCCATTTAAAACATTTAATAAAGTGGTTTTTGAATCAAAGTGTACCATACCACTTTGAAACATTTAAAAGAAATTAACATTAAGAAAAAAGTAATGTCCATATAAATAAATCCTTAAAAAAAATTGGAAACATTTACATTGTTGAAAAATATTTAGAATAATAAATCTTTAAAACAATATTTTAGGTAAGGAGTTCTTAACGAGATGAAAGATTCTTGAATACAAATAATTGAGGAATAAAAATTTAATCAACAGATTATAATATCATGAGAATAATTGTATTAATGATATAATATGCCAAAGGATATTATAGAAACTAAATAAAATTGAATTGGTTCATAACAACAATGAAGTCTCAATGGAATGTAAATTGAGACGAGATCCCTTATAAAGACGGTATCTTTAGATTAAGGATCAATCAATTAAATAATTATATGTGAAAAATATATATACACGAAATATGAATGGATATTCAGTGTAAAACAGTCATAGGTCATTCACACATATTCATAGCACGACATAATCAACAAGTAGAAGTTTAACCCAAATAATTGAAATTGTTTTAAAGAAGTTCCCTTATAGAAATCCACCAGCCTAACAACATCACTTTAAAATTCAGAAAATTAGTTGATGAGAGAGAAAAAGGTATCTCATCACTTGGACCTAAAATTTACATCAATAATAATATATAAGAACATATCCCATCATATGATGATGTAAATTAAAATATTTAACAAAAATAAATCATTTAAAAAGAGTGGAATTAAAGGTTCCCTTACCGATTTTATTTCTTAAGAAACATACACCCCATGAAATAAGGATCTCACAATGAATATGTAAATACCATTAAATTTAATTATGTTACAAAAATAATACAATCATGGGTAGTTCATACAGCACATAAAAGGAAATAGTGGTAAATTTAGCATTAATCTCATGTAAATAAAAAGTGAGGTGAAAACACATTACCATGTTGTAATCAATAGAGTCGTATGAAAAAAAGTTAATAACCACCCAATGAATCATAAAATTACATGAATATAAATATAATAATGGTAATATATATCAAATTTAGGAACACAATACACCACATGCAATAAATAAGTGGCAAACAATGGAAATCTCACGGAATTGGAAGCGAGATAAGAAACCCCTTACCTCGTGTTCGACTTGACTTGTATGTTCTGTGTTCTTCCTGAGTAATAAACACTATCAATTTATAATTACATAAGAAAATATTTAAATTTTATTATTCTTTTTATATCACTTATTATCTTTCTATAACAATTATTAATTATTTGAGTTCATATCATAAATTTTGTGGATGTTTGGAATTTCAGTTAATAAATGAACTTGTTATAATTACAATTTGTCCATGTGGTCAAACGTAAAAAATTTAAAGAATGATATTCATGATTTAGATATGTTATAAATAATATATATCCATTATATATGTATTTATAATATTCTATATCATTTGGAGTTAAGAAATGAAACACACCGTTCATGGATACGGTAAGTCGTACGTACACTGGAACACGGATTTAATTTCTATTTTATATTTAAAGGATGAAAAAATAATAATAAATTCGTATATTATAATTCCAGTATAGTGTTAATTTCATGTAATTTAGTTAAATTCATCCTTTATATGTTCCACATATGTAATGAACGAGTCATATCACTTTGAGGGGGCGGTAGTCCGCATTTCCTCAAATGAAATTATTGTATTAGCCATTATAGAAACCATAATGTTTTGATATAAATGAGAAATATAGAGGTATAGAGACAATATAAATAAAATATATATAACATGTAAATACAGCTCCATCTTAATATCCACCATAATAAGTGGTAGGATATGATTGAACAATCATCGTTTTGTGAGGCTGTTTTCACCGTCCATAGAAGCAATATGTTCTTTACCCATTAGATGGAGGTGTGTGTAACTGCAGTTCAAATCCATCTACAAAAACCTAGTATATTTTGTATAGATGTTTTGTTATAAAAAAATAGAATAAAAAGTGATTAGGGGGTCAGAGAAGTAAAATAAAATAAAAGAACTTAAGAGAAGAAGTTTCCTTTAAATCGGGTATCTCCATTTAGTTTGAAACAAAAAGATTTCATGATGTGCATTTTTCCCAAGGTAAGGATTCTAGGTGGAATAGGGGGATCCTGAGAGGTTATTTGGGTAGAGCTTGGAAGGGCAGAGGTCATGAGAGGTGTGAGTAATGGGTTAGAGTTGAAGGTTGTTTATAAGGGGGGGGGGGGGATGGACTCTTTAGGAATGTTAGAAAATATTATTTTATTATATAATTAGTCTCAGTTTCTAATGGTCCAAAACATATTAAAGATTAAGATAAGATAACCCATGTTTGAAATAAAATCTTCCAATAATAATTGGATAGGTTTTGGAAATTGTTTTAATTCTTATAATCTAATTTATTTAAATAATACATTAACGAGATAAACACTACATCATTATTGTGTCATAAATAATTTTATTTATTTGATGTCTAAAAATTATAAAAAAAATACCATGATGTTGGTAATCATTCTAGATTTAAAATAAACATTTATAGTCTAATATATAACTTACATAAACCCTTTTAAAAATTGATTTACTAAAAGATATATGTTTTTTTCATTTTTCCTTTACTTTAAATTAATTAATATAAAGTGTAATTATCACTCTTAAGGGGCTCCATGGGGTCCCAAAATCTACCCAATAATGATCACGGTCATATATTAATCATCCAATAAGGTTAAGAGAAGTGTAATGGTAATTTTATATTATTATAACATTATTTTTACCATGAATTACCCTATTTACCTTTAATCGCGGTAAATAAAACTAATAAGTTACTATTCACAAAAAATTATTTTCATCTTATTGAACCAAATTTTACTTACTGATAACAACCATGTATTTTTTATTTTTGAAATTCAATACTCCAAATTGTTAAAATTTTATTTCAATGAAAATGTTGGTATTCAACTACTACTTAGTGTTTTCACTATTCATCAAAAATTGAAGGTTTTTAGAAAAATACCAAAAATTCTACCTAGGATATATTTTATATTCTAAATTAAAAAATTATGTCTATTTTAAAAAATTAAGAATATATAATTTGAATTATTTAATTTAAAATTAATTCCCATTTTAGAAACAAAAATTGTGTTTTTAAGAAATAAGAACTATCACAAGTTTGACACATGTTTAAGTCCAATTTCAAAGTGAAACTACTTATAATGACAAAAATTGGATTAAATGGTAAAAAAATCTAATTACATTTTAAAACTAATTAAATGATAATCTATCAAAAAAAATAAATTATATTAAAAGACAGTTTTGACTTAAAATACTGTATTTTCACTATTCATTAAATAATGTATTTTATCAGAAGAATACCAGAAATTTACCCAAACTAAATTTTGATGTTCCGATTCTAAATAATAATTTTATTTTGTCAAATATAACATATCAAAGTGACAGAAAAAATATTTAAAAAGGATTCTCCATCAAAAGGCAGTAAAACGACATTTGAAAGAATATTAGAGTATTTAATGCTTAAAATATGATTCATTCTTATTTTAATCCTCAAAATATTGTTTGATAAATGTAAATACATTTAAAAAACAAGTATAATCCTATATAAGTTTGTTTTGTTCATTCCCGCCAATACAACGACTAGGCATTGACTACCATTTAAAATAATAATAATAATATATTATTTTTCATTATAACTCAAAGTTGTGTGCAACATAAGATTTCAAATAAAATCAATGTAGCATGTCTGGTATGCCATTTAATATTGCATCCCCACTAAAATAAAATTAATATTTAATTCAAAAATATTAATAAATATGAAAATTACCAATTCTTTATTTTATTGGGATGTTACAGAGCATTTTGATGAGATTTTAGAGAAGGTTAGAGTCATTCAACAACATAGAAGGAAAAAATTGTAAATAATGCTAAACTCATAATAATCGATGTGACCTAAAATTTATTATTTGTTTTGGACTTATTTATGAAATTATATTTTTTATATTAATAGGAAAAATAATCCCTAGGATGATTGGTACCTTTGAGATACTTGTTCAATTCAAGATAGTATATTATCATCTGGATCATCCAACAAATATCTATGATGTGCATGATGTGATCCATGTATCTATTTTAAGGAAGTACATACCAAATAATTTAAATTAAATGAACTCAAAATTTAAACCTCTATAGAAATATGGTTCTTAGGAAGAATAACCATTATATATTCTAGATTGTAGATGGAATGTTCTATGAAATAATACTAATCACTTAGTCAATGTTTTTTGGAGAAACCACGTCTTGAAGAAGCTACATGAGAAGGTGAGGATGTAATAAGAGAGAAGTGTCCTCATTTTTTTATACCAATGTGATTAATTTTGTTATATAAATTCATTTTTTTGAAGGTATACTTTAAAAACATGATATTTTTATGAAATGGGATTTGAATATAATTTTATTTCTTTGATAGATTGTTTATATACAATAGTATGTTTAGATGGACTATTAAATAATATATATCTGTAATGACCTAGAAAATAAATTGGATGGAATAAATAGAGAAAAATAAATTATTAGATGAATATAAAGTTCTTACGAAATATGATTGTATTTTCCGGTGATTAGAAAATGATTAGACTATTTTTAGTAAATATAGTTATTTCTTCAAAAATATGTTTTTTAAAAATTAGTTTTTCATCTAATTATGATTGAATATAAATTTTTTAGAAGTTATAAAAAATTTATTTGAAAAAATTAATTCATTTTTGAATTTATAATTTTAAATAATTTTTGAAATATTAATTTGATATATTTTTTTTAAAATTTATTTTTCCTAGAGTAGAGAAACATTTCAGATTTATATTTAAAACTATATTTTATTTAAAAGTATTTACAAATGTAAAATAATTTTTTTTCTTTTTAAATTTTCATTAGTTCATTTTTATTTAAAATAAAAAAATTTGTTTATTAATGTGGATTTTATACTTTAATTTCGTATAAAAACGTTGTATATTTTAAAAAGTAATTTTTCTAAATAACTATTTTCATAGAATTTTTCTTGTATAAATTTGAATTAAATTCTCTAACTAATGTATTTTAAATTTTGAAAAATTGATTTAATATATGGACTCAATTGTTCAATATTATGTAAAATGGTCTCCTTTATTTTTGGCCAATATGATTAGTAACCATGGTAATTTTTGATATAACGGTAAAGGTTAAATTGGGCAATTTATGATAAAAATTAAATTATAAGAAATAATAAATGACCAAAACACTTACCTAAATATTATTCGACTGATTTAATTTTACTATTAATACCTAAGGTTATAAATTGTTTTTTAATGGGAAATAGTCCAGAAATGACATATATAATATTTATATCATTGAACGTCACAAAATGTCATTTTTGTTGTCTTAAATGTATCTTATGTCTCAACATGGGTGCAAATGTAGCTTATGAATGAATAAAAGTATCCATGTTTAACTTAATAAAATAATTTTCGTGATATAAATTTATTTTTGACTTTTGGGGCCAACTGGACATGCTTTTTATGTTTATAATATTTTAATTAATGAAAAGGAAATAATGACACATTAATGTTATTAATAACTATATAACTTTTAATATGGTGGTATATAGAAAATATATTTACTATAAATATTAATTTGAAATAAAAAAATACTTATCTACATTAAGGTATTTTATTTTAAAGTTTCATAAAATAAAAAATTAACTCAAATAATTCCACAATGATGATGTAGTAATTAGTTAATTAATGGAAAAATCAAATAAATAAAATTATTTTTTTAAAAAATAAAATTTGTCTTTATTAAGGTAATCCCATAATTTTATAGATTTCTTTACATAATTAGTCTTTATTAAATAATTTCTCTAAGTCATCTTGTTTTCTTTATTTTTATAATGTCAATCTAATGAATAATGTAAAAATTTAATCTAATGATATTTTATCAAAATAATATATCAATAATTAAATTAAAACCTGAAAAAAATATTTAAACATTCAAAGTGATAATGATATTGTAAAAAATTTATGAAATTATACATTTTTCATCCAATTTACACTGCTTAAATAAAAATTAAAAAATTTTAACATTGAAAACCTTTTCAGTATAATTAAAATAAAAATAGGTTAACTAAGGGTTAATCAAATTGATAGGGTTTAAAATAATTCTTAATCATTTCTAAAATATATTGTTTGATGAAATTACAAACTTATCTTATTTTATAATCAAATCAATGGATTTTTTGGGGTATTTACATTGATATTTAATTTATTATAAATAAATATTTTTGGAAATTCTTAAATTGTGCCTCCCCATTATTATAAATGGAAACATCCTCCTTCACTTCACTTCATCACCCTAATCCATCTACATTGACCATCAAATAATAAATTGTCTTCACCACTAGCTTAGAAATACTCATGCAGTGTTGTTATTCCTATAAGATGACACCTAGATCCCTTTGGGGAGATGCAATGGATAAAATTTGATGAAGGGGAGGTTTGATCGTGAAAAAAAAGTTGATACTTGTTGTATTGTAATTCTTAGTTTAAATTCCACTTATTAGGATAAAATACCATTTAATTGATTATTTAATTATATGATTATGTTTGAAATTGATTTTTATTATATTATGTTTTATTTATAATGGTTTTATAAGTATTTACAGAAAATACACACAATCAAATCATTTGATTAATACTCACTTTAATAATATGATATTTTTAATGGTTTATTTTTCTATATCAATTTCATTAGAGATTTTTTATGACTGTGTATCCACATGAAAATATTTCACTTCAATTGATATATATTACATAAATAATTTAATATTTTAAATATTATTTTATGAATGTTATAATTCATTTTTACCAATGTTTGAATTTTTTTAAAAATGAATTTAGAAGATTATTTTATTTATTTTCTAAACAAGCTACTCTGTGAATTTTCTGACAAAAATACGGATGGGATATTTTTTTCATTTCTACATTATGAGATTATTTTCTATCCATCATAATTACTTAATTCCATGAATCTTACTTTAGAATCATACAAGATTATTTGAAATGGAAATTTCTTATTTTATAAATGACAAACTCTTTAAATATAATTTATTTAAAGAGAATGGAATGATTATTCTTCCACAATTATTAAGGGTGAACATTAATAAAAATTCCATCTAATATGAAATTATTTTATGTTACATATGATTTATTGGGGTTAAAAATAAATTATAATATCCTTTTTCTTTCTATAGTTGGTTAATGTTTATGATTTAATTATATTTTGGAAATCTATTTGTTTTTTATGGGTTATGTTATGATTAAATGTTTTTGAAATACATTTATTTTCTTGGGTTTTGATATGATGAATGATTTAGGCTCATGTGTCACACAAATATGTATGGTATTAATTATCATTAGGGATGGACCAATATCTCCCTACAATACATTGGGTAAAACTTAATATCTCATGAGATAACAATGAAAAAAAAGTTGATAGTCTTGATCCACTATGAGAAACAGGTGAATCCTAATATATAATGTGAAACATGTATGTCCTAATATACTATGGGAAATAAGTGTGTCCTAGTACACTATGTTTATGGTCTTATTATTTATCCTTGACATATGAATTGGATTTCTATATTTATGATAGGTACACACTTTTATAACAAGAAAACCTAAGGATCATGATTGATTTATGATGTTTTCTAACTCATATTATTCATATTTTCTTAGATGATAATGTTTATTCCATGAATCATGTTTATGATATATGATAGGTAGGATATAAACTTAGTAAATTATAATCATGAAAATATATCCATATTATTTTATAATTTATTATGTGATCATGGGTTTATATCTCCCATGTTTACCCATAGTGAGCATCTAAGCTCACCCATTAATTTTTTACATCCCCCGCTGATGAATAATGGTTAATTATAAGAGTAGTACTATGTGAGATGATAGTTATGGGAGATGTTTTAGATCTGTCAAAAATTTACAATATTGCATTTCTAGTATCTAAAGACTCTAATATTTTATGCATCCTATGTGAATTATATTGTTATTCATATAAAAAGATGAAATACCAATGATTGAAAATATTAGACAATTATAGTTGGTTTATCTTCATTGTTTTAATACTTAATTAATTTAATTTAATATTATAGTAGTTTTGAATAGAAATTCTACCACATGAAACAACAACATATGATATAATCATCAAAACATTTTTGGAAAATAACTAGACCACCTAACTTATACATGTAGTTAATTCCTCGTATATTATTGTCCTATAATCAAGAAGATAATGGGAGGAAATATAAAAAAAGAAAACTCCATGAAATTTGGGAATATTATCTTTTCATATTAGAATTTTGAACACAATGAGATAGATAAAGAATAGAAACAAAAGTAATAAAAAACTTACTATTGACTATCTAACGTGATGAATGATGCTTGATTTTGAGCTCATATGAAAGAGATAAAAAAAAATTCTATGTGGAAGAGAGATTTAAATACCTATTCATGTACACTACTATAAAAAATAAGGAGGATTAAGTAGGTTTGGGTTTTATGGTAAAATGGAAAAAATGTCTGTTTTACACATTTTAAAAGGGAACATGTTTGGGAAACACGATTTTACAAACCATTTTATATATGGGAAACAACCCAATCCCATGGAACACACCCCTTTTTATGATAAATTACTATCTATAAAAACCATGAACTTCCATTTCATGGTCACTATCCCTATAGACACCCCATACATGACAAGTCACATAGTTTTATAGACTGTTCACTTCCCATGACATCTTTACTTCAACTTTTAATAATGTTTTGTATGGTTATGAAACATACCTTTAATGGTTTAAAAAATTCTCCTATTTTCTTTTTGAAATATTATTTTGTGACATTTTTAAAAAAAACCATGTTCCAACTATGTTTCTATAAAAAACTAGAGCTCTGGGATGAGAAAAAGTTCCTAACACTCCCAATACCATTCTGAAATCATTAAGCACTAAAATAAGAAAAAATATAATAATATAATCTGGAAATTTAAGTATCCATAACATGATGAAAAATTGGGAAAATTAAATGTAAATATTAAATAAAATAAATAATTCTATGATTTTTAATAGTGTTTATAAAAACATAATTATATTATTTATGATGTTAGTCATGTGCACTGAACAAATCCAGATCCAAGTTAGATATTTCATCTCAATTTACCTTCATTGAGACATATTTATTATTTATTCACAAATTGTTTTGATGTGGTGTGTATAACATATATTTGATATTAAATATCACAAATTATCTTTTATTAATGGTAGTTTATTTTTAATTCCATGCTCTCCCTTTTATAGGGGTTCTAAAGTAACATTTACCCCGGTCTTAAGGGTGTCATTTTCTCAAATTTTGATCCATTGAGACATTTTTAATTTTTACACCAATTTTACATCCCAAGGATTTAAATAGTATTCCATTTTAGTTTTTTATCATGACTATTTTATATTTCTTGATATTAATTTTTTATTTGAAGGTATATATCTCATGTGACTTTGATTCAGAAGTGACAAAGGTTGTTAGGGTTTTTTTTAACTCAAATCTCTTCCTTGGATCATAATCACTCTTAATGAATGTTAATTTCCAAGATTATTCCATTCAAACCTATGACTATGTTATATTGTATTTCCACCATATATTATAGATAAAATCATGTTTCCCACAAAATTATTCTACCTTTTAGATTCTACTATTTTCTGAAAATCCATTTATATCAATAATAATTCACATTTCTTTTAATTGATTTTTCATCAACATCCATGTTTTTTACATCCAACAATTTTTATCCTTTCCCTAAATGAATCTATAAATTTTTTATCTATAATGATCATTTTACTACCCCTTATTCATTTTGAATACTATTTTTTTACTATCCTTTTAACTATATTGGTTGTTCAATAAAGGCCTTAAAAAATACTCAAACAATTTTCCATCATTTCAAAATAAAATGTCTTATTTTCCACTCAATATATTTAATAATCATTATAAAATATTCATGGTTCCAATATTAAGTAAAATCATTAAATATAAATGTTTTCTACATATTTTCAGTCACCTTTTTGAAATATTTCTATCTTTTTTAATGAAACATTTTTAAAGAATATTTTTGAAAGTAATGTTTTTTTTATAATTTTACTTCTCTGATTTCAAATCATTTTTTCATTTTGATGTCCAAATTATTAAATAATATTTAAAAAGTAAAAATTCTCACAATATTTTTTATTCTCCATTATAAATTAATTATGTATTTTCAAGAACATTTTATTTTATAATATCTTTATTCAAAATTATTCTCTTTCCATTAATTTTTTATGTAATTTTTAATTTAATGTTTTAAGTGGGTTTTGGAAAATCTGTTTACTTTCAGGTCTATTTTTTATTAAAGTATTATTATTCGTGAAGTAATTTTTTGATCACCCTTTATTTAAAATTATGATATCATTTCTATTGGAAAATTATTGTTTTATATTCTATGATTTCTTAAGTTCATTTTATGTGATAATTTTAATGTTTTAAGAATATAATTATTTTTCTATGGGTTCATTATGAAATTATGAATTTTTTTTTTCTTATGGAACTCATATGTATAAATTATAATGGGTGGAGTACTATGTCACCCTCTATATCATTGTTTAATGTTTGACATCACATGAGACAATGAAATGTTATGTAAATGAGAAGCTCGAAGGTTTTGTCACAAGTTATTTGTGTGAATGAGATACTAGAATATCTATTCACAATTCTTTGTGAAAATTTGACGCATGGACTATTATTCAATTTATTGTTCTATGAATGGGATAAATGAATATTTTTTCACAAGATGTAGTGTGAATGTGATGCATAAATCTAATTTATTAATATTTTTAAGGTTTATGAATGTTCCAAATTAATATTTAATTTATCATGTTATGCTAAATTATCAAGATGAATTTTATTCTAATAAAATGACATGTTTTCATCATTATCACATATTTTAAATTATTCTACAAATTTATATTGTGCTCAGGTGTTTTATAAATATTGATATATATACTAATCCATGATATAAAATTCATATCTCCTTAATGACATTGTTATGATCCTATGATAGATAATTATATTCTTTGGACTTTTGAAATTTTATTCAGATATTTATGTATTCCTCCTGTTCAACTTCATGTTCATGATCTAACTCATTATAATATGTTGTTTCTTTTACTACACATTTAATAACTCCCCTTCCTTATGTTTTCATTTCCTCGAGACATGAAGTTATGTAGAATTTTTATAAAGTCTTTATGGGATTCTAAAGGAGTTTGATTATGGAGTAAATATTTTAGATTTTGATTCTTATGTAGTTAACCTCCAAGACACTAAAACATTCAATATTTGTGCTTTGTAAATTCTTATGATTTTTTTAAATCATTATATTAATATATTTTTAAATTATTTTTTAGCCTTTCATTCTTTACTTCATACTCGTATATACTTAGAAGGATGATATAATGTACTTTATGACACTTATTTTCACATTAAAATTCTTGTCTTATGTGAATGGACACATAATTTTATTTATGGATTCTATATCATGAATTATTTTTCACTAATGGACCTCTTTGAACTATGTTCATGGGGTTACTCCAAAAATGTCATGGTGAATTTACCTTATCAAATGGGTTAATGATTTTGATTCATGAGAGAAATATGTGAAGAAGATTAATGGTTATATCCCTATATAGTGTTCCTAAGAAAATGAATTCATAATGGATCTTCAATGTTAGAATTCAAAGTAGAGTGTTTCATTCATGAGGTTCATGGAACTTTTACTTATCCCATCTCTATAATAAAATATAGAATTATGTCATGGTAGTTTAAGGACTTATGTGAAGGAATGGACACTTCATGTCTCTAAGAGGTCTCTTTGAAGTATCAAAATGTTCTCAACACTCTCTTAAATGTTCCCATACCTTTTTATCTCAAAACTCACACTGCTTATTTCTAGGGTAGATTAAAAAATTTCATTCCTAAAATATATAACATTATAGGGACCCTAAAAACATTAAGTGTTTAAGTATAACGCACGAAAAGTGTAAGGTGATTTGGAATATAGATTATAGTCACAAGAGATGTACACCATCCCCTTGCAGTGTGATTCCCCAACAAGTAACCACGAAGTCACATAGGGGATGCACCTCAATACCACAAATAATTTTATTCCATAGAGACTTTATTCTGACCTTTAAAATCTCTACCACTACATAGTAAATTATGTTAACATGTGAAAAATTTTACCATAAAAAATGAGGACCTATGAGTAACTCATTCATAAATGATTTCATTCTTCACAAATAATTAGGTTATTTATTAACAGATAAATTTAATCTTGATATTGTTTCCATCATCCATTTTAACTTTGATATCCCTTTGTATTCTATCCTATTCTGTTTAAGCCTCAATAAGACCCTGGAAAACTAATCAGTCGTAGAGCACATTTAGTACTCAAGCTTCATATAGACTCAATATTGGATCCTTATCCATAATTCGAATTATACATCAATTCTGTTATTCCATAATAGAGTGAGTGATGTTTTATTGAAATAATAGGCTTCAATATATTCTAATAGTGTATTAAAAAATAGTTACCTCATTCATATCCATAAGAGATGTGGTAAAATGGAAAAAAACCTACTCCTTGAGAATAGAAGTGAATGATATAAAAAAGACATCATCCCTATGATGAATGAATTAAAAAAACAATCTCCAAAGTTTCATCCTTCAAACCAAGGGAATTCATTTTTTATTATTTTTAAATGAATACATAAATATTAAAATTTTAACAACATCCTTATCACTTATCATATTGGAAAGTTATTTTCATGGAAAACTCTTCCTTGTTAAAAAAATAATTATTTATCTCTCTAACAACATGAGATTTTGAATTAAGTATATCTGTTTTTATTATAAAATAATAATATTGTACATATATGTTGGACTATATTTTCTTATTAAAATAAATTATTTTTTCATTGTTGGGTTAAATAGTGGTATATGGTTTATTGAGGCATTGGAATGTTTTCGGGATGTATGTGTAAGTGTGTGGGGGTATTTGGGGCCTAAAATATGGCTGTTTCATAAGAATTTGAAGGAATTAATATATAGGTTCATGGTCATGGGATGTTGAATTATTCATTAATTTCAATATATGAGGTTATATGGTATGTAAATGTAAATTTATATTTGGGAACATAATCACCAGAACCATTCATCATGGCTATGTATCATAGATTTTTTATGAGAAAAAGAAATAAAAGGACCCATATGTGGTCCTAGGGACTATTAAATAAATCAATAATTCATTAATAGGTTCTGTAATATATTTTATCTTAACAAAAATTCTTACGATCCTCTTTTATTTCAACCCTCACATGAGAGTGTCACATATTCCGTTTTTTAGTGTTTTTGGATGATTTTATTTCACTAGTAATCATAATTTTCTAAGGAAGGTACCTTTTAATTTATTATTCTTCATCTTCCTCTAAGAACCTTTCATATCATTGTGTAGATATAAGTATGTGGTATAGTGATCTTGTTGAGGCCTTTTTAACCCTTCCAAGTATTGTGGATTTTATTTATAATTACAAAGAGTGTTCATGGTGGGATTATTTCATGTCTAAGGTGGTGGTGCTATTGTTAGATTTCTTAATGGTAGGTGTTTCCTAATTATATTTTATTTTGGACTTACAATGTTATAATTATTAATTTTAAACTAGGGGTTTTTACATTAACCATGGTAAGAGGAAATAATTATATTAATGGAAATAGTTCATTTTACTCAATTATCATAATCCAGGTAGGTTTCTTTTCATAATTTCTTTAATTTTAGGATGATTTTATGCCTGATTTTTTTAAATAAATATAATAATTTATTTTTAAAAATATTTACAATTATTTATTGTGGTTAATTATTGATGGTTTTGTTGTGTGTTGTGTCACCACCCGCCTTCACCAGGATGAGGTAAGGGACATCAAATTTTCAGACCCTTCCTTCTTCAAGTTGAAAGAGAGATAATGACCCCCGAGACCCACCTTCAATAGGTCCTAGAGTGGGGACTAGCACCAAGGGTATATAATCACACACAAGATGGAAGGTATTACCATTTTTCTTTAATAGGATCGGGAGATAAGATAGTAAATTCCACAACACAAAAACTGAAATTACAAGTAAATCCCAAACAAACAATTCAAGATGCATGATCCAAAAGTAAATGATACAAAATTACTAGGAGACTACAAGGTAAAGTACCAAAGAAAAGAAAAACAGCAACTACAACTGTCCCAACATCCGAGCTATTATAGCCCTACACGATCCCTGAAGTCCTCCTGGAAACTTGAAATCAGTTATATATACGTAGGGGGAGCATACAATTATACTCAGTAGGGAAAACCAAAGACTCTCGTGCACTAGTGGGGAGACATTATAATGCCCTATGAGAGAAGAAATAACCAAAGCACCTTGTAAGGGAAACTAACCACCCAAGACTCACCAAGCCACACTCCCTAAATAACGCATGTCATGTAATATATTGTAACATCACATCGACGTTTGGGTACCCCGTTCCACTTTCCATCTGGTTATTGAAGGCATCCTACGCATCGAACCAATCCCGCCATTCTCACCACAGTCCGACTACCACACCCTGCCCGCACACACATGGGCCACAACCATGCATCCCGCCCGCAAACACATGGGCCACAATAACCACTGCCACGCTCGAAGACACCTGGGCCAGAAGGATACTGTCATGCCCGAAGACTCTTAGGCCTCATCCTGAAGATACTTGGGAAACAACCTGCCCGAAAACACCTGGTACAACCACCACACTACCCTACCCGAAGATTCTTGGGCTAATAATGGACTTCAGTCATCACATCCTACCCAAAGAGTCTTGGGCTATTCGGGAAAGGGAGCAGAAAAGGATCTAGTAACCATCCACTCATAAGAGTTTTGGAAAAAACACCCTCCCCCATGGAATGGGGGTGTTCGTCACTAAGTGCTCAACTTGGGTGGGGCGCGAATAAGAAATGTAAGAACTAAAATATATATATGTAGGTAACAAGAACTCATCCCAACCTAGTGTTTCCAATTCCAACCTAAGCACAAACACACTCGTCACTATTCATAGAAAGCACACTACTCAAGGATGAGTCACAACTCGTTCCCAAAACCAATTCCCGGTTTAACCCTTTCTTGTCATAAGGTTCATGTGAGCCCATTTAAGTATATTCCTACACCACTAGGAAACTAACAGGAATAACCACAAGCTAGGAAAAGAGAAACATCCAAACAACAATTTATGAATTCACACCTGGTTCTCTTATGAAGTCACAACAACAAAGGGATAAGTGGGATCCCTCAAAGTACTGGAACCAAACCAAGCTTCAAGATACATCCCCACATCCGCAAAACCATGAACCAATGATATGCCAACAGTAGAGGATTCCGCCCCAATTCATATCTCAAGCAGAGCAACCATACAGTTTCAGACTCACAACCAAGAGGATCTCATCCTCACCCACATCACCCCTATGTAAACTAAACAGAACAACACACATACTACCAAAACAGAGTAGGGAATCCTTAGGGTTCAAGAACATCCTTCATTATTTTCTTCTATCTGTTGGTTAGTCGGGGTGACCACACAGGGATTAATGTTTACTGGGTATCCATTTAATCCACCGAGTTTACGTGATTTACCAATTTCCAAGTTAAAATCATTTAATCATCACAGAAGGAAAGGGTTCATTAGTTCGCAAGGAAATACCACCAATGACCATGATTTTCAGTGAGCATAGCCCAAAAATTCACAACATAAGAATCATGGAAGAGAAGAAAAACAGAACAACAACACATTGTTCAGACCCCTTCCCTTCATTCTTTAAAGATCGTTTGTTAACTTCATTAAGGTTTGGTTTCACCCACTCCCACAAAAACAGCAGCTTACCCACCCCGCATGATACACAGAAAGGAGATGCGAAAGAAAATACCTACTTTTTTATCAAGGATCGACGTTTTTCTCCTCGCACCAAGAACAGGGGATGCATGGATTGCAGGGGAGGAATTCAGTGGACTCCAAGAGGTGCAAAAATAATAATAGAAGTGCACCACATGCCACAGGAAGAGAAGAACTCCAGGAACACTAGGAAGAAGAAAGAAATCCAGCCGAGAAGAAAAAGAAGAAACACTAGAGGGATGTATAAATAGGTGATTCTACTGTTAGTGGATATGGAATTTTGAGCGCCTGGAAGGTCGGATCGCGGTTTCCTACGTGGGTGGGCAGTTACACACGATGATATTAAGGTGTTATTTAATACCCCCATCGGGGAGGTTTTTCGCGATTTTAGGAATTAATTATGGGCTTTAAATGGATTTAAAAAGGGTAAAAGAATAAATTTACGTCAAAAACATTATGTTGCGGGAGCAGGGACCGAAAAAAGAAAACAGAGGGCTGGGTGAGGACACAGTGCCACCCTAACGGTGCAATCGTGACCAGTGCGACCGTCACGGTGCCACCATTATGGTGACACTATTTTAGTGGAGCCTTATTTTGGAAAATTAATGTCCAGGGGGGTCCGGGCCATTACATAAGATACCTCTCAAACTCTTCTCGCCCTCGAGAATCAAAGCCAAACCAGAAGGAAAAAGGGCTCCGTAAAACCGCCTTGAAAGATACCTCTCGGGAGTACACCTCCTTGTCACCAAGGAACGCCCCCTTCCTCATCTATACCCTGAACAATCACAATCATACCATTCCTATCCCCCATGAAACCACACAAAACAAAATATTAAAATGTCTGGTCACGTGGTGAGGGGTTTCCCGTCCACTATGTTAAGATACTATCCGCTTTAGGCGGAACTGACTCACCTGCACAGGTTTAGGTGAATCCACTCTAATTCATCTTAACAATGGATTAGGTCCTCCCCTCCCCACATTTTAGGACACTTCACACACATCCAAAGAAAAGGAAACCATACACTCCATAATTAACAAGGTAAAGGGTTCCATCAACCATGTATAAACAGAACAGAACAAAACTCAAAACAACTCTGGGTACGGGGCGTGCATCTATGTCTCTTGTTCCTAGGTAATTTCCTCAATACCACCATGTCTCCATGACACACAAACAAAGGAATGGTTCATCCATGAAGCACGTTCTCTTCACGACCTTTGATCATCACTGGTCACTCCATGAATGTTGCATCGTCTCTGATATCTAGCTCTCCCCAGTCAAGCATGTGTGAATCATCGTGAAGATACCGATAGAGCTGGGACACATGGAAGACATCGTTCAACCTTTGTAGCTGTGGTGGAAACTCCAGTTGATAAGCCACCCCTCCGACCTGCTGCCGCACTTCGAACGGTCCGAAAAACCTGGGGGAAAGCATACTCCCTCTGTCGAACCTCTACTGCCCATGCCAGGGGTAGACCTTCAGGAATACGTGGACCCCGACCCTGAACTCCAAGGGCCTCCTCCTATTATTGGCATATGACTTCTGCCGGTCCTAGGCCGCCTTCACCCTCTCCCGTATAATATGAACCTTCTCTGACATGCTCTACACCACTTTCGAGCCAAGAACACCTACTTCCCCAACCTAAGTCCAACACACGGGTGAGCGACATGGTCTCCTGTACAGGGCTTCGAATGGAGCCATGACAATGGTAGAGTGATAACTATTATTATAGGAAAACTCCACCAGAGGCAAGTATCACACCCACGATCCTCCGAAGTCCAGGATACATGCTAGTAGCATATCTTCCATTGTCTGAATGTTGCGCTCCATCTTCCCATTTGTCTGGGGGTGGAAGGCAGTTCTAAGACGTAGTTGGGTGTCGAAAGCATGCTGAAATCCTCCAAAGACTCATGAGGTGAACCATCCTTCCCAATATGAGACTATGGACCTTTGAACTCTGTGTAACTCCACTACATCATCATCATAACTCCATGCTAAGGAATCCACTGCACCTGAATCCTTGATCGCCAGAAAGTGAGCTGATTTCAGCAACCGGTCCACCACTACACATATAGCGTCATAGCCTCCTTGAACCCTAGGTCACACTGGGACTAAATACATCGAGATTTCATCCCACTTCTAGTCGGGGATATCTAATGGTTGAACCAAACCGCATGGAACACGGTGTTCACCCTTCACCTCTTGACACATTAGGTATTTGGTCACAAACTCTGCCACTGCCCACTTTACCCCGGGCCACCAGAACTGTCTCCTCAGACCCTGGTACATCTCGGAAACTCCCATGTGCACCTCTAGGGTTGAGTTGTGGAAGTCACCAAGAACCATCTCGTGAAACACCTCTGGAAAAAAAAGATTTCCTTGGAAAAGGTCTTGATTTTGACAATTGTTCGTCCACCCTTCCGAAGCATCACCTTGGTTAACCTGGTCACGCATCACTTCGCTTTCCGAGTCTCCCCACTGGGACTACACTACCTACTTCAATAGAGAATACTGCACTGTCATATAATACATGCATCCTCTACCACCTTCCATCCTTGCATCCAGGTGCAGGGAAGCTGACTCCTCCATTGCCTTCGAAGTATCTACCGACTCTCGAACCTCATTCTTCTACGACTTCCTACTCAATGAATCAATCACCACATTTCCCTTTCCTGAGGTGTAGTAAATCTTGAAGTCGTAGTCCTGAAGGAACTACATCCACCTCTGCTCCCATAAGTTTAGTTCCTGCTGGGAGAATATGTACTTCAATCTCTTGTGATCAGTGAAGAACACGAAGTGCTCCCCGACGAGGTAGTGCTGCCACAACTTTACTGAGACCACAACCGCCACAAGCTCCAGATCATGGGTGGAATAGTTACGCTCATGGGGACCTAACTGCCTAGTCCCATAGGAGATCACCCCTTGCCGCTTCATCAACACACATCCGAGGCCTTGCCCTGAAGCATCACGGAACACCTCATACGACACCCCTTCTTCTGGAAACCTCAGCACTATGGCACTCACGAACTTATCATTCAGATAACTGAATTCCACCTCACACAGACCATTCCACACAAAAGCCTTGTCCTTCTTGGTCAAACCCATCAAAGGTGCTGCAACTCGAGAGAAGTTGAATATGAACCTCTGGTAATAACCTGCCAGCTTGAGGAAACTATGAACCTCTTCTACATTCTTTGGTGATGCCCAAGAAACAACCACCTCGAACTTCGATGGGTTCACTGCTATCCCCTTCTCAGACACCAAATGCCCAATTAAGTGCACTTCATGCATCCAGAACTTTCACTTGGACAACATTCAAATGAGTTGGTGCTGTAGGAGGACCTCTAAAACCATTATCAGGTGCTTAGCGTGATCCTCCTTTGATCTTGAGTAGATCTGGATATCGTTAATAAATATGACTACAATCTAGTCCAGGTATTCCCAGAAGATGGAGTTCATGAGCCCCATGAATATAGCTGGAGCATTCGTAATGCTGAACGACATGACTACAAATTGATAGTTCCCATTTCTTCACCTGAAGGTAGTCTTAGAGATGTCTCCCTCCTTCACCCTCAACCGGTGATATCCTGACCATAGGTCTATCTTGGAGAACCATACAACCCCTTCAAATGGTCAAAGAGACCGTCTATCCTCGGACGTGGGTAGAAATTATTAACGGTTACCTGATTCAGTCTCATGTAGTCTACATAGAGCCTGAGACCACCATCCGCCATCTTTGCGAACAAGAATGGAGCACCCCATGGCGATGTAGTTGGTAGAACAAAACCCTTCTTCATCCGATTATCAATCTGAATCCGGAACTCCCTTCACTCAGAAGGTGTCATCCGGTAGGGGGCCATCGAAATCAGACGGGCACTAGGTTTTAAGTCTATCCCAAACTCAACATCACGTAGAGGGGGTAGAGTTGTTACCTATTCAGGGAAAACAACCATAAACTCACTGACGACCCCTCGAACTTCCACCATCTATGTGTCCACTGACTCCACTGATAGCTCAGCTAACAAGTAAAGGAGGGGTTACTTTCCCCTGATTCTCTTCTGGCCACCCTGTTCGCTGATAAAAGTCACATGTTGGCCGCCCATGTCTGAAAACATGACCCTTCCTCGGAAGCAGTTAATGACAACACATACATAGAACAATGAGTCAATGCCTTGGATGACATCATATGGATGTATCTACAGTAGTGTAAGATCCTTGACTGACTAATGTGGCCCTATCATCAGTTTACACACCCAAGAAAACATAAATAAAGTCGGTCTGACCTCCGACTAGTGTGATCAGCACCAGGGGCTCTGGAAGTCTCCCATCGTTTAAACCTAGAGCATGGGTCAAACTGGGTGCAACAAAGGATTGTGAAGATCTTGTATCGAACAAGGTATAAGAAAGGATACTAAAAAAGCTGACCGTACCTCGAATGACCTCTGGCCATGTTAAAACTGCTGCCTCCGTGGCGTGCAACTGCCCACACCCAGCTCCTCTACCTCACGACTGTCGGCAACCTCCCCGACCATGTCTAGGTCGAGGTCCCAGAGGAGCGCCCTGAGGTCGTCCTCCTCCTACAACGCCTACCCTCGGATGACCAGGAGCTCGCTGTCCCTGCTACTGTTGAGGTGGGAACTGAGCCTTCCCACCACCGTCGTACTGCACTCTGTCCGGGCACTGGTTCCAAAGGTGCCCAAGGCTTCCGCGAATGAAGCATCTCGGCCCTGGGCCCGAAAGGAAAGGGTCAGGGCCAGGAGATCGGAACTGGAACTACTGAGGCCTGCCCCCAACTGGGCAAAACCTAGAGGGCCCTGATGCTGGAGGCCTGCTGCTGACAGCCTTCCCCTTCGATGAGCCCAACTGGATTCCCTCTCACGATACACCTCCCTGTGTGTGCATCCTCTCCACCACTTTAGCATTCTTATGGACCTCCAAGTACGTCGGTCGGGTGAAGGGAGTAACAACATACTGGATATAAGGTCTAAGCGCCTCCTCCAAATGTCTCGCCCAAGACTCATCATTCGAAAAGAGGTGCGGAGCAAAGGGGAGGAGATCCTTGAACTTGATCCTCAACTCTCTTACTGACATGCTCCCTTGCTAGAGGGAGAGTAGATCCCGCCTCTTATTTGCCTTCATTGTGGAAGAGAGGAATTCCTCCCCGAACTCCTTCTCAAAATCAGTCCTCGTCACCTTAGTCTCCCTCTTCTCCCCAAGGTAAAGCGTCCACCATTGACGCACCACTCCCCGCATCTGGCTCACATCCAAATGAACCCAATATTACACTGGATCCTAGATCAAGCCGAAAGCTATAAACAGCTCCTCCAGCCAGATCTCTATATCCACGTCAGAGATATTTCCCTTATACTTCCCGAGGCTCTGCCACTGAAAGGCATGAAGAATCTTCTGCCCTTGAATGTCCTCCTCTTCTTGGTCCTTCCTCTACCGATCCGCCAAGTCAACCTCCTGGGCCTCGATCTCCTGCACTACTCATGGTCGTCTCCCCGATGCTATAGCTACAAGGTAAACAAGGAATGCCTAAGCCAGAGTAGCGTAGAATATTCTTCTTAATTTTTTTCTTAGACTTCTTAAATTCCCCAAAACATCCCCAAAACACGAGAACACAAGTAATTATGATTCATGTACCATTCCTAGGGTCTCTACCCTGCAATCAGTGTAGCCTCACGTGGTCGTTCGGTAGTTCCAGAGTCCTTGCATCGGATCACATGTGGCCCTAAAATCACATGTCCTAGCCGGTCTTCCATGACCAATTTCATGCCCAAAGATCACCCAACACTATTTCCCTACTACCCCATGCAATCCTCACTGTGCCAAACCCTATACTCCATCCTATATCTAAACCATTACATCTGATTCCATTATTTCACGACCCACCTTCATCAAGATGAGGGAAGGGACATCATATTTCCAGACCCTTCCTTATTCATGTTTGGAGGAGTGATAATGACCCCCGAGACCCGCCGTCAATAGGTCCCAGAGTGGCGACTAGCACCAAGGGTATATAATAATACACAATATGGAAGGAATTACCCTTCTTCTTTAATAAGATCGGGAGATAAGATAGTAAATCCCACAACACCAAAACTGAAAGTACATGTAAATCCCAAACAAACCATTCCAGACGCATGTTCCAAAAGTAAATGATACAAAAGTACAAGGAGACTATAAGGTAAAGTACAAAAGAAAAGAAAAACTGAAACTGAAACTATCCCAACATCAAAGCAAGTACAACCCCACATGATCCCTGAAGTCCTCTTGGAAACCTGAAGGCAGTTTTATATATGTAGGGTGAGCATACAAGTATACTCAGTAGGGAAAACCAAAGACTCTCATACACTAGTGGGGAGGCATTCTAATGCCCTATGAGAGAATAAATAACGATAGCACCTAGTAAGGGAAACTAACCATCCAAGCATCACCAAGTCACACTCCCCAAAGAACACAAATAAAGTATTATATAGTAATAGAACATCGGCATTTGGGTACCCCACACCACTTTCCCACTAGTTATTGAAGACATTATAAGCATCGAACCAATCCCGCCGTTCTCACCGCAATCCCACTGCCACACCCTATCGGCCAAAACCAGAGCCACAACCACGCATCCCGCCCACAAACACCTGGGCCACAATAACCACTGCCACGCCCGAAGACACCTGGGACAGAAAGCTACTGTCACACCCAAAGGCACTGGGGCCTCATCTTGATGATACTTGGGAAACAATATGCCCGAAAACACATAGGCCAACCACCACCCTACCCTTCCCGAAGATTCATGGGTGAATAATGGACTTCAAGCCATCACAGCCTGCTCGAAGAGTCTTGGGATATTCGGGAAAGGGAGCAGAAAATGAGCTAGCAACCAGCCACTCATAGGAGTGTTGGGAAATACACCCTCCCCCATGGAATGGGGGTGTTCTAAAATATGTTCTCAACTTGGGTGGGGAGCGAATAAGAAAATTAACAACTATAATATATATATTTTGGTAACAAGCAGTATTCCCAACATAGGGTTTCAAAGGCCTACCTAAGCAAAAATACATTCGTCAATATTCATAGAAAGCACACTACTCACGCCCGAGTCACAACTCGTTCCCAAAAAAAATCTCCATTTATAACATTCTTGTCTTCATGTTTAGGTTATGCCATTTAAGTAAAGTCCTTAACTACTGGGAAACTAACAGGCATAACCAGAAGCCACGAAAAGAGAAACATCCAAACAACAATTTAAGCATTCAGACATGGTTCTATTATGAAGTCACAACAACAAAAGGATAAGTGAGATCCCTCAATGTACTGGAACCAAATAAGGCTTCAATATACAACCCCACATCCCCAAAACCATGAACCAATGATAAGATAACAGTAGAGGATTCCACCCATATTCATATCACAATCAGAGAAACCACACAGTTTCAGACTCACAACAAAGAGGATCCCATCCTCACCCACTTCACCCCATAGGAAATAAAATAGAACAACACACCTACTACCCAAACTGAGTAGGGAAACTTCCAGGTTCAAGAACATCATTCATTATTTTCTTCTTTCCGTTGGTTAGCCGGGGTGACCACACAGGGTTTTATGATTACTAGGTATCCATTTAATCCACTGAGTTTACATGATTAACCAATTTACAAGTTACAATCTTTTAATCATCACCAAATGCAAGGGATCATTAGTGAACAATGAAAGACCACCAACGACCATGATTTTATGTGAGCATATCCCAACAGTTCACAACATAAGCATCAAGGAAGGGAAGAAAAATAGAACAGCATCACATCATTCACACCCCTTCCCTTCATTTTTTAAAGTCAGATTTTTATCATCATTATGTTTTGGTTTCACCCACTCCCACAGAATGGAGAGAAGAAGGAATATCCATACCTAGTTGATCAAGGATATATGGTCTTCTCCACGCTCCAAGAATAGGGGATGTGCGGCTTGTATGGGAGGAATTCTGTGGACTCCAAGAGGTGCAGAAAGCTCCAGCAGAGGCGCACCACAAGCCATGGGAAGACAGGAACTCCAGGCGCACCAGGAAGATGAAAGAAATCTAGCAGAGAAGAAAAAGAAGAATCTCTAGAGGGAGGTATAAAGAGGAGATACTACTGTTACGGGATATGGAATTTTGAATGCCTGGAAGGTCGGATCGTGGTTTCGTATACGGGTGGGCAGTTAAACATGATGATATTATGGTGTTTTTTAATACCCCCCATCTGGGAGGTTTTTTGGGATTTTCAGGAATTAATTATGGGCTTTAAATGGATTTAAAATGGTTAAAAGAATTAATTTATGTCAAAAAAATTACATTGTGGGAGTAGGGACTGGAAAAAGAAAATGGAGGGATGGGTGAGGAAACGGTGCCACTATTTTGGTGGTGCCTTATTTTGGCATGGCAATGGCCAAGGGGGGTCTGGGCCATTACATTTTTATTTAAAAGAAAATAACTTTTCATTTTCTACATGTGAGTGTGTTTTCAAGAGAAATCAATGTCGTTGTTCAGGAAATTGTTTATTTTTTAGTGGATACATTAAGAAAAAGTTGGTCATTTATTTTTTATGAAATTATGTAATATTTTTTTGGGATTTCTGTGAGAATAGACGTGGTTTTGATAATCCACTAGAGTGTGGGGGACACATGGGATTAGTAGAGTTTTTTTGGGAAACATCACATTAGTGTGAAAGCCTCACCGGGTATAGTGTGGTTTGTTTATAAAAATCCCCTTGAGTGTGGGGGCCTTGTGTATTTTTTTAAAACTATTTATAGTTTTCTAATTAAATTTCATCCAGAGGGACTATGAACTTAAGCATTACAAAATCATATTTCTATACTTTAAAATTAGAGGCTTGTTTGTTTTGGAAGTGAATGTTTTGTGGAATTACATCTTTAAATTTGAACAATTCACCAAATAAATAAATTAATCCACCACCCTTTAGAGTTCCACTGACATTACCCTTGAACAAGGGATGACAACTTGTGAAAATTAGAAAGTGGTAGCATAGGTGAAATCAAATAGACTTGCTTATAAATAGGTGGGGGTGGTCCACATACATATTAATTGATTTTTTAGACCAATAAAATTCTGTAATTTTTTTTATTGGGGTGATTTATAGTCTACTTCTATTTACCTTGACTGTCACCACTACATTTGGGCCCTTGTATCTCATTTGAGTGTTTTTAATATATTATTCATCTTTTAAATTTATATTGTTGTATTTCTATGGAGTATTAATTATCAAAAACCATGTTAAGTCTCCTAGTTATCATATTTATTGTTTACTTATATTTTCTTGGTTATTTTTTTTTCTTTACTATGAGCGCTCACCTGAAATTTTTGATAGTGTATGTATGGGGTAAAAAGCATTATAGTTTTGGATAAATTATAGTATAAAATTAAAATCATTATAGCTTGCAGAAAAATTATTCTATATTCTATATTTTAGAGGTTGAGGGTGTCTATGTATTGGGTAGTGGTATAATAAGTGATATAAGAGATTAGTGTTCCCATATTTTCCTAACATATACCAATACTTCAAAAATGTGTTGAAATTACCATACATTAATTTTTTCTAATTAGATGAGAGATTATTTATTCCAGGTAATATAGCTTTAAATGTGAAAGGTGATCGTATAAAATTTAAATATAATAGATTTCATATTAAAAAATATGTAAGCTAAGGATTACCTATACTAGATGAATATAGATATGTTAATATTCAGGGCCATGAAAAATAAAATTAACTAGGAAGAATGGGAAATTATAGACCAAAATGAATAAAATTTGATCCAAATATTATTTCCATATAATATATCCATTAATATTTTTGAATATAAGTCAACAACTAGGTTAATGAATATTCATTGATCATATAAAAGAAGGATTCCTTTATGTATAAGGTGTTTTTGGTGAATTGGATTCTTTTCATATTGATGTTGGAAGAAAGGTTGATGGATGATCATTCAAATGACTAAAACGTGACCTAGAATTTTATGGAGTGTGTTGGGATGGTGTTTACTAGAGATCAATATATATTCAATAATATTTTCATTTCATCTATAACAATTGGGATCAATGGTTTCTACACTGAGTTATTTATATGGAAAGACTAACATTGTATTTCAATGTTTTTTGGATTTTTTTCTAAATGAAGTGGTATGAAAGAAGGATGTATTAGGTTCTATTGTAACTTCACTTAGTGATGAAGTAAGGGGGTGATCTATTTCTGGAATTTAGGAGAATAATGGGGTGGGGGAATAGAAGTGATAATTTCCATGGGGAATTAGTTGGTTATATTAACTCTGCATGTTATAATTGAAGATGTAAATTATACATATGAAATAACTTTTAGGATATATGTGTGAAATATTGAAATCATAACTCAATTTCATTTTCATAATAAACAACTATAGAGGAGGGAAAAATATTTATTCTCAGTTTATTGAGTTTGAAGAATTCATTAACTTTTTACTCTGTAACTTCATTTCACCCAAAGTTGTAGAAGGGGTGTTTGAATAATCATTTATGTACAATAATCTGTAAGGTTTAACTAGATAATGTGGTTGCACTAAAAAATATTGTTTAATATTATGGAATGGTTTAGATAAATAACATATTATTTATATATTTTCATGATATGTAATACAGAAATTTTTATAGGAGAAATTGATTTATGTTTCTAGCGTGATGATATAGATTATATACTATTGTTATGACCACTAGGTTAGATACCCTGAGAGGGTGGTGAATTTGGGTATGACAGATTAAAACAACAGGCCCTATTGATCTTGTCTCGCTATTAAGAAAGACTCGCTTCTATCTCTTTCATGCAGCAAAGTATAAACAGAAACTAAAGCATGAACATGACACATCGATTTTTACTTGGTTCACCCTTACTGGTATACATCCAAAGAGCATACACCAACGATGTGCCGATGTACCAAATACACTAAAAGCACACTGTTGTTCACAACGTTTGGGATAGATCACTTCTATTCCCAGGATCACTGCCATTACAATGTTTAGGGTCAACACACTGTTTTCCCAAGGGTCACTTCCTATCTCTCTCTCTAGCTCACTGCCGGTGGAGAGGATCACCTTCTTCCTCTTCCTTTTCTCACTGCCCTGGAAAGGATCCACTCACATTTTATAGACCTTTAGGTCTCATCATTATCCTTAATTAATGCATCCTCTGTTGTATGTAGATGCTCTATTGAAGGTCAAACTTCACCCAAAGATGAATATCTCTTTGCACAAAAGGTATCAAGAAATATTCTATCTTTCACGTAGCCCTGAATCAATGACGTGAATCAACCTTACCCAGTGCCCTTCTCTAAGCCGACACGCAAGTATCGGTGCACAAGTTAAAACTGGTGTGTAATTCCACCTCAACCACTTGCGCGACACAAGCTTCTGCAACTCCAAACATGCACGACACACACCCTTTTACGCCCATACCAATTTTGGCATGCAACCAACAACTTTAACGCTTCTTCAAATCCTAGAGTGCAAGTGTCACCAAACCACTTGCGTGACACCCCCTTCATCAACTCAAAACTTGGGCGACACACTTCCTTCCTCGCCCAAACCACCATAGGTGCACAACTATCACCTGGCGTGAAACTACTTCCTGCGTGACCACACACCACTTGCACGTCAACCACACCTATGCGATGGGAGCTCAGATTTTTTCTAAGTGTTGAACTCGTAAATAATGAGGAGGGGTCGACCATTATTTAAGGGCATTTGAACACCCTGCATGATGGCATGCAAGTATCCCTTTTCCATATTTTGATGCTCTGATTTTGAAAAAAATATGGCGCACAAGTTTCCTCTCCTTAAAGCCAAAGGCACACAAGTCCCTTTTCCAAAACCACTTTTCTCCGTTTGTCGATTTTCAGGCCCAAAAATTTGGCAAACACTGGAAAATAGCACCACCTTGTATCTTTTCGTTTTGTACCATCTCCAGATCATTCATTCCTTTTTCAACATTCTTTAATAAAACATGGATCCTTAACCACAGCCCTTGAACTAGACATGACACCATGAAATCCCCTTTGTCAATAAATTTGTATGTCATGGTTTTCTTATTCAAAAATCACAACACGGATGTCCTATTTGTCAATAAACACAATCACCTCAAAAATTCTTCAATGATACCTTGAGGTATTTTTTCCCAACCACTATGTTTGTGCACGGTTTTTGTAATATTACACAACATTCCATTATAGTGGCTCAAATTGTGAAATATGGAACTTTATATATGTATGATATTTTTCAAATGCACTTTATGCCAAAGAAACTAATTCTAAAAATGGGATGTTATGGAATTTTCCCCATGTTTTCATTGATTAAATATATTTATAGATATTGGATGTAATGGGGTTATCAATTATTGATTATGATAATAATAGAACTTGTGGATGTTTTTTCTTATAGAAGTAGTGGAAGGTGTCCTTTTATTCATTTTATAATACATTGAATAATACGAAGCTTGATCTAGTTCATATCGATATGTGGGGACAAATAGTATTTCTATCCCATTGGTGAAAATCGGATTATGTTACCATCACCAACAATTCCACACTGATTGTGTGTGTGTTTTTCATGAAACAAAATTTTGATGTTTTTTTGAACTATTTTTAAATTGAGATCTATGGTGGAAGATGAGTCTATAATACGTTATAAATACCTTTACTATGACAATAGTTGTGAGTATAGAATAAAAGAGACATGGAAATTCTATTGGGAAAAAGGAATTTTTAGGGAGATTATTATGCCGGGAACACCAAATAATAATTTTTTTATAATATAGTTGAATAAAAATGTTATTGAATGATCCTTCGGAATGATGATAAGTTCAAAATTTTAATGGTTTTTTGTGATAAATTAGTTAATCATTATATATATATCATTAATGTGATCCTTATGAACCATTGGGGATTTTATTTGGTAGAACTAGGGATTGTTAGATAAATCAATCTAAATGACATGAAAGTTTGGGATTGAATCAGTTATTCCTATATCGATGCTATGTAAGGAGAAAAATTTGAAACTAAGACCAATTTTTTTTTTCAATATTGGATCAATGATGAAAATTTTGGATTTTTTATTTGGGGTTACAATCAATAAATGGTTATCAGAGTCTAAGAAGTCTTTTTAAATGAGGATATCATATTTATGGATCAAAACATGGATGATAAAACAACTAGATACAAAGAACCGGTGAATACATAGAATCAAATAAGTAGAGTCTATATAGTTTTTGATTATCCATGGTGAACCAAAAATCATGAGGTACAACCACATTCTAAAATAGAATATTCTGATCAGGTTCTAAAAGTGTCAAATTAAAATATACTATAATAGTAAAGGAAAATGAAAGACTAGTGTAGGGTTTTTGAAAATTAAGTCTTAGAGAGAGATAAAATATATGGATTGAGGTGGTCTAATATGTTTATAAGACTAATGAAATGGTTTGACTCTTGATTTATTACATACATATAAAGGATAACTTTCAATCCAAAATTTTCCTAAAATACGGGAAACTATTTATTTTGGGTGGTAGTGATGAAAATACTAGTGTCTTATTACCTTATTTAGATACATGACTTTTAATAGATGTTCTATTAGTTAAGAGGGTGATTTTGAAGAAGTGGTTTTATCTCTTAAAGGAGGAAATAGATGATAGGAACTAGTAAAATTACTTAATATTTGTGAATGGATTTTAACTATTACACGGGTTGGATTTTTAGTGATCTTTCCACTCATGTTTTTAATAAAAAAAATAATTGAAATGGACTTCAAAATTTCTTCTAAATATGGTGACTTTCATGAATAAAATGATCTCAAGATCAAATTAATTTATTAATATTTATAAAAATAGATCTACATAGAGAAAACATAAGGTTTCATACATAATGGAATTGAAGATTTATTGTGAAAGGATAAAAAAAATTTATATATAATTTATAAGTACCAAGATACTGGAACAAGATGTTACATATTTTCATACCATAATGTAAGTTCATCCAGTAAAAAAGAGATCATTTTTGCTATCAGTTAGTTCCATAAAGTGGATGTTGGTGATGAAAATAAGAATATACATATGTATTGGACTGTTTTTTATCTCTGTTCAAATATATATGACATGGTTTGGAGTTATTATAAATAAGATAATTGAATCCCATGAGAATACCTTGTCTTAACAGCCCAGGTTATCAAATGAGAAAGAAGCTAAAGTAGACGTGGAGTCCAAATAAATAGAAAGGGTTTTATATGAACTAACTACTATAATTATAATGTAATCCATGTTCTATAAATGTATTTATATTATAGATGAAATTTGTTTATCTAATTTGTTCACAATGAATCCACGAAAGGATCACTATGAGGCTATTAAGTGGATTCTTTAGTATCATAATGCTTAGGTAGATTTTTCTTATTTGGAACATTTTTTTATAATATTTTATCCATTACATGGATTTTTGGATTCTAATTTTGGTGGATATATAATTTCCAAGAAGAGAACTAATACAATTAGGCATACTTTTGGAATTATTTTTTTGATTTTTAGATCCTGAATTCAACTTGTAGTAGAATTTTCCCCCATCCAATTTTATTACGATTCTTTTATGGAATAAATAAAATATTTAGTGGATTTGAAGGTTCCGTTAGAGGGAATACATATAAGGAAAGAATTATTCAAACTATTTTGTGACAACCAATGTGTGATTAAATTAGATAATAATCTTTTTATTGACTAATTGATGAATGAAATTAGTTTTTATTCCAAAATATATATATATGATTAAGGATGATGGAATTGTAAAACATTATCAATTTAGTAGGTCATAAAATTTGATATAAATATAAACTAAATTTATAGACTAGTAAAGTATATAGTGATATTGTAATTATGTATGAATAATATTGCTAGTGATTATAATATTTGAAAAATGGAAACAAAAAACAAATATTAGAACTATAGGAGATATTTTAGGAAGTTTCAGGGAAAACATGGGTTAAGAATTTAAAAACAATATTTATGTGGGAAAATTTTTGGCTATGAAAACTATATTATACTTTTCATTCTGATGATTCAAGTGGAGTGAATCTAGAATCTATGTTTCTAGTATATGACATAGAAAATATATAAAAAATGAAAGAAATTTTAAGAACTAAAATTATGGTAGGGATAGATATTAATTCGTTCAAAATTAATATAAATTAGTAGCTAAGATAGTGATGTTTATTTAGAAGCCTGAATAATCATTTATTAATTAATTTTCATCAATTAATATCATATATAGGTTATACTAATATAACTGGTTGATCTTTCATACAAATAGTCATCGGTGGATCACTTTCATCATGAATGATTCTTTCAATCACTATGATTCTATTGACATGTTATTTAATGTGGTTTCCAGTCGATTTATATTTACCCAATGTTGAGCACTTACATTGGGGAAATACTTACTCAGTTGGTTGTTTTTAATATATTGTTTATTTTTTTCAATTTAATTTTATTATTTCCCATTGAGAAGGACCTAATCTAAACTATGTTGAATCATTAACTTATTATGTCAGTTTTTTTAATTTCATTTTATTTGTTCTATTTTTTTATAGTTTTTCATGTGGGAGTTCAGAAATTAAATTTTTGGTGTGTGGGGATTCTCAATATTGGGAATAATTATCCATGGAATCATATGATTTAGAACATACAGAAAAAATGGTTTTTCAATTGAGTTCTAAGTGGTTTGGTGGTTTTAAATCATAGATAGTGGCAAAAAAACCACAATGGGTTAGGAAAGGTAGATTTTTGTAATTCCATGTATGTTTATGGGCATTATTGCTGGTTTAAAAACCCCACTTGAGTGTGGGGGTTTTTAATAAGACACTAAGGAGTATAGAATGCATTTATAGTAAGATTGATACTGAGGTGGAAATGGCGGTATGTGTTGAGTTGCATGAAAAGAATTATGTTCTAACTTTTGTATTAAAATTATATGAAACATTGTTTGTGATCATTTTTACTTATATATATTTTTAATTATATATATATTTATGGTTTTAATTTTTTTATAAAATGAATGTGATATAATTATTGATCCCATGGACGAGGCACATGGTATGTCTCTAAGGAAATCTGAGTATGTTATCTTACTAATCATTCTAAAATTGTATCAAGGGGAATATTCAAATTATTTTTATTGATTTAATTTTTTAGCGATTAATTATTCATTGAATTAAATGGAGTATCAAATTTTTGTAAGGAGGGACCAATTGGGGATTATTCATTAGTGATGGTTTGATCAATTATACTTGGATGTATTTGAATTAGGAATTTTATTATTATTATTATTTTTACGTATTATTGATTTCATATAATTTATTTTTTTAAACTATATATGTTATAAATATATGTGGATATGCAGTATGATTGTTTATAAACCATTCTATATGACATATAGGATGGTAGTGGAATTTTTTTTTTCTGAGTAGTTGGAAGTAAATGGTTAGTTCCCAGAGATTGGTAACATTGTGAATAAGTTTGGGTGTGTTTTGAGTAGAATTTTTTTTGATGTTATAAATTATATCATTTTCGTTTGTTTAGTTTATAATAGTTGGGGATATTGGATTAATTAGGACTCAAGTGGTATACTAAAAAAATATAAATCAATATTTTAATATTGATAACCGTGTTTTTATGGGGAATCTGGGATGTGTGAGTTTATAGTTGGTTCAGAATGAGTCAGTTTTTATATTTTTCAAGGGTAAGGGTTCTAAGAAACACACGGAATTAGTGAAGTTTTTTCATATTTTTTAACTAACTATAAGTGTCATTTTAAATATTTTATAATGTATTTGAGGACAATTGAAGAGTTAGAGGATGTCTAAATATTACTAGAGATATCTAGATATGTGGTTTAAAGGATCGAATATGAAAGATAGTAAAAACATTGAATTATCACATGTTATGTGTGAGTAATGTTAAAATTTTTCTAGGAACATATTATTAACTCTATTGGTGTATAATATTAACATATAACTCCTATAAGGAACATATGAATAACTCATGTTCTATGTAAGAGTAACCATTAATCTCACTAGATATATAGGAATAATGTGGAAGCTAAGTATGTGTTTCTTGGAGACATTGAAAGACAAAAAAGAGTAAATAATGGGTTATATAAGAGTTGATGGTTTAGAAAATTAACTGCGTATTATTAATCTATCATTCGAGTATGAATACAAGGAGCCCACATAAGAGTAAATAGAAGTTGGAGAATGCTACATACAAGTAACTTGAATTAACATCAATGAAAAAACCTATGATATAGTAAAGTGTGTATCCTTAAATAAATATTATTTTTAATATACTTATACACATGAAACAAAAAACCCTAATATACCAAACCTATTTTCATTAAAATATATATTGACAAATTTATGGTATCCATTTAATAAATGGGTTTATACAATTATAAAAAATTTATGAAATATATTTCACTTTTAAAACATTTTCAATAAGTGTGTCTGTGTAGCTAAAAAAATATATTTTCTAATTAATATATATTTTATAAAATTGATAAGTATAATTTATGATATATCTCCTATTAGATGCAATTTAAATTAATAGTTTATATACCAAAACATGATTTATTATAAAAACAATTTTCAAAATATTTTATGATTTTATTTTAATGTTAATCTTAAAAAATTTAGAAATTAATATGAAAAAATCAAATTCATGTTTTAAATTATCAAAAAAATATTAATAAAATAATGTTTTTTATATTTTCCAAAAAATATTGAATTTTTTATGACTTCTGAAAAATACATTTTTTACAAAAAAATATGAATATTATGAAATTATAAGTATATAAGTTTGAATTTAAAATTTTTTAAATATTTTATTTGATAAAAGTAGTATTTTAAAAGTTAAAATTTAAATTATGAAAAAAATGCTATTTGGTTTACGAACATATAATTAATATATTAGAACAAAAGTGATTTTTTTGTAAAAAGATTGATTTTTATAAATCATAAATTTAATTTGTTAAAAAATATTTTTTACTTTTAGAAATATAATCCAATAAAATGGATTTTAAATTTTTAATTATTATGTCAAATTTATGTAATAAGGTCTATTTTATTCTTGTTAATATAGGACTATTAATTTCAGGTAAAAAAATTTATCATGATAAATGCAAAAATGGTATATGTAAATATATATGAGTAAAAGAGATCAAACATGTCTAAAAGTTATGTAAAAATGTTTGGCTAAGAACATTACAGACCTTATCAATTTTTCTCTCTGTTATTTAATAATTTTGAGCCATAATCCTTTACAGTGATTTCCCAATGTATAATGTTTTTTGGTATTTACAAAAATGTCATCCCTTTCCACATATAAAAGAGGAAATCCTATAACAACTTCGACCCACACCATGACACATTTAACTCATCCAATAATATGACTATAAATCTCCAATATATTCTCATAAAACATCAATAAGTTATGGTCTTCAAAAAAATATCTTCCCTCACAAGCTTAACAACCTTTAAAGAAGAGATAATCCCAGAAACGATGTATAAATTTATAATTACTCCTTTTTCATATTTATTTTTTACATGAACATATTCTACCAAAAATTCCATTACACTATATGAAAATGGAAACATTATTATTATTTGTATACATATTTTTATTCAAATGAACTTATAAGAATTAACCACCTTTCCCTTTTTTATTAAAAAAAATGAAGCTCTCAATCGTGTGTTATGAATACTACTGCCGCCACAACGCGACATATTTTCATTCCTTCATCAACAACTAGTGATTGTAAATATAAATAATATAAAATTTAATTATGATAATTATGAAGATAAATATTGTTTTATTGAAAACAATGTTACTTATTTTTTTTCTATAATTCATATAATGAAATCAACATCCACCTGTACGTGCGAACTACCACCTCCACGGACCGATGCATTAAATTTTTCACTGTTTCCTTCATGTATTGTTTTATTTTTTACTTTTTTAGCATATATGAAATTTATATAAGTAATTTATATCATGAATATAGATCTTTATGAAAAAAATTAATGATCATTGAAATTTAATCCATCGTTATCTGAAAATACCTTGAAATTAGTTCAACCACAATTTTATCCTCAAATAACATGACTAAAACACCAATGTGATGAAATTATAACATTATATGTTTTTATAATACATCAATTTTTTTCATTTTATGTTTTTAAATTGATTTAATTTTGAGAATAAGTACAATTGTCACTGTTTTTATCAATATAGTTCAAAAAAATCAATATTATTAACACCCGATGTTGAAATGAGATTATAACAATCCAATACATAAATAGAATTATTATATATGAACATTATTAACAGAAAATTATATGATTATGGTTATGAAAAAAGTAATTAGGATTTTCTTACTTATTATATAGGAGTTTAAAGAAGTTAATATAAAATTTAGGGTAACATCATGGGACTTGGTAACTCAAACTCCTTTCATTGAGGTATAGAATTTCTTACCAACCTTCGTTTTTCAATGAAATTAAATTTTGAATGATTTTATCCCCATTATAATTAATGAGGAATTTGTTTTTATCCAAATCCATATGTATGAATGTTTTTGTTATCACTAATTTTTTAAAAAGACACTTTTTGAAACAATGACTCATAACAATTAATTTTATAAAAATGAATACAAAAGGTTCTCTAAAAATATATTTTAATGATTTGGTTTTTATTATCATAAAAATTATCTACCAATAATGGAAATTTGTTTCATGTTTGTTAACGCTCCTTTTCATCACATATTCCAAAGGATTGTAAAGGGAAATACTTCAAAACCAAATTGATTCATCCTTTGAAGAAAACACCAAAAATCGACAAAGGCATGAACAAGGCTTCACATGCACAAGGGTCGCGCAAGTTCCCTCACTATCACGCAAGTATACTTGCGCACCACCTAATGGTCGCAAAAGTCACTTGGGCGCCCTAAATGATAACTGCTCGAGGTCTTCTCCAGCCTATAAATTGAACCTATGGGCCCCCCATTTCAGAGGAATTTTTTCCAGAATTCAGATATAGAGCTCTGAACGCCCAAGTCTCTTCTTCAGGTCTTCCGAACACTTCTATGGTAATTCTTTACCTAGAATGGAAGGTCTAAAAAGAGGAGTAAGGTTTAAGTGTTATAATTCACTAACACTTGCACGCCTAAGGTGTTTTACCCTTAAGGGAAATGAACATACTTGCGCACTGCCCTACTTCTTCACCAAAACTTGCACGCCTCTCTTCTAGAAGTACCTCAAGAAAATTCTAATGGATTTCGTCAAGGATCTCCCAAGTGTTACCCTATTGGTTAACAATTGCGCAACTACCCATGTGTCGCACAGTTATACCTGCGTGAGAAGGACTTTCACGCCAACGCAGTACCTACGCGCCTGCCCGGATATGCATGCCCCTGCCTTTTTGGGTGCCTTCTTCCCGATTTAACCCCTCTTATACCATTCCACCTCTCAAATTCAAGATTTTGTCTTCAATACATTCTTCAAATCCATTTATGGCATGTTTTCTTGATTAACTTCCTTATCTTAATAGAATTCTGTGGAATATCTCTCAAAACCTAGTGGTTTACACATCTTTATGTCACTAAATTTTGAGATTTCATTCATTCAAAATCATCCTTTATGATGAGAGAACCCCTTAATCTGGGACTCCTTTTAAGGAATAAGCCCCAGTCATAATTATCAAATATGGGCATCCACCTTTGGAGTAAGCCCCATGTCATCTTTAACCTGGGCTTCCTTTTCAGGAGTAAGCCCCCGTCTCAATGTTCACAAATATGAGCATCCTCCTTAGGAGTAAGCCCCAAATACTCATTAACCTGGGCCTCCATTTCAGGAGTAAGTACCAATCATAATTCTCAAATCTAGGCATCCTCCTTAGGAGTGATCCCTAAGTCCCTAAATCTGGGCCTCCTTTTCCGGAGTAAGTCCCATTAATAATTCTCAAATCTGGGCATCCCCTTTAGGAGTAAACCTCAATTCCCTTAATCTGGGCCACCTTTTCAAGAGTAAGCCCCAATCTTAAAATTCCCAAATATGGGCATCCACCTTATGAGTAAGCCCCAACCATGATTCTCTTAACCTGGGATTCCTTTTCAGGAGTATGCCCCAGTCTCAAATATCGGCATCCTTTTCAGGAGTAAGCCCCAAGTACCTTTATTTATCAAGTCCTTTAACCTCAGCTTCCTTTTCAGGAGTAAGCCCCAGTCTTAATTTCCTTTTGATCTGGGCTTCCTTCTCAGGAGTAAAACCCAATCATAAGTCCCCTATTAAACTAGGGCATCTTCCTTAGGAGTAAACCCCAAGATTAGAGTATCCAAATCTCTATGAAGTATATATAACTTTATAGACCCTATTCCTATATTTCTTCCCTAAAGTAAATCCTAATCATCATCTATTTGGGCAGTCATACACACATAAGCCCCACATCATTGCATCTTTCATGGAAAAATTGTCTGGTTTCACCAATACCACTTCTTTCTCACACTAATCATGACTCACGTGAGCTAAGTGTGTAAAAGTAACCATGAAATCTTTATTTGAGCCATCAATCATGCATAAACATCATACTCCCTTACTCGAACTACATGGGTTCTGATTCCTTTTCCAAAACAAAGGATACGTAGGTAGCCCATCTGCGGGTGCGATCCCAACATTGAAATAATCCATGTCCTTATGAATGAGAATAAACATCAAGTTCCCCACTGAGTGGCTTTAAAACCAGTATGGTCGTCATAATGACCAAGATACTTTTATGTATCAAAGAATACCATTGACTAAGAATCTCTAACAAATAAAGATGATTCTCTATCGATGAAGAACCTTGAATACATATAAAATATTTTCTAAATTTCCTACATATCAATCATTGATTGTCAGATCTAAAGGAAAAATCCTTTTATACATGGTAATGTAATAAGAATTCACGAACATAACTGAAATATATAAAGAGTGTCCCAGAGTAGACAATAATTCCCCTCAAAAAGGTGTGATGAGTCTGACCTCCCATCCTCTCAACCAATGAAAATTCCTAAGCCTCATCAGTCCACAACTAATGAGCGCCTACCTTTGGAAAGTAGGTTCAAATGGATATGGAATCATTGGATGTTTCTTGGTTCTACGAACAAACCCATTAGAAACCGCTTGGATCGTTTAAATCTTAAATCAGTGAGATCATCCCCAATTCTAGAGGGAAAAAAATGGTGAACCCGACATGAATCCTTAACCAAGTTAAAATGAGATTTTTCTTATTTGTTAGGCCCCTATTTAAAACTCAATGAGAGGGCCAACAAAAAATAATCATTGAAATATGTGCTCATCCAAAAGATTTAGTGGATGAATTTATCTTGATTATGTATGTTATATCAAACATGCACTCTTTCCCAAGATCTTATGCATTTCTAGAATGGCTTCTCATAAGTTCACATCCGTGAATACGTCTCCTATTAAAACATCTGCTACAAATGCCAGTACTGCTACTCCTGCTGGATCATCATCCGCTCTGAGGACGATATCACCTACTCAGCGTCTTCAACGATGTGTATCAAATGAACTGGTTAAAGAGTACCATCAAAATGGTACTATTCCAACTCTGGAGGCTGCCCGACAAGCCCTCAAAGTGACCATCTCATATCGGTCGTCTGGACAACGACGACCATTGATCAAGAAGCAGGCGGTGCTAACCACCATCTCCAACCGTTTCGGGTCGTTATCCCCGGAACGCAATCACCATTCGCTCCCTTATTCTGGGGAGGTGAATGAGCAGGTCCCTCAGGACCTTAATTAATGCAGACAGAAGTTCTTCACAAGGGCTCCTATCAACAATCACCGCCAGACTCATGCGGTAGTGCACCCTCAACATGATGAGGGTACCGACTCTAGGCGTTCGGCTCAGGTTCCTTGAACTTGTCCAGGCAAGACGAATCGCTAGAGGCGAAGTTCGGTTAACAGTGTGCAGGTTCTCATATCTGCCATTTCTGGAGAAGTCCACCAACCTAACTTGGTGGAAAGCAACGAGCGGGCACACACACCTGCGTGTTTTAATTCCGCTTTCCCGCAGACTCGTCTGGAAGCATCACGCCAATCCCTCCAGGCAATTCCAGCGGAGTATTATAGGCAGGAACATACATCTGTTTATATTTCATCAGCTAGTCAACAGGCTCATCTAACTACATATGATGGATCTCATCAACCACGTTTAGAGAAGTGCAATCAGCAGGAACATACACCTGCTAGTACTGATCAAGCCTACCAATAGTCTCGCTTGGTATCATTCGGAGAAGTCAGTCAGAAAGCTCCGGCGACAAATATGAGGCAGACTCAACTCTCTGACCCTACACTTGAGTACTGTTTGGATTCACTAACAGGAAAAGGTGGACATGAGCATGCACATACACCTACTCCAATCACGGAATGGACGTATATTCCCGTTCCAGCAGGTGAAGTCACCAAGCATATTCTATCAATGGTGAAAGAGCAGAAGCAAATCCCTGCTCATATTCTGGATGCTTGAGGATATTATAACAGCTTTAGAAACATCTCAGGGAATGACACACAAATATGTCCCTAGTAGTGGAGTGGCACATCAATCGTTCACTCTAGAGCAGATACACACTTCTATTCCTGTCCAAGAGGGTTGTGGGGCATACTCCCCTATATCATACAGACAACCAAGTCTGGAACATACACCTTATTTGAGTAGAGATCATCAGCCTAACCTGGCCATCTCTCCTGATCAGGCACATACACCTGCTCAGAGTAGAAACTTTCTTCAACAAGTGGTTTCCAAGGTGAGTAAGAAGGCATCTAATAAGTAGACCTTCCCATCACAGTCAAGATATCAAGAGCCAATCTGTAAAAAGGCCTTGCTCGATGCTGGATTTCTCGAAGCCCTCAGATAGTTATCTGTTGGAATTCAAGATTCTACTCCCTCATTTCCCAAGAGTGGGAACATTAATTCCAAATTTCTTAAACATACACCTCCTCATGAAGGCTTGCATTATAAAAATTCCATCAATCTCGATGTTTCATCTTCAGATGAGAGCCACAGGAACCCTCTATGTGGTTAGAAGACCAAGGAGCAAGAGATATCATCTTTTACTATAACCCACCATGGTGGTCCTCCTCATGATGATGAATTTCACTGCAAAAGTCCTCTCCACAGTAGTGATGCACATTTCCAGAAAAATGCTCTAGTGGAAAATGTAGTGCCGATAAATCCCTCTTATCTAGAGGAACTTGCGAATGAGAAACCATTCATGTCGGATGATTCATCGCTATCAGGTGAACTACTTTCTCAATCGGAAGATAGCCCAGATAGTAGGTAATTCTCCAAACCACCCCTATGTCAGGAATCTTCTAGTTTGATCAGTGATTTCTCTACCAATCTTGTTGAATCTAATGAAGCAACAAGGAAGCACCAGATCTGGTCAAATCTGGTAGAAGAATATTCATTTAATGATAAAGAGGAAATGATGAACATGAGAAAACAACTGGCAAAAAGTGATGTTCCAGTCATGTTTTGGCCTATGGATGACTCCTAGTATGACATTCCAGATATGTTGACGGAAGATAGAATTCATGATATTCGTCTCAACATATGGAAAACTCATTGTCAGTTGAAAAATAAAGTATTATCTTATGATGAATATGAAAATCATGTTATGATAATTGAATGGTTACAATGTCAAATTGACTTGGTATCTCTATCAGTCTCTTGATATCTTAAGGATGAAAAGCAGTAGAGAGCCCTTCAACGTTCATGCCTTGGCACACTAAGAAGATTGCGCCAGTTAATTGCTAATGCCACATCTGGTATTCATGTCAGAGGATGGGGTGTTCATGGAACACTACATTTTAATGTGGTCTCCATTCAGCAATGCCCACCGAAAATGTTCTCATGCAATGTTATTGCCTATGGCTGGCCAAAGTCAATGGGTTTTGCTTGTAATCAAAAGCTTTCTCAAGAACATGCTTCAACTAGTTCTTCTCAAAATCAAGAATATAGAGAACAAGTTGTTGAATTACTCTTACATCAAGCAAATGAGAATATTGAACAAGCCTCTCGTTTGGAGCAAGCACATCACCAAGTGATAGAAGTGTCATAAATCATCGAATGGTCTTTTGAACCGGGTGATTAAAGTGGATGCAGGTTGATGCATCCAGCTAATTTCAGGACTAAGGTTCGAAAGATTATGAGAGCTTTTAAGAAAGTATCAGACATAACATGTCAAGAGCCACCCCAGCTTGCTAGACTGGGGACTCTTTTAAACAAACCCTCAGAATCAAAAAATATGATTCGAGGAGTTGAGGAAAGGCAGCAGGAACAGTCCTAGTCCATCGGACTGGGGACTTTTTCAAATCATCAACCCCCTCCTCAGAGAAGTCGGTCTTTTCTCGATTGGGGAAGAATCCACAAGAGGAATGAAGAGCCAAATTATGAGGAGATTCTCTCCAAATTATGGTTTGTCAAGAAGTTCCTGAGGGATCAAATCAACAAAAGGAAATGTGTCATCAACGACATGGAAAAAGACAATATCACAGAAATGCTGATAGAAGGGATGCGATGTGTGATGTATCAATCAATGTCATCAATTCCATTGTTGTTGATCCACCAGATGAGGCTCACTTAGGGGATTAGGATGAAGAGGTTCCTGTGTATGAAGATGTACACACAGACACAAATGAAGAAGGTGTGCGTACACGAAATCAAAGGATTACTCAGAACCTAGGTAATTCTTCAAGTAACCCACCTCCCCCTCTCCGAAAGCGATCAAACAAGGGGAAGGTAAATAAACAGGTTACATATCCTTCCTCTGGAGAAGGACAATCATTCTCACTAGAGCGAAGGTTTGCACAATAGGAGGAAGAGATGAAGGAAATGAAGAGGTTGAATGCAGAACTACATCAGGGAAGTATTCTTCATAAGCATGATGGAGTCAGTCAGGAAAGAGAATTTGTTCCAGCTAATAAGATAGATCAAGAATATCCTCCCCTATTAGTACACCCTCATAGGTCTAATCCTATGGGTCAAGTGAAACAACAGTTGGCAGTGCTTCCATTAGTAGCAGTACCAGCTGCTATACCTGTTCAAACTCTATTCATTGCACCTGCACAAGTCCAAGTTCAACCAGATGTTTCTCAAAAGTTAATAACTACCATTGAGTCATTAACATCTTGGTTAGAGACTATGGAAGAGAATCATGCGCAGGTTCAATCAGAAAAGAGAGCTTACCCTGAATGGGTAGATTCAGTCTCTCCCCCATCAAGTTTTGGGAACCCTGTATTCCCTATTTTCAATGGATCAGGCAATCAGGAATAACAGTTGATACATTATGTGTCTTATTGCGATCCTATGATGGGAACTCTAGAGCAGCAAGAAGCCTTGAAACTCAGATGCTTCATGCGAACCTTGCAAGGACCAGCCTTTGTCTGGTACACAGGCTTGCATTCCCGATCAATTACCGGATGGGAAGATCTCCTTCAATGATTTCTTCTTTAATTCTCCTCAACTTTGCCAACGACAAAAGTTTTGGATTTTAAAAACTGTAAGAAGAGGAAGAATGAAATGGTCTTTGATTTCATTTATTTCTGGAAGGGATTAACTTATTCCATGAGTTTAGCACTCCCGCAAGAGGAACTGTTGTCAATCTATGTGGCAAATCTACATGACGAATTACACACACCACTGATCCCTGTGAAATACACAAGAGGGTTTTGAGACCTTACTTAAATCGCTCAACAGATTGAAGATTATCTTATACATACTAAGGAAAAATCTCGTGTAATTCCATCAGCTTCAGGAAGAAGAATGGGTAAAGTAGAGACAGCTACAGTTATGCTTAAACAAGAACCTGTACATGCTTTTACCTCAAAACATTCATCTTCTCAAAGGGCTCCACCTCCTGAGCGCCAAAAACAAGGCCATTTCTTCAAGACGATCAAAGAGATCGAAGACAGAAACAATTTGAGGATCTGAAGAGAAAATTTTACTCTTTCTGAAATGAACAAGTTCCTGGATACTTCATTTCGGCTCTGGAAAATAATCTGGTTCAATTTCCAAGGCCCAAGCGGCCAAACAAGGAAGGAGATGAAGACCGTCCCAATTATTTCCCCATTAATCAAATGTTGGGGAATCCCATCCAGGAGTGTTTTGTCTTCAAAGACCTCCTGTAAAAGATGGTTGACTCGGGACAAGTCAAACTGAAAGGTTATTCAGCTCAGGTAGCATGTGTTACTGCTACAGTTGCAGAGGAGGAAGGCGAGTGGCAAGAAGTAAAAAGAAAAAATGCGCAGAAATATGATGATTGGATGGTCAGAAAGATGATCAACCGAACTCTTGCTATTTTGCAAACACAATTGATGAAACCAATTGTGCCTTCTTCCATGAATGCAGTAAAAAATCCTCTTCAGAGGGAAAATACTCAAAAGGGCGACATAATTCCAAGAAAGAGGAACAATCAGAAGAAGATAAGTATGTGTCAAAGCCTAAGCTATCTTTGACTCTGGCGGATTTCATGCCATATACTTCGAAGCCACGGGCACCGTCCCACCAAACGGCACTACCTAAATAGGTTAATCAGGAAGAGTCTTCATCGGATGAAGATTTGATCTCTGGTTTTTTTAATATGATTAAATTAACAGATCCGTACACCAGTCGCAGTTTCGATTTTGATGAACCTGAATTCCCTATATCAAACAGATAAATCAGAGGAAGTTCTAGAGGCTTAGGATAAAGGGGAAGACATGGATCTTTCAGAGGCCACTATTACAATTTTACTCCTACTAGAACTGTGTACGCAGCTGAAACTCGTGGAAGAGCCTTTCAGCTAGCTCAATAAGAACAAGAAAGTTCTTCCACCAATTGAAAATTCAGTCCTGGCAAAATTATTATGGAGGATCTGTTGGGGTTTCCACCTTCATACTCTCAAGAAATAAATGGATCTAATCGGTCTAATCTTCCAAAACCAGGAATATTTCCAACTCCTATCCCGATACAAGATGCATCAAATTCCAAAGCATCAACTTCCAAGGCACCTGCTAAACCACATGTTCCTGTTTGGAAACACTGACCTCTGGATCAAAAGTATGATTTATTGAAACACCTGGCCCAAGTACCGGACAAGTTATCAATTCTGGATTCTTTGAATCTATCAAAGGATCTTCAGGAGGCACTCATCGAGGCTTTGTCAAGTCCTCATGAGATTGAAACTGAAATTGCTACAGCTAAAGACTATCACGTAGAGAATAATCTTGCAGAATTCCATGTAGTGATATCTTTCACATATAAAGATGAAGATGATGTCATGCATAGTCACATTAGACCTTTGAATTTATCTGGAAAGGTCAATGACAAAGATGTCCGAAGATCTTTCATTGATAATGGTTCGGGAATCAACCTCATGCCCATTCGTACACTTCAGCAATTGGGCCTCACGGAATCTGATTTATCTCCTTCTACCATGATGTTACAAGTATATGATAAAAATGAACAAGAACCACTGGGCGAAGTTACACTCAGAACTCAGTTTGGAGATAGTGTATCAAATTTAGATTTCATGGTTGTTGATCAAGACTCAACCTTCAACATCTTGCTTGGAAGACCCTGGCTACATCAACATGTGTCTATCCCTTCATCATACCATCAATGTCTCAAGTATTGTTTCGATGGTCCAGTTGGGACATTTTATGGTGATAAGGAACTTTTCAAGATATGTGAGTCTCAATACATTGAGGCAGAATTCTATCACATAAAGGGAATGTATAAATCCACAACAAAGGAGATCACCAAAGTTAATGCTCAATATGGTTTGGAAAAGATTCCAATAAATCCATTTGTGCATGTGAGTATATATTATGTGTTTCCTATCAGTAAAATTGACAGGATAGACCCAAATCAAAATACTCTTATAGAAATATCCATAATTTCAATTACAGCAATTGATCCAGACAACATGGGAGAAGTTGGTGAGCCACCAAGCAGTGATGAAAGCCCAAATGTATATGTCTTCATTTCATCCACTGAAATCCAGCAAGTCTATACTTCGCCAATCAGGCCAGAAGAAGTTTTAGTAACATCGTAGGTGAACAATGATGTCAATTCTCAATCCATCAACTCCTCTTTATTTCCAAAGGAATGCCCTTCATCATCAATCGGGTTAGAAATGGAAGCTTCTTCTTCAAGATGATCAAATTTTATCATCTCTTCTGATCATGGAAATTCTTTTTTATCATCTACTATGCAAGTAGAAATGGAAGAAATAACACATGATGAAGAAGAAGAGGAAGATCTCAGAGATGTTCCTCCAGCATTTGAAGAGTGTATCTCTACCACTGTGGATGAACTCAGAGAAATAAATATGGGTACAAAAGTAGATCCACGCCCCACATTAATCAGTGCGGCCATGACTCTTGAAGAGAAAGAGATGTATATTTCCATTCTAAAGAAAAATAGAGTTATATTTTCATGGAACTATATAGAAATGCTCGGGCCTGATCCTGATGTTTCTACTCATCAATTGTCTTTACCAGAAAAACATAGAGGATTTAAGCAAGCCCAGAGAAGAACACACCCAACTTATGCATCCAAAATTGAAGCTAAAGTGGATAAGATTAACAAAGATAACTTCATTAGAGAAGTTAAATATCCCAAGTGGTTGGATAATATTTTCCCTTTGAAGAAGAAGAACAGAAAAATTAGAGTTTGCATTGATTTCAAAGATCTTAATCGGCATTGTCCTAAGGATGATTTTCCAGTCTCGATTATAGAACTCCTGATTGATGCAACAACTGGCTATGAAGCACTTTCCTTCATGGACGGATATTCTGGATATAATCAAATCCGAATGGCTCCAGAATATTAGGAATCCACATCCTTCAGAGCCCCTCAGGGTGTGTTTTTCTACCGGGTAATGCCTTTTGGCTTAAAGAATGCAGGCGCAACATATCAACGTGCCATTCATAGTATCTTCAAACCATTTTTAGGGAAATTTGATTAATGTTATGTGGATGATTTGGTGGTTAAATAAAAACAACGTTCTAATCACTTGGCTGATTTAGAAGTCATATTCTGCAAACTTTGGCAACAGAATTTGAAGATGAACCCCTTAAAATGTGCTTTTGGGGTAACCTCGGGAAAATTTCTCGGCTTCATCATACGCCATCATGGTATTGAAGTCGATCATGAGAAGGACATGTCAATCCTTGGTATGTCACCTCATCGAAATTTGAAAGAATTGAGAGGAAATCAAGGACACTTAGCCTATATACGGCGTTTTATCGCCAATTTGGCAGGCAAAAGTTTACCCTTCACCTAATTGATGAAGAAGGGAGTCACTTACCAATGGACTAAATAATGTCAAGAAGCATTCGATATTCTCAAAAAGTATCTCTTGAGACCATAGGTACTCATTCCACCTGTTTAAGGAAGACCACTTATCCTCTATGTGATAGCTTTAGGGTGATCATTGGGTGCCTTTCTTACTCAGAATAATGATGCTTGGAATAAAAACAGCCTCTACTACCTTAGTCGGACTATGCTTAAAGCAGAAACCCGGTATTCAAGTATTGAGAAGTGCATCTTTCCATTAATCTATGTAGTTTAGAAGTTAAGACGCTACCTGCAACATCACGAGGTCCAATTGGTATCTCACAATAACCCGCTCAAATTCATCCCTAGTCGTCCAATGCTTATAGGACGTCTGGAAAGGTTGGTAGTTATTTTCTAGCAATTCGACATTCAGTATGTGTCTTAAAAGGCAATAAAGGGCCAAGCTCTGGCTGATTTCCGTGCTGAACACCCTTAAGTATAAGATACATCTTCAGATATTGAACTCCCAGATGAGGAAGTCTTCTCTATTCAGGATAGTCCTCAGGCATGGGAAATGTATTTTGATGGTGCTTCCAGAAGTCCAATAGGGAGGAAAATGGAAAATCCAAAATTCAAAAAATTTTGCTTAGGAATTGGGCTCATTTCTCCAGAAAAGGTAATGTTACCTTATTGATTATTATTATGGGAAGGTGATACCAATAATGAAGAAGAATGCCAAGCTCCCATCGCAGGCTTGGAATTGGCGCTTCAAGCACAAGTGAATCACTTAAAGGTGAAAGGTGATTCAGACCTGGTAATCAAACAAGTCAATGGGGATTATGCCATCAGAGAAGAAGAACTAATCCCTTTGTATGATTACATCAGAGAGTTAATGGTGGAATTCCCTTCGGAACTGACATTTTCTTACATCCCAAGATCACAAAATGCTCAAGATGATGCATTGGCTAATATAGCCACAGCTCTGGAAGATCCAAATCGGGACGAGACAACCATTAGTATTGCCCACCATCGTGCAATTTCACCTTATGTTTGAATCAGAACAGATGAAATTAATGATATTTGTCCCATTCCGGAACCGTATGGTCATACTACAGGATGGATGTCACCTATCAGGGAATACCTTCAAAATGGAACACTTCCACCTGATAGATCTGAGAAAGAACAAATCCGGAAACGTGTGGTCAATTTTACACTTTATGATAACCCATATCACTTAGAGAAAATTATATACAAATGTGGGTTTGATGGATTTATCTTCAGATTCATTGATGGTGAAGAGACAATGGTTGTCATTAAAGAAGTGCATATAGGAGTCTGTGGTGCCCACGAGTCTGGACATAGAATGTCTGATCAGATTCAAAGTCTTGGATACTTTTGGCCTTCAATGATACAAGATTGTGTTCATTTCACAAAGAAGTTTCATTCATTCCATGTACATGCCAACTGCATTCATTAACCTCCAGAGTTTCTTCATACAGCTAAATACTCATTTCCATTTGCCACATGGGGAATGGATGTGGTGGGACCTTACCCATCAGCTACGACCAAGCAGTTTAAGTATATTCTTACTGCTACTGATTCTTTTTCCAAATGGGCAGAGGCAATACCTCTTAAGGAAGTCAGTTCTAAATGAATTGCTAGCTTCATCAAATATAACATCATTACCAGATTTGGTGTCCCTTATACCATATTGACAGACAATGGCACCAACTTCTGTTCATCTGAGGTGAAGAAGTTGTACCAAGAATACAACATCAAATGTAACCCTTCATCTCGGTATCATGCAGTAGCCAATGGCCAGATAAAAGCCTTCAACAAGACTCTTTCAAATATACTGCAAAATTTGTTGGAGAAAGATAAGAAATCATGACCTGATAAACTCTTTCATGCTTTATGGGCTTATCGGACTACCACCCGCACTGCAACGCGGTCAACTCCATATTCACTGGTATATGGAATAGAAGCCATCTTTCCCATTGAAGTTGAACTACCCTCACTCAGAGTAGCCATTTTTGATCAGTCATCTATAGATGAGCAATATCAAAAGAAATTGAATGAATTGGAATGGTTAGATGGGAAAATATTGTCCACTCTGCACCACTTGAAAGTCTATCAGCATCGAATAACATGAGCTTTTAAAAAAAATTCATCTTAGTTCATTCACTCAGGGAGAATTGGTATTCATTCTCAGAACTCCAATGATACCATGAAATAAACCTACCAATCTTGATCCAAAATGGGAAAGACCTTACTCAATACATAAGGTTTACTCCAATGGATCTTATTCATTAATCTCGATGGATGGAGAACTCATCACTACTCCTACCAATGCCAGATTTCTAAAGAAGTATTTTGTATAAACACAAAATATATCACCATGGTCCGGTATGACCTTAAACTGCACCACCGTCCAGCAAGACGTTAAATTGCATAACCAATTGTCCATGCATATGACCTTAAACTATTGGCATTTTTTTCGTCCAACATGATGTTAAACTGTGTCCCCCTTCATCGTCCTTGCTATATGACATTATACTATATAGAAGTCCCTTACGTCAAGCAAGACGTTAAACTGCATAACCAATGGTCCATGCATATGACCTTAAACTATTCGTAGTTATGTCCAACATGACGCTAAACTATATCATCCCTTTTTAGTACAACATGATGTTAAACTGTGAAAAAATCCATAATACGTCCAACGTGACGTAAAATGGTGTACTCTCTTGTCCTCATTGCATGACATTAAACTGCACAATCCAATTTTTTTCCAACATGACATTAAATTGTATTGTCACTATCATCCTAACTACATGATGCTAAACTGTATAGAAAGTCCGTTAATATTTCCTACATGACATTAAACTGTACCTTGTCCCTGATACATGACATTAAATTGTGCCGCACCAATAGTCCTAACTGCAAGTCTTTAAACTACATAGTCCCTTCATATGTCCTACATGACATTAAACTACGCATCTTTAGGGTTGTTGCAACCTCTTGTTTCTCACACCGAGTATGACTCACATGATCTTAGATCAAACTTCAACCATAACACTCTCTCTGGGATACTGACCATGTATAAGTCCAAACACTATTTTTTTAGATCATTGTCCCCAAGGAAAACATGATCACTAATTCATTCTTTAATTGATCTATGCAGACTTTGATCCTTGCCTTCTAGGCTGGGTACATAGGCAACCTACCAAGGTTCATGCTCAAAACCAATCTCTTCACATCAGTTCAACTCCATCTCATATGATGATGATTCGTGAAACCGCCCCCAGAAACAATATCATTACATTGGTTCACTTTCGTTCTTGCTATACGACATTAAACTATACAATACTTCTGTCTTGTATGAAAATAAACTATAAAATTCATTGATACCCTCATCTGAGAGGGAATCATTATTTACTTTGATTTTCAATCATTTTATATTCTAAAGACTATGTGCATACATGGCAATGCCCGACCCTTTTATCTTGGGTTAAACCATCATTGAACTAAAGTCCCCTTTCACCCTTCACGTGTACGGACCTAATTTGTACATAAGGTTGTTCTAGAACTATTTGGTCTTGATTCCCATCCTTATGGGATATGTAGGAACGTTCGACTATCCCTCGAATCCAGCCCCAAGTCTTTGGGCCTAACCCCAAATTCCACTTTTAGTCCCTTGGCTGAAAAGTCCCCATGAAAACACACACTGTGTATTTCTTATAATGGTCCAAGATCAATGACCCTAAACTAAGATCTCTAATCCTTTTTCCCACACGTTGTTAAACTGTAGTTCAAGAACTACGTATGTCCTGATTCCCATCATTATGGGATACGTAATGAAGTCCAACATTTCAATTCAGGACCCAGTCACAACATGATTATGATTAGCATTGATCTGTGTATCTCTACATACATTGGACAATACCCATATTTATGTGTCATAATCCTAAACTTAAATATTTTCAGATCATCATAACCCTTTTCTTTACTTCTAGTCACAAAAATGTCAATATTCGGAGAGTTATTTTTCCTGACTATGTAGTACGTGTCCTTAGGCGGCCATGCATAAACAGTCTCTATAACAGATTTGTCAACAAAAAGATAATATTATTTGACTATGTAGCCAATTCCCTTAGGTGGCCTTGCATAATTCAAACCCTTAACGGGTTTTTCGGATACTGGTAACTTCATTCGTGGGAAGAAAGCCTCTTCTGTCCTTATTTGTCTTAAATGAGAATAAGTAGGGATCCACAAAAATAGCTATCGTTAACATATTTGTCCCATATCTTTTTTCATGATTTGAAAGTATTCAAGTCTATGGTATATATTCTCCTTCCGTACGTTTGGGTCAGACCTTCGTAGGAGTTATATCCATCCAATTCTTCGGTAATCTTGTTTGGAAATATCTTCTCCATATTCAAGTAAAAATTTCCATATAGCAAACTCTATACTTTGGAAAATTTGAATCTCCATAAACCTTTACTGGATATTTAGCACTAGGAAAGTAAATTTCTGAGAGTTCTTTTGACTGAATATGAAACACCTGCCCTTAGGTGGCCTTGCATAAGTAGTCTACATAACGGACCTATCAGCCAAAAGATTCTATTTATTTGACTATGCAGCCAATGCCCTTAGGCGGCCCTGCATAATTCAACCCCCTAACGGGTTTGTTAAATAATGGTTACTTCATTCTTGGGAACTACTTATTCTAATTCCTTTTTAGCTCTTTCTCATATCATTCCTTATATTAAAATATTCTTAAGTCATAGTTTACATCTTTTCCATCATACTTGAGTATGGTAATATGTTTTCAGATAAATTGTCATGGAATTGAGTCAATTTTTATCCATTTTGGTCAAAGATATTTCGACCTTAAACAATAGCCTCTTTATGTATGATGTTCATGACTTTAAACTGCCCACAAAAGACAAGGGAACTTTGAATAAAAGTCATGTTCCAGCTAACTAAACATACATTTTGTTTTATTTAGGTAATATTGGGAAATTAAAAGATTCAAAGTTTGTAGGGTTATTTATATTAATCCTAGTATAAATAAAACTATGCTTACTAGGACCATTGTCTTAGGTAAAATTTAAAGAAGATAGAAAAAGAGAATGCAGGTGCAAATGATTGAAGGTGAAAGTGTTTTTCATTGATGCACAAGAGTTAGAAGGACATCCACAGACTGGAGTCTCTTCTCTATTTCAGGAATTACAAAATACTTTCAACATAACTCTTTATTTGATTTATGGCATACTGAGCTTCATCAGCAGCCACCTAGAAATCATTCATTCAACTGGATACCATAAGAGATGTAGTGATACTAGTTCTTTTTGGAACAATTGTAAAACAATGTTCTTGAGTGCGGTTTGAGAAAATTTTATGCTGATCAAATAGTAACCCAGTTTCTGTCCAAGAGACTTGGAAGTTGGATACATGGATTTGAGAATGAATCATTGGAAGTAAAGAGCCATTTGGAGCGAGTACACTTTTCAGATATTGTTTTAATACAATATTGGTCTTCTCTCCACCAACTGGTAGTGTAAAACATTACATCCCATGGGTTTTCCATTTTCATATCTGTAAGGAAATGACATGCAGGAAAAATATGAAAGTTCATGCCAATGTTTTTGCTCTTAATGCACAGCATAACTAAAATAGAGTAGTAGTAGTGCAGCTGCATCTTAGGCATATAGTTCTTTGTATCTTGAACATTGAGTCCTTGCAGATGACCATGACCATACAGGGGTAGATAGATGCTCTGTGGGAAGTTAAGATGATATTTATTCAAGTACTTATCCAAATCTGGAAGAGTGATGTCACATATATCATAGTAATCATGGCCAACAATATTCATTATGTTATCTATCCACTTTCTATCTAATTCATCAACCATTCCAATTATCTTGTATTCCATTGGATCTGCACAAAAGTTGAGTAATTAACTCTTAAAGTAAGTTAATTTTTCATAAAATTTGTGAGGGAATTCAGAAAAATGGCTAAGGCGTTAAGGCGCGCAACTATATTTTTGACGTGCAAGTATGGATGTGCCGCGCATGTTTTTGGCGTGCAAGTATCACCACACATGACCAAATACCTATACCGCAGCGCGACAACAAAGAAACATCGGAAAACATAGAAACTTGAGCGGTGAAGGAAACTTGTGCGGTGAGAGCTCTAAAGTTTGAAATCCGGATGCTTTGTACGGAAATGGGCCCTCATATTTATAGACCAGGCACCCACATGCACGGCTACACCCAGCACGCCCGATTCAACACACTCCAGCCCTGTGCGACTTGCACCTGCACGATGATTGTTGCGTGGTGAACACCTGTGCACCTCTTTCCCTTTGGTTTTCGTCTTTTCCTTAGAGTCACATCCTTATTCTTTTATATCCAACTCTGAGGGGGGAATTTTTTTGACACTCCTTTTCATCACAGAGTCCAAAATAATTTAAAAGGAAATTATTTGAAACCAAATTGATTCATCCTTTGAAGAAAACCCCAAAAATCAACAAACACATGAACAAGGCTTCAAATGCACAAGGGTCGCGCAAGTTCCCTCACTATCAGGCAAGTGTACTTGCGTGTTACCTAATGGTCGCGCAAGTGAGTTGCGCGCCCTAAATGATAACCACCTGGGGTCTTCTCGAGCCTATAAATAAACCCTTTGGGCCCCCCAATTTAGAGGAATTTTTCCAGAATGCAGATATAGATCTCTGAATGCCCAAGTCTCTTCTTCAGGTCTTCCAAACACTTGTAAGGTAATTATTTACCTAGAATGTAAGGTCTAAACAACAGGAGTAAGGTATAAGTGTTAGAATTCGCTAACACTTGCATGCCTAAGGTGTTTTACCCTTAAGGGAAATGAACATACTTGCACGCTGCCCTAATTCTTCACCAAAACTTGCGCGCCTATCTTCAGGAAGTACCTCAGGATAATTCTAAAGGCTTTGATCAAGGATCTCCCAAGTGTTACCCTACTGGTTAACAATCACGCAAGTACACATGTGTCGCGTAGGTATACCTGCGCGACGAGGACTTGTGTGCCCACGCAGTACCTGCGTGCCTTCCCGGACTTGCATACACCTGCCTTTTTGGGTGCCCTTCTTGCCCATTTGACCCATCTTATACCATTCCACCTCTCCTATTCAAGATTCAGTATTCAAGACATTATTCAACTCCATTTATGGTATGTTTTCTTGATTAACTTCCTTATCTGAAAGGAATTCTGTGGAATATCTCTCAAAACCAAGTGATTTACAAATCTTTATGTCACTAAATATTGAGATTTCATTCATTCAACCTTATCCTTTAAGATGAGAGAACCCATTAATCTGGGCCTCCTTTTCAAGAATACGCCCCAGTCATAATTCTCAAATATGGGCATCCTATTTAGGAGTAATCCCCAAGTCCTCTTTAACCTGGGCTTCGTTTTCAGGAGTAAGCCCCAGTCTCAATGTTCACAAATATGGGCATCCTCCTTAGGAGTAAGACCCAAATCCTCATTAACCTGGGCCTCCTTTTCAAGAGTATGTCCTAGTCATAATTCTCAAATCTGGGCATCCTCCTTAGGAGTAAGCCCCATGTCCCTTAATCTGGGCCTCCTTTTTAGGAGTAAGTCCCAATCATAATTCTCAAATATGGGCATCCTCCTTAGGAGTAAGACCCAAGTCCCTTAATCTGGGCCTCCTTTTCCGGAGTAAGCCCCAATCTTAAAATTCCCAAATATGGGCATCCTCCTTAGGAGTAAGCCCCAACCATAATTCTCTTAACTTAGGCTTCCTTTTCAGAAGTAATCCCCAGTATCAAATATGGTCATCCCCTTCAGGATTATTCCCCAAGTCCCTTAATTTTTCATGTCCTTTAACCTGGGCTTCCTTTTAAGGAGTATTCCCCAGTCTTAATTTCCTTTTGATCTAGGCTTCCTTCTCAAGAGTAAGACCCAATCATAAGTGTCGTCTTAAACATTGGAATCTTCCTTAAGAGTAATCCCCAATATTAGAGTATCCAAATATCCATGAAGTACATATACCTTTATGGACCCTATTCCTGGATTTCTTCCCTAATGTAAATCCTAATCATCATCTATTTGTGCAGTCACACACACATAAGCCCCATATCATTGCATCTTTCGTGGCACAATTGTCTGGTTTCACCAATACCTCTGGTTTCTCACACCGAGCATGACTCACGTGATATTAGATTGTAAAATTAATCATGACATCTTTCTTTGAGCCATCAATCATGAATAAACATCATACTCCCATACTTGAACTACATGGGTTCTGATTCCTTTTCCAAAACAAAGGATACATAGGTAGCCCATATGCAGGTACGATCCCAACTTTGAAATAATCCATGTACTTCTGAATGACAATAAACGTCAAGTTCCCTACTGAGTGTCTTTAAAACCAGTATGGTCATCATAATGACCAAGAGACTTTAATGTATCAAATGATACCATTGACTAAGAATCTCTAACAAATACAAATGATTCTCTATCGATGTAGAACATCGAATACATATAAAAGATTTTATAAATTTTCTACATATCAATCATTGATTGTCAGATCTAAAGGAAAACTCTTTTTATACTTGGTAATGTAATAAGGATTCACGAACATGACTTAAATCTATAAAGAGAGTCCCAGATTAGACAATAATTCCCCTAAAAATGGTGTGGTGAGTCCGACCTCCCATCCTCTCGACCAATGAAAATTCCTAATACTCATCAGTCCACAACTAATGAGCTCCTACCTTTGGAAAGTAGGTTCAAATGGATATGGAATCATTGGATGATTCCGGTTCAACGAACAAAACCGTTAGAAACTGCATGGAATGTCTGAATCTTAAATCAATGAGATCATCCCCAATTCCATAGGGAAATAATGTTTTTTCATATATGTTTCTTTTTTATTAGATTTTTTTAGCGATCATATTTTCAATATCAATATATTTAGTTTATGATGTTATTTTTTACTACTTGGTTGTTTTATGAAATCCATTTTATTTCCATGTGATCATTATGATGTAAAATGTCAATGATTTTTATGAGGCATACATAAGTATGGATTAATAAAGGGGGTCCTATATATCCCTCCAATGAATTGGTTATAATATTATATCTTAGGATTTAGGTATTCATTATTATTCTTTAGTTCATTGTATGTGTGTGCACTAGTGGTGTGGATAATGAATGTAATGTTTCCCTATGAAAATGTTTTTTCCATAATTAAAGTAATTTATTAATTATGATATTATACTCTCATGATTCAAGGTTAATGTTATATGACTATATCCAATGTTATAATTATTTATCATATATTTTAATCATTGGTGGAATTAATTTTTATGTTATGTACTGTGAATCCCATGTATGTCTCATGATTATCACTCATGATGCTATTATATTTCTATAATGTTCATGTTTTTATTTAATATTATGAAGTAATAACTGTATGAAATATTATTTGTCCCTTAGTAATAATATTATCTCACCCCTTTCTATTGTTTTCATTTCTAGTTATTGAAGATGAGACTTACTAATGAGATGTCCTAAAGATGGAATAATATATTTACTTTAAAGATAAATGTTCTTATGTATTTTAAAATAAGATGATTATGTATCTATTATATACATAAACAAAACCTATCATTCGTTGGGATATTATTATTTATGAAATTTAATGTTTATATCATGAAAAATATGTAAAATAAATGAATTTTATCTTGAATTTATATACTTGGTATCAGAGGAAGGGTTTGTTTATTATTTAAGATTAGTTTTTTTACATATGGATTATGTTTAGATAACCTTAGTGGAAACCCTAAATATGATTCTATATGTAGGATGATATCTGAAATTATAGATAAATTATTACCTATGTGGTCTTCAAAAAAATAAATCCCTATCTAGATACTGAATATTGGATACATGTAAGGAAAAGATGATCCAAGGGATAAGAAAACTGAAAAGTGTTGGTTTACCCTTTACTCGATCATCACCGTAGATTAGGGGGAGTAAGGATAAGAAAACAAAAATAGATAAAAACTAAAGGTGGATATACTTTGGTTGATACCGTGTTATTTTTATACAATTTTAATGTTATGACATCCTCGTTACTTTAAGGGGTTATGTTGAGATGTATAAGATATACCATCTTAAAGAAACACAGGATAAACCAAAATTGATATATATAGAAGAGAATAGGTTCGATTAATATGAAAACCCATATTTTATTAAAAATTAATTCATGATTTAAAATTTATATATACACATAATATAGAACCAGAAGATTATTAGGGATAATTTATTTTTGAAATTGGGTATATTGAACATTAACTTGAAATATGTGTACAACAACACTATTTAAAATCACTAAAACATTCCCTTATATTTCATGGAATGTCTAAAACTAGATGGGATAACCATGGGATATTCATAAGAATGTGGTGAGATATAAATCCTAGTAAGGGAATAAATAAAGAATATCATATGGTAAAGTACTACAAGTTATCCAAGAGGCATGTAATGTTAATATAAGAGGGGTGAGAATCATAAGTCTGAATAGTGATGCATGATATAACATGATAGTATAATGGAAACATGGGAATGTTTCAAAAACGTAAAACACTATATCATAAACATAAGTCAAGGATAAATATTAAGACATCATAACACACTATTCTTAGGATAACCTCCCATACACCATAAATGAATGCTCATGATATAAAAACATTTCCAAATGCATTATTGGGATATAAAATTCTAGTCCCACTTATGAATTTTATATCATGTACATCAAGAAGTTATCTTCATTGATCATATATAATAAAAGGTATTTCATTAACTTTAATCCAAAAATTAAGGAGTATTGGTTATATACATGTAAATCCAAAATAAATAAATAGTATGTAAAACTGGGATAATACCCTTGAGTGGAAATAGTGATGGGTATTCAATGAAACAAAATTGGATGGAAAATCACAGGATAATTCTTATAGCATAAAAAGTGAACTTAATGTATTATATAATTTTTGAATGAATAAAAATCAAAAGGCTCAATAAAACAAAGGTTATTGAATAAAAATGATTAGGAAAAGATCAATTACCTGGAATGTGGTATTATGAAATAATTATAGGAGCTTCTTAAGATCTTGTAGGCTCAATGGGTGGGATATATAGATGGTAAGGCATAGTCTGTTAATCATATAATAGCTTTGAGTAAAGAATAAAGGTTTATTTGATAGGTTTCTATATTAACAAGGAGGATAATTTTATTATTAATTTCCATAAATTGATTTTGGACACTATATGATAAATTAATATGAAATGAAATTATTATCATGGTTTTAGCCCATGGTTTATACTAAATATGCAATTTTTCATTATTTTATATGTCTAAGAATCGAATAAATTTACATAATGACCATGGTGATATGAAATTAATTCTTGTTTATAAATAATTGAAGTTATAAACTTAAAATATAATATAGTTTTTTTAGGATTCATTAATGGTTTATAAACTAAAAAAAATAACAGAGAAACCAAATTATTATAAATGGGATACACAATTTTGATCTTGGAAGCATTTTATTGTATTTATTATAACTTTTTTTGGTTTTATTATGTCATAATTGATACAATATAATTATATCATATTTAATTTTAACATAAAAATTTACTGTCTAACAAAATTCTAAAAAAGTCAGTAATGGATAACTTCTAAAAAAATGTTAATTTTATCAAAATGGTTCTATAAAAATGAGAATTTACCATTTTAAATCAACTATCCACATTTATTGAAAAAATATAGTTTATTTACCATAATCGTTTTATCACCTTATAAAAATTACATTTGACTTCGAAAAATTATAATATCAGTTACATTTAATACAGATTACTTAATAATAACATTTTAATGAAATAAAAATTATATAAAAAACTATTCGATCTAGAATGATGATTGTTTTGATTGGAACACTAAATTTTCTGAAGATACAATTTTTTATTCATTGTATAAAATATAAGTTTTATCAAACTCATTATTTATTAATTTAAAAAACAATTGAAATTGATAAATATAAAAATCATTTTGTTGAAAATAAAAAAAAATTCCTACTGTTTGGCTCCAAATACTCAACTATTTATTACACCAAAAAATTTCCAAAGGGAGAGGTGTGTGATGGCGATATTTTCATAGGGATGATGAACATGGTAGGGTTGTTATCTCGTTGATCTTGAAATTATCCCTCAAATGGTTTATATCAATCTTTAATTATAAAATAATGGCTGGGGATTGCTAAATAGAAAAGACAAATTATGATATCTCCCTTAAAAGCTCTAATAATTTGGATTCATAGTTTACAATCCAACTAGTCGAGGCCATCATATCTTTATTCCATTTCAAATTTAATTTATGAAAACCATTAATATAATAATTACAAGAGTCACTATAAAATGAATATATTATCAGCATGTATTAGTATTAATGGTATTTTAAATTAGAAAGACCATATAACTATATAAAATAACAAATATGTTGCATCTATTTTCTATAATTTCATTTCATTATAAGGGATTTTAATTATAAATGTCAGTCTGGTTAAATTTTTCCCCCTTTATAATTTTCACCCTCAAAATTTCATTTTGACAATATAATAGATGAGGGTAATTCATTTTCATCACCTCTTATGGATCCAAAGTAAATTCCTATAACAATTGGTTATTCTATATTATATTGAACCGACGAGTTGTCTATTTTCATTGAACATTTTATCTCTGATCTAAGATATTAATCAACTATTCCACAGATGAAATATTGTTCTATAAAGATAATAACTCTAGATTTAATACAAGTGAGTGGTCTAGAATTTACATACTCAAGTGGGATAAATGGGATTGATAATGTACTTCAGATAGGATAATGAGAGCTCTAATCACTATGTCACACCTCTGAAGTGATCAAGGATTTAAAACGAGCCAGTTTATCTAGGAACAATCCTTCCATTATTCCCATAGATAATGAATCTCTTCTACAAATATATATAAAAGAATACATTTTCGCCTACCTCAAACTCTATGTCCTGTAGATGATTCAATTCATATATTTTCTATTTAATTTTTTATGATTTCATGTTTCCCTAAAATTCTTGAACCTTATATATTATTTATTTGATAATTCATGTCCCATTACCTTCCTCACTCCAACATCATCATAGCACATCGAAATCTAAAACCTATTCCCATACAGAGCCTCACATGGTTCAATTTTAATTCTATAATGGAAACTTTTGTTATATGAAAATTGTACTAGGTGAAGGTGATAGTCCCAACTTAAGTGGAAATTCACTGAACATGGTCTCAACATATTCTCTAGAGTCTGAATGATCCTTTCATTCTAACCATCAATTTTAGGGAGATAAATAGTGTTAAATATAAGTTCTTTATCCAATCCATATTGAATGATTCTCCAAATCATCATGGAAAACATTAAATCTAAGTTAGATATAATATATAATGAATATCCATTTAGTCAAACCACATGACTTATATATATATATGTGTGTGTGTGTGTGTTTTTGAGTTGGATAAGAAAGAAATATTCCAAGATAGAAATGAAAGTCACTAAATTTGTAAGGTGATCCACTACCACCAAAATGTTTTTATCTCCTTTAGGTTTCATGGGGAGTCCTATGATTAAATCCATGGTTATTTTTTCCTATTCACATAAAATTATTGGTAATATGTGCATCATACCTCTATACATCTTCTATTCAAATTTGATTGGTCGACATACAAATCATCAAGATAAAAACACCACAATATCCCACTTTTAAGTTATCCCACAAGATGTTTTACATAAAATATCTAGAAATCATAGTGTTTCCAATATTAATAGATATGTATGAACTATTCCCATCATCGAAAAGTTCCATCTAAAATTATGGTTTTTATAGGAAACATATCCGATTTAAAAACCATATAACTTCATCTTCAACAAAGTTGAACACCAGAATTTTTACTACATTATTCTGTATTAACTTATCATTTTTATATTCCACCTTATCCAACTCAAGAATATATGGTTGAGTAGTATATTTTCCATGGTAATATTTTTATCCTTATATTATTCCCATATCCATCCTTCTCATGTACATGGAAATTGTATCCCCTATAATAGTAATAATTTATAGAGTTGTGGTATCCTTTATACAAAGATCATTATCCACTTAATTTATATTCCTATGAATGTAATGGGTTGAGTAATCATAATACTTTATTCTCTCTAACCACATCTACTACTTCTTATTAAGATCATTTTTTGGAATATATACTTGATGCTTTTATGCCCAAAAGGGTATTTCCTAGTGGTTAGTCCTTTTAAGGGACTCATGGGAGGCCTCAAGACGAAGTCTCCTTATGTACTTATAGGTGTAGTAGAAATATTTTTTCTCATTACAACACCTCTCCTCCAACTGTTGTAATATACATTCGCATTTTATAAACAATATATATGTCACACATTTCTCCATTTAAGTAAAGCTAGAAAATCTCAAATGAAAATATAACTAATTCCTATTCTATATCATGCATTGTATAGTTCTTCACATGGATCATTAATTTCATAGATCCATAAGCTGTCATTTTTTCTAATAGAATGATTATAGAAGGCAATGTCTTTTGGACACATCAGTGTAGGTCACAAATTATCCCCCACTGGTGGGTAATGTGATCACATGTGCATTAATTATTCACTTATTTATATCATTAAATATTTAATTATATTAATCATTGTATAAAAATTGACACCCATCGGACTAATCATGGCTATTTTCCATGAAAATATTGAATAGTTTCTCAAAAATCAATAACAGTACCGATTTAATTCTAGTAAACTACAGATTTTTATCATAGATTTTGGATATGAAAATATTTTTATTGCCTAGTTTTTGAAAAATGATCAAAAATACCTTTTTTGGAGATAACATAGCCTATGAATGATATTATTTTTCACAAAATCATACCTTTACTATAATTTTCATATAAATTTTACTTCCTTAAGTTCTAAAGTGTAGTATTTAAATCCTCATTATGTTCCTACTTAATTTTGATGTTGATAAGAATTAGATTTATAAATAATACCAAAAATATGATAATGTAATCCTTAAATAATATCCTCACTATTTCCATGAATATTAGTAGAGAATTAGTGAGTCATAATGAAATGAACCTCAACTCATAATACCAATATATTATTCTAAAAGCTGTATCGGGGATATCCACCTTCATTACCATTACGTGATGACATCCTCACCAATGATCCGTATTAGAGAAGTAATGTGATCCATATAAAAGTCATTAATATGTGGAGGATGATACTTGTTCTTTATTTTGATCTTGTTCATCTCATGAAAATTAAAATAAAGGTACATTGACCGAAATATGTCCATGATGGAGATTACAAGTGCATTGCATGATGAAGCACTTGGGTGTATAAAACCATTAACTAGATTCTCCTATACTTATTTCTCCATTTATTCAATTTAAATAATATCTAATCTATATGTTTCCTTCTGTGTTGGAAAATATCTAGTTAAGAACCTTATTTTTAACTGAACATCATGGTTAATAGTATGACTAAGGAAATATTTAGTAATCACATCAGAAAATTACATTAAAATTTTTATGTAATCAAGGATGATATTTTATTTATTCTCAATAATTTGGGGCAGATACACTTGATCTAAAGGTAATAATATCTATTCATAAAATTTCGGGTCAAATAATGATTCATCCTTCTCCAAACACTTCAAGATAATTAGAAGGTGATTTGTGATACATAGGGTGATTTTATCCTCATTAAAATTTATATTGGGTATATACAAGGATATCTAATCTATTCCTGTAATAGTATACAATTTTTATAAGGGTAGTATCACATGGTTTGTTAGAATATTAATCCCAAAAATATAGATGTGTGATGATTTATATGCTGGGGATGTAATAAAATTCCCATTTACCATATAAATTGATAAATTTACTATCATATTTTGATGTCATTTTTGAATAGTTATACTATAATTTCATGACATAAAATAATTATTAGACCAATAATTAAATATTATGTTAACTATCTGTGAAATAATAACTAGATTAACTATCATATCATAGATACTGGAACCCACCAAAATATTTATGTTCACATATTCTCTCCCTTGATTTCAAGGAATTAGAGGTATTTATCATAGGTTAACCTCAATAGAACATGGATTAGAACATTGATTTACAGAATTTCATTATTCATTATAGTTGAAACCTTTGATGAAAATCTGAGTATTGACTAGATTATTCATTGCATCCATTACATTGGTTAATTTCTCCTAGAGGAAAAAACTATCTAGATTCCATTCAAAACCCACCTAAATCATTTTCATGTCCCATTAAATTAATGTAAAGGATGATTCTTCTAACAATTTTTACATGTGGGATGGTGGATATTCCTACATAATGAGATTATTCCATCACATCGATAGAATTATAGTCCAGTCCCACATATTGTCTCTAATCCCAAGATAACCTTGAGATTCATTGATATCCATTTTAGCTTCGAGGGAAAATCAAAAAATTTTCTCACAACTATCAATGTCTCAAATATCCAATTCTTTTCATTGATTCATATTTATTGTATCAGAGGAGTTGATAAATTTGCATCTGTGAAAGAAAAATGTATAAGGTGTATCAAGAAATGATTTTGTAGTTTTTCCCATACATATATATTTATTTATTATCTTTTTTCCTAATTCTAATGAAATCATCCATTGTTTTATATTGGAGAGTGTGAGGATAATATTTTTCAAAAAACATTTCATGGATTCCTTTCATTCCATCATTTTGATCTTCTCCTCATTCTTCATATTTTTAAACAACATACACCATTAATGATCTTATCCCTCAATATGATAAATATACAACATAAAATTCTCTTTATTAGAGCATTTATGTTAAAAAAACAAATTTTCAATGGAATTGATCCATGGCTCCATTATTAAGGAATTAGAAGATCCACTAAAAGTGTAACATCCTGAGATTTTAAGAAATATTTTCTCTTAAATTAATTTAAATTTTTATGAAATATTATGTTACATTAAATTTCACGTTTTTATTGTGTTTTTTGATATAAAATGTTTATATTTAACTATACATAATATTTAGTTTCTTCAATAAATTGTCTCACATGTAAGGCCGAGTCATACTGGACAATAATATACTATTAATATTATTAATTTAATATAATATTTATCTCCTTAACAGTGGAATGGTAGGAATGAATATTTTTGACTAAATTATAAATATGGTGTTTATAAATGATTATATAGTCGATCATTTTGTTACCAAATAATTATAAATTAAAATAAAAAACAATTGAGTATATAGAACATGTTTATATGAAATACCATTTTTATGCCCGTAAACAAATTTTATATTTATAAATTAATTTAATCATTGTTAAATAATGATTTTATTCAATTTTTTATATATATTTAATAGTTTTTTAAATTCATCTCATAATATTAATAGTCATAATGTAAGAAAAATACAATTTTGAGCTTTAAAAATGTGTATTTCTCTAAAAGGAAAATTTTATTCCATAGAATGGAAGACTATATTTTAAAATAATTTTTAAAAAATTAATAAATTTTATTTGAAAAAAATAAAATATTATTTTAAATAGTAATATAAATATTTAATTTGGTTGATTTTTTGGTATTTTTTGAGAACATTCGTATTTTAATGAATAATAAATGACGCCAAATTTTAATTGAAAAATAATTTTTGTTCAAATAATTTATAGTATTAATTAATATTTTTAGTAGGATTTATATTATAATTAGATTAATTTTATATCAGTTAATTCCATTAAGTTAATTTTGATTAATTTCATATTGAAATTGTATACAATTTTTTTTTAAGATTTTGAACTTTTTATGAAAACGCGTTGTCTCGTCCCATTTGTGTGACTAATTTAAAATTTATTTGATCCATATTATTGATTGGATTAAAAAAATATTCTCTATTTGGAATCTTAATTATTTCAAATTTATAGTATGGTCACCTTTGTTTTTACCAAAATTTTTAGTGAAACCTTTTGAAAATAATTAAAACAATTAAGGTGAAAAATGATCTTAAGTAGTTCTTGAAATTTAATCATAAGGGTGAAAATTATATAGAAACTTTTAAAAAAGCCATTTTATGGAAATTATTAGATGATATATGTAAATTTATCAAATTGGGTTCATTATTGGAGTCCAATTATGTAAGGAATACCTCCCAAAACTGTTTACCTTTTTATATTTCCATGAATGCCACTCATACTCCAAAATAATAGGCACTAGCCCGCCCCTATATTCACAACTCTAAAGCATTTATTTCTTCAAAAAAAATTCCATATTACATCCTATAATCCTAGAAGTCTCACTTCGAGATTAAATCAATAAATTTAATTCCTTTGGGAAATCCAAAATTAGTTACCCGAAAAGAGGTAACATTCTTCAACCATGACTTTTGTTTTATTTTTTTCTAAATCAATTAAATAATCTATATTCCATGGTTATATAATATCCTTTGTATCCATATATATAGTATTATGCATTATTGTTATGTTTTCACCCAAAAACTAAACACACTTCCATGAAATGGGTAACTAAATCCCCATTCTGGTGTATATTGAATTATTGACTTGTGAAATGATGTCATAAATTTTTACCATACCACCTATTTTGGTTGGAAATTATGATGGAAATAATTTTTTAATAATATATATATATATTATTAATTTAATAATACTTATTTAATTTTTAAAGAACACATACCTTCAATATTTTCATTTTGTGGGAATACGATAACATCGTTTATGGACGTGTGGACTACCACCTCCTCAAAAAAATGTGATACTTTCTCCCTTTAAAAGGAATGTAATAAATATGTTTTAAATTAAAATATACGAAATAAATGAAAAATTTATTATATAAATAGGATAATTAACTACCGGGAAATATAACGTATCACTTTCTTTTTTCCATTTCACACACTGAAAAAATGATATCTTCATCCGTGGATATGTGGACTACAACCTCCTAAAATCTATGTGATTATTCAATTTTTATCATCATATAATTAGAATGATATATATATATATATATATAAGTATATAAAATAAAATAATATCTAAATAATGATATAATTTTCAATTTTAATGATAAATTTCACGTACCTTCTTTCCATAATGATCATTGAGAAATAAGAACATTACTCATGCATATAGACAACCCATTATCTCCACAATCATATCATTGGTTAATGTTTCATATATATCATTGAAATATTATTTTAAATGTATAATTGGTGTGAAAATTTGATAATTATTTATTTTTTATTATTCATGATAAATTGAAATAATTACCTCATCATCCATAGTCGACCTATCAATGTCAGTTTTGGCACATAAGCCGAATATGGTCAAATCATATGGCACAAACATTATTTGTTATGTAATTTTATATAACATGATTATAAGTGAAATAAAATTAATAATAATCCCGTAATAGGATATGAATAATTTAAATAATAAACATAAATTTATTATTGGGTAAGATTGAGGACAAGGATGAAAAATTAGAGTCAATGTAATGGATTTCATAACTAAATTTTGATTCAATGTGTTAAAATTATATTTCCTTAGTTATGATATACCAAGAATATGTGTATAATTACCTACAATTTTATTATTATGTATTTATAATTTTATTATGAGGAGTTAAATTTTTTACACATTATTATTTCATTGATTTATTATCACTCTAATGATACGTTCATTGTAAGGTGATTTATAGTCTCACTCATATTTATTTGAGACTTATGCCATATCCAGCACTATTTTTTGTTGTGTAGTGTATGTAGTACCCCTAAATTTATATTATGATCATTATAATTACAATTATGTGTTTTTAAATATCCATTTTAGAATCTATCTTTCCCTATGTTCACAGTTTCAATGTTAAAAAAGAAGTAATAGATTTCTGTCCAACGTTTCCTTCCTTGGGACATTTGTTATGTTATACAGCTATATTCATTTATATAATGTACATAATTATACAATAACATGATATATCACAAATAAATTTTTTATATAGTTTTTCTAAGATTAATTTATTGTTATTCATTCATAGAGATTATGATTCAAATGTTTTACATTGGTATGGGACACTTTGGAATGTTTAAATATTATTTACCTAAATAATTCTTATAATGATTTTTAATTATATTTTCATTCATCAAAGACCAAAATTGTTTAGTTATATATATCCTAAAATGGTGATATTTTTTATTTTTACCTTTATCATTATTTTATGGATGGATTAATGTCTTGGTAAGAGATTTCATTGTAATCCATTTCTTTTTTTCACAAGCTAACCATGTTTAATAGAGATTGATATGGAACCCATAATTTTCAAGGGGTTAATCATGTTTCAATGATATCTCATTGGAAACTTCTTATTATTCGTGGTTTAATCATGTTATAAATATATTTTTTTGGAATCAATTTCTTTTCCATGGTTCAAATATGTTTCAATGAGATTGTTTTCGAAACCGATTCTTTTGAATGACATAATAATGATCTAAAGAGAATGTTATGGATCTCATTTAATATTAATGGTTTAATAAAGCTTAAAATGTATTGTAATTGAACCCATTTATTTTCCATGGATTAATCATTTTTTAAAGATATTATTATATAACTTGTTTATTTTCCATAGCATAATCATGTTATAAAATTCTTGATGATTATTCTAAGTAGATTATGATAACATGAATGATTTTTTTGCATTATGTAATTGTATGTGGACATTTTAAGTGTTCCTTCATGATAAATTAGTGATTTTTATTATTTGGTAATCCAATGATTAGTGGTTAAATAATAAACTGATTTTCGGTGGTTCCATGATAAACCAATAATTGGTGGTTAGGTGATAAATCAATAACGGGTGGGTCACTGATAAACCGCTAATTAATTGTGTATAGAATTCATCTATTTGGTTATTCCATTCATAATAGTGGATGTAGTATTTAAGTAAAAATTATATCCCTTGCATATATATATTTTTTTAATCTTTTTAATTATTTATAATGTTTCTATGGATCGAGAATGATATCACATGGCTCATGATTATTGATTATGGAGACCATTTCCTTTTCCCTATGTTAATATTTGATGATCCGGGATTTGATGTGTATGAGTTACTTTATAATTCTACCATGCAATTTGATTATCTAATAATTATATTTTTCACATTAATTATAAATTATGGAATTTAATTTTTAATTATTTTTTTACCCTTATTGAGCATCTGGGGTCACCCATATTATGTTTCCTTTTTCCCTAAATTTTAAAGAATGATAATAAATGATTTCTGTCTTGAAAGGATTTCACAAGGATGATGTTGATGAACTAATAAGAAATTGGAAAACATCATTATAACATGAGATGCTCTTAAAATTTATTAACTAGATATTTAAGTTTCCAAGTTGATATGAATTTTCCATGTTAGAGTTTTTACTAAATCTATAAGACAAAAAACCTAAAATTTCCTCTATAATAAACGTTATACTTGTTTTCCTTTTGATTTTTTAAGGTTTTTATATAAAAAATTGAGTCATAATTATTATAATTACAACTATAAGGGTAAGGTTATGGATTCGAGAATAGGATTCAAGGGTTTGTGTCCAGGGATGTTATAATTGGCATGAAAAGTTGGTTGAAATAAAATTGTATATTAGGTTTTTTTCATAAGATGTTTCCTAAAGAGTTATGGATACCATAATAGCTCTATAAGATTAATGTTGATCATAATTTCAATGTATTAAACACCCCATTTAGAATTTTTATGTATTTGAAATTTTGATGTTATCAATGATTTTTTTATTATTTTTCCTTTTATTGAGAAATTCGTAATCCCTATGATTGAAAAGATGTTTTTCTATATGGAATTAATTTTTTCAGGAATAAAGATGAAAAGGGAGAACAAAAATAATGGGTGACAACCCATCTCATCCGAAAATTCCATAGGGCTTGAACCCCCAAATGAAGGGAAAAATGGTGTTGAACCTACCAATGGCTTACGTGATATCTGAGTTATTATGAAAATTTTATATATTAAGATTAAATTTATTTCAAAAAAATTGGATTTTATTTTAGGAATAGTGGTCTATTTATCATGGAATAATATACAACACAATCCATTTAATCATTGGGATTAAATATTAGTCAACAAATGTATGATGAACATTATGTATAGTTGTTTATGGAATTATTTAGTTTGAGATTTGTGTATAATTATTTAATTTTAATTATTACTGTGTTATTTAAAGGATTAATCATTTAGAGAATTTTATAAAAATGTGCTAATTCTTTTTTTATTTAATTTATAATGGATGGTTGAATAGTTGAATATCCCTTTTATGGATATGTGGTCATTAAAAGTTTATTTTAGTGATTTTGGAATAATAAATTTATCTTGAATTATCATCATTTGGAAAAAAGATTATACTTTGTTTGATATTTATTTAAGGGTAAAATTATACTCATCAAGTTTGTATATTTCCATTTTCATTTTTTAGTCTTGATAGTAATAGAATTCATTAACTTTATGAAAATGATCAATACAAAATGTATTATCTTAGTACCTTCTATTATAATGAACTTGTGGTCCTTTAAATCATCACAAATTTATGTTTTTTATTCCTTTAACATTATAGTGATCACTAACATGTTTATAATAACCTCAATCACTCTGTAAATTTATTGACACTTTTACTCTATCATAATAATGTTACACTACAGTGAATCCTAGTTATGCGTAACTTATGGTGACCATTATGTTACCCACTTTCCCTTTTTAAGAGGTTGTTTTATTAAACCTTTATAGGATTTTGATTTCAATAATGAAATTATAAAAATGGAAATCATTTGACAACTAAGGTGAATTTTGAGGGAGACTCTATGTTTAGTGGGGTAGGATGTAACATCCCTTGATTTTAAAAAATATAATCTCCCAAATTAATTGGTATTATTTTATATATTGTGTTACAAATAATGAACAGTTTTCGATGAATTATATTGAACACCAATTTTATCAAGCATTTCACATGACAATTATTTTCATTGATAACTTGTGTTTCATGTAAGTCTGAGTCATACCAGACTACAATTTTAAAAATAATATTTATTTTAAAAAATAGTTATCACATATCCATTGGAATGTAAGAAATGAATATTAATGAATTGAGTATAAATATATGGTTTACAAAAGATTATATTATGTATCTATTATTATGTAATAAATTATAAAAGAAAATAAAAACCAATTTCATATAAATGATACGTGTTTATGAAAAACTATAGTTATTCCCAAAACAAAATTTTATATTAATACATAAAATTAGTCACTAGTAGAGAATGATATAAAATATATTTATAGGTTTATATAATGAATCTTTTGGTGAACAACAAAATAGAAATGAATATAAAAAACAAATAATATAAAAGTTGTTTTTCTATAAAAAAACAGATTTATTCCAACAAGGAAATTTTATTTTACTAAAGTTAATCAATAACTATTAGTGGATGATATTAATGAAATTTATGTGTAATATATTTAATAAAATTATTTTAATTTCATCTGATAAGTTTTATAGAATGAATTAATGAAAAAAATCATCTTTTAATAATTAAAAGGCCATATTTTTATTAATGGTTTTTTCAACATTTAATGGATGAATTTATTAAAAAATAAAAATCAAAACATTTATAAATATTATTTTAAAAAATAACATTTCTTGAATGTGTCGACGTTTTTATATTTATAATAAATCCACTCTTCCTCCAATATAAAAAAACTCATCCTTCTCCATTATTCACACCTCTCATGAAATTTTTGAAATTAAGAACCATGAAAAAATAATCTCACAAAATCCCTCCTCTAATCCTAGAATGTTTAATTTGTGATTAAAGAAATCAAATGATGTACTTTGGGTAAACCAAAAAGAGTTACAGTAAAAATTGGTAACATTCATCAATGACCACTTTTGTATTATTTCATTCTCCATCACATCAATTATTCATATTCCATGATTTCATAAATACATTAGAAACTTACATTTAACAATATGTTTTAATTTTAAGGGTTAAAACTACATATTCATATATATCCATTAAATGGATAATGAAATAATGGTTCATGTGTACGATGAACTACCACCTCAGGAAACGGTGTCGTTCGATTTTTTTAACTCCACATATAGTTGGGGATTATGATATATATATATATATATATTATATGATATAAATTATATTAATAATTTTATAACAATTTAGGAATAATTATATGACACATTCATTCATTCAGTCCATTTTCTGGGAATACAATATCATTATTTATGGACATGTGGATAACCACCTCCTCAAAGTTATGTAATATATTCAACCTTTTCATGGAATGAATTAAAGAATTTTTAATAGATATATATGATATTAATTATATAATAATGATATTAATGACATAAAATTGTATTTATAAATATAAAATATCATTTAATTCTTTCCATTTAACTCACTAGAAAATTGATGGCGCTGTTTGTGGACATGGGGACTACCTCCTCCTTGAGGTGATGTGATTCTTCCTTTTTATCACCACATCATAAGAAAAATATACATAACTATACAAAATTAAATAATATTGTATTTATGATATAATTATAATTATGGAAAGATAAATGTTACTTATCTTCATTCCATAATGACCACTAGAAAATGGGAATTTTACTAATGCGTACATACAACCTATAGTCACCATGATCATAAAACTGGTTCATTTTTTATAACCATATTTCATTTTTTATTTTAAATGTATAATTAGTGTAAAAATGTCATATTTATTCCATTTTTATTATACAATATATATTTAAATAACGACATCATTGGTCATAGTCGACATATCAACGTTCGTTTTGACACATAAGAAGAAATTGGTAAAAACGACTTAAATATTAATGACTATGTAATTGTATTTAACATTGATATAAGTTAAATAAAATTAAAAATAGATATATAAATGGTTAAAAATATTTTAAATAATTAACATAACCTTATTATTAAGGATGATAGAAGACAACCATGACTAATCCAAACCAAGGCATGGGCTTTCTTAACTCAATTTCAATTGATTGGGTTAAAATTCTACTTTATTGGTTATGTTATGAAATGAATTTTCATGAAATGAAATCTAATTGTATTATTCTATAATCAAAATTTTTACTATTTGTATTTACAATTTTCACGCATAATTATTTCATTGTCTTATTCTCACTCAAATGATATGATATTTTTAAGGGGATTTATAGTATCACATTTTTTCTTTGAGGCTTATGCATTATTTACAACTTATTTTTATTGTGATGTGTATTTAATTTCCATGAATGTATTTTATTATTGATTTCCGTAATGTCATATTTTTTTCATAGCCATCATACGATCTATCTTTGACGGGGTTCATGGTTTCAATGTTACCAAAGCAGTAATGGATTTTTGTCAGAATTTAACTTCTGTGTGACATTTATTATGATATAAAAAAATTTATTTTCTAAGGTCTATATAATTATCCTAAATATTATATATCATCAATATAATTATTCTCATTTTATTTTATGAGTTTTTTAATGTCATTCATTTATGGGGATTTTGATTCCAATGAATTAATGTGGTATGAGATTGTCACGAACAAGGTCGGGTCACCATCCGACCCGATGCCGACCCGGTCTGCAAACAGGGCCCAAAGGGCGTTTTTATTCCCCCTTGGGATGGCACATGTTTCCGAGTATCAAAATAATACATGGAAATGATTTACCTGAAATAAGAGATAGAAAACAACTGAAAGGATAAATAAACATAAACTGTAACATATAACAAAAAAATCCCTTAACATTGGACCAAAATCAAAGTTTACAACACAACCCAAAACTCCAAGAATACCAAAATTTAAAGAAAAATAATATATCTATAAAAACCTTCATGCAACATGATAATACACCTCTTTAAACCACCATCGTCAGAAATTCATTAGAATATAATCGACAACCTAAATCATTGTCGCTAAGCACGATGCCTGAACTTGGAATACACAAATAACAATGTATACATACACCGAAAGGTGTATGTAGGGTGTGAGACAATATATCTATAGGACACCATCCAATTAAAAGGTTTCATACCACAACATCAAAAAGTAAATTTAACATGCTAATTTAAAACCATACTTTTAAAATGCATTTAAGGAATACATTAAAAATATGACAGTTAAAAAGAAAAGTGAGATGGAAGAAAAACTATTTCTCAAATAATAATTTAAAATGGATGATAAAATTCCTAAAGAACATACACATTCTCATGTGGTCCTATGTATGCTGATGGAAGGCCCCATGTCATGAATAGTAGATCACTGCGTGTAAATCCCCGAGTGTAGTTAAAACGCGTAAAACATGAGAGATATCGTAACTCAGCATAAACGTGGCATAAGAACCATAATAATCAACTCTCTCATGAACTATACACTATTTGGGAAACACATCCATAACCCAGGGGTCAACAATCATCACAAATGTTTAGACAGTGTTGTAACGTCAATCCTGGTAGATGAAACCGGGACGAACCACTTACGTGTGATCTAGCATACTAATCCTAATCCACCCACCTAAGTACCCATGGTTTTCCCTTGGGCTCAATCAAGTTCCTTATTCACATCATATATCACCTTCACAAATAACAAACCAAACAAGACATTAGACACAAAATCTGACACTTGCATACCCAAACACCATTTGAAAAAACACACGCACACCTTAATATCTTTCCAAAACTCATTTTTTGTTTCATAATTATTCCATAAATCCCATTTTCCAACACTAAAAGAAGAACACAATAAATTTTCACAACGTAGAAAACAATATCAAATAACATAACAAGGGCCGACATAATAAAACACCACCATGTGACACAAAGAGGGTTTACACCAAAAAAACATGTCTCATTTTTTATAAACATACTACTTTAAAAAAACGAACACATATTCAACTCTTTCAAAATATCACTATGAAGCCATCTAATTAATTTAATATATTATTAAACTATTTATTAGAAAATTTCATGAAAAACAAAGAGGATTTAAACAAAAATATACATTAAATTTCCCCCTTTTGAAACCAAAAATACACCAAGAACCATTCCAAACCTTAATACACACCACATGGACCAGCTCATATATTTTTTAACATGTTTAAATAACATTACTAAATAGAACACTCAAGGATTTCACATAAAAAAAAGTCACATTATGATTTAACATAATTGTAACCCTATCAAACACCTCTTTCTCAAACCACATATATGTAAATAAATCAAGTTAAATAGTTTATAAAACACGTTAAATTAGCACCAAAGAGTTTATACCAAAAACACAAATTATTCCATATAGAACATCACTCAAAAAAAATGGCAATATATCCTTATCAAAACATGTTTTCCATTATTCAAACAATTTTCGATTAATTTCAAATGTGCGCAACAAGGTGAACACACCAAAATAATCATTTTCCACTTGAACACATACCCAAACACTCCAAAACCATATTTCAGGCCACAAAATATGATCATAAACATATTTATCAAGAAAAATAAACATATTATATTTATCAAATGATGAAAGGGTATGAAACCACATACCTCAGTGGCGATGACTTCCAATCTTTGGTGCAAAACTCCAATCACACCAAATTCGCACCACAACCAACTTGATTAAACCCTTAAAATAAAGATTTCAAACCAAATAAAATCAAGATCAAACCCTAAAACTAGTACCCCACCTATTGTATAACCAGGGACTGAAGAGAAAAAGAAAAATAAGAAGAAGAATCAATCATAGGTGAGGGGAGATGTCACGAGCGGAAGGTTTTCGAGGGGGACCGATAGAGTGGCGTCGGGGAGCCAGAGGGAGGTGGGCGCAAGTGATGAGGTCAAAAAGGTGTCTATTTTTCATTTTGGAGAGTTATGATCAGATTATCCAGAATTATAGGAGCTCACCGAATGTTTTTACGAATAGAAGGAGGCACACAGGTCCGAGTGGGGGAGGTAGGGCGTCAGATGATTGATGGAATCTGTGCGGGTGGGTTGGCAGGGAGGTCGGGGCAGCGGTGCCAGACTACTAGTGGGGAGAATGGTTCAGCGTGGTTGGAGGTAGGTCGCAGGGCCAGACATGGGAGGGGAGGGAGGACCAACGATGCGTCATGATCAAGGGGGAGAAGAGGTTCCAAAAAAAATTGAGGGTGGGGGCATCCAATGGGAAAGAATGGGGTATCAACCCTACCAAAAAATAAAATAAAATAAAACGAAAAAAACTAATAAAAATAAAAATAAAAATAATACTATTTTTCTTAAATTAATACTTTATAAATATAATAAAAATAATAATAAAAATAACAATAATAGTGTAATAAAAGTTATATCCATAAAATAATAAAATTGTTCATTATAATGTTAACAATTTTAATGATAATAAATAATGATGACTGTAATAATAATTTATGGAGATAATAATAATTAAATTAATGATATTAATAAAATTTTTAACAACCTAACATAATATTAACAATAACAATAAATATTTAAAAAGTATTAACAAGTTAAAAAAATTTAAAATTTAAATTAAAAATAATTATATTCTCAAACATTATTATTATTATTATCATTAAATCAATTTCATCAATTTTGTTAACCTTATAATTTTCATTTCATTCCATTTTATCAGTCATCATAATGTTTTTATTCCATTAAGATTTAATTTATTTTCAAAACTGGGCAGGACATGCGGCCTTAGAATCATGCTCTACCTGTGTGCCTGATGACGCTAAACCAAAAAATTGAGTTTTTATAAACAATACTCAATAAATTAAAACATTAGATCACCCAAAACCCATGAAAAATTTTTGGGCTAGAAAATAATGAAATAAAATAAATTGAAAAAGTTAGGGTGTGATAATTCTCCCCACCACAAAGCTTTCTGTCCCCAAAAATCTATAACTAAGGTTGAGACTCAAAGTAGAAAGAAATACCCCCTTAATGTTCAAAGAGTATCCCTATAAAAACAAGAGGAAAGAGGAATACATGCCATTCTTAGAGAATGTGACTTAAAGGACAACCTAAAGAATCTCATAAAACGACTTTCTGATATGTTTTACCCACCCCAAAGAGCTAGAACACCTCCAATTGATTGATTTAGGAAAGTAACTATCCTGAACATTGAAACCAACATCACAAGACGAAACACCTCAAGAACCATTGAATGAAAAACATGTTATTTTTTTTGGAAGGAACAAGCAAGACCAAATCATTTCCATAGAACACTATTATCACTTACCAAAAATCCATCATTATGAATAGAATCAAAAGGCTAACATGGGGAATGCACGAAGGGGATCCCCACCATTAGAAAGATAATGACGCCCGAGACAAACTGGATAACCAACACGGGGAGGCCTGGGTGGACTCCCCATTAATATGAAGAAGGTCCAACACCAATTCATTCTAGAGATATTTGTGCGAGGCCCATCATGGGTCTCCCCACCATTGAAAGTGACAGAAGATACAATACATTCAAAATTTTCCAATGGTGACAAAACACCCCTCCACAAGGGGCGCAGAGTGTAGGGCCCAACTACCAGGGTGTCAAAACCAAGTCCCATGAAAAACCAGAATCTCCACGTCCCTGGATGTGCACTATTCAAATATGAGACCTATTTACCCAAAATACACCATAAGGAACACTTAAAGAAATTAAAATCGGTGGGACACCACCCCCGATCCTTTAAGGTAACAAGAAGAACACACCTCTTTATAGCCATGAGAAACATCACCTTCAATACCAATGAAAAAATAAACTCTAGGTCCTATACACTCATGGGTTACCTGACCATGCGCCAGCTTCACTCAGATGCCTATGGCTGGAGTCATGATGTATGAAGCATCTCCAACCTCATAGTCAGGCATCAAAGACTCTTAAATAAATCTTCTCCTTTTCCTGGTGCCGCAAGTAACCATACTGCAATGGAGATGACACCATCAGACACAACACACATCAACTTTCACCTACTGGCTCGTAGTATATCCACCAGAATATGGGTTTAGATGATTCAAATGCATCACCTCTTCACCATAACCATGAAACATAATAAGGTAAAACACACGACAAACACTCCCCATTGAACTGAAAAATTAGAACTCTATAATAGGAGGACACACTCCCATGCAAATAGGGATTCCTGAAGGATTTTACAAAATCCACCCTTTCTCATCAAAGTGAACCCAAACTGAAGTACGTCACCAAACATGAACCTAGAAGCCGATTGAAGCACTAAAATATTTTCAAGACATCGGTCACCAATGCTATTTATGAACAACCTTCACCCTTCCCTACTGGAATTCATTTCACCCTTTTCAAGGGGAACCTTTAGATACAACAGTGTCAAAATTCACACCCAACGACTCAGATTACTCAAGGAGACCGAAAATCCCATAAAATCCCCTCACATATGTCATCCTACTACGAGGGGATCTGATTAACCAAAAAATAAAAAGTTATAGACATTTTAATATCACTCATAAGGGTGATTCCTTACATTAATCAACCGAAGGGTCGGCCAAAAGAGAATTACCCATGGCCGCACTTCAATCTCATGTAAATGCTTTATGGGGATGTGGACTATTCTAGAAATAAAAACATAGTCCTAATCAAACCAGTCCAATGGCCAAGATATACCACTAGCGAACACCAAACATGTATGGGGGACCACTACAAGTGCTTCCCGAAGAACATTTCAAAATAAACCACTAACCACACACCTTCACACCAACATAAAATTAAAAATTCAACCTTAGGAAAAAAATTAGTAAACATGATTATCAGATTGAAATGAATCACATCCAACACTTCCAAAACACAAGGACACACCACAAAATCACCGGTTTTTAGAAGACCAAATTCTTTCTTTAACAATTTTTTTGAAAATATACCAAGCTGGTGGTTTACACAAACACCAATGGTGTCCCATAGGTCTCACACTTGCATGTTCTCATGCTACACTAGCATGAAACTCATTTCAATCTAGGAACTCATCCTCTCATTCCATCAACCATTTCTCTTTCCATATATACCCAGGAATGTGGTTTCCCATGGGAGCACCAAGGATTAAACCCATACCCTTCCATTTTTAAAAACCAATACATTTGACCAATAGTTCCCAATCCTCACACATAATTTTATTTTTAAAGTGATTCATTTCAAAATAATTTCCAAGACCCATTAATTTTTACTTCGAAACGTTATTTCCATGATTCCAAATCAAAGAGACGGGCAACAATGTAGGAGGATACTAGTGTGAGAGGCTGACTGAGGAATATGGTTGGCAGCCATCTTCCAGTCATGCCACATCCATGGAGGGTATTCTACGAAGGCGTATCTATCTCTACATGGCTTTCCAGACACTGCGAGCTCACTGAGGCCACTGAATCTACTCCATTTTCATTTCCAATAAACAAGATTAACCAAAAGGACCAACGACTTAGTCCAAACTCAACTTACTTTGGTATCTCAAATCCCACCATGAGGAGTGCGGTCTAGGAACCTTGATCGTATCTAGAACATCGGGTTCCCACACCCTTAACAATGTTCTATATGACTCTATCCCAAAGGAACATGAACTAAGAGAGAAAACATGCTTTGATACCATTTCTTCATGAACCTGGTCAGGTCACCATCTGACCCGGTGCCGACCCAGTTCGTGAAATGGCATGAAGGGAATTCCCAATTCCCACGGGCTGGAATAATTGCCCGGGTATCAAAATAATGTGTCATAATGATTTACCTAAAATAAGAGATAGAAAAACCACTAACAAGATAAATAAACAAATGATGGAAAACAGAACCAAACATGCCCTTAACATTGGACCAAACACATAGTTTACAACTCAAACAAAAACTCCATGATGATCGCAACAAAAAGAAAAATAATACATCAATCTGCACCATCATGAAATCTGAGGAGCCACCTCCTCAAACCACCATCGTGATACTTGCATGGGAAAATCATCAACAACCCGAACCACCATCACTAAGAAAGATGCCTCAACTTGGAATACACAATGAACATGGTCTACATAAACCCAAATATGCATGTAGGGTGTGATCCAAGAGCTCCCTAGGACACCACCAAATAAAGAGGTTCCATACCACAACATAAAAAAGATAATTTAACATTCTTATTTAAAACCATACTTTTAATATGATTTTATGAAAAACATTTAAAAGATGAAAGTAAAAATAAAATAGAAATAGAAGAAAACCCATTTCACAAATACTACTTGAAAATGGTAGAGAAAATTCATAAAGACCATATAAAATACACAATTGGTCCTCCGTATTCTGACAGAAGGCACCACATCATAAATAGTAGAGCACTGCAGGTAAATCCCCAAAGGTAGATAAAACGCCTGGTACGATAGAGGCATCTTACCTTAGAGTAAACATGGCATAAGAACCACAATAATCAATGCTCTCATGCACGGGCCACTATTTGGGAAACACATCCATAACATAGTGGCCTCAAATCATCTCAAAAGATTATTTAGTGTTGTAACATCAATCCTACTAGATGATACCTGGGACAAACCACTTATGTGGCATCTAGTGTACTAATCCTAATCCTCCCACCAAAGTACCCAAGGTTTTCCCTTATGTTCAATCATGTTCCATATTCACATAATATATCACATTCACATATCACAAACCAAACAAGATATTAGACATAAAATCCACCACATGCATATCCAAACACCATTTCAAAAACACACGTACACCAGAATACCTTTTCAAAATACATTTATTGTTACTTAATCATTTCGTAAATACCATTTAGAAACACTTAGAGAATAACATAATTAATTTTCATAACATAGAAAACAATATTAAAAAACCCAACAAGGGACAACACAATAAAACACCACCATGTGACGCAATGAGGGTGTTCACCAAAAAAACATGTCTCGTTTTATATAACCATACTACTTTTAAAAAACAAATTCATATTTAACTCTATCAAAATGTCACTTTCACACCATCTAATTATTTCAATAAATCATTAATCTATTTATTAGATCATTTAAAGAAAAACCAGGAACACTTTATACCAAAATATACATAAAATTTCAACCTTTCGCAACCAAAAATACAATAAGAACCATTCCACACCCTAATACGAATCACATGCATGACGTAATAATTTATTTAAATAGTTAAAGGACATTATTAAATAGTACACTTAAGGTTTTCACATAAAAAAGTGACTTTAATATTTAACACAAGTTTCACCCTATCAAACACCCATTTCTCACATCACATTTAAGTAAATAAATAAAGATAAATAGTATATAAAACACATAAAATTAGAACCAAATAGTTTATACCAAAAACACAATTTATTCCACATATAACGTCACTATAAATCAAAATGCACAAGATAACCTTATAAAAACAAGTTTTCCATTATTCAAACAATTTTAAATTAATTTTAAATTTGCAGAACAAGGAAAACACACCAAAATAATCATTTTCCACTTTAATGCATAACCAAACACTCCAAAAATAGATATTGTGCAGCAAAGAATGATCATAAAACACATTCATAAATCCAAGTAAACATATTAAATTAAAAAATTGATGCATGGGTATGGAACCACCTACCTCAGTGTGAGAAACTTCCAAAATTTGGTGTAGAACCCAAATTACACCAAATTCACACCGCAACCAACTCGATTTAATCCTTAAAATAATGATGGTGAACCAAATAAAATCCAGATCAAACCCTAAAACCAGTACCCCAATAGCTTGAAAGCCCATAACTCAAGAGAAAAAAGAAGAAGAAGAAGACTTAGCCGGAGGGGAGGGGTGTCAGCATGAGCAGCTAGTTTCCAGGGGAGATGGTGAGTGAGGAGCCATAGAGCCATATGGAGGCAGGCACAAGTGAGGAGGTTGGCGGCGATGATTTTCCATCGATGTGGATAGCTCAGATCAGATTATCCTGAACAAGAGGAACTCCCCATATGTTCGACCTAATAGAAGGAGGCATGCATGTATGAGTGGGGGCGATAGGGTGTCATTTGGTGGAAGGTGGTTGTGCGGGTGGGTTGGACAGGAGGTCGGGGTGGCAGTGCATGCCAGCTGGCTAAGAGGATGGTCCAGAATGGGTGGATTAAGGCCATATGGCTAGATGTGGGAGGGGATGGTGGACTAGTGATGTGACGAGATCTAGGGGGATAAGAGGTTCAACCAAAAGGGGGGAGGGCTAGGGGATTGAAGAGTGTCTAAACCCTACCCAAAAATAAAATAAAATAAAATAAAATAATAATAATAATACAAATATTAATATTATTATAATTCTTAAACTAAAACATTAAAAATAATAATAAAAATAATAATATTAATAATAATAACAATAAAAATAATAGCGCAATAAAGGTTAATATCCTTAAAATGATAACGTTGATAATTAAAATCATAACAATTTAAATGATAATAATTAATGATGATGATAATAATAATTTATGGTGAAAATAATAACGAAAATACTGATATTAATACAAGTGGTAACAACCTATCATATTATTAACAATAACAATAAGTATTATAATATTAATTATATCTTAAAAAATTCAATATTATTAATTAATAATAATAATATTCTCAAACAATATTATTATTATTATCATTAAAAAACTTTCTTAAATTTTATAAGACTTCATAGTGTTATTTTATTTCCATTTTATCACTCATCATAATTTTATTATTCCTTTATTTTCTAATTTATTTTGAAAACCGGGTAGGCCGTGTGGGCTTAGAACAATACTCTACATGTGCACCCGATGACACTAAACCCAAAAATTCGGTTTTTCTCAACAAGACTCAAGAAGATAAAACATTGTCTCACCCAAAACCCACGAAATATTTTCGAGCCAGAAAATAATGAAATAAAATAAATTGAAAAAGTTAGGGTGTGACAGAGAAACATTAGAATGTTTAACCATTATTTTCCTCAATGATGTTTTAATGGTATTTACATTAATCAACATTAATATAAACTATTCTAAAATATCTGGAACTATGGATAATTTTTGTTGATACCATTCTTATTGTTTTATGGATGGATTAATATTGTTTCAAAGAAATTTATATGGAAATAGTTTCATTTCGACAAACTAACCTTATTTTTAAGAGATTTTTACGGGAACCATTTCATTTACATGGGTAAATCATGATTCAATGAGAATGTTTTCAAAACCAATTATTTTACAAAGGTTAATATTTTTAGTAATTGGTTGTAATAAAAACTATTCATTTTAATGGGTTTACATGATTAATGATATTTGTTTAGAACCAATTTCATTTCCATATTTTAGTAGTGTTATAAGTGATTGTTTTGGGACATGTTTCTATTCCATGGGTTAAAAATGTATCAAAGATATTTTTATATGTGTAATTGATATTTTTATAGAACCAGTTTATTTTTCATGGGTTAATAATGTGATAAAAGTGATAATGGTTGTTACAAGTATTTTATTAGGAGATGCAAGGTTTTTTTCATTATGTAATTGTACTTGGAAATTTTATGAGATTTTACATGATAAAAAATATACAAGTTGTTCCATGATATACCAATTATGGGTTGTTACATGATAAAACAAGTAAGTGTGGTTCTATGATAAACCAATTATGGGTGCTTACGTGACAAATCAATGATTTGTGGGTCCATGATTTCCCTTCATGGAATTGGGTATGGAAGTCAACTATATGGTTATTTCATTTTTAAGATTGAATATAAGAGTGATGTGAAAATGATTTCCAATGTACATACATGTTTTCCTTATGAATTATTTTGGAATATAATGTTTCTAATGATCAAGACTGATATCATAATTCACATGATTATTGATTCAGATGAATATTTCCTTTTCAATTTTTTGACATGTGATGATCTAGGTTTTGATGCGTATGAGTTACTTTATGATTTTCTCATGCACTTTTATTATTTAATCATTCCCTTATGAACTCTTATTCTCATTTATGACATTTAATTGTTAATGCTTATGTTTATCCCTAGTAACCATATAATCTCACCCTTATTATATTTATATTTCTATAGGTTTAAAATAATTAAGTTGAAATAATTCAATCTATAAATTAGTTCACAAGGATAATGTTGATGACCTAATTTGAAATAAAAATATCTAGGTAAGAAGAGAGGTGATTTTGAGTTTTCTTATCCATTTGATTACATGTCCAAGTTGATGTTAATAATTTATGTAGAAGTTTGTTCAAATGCACTAGAACTAAAAACCTAACAGGTCCTCTAGATTTTAACTGACCAGTGTTTTAATTTTTACGGTGTACAACTTTTATGAAAAAACATGGGCCACAATTATCAGCATCATAATAGTAAATGTTTTGTTATGGATTTCAGTACTAGATTTGGGGCTGTGTTTTCTAAGATATTATAGAATGTTTGAGTCCTTTTTCCATAAAGGATTCAATGTGATCTTCCAATTTATTATAAGGATTATGGATATTCTTCATGATTTAGGTTTATATTGAAAACATTATCCAATTTAGAAATTGTTATCATAATCTTTCGGATTATTACTACTGTCCTGTTAGGTATCTCATTTGGGTAGTCATCACATTTTATTTCACATTGATTTTTGAATATGTTCATCCAATTAATGACCGTTTACTTAAAATGAATTTAAATTTTTGGATGAGTATTTTTAATCAATTAAAAACATAAATTGATCACTATTATCATGAAATCGGTATGTCATTAATGAAATATATTATTTAACCAATGAGTTTTTATGTTTCAATCTATGTTATCCATGATCTATTCACTAAAATAAAATCTTATCAGAAATATATTACATTAATTGGGGTTCATATGGATATTTGGAATTTACCAAATAATACACCCAATTATTTTCAAAGTTGCTATGGAAAAGGGTCATTTTTATTCCCTAGTGATGATCGAGTCCTTATCAATGTGCCCTATTGAGGTTATTACCCCTAGGTACAAATGTGATAGAGCCACATCAATTTGTAATATCCAGTCATGGATATTTTTTATTGGAAAACACTTACTAAAAACATAACCATAATATAGGGATGCTATCTTATGTTTAGTCTTATCCATAATTCTATTACTAAATTTTTCTAATCCAGATCCCCAAAAAACTGGTCTTTTCTCTGATACAAACTATGACATCCCAAATTTTAATACACTGTAGTTGATAATTTATAAAAAATAGTGGTACATAATATAACCTCAAAATATTGTGCAGCATATTATATTTGGGAAATTATATATATATAACATTAAATTAAAACATGGGTAAAACATCAATATTTAATAAATAAGAAACAATCACATATATTCATTTGATCTTATAAAAATATATTGGATAATCTAGGGATGTAAAAAATAAAGGGTTAAGTTATAAGCCCTTATAAGGGAATAAATAAAGAATAAAATAAGTTAAATCAATAAATTTAATCCAAGAGGCATATCAATGTTACATAAGAGGGGCGAGAATCATAATTTTGAACAATGTGTAATGATATAACATTTTAAAATTAAGGAAACCTGAGAATGTGGAATACATCGTAAAACATGAAATCATAAATATAAGTCAATAATAACTATGAAAAATCAAAACATAATGTTCTTAATATGACCTCTGATGAACAAATAATGGCATCTAATGAGATATAAATAATACATAATTCATTCAAGGGCTATAATATTTTAGGTCCACTCGTCTCTTTCTTATCATGTACTAGAATAAGTGTGCCACATAGATCAAACAACATAAGGATTTATTTAGCCATTTTAACCAAATTATTGAGGTTTTTATGTTCCATAAATACTATTTCAAAATAAATTTAGGGTAGTTACGACTATATGAATATCCTTGAGTGTAAATGGATACATTAATTCAATAAAAAAATTATTTCCATGGAAAATCCTAGGATAATTTCAACAGCATGAGAGTTGTACATAAAGGATTATAATGGGGTTGAGTGAGAGAGATAGGGGTCTCAAATTACTAAGGATTCATAAGGATAGTAATAGGTCTGTGTAAAAACATATCATAATAAGAATAAATGGAATTAAAAATTAATTACATAAAGAAGGTTGTTGAATAATGATGACAATGAGAGGATCACTTACTTTGAGAGGGCACATATAAAAGATTTAGAGCATATTATTAAAGTCTTGGGTTACTGTGCGAGGTATATAGAGAGATAAGGGTGTAGTAACATAATTATAAAAGGTTTTTTAGTGAACTAGGAAGGGAGGATGGGTGGTTTTATATAGAAAAAGAGTGTAGAAGTCATTATTAATTTCCAAACATTGGTTTGGGAACCAATATGATAATGTAATCAACACCACATAATTTAGTTTGGAACATAGATTCTATATAATATAATTTATTTTAATTATTTATATGGATAATATTTGGAAAACTAAAAATAATTACATTGGTGATGTGGAAGTGAGTAATGTTTATAAATAACTTATTTTTGAACATTAAAATATAATATTGGTTTTGGAGGATTCATCAAGGGTTTATAAAATTTATCAAATAGCTTCAAAAAAATTATCATAAAGGGGAAATATAATTTTTCTCATATATATTTTTCATAGTTTTAATTATATCATTTTTTGGCCCTTATGATATCATAATACATATTGTGTAATTACACTATATTAATTTTTTACCAAAAAAATATGATTGGCACAAGAAAGTTATAAAAAATTCACCATTGGATAATTTCATCACGATAATTTTAAAAATAAAATTTATTTTACCAAAATAATTATATAAATATGATAATGTACACTTTTTAAATTGAAGATACCCATTTATTTAAAAATATTTAATTTTTGGATATAATGATTTTATTACACTTTTAAAAATTACCCTTGACTTTGTAAAAATAAATTTTAATATATATTTAATGAATAGTTCATAATAATAAATCTTATTAAAATTTTATTTATTTAAAAAAATTCATAAATTCATAAAAATTGTGTCTTAATTTAAACAAAATATTTCTAAATAATAATATATTGGTTCATTACATAAAAATCTATCTTTTATAATAATTAATGTCTAATAACTTAAAATTTAATATTAAATAGATAAAAATATAATCAGTGTTTTTATAAATTGATGATAACAAAAATATATACTGTTAGGGTCTTGGTACATATCCCTTTAATACACCAGTGAATTCCTTAAGGTTAATCTATGAAATGATAAGATTTTATTTGGGTGGATTAACAAACATGATTTCGGTTGTGATCTCAAGGATCATGTTCTTCTCCCAAAAACAGGTTTTCCCATGGTTTTTTGATTGAATATTGGCTTGGGATTTGTCATTAAGAAACCCCAATGATGCTATATCCATCAGAAGATCTGTTAAATGAGATTATTAGGTAATGATCCTACAGGTTTGAGTTCATCACTTCCTTTTCATATGTTGAATTGAATTTATCATAACCCACAACATAATAATCTAAGTGGACAATAAAAATGACTATATTATCAATAGTTATGATGCTTAATAGTTTTTTAAAATTTTAGACCATATAATGGTCCAAAGTAACAAACGTATGACATCGTTTTCTATAACATAATCTTATAATAAGGGTTTTCATTTCTAAATTTTTTGGCCATTATAGGAAACCCTCTGAACTAAGGGAATAATGAAGGTAATTTATGATCACCACCGCTAAGGTACATGAAAAATATTAAGTGATTCATGGTACCTGTACACTTTATTCTAGATCTATAAATACCTTATTTGATTTTGGATCATCACATTATTTAACATCCGAAAAGTTTGATAAGAATGTATAATCAAAACCTGATCAAGTGAATATCAATCTATCTGTTAAAAAAGAAATTTTAAAAATGATCATAGCTAAGATTTATAAATATTTATTTATTAATATCTGTGAATGGATACTTCATACAAATTTAATTATTCTTACCTCTGAATAATTTGACATAATATTTGGTTAGATTAGTTATCTCTATTTTGATCCATATCAATTTATGGGAGAATGATATCACATTTCATATCCTGGAACATCCTATTCTCAATTATCAACCTCCGGATAGTCTAATATTTCATGAATGTTATATATCATGGGTTATGATACTCTAACATTCTCTCCTAGATCACTCTATGAATAGAAACCAAACCTTTTCACCATAAAATTTCTGACATTCTTCCGCATTTTCCAATGCCTTCAATCTAATAGGGGGTATATTATGGTCCCATGTAGAGACTAGACCCCCTATATCATATTGTGTAATAATAAATAAATAACCGAATGTCCTATGATGTAGTAAAAGTCTTGAGTACAAAGATAAATACATAAATGATAGTGTGCTATGTTAAATTAAATGCTACATAATGACCCAAACATTAATTCTAATATACAACCCAAAACAACCACATGAGAAAGCTCATATAAAAAGAAAAACATATAAAAAATTGCATCAGAGACTACTATTACTACCACAATTCATTCCAGATTCCTAGTCACTATGAATCATGATAATAACTGGCAATATCATTATACTCCACATGATTTTCTTCATTCGATCATGAAATACTAGGCCTCCACTATATCCATCACAGATCACCCAAAATGAATACATACGGTTTCATACACACAAAGGCTAATGTAAGATTGATGAAAAATGAATCTTAGTAGACCACCCAAATGGTGGATATGTAACCTCCTATCATAATTTCTTGCTCATTCAATATGATAGTCTATTCGATAAATAGTTGGTAAAAAAATAAATAAATAAAACCTTCATTAATCCTTAGATCCTTGAGAAGGATAAACCATTACTTCAGGATATAGTAATGAGGAATCTCTAATATTTACTCATGGTCCATTCATCCCATGAATATTCATGGTCAAAATCCATGTGATCCCCAACTATATCCTCATGACTTTGGGGACCCAATCAATGAAAGTATAAAAATTTGACCTCCAATATCACGGTATCTGAACTGTGCATCCATATCCAAATCCTGAAATCCCAAACTTATCACATCATTATAAAGGGATTTTAAAAGTTCATATATATTAAAAATAAAATTAAACATATCATGGGGTGTCTAAATGACTACATCTATCACTATCATCACATATACCTTGACATATAAATCAGTTCCGGTTCTTAGCGACAACAACAACCATCTCAACCAAAACCAGATATAATCACTCAATGATTCAATAAAAATGGGTAATTATATAGTTCTTCAATTATAACACATATTAAGTGGAATATATCTTTATATGCATGGTAAATAACTTTTCTATATGTTCAATGACCATCACATAGGGGTAACACATCCCTCAAAAGCATCATCACCATGTCACAACTGTTCGGGGCACACAAAACATGGCTCATAGAAATTATTCATAATATATAGAATAAATCCCATCTCAATCAAAAATAATTCAAGGGGATATTCTAAATTCCCAACACATCCTCGACAACCTAAGGATTGCTATGACTAATCTATGATAAGACATCAAACACCTGAATTCATATGGGTCCAAGGCTCCCACAACAATTTTAATTATTTAATTACTTAACACCTAATATATGAACAATGAAAATCTCCATCAAACACATAAACCATTTTTATAACCCTCATATAGTTCTCATCCAATGTCTCTCTCATAGGAGACCGTTGGAATAAGAAAAAGTTGGAAAATCACTCCGTTATAACTATCTTTCGGTAATTTTCATATTAATAGACATAAAATAGTCAAAATGATTCACCATCATATTTTATGTTGAAAAATAATAAAAATGTACTAATATTGAGTCACTTTTTAGGTTTTTGGATCATAATGACCCAACCCCCCTCAATTAGACAGTACATGATATGTACATCGACATAAAAAACATGTACTCTCAAAGCCCCACCTAGGAATGTTCTTCAGCCAGACATGAAGTGTAAAACACAAGTACATGTATTGTATTATCCTCACACAACATGTAACCCACATTGGATACTTGGAAATTTGAGTCACAAGGAATTTGGAATTTTCCTACACATGGCCTCGGGTCATGAACCATACATGTGCTTCGGAAATGTGTCCTACACAAAAAAATTACCTTACATAGAGAGTTTGGTCATTTACATGGCCATAACATAGACTTTCCTACATATAATTTCACTTGGAATACATGTTTTCAGTGCTATTCTTTGATACCCAAAAAATTAGAACTCCATTGGTTTTCTTGAAATTGCATGCCTTATAGTCTGGTTTCCTGTATGAAAACCCTCAATGATCCTCCTAAAACCCTTATTTTCCAAAACAAATTGACCACATATCAACCCCCATGGTGTTCCAATCAGTCAAATAAACTTTTTAAAAATATAAAACCTTGAATTTAGGAATATTGGGCTATTAAAACTCATAACCAACCAACCATAGGGAGAAAAAACTGAAGCATTGTTTCAGAATCCGTTCCATATGCCTGCCAAGCACTAATCAATGACTGATGATCTCCCCAACATCGATCCAACCTCTCTTCCCCTCTTATCAATATGACTATCTCTACCACATAAAATACATTCCATAAGGGATATACATTTTAAGAAAAGGGATAAGTGTAAATAATGAAAAATAAAAAAATAAATTAAATATGATGAAAAACAGTAAAATGAGAAGTGGGATTGGGACTGACCCAACACTAATGATGAGGTTATTCACCACATAAGAAAACCCACACATTCTAGAATCAATTGATAATTCATAATCTCAATCTTCTTGTCTATTTAAAATATATCACTAAATGACCATTCATGAGAAATATAATAAATAAATAATTTAATATTTAATATTCATTTAATATTTTAACATCCCATAATTACCCAAAAATCGTATCCTTATATAAACAATATTTTCGGGCTAATGTAGTGTTAAAAAAAAGAAATAAGAACTTATAGAAGGGGAATTTTTTATAAACCTCATGAGCATCCTGAACTAAAAATTAAAATTTTGGTGCATTTTTTAAATCATATGAAACCATAGGATTTTATAATATAACCGTCATGAAAATTATCATCCTCAATAAGACGTGGTTTTCAAACCACTTCCATGTTATCACATAAGGAACTTGCAAAACAAATTCTATAACATACATCTAATTATTGGTCTCATAGTGGTCACAGATCTTACCAAACACGAGACACATCCAACAACCAACAATCTGGTTCCTATCACCAAAAGAGTATCCTTATCATTAACTCAAAACTGAAAACCACATTCCATGTTCTATTGTCCATCCATCAACAAACATAATGTTTGGTAATGGAAAAATTTCTCACACCTAAGCTCCACTATGAAAATTTCAACTACCCATTTTGAGAAAACATGTAATGGTAACCTTCATGCTGAATAAAATACATAAAATAATGAGCACATCCTATAATTTAATATGGTGTAATACCTAACATTGGTCATTTAATAAAAAATTCCGTGAGTACTAAAATCAAAATTTCCCCTATAAATACAAAACTCATGTTTCTTATTGTTATGAACAAACACTATTAACCCACACATGAATTAACCAATACTCTATATTATCCATATGAACATCACATCACAATAACCAAAACTCCCTATTTCAAGGAAAATTGATTCCAAAATTACCTCTTATATGATCTCAAACTCACCCAATCAATGAACCAGGAACCTATCATAACACACCTAAACTATTGACCATTCTACTCATGTAGGTTAGTTCCACCAAGTGGATGAACCATTGGAACATCTATTCAATATTAGTTATATGTCATATTCCCATGTTAAACATGTTTTTAACACTATATGGTGGCACCCCATGTCATGATAACCTATAAACAGTCTCTCTAATGTACTAAAAAGCATCCCAACAATATGACTATCAACCTTACCCATCCTAATGTAGAAATATCACCATGATACCAAGGCCCTCCCAGTTCCACACATACCATGAAGCTCAAAGTGAAAGTTATTTTCACAATATGATCCTAGGGAACAACAAACTTATAACAAACATCCAATAGATCCACATATGTACCATCTCATAGAATAAATCACATACCTATTCTTCCCATTTCTATGGATCTCACAAGAAAGCGTTATCCCCTTTCCTAGGTTTCCCTCCTAATAAAATTATGCATTCAACCCCAAGGGTCCCAGTTGTATCTCAGAGGTCATTAGGATTTCCCACCTATACCCTATAACTGGTGACATAAAATCCAACATCTCATCGGAAACACCTCTATATTCCTATACCAAACATCCATGAAAACTAAAATTCCAAAACTATTTACCACCAGGCACCAATTCTCACAAAGAATCTATCTACGAGAATACTTCATATATAATCACACAACCTCCAGTAATCACTACTATAACCAATGAAAACATCATAGATGATATTCACCAATGAAAACCATAAGAACATGATTAATTAAGTATAAAGAAATTCAATGTTATAATGGACTAAAACATATAGGTTATTAATATAACTTTAAATAAAAAAATAAAGAGTACCCACCCCCTTTGAGCATCTTCATATCACGCTACTCCCTAGATATTGTAGTCAAATCACAAAATAATACACATTCAACCAGCTTCTCCATATGAAAATATATAACCTATGAATTTCTATCACATAGTGTTTTAATTTAGAGACTAATTACATGATATATGGTTAAGTACTATATAGACTATCATTGGATCTTTATGAAACTGATCCCATGAAATTATACCCATCTAGGGGTTTCAACTATGGAACTATATTCCTCACTATGCCAATTGTGTCACCTCAAATTTATATACCATGTAACTACATCATCATCAATGAAAAGTGTTTCACTATAGATCCACATGATCTACCATAAGAAGGAAATATATATACTAATCGTAAATGTAGAGTAGAATTCCTCCAAGTAATTATATTGGAAAATGATGTATGAGATGATTCAGACATAATAAAAACTAATCCATTAGACCGATAAAATAATCACACTAGTAAGACCATGCATGTCATGTTAATACTACATGAAAAATCAGGATAGATGAGATGCCTTTTGACTCTATAGAACAAGAGTAAATTTTATAATTTGATTCTTTGTAATTTTCCAAGATACAATAATATAATAACTAAAAAATAAAAAACTCATATGAATCACCTGAGGTGAAAGATAAAAAACTATGTAATCAAAAATAAAAAATAAGAATTCCCATATTTGGTAAATAATAAATCCTATAGAAATATGTGTTAATGAACCACACACCCGAAAAGTTTGAGAGGATCTAAAAAATTCCCAGTTCTCAAATCCACCAAGACATAAATAATAATACAAAAGATAAAAGAGAATCTGATACCAATTTTTAATATTTTTTCCAAGCTAACTCTATGCACTCTAACCAAACTAGTTCTCCAAATTATCTCTAGTGTTGCTCCCCGTATGGAAGAGTGTGCTGACGAGCATCAGGGGTCTATGAATGTACCTTATAGAAACTATAACCTGATATCAAAATTCATAATCATAAATAAATAATAAAACACCATCCATAGTATTAATATTTTTTAATATTCAGATAAATAAATTAAAATTAGGATGATATAGTTAATAAAATGCACAATATAGACCTGAATGATCATTTTCACATGTTTTCATTTATCACCGAGTAGGTCGATCTCATATATAAAATAAAATAAAATAAATATAAATATATTAGTCTCTAATTTCACCCCAATATATAAAACATACATGGCTTCCATGACCCTCAAGCTACACCAACCTGATCCAAAAACTCCACATGTTTGACTCTAATAGATAATGCTACCATAGTCCCCTTCCATATATATCGGGAAAATGTACTTTTCTAGAAAGAAGACATAACGTCTATATAAACACAGAGGTTCTTGTACATGTATTAAAAATGAATCTTGGTAGGAAACTGTAAATATTGAAACATGAAAATTTTTTCATAAGTAAATTATCATGTAATATACCCATCATAACCATGAAATAATTAGTAATATAATATTTAAATAAAACCAATGTTGTTCCCAAGGTCCATGAACTAGATTTTAAATACAATATACAAATAGTTTCAAGGATCCTCTAAGATCATATCATGGAATATTCCTCCCAATAATGTGTAGACTTCGAATCCATGGGAGCCATGACCATATCATCAACACTATGTGGAAGCATCCCATTACAGAACAAACATCAGAGATCTAAATCTATGGAATCTATACCATTCATCTAGATCCATATCATGGAATTAAATACACAAAACATATATCCTAAGGGTGTATAAAGGATATGATATAATCAAAATAAATGAAAAAAACATCAAGGGATGAGAAGACACCCATTCCCATTACCATTATCTTAACCACTTTACCATATACTTTAGTTCATGTTTTAGGTAAGACACACAACAATATCATCCCAAAATCACATGAACCCAATATGGTTTATTCCACTAATAGGAACCCACATGGGTTTTTGGATCAAATTTTTTAAAAATGAATATCTCTTGATATCCTTAGTCACTAGCTTGTGTCTCAGGCTAACTACTATCACATAGTGGGTTCAAACCCGTCAGTGTCATCATCATAATCTCATAATCCTTTCAACCCCACAAAACATGACCCGAGGGAATTACACCTCTGAGATTGTGTAGAGACCCTATAAAACACAATGAAATCAAGAGGTCAGTATGAAAACATAACTCGTCATTGAATACCCAAGCTTTAATAGGTCTAATATATTCTAATACATCACATATATCAATTTATAGGTTTATAAGTCTTGTAAAATAGAAAAACTAATTCCATTACCCTATTCCTCAACCAGCATCAATAAATTATATACCACCAAGAATTTAGTGATTATGATATCCCCTAGAATGGTATTATTTCACATCACTCTCATAGGATACAACAAGATTGAAATATTGTAGGAAAAACACTATGAAAAAACTCACTCATTCAAATTCACCTCTTATATGTATTCAAAATATCCCAATGGCATCAAAATCAAATTCTACATAGAATTAAATGCATAGAATAGAGTACACTCAAGTGATTTTATAGATTTAGGGAATAAAATCACCCATAAAAACACAATGGAATATTATATAGTGTTTACATATTTGTTCAATAATTTTAGTGTCAATGCTCCACCAGGGTGTGTGCTTCGATTCTACATTCCATCTAAATACTAGGTAATTTTTTTCTTAGACTCAAAAGTAAAGTAAAACACATGTGATAATTGGTTGTGGGGGTAACACGGTCATTGGGAAGGTACAATACATGGACTCTATCCATGTTCTATTCTTGGGGTTTGGTTTGTTTCCCAACATGACCATAAACCGTCACATGGGTTTTCTGGCCAAGTACTAGGCCACTCTTAGGATCAACCTACATGATGTGTAACATGGGAAAAAATATATTTAGTCCACTTCTTCATCCCTCAACCAAAAATAATAGGGAATGTATCCTCGAAACCAATGTTTTTTCAGTGGAGTTCCCTAAACTAAAACACTATAAAATACTATGGAAACCCCCATTTTCCCTAAAATAACCCCAATTGGCCCTTAAGGGGCCCAAATTGACCAATAAAAAATTAAAAAAATAAGAATAAAAATATATGGGGATCAAGACATTAACATCGAAATCCACCATACCCTGTATTTAAAAACCCAATGATTCACATTCAAATATGGGCCACTCATCCACCGACCTTTGATCCTAGTCCTTCCGAGCTACCTAGTGGTGATCAATCATTTATATCCTTCTTTTGACACTTTCCATCTTATCGAAACAATTAATTAGATATCTAATGGGGGAGTAAAAGTGAATAAAACGTAACATAGGAGAGAAATAAAATTTAAAACATGAAAAAAATATGAAAAAGGAAAAATTAGAAGGGGACCCTGGCCTGATCCCGACACTACAACAAGGTTATGCTTCTATTTGCAAAATCCAAAATTCAAAAATCATCAATAGGGACATAATTTCAATCCATTTATCCATTGAAATGATATCACCAAACAAAAACGCTAGAATAAATTAATATATAATAATTTAAATATTAAATATTTGAAACTATTTGAAATGATCATAATTCCACAAAACACCCAGACTAGGGTAAATGCCCTAATTTAGTGACAACTTAGTTGGGAAAAAATATATTCATGATCATATGGAATGGGAAATTGATAAAAATACACATACTGAGCATCCGAAAAATAAATTTTTGATTTTCTTCCATTTTCTAAATAAAAAAAATCAAGATTCATTATAGATACCTATTAATGAATTATTTCTATCTCAAATGATCAGAGATGAAGTTAGTATTGATGAAATTTAAACTATATGTTAATATAATGATGTATTTTTATAACAAATTCCTATGATTTCCCTACACATTGAGGTTTATATTTAAATAAAACTAATCAATGGATCAATGTATATTTTGAAGAATTCATGTAAATGGATCTCAATGAATTAGAGGAGATAATGAAGAAAATTAATTAGAATTTAGACAACGATTTTGTATGCCCTAGTGCTTTATCATGGGATTAACTACCACCCTTTTGGAAAAATAAAAATTGATCAATTAGTATTCAGAATAATTATATGATCATAATAAATTAATGTTCAATAAAAATTATCATGTACCTCATATTGATGATATGTTGTCTAAACATAGATTAGTTTGATACTCCTAAAATATTGATTTTTTTAATGATACCATAAATTATTTTTCAAAAGTGTGGCTACATCAATAATATATTTCAAAATGATATATGGAATATATGAATTTATAGTGATTCAATTTAGACTGAGTAATTTAATTGAAATAATCATGGATATAATGAATAGAGAATTTAGTGAATACTGGAATTAGTCTTTGGTGTTCTTTATTGATGTTATTATTATTTATTAAATGATCAAGGAAGAGAATACATAATATTAGTAGATTGTGTTGATGAACATATAAAAAGAGAAGTTATCATCCAAATTTATAAAATTTGAATTACAATTACAAATTTTATCATTCATGGATCATGTAATCAAAAGAAAAAGCATATTCTCATATATATGAAAGATAAAATCTATTGAAAAATGTCATAGAAAAACTATAGAAAGAGAGAACTACATATTTCATAGGATAGCTAGATGTTATTGGTGCATTAAAGGAGATTTAACATATAAATTTAAACTTCATGCCTTGTTGGAAAAGAATAGAGTGAAGTTAATATATAAAGGGGATGTAAAGAGTGTATTAAAGAACCGAAGAACATATTTTTCATAACACATATGCATAAGTTACCCTATATTGGAGATGGTATTGTAATATAAAATGATTCCTCGAATAAGGGCTTGGTATGTGTCCTTGTGAAAAATTAAAAATGAAATTTTTTATGCCTCATAAAAAATTAAATCTCATGAGAATAATTAACTAATAGATGATTTTGAGTTGGTATCAGTGACTATTCCATTCATGATTTTGTGTAATTATCAATATAGGGAAAAGTATGATACATATAATGATCACAATATCTTGAAATATATTTTCACCCAAAATTATTTCAATTTAGGCTAAAGGTGATGGTTGTAATTGATAGAAGAATATGAATTCTCAATACATTAATTTCCAATGATGGTAGAAAAGGAGGTTGATGCTTTGAGGCATAAATACCATGATTCCATATATATAATGATAATTAAAATAGACCAAATATTATTAGATATATAATATATAAATATTGATGCAATAAGTTAAAGTTATTGTTCATTTATTTCCCAAATTAATTCTCAACCATAAATCATTATGAATATAAAAGATGCCAAAAAAACATGACATGGATATATAACAGATGTTTTCAAATATTTTATAGTATAAAATTGATTCAGATAGATTTATAAGGACTTGAACCCTGATATGCATCCCAAATAAACCATTATTGGAGAATGAACTATTGGATGATGTACATAGCTCATCATTATCTATTCAACCACTTTGTATATATATATATAGAAAAATATATTGTGGGATAATATGAAGGGAGATATTTCTTAATATATATCTCAGAACTTATTATTCTAGATAGTTATGTATGGATGAAAAAAATAAAGGGATTGTATCAACTATTACCCACAATAGTATGTAAATAAGAAAAAATGAACATGGATTTCATCATAGTAAACACAAAACAACTAAATACCATAATTCTATTTGAGTTGCAGGTGATCACCTTATAAAGTAAGCTTAATTTATTGTCATCAAAGAATATTTATCCATTCACCAACGTACCATGATATAAATAAGGGAAGTGGAGAGGCTTCATGACATACCATTATACATAATATACTATTGATATACATGATTTACCTAGTGCTTATAAATAATCCCTTAGAAATATTTGGAGACAGAGTTGGGTGTATGCATTACTTATCAACCCTAGATGGATGCTGAGTCTGATTAGACCAGTCATAATATATAAAATATACTAAGATATTAATTGATTAATTTATAAGGATGTTTTGATCAATACAACTCCATATTAGAGTTCACAACTAACAATATTTTCAATTCTATAACTCAGAGAACAAAATATTAGAAGCATTATGGGAAGTAAAATAGTTCCCCAACATGCTAGGTTGAATTTGGAGGGAGATAAATGATTTGTCGAGTCCTTTTATAATAAATTATGAAGTAGTTTCAAAAAACTCACCAAAATATTAATGTAGTAAAAATTCAACCATAGAGTTATATATATTGTCATATATGAGATCTAAGATTTTAAGTTAGTGAAATGTTGTTTCATAAAAAATATATTTGGATGCACGTTATGAGATTTAGAAATAATGGGATTCTAAGATTAAGGTATATTAGTCAACTTGATATTCTTGGTCATGCTGAGGCCATATATTATCACTTATAAGATACTTTATATCTCTCCCAAGTACATTATGTTTTCCATATAAATCTCTTTAGAATGTACATACCAATTCCCTCACATGTTCAAATCTCAGAAGCTATAGAATTCGAGCATCATCTCTCATACTAGCAATAACCAGTGGATATCCTATATCACAATGTAATGTAATTTAGGAATAAGACCAAGCATGTGGTAAATTTACATTAAGGTAATCAGAAGTTTGAGGAATAAGTTGTGTGAATTGGGAATATAATGAGGCGGAAGCATTGTCACTTGTTTTTATTTGGGAAATAAAACTTAATGTGAGAAATTATTATTAATGAGGTAAAATATAACTACAATGTTTTACTAAAATAATCATACATAAAAAATATTATGTTTTATGTCTTTCCCCACATGTAACACCAAAAAAATGGGCCAAAAAACTTTTCATTATAATAGATATTTACAAATGTTTGAAAAACATTGATTAAGCTGGTACAAAACTCTATAAAATACTTATGAAATAAGTGATTAATTTAATAATGGTTCAACTAGTTTAGTTAAGAATCGAATGAAAATTATTTTATGACTAATATTTGATATCTAAAGTTGATATTTTTCATTTTTGATATATCTATGATTGTCCCTAATCAAATATTAATAGGTTATAAATAAATATTTCCAATAAAATACATTTTTTTCACAATACAATTTTTTTAAGGATTATATGATATATTTTTTAAAATTAATATGAAAAAATTAATTTTTTTAAAATACCATAATAATGATAAAATAATAGTATATTTTAAATTTTGAAATTTTTTTTATCTGAATAGTGGAAAATACCATTTTTACAAAAGAAATTTCATTCTTGAAATTAGTAAAACATTACTATGATTGAAATGTAATGAAAATTTTAACTAAGTATGACAATTTATTTTATAAGTTACACTATAAATATAAATATATAAAATAATGTTTAAAAATATATAATTATATTTTAAAACATGAGTGATATTTTTCAACGGAAATTATTTTAAACGAATTATACATTTAGTATTTAAAAAATAATTTTAATCACATCTTTAAATTGAATAAAATAATCTTTATTTAAAATTTTGAATAAAAGGATAAAATTATGTAATAAGGCCATTTTTAATTTTGTACATAATGAATAACATACCTTAGTTAAAATCTAATTACCATGTTAAATAATAAAATGATAAAAGTGAAAATATTAGAGTAAAAGACTTCAAAAATGAATATAAAAATATGGAAATGTGTGTTTGAGGACATTATAGACCATATAAATTGTGTTTTTAATTAATTCTCCTTTTTATTCGGTTTCATTATGTTTTACTTCAAATTATTGAAATGTTTTTGGTATTTACAAAAATTCCATCTATTTTCACTTATACATTGGGAACTTCTTTTCTCACTACCCCACAGACCAAAACCCACTTATTTTGCCAAAAAATATAACCAAAATTCTATTTAACATTCCTAAAAACATTTAAGTGATTTTTTATTCATAAATAGATATCCTTACAAGGTATAATACCCTTTAAAAAGAGATAATTTAAGAAGTGTGGTATAAATTTCTCACTCAGTCTTTATCAATTCTTTTTTTATATTCTCTTAATATTATTACTCAAATTGAATTTCACTATATTTAAATGATAAAATCAGTATTATTAATGAAATATTATTTTATTATAATTTATTTAAAATATGTATCCACCTTTTTCTTTTTATTAAGAAAATTTAAACAATCGGATGTTTGTTTTACAGAAAACTGACACCATGACCCAACATATATTATTTTCCTTCACTTAATTGAATGGATGGATGTAATAAAAAATTAATAATAAATTATTATATTTATTAAATAATTTATATTCTGAAATGAAAAATCATGTAGCTTGTTTCTTACACCATTCAAAAAATAATATCATAATTGATGCGTACATTAATATACCACCTCCATTGAATGATGCATTTGGTTTCTCACTACCGCCTTCATGGGAGGATATAATTTATATTTTATGAATCTATATTATTTATATTAGTAATATATATCATTTAAAATTATTTAATTAAGAAAACAAAAAATAACGATCATTAAAAGGAAATCCATCGATATCGATAAATAACTCAAAACAAGATTACTACTCCTTGATCGTCACAACATATGAACTAAAAATCCCATGTGATGAATTTATAAAAAAAATTCCTTTATGAAACATAATTATATTAACTTTAATACATATAAAAGATTAAACTTAGAAGAATATTGGATGTAAATACTTCTTTTATAATCTAAATTCAAAACTATCAAGATTAGTAACATCCGGTGTTGAAAATTTATTATATAAATATAATGCATGAATTGAATTGTTATTTACAAATAGTATAAATATTAATTTATACGAATAAGTTAATTAAATAGGTAATGTATATTTTTATATGTGTGATATACGAGTTTAAATTACTTATATTGAAATAAATGTTAAATGTAATGGGCTTTATAACTAAAACTCCTTGAATTGTATTTTAAAGTTTCTCAATGAACTTTATTATCACAATATTTTCCTTTTTGATTGATGTATGTCTTTTATATTTCCGGAGAAAAAGTTTTTTGATCCCAATATCATTTTTTAATTTTTTTCACTTTCTCTAAAATGATTTTTTTTAAAAATGTGAGTGATACTATTACTTTTATAATGATGAATGAAAAATATTTTCAAAGAACTTCTTTTCAGGATTTGTTTGTCATTAACATGAAAACGGTCTTCCTAAAATTGAGTTCTGTGAAATGTTTTATAGATAAGTTTCATGTATTAATTTTTATTTAGGGTGACCATATTTTCATTATCTAACGATTTATTTCATGGTGTTATTTTATACAATTTACATGCTTTATGAAACCCAATTTATGTCCTTGGATTCTTTCTTTGGGGTGAAAAATTTTGAGTTGGTTGTTTTATAAAAAAACATTTATTTTATAGTTTCATTATGATGTTAAAAGTTAAATACCTCTGAGGCACACTCATGTATAGATGAATGATCAGTGGGGTCCTATATCTCCATCCAGTACATGGGATAATAGATTATATTTCATGATATTGGGTTCTAAAAGTAAAATTTAGTTACTTGGATGGATTGGAACTGAGGGTGTGGGTTAGTAAATTAATATTCCCTATACTAATGATTTTTCAATAGTTAAAAGATGTTATTCATTATGATATTATGATCTCTTGATTCAATGTTCCTGTTAAATTAGTATAATCCACATTATTTCTAGTATGCTTCTATGTTGATCTTTTGTGTATTTAAGTTCTAATGAAATATAGATTGACTCCCACTTATTTATTATTATTATCACTAATGGGATTATGAAATTTATCTTATTCTTAGTTTTTGACATATTCTTATGAAATCAACATCTAGTAAATGTTTATTCATCCATTACAGAGTTTTTGAGTTCATAACTTTCTTTTTTCAGTATATTTTGAGGAGGAGTATTACTAATGTGATGTCCAGAATATGGTCTACTATGGTGGATTTAAGGAATAATGATGTCAATTATTTTAAGATAAGTTGATTATATCACTAATCTCTAAATAAATTTAACGTATCGCATATTGGGATATTATAATTTATGAAATGAATAGTTTATATAATTAAAACCAATTTAAAAAATCATATTTATAATTGGTAGATATAAGAAGAGTATTATAAATATTTCAATACAAATGCAAGAGTAATTTTTGGTTTCGTAATAGTAACTCCGTAGTATCAAATCCAACACAAGAGTATGTTTGAGTGTCCAAAGTCTATATTAGAAGAAATTACTCTCATTTAATATTAATGTAGTTGTTTTAGATGAAATTTTATTTATTTTTATGTCATATCTTGAGTGAATTGAAAGGATATAATTATTTGTATTAAAATATTTTAACCATTTAATATTTGAAAGAGAAATATTGAAATATATTTATGAGGATAATTAAATAATAAATAAATGTGTTTTTGATTTATTAGTAATTAAAGAATAAATATCATGATCTTTAATGGTTATTTGTTATTGAAGATGATGTATTTGGATATTGATATTTGACAAAAAAATGTTGTGTGATTAGATAATGAATTACACTATCAGGTTTTATGAATTTGATTATTCACTAATGGAATAAAAAGTTATATGTTTTTTGGAAATCTAGAGAAATAAATAAGTTGATGTGTTTGGAATAATTAAATTAAAAAATACTCAAATATAATATGAGGTTTGAAAAAAAATTATACGATTCCACACTTGTAAAATATAATATATGATGTCTCTAAAGAATATTTTCCCGATTACAATTTATCAATGTTTCGAAATTCAAATATTGGAAACATTATCTTCTCAAAATAATATATAAATAGGTTTTTTTTAGATACGATATTATCAAAATTAATTAAGGAACATAAGGACAAAAATATTGAGTGTAATACTGTATATGTACTCCTAAAATTATGATAATTTGGATATAAATGTTCTTAAATCTGATGGTAGAGTGAATTTATTCTAAATGATGATAATTCCAGAAGAGTGGATCATAAATTTTTGTTGAATCATCTAAATGTTCTAGAAGATATTTCCATTTATGGTTTGATAAACATTTTAAGACTTGTGATAACTTATATAAAAAATACATTGAGATACACTATATTGGGAAATAGTTAGTGTAAAGGCTATTTACACCCACCCATGTAATATCATTATCAAATTAGACATATATTTATCTCTCAGAATCAACAAAATCATTTAAAGGGTTTATTCACCCACATCCGGCAAAAACCCTGTAAAAATTCATTGTATATTTGTTAACATTTTTACTGTAGTTTCATAAAATAGAGGTTGTGATTTAATGATAAGTGGACCATGAATATGATAAGTAACGTAGTTTGGTTTCAAAATTAATTTGTGGAAATTGAGTAACATTGATTGGACCCTCTTTCTCAATGTTACACCATGAACTACTAAACACATCATTTGGTTTCATTGAAATCTAGGTTCCATTCAAAATATCCAATATTATCTTAAGAATAGATGTATAATCCCAATTATGTAAATATAAGAGTCATACATATATTAAATGGAATGGAAAATCATGGTTAGAAGTACATGAGGACTTTTTACCTTTTTTATTTGACTAAGAGTTTATTTATGTTGAAATATTGGGCTTAATCCAATTGAAAAATATATTACCATGATATATACTATTATGTCGAATTTTTTGTTTATGGAAGGAATATGAATTCAATCTTGATCTCCTTATCTAAAAAATTGTATATATAAATGACGAGACAAAAAAATATCCAGAGGAATATAATAAATGATTAAAAATATTTTGAAAGGTAATGTAAAAATAAATGAAGAGAATATGTAGGGCTCAAGAGAAATTATTGAAGTTGTTTTAATAGATAGTGATGGGTCTGTTTATGAATGATTTTTAAGATTTAATAATATCGTATGAAATATCAGGGGTTTTTAAAAGAAATTTTATGGTTCAGCCATTATTAAAAAATAATAAATAATATTCTTGGAAATAATTGATTCAGAAAGTATACTTTGGGTGATTGATATTAGTTATTAATTGATGAATATTATGATACACTTATTTCTTATGAAATGAGAAAATAACTCATTTGCAAAATAGAAATATATGGGGAGAAGGAAATAAAATTCAATCCCATGGAAAAATATTAAAATTAAGGAAGAAAGATAAGATATACCGAATTATTTTCAAAATAATAATTAAAGGAATAAAGACTATGAGAGGCTAATACATCTCCTTTTAAATAACTTCACTAATATAAAGGTAATTTAAAATTTTAACTACCATTAGAATGCTTCCATAGCGGTGGATCTTGATATAATATTCTATATTTGTTTTTGAGGTACCAATCCATTATGTTTATGTTTGAATATCAACTTATTAGCATTGTACTAGTTCTTAAAAGATTAATGATAGATTCCAGAGAATCCAGGGTTTGTTCGGAGCCTGCATGCATATTTTTTTAGAAACAGCCTATGGCACATGGTTATCACATGGTTATTAGTAACCAAGTAGTTCAACCTTAGATCCCTGTAAGAGGAGGAAAATGGTGGGTTTAACCATGAACTATATGCCACTTATCCATAGAGGGTGTTGTTTAAAATTTTATACATTGTCATGAGATTCATAGAGATTGTCCAAATCTTATTCCTAGTCCAGACCCTTAGTGCCATATAGTTAGTGGAGCCACATGGTTCGAATGAAGTTTGTGAAAACCAAGAATCCAAATTGTGTGACCCATTATAATGATTGAAGATACCGTTTTACCTTATTCCATATTGAAATTGAGCTTGTCTTCTCTATATCCATTTCTCAATCAGCCTCCTATATGAATATCCTACCTCTCCCTTATCCTAGGAATTGATGACTCTCCCTTATCTAGAATACAATCAAACCAATGTGTATCATGTTTCTTATCTAATGGTAAGTTCTTCAATCCATTACATTCTTTTCTTGGTTCATTTGTCCATATTTATTTGTATTCCTATGTGAGATAAAATACCCAATTTTTGGGTGTTCATATATTATTCCAATTTATTCTGATCTAGGAAAAATGGAACGATGATAATGGAAGAGTGAACCTCTATATCCATATGGTAGGTTCTATATACCATTTCCCTCAATGAATCCAACATTTATAAATGTTTCCATTGTTTCTCAAGAAAGAATCTCTATATGATTTATTTTTATTATGAAATACCAGAAAAGTGTATCAATAGAAAAAACATTTGACCATAACACTACATTAAAAAAACAACCACCATTGACCAAACACAACAGCTACACACCATCATAACAAAACCCATCACCATCTCCCTGATAAAAAGATTCCTCCACAGTTGCTGATTCCCACTCTAAACATTCATAATGCTTCAGAACATTAGTATAATTCCTTATAAGATTCAATCACTCCAGTGAAATAAATTCATTATTAATTTTCATACCTTTATTAGATCTAGAGGCTTCCCAATATTTTATTTGGATAGAGGATCTAGTGGTCATTATCTTCGGAAGATAGGAGTAATCCTTCATCAGTCTTATTCGAGATGAGGAAATCATATCCTCCTAATTCCTAGAAAAAATATTCCTCCCACACTGAACAATGTCACTATATGATGGCATGACCATGCCACCCTCATTTTAATTTTCACTATCAGAAATATCCCCCCATTTTCAATGGACCTGAATCTCTTGAAACATCCCAATATGATTTTGCTGATGTTGACAGTTCGCATCAATCATAGCAAGGTAGAATGGGTGTTCCACCATCTCCTGACCTGCACACATCTCTTTACCGATTACTTCATTAAATGCTTCATCTTCCTGAGGATTGGTCTACAATTTGGATTCCACTCCCTCATGCTCCAGCCCTTGAAATCGGCTCCCTATAGAAATGGTGACTAGCACACCACCATCCTCATCATCCTATCTATAGACACCATCGAAACCACCCTCGGGATCCCCCACAATAATACTAACATCAAAATTATCCATTGCAACAAGCAGCTTGCTACCCTTGGGTATATCCAAACCAAACCCCCAAATCCCTTCACTCACACCGCCACTGATGCACCCCTTCCTCTGACTAGCTACATCATCATCTCCCTCGAGCAGTCCACTCTCCTTATGGATGCTATTAAGAGAATCAAGGCCATCATGAGGGGCCCCTGGCTCCTGTTGACTCTACCCTGCAACCACATGTCCACTTGAAGCCAGACCACCAGTATCAATAGCAGTAGTTCCCTTTACACCATCCCCCTGATTCAGGACATGTATAAGCCTGTTTGGCACTGTAGATACCAAAGGATTAGCTTAAAACCCTATTGGTTTCCCCAGAACCGATGAAACCAGGGGTCCCATGCCAGGTGTATTGCCAACACCATCATCCACAGAAGGCACCCTCCTTATATCAAAAGTTTTACCAAGCCTCTTCTCCAGACCTGATGACCTCCTACTCATGGCTCCACTATGACACCGATATTCTATGTTCTACAATCTATTGAAAATTGAGCAGTAGTTAGTCCATTATTCTTAAACCATAGCCTACTTCCATATAAATTCCTCACCCACAAAAATGCATACACATTCCAACCAAGGTTTCAAGATATCCACCTCAACAAACAAGCAAGGGTTGATCTGATGACTCACAGTAGTTGTACGAACATCTGATCAAAGGAAACGACCTACCAAGTTCCCAAGAATATGTATAATCACAGGGTTTTTGGAGGTTAATGCTATGTGTGGAATACTTACCCAAATCAGAATGGAGGTTGGGTAATGATTCATATTGAAATTGAACATCGACCGGAGAAGAAAAAACATGCAACTATTGCATCCCCTGGGGGCACTGAACCATGAAAGTATCATGTCTTCTTCCAAGGAGAATGGAATCATTAAGTGGATACTATCCAAAAGGCTGATGACTATGCGATCTTGAAGATCCAATTTTCCAAAATCAAACAGATCAAACTCATCAACTGACAATATTCGAAAGTTTAATTGAGCCACCAGAGTCGGGTCTAGGTAGCTCGTCGCTTCAGAGAACTCCGACACCAAGATCGAGAGCTGAGGATTACCAAGGTGATGATTAGGCACCTTTATACTTAACACAATCATTGGAAGCTCTGAGAGATAATTAGTGTTGGAGAAGAGTACAAATGTGCTACTTGTCTTTGGAGGTGGAAAAATCGGACCATCCTCCCCCTTCCCACCTAGGGATCTTATGATTAACATTGACCTTGTTGGAGGTGGTAAAATAACCAAGTTTCACCCCATTGCAGAAGTCCTTATTTACACGATACATTAACAAACATTCCATGTTTTGAAATGATTTTTAAAAGGGAATTTGATTATGTTAAAATAAATGAAATATTATGTTATATAATGGTATGTATGTTTCACATATCCCCTTATTATTTATGTAAAAAATGATTAAAATGTAATAATTACCTTATTAACATTATTCATTTATAAATGGAATTGATATTTTTGTATTAAATAGAACATTAATGGTGTATGGATTAACATATGGCCTATAATTATTTATAAATGGTTCCAAATGATTACGAATCTATTTCGCGTTAAATAAGTTGCCAGGCATAATCTAAACATGGTTAACTAAGTGAATTAATTCATCACATAGAAGAAGTAATCCCAATTAATTGAGATGGTTTCAAAGGGAGACATACAGCTTGAAATTGACACTTAAAATTATTAGTATATGAATGCCTCTACATAGTACCGATGATTAATTTGATTTATATCTAAAAATTTTATTTCATTTTACTATCTCTTTGGATTAATCTTGATGTATTCAGACACATGATGCCTTGGATAATCACCATAGGATCCAATCCTACTTATCCTAATATTTACATTAGTATTTGTCAAAGAACTATGTTTGATATTTTCACCAATTCAATTATAAGGATGTAACACTCAGATCACACTTAGACCATTGGAAAGGCTGTATAGTGTTTACTATGAGTCAGATTGACCCTTTATGATCAAGGATGACATTGTTTCACCATGGGTCCTCCATAATTATTACTATTACATACTTAATATAATGATATTCTTGGAACCTTACCTCCTAAAATTTACATATTCGGATACATATAGAATAATCTGAATCATGTATTATCTGTTAGGATTTCCATTATGAACCTTTTCTTGACATGGTTATTAGATCACTTTCTTATTATACATGATATTTTTTTCCATCAAACTCTTATATTTATATTCATAAACTATATTTGTTTATTAACACAATTGGAAAGGCTATATAGTGCTTACCATGAGTCAGACTGACCCTTTATGATCAAAGGTGACATTGTTTCACCATGGGTCCTCCATAATTATTACTATTACATACTTAATATAATCATATTATAGGAACCTTACCTCCTACAAGTTACATATTCATATACATTCAGATTAGTATGAATCATGTATTATCCGTTAGGTTTACATTATGAACATATTCTTGACATGGTTATTAGATTAGTTTCTTATTATACTTTTTATTGTTTTTTTCCTTCAAACTCTTATTTTTATATTCATAAAAAGTATAATTTTGGATGATTGGTTCACGTGATAAGATGGTTTATAAGAGAAAATAATTATTTTGGATTTTATCCTTTTGTTCATTATGTTTAATTTTATATATTATGTATTTATGCTTTTCTACATTAAGTTCGTTGTATAGTATCATGAAATAAACCCCATTTTTTTATAACAAATGTATTTTGTTATTCATCATTTTATTATTTCAAAATGTTTTAATTCAAGTTTTTTATAATATCACTATATCTTTTTTGGATTTAATGTTTACCTATTTACTATTATTATACTATGCTACACTCTAACAGAAAGGAATAGTATCCCAATGGACACAACTTATTCCATTGCTAATAGTCTGAAATGTCTTGTGTGTGAGGAGGAATTCTTGGGGACTTTTTCTAAAATATAATTAGTTACATATGAATGAAACGAGTCTAGTACGTCACCAAGTGGTATTTTATCCTATTTTATTTTTTATCTTATTTTTGGGTTATTATAAATAATAATTGTGTTGTTGGAATTTGGTAATGAGCCTATTCCTCGGAGAAGCAAACCCATGTAATGAAAAAAATAAAAATATCCTCAGATGGAATTTGAAGTTCTATATTATTCCTATTATGGTCATATTGAGTTCATCATTAGATGAAAAATATGATTTGTTGAATTTATTATCATTTTGGATTTTATCTTTACCCCTGGCCTGGTATGGAAACGAGGTTGTGTCACATGCATCATTATAGGAACCTAAGGATTAATATGTCACACATTGTGCCAATACATGTATACTTAATGAATGATTTTCTTGATATATATTCCTAGTTCCCTGATACTCAAATGTGAGATTGTGATAATGTTTCTTTCTAGGATAAAATAATTATAATATTTAAACTTTCAACATTTATATAATTGGTGTTTCCTATATAAATTTATTCTGGAAACATAATTATTCAAATTTATTGAGTTTGATCCAAGGAAAATAGGTTACATGATATGAATCATTAGTTGGTTACAATTACATGGATTCCAATTAATATTTATGGAGTTTATGTGTGAATCTATAAAATCAGATTGATGATCCATCTAATTTAATGGTCATAAAATATTGGTTTTATTTATACGTAGTACCATTTAAATCATTTAAATCATAGTAATTTATAACCTAATAAGGATAGATAAATCTAACATGAAATTATTATATATATATATATACTTATAATGTCACTATGAACCATTGTTTTCTAAAATTTGAATAATTTTTTCCCTTAAATTAGAATGAAAATTACAACTTACGGGGTGTTTTCCCATATAAAATACAATTGAAACATCATATACTGAAACCCCTATAATTAAAACATGAAATCTAACCAAAAATATGACATTAAATCTTGAATAGTTGGGTTAGTATGTTCTAGGTATGAAACCATTCGTCTTTTAGATCATTACGAGAACTTCGTCAATAATATTATCGTTTTCTAAAGAATGTTCAAAGAAAGTGTTGATATATGTCTACATGAAGGCCTACGATTGAATAACAGGAAGGTGGAAACAGCTATGCTCCATAATTAGTGTGAACTAAACAATCATTATTGCCAACTAAGAATCCTCATGTTATACCCCTATTGTATATGTACTAGGCACTGGCACCAAATTTTGTGAAAGGTTTATAGGCTTATAGCAATTTATATAGGGATCTCCCTAATATGAAGAAACTGTTTGAGAGTTGAAATGTTTATTATAGAAGTATCATCAACCTATTGTATATGGATATGGTGGAACCCACCCATTTGAGTCATTGAATGAGTCAATATTATCTATCTTTTAGCATCTAGTGATTCCTAGAAAAAGGAGTTTCATTCTCACCACATATATGCTTTGGGGATCTTCCAAGAGCTGATGGGATGTGCTAAACTAGGATGATAAACATAAAGGTATGGTTATTAGAGAAATTTTAATCTCACTTATATGATTTATTCTTTGCTAAGATTCATATATACAATCATGAGAGAGAGAGTTGGTTCACTTATTGTAGGGCACTATGTCCGTTGTTGACAATTCTCCTTGTTTAATTGAGCATCTGTGATATGTTCCCATTTTTCTTCAAGAAATTTTATCCAAAGTGATAATTTTTGTGCATGTGATAATGTATTAAATCTTATTTTAGGTTAATATATTTATAATGACATTAATTTCGTATATAATCAACCAAACACTTAATAACAAATAAAACATGGGTGAAGCTGATGGTATAGGATAGGGTGGTTTAGTAACTAGGGAGGGTAGTTCATCTTGAACAGGAATAATCATATGATGGGTTCTAAAATTTGTAGTGGCTTCCAAGGTAATAAAACTGGTTGTTCTATTATATGCCACCATTTTGGGAGACATGGTCTTGTAAATCCTTAGTTAAACTGAGGCACAGTTGACTGCCCAATAATTAAAAAAAAATCCATCTTCAGAGATTCTGCGGATCATTTCCATTTGTTCTTAGTCGGATAGGATTCGTGATAGTTCTAACTTCAATTTATGATTAGTAGAACCGTGTCATGAACCATAAATAAAGGTTGATGAGATATATGTGGCTGAGGAGTATAGTCAAAGGATGTGAATTTCCAATTATGTTGACCCACACTAGGTAGTTAGGTTGCATCATTGGGATGTGGGCTATTCAAGATATATGTGATAAAACATATCCTAGAGGAGAAGGGTTATGAGATATCTATGATACATGGTATGAATCATGGTATCCTATACATAAGTATATTTCATTTTTGAAACATGTTCTTCATAATCTTTTATTATTATGTTAATCCTAGAAATCCCATGTGTTTGTAATTTAATATTTCAATTGAGTGATATCTCTTTATACTCTATTGTGAATATGGTTAAAAATTGAATAAAATTAAGATAGACCCCCCTTATGGTTAGAATTTATCTTTTCTTATAGTACCAATTCATCATTGAGATGATGTTTCTCAAGATGATTCTAGAGATTTACTTGTTATTTACCTATCATACTCATGTTGTTTGTTATTTCTGAATGTTGTATTTCACATCACCCGAGGGTAATAAAATATATTCACAATGGAAATGGTATTTAATGGAATTTTGACCTAGTTTGGATCATAATGGTCTAAGATTCTGGAAAACCTAGATTAATTTCCTTTTATGGATGATTAGGGACCACAATATATTTTTTTCCCTCATGTTCTAGATCAATCCAGAGCCCTATTCCTTAATTAATATCCGGAAAACCTATCAGGATAAATGAATAGTTTACTATTAAAATTATTATAGGAGAGAGTCAATATCCATTAATCTTTATATGATGGTTTGTACTAATATCTAGGATCTCAAGAGGCAACTAGATGGTTTATAAAATAATGATTTTATATGATAAAGTTCGTCTCTATGGGATTCACCTATCCTTTCCACCAGGAAGTAAAACCTTACCCTCAAGATTTGAATGCTCTACCATCAGTTAAACCAGTTTACTATTAAGAATTGGTATCCACTTCCTCATATAGATGACCTCTTCAACTATCTTGTAGGATCTCCAATTTTCTAAAAGCATTATTTGATGTCACGATATCATCAAGTTTATTTTATACATTTAAACATTCCCTATAGATCATTTCAAAGAAGGTATTGTCTTTAGTAGTATCTAATTATCCTGTTCTGTTTGATGAATGCTCCTTGAATCAATATATCATTGATGAATTAGGTTTCCACCTATGATTGGATTATTTTTTGGCCATATTCATGTAATACATATTTCTGTACCAGCATAATCGATACAAACATTCCAAAAATATTAATATCACATTGAGTACACTACGATATCCCAAGCACTTCTTAGGTTACATTATTTTGATTGTAGGAATTCTGTTAACCTAGAGAAGGTGAGGACCATGGTTTCTTTGGAGAATCCAATGAAATGTTTTTATATAAATAGTTACATGTGGTTGGATGGTTAGAAAATGTATATCATTAATGACTTTTCATTCTATACAGCACCACATACAGGTTTGACTATGAATGTCCTGAAATACATATTGTTTAAAGTATGTGAGAAGGAATTTTCTGTTTTTAAGGGAGATTGAATTCAAAATTGATCCTTTTCTACTAGATCTAGAAATAAGATGCAATACATAATGTGATGAATCAAGTATCAGGAAAGGAGATGTCCTAATTTTGGATAATCAAGACCCAGTGTATTGGTTACTTCAGCTAAGGCCTCATGAGAAAAAGATCCGTACTCCTGACCTCTAATTAGAAGCAGTATCTCATGCTTTGTGTTATTATAAAAATTACCTACAAGGAGATTAGTTTTAGGTAGAAACGGACCACACAGGCCTATAAGAAATCATCACACAATATAACATGAACCATATAAAACTAATCATGGTAGAATACCTGGATTCCTTAGATGTTGAGCTTGACTATATTACTAGGAAGGGAAATATCATGACTGATGCATTGAGCTGGTGGAATCAGATATAGGTTATGCAGGAGGCTGTTAGATTGTTGTATTTGATGAACCTATTTTTTGGTATTAACATACTGGTATTGAAGCATATATTCCATCCTATCGTTATATATTTATCATTGAATTATTAACTTATGTATAGGGTATTGACGAGACAAATTTATGATGATGAGGGCTGGGTACAATAATACTGAATTTCATGTGATGATATACCATCTAGATGGATCCTAGATGTGGATGATATCATGAAAATTCATCGATGTGTCTCGGATTTTAGAGACATGCATTCAGAATTTATTCAAGAATATCATGATCCTAGTTAGGAGGTACACTATAGGATTACAAATATGTATCATGAATTTTGACACCATTATTGGTGGATCGGGATGAATGAAATATAGATAAATTATTTCACCAGGTGTTCCAACTGTTAGTAGGTGAAGGTTGAATAGAAGTGGCCAACATAGATTTTATTGGCATTTCCCACTATTGAGAAGAAATGGGATGACATCACCATGAAATTCATGATGGTATTTAATTGATAATATCATGGTTGTGATGAAGTATGGGTTATCGTCGATAGAATAATTATGGATGCTAACTTTTTACCCACCAAAGAGACCATTTCAACAGATTAAAAAAATATTATTTAGTTCCACAAAATTATCATACTTCACATTACCCCACATTATATCATATCATACATATATTATATTATTACACAATAGTTTTGGTAGGGGACATACTGGGAACAAGGTTCATATGTACTTATTAGTACATCCTAACACCCACAAAAGGGTATGTGGCCTGAAAGTGTGATAGAAGTGCTGGGGGACATGATCCATGCATACATATGTTATTTTGGAGGTTCTTAAGAGACACAAATACCTATGAAATATTTCAAATATAATAACTTATTTTAGGATTCTATACAAAGGTATATTTATGAGGCCTTATAGAGTAGGACATTCTGATATCTTCTATGATGGTAAGAGGGAGTGGATGAAACACCACCCAGACATCATCTAATTTAGGTGAACATGGAGAAAATGTACCATATCAGAAATTGAATGGATAAAACATAGTATAAGACTATATTTTACACCGAATTCCACAAAAAATCTCTTTATTTTGAGATTTGGGATCAGATATTCTTACAGTTTCCCATTTGTTTGGGTATATATTGATTCAAAAACATTAGATGTTATTTCCTCATTATATCTGAACCTTTGAGAATATAGATAGGGTAAATATAATAGCATATTAGTCACATTTATATCATAGATAACGATCTCAGAATGATTTACTGTAGATATCTTAGCTAATCCATCATCATTCTAACATGTCGTATATATTTTATACTCCAGATGTTGAGTTGGATGTTGATGTTTCTTTTAGGTATTATCCTTTTCATAATGTTAATCTGATCATGGAGGATCTCTAACGAATGTTTATTCACATAGTCCAGATGATATGGTAGCATGGACATGTATAGGAAGATATCTAGGAGAGAGAGAATTAAATACATGTTCAGTGGTTGGAACTTTACTCAGATATTGATTTACAACCATCAGGGAAACTCATGGATGAGTTATCTTAAGGAGGGGAAGTTGTAACATCTCTGATTTTTTATGAGGTATAGTTCCTTTATGTTTTAATTTGAATATTTATTTTTCTCCTTAAACATGGGACTAAATGATTATGGAAGGATTTAAGAGTTAATTATGTTTTTTTAGAGCCTGGATCTTTCGATTTTTGAAAAACATCCAAAGGGCCATGGTTGGCGCACGATAAGTAGTAACCATGTGACCTATTTAGAGGAGGTTCACAGTATGTTAAAATTTGTATCGGAGGCCACATGTTCATGTGGGGTGATCCAAAAAATCATATAGAGGTGCATGATCCCCATAAAACTTAGAGAAACTATTCTTTTAGCCTACACCCTTAGTTTCACATAGGAAAAGGACCAACATAGTTATCACATAGCCTAGGAAAACCATGCATCAAAATCGAGAAACCCCATTTTAAAGTGTGAATATAGTCTTTTTCTGTAATTTAGTATTAAAATTAAAAACCCTCTTAAAATCCTTCATTTATATAGTATCCAACCATGGGAAGAGATCTCCTCTCCCTCTTTTTAATCATTGATGTCTACCCCCACGTTATCTAAACTCCAATTGAACCTCTGTGGGCCATGTTAGTTAGATAAAAAAGTGATTAAATAATTTATATTCCTTCCTCTATTTATCTCCCCATATCCAATGAAATTTATATATGATCTGATATGTCTTATTTTTGTGGTATGAATATCATACTTTGAATTTTTATGATCTTCTTTACATTAGAAGATGAGCCTAGGTGAATGATTCCTTTCCACTATAATATAGGTGGTATAAACCTTTTACCTTAATGTGTCATATATTTTTAAATGTTTTAGTTGTGATTTAAACTAGGATGTTCATGTGTTGTCATGTAATTATGAAATATATTAAATTAATTTTGGAAATTATGACATACAACTCTTATGTTATTCATCAACCTTGTTAGATGAGGGAGCCTCACCAAGGATCACCCCTTTTGGTGAGTCCTTATTTACATGATCTGTTGACACTCATTACATCTGTTAGCTGGAATATTATTAGGAAATTTTATTATCTTATAATAAAAGAACAATATTATTATAGTATTTCATTCAATTTTCACTTAGGACCTAATTGTTTTTGTAAATTGTTTTTAAAATGTATAAACATCCTTATCATCCTTTTCCGTTTATTAAAGAAAAAAATGATTTAATTAAAAAAAAGGTAAAGAGGAATGGAATAAAATTTTTTTATGATTATTTATAAAAGGTTACAAATGATTATGGATCTTTTTCAGGATAAAGGAGTGGTCATACCTGATCCAACATTGGATTCCCCAGGGAATGGATTTATCAGTCAGGGATGCTTTCCAGATTTGTTGACCCAGTTTCCAAGGGAGGTACCCATCCTCAAATTTAGTATTTATCTTTTTTATAAGAGCACTATGGTGTATTACCGATGATTAGTATGATTTATTTCCAAAAAAAGAATTACTTGATTTATCTATTTAGATTCACATAGATTTCCTGAGACATTTGAGACCTTGGTCTCCACCTATGCTTAGCCTAGGATTTAAATTGTAATAGATCTAAGGACCCAATTATAGATTCAAAACTATGGAATGCAATGGGGGTACAACTCAAATATGACTTAGACCCTTTCTTTAGGCTGTATGGTTATTAATGTGAGCTATCCCAAACTCATAAGTTAAAGGAATTTTCAATTAAACCTTTTAATTGTTCATCATTATTACACTTACATGGTGACTTTTTATCATATACTTGGACCCAAACATCCAAATTTAACAACTAGCTATTTTTAAATGATTAAAATCATGTTGAAAAGCACATATGTAATTATAATAGACGATTATAATAGAATTTCTCATTCAAATACATTCAAGTATTTTTATTTTAAAATAAATTCAATCACTTCGATAGAATGCGATGAACACAAAGAGTTCAAATGAAATGTGATACTCCATTAAAAAATTATTTTTTGAGAATACCCATTATCACATAGAAATTAAGTTGGTAGGTATGAATATGAAAAACAAAATTATTAAAATTATATAGTTTACACATTTATAAAATAAATTCATTTTCTATTTATTGATTAAAAATAATTTAAGAACCAATTTAAGGAAAATGAAATCTTTTAATGAGAAAATGTGTTTTTCTAAAAAGTGATTCAGTAGCATTTTTCACACATAAATTAAAGTTTATTTTTAAAAAATATATATACTATAATTAAAAAAAATATTTTCGATATCATAATATCTATTTTAACTTGTGGTGAATTTTGGGATTTTATAGAAAATATTACGTTTTCAGTGAATAATGAATTTTTTTATAAAATTATAATTTCATTTTTAAAAATTAAGTAAAATTATTATTATAATTATATTTAAAACTAATTAAATTATTATTTATTCATATTAAATCGAATTAATAACATTTAAATAATCTGTATACTTTATTTTGGTGTAATTTTATTTTTAACATATTTTTTATGAATACTATTTTAAAGTGTATAATGTCTATCCTTTTCAAATAATTAAAATAACTCGCAATTAGAAAATATTTAACTAAAATATATATCCTATATATCTACTAATATAAATTTTAATTAATCTATATATTATTACTTATCATATAGTTAGTATGAGATCATTTTCATTATAAAATGCAATTCTTTAAGACCCATTTTATCGATATGTCTCCAGATTCAATTTTAAATTAAATTATCCCACTAATGTGAGTTTAGTTTGGAAAAATAGAATCCATATTTGAAACCATAATTATTTATACTATATAATATAGTCATTTTTATTTTTCCCTATAATTATTCCGGAAAATATAAAAATTATTTACTATAGTTGAGGTAATACTAGTTTAAATGGCTGTTAAACTAATACTATTAAGGTTAAAAATCACCAAAAACATTTCTAATTAAAATTTTGTGGTCATATTTCGATATAAAATCTTATAAGGTTATAAAAGGTCCATTTATGATCATTTTTTAATGATGAAAATGTGGTTGAAATTCATTATTCAAAAATATTCAAAGTGTTTCATCTCCTTGAATTATAAGAAGTCACGCCCTCTCCTCTTCATTACACACTACCAAAACCAGTTGGTTCAGACAAGTCCTACCCATATTAGTTCCTTAATTCCATCCCTTAATCATATAATCCAATCTATTATCATAAAGAAAACATTGGAACGATTTTTTCCAAAAAAATGTAGTTTTCTAAAGAAGAGGTAATGTCCTTAACCAAGATTTTTTTATTTATTCCACAACCTCAATAAAATATTATTAAAAAATGATGATATAAATAATTAAATACATTAAATTTAATTATATGTTTTTATGTCAATATAATGTCCTAAAATCATATCCTTCTCTCTCAAATGGGAAACAAAACAATTTATCATGTGTACAGTGGACTACCATCTTGTGAACTAATGAAACTCTTTTTTCATAGAAACATTACATGACATGAAATAATGATTTATATAATTTTTTATATGATATATATGATATATGTTATCCTATTGAATTATAATATCACATATACCTTCATAAATTCCATTCTTTAGAGAATACGATAAAGTCGTCTGTGTGCATGACAGACTACCGTCTTATGAATGAATGTGATTCCATTATCAAAAAATACGTAAATAGAATTTAAAAATTGATAAATTCAATTAATATATGTGATGTAAATTAAATTATATTTATAATTTAAAATCAAAATAAAATCCAATTATTTTCTCTTTAAACTGTTTAGTAAAGGATATCGTCGCTCATGTGTATGTACGACCAACCATCTCCATGAAGCGACACGATTGATTCTCGATGTTCAAATTTTAATTATGATTTTAAATGTTTATAAATTTTTTTTATAACATTAAAATATCCTTATAGAATATGTAAATATATCCTATGTTCAATATCTATAACATTTATAATGAATGGTTCAATATAAAAAAGGAAATTCAAACATGAAAAAAATGGCAATTGAACAATATTAACGAAAAATTAATAAGATGTTATAAAAAGAAAATATATGATATTATAAATTATAATATGATGTTAATAACCTATTTAAAAGAACTATATATGAGATTAAATAGTGATAAACCAAAGGGAAACAGAGAGTAATGGGTTTTCATAACTTAGTTTCCATTCACCGGGTTATATCATTACTTAGTTGATTATATTATGCCAATATTATTTTTGAAATGAACATTTATTACATTACAATTTTATTTGAAAATGTTTTTCTGTTGATTTACATTTTTAACATAATAAAATCATTTATTAAATCTAAATTCAATTATATGAAAATTATAATGGTTTCATCTCAAAACACCCTTCTTTGATACACACGTACTTTTACATACATAATCTACATTAAATGGTGTATCGATTAAAATTTCCAATACTATGTCATGAATACATCCTAATTAATGATATATTATGTTATAATGGATCCAATTAATTCCTTGTACATTATGATTCAAAAGTTACTGAAGTGGTAAGGGTTTATGTTTCAGTCTCATATTTATCAGGATTGTTTATTTCTGAATTTTAGTTTATCACAATTATTTGATAATTTCCAATATGAATAATTATTTTTATTCTCCTTAGGGTTTTAACTAATTTTCATTTAATAGTATCATTTTAGTCTCTTTTTTATTTAATGTTATTGATAATAGTTTCAGAAGAAAATTCAACTTCTTTTATCTCTTTAATTGAAAATACTTTTTCATCCAAATCCATGTTTTCTAAAAAAAATTAAAATTTTTATTACTATAATTTTTTAAATAAATTTTTTAAATTAAATGGATTTTTAATTTTTTTAAAATATATATCCATGTATTTTTCAAAACTATGTAAATTTATAATTTTTTATAAATATTTGGATGAAATCATTGTTTATTAACATACTTGGCATGAACAAAACTCTTATGAAATCAGGAATATTAAATGTTTAAATTACTAATTTTTATGTTTCAAATGATAATTTTTTTAAAAAAATTATATATTATTTTTTAGAAATTTTTTTATTTTAAGAATACAGTTTCAAAATTTCAATGATATTTTCCTTGGAAAATGTTCATTGTCATTTTTCAAAATCATTTTGCATCTAAGATTACAACTTTTCATTTCACTCAATGTGAAAATATTATTTTAATCAATGATGATTATATATTTTTGATAATTACTATCATAAATGAAAAAAATATTTTCTAATTTGGACTGATTCTAAATTCTGTATATATATATCTCACAAATATAACAAACCTATTATACCTTGGATTGGGAAATATATGCCTTGTGATCATTTATCAAATAAGATCCTTAATAAATTTCCTATAAATATGAAATAACGATATAATATTCTACCAATTTTAATTCCATGGTTAATTTTTCGGTTATTCATTATAGTTTAGTTCCTTTAAGTGGCACACACAGATCCCGAACATGTAATGATGGACACACTAAGACAGTTCTTTTATTCATTGGGTAAATAATTAGTCTCATTATCCATCATATAAGAGACTATATAGTAAACCAAATCTATTATGGGAAATTGTACACCATGTGATATTATCCAAGCTATTATATTTGAATCATATTTAAGTCTTGTTTCTTTTTGTTTCCACATTTCCTTTGAGGCCAATATCTTATAATACCGTGTTATTTATGATATTTTACTATGAAATTACTCATGAGCCTTATATTTTATGATATCACATTGTACCTTTAAGTCTAATGTTTTTTTTCGTTATCATTTTTATTTTATTAATACATATTATAGGTCCCTCATTTTTCTCCCAAGTTATCCCATGCAATTTTAGGAGCTAGAATGAATATAGGATCACACTATGGAAATGAATAACATACAGTTTATAGGTTTTAGTTTTATTTTTTATATAATGATCATAGTCATACAAGTAACAAGGACACATGATATTTGGGTTGTAATTAATGGATGTTTATGTTTAAAATCCTATTTTAATATATGTAAAAGGCATGGGTCTCTACAGTCGGTATCAAAGGAAATGTTTAGTTATCCTTTGGAAACTAGGATGAGAAAACATTTTTGAGAATCATGTGGATAAATCAATGTATAATTCCATGTATATATATAAGGATAAGTCATAATAGAAAAAAATATCATAGTATTTTGGTGACATATAGAGTGAGTGGTTTCCAGAAAAAAATCAACTATATCTGGATACTTTAACTTTATATGGTTCTCATTAAAATTTACCTAGGGTTAATAACTCCTAAAATGGAAAAAAGGATTGACTCGAGTGTTACCTAGTACACAACATTAGGAATTCCAATTCACCTGTAGACACTCCCAGGGGATACATATTGGAAATTCACAAACTCATTACAAACCATTATGCAGGATTCGAATAGATTATGACTGTGAATGACTTAGGATAAATGTAAGGTGTCCTAGATTTAAAACATGATGTAATGGATTATTATTTCATATAAATTATTCTCCATGATTATTTTTCCCTAACTATGATTAATGTTTCTAATGCTATGTTTTTTGGTTTTAGTTAATGGATGTAACCCATATTAATATTATTGATTCTTGGTATGATGAAAAATGAAATGATATGCCTCATGAGAAACCAAATGAAAAGATAGTTGGAAGGTGAAACCTTAACTTTTCGCCTAATCGGATATCTAGTACTATTCTTAACAATAAAAATATAAGTAATATCCAAAAAACACCTAATAAGAGAAAAATAGAGTATCATGATTATAAAAGAGGAAATAAAATTCAAATTTCACCATGTTCTGGATGAAGGAAGAAGCATCAAGGAGAATGTCTCAACGTAACAAGAAAATGTTTTTAGTATGGAAATGAAGGAATAAATAAAGTGAGTGATAATGAAAATTGAATGGTTTGGTCAATGAAATATGTCGGTATATTGGTCTCCCAATTGTATTATCAAGTTTTTATGTTTTTAAATATTGAAAATGTTAGAATTATTTAAATTGATGTTATGGGGGGGATGCTCGAGAAGTGGATTGGGAAGGTTTTGTGTGTAATTAATATACTATTTATAATGAAGATACTATAAATTAAATCTAAAAGGAAACAAGTACCAATTATTAACATTATGAATCTTGGTTATCAGTGTATAAGGATACAACATTAATTATATATTCATGTATTGTGATTCGATAATTCTATTGTACATGTGTTTTATCAGGGAAATTCTGGATTATAAGAATCACAAAACATTTAATTATTGTGTTATTTATTTAAGAATATATGTATTCATATTATATTAAATTATGAGTTATGGATACTATAATTAGTTTATGATGATAAATATTCTCATATGTTTAATTTTCCAGATACCCCTTTTGAGTTTATATGTAATTGGGTTTTTTGGTGACTAGTGATATTTCAAGAGAAGTGATAATGATTTGAAGTATATATAACATTTTTTTAACATAATGTATTATATAGTAAAAATAAAATTATTTTTTTATATGTATGTTGAAATGGTATGATATATCATTAGAGGTTATAAACCTCATTTCATGTTTCAGTTATTAAGATTATTTGGGATACAAGGACTTTTTTATTAAGAATGAACTTTCTTAAACCTTTGGATTCGTTGTTGAATTTTTGTTATTAATATATTAATATTAATTTTTTTATATTATTATACTTTAGGCTAAATGTTTTGGATTTAATAAAAAATGTGGAATATCTTTTTACACTTTTATGAATCTTATGACCCATTAAAAGTTAATTTTACAAATTCTTTCATATATAATTCAATTTTGAGAGTTTTTTAATGTGGATAGTTAAGATAATTGTATAATTGATAGGGGGAGGGGCTGAATCAGTGATACTTTTTTCTTTTATATTTCCTTCAAATAACCTTGACTTCCTATTAAATATTTAATTCCCAACTGAAAAAAAATCAAACACGCATCCAAAAGAACACAATAATTTACCAGGTTAAGTATTCAATAAGAATAACCACGTCCTTGGTAAGGTTTGGAAATTATCCAATACCACAGAATACACTAGAGAACAATATTTGTATTAATATTAGTAGGATATACCCTTTCACTCGTTTAGCACTTTGGAGACTACCCAAAAGCTTGTGAGCACCCTCTTATCACCAATTGGGTAAATCAATGTTTGTTTAACAACTCATGTGTCATGTGATTCCTTTTAAATTACAAAAATTTATTATTTCGAAAAGAATTATTCAATTTTTTTACCCATAATACAGTAAGAACATAATGTATATTTATATATAATTCATGTCTTATTGTACAGTGCAATCTTCTCACTACGATTCTCTATGTCCGATCACCCAATCCGATCTACCTAGTATGATCGTCAAGTATGATTTCCCATTCCGATTAGATGTCACACTATCATAACAACATCAAGAAAATTCAGAAAACATCATTACTCTATTTGGAAATCCAAATATTGAAATCCTTGATCTAATTAATTCAACCTGATATAATGATCATATGAATAAGATTGGTAATCAAAAATATAGTAATCAACAGAATATGATAATCACTGAATGAGATGGTCAGTTGAATACAATGTTGTTGTCTTATCTATTCTATTTTCACATCAGCAATTGAATCATTTTCAACCAAGGATCAATATGAAAACTTCATTTTCTTCGTTATGTATTTTAGTTTCTCTCTCTTTAGTGGTGAACAGTACATTATTAAAAAATGTGATTTTTATACTTTAGCTTTTATAGGTAACCCAGAAACGATTTTGGGAGGAAACCAAAAAACATTCATCCTCAACCATATTATCAAAAATAATTATTTCCCTTGAATTTTGGGTGGATAACTACTTAATCTACCATTCTTGAATATTCTCGAAACTTCTCCAAACATCATCTCTTATTTAGACATTTGTTATCAATTGTAATTCTTGATCCAATTTCTTAATCCGATTTTGTCGATCTAATTTTGTAATTATTATACATTGAACCAGTCAAATATATAATGAAATTAATACCAATATTATTTTAGAATAAATTGAACTATACCAATTGAAAATGATCATTCCATTGTATATCAGGATCCCCATAGACAATTCAAACAAAAAACTATGCTTGCAATCCAATTTTACTTCTTCACTTGTATTATTAACCCTGTAGGAAATATAAATCAATTCATCATTGGTATAATGGATCATGAACCAATTGAAAGGTTTAAAGTAATTCAATCATTTTGGAATGGTTGAATATATCATTGATATGATTCATTTCATTCATTTTCATTCATCATTCTCAATAAATTTATATTCTGAATACGATTTCATTCGAGTTCGATCAAAAATATATTTCTTTTTTTAAAATTAATGACACCAGAATATTCTTCAAAAGAATATCCTATGGTGAATTGAGTGATGCACTGAATACATTAGACTAGTTTATGTAGATTCTCCAACTTCTTTCACAAATCTACATCTTGTATCATGACTTCCTTCATGGATTTTAATTTATTGAGGATCTTCTTTAGAATCGTATGAATTTTCATGGAAATTATTTCAAGTTTCCATTCCATCATAAATAACATTCTTTCCCTCTAAGGTAGAATATGATTATCTAGAATATAATTTATAACAATTTTTCCTTTTTCATCATGATCTGATTATTCTAGATATAATTTCCAACATCTTGTTCACTCCCCCCTTCTTTTAGCAATATTGCATAATATGTTTGACAATTTTATTCATGATTTATGAGAACTCGATGATAAGAAAATTATCATGGAATTTAATTTATCATATACATAATGATTCCAATCATGAAGACTCTGATTCTTCATCAAACTGGTTCATAGTGAATTAGATGACCATTTAATTCCAATAAGATTATTCCACAATACAATCGATCTTCTCATTTAGAATATAATATGAATCCAATGAGACTACTATTACAACTAGTTTTACCCAAATAAGATGGACCTTGTTGGGAATTGTCATTCTGATTCCCCCAATCTGATGGTTAGTCTAAATTTCATCATATAAAAAGTTATGTAATTTTACCTTTCTTCTTAATCTTCTTTGATAAAAAAAGACAACCCATGAAATCAATCACCTTCATCATCAGCTTGGTCCTAACAACCCCCCCCCCCCCCCTTTGGATTTTTTTTTCAACCAAGATTCATAAATCACTAAACATTGTATCATTATGAAATATATTACTTATCAATAATTCTAAACCTATATGTTCTAACTCATTGTTGAAAAAAATAATCATTATTTTCAAAACCATGTTGTCGAGAAGTATTTATAATGACAACCATCTTCACCTTTCTTCCTCATATTAATTTCTCATCACTTCTTATTTCCTATAAAACAATATAGTATTTTACCTTTTACCAATCCAATGAATAATTAGATTAGTTCACTAAAAATTATGAGGAATTCATAGATTACCCACAACTCCATGTTTTTACATGTATCGAATGGATTGATTTGCGAAAAAAATCCAGTTCTCACACTTGAAAACAATATCCTAAGGTAGGATGAGAGAGGGGAAATAAACACATAACTAATAATTGATGAGAAAGAGGCTTGATACCCATGTTCAACCACAATTTATAGAATGATTCATTTATTAATGATTTTGTGAAAACAACAACAACTTATTATGATGTTGGAATATATTTCATATTCAATTTATTATTATGACCATTCTATGTGATTATATGATATTTGATATCAATATGTTTTGAATGAGAATGTTAAAGATGATTCTGGGTGATATTGATTGTACTTTTACTGTAACAACCAAAGATAAATGGTAACATCAATTCAATAAGTAAATATTCTAATTGAGTTTTCATCAACATAAGTTGTGTAGTGTCTTGAGTTGAAGCTACATACTGAGATTCATCCATACTCAGTGTTATTGAGTTCTGATTCATTGAATAAAAACTTACAATATTATTTCTGAGAAATAATACTCCACTAGATTTGGATCTTCTCTCGTCATAATTTCCGGCCTAATCCACATCTGATTCCCTTAACAATTCAATACTATATGATCTACCATACATGATTATAAATTATTTTCTTCCATTGATGTGTCTGAGAATTATTTTTTTGCATGTAAATGTGACTTTTCTACATCACTATGAAATCTTGCACATAAGGTAACAAACATAAACAATTTGGGTTATTGAGATACTAAAATATAGAAAACATCTAATCAGTTTTGGAAATTGTTTCTAATCAACATATTTTTCTTTTCAATAATTAGTCAACATTGTTCCCCTTGACATTGGTGTGGAATCATATTTTGAGTTTTCTATGGAAAACCACTTAGGAACTTCCTTATTATATTATTCTTGAGAAATAAAAATGTATTTCTCCTTTTATGTATTTTAAACCCAGGAAATTATTTCATTTCCCCCAACATGTAAATTTTAAATACATTTTTAATTTCTTCACAAAATCATTTAAAAATTCATTCATTATTCCCATAAAAACAATATCATTAACATAGAAAAGTACAATGATGGAATATTCTTGACATTATATTATGTTAATATTTCTATCCACTCTTCCTTGCATGAAGCACATCATCCTTTAGAATTTATCCAATTTGGAATACAATGGATTTGAGCCTATTTTTCCCATTGAAATCCTTTTTCATTCTTCACACATAACATTCATCATTCCAAACAATAAAGCCAAATGGTTGTTCAATGTAGTCTTCCTCATCAAGATAACCATTAAAGAATACAGAGACACCCATTTCAATGATATTATAACCACATTATATAGAAATAGTATGAAATATTCTGATTGTTTCTAATTTTTACAATTGTGAAAAGGCTTCATCAAAATAAATAACTTTGATTTTTGAATATCGTTTTCATACCAATCTTTATTTTTTTCTTATCAATTCACCTTATTCATAAATATTTTCTATAAAACACATTTTGTTCCATTAATGTTTATGTTTTCATGCTAGGTGATGAGTTCATATGTATCATTCTTTTTAATCATATCCAACTCTTCATTAAGGGCCTGAACCCATTCTGGATACTCAAAATCTTAATTAAAACATTTCATCTCTAAATTTGAATATAAATAAGTATGAGTAATAGAATTTATTATTTTTCTTGATTAAAACATATAACGATGATTCCTAATTATATTCTTTTCTTCCACTTACTTCCTTATACTTGGATGATATTTTCAAATATCTTCCTCATTATTTAAAATAGCTAATTCCAATTATTATTCTTGATTTGTAATATAGTTTTTTTCATCCTTACCATAATTGTTTTAAAAAATATATTTCTCATCTTTCTCATCTTTGTTGTCAATCAAATTGTCATCAACTAAAAAAATTATTATTTTTTCCTTGTGAAAACATTTATATCTTCTTCCTCTTGGACCACATCCAAGACAGATTCCATCTTCATCTATCAACTCAAACCTTCTATAGTTTCCACATGTATTCTGTATAATACATTAACTCTTAAAAACTCTTAAGGGTTTCGAATATTATGTTTTGAAATAAAAAATTATATGGATTCATATATGATCTAGGTTTATAGAAACAAAAGTTCTACATGTAAACAGTATTACTCATGGCTTGCCTCTAATATAATGAGAAAGTCCATGTTCAAGTAACATAGTTTTTCCCATTCCCACCAAACTTCTATTCTTTCTTTCAACAACTCCATTTTGTTGAGGAGTTTATTGGGACCTATACTCATTCCAAATTCAATTTTTCTTAGGGTAAAGTTAAAATGATTCAGTTCTTTATTAACCACTGTTACATTTTCTCATCTTCTTAATTGAATACTCACATTCTTTATCAGCCATCCATATAATACTTTTAATAACTTTCAAATAATCTGGTTTTTGATTTATATATATAACACCAGTAATGTGAGTAAAATCATAAATGAATGTGATGAAGTACTTATTCAATTTATTGATTGGTTACTCATCAACCCACAAATGTTGAAATGAATCAACTACAATTGATTTCTTTAACAAATATCTACTTTCTTATGCACTGAGTTTGTAATTTTGTCGTTTATAATATATTGTGAAACTCTAATCTCTTATTCTTGGATAATTACAAATATCTCATACACTATCAATTTTTGATAAATTTTTCATTTTTCATTGTATCATGTGTCCCATCATTTTATGACACAATTGATTATAAGCCACCACACTCATGTAACAAGAGTTTTGTATTTCACCAACCAAAAACATGTTTCATTTTTTACATTTCCCTCTTGCAACAGTCAATCAATATTACACATTTTTTCACAATAAATCCATATTTTAGGATGATAACATTATTACCCTCATCAAATAATTGTGAAACACATAGAAAATTTTGTTTTAGCCTATCAACATACAAATATTTCATGGATTTTATCTTTTATTCCCAGATAGTGGTTGTACCAACACATATGATTTATGTGATTCATCATTACCAAATTTTATTGTTCATTATTTGATGTCCCTCAAATTATTTAACAATTTAAAATCTCCTATCATATGAGAAGAACACCCACTGTGAAGAATCTAAGGCCCTTCTTCAATTGTAGCTTTCAGTATAGTTTCAACAAAAAGAAATTTTACTTCATCTATTTCCTTCTTCACATTTAGATTTTGAGAGTTATTATGAATCATTTTTTTTCAGAATTAAAACAAGACATTATTTATCAATATGCCAAGTGTGTTCACATCTTTAACAAATAGTTTACAAGGGTTTGAAACTATTTGAATTTTTTACTCTAACATTTTCATGGTTCTTCACAACAACCTTCTCAGAAATATTTCTTTTTGAAGATTGAATCCTGCTCAACCTTTACATTTCATAAACAATGGGATAATAAAAATTCCTTTGGTTGAACCGGAACACATTTTCCATATTTCAGAATCCTGCATAATTCATAAAATTTCCATAGAATCATTATTTTCCATTAAAAATAAAATATTTATTGGAATTGTGATTTTGTTTATTAGACACCTTATTCTCTTTGTTTTATGAGCCACCAAACTTTCTGTTATCAATCATAGTCTTCCTCTTATATTATTCATTAAAAAAACCATTATTATTTGAAACTTTTTATCATTCATTTTATTTAAAACAATTTTTGAATCATTGTTATTTAAGACTTCTGAATTTACAACTTTTTTGGTATTGGAAATATACATGAATTTCCCAACAATATCATATTCATAAAAATTCCATATTTCTTATAAATACTTGAAGTTATATTTTGTTTATCCTTCTATGATCTCACTATTTAGTAACACTCAAAATCTATAGAAATAGGTTTCTTGAAACATGTATTTATCTATTCATCTTTGGAATGTTTCTATTGGAAAAGGTCCAATTCTTGTTCTCTTATATTCAACTTCACTTCCTAATTCTTATTACCATTATTTTTTCTTCATGATATTTCTTTAGATCATAAATATATTCTTCCATCATCTCTTTCTCATTAGGAAAACATTCATGATTACTTGTTGAATATTATTCATCTTCCAACATTTAATTTTGTATTTCATGTCATCCAATATTTCACAAAAATTTATTAAATTCTTATTTAAAATGAAAATCACGTTGAGTTTCTTATTCTGAATAACCACTACATCCATATTCTTCATCATTTACTATTTAACTAATATAATTTTCAATGTTATACTCAACAAATTTTTTAGATTCATTATCATTACCTTTTCTTCTTCATCATTAGATAAGAATATTATTCTTTTGGATTTGATAAATTTTATTTATTTCTCTATAGAATAAATTTTTTATTTATCTCCAAATATATTTCACAGTATTCTTTTATTTCTTTCTTATTTATCACTATCCTCTTATTTCTTTATTTGAGGATAATTACTTGTAATGTGACGAACGTCTCCACATTCAAAATATTTCAAGGGATATTTTCCATCGTATTTCCATGTACCTATTTTAATATTTTTAGAAAACAAGGATAAAAAAGCATCATGATTTTTACATACCATATTTTCAAATTCACAGTTACATGATTCATCTTAAATAAGAATATTCTCTGACTTATATTTCATATAAGCCTTGAAAGAAACTTCACTATCAATTTTTTTTCATAGAATTATATCTTATCTTTTCATAACTGATGTGATTGATATGAAAATCATCAAGAGAAAATGTTTCAGGATGTCTGTCTTCCAATAAAAAATGTTTATATCAAACTTATTAGGAAGTATTCTCAATATATTTTAAATAGATTCAGAATCATATAAACCTTCACAAAGACATTTGATAGTACTCAAAATTTAATTCACCCTGGTAATGAAGTCCCCAATAATTTCATACCTACCTATCTTCAAGTATTTATACTTCCATATCCATATTTGAAGTTGTTCCTTTTTCACTTTTGAATTTTCTTCATACATTTTTTTTCAATTTATCCCATATAACCTTGGTTGTGAAAACACCTTTCACCCATAGGAGTTCAATTTCATAAAGTGATGATAATATAGAAGTCATGGACATTCCATCACTCTGGAAATTCTCATTTTTAATAGATATAATAGGAGTTTTATAAAAAATAATATGAAACTCAACTATTTCATCTTCAAGAAAAATAGACATAAGAGAAAGAAACATTCCATATTTCTAGTGAATACTAGAATTCCTTTAATGTTCACAAAATTCATACACTCGATTATCTTATTTTCAAAAAACCAGCAAAGAATAAATGAATGAAACCTACACTATGATATTAGTTGAAAGTTCCTAGTTCGGATAATTATGGCACTAAGAGGGGGAGGGGTGAATCAGTGATGCTTTTTTCTTTTATATTTCCTTGAAATAGACTTTGCCTCATTATAATGATTTAATTCCTTGCTGAAAATAAATCAAACACATATCCATAGGAACAAAATAATTTTCAGGGTTCAGTATAATATATGAATAGGTACGTCCTTGGTATTGTATGGTAATGATCAAATACCACACAATCTAGTAGAAAACAATAATTGGATTACAACGAGTACGATATACACATTAACTTGTGTATCACATTGAAAACAATCCAAAAGTGTGTGTGCACCCTCCTAGAACAAATTTGGTAATGAAATTTTTGTGTAATAACTCATATTACCATTGCTTATTTTTGAATTCAACAAAAGTATTATTTTGAAAGTAATTTTTTAATATATTTCCTAGAATACGATATGAACATCATGGAATTTTATATATAATTCAAGTTCTATTTTACAGTCTGATTTCCCCACTCTGATTTCCCTGATCTGATCTACGAATCAGATCTACCTACTATAATTTTCCAATCGGATTTCCAAATTTAATTAAAAATAGTTCTATCAAGATATGATAGGGAATATCAAGATCACTTCCTTCCTCAGTGTAACACCCCAGGTAAATAATGAATATGAAATTTTTATATTTATCCATTTTTGTGAATAAAATATTAATATCACTTTAAAGGGGACGCTATGCTCGATGGCGTACCCAATACGCAACAACGAGTTTCTTGGGAATCGTACGTTGCACTCTAATAATAAAATAATATTTTTTAAAATGGTAGTTAACGCCTAGTCGTTGTAATGGCGGGAATGAAAATAACTAACTAAAAAATGATCATATATGTTTTTCAAATATTTTTACTTTTTATAATAAATGTTAGAGGATAAAAAATGTGCATAAATTCAATTTTTAAGCGTAAACATTCCAATGTTCTTTAGAAGGTCGATTAACCACCTTTTGAAGGTGAACCTCTTTTAAATCCAATTTTTGTAAATTTTATGTGTTATATTTGACAAAATAAAATTCTTCTTTAGAATAGAGACATCAAAATTTACTCTGTGTAAATTTTTGGTATCTTTTCGATAAAGTTCATTTTTTATTGAATAGTGAAAAATGTTGTATTTTAATTCAAAACCTCTTTTTAATATAATTTATTTATATGATTAGATTATCGTTTGAATTGTTTTTAAAGTAAAATTAGAATATATTTTTACCATTTAATCAAAAAGTGGACATTGGAATTAATTTCACTTTGAAATTGGACTTAAACTAGTGTCAATCTTTTAATAGATATTGTTTCATAAAAACACTCTATTTGTTTTGACAGTGGGAATTATTTATTAAATTAATTATTTCAACTTATATGTTTTTAATTTTGTAAAATAGACATCTTTTTTGAGTTCGGAATATCAAATATAGCTTAGGGTGAATTTTTGGTATTTTTCTGAAAAACTTCAAATTTTGATGAATAGTGAAACCAATAAGTGGTAGTTAAAGAAACTGATTTTTTGTTTAAATGAAACTTTTCCACCTCCGTGTTTTGAATTTCAATAATCCTACATACATGGTTGTCATTATAAAGTAAAATTTGGTCAATGGGATTAAAATAATTTTTTGGTGAATAAAAACTTTTATGTTCTTAATCGTGATTAGAGGTAATTAGTGTAATTTAAGGTAAAAATATTGTTTTAATAATGTAAAATGACCTAGACACATGTCCTACCCTCATTGGATGTGTCATGACCGACCAATACAATCCACGGGTCAACTTGGGTACCCCATGGAGCCACTTTCGTTGGAAAATGACATAAATAACTTTTTATTTAAAGTTAAAATAATAATGTCACAAGCATGAGATGTTTCACTAAAATAATTTTTAAATGGGGTTATACAAGTCATATTTTTTACTAAAAAAATTTATTATAAATCTAACAAGATTTCCTACATCATGATATTTTTTTTATAATTTTTAGATGTTAAATAAATTAAATTATTTATGACATCATGATGATATAGTGATTAACTCATTAATAAAGGATTTAAAGAAAATTAAAAGATAATGTTAAAACTATAAATTAAACTTGTCAAAAACATATTGGATGAGTATATTTCTAACCCTTACCACCATATACTAGAAATACATCAATGCAGGACCTTTAAAATACGAAACTCATTTGAAAATAAAGTAACATTTTGTAACTTTACAAGAGTGCCCCTCCTCTCCTCTTATAAAATGCCCCCACCTCTACCACCTTACCCACACCATTCAAGCCTTTTGCTCGGCCAAAACCTGGTCCTTTTTACTCTCCACATCCCTCTATTACTCCTAGAAGACTCACTTTTGGCAGAAGTCTTCCCAAGGAATCCTTTGAGCTCAAATAAAAAAGAGTTACCAGATTTTAGGGTAACGTCTTCACTTTTGTTCTTTTGTTTTATTTTGCTTCTCCAACCACATAAACTCTTTTTATTCATTTATTTTTTTACAAATACAGTATCTTCAATATACTAGGATGTTTTTATAAGAAGCATTCGAGCTACACATACACACACCTACATCAAATGGTTAAAGAACATACTGTTTCTGTGGATGGAGAATTTCTGCCTCACGAAATGATGATTGTTCAACACTCATATAACACCTTAAAAGGTGGCCATTAAGATGTAACTATACTTATATATGATATATAATATGTTTATGGTTTACTTAAGCTTCTGAATTTTTCTTTTGTGTCATACCTTTATGGTTTCCATTGTGGGTAAACACGATAATTTCATTTTAGGAAGTGCGGACTACCGCCCCCTCAAAGTGATTTGATTCGTTAATGCCATATGTGGGATGTATAATGGATGGATATAAAGTTATTATATATGATTTATGTTACATATAAATGATTAATATAATTATGGAATTAATATATACATACCTCTCATTTATTTTTAATTCCATTAATATGACATAGAAATGAAAGTAGCGTTCATGCGTATGTACGACTTACCCTCTCCATGAACGGTGCATTTAACTTCTTACCTCTAAATGATTATGTAATATTATATATAAATGTATATTCTGGATATATATGATATATATGATATCCAAATCATGAATATCATTCTGGATATAATTAACCTTTGACCACACGAACAACATGTAATTGTAAGAAGTCCACTTTCAACATAAGAACCTAATATCAACAAAACAAACATTATTAACTAAAATGATTAAATAATGTTTATAAAATGGAAATAAGTGATATAAATGGAATAATGAACATGAAAAATGTTCTTAAGCAAGTAGAAATTAACCCAAGTTTATTATTCAGGACGTTAAAGAACGATCGAGTCAAGTCGGACCCGAGGTAAGGGATCCTACTCCTCTCTTTCTTTTTAAGTACACTCTTTTATGTCATTCCTTTTAAGCTCATATTTCTTGTGATTGGGATTTTCTTTTATATTACTCGTACTGTAATTTTTATGTTCATATGATGAGAGACCCTATTCTCTCTCATCAATCCATTTTTGGATGTTTTGAGTGGCGCCGTTAGGCTGCCGAATTTTCGTAAGAGATCTAACCTCTCTCTTTCTTTTTATGTACTCTCCTTTATGTCACTTCTGTTAAGCTCATCTTTTTTATTATGGGGGATTTTCTTTTATATTACTCTTTCTGTAAATTTTATTTTAATATGATTAGAGAACCTATTTGGTCTTATCAATCCATTTTTGGATGTTTTAAGTGGTGCCGTTAGGTTTCGGAGTTTTCATACGGGATTTTTCTTCTCACTTTTATTCCTGTGAGATTTATGATACATTTTCCACAATTTCCTTTGAGTGGTGAATGTACTGCCCATTATTTTACTCATTGTGTAATATACATTCATTTATGAGTATTTACATCAATGTTTTATTGTCCTTATTTCACGGGGTGTATGTTTCGAAAGATACCCATGTCGGTAAGGGAACCTTTCACCCTCCTCTTTTTAAAAGGCTTCTTTTGTTATGTCTTTTAATTCACATAACATTATGTTGGGATATGTTATTATCCATCCTTAGTGATTTAAATTTTATGTCCATGTGATGAGATACCCTTTTTATCTCTCATCAACTCATTTTCTGAATTATGTAGTGATGCCGTTTGGCTGTCAAATTTTTGCAAGGGAACTTCTTAACCCAATTTTGATTATTTGGGATAAGCTTGTACTCCTTGAATATGTAGTTCTATGAATATGTGTGAATAACCTCTGATAGTTTTACACTTAATACCCACCTATATTTGGTGTATTAGTTTGTCACACATAATTATGTAATTGGTTTATCCTTAATCCAAGGATATCGTCTTTGTAAGGGACTTCGTCTCAATCTCCTTTCATTAAGGAATATTTTGTTTTATACACAACTTTCTTTTATACAGTGTATAAACCCCTTTGAATTTTACATTTATACAAAGGGATTCTTTTTTATATGAGGCGTTTTACTAAATGACAAAAGTGAATGTTTTTTTCGTACGTATGCGGCGACAGCGACTTCTCCGCCGCCGTGACCATTATTTGAGTTTCGGCTTCCTCTACAAGCCATACCTTCTTTTTAAAAGAAAAATAAATACCATGTTTTACTTTTATTTTATTTTGGTATTGAAAATGATTTTCATAATTTTTTTTATGTCAATGTGTTTTATTGATATCTTGTGATTAAAAGGTGGAAATGTTATGTTTCATTTATGCATGTTTTATCTGATACGATTATGTTGTGGTTCTTGGGAATTGTTATGAAGACGGGTGGTTCCATGATAAACTAAGGGCGGGTGAGCCCGTTATATATCTCCAATGCATTAGGTAACGTGAAGGAGTTAAATGTTAAGGTTTCTCCGAAGAGATTTAAGGAATATACTGTGACGGGTATTCCAAACATAACCAAGAGGGTTACTCCCTACGTAAGAATGTTATGAATGCCTCAAGTTACCTTTATGTATTATGATTTCTATGATTTATTCATGATTTTTATGAGGTATGTTAAGGTGCTTATGTTTTATGGGTAAAGTATGATTTCATTATTATGTATACATGTACTCATGTTTCCTTTCCATATTTTTATATCCCTTACTGAGATTTTTATGCTCATCCCAATTTTTTGAAATGTTTTTCACAGGTCAAGGGAAGGGTACATGATATGATGATAGTGTCAAGGAAGTGACAAGAACGAATCTATGTTTTATTTTAAATATGTTTCCGTTGATGGGAAAAATGAATACTATCTTTTATGTAACCACTTTGTTTAAATGCGGAATGTAATGAAAGTTTACGATCTAATTCTCTAAAACTCTAAACCATGAAAAGATCCTCAATGTGGATTATTCATTTAATTCAATATTAAGTAAGGTTTAAGGCTGGGGCCTTATAGTTGGTATCAAAGTTCGGTTTAGATAACTTTAGAGGTTAGGGTATTTTCCAAGGACAAGTGACATTACCATAATGGTTAGGATTTCAGAAAGAGTCCTAGTTTTAGATAAAGTGAATGAGTAAGTATATCTTAGTGTTTACCTTCCTCATTAGTACATGATGGTTTTGTTGATATACTCACACTGACATTTCTGTTTTTAGTGAATGGATGGATCTAGCAGGCACCAAAGAGACAACAGGTTTGAAGGAAACTGTGGTGGTTCTCTGATTAAGATACTAGATAAAATAGGGGATTCAATGAGGAAACTCGTGGTTGTTCTAAACCAACTATCAAGGAGTCATGATCCACAATTGAACCTTGGTATGATCTTTAATTCATCATGTACAAGATGACCAATCGATGTAGAAGTTTAGGTAATAATTATAAACGTAACCATTAGAGTTTATATGATCCTTTCTTTTCAGGTAATTATGGGTTATTATATGTTATGATGAAAGGCATGAGATAAACTTGAGTTTAAATTATGTTATGATTATTTTTGAAGATTTTATCTCGTTTTGGGGAATGTTTTATGAATTATATAGTTTTGGAAAAAGGACAACACGTAGACCGTGTGACAACCCGTCGCGTCGGACAAAGCTGCGGGAATCGAACCCACAACCAAAGTGTGACTGGTATTTATCACCTACCACTGGACTACGTGAAGTCCCTTGTTAGTTTGACTAATTATTTTTAGTTAGATGATTTTAGGAATCAAGATTAAGTTTATTTTGGGTTATCTAAGGAAATGATTAACCTATCATCGAGGATATGTGATTAGGTTAATTACTTTTCAATAAGAGAATTTAAGAGCAACTGATGTTATTTGGAGATAAAAGTTAATTTTTACCTTGGAAGACTATGTGACTAAATCCTTAAAATATTTGTGTTTCAATCTAAGTTTAGATTACTTTGAAGAATTTTATGGACAAATTGTTTATCAAATGGTCCTCATTGAACTTTGGGTTTTGTTGGACAAATTTAGGAGATTAAGAATAGATTTTATTTTTATAAAGGGTTATCTTTTTTTGGATTATCTGATCTTGTACTATCCTTTTTGGTTTTGGTTTTGGTTAATGTCTAAAGACATGGGAAGTATATATTTCTCTTTTGTGGATTATGTGATTTTCTAGATGTTGATTATACTGAACAAGTCTTCCTAAATACTCGTCTTTTGGAGAAAATATGAGTTTGTGTAAGAAATCTAATAATAGTTGAAAGTCAACATGATAAGTAATTATGTTTCCTTATGAATAAATTCCTCAATAAAAAAAACAAAAATTTTGTCTATTAACTTTTCCTAATGGGGAATCGAATACCGTTTAACCCATCACATGTTTTTGATTTTCTTGCGGTTAACTTTCTCCTAAACATGTGTTCTATCACTCTCCATCAGAACATGACCCTATGTTTTCTCCTCCATGTCCATGTTTTCCTACATGGAATCCTATTATGGGTTAACTAGGGTGACCTCTGTACTTATCATTCTTTATTTTAAAGTGATTATTTTACCGACTCTTGTTCCGATGTGGGACTTTCAAAGATGTTTCCGAGCCCAAATTTAAAATTGCGAGGACGCAATTCCCAGAAGGGGGGAAGGATGTAACACCCCAGGTAAATAAAGAATATGAGATTTTTATATTTATCCATTTTTGCGAATAAAATATTAATATTACTTTAAAGGGGACTCTATGCTCGATGGCCTACCCAATACGCAACAACGAGTTTCTTGGGAATATTACGTTGCACTCTAATAATAAAATATTATTATTTTTAATGGTAGTTAACGCCTAGCCATTGTAATGGCGGGAATGAACAGAACTAACTACAAAATTATCATATATGTTTGTCAAATATTATAACTTTTTACAATAAATGTTAGAGGATTAAAAATGTGAATGAATTCAATTTTTAAGCGTAAACATTCTATTGTTCTTTAGAAGGTCGATTAACCACCTTTTGATGGCGAACCACTTTTAAATCCACTTTTTGACAATTTTATGTGTTATATTTGAAAAAATAAAATTCTTCTTTAGAATAGAGACATCAAAATTTACTTTGTGTAAATTTTTGGTATCTTTCCGATAAAGTTCATTTTTTAATGAATAGTGAAAAATGTTGTATTTTAATTCAAAACCTATTTTTAATATAATTTATTTATATGAATAGATTTTCTTTTGAATTGTTTTAAAAGTAAAATTAGAATATATTTTTACCATTTAATCCAATAGTGTTCATTGGAATTAATTTCACTTCGAAATTTGACTTAAACTAGTGTCAATCGTTTAACAGATATTGTTTCATAAAAACACGCTATTTGTTTTGACAGCGGGAATTAATTATTATATTAATTAATGAAACTTATATGTTTTGAATTTTGTAAAATATAAATCATTTTTGATTTCGGAATATCAAATATATCTTAGGGTGAATTTTTGGTATTTTTCTGAAAAACGTAAATTTTTGATGAATAGTGAAACTACTATGTGGTAGTTAAAGAAACTGATTTTTTGTTTAAATGAAACTTTGCCACCTCTGTGTTTTGAATTTCAAAAATCTAACATACATGGTTGTCATTAGGAAGTAAAATGTGGTTCAATGGGATTAAAATAATTTTTTGGTGAATAGTAACTTTTATGTTCTTAATCGCGATTAGAGGTAATTAGTGTAATTTAAGTTAAAAATATTATTTTAATAATGTGAAATGACCTAGAAACAGGTCCCACCCTCATTTTATGTGTCATGGACGACCAATACAATCCATGGGTTTACTTGGGGACCCCATGGAGCCACTGTGGTTGGAAAATGACATAAATAACTTTTTATTTAAACTTAAAATAAAAATGTCACAAGCATGAGATGTTTCACTAATACAATTTTTATGTAGGGTTATACAAGTCATATTTTTGACTATAAATATTCATTAAAAATCTAAAAGTATTTCCTACATCATCATATTTTTTTATAATTTTTAGACATTAAATAAATTAAATTATTTATGACATCATGATGATGCAGCGATTACCTCAATAATAAAGGATTTAAATAAAATGAAACGATAATGTTAAAAATATAACATAAACTTGTCAAAAACCTATTGGATGAGTATATTTCGAACCCATACCACCTTATAATATAAATAAATCAATATGGGACCTTTAAAATCCCAAACTCATATGAAAATAAAGTAACATTTTGTAACTTTACAAGAGTGGTTCTCCTCTCCTCTTATAAAAGGCCCCCACCTCTACCACCATACCCACACCTCTCAAGCCTTTGGCTCGGCCAAACCCTGATAATTTTGCCTCTCCACATCCCTCTATTACTCCTAGAAGCCTCACTTTGGGATGAAGTATTCCCAAGGAAGCCTTTGAGCTCAAATCAAAAAGAGTTACCCGATTTTAAGGTAATGTCTTCACTTGTGTTCTTTTGTTTTATTTTGATTCTCCAACCCCCTAAACTATTTTTATTCATTTATTTTGTAACAAATACAGTATCTTAAATATACTAGGATTTTTTTATAAGATGAATTCAAGTTACACTTACACACACCTACATCTAATGGTTAAAGAACATACTGTTTCTGTGGATGGCGAATTTCTGCCTCACGAAATGATGATTGTTCAACACTCATATAACACCTTCAAAGGTGGAAATTAAGATGTCACTATACTTATATATGATATATAATATGTTTATGTTTTACTTAAGCTTCTTTATTTCTCTTTTGTGGCATACCTTTATGGTTACCATTGTGGGTAAACACGATAATTTCATTTTAGGAAGTGCGGACTACCGCCCTGTCAAAGTGATTTGATTGGTTAATGCCATATGTGGGATGTATAATGGATGGATATAAAGTTATTATATATGATTTATGTTACATATAAATGATGAATATAATTATGGAATTAATATATACATACCTCTCATATAGTTTTAATTCCATTAATATGACATAGAAATGAAAGTAGCGTTCATGCGTATGTACGACTTACCCTCTCCATAAACGGTGCATTTAATTTCTTACCTCTAAATGATTATGTAATATTATATATAAATGTATATTCTGGATATATATGATATATATGATATCCAAATCATGAATATCATTTTGGATATAATGAACCTTTGACCACACGAACAACATGTAATTGTAAGAAGTCCACTTTCAACTTAAGAACCCAATATCAACAAAACAAACATTATGAACTAAAATGATTAAATAATGTTTATAAAATGGTAATAAGTGATATAAAAGGAATAATGAACTTGAAAAATGTTCTTAATCAAGTAGAAATTAACCCAAGTTTATTATTCAGGACGTTAAAGAACGATCGAGTCAAGTCGGACCCGAGGTAAGGGATCCTACTCCTCTCTTTCTTTTTAAGTACACTCTTTTATGTCATTCCTTTTAAGCTCATATTTCTTGTGATTGGGATGTTATTTTATATTACTTGTACTATAATTTTTATGTTCATATGATGAGAGACCCTATTCTCTCTCATCAATCCATTTTTGGAAGTTTTGAGTGGCGCCGTTAGGCTGCCGAATTTTCGTAAGAGATCTAACCTCTCTCTTTCTTTTTAAGTACTCTCCTTTTTGTCACTTCTGTTAAGCCCCTCTTTTTTATGATGGGGGATTTTCTTTTATATTACTCTTTCTGTAAATTTTATTTTAATATGATGAGAGAACATATTTGGTCTTATCAATCCATTTTTTGATGTTTTAAGTGGCGCCGTTAGGTTGCTGAGTTTTCATACGGGATTTTTCATCTCACTTTTATTCCTGTGAGATTTATGATACATTTGCCACAATTTCATTTGAGTGGTGAATGTACTGCCCATTATTTTACTCATTGTGTAATATAAATTCATTTATGAGTATTTACATCAATGTTTTATTGTCTTTATTTCACGGGGTGTATGTTTCGAAAGATACCCATGTCGGTAAGGGAACCTTTCACCCTCCTCTTTTTAAAAGGCTTCTTTTTTTAAGTCTTTTAATTCACATAAAATTATGTTGGTATATGTTATTCTCTATCCCTAGTGATTTAAATTTTATGTCCATGTGATGAGTTACCCTTTTTATCTCTCATCAACTCATTTTCTGAATTTTGTAGTGATGCTGTTAGGCTATCAAATTTTTGCAAGGGAACTTCTTAACCCAATTTTGATTATTTGGGATAAGCTTGTACTCCTTGAATATGTCATTCAATAAATATGTTTTAATAACCTCTGATTGTTTTACACTTAATATCCACTTATATTTGGTGTATTACTTTGTCACACATAATTATGTAATTGATTTATCCTTAATCCAAGGATACCGTCTTCGTAAGGGACTTCGTCTCAATCTCCTTTCATTGAGGCATATTTTGTTTTATACACAACTTTCTTTTATACGGTGTATAAACCCCATTGACTTTAACATTTATCCAAAAGGAATATTTTTTATACGAAGTGTTTTACTAAATGACAAAAGGGAATGTTTTTGTCGTACGTATGCGGCGACAACGACTTCTACACCGCCGTGAACATTATTTGAGTTTTGGCTTTCTCTATCAGTCATACCTTCTTTTTAAAAGAAAAATAAATTCCATGTTTTACTTTTCTTTTATTTTGGTATTGAAAATGATTTTCATAATGTTTTTATATCAATGTGTTGTTTTGATATCTTGTTGTTGAAAGGTGGAAATGTTATGTTTCCTTTATGCATGTTTTATCTGATATGATTATGTTGTGGTTCTTGGGAATTGTTATGAAGACGGATGGTTCCGTGATAAACTAAGGGCAGGTGAGCCCGTTATAGCTCTCCAATGCATTGGGTAACGCGAAGGATTTAAACGTTAAGGTTTCTCCGAAGAGATTTAGGGAATATACTGTGATGGGTATTCCAAACGTAACCAAGAGGGTTACTCCCTACGTAAGAATGTTATGAATGCCTCAAGTTACCTTTATGTCTTATGATTTCTATGATTTATTCATGATTTTTATGAGGTATGTTAAAGTGCTTATGTTTTATGGGTAAAGTATTATTTCATTCTTATGTATACATGTACTCATGTTTCCTTTTCCATATTTTTATATCCCTTACTGAGCTTTTTATGCCCATCCCAAGTTTTTGAAATGTTTTTCACAGGTCAAGGGAAGGGTACATGATATGATGATAGTGTCAAGGAAGTGTCAAGAAATAATCTATGTTTTATTTTAAATATGTTTCCGTTGATGGGAAAAATGAATACTATCTTTTATGTAACCACTTTTTTTAAATGTGGAATGTATTTCATGTTTTATGATCTAATTCTCTAAAACTATAAACCATGAAAAGATCCTCAATGTGAATTATTCATTTAATTCAATATTAAGTAAGGTTTAAGGATGGGGCCATATACTACGTCTGGAAATCCAAATAAGGAAATACCTAAATTGATTAATTCATCTACATACATTGATTATTCAAATATTATTGACAACAAGATTAAGGTAATAAACTAAATATAATAATTACTAAATATAATTATCTTCTAAAGACAATGTTGTGATCTTGTCTGTTGTCCTTTCTCTTGATTTGTAGAAAAAATTTCATCAAAACTTCATTATGAAAATTTAATTCTCTCCGTTAATCTTTTAATATTATCTTTCTTCTATGGGGAATAATACATCAGTTAGAAAATGTGAAATGTAAACTTCACCTTTTATATGTGAGCCATGGATGAGTTTTCTGGGAAACCATGAAACATTATTGCTCAACCAAATTCACCAAAATCTTGATTTCCATTGAATTTATTCTGAATGTTGACTTCATTAAACTTTCTTGAATCTTCTATAAATATCTCCAAATATTATCTATTCAATATAATTTCTTTTTCAATTATCATAGAGGACATGATTTCAGAATCTGATCCATCTTAATCTGATTTATTTATAACAATGCCCTAAAACACACACACACACAAACACATATATATATGGATAGCACAATGATTGATGAATACTATTCTATATACCAATTGAACATATTCATCCCTTTATTTGTTGAAATTCCCCTTGATAACTAATTTGGAAAATTCCACTTTTAGACTACTTTTAATTGTTCACTTCTTCTCTTTCCCATGTTGGAAATATAAAACAATTCATCTTTAGTACAATGGATCTTGACCAAATTGACCTACAAATAATTCAACGCTTTTGAAATGGTTGACTACATTATTGATCTCAATCATTTATTTCCTTTTCATTTATCATTCCCAAGGAGTTCCTCTTCGGGATATGATTTCATTAGAGTCTGATTCACATATTCTTTTTTTCTAAATATGATACCACGTGATGGTTCTTCAAACAAATCATCCTCTAGTTAATTCTATAATGTACTAAATACATTTGATCACATTCAATATATAATCCTTTTTCTTTCACAAAACTCCATCTTTTATCATGAATTACTTCATTACTTTGAATTTATTGAAGACTAGCTTTAGTATTGTTTGATATTTCATGGAATATATTAAAATTTTCTATTCTATAAACAACAAGTTTCATTCCATCTTAGCAAGAATCCAATTTTATAGAATACATTTTCTAGCACTTTTTCATTTTTCTTCCAGATCTAATTATTCAAAATATAATTTTCAGCATCTATTTCACTCCCCCTATCATTCATCAATCTTGCATCAAAAGATTCAAAAATTTATATATGTTTTAAGAGGACTCCAAAATCCAAAAATCATAATCACATTTAATTTATTGCAATCAGGAATACTATGATCATGAAGACTTCAATTATTTATCAACCAGATTCATTGTAAATCCGGTGACCATTTACATCAAGTAAGATTCATCATCAATACGAGTGATATTATCATTTCGGGTTTAATAAGAATCTAATGATGCTATTATTCTACCCTGTTTTACTCAAATACCATGGACCTTCATGTATATTGTGATTCCCATTCTTTGAATATGATGGTCAGTCAAAATATAATCAAATTAAAAGTAATGTGAGTTTACCTTTCATTTTAAACAACCTTGAAAAAATAACAACACTTTAGAACACTCACCATCATCATCAACATGGTTATAAAATTATTCATAGATTAAGTGAGGAAGTTGAAATTTATCAAGGAACCAAAAAAGTATAAAATTTTTCTTATGAAATAATTTTTTAAATAATTCTATTTCCTTATATTCCTAGATATTAATATTAATCCTTCACTTTAGAAAATGGATATTAAAGAAAAAATATTATGATAATTACTTCATATCAAATTAATCAATTGGTATTTTAATTCATCACAAAATTTTATATGTAATTAACATTCTGTTGATCATTAATTTTATTGTGATCAATGATATCTGTCACACTCTATAATTATTTACCCATATATTCCATGTCCATGTCTTCACTTTCCACCAATGTTCTCTAACTCAGAAACCAAATAATGTTTTATTATGAATGAAATTAATAAATCCCATTATCTATAATCAAGAGGATTTATTTTTAACTCATTCTATAATATGGGTTTCTAAAAAGAGTATTTTAAATTTTCAAACCCTTTTTTACTAAGATCATAATAATTTTTAGGGGACACAATTTATTTATTGTGATAAAATATAACACCACAATATTTTTAAAAGTGAAACTACATCTAGGATAGTGTATATGACATGTAACACCAATATTAAATGATAATGTAACACTCATATACTCTAAGATATATTTATTTTCAAATTAATTCAATCTCTTGTATATCTTACGAATTACTTAACATCGAGTTTAAACAAAACATGACACTCTATTAAAACATTATAATTTAAAGTTTCCCATTATAACATAACTGTTAACATGGTTGGTATGAATAAGAAACAATAAATTATAAAAATTATTTTTTTTAGACTTTTATAAAATAAATTCAATGGATATTTATTTATTTGAAAAAATATAATGAACAATTTGAAACCATTGTATTTTTTTGTCAAAATTCATTTTTTTGAAAGAGTGGTTTAGACACGATTTGCACACAAAATTTAAAATTAATTTATAACACATTTAGAAAATTTATGTTCAAAATGGAATCATTTTTCAAATCATAATTTCAATATTAATTTAAGTTGAGTGTCTCATAATTTTTAGAAAATATTATTTTTTCAGTGAATAATGAAAATTAACTATTTTTATAAAATTTTCATTAATTTTTTATAAATATATTCAATTAATTATATGTATTTTGATATAAAATTAAAATATATTTTATTTAGTTATATAATATCGAATTATTTATATTTAAATAATCATTATTCTATATTTTAGTATAATGTAATGTTTATGCTTTTTAGAACCTATTTTCTAAAAATAGTTTTAATGGGTATAAAGTTTATACATTTTAAATAATTTATGTAACACATAATCATGTAAGAATTAAATTAAATTTATAGATTATATATCTAAATATTAATTTTAATCCATCTAACAATTTTTAACTTTCCTTATTTTTTTATGATAAATGTTTTCTTTAAAAAAATGCATTTCTTTAAAAATAGTTTTTTGACATGTAAACGAGGTGAATTATAAATTATATTCTACCAATTCTTTGAGTTTAATGTTTAAAAATGGATAAAATATCTTGAGTCATAATTATTTATACTGTAATATATTTGGCTTACATTTTTTCCATAATGAATAGTGATACAAATTAAAATTAATCGGCGCATAATGTAAAAACCGGTTTACTGGGGAGTTATAATCAAGTAGTGAAGTTTATAATTAACCCAAAAATATGTCAAATTCATATTTTATATTCTTAATTATTCCTTATATAATAAAATTATTTAAATTGTTACATTTTTAGCCTCATTTCTTAAGGAATACATGGGTGGAATTCTGTCCATTTAAAAATTCCATGTGCATGTTATCCACAACATATAAAAGGAAACCCCTCTCCACTCCTTTACACTCTTCAAAATCCAATTATTTTCTGCCAAAAAAACCAAAAACTCATTCCTTCATACCTACCCTCATTCTATAATTATTGGTTTGGTCTAAATGTAAAACTAGGAAGGATTTTAGATAAAACCATTATAATTTTTCTTAAGAAGAGGTAATGCCCTTAACATCACATTTTATTTTATTTCTTATTACACCACAATAAATTATTAATTGAAAATGATAATATAATAAAATAATTTTATTATATAAATTTAGATTTTTTTGAGTTTATATCTTGGCATAAATCCATTCCATCCTCTCTCATATTGGATATGAAAGCATTGATCGTGTGTACAGCGCGCTACCGCCTCATGAATCGATATAATTTGTTTTCCATCACTTATTCTCAAATCTATATATAATTATATATATAATAGTTATATATTATATTATATATATATATCTCTATATAATTATGTCATCACATATACCTCCATACCTTCCATTTCATATAGAATATGACAATTTTGTTCATGTATATGATGGACTACCACTCCATTAAGTGATGTGAATTTGTTTTCACTAGTACTTTATGTGGAAGTTAAAAAAATTATAAATTTAATGAATATACCAGATATGTATATATAATTAAATTACCTATATAAAATTAATATATAATCGAATTCTATTCCCTTTCATCCATTAAGGAAATGATAATTTCGCTCGTGTGTACGTATGGCCTACCGTCTCAATGAAGTTATACGATTCATTTTCCATGATCAAAATTAAATAATGATTATAATGATTTATATAATGATAAAAAAATTTATTTATAACATTAATATCATTCTGGATATGATGTAACTATATGGTATGTTCATGATCTATAACAATCATGATTAAACATTCCATAGAAAATAAGGTAACTAACAACCATAACAATAGTGGTAATGTAAGATTATAAATGAATTGGTAATAAGATGTTAAAAAAAGATAATATATGATATTATAAATAATAATAATATTATGTTATATTTTAATAAAATATTTTTGACCTCTATGCATGAGGTTAAAGAGATCTACATTAAAGGGATGTGTTCGGTATGGGTTTTCAGAACTCAATTTCCATTCCTTTTATTATATGTCTACATCCTTGATTACATTATGATAATAATATGTGTGAAACAAACTTTTATTTCTATATTTTAATATTTTCACATTTATTTTTTCTACATTTTTAACATAATAACTTTATTTATTAACTCTCACTTCAATGATATGAACATTTAAAATGGTTTTCTCTCAAAACATTCTTCTTTGAGAAACATGTTCTTTTATTAACCTAGTATCATTTAAATAGTTTATATACTTTCCCATTGTATATAATATCATGAATAATTCCTAATTAATGATATCCTATGATAAAATTGATCTAATAAATTCATGGGATTATATTATTCAATATTTATCGAATTTGTAAGGGTTTATGAGTCAATATTATTTGAATCATGATTGATTATGATTGAATTTCCATTTTTAAAAATTATTTAATCATTTCATAATAAATTTATCTATTTAGACCCTAGTATCTTGGTGGTAGTTCAGGATACCATTAAATTGTAATAAGATACAAAGAATCACATCTTTGTGGATAGAATTGTATATTAGTATTGTAAAACTAGACACGTAATTTAAAATTTCATTACATTTTAATACATAAAAACACATAAATAATATTCATTTGTAATTAAATTATCCCCCTTATCATGTCTCTTTATATCTATAAAAAATTAATTCCTCCTATCCTGGATAAAATAAAAAATAATAATAGTGTATGTTTAGATTCATAGTAATGGTAAGAGTACAACAAAAGCTATGAATTAATCATGAATAATATATATGGAATGGTAAATAATTAAAAAACATCATTAAATATATAAATTTAAAATAATATATAAGGAATAAAATATGATAAAATAATTCCATATAAATATTCAAACATGCATGAAACGTAACCATGGATATTCTAACTAATAGAATAATCACATGAAATATCAATAAATTAATTCGTATTGATGGAATGCATATTTATAGAAATATAAATCATACTATCAGTGATTTGTGCCAAAAATATAATAATATAAATTATTCATCCCCATAGTATAATATTGTCAATGATTCAATCAAAGAATCTATTACTGTCAAGGATTCGTTTCATGAATCTAACAAATGTGTAAGGCCTTGACCAAAACCATATATATTATGTCTCATGAAGCTAACTGATGCCACAATGGGCCATTGGGGGACCTTACCATCACATAATAAGATAATATATTTCCTCATATAAAAGGGTTGAAACATATTCATCAAAAAATTCATATTAAAAACTAGAATAAAAATTTTAAATACTCCCCCCATAAATAAAAATATTCATAGAACATAGAAGGTAAATGAATAAAAACAAAATAGTACATCCCCAATTAAGAAGATCATAAAAAATTTATAAAAATAATAAGGATGATATCATTACATCATATATCCTATAGAGGAAGGGTAAATGGTTGTTGTATTTGATGAATACATATATCCTAAAAATAGCTTCTAAAATATTCTTGAGGAAAATATCATTTTCCTTTTTAATTAAATTTTGAAAATAATTTTCATTGAAAATTAAATTAAAAACAATTTCATAAAAAATAACATCACAATATTGAAAAGGAATCTTCAATGAAATTATGGTCATGTTAGTAGGTAATTATAAATATGTATTAATGAATATTTAATTTTCATGGTAAAAAGGTAATAAATATTAAATGATCCAAAACTGACAACAAAATTCCATTGAAAAAAATATTCTCAATAGAAAAATGGGTAAAAATTTATTTTAATAAATCATTTTGGTATGGTTAAAGAAAAAATTTAATTTTTTTAATAACATGGATTTCTATGAAAATAGATTTCCCACTAGAGAGAAATGATATCTGATTTTATTAAAACATTTAGTCAATTAATTTAATTACCAATGATTTGATTAATGGTACTATTTCATGAATAAATAATGAATAACAAGAGAAAAATAAAATATATTGATTTCATCATGAATATATCAAATAATACACCCAAATAAATGTAAACATAATCCATCAAGAATAATGACTACATTCTGAACTAAACAGTTACCAATGTGTTGAATTTTTCTATTGAAAGACCCATGAATGAAATAAAATTAAGTGAAACAATATACATCACGATGATTAAGTAATTGATGATATATTAGAAAAAATATATTTATATACACCACATAAAATAAATTAGTGCTTTATATTGAATATGTCCCACAAAAGTATAATTGACTAGAAAAACCCCTACCTCACCCATGATTTTAATCATAATTTATTAAAAATAATATATAATGTTAATTACCATGTTATTAAAATATATAATAACAATAAATATATTTAAAATATCATATATTATCTTTTAGAAACACCATATCACACATTATTTAATATTTTTTCATTTTTTATTGTTTGTGATGTTAATTACGTCGATTTTCAAGAATATTTGGATATTTTATTTTTAATTAACATTAATAAAATCATAAATTAATCATCTCTAGAAATTTTAACATAATATAAATATCATATATATTAAAATAATTATTATTTAGATTAATCTATATATATTTGGTGATAGGAAATAAAATACACCATCCATGGGGACAACATTCCATATGTACGCATGAATGTGTTTTCCATTTTCTTAAAATATTCAAAGAATATATATATATATATATATTATAATTCTATGATCATTTTTATGTCATATATATTACATATTTTTATGCAACTCATCCCTAATACATTCCACATAAAGCGCAAATGAATCAATCACTTCATGAGGCTGTAGTCCGCTATACAGACAAGCACCACAATAAAATTCCAAAAAATGGAAATCATGAAGGTATGTGTAATATAAAAATTCCATAAGAATAAATAAATATATAATAAAATATATATCAAATATAAATATAATTTCCATCATTATTCCCATTCATAATGGGTGGTCATGGAAAAAATGACATTGGTTTGTGTGGTGGTAGTCCATTTTAGACAAAAACTATTTTTTAATAACAAAATTGATTTATGTTTTTTTGGCTTTAGGTAACATGATTAAGATATAGATATAAATTTTCATGGGATAAATTTTTGATATTTTATAATACTAAAACAAAAAAATTTAAGGGGACAAAAATTCTAATTGATGAATGTTACATACTATTTTGATATCTCATTTGGTTTACCAAAAAGTCCATTCATGGTTAGATTTATGCCAAAATAAAGGGTTCTAGGATTAGAGGAGGTAATTTTTAATTTTATTTTGAAAGGTTTTGGTAAATACAAATGGATTCATAGGTGTGAGGATGTGGGGAGAGTGAATGTCCTTTTATAATGGAAGAGTAGGGGCATATTTGTAAATACCCAAATGTATTCACTGTTGAGAGATCTTCAATATAGTCTCTGGACTAAAATAGAAGAATATTATGTCATTTTAGACTAGTATTCCTTACATTAAAAAAATAAAATATCGTGGACCATAATTGTATAGTGTCTCTAGAAACGTGAAAAAATGAAGTTCTATCTTCATAAAAGATCATCAAACATCTCTTGTAAAGATAAACCCCCATATTAATCCTAATTAAATCCTTTCATCCTAATATGGAGAAAGGAAAAAATAATATGTGGTGATCTCAAATTCATAGTAACGGTAAACGAGGAGGTATGAAAGAATAATAATCTACATAAGGGTATGTGAACATGATTGTATCATTTGTAGATAATGCCCTTCATATCCATGATCGTAATCAATAGTCATGTAATAATAATTGGAAGTTCATAAGAGATTAAGCATAAGAGAATTGAGAGCATAATATATGAAAGCATAACTATAATGACCCCAACCTAATTAGAAAAGAGATAATTCTTTAATTTATTTCATTAGTATATATAAATGGATGAGACATCGAAAAGGACTGAATAGTTTTGTAATTAGGTTTACCAAATTATGTATATGAATTTTTCATTACAATGTGGAATGAAATAAAACATAGTAACTATATTGGAAACACCCATAAACGTATAGATTATCATTTCAAGTCATTCGTAATATAAATCTTCAAATACTATGAAAAAATAAACATATGAAATGGGTGAGCTCAAATGCGTAGTACATATAAGTATTAAAAAAGAAGCACAAATATAAAATAAGGCTTGGTGAGTGACAAAAAACACAGGGTATTAAAAATAAACATGATCATAATATGGTAGAACTTATAACTGATGAAATAAATCCATATAACTAACCATAAGAGTATTAACCATAGTCATGGATATTCACTAGTCAAATTTTTAATGTCTTATCAATTACTAACATCATAATGAGGGAATTCATAATTTTGGATATCTGAAACACATTTCCAAGGCCTCGACTATGACTTTTGAAAATACTAGGGTAAGCCCTCGGCCGACAACAAAATCTATTTTTCTCATGTGACCCATAAATTAATGAAATGAATATAGAAAGACCCAACCATCTCATTATATGTCAAATTCATTACTCCTATTAATGGGTCTAAACATAAACTACCGGAACATATGAAATGTAAACAATATTCCCCAATATGAAATCATAATCGCTAACCAATCTGAGTAGCATGGTGAATCTTATTAAGATAGAAAATACATAGTCAAAAAATGCATAAACAATTTAATAACATATTGTATATGAAAATAATTAGATATAAATCTCAATACTTCATAAAATTAAATAGAGGTGTTTAAATATATGAAAATACTAAAATAAAATCATCTAGGATTTCTTTAGAGATATACCCTTTATTACTTTGCAAAGAAAGTTTATTTAAGAATAATAATTTTTATTGATGATGATTGTTTTTGTGAAACCAAAAATGAAAAAATATTTTTTTTTTCTGAAAAAATATCGATTTTATAAAAATAATGGGGTTTAAAATAGAACATGTATGGTTCTCGAAAATGGGTATAAAATTGGGCCATTCAAATTAATTGGTCTTGTGTATCGTGATGAAATGAGAAGAGAACTTTGTAAATATTTTATTATCCCATAAATGAACGATGTAATGATCTAGATATATTATTTTGGAAAATATATATTCATATATTTGAAAAATTATATAAATACAATGAAAAATAAAATTGGTGTATAGAAGAATAAATCATAACCTGAATTAAAATGAATGATCAAGAAGAAAACCCATACCTTATGTCCGAATATGTTATAAACATGACCATAAAATCATGAATAATAAAATAAAATAATTTAATTAATTAATTAATCTCCTTATATAAAATTATTTTATTTATTATAATGTTGTTAAGTTTATTTAATATTTTTTTGATGAGTTATGGAATACAATTTTGTTTCTCGGGAGAGTTTGTTTCTATAGTTTTCACGATCACTATAATTTTATGTGAGTATGGTATTTCATGTGGAATCAGTATAATTCTCTATAATTGAATTTATATAGTATTAATGGACATAAACATGTTTAAATGTTTATATATATCATTTTGTTTTTTGGTATGGGGAAGAATCATTAGATAATACATTTAATGATAATCGTTTCCATTATTATGGAAGCTATTGATCATAACGTACTCATTTTGTTTTATCATCTAGTATTATGTAAATATTTTTATTATATAAAATATGAAATGTTTCAATATATATATTATATTATATTTTAACCAAAAAAATGGTATCATTACTTTCCTTGATGGAGAAATTGGGGAAGGAAAATCCGCCATCCATGAAGGTAATAAATCAGCACCTCAAGGATGAGGATTTCATTTTTAATATAATAGAGAGGGAGAGAAATGATTTTGAGTAAAGATATTACATTATCATGACGTAATTCTATAAAATAAATGATTGTAGATCATTCATGATCATTAGGATATAGGAGGTGAGGAGATAATAATAATAAAATATAACCGGAAAACAAATTAAAAGAAAAAAGATAGAGGATTTTACCTCTTGAGTACTCTTTATTTAGATTATCCAAGAAGGGTTTGGTTTTTGATCATTTTCAAGATTAGGAGCTCCTATACATGGGTAATATTAATTTGAATAGGTTTGGTAGTATATTCGATAAGGCTCAAATGTTGTCTGGTGCGAAGAGAACGGGTGGCGAGGGGTGGCATTTCTAGTGGAGGAGAGGGGTTGTTTCTCATTATTTTATTCATTATTTTACTTTATTCTCAAGCAAACCAATAGTGTTGATTATTGTGACTAAATATAGTAATAAGTCCCTTTGAGTTTTAAATATGAGTTCTTAAATCATCCAATCTTCACTTATGAATCAATAAATCTTGTATTTATCATTTATCGTAAATTATCGTATTTTAATTATCACAAGAAAATTATGTATTTTAGAAAAATCCAAAAGATTCAACCTAACCATTTTTAAGTCTATATAACTTAAAAACTAACTCTATTTTATGAGAATAATTTTCTAAACATGATGGTTGAAAATTTTATTTTAAACCACCATTAACACAAAAAATACAGATTTTAAATCTAGAAATGATTTTATAATAATTTCAAAAATTAACTAAGGTCTCATAAAATTATTCTAAAATAACAAGACACATTAATATTTATTTTTGTACACATTTACAAAAAATAATTTTATTTGAAATAATTTTATTTATTATATAATTTTAATTAAATATTTATGATTCACAAAAATACCAACTACAAATTAATAATTTTTTAAATATTAATTTACCATACAATAATATAATGATATATTTAATTGTCTTATAAGATTCCAAAATATTCTTTATAAAATCATGGGTGAGGTTAAAATTCACTCTACCGTTTTACTATTCATAAGGGTCATTTTACTATTTTAAAGGTCAAGTTAAAAATTTTATTAGTATAAGTTCCTTAAAATCTAGAAATACCTATTGTTTCATTTATTCTTCGTTTATGATGTATGTTTTATGTTCTCTTGGTTATTTTATGTAATCTATAAAATATGAAATAAACATAAAAAGGGAGATTTAATTGATAGAGTTCTTGGTCGATACATTCTCCCCTAATATAATAATTGTGTCCTTGAAATTTCTAGATTGTCACATCACAAAATGATTTGGGTAGTTCGTCATCATATGCTCCTCCATATCCCCCAGCGCATGCTAAAATTTATTATTATTACAAAGAACATTTAGCACCCGAGATGTCCAATTTTTCAATGCCAGTTCATTAGTGTCTAGAATCTGGATAGGCACTTTAGAGTAAGACAACTCATGCACCAATTCTATTCCTTCATAAGTGGGTACAAGTGTTTGGTATGTCATTTACTTCCATAACAAGGAGACAAGGAAAACATTGTGTACCTTATAAAGGCTACTAATAGTTTCCAAAAAATATTCCACACCTCCAATTCCTTCCAGTATATCAAAATTCCCAATGTACCTGGGGCAAAAATTCCCTTTCTTCCCAGATATAAAAACACACTTCCATGGAGATAATTTCAATAAAATTCTATATCCCACTTTATATTCAAAATCCATCCTTTTATTATCAGCATAAATCATTTTATTTCTTTTAAATTTTATGATTTGTTTTAGAATAGTCTTTACCTTTAATATTGTTTCATCTACAATACAAGAGCCTACAAGCTCTATTTCACTAAATTCATAACAAAAGGTTTTTATACATAAACACATTCCATAAAATGCTTAATATAGAAGCATTTTAATATTTCAATGGAAATAATTATTGAAGGAATACTCTAATATAGAGAAACACTATTCCAATAAACCATGAAAATCATGTAAGTACGATCTCAATATATCTCCTAATTTTTGGATCGTCATTTTTGACTGCCTGTTAGTATGAAGGTGATATGATGTAGTCAAATGATGCTCAATATCTAATTATTTTTGTACAAATTCCTAGAATTTCAGTGTAAATATTGAATAATGATCAGTCATATTTGATAGAGGTTCTCCAATGCACGTTTTTCCTCAGATGTGATAAAAGAAAATTTATTTTCGAAATTCCACACAATGGCTGACCAGGGTCATCTCACACGAGGAGCGTTGCAGTCAGTACATTTACTTATTCTAGTTCTCCTATTCTAATTTGTTTGTGTTTTTTTTAATATTTATTGAAAAAAATGTTTCTAAGGGTTTTCCAAAACATTCAATTAAAAGAATAAAATAAAAACATTAAATTTAAATGTTGATGAAGATGCTAACAGAATGAAATAAGGGATGAAAGAACTTGGTCCTAGGGTTCGATAACACGGTTTCATTCATTGTTCATTTATTTTTAAAACTCAATTTGATAATTAATTTTATGAAACAATTTTTTTAAAATTTAATTTCATTGATTTATTAACTGTGTTATCTTAGCATTCTTCTAGCACACCAAACCACATATTCTCTAATTATCCACTTGGAAAACACGTCAACTGAGAATGTTATCCCAAAAAGACTCAGATCCACCTTATGTCGTTACTTACCTTATAAGAACCTCATATCCACTATATTATGGGGTTTAATACCATATGGGAGGGAAAATGAATTAATCAAGGAAAATAAATAGTTTTGGAAATAGTGTTGTGGTGGACGACCACCGATGCCATGCAATATTCCCACCTCTACGACAAATGAATTTAAAATATTTTGAATTTGAAGTGAAATAATGATGAACATCATGAAAACCACTCCCATGGCCAGACATCGGGCTAGTAACATTCCATTACAAATTTATTATAGATCATGATGGAGACAGGGAAGAGAGATATTGAGATAAGTTGAGTTTAAAGAAAAATAATGATGGAAAAAGAAACAAGAAACAATTTGATAAAAAATGAATGTGATACATTTAAAAGAAAAAAAATAATATAAAAAATATATATTTCCAAATGGACCTTATCCTCTTCTCCTTGGTTCACCAGATGATGTGGGGATGGGATGGAATGATTTGAGTGGGAGGAGATCCCTTCCTTTTATAGGTCAAATTCTTCATTTGAAAGGTTGTTGCTTTTTGGACCCATTGAATGGAACTTTAACGTGTTTCCCCATTCATAAAATATGTTTATAATGGTCTTATACATGCACCCTCCAAATTACCACTTAATTAGACTTCTTATTTATGAGTTATGAAATTTTTATTTACTGTTAGATTTTATGTACAATGGTTCTAAGAAGATTATTTTAAAATATTTCATTTAATGGAGAACTAAATTGACTATAAACTCTATGAAATTTATTTGGGAATCATAAATATCTATCATTGTTCCATTCCAAGTGGAAGATCCTAAATTGGAGGTGTGTAGAGTTAGTTGTTCATCTGTTACTATGATGGGGTCCAAGTTGTGCGCCCAGAAAATTTCCCAACTTTATTTACATTTTCATGAATTTAGATGCTCGAATCAGCCCCTGGTCTAAAAGAAAAAGATGAAGGAAATTAAATAAGAATATAAAAAAAATTAATTAATCAAATTGAAATTATATTTTTATTAAATGGGGAAAATAACCATGACCTAAAAATATGTAAAAAATACACAATCAAGAACATTACACAATTTCCTAAAAAACTCATCATAAATTGAAAATTGATCTATATAATCTCAAATAGATAATTTAATAGCATTAAATAATTAAAATACAAATAAAAATTGAATAAAATATTACATCCATCAATTCAACCACACTAAAACTATGCTTTAACCCAATCATAAAATATCGACATGGAATAGAGAGGACAACAATGTTAACAATACTCAAATTCTAAAGAAATAAAATTAACAATTTTAAACATCAAATCAAATTTTAAATAATTCACATGATGTGTCAATTTAATTTCTAATTTTCAAATAAATGTTTATTTCATGTATTTTACTTGTCCCCTTTGAAAAATGATGGAGCTTCGCCTTTCATTCATTCAAGATCATGAATTCCTTTTTAATAAACATTCCAAATCATGATCTACCTCACTTTTCTATATTTTCTCTCATCATTCATGATAAAATTCAAATGGAGTTATGCTTATATAAGGAGAACATGATAATTATCCATAATATTTTAAAAACTACTATATCCACTTCTTAAAGACAAAAGGCACATAAAATCATGAGTACTTATCAATAAATGTTGAAATAAATCTGGAGAATATGGTTGGTGGGATATGATATTTTAAAAATTAAGGCTCAAGGAGGAGGTTTATCACTTAAGTACAATTCATGATATCAAAAAGTGTAATGAAATTATCCCTTCAAATTATCAATACCCAGTTCCCCTAAACTCAACATAAAGGATATGATCAAGTTTGAATAATAAATTATTTGTGTGACCTGTAGAATAATTTTATTTACTTTTTTTCTTTTTTCCTTTTTCATCCAAAATGTATTATTAGATCATTCCTCACATCAATCACCTAAAAAATATGATCAAAAGATTATCATTTTGGAAAATGGTGATTTTTTGATCTCCCAAAACACAACCCATCTTTCTTTTTTTTCTCTTTTTCCATTTATTTAATTCTAAAGGGGAATAGATTAAGTACATGGAATTATTCCACAACCATTAAAAATTACCAATATATTACCACCACCCGTTTTTCATACAATGTAAAACATCCCATCAAACATGATTCCATTCACCCCCACAAATTATCTTTAACATATCAAGAAAATACCAAGCCTGGGGTATGAATGGATATAATTTTTGTGAAACATGAATCCTCCCTGTAAAGGCCATTCATGGTCTATATGGGATAAATGAAGGATTGATGTATTGATGGTATTTTATGGATAAGTTCTTTTCAAAAGATTCCGCAATCATTTTAAATTATTTTTTTACCTTCATTTCTTTGATAAGTATAAATGCATGTTATGGAAGGTGACATATCCCAAGATCAGTCAAGAAATATGCACAAGAATAAACAGAAATTACTTTGTATAGAAATCCTCTTGGTAATGAGGCATATGATATTTTTACAATCACTCATGGAATGATCAATAATAACAAATACATGCACATAAATTTTAGAAAACCATAACATGAAAAATGGTAGATAAATTTCATTTACAAAAACTAGTCAATTCTATAAAATCACGAGTCATCATTTCAATAACAATTTTTCACCATAAACTTTAAATTTTCCATCTTACTCATTCAATATTATTAACATTCAAATCTAAATCATGGAATCGTTGTATTCCTAAGAAATACATTTCACCTATATATGTCAAGTAGAGAATAATTCAAGTGTGGGAAAGAAATTTTATATTTAAATCCCATATCATGATTTAGAAAAAAAAATTAAGTATTTTAATAGCTAAAAATTAAAATTGAACTCTCTTTTTAATTAAATATGTAGTCCTCTTCCACAAATTATGGGGGTTACTTCTACAATCATGATCCAATAGAATACAATTACTCAATTAATCACAAGGATCATTTTATTTAAGCGCAAAATGAAATATGGGATGGGTTATATGAAGGAATTATAAAAAAAGTAAATTTTAATTTTAATTCCATTAAAGAATTTAAGAATAAATCATAGTATGATCCCACAAGTGGGCCCTGAATTTTTACTTCCTGTAGTGGGCAGTATTAGCTATTATCCATAATCTTATAGTGGGTGGATCTTGTTTGACATGAACCTCTATATGTTGTCATTAAAATCATGAAGTTCATTGTTCTTGTTAAAGATGACTCTATGGATAGAGTACATCAGATCAGATCCTTGTCAATGAGGTATATCTGGCATGGCGGGGGTATGACGAATTATGGAACCTCTTTTATAGTTGCTACATGTGTAACCTCATTCTATTCTTGTAATCCCTAAAGATTAAATTATATGTAATGAATGATCTCATGGTGTCCCTCAGTAGGTGCATCTTCTTTTTCCTCATCATCCTTCTAGGCATAGTATGAGGCAGGTGATTCTGAAAATTCATAAAAGATTGGAGTTATACTCAAATTGGTTTCAATAAAATAAAACGAGTTTATTTCAACAATTTATCATAACCCTGAATCGGTTCATCTCAAATCTCTCACATTGTGTAAAGTGCCTCTTGAATTTGATTTAAATTAGATGTAGGTAGGTAATCGGGATCCCCCACCTAGATTTTGGCTTCAACTTCATGGATTTATTTAGTGAAATCTAAGAAGAGCAGTGGCACTCTATTATTGGCCTTGAATCTTTGAACGTCATTATAGAGTTCATCAGCCATGGCTATCAATTCTTCAAGCGAGATCCATGTTTCTATTCCTGTTCCCTTATTTTGAGCATTATTATTAGTGAACCCCCCTTCATTGGGGTTCCTCCTTTCTATAATCTATTTTCTTTCCTTGAACATTAGATTAATCATTACATGAATTGAAAAGATGGTCATTTAAAAGCATCATTGGAAAAGGAATTTTTTAGTATGTTTTTTAATAAAATAAAGAAGATTTATTTTTACAAAAATGTGAATATTGAAAAAGTGATCGAAATAATTTCTTATCTCCCTAGAAACAGTGCTAGCTTTGATACACGCCTATCATAGGTCTTGGTAAATGAAAATAGATTTTATTAATGCAGCACATTGGCTGACCCGGGTTATCTCACATGAGGATTATTGTAGTTTGTTCAATCACTTATTCTAGTTCCCATATTCTATTTTTTTTGTTTTTTTCATATTAATTGAAAATGATGATTTTAATGGTTTTGGAAAACATTCAATTAAAATAATTAAATGAAAACATTAAATCTAAATGAAGATGCATATACTAATAAGAAGGAAATTATGGAAGAAATAACATGGGATTAGGTTTGGATAATATGAGTTCATTCATTATATATTTATTTTTTAAATTCAATTTGATAATTAATTTTATAAAATCTCATTAATGAAATAATTTTATTAGATTTATTGATTGTGTTATTTTAGCATGTGTCTGGCACACCAATCCACACATACTCTAATGGTCAACAAGGATAACATCTTAATATAGAATTATATCCCAATAAACCATGATTCATTATATGCCGTTTCATCCCTTATTAAAACCCTAAATCCACCATATAAATGGTCGGACTATGATAAAGTACAGAAAATGAAATAATCATGGAAATAAAATTAATTTGGAAATAGTATCGTGATTGACAACCACCGCACACATGAAATAATTCTTCTTACACCCAAAATATATTTAAAACATTTTGATTATGATATAAAATAATTAAACACACTCTAAAAACCTCCCACAAGGCCATGCCTCAGGTCAGTCACCTACCTCTACAAAGTGATTATATATCCCGATGGAGAGAGGGAAGATAAAGAAAGAGATTATTAGATTTTGGAGATAGAGAAAGATGGAAGAAGAAATGGGAAATACGTTAATAAAAAATAAATTTTTTACATGTAAAAGAAAAATAAATTAAAAAAAATAAAGAAATAAAATTCCTAAATGGCTCTTGGCCTCCTATATATGGTGCCTCAGATGGTGTGGGGATGGGAAGAAATGATTTCAGAGGGAGGAACTCCCTTCCTTTTATTGGTATAATTTTTTCCTTAAAGGTTTTTCATGTTATGGACCCATTAAATTGACCATTCATGAATTTAAACCTTCATAAAATTTGTTCATAATTTTCTTCTCCATGAACCCTCTAAATTAATGCTTAATTAGACACCTGATTTTGGAGTTATGAAGTTTTTATTTAATGTTACTTTTTCTAGACAAAGGTTCTAGGACACTTCAAAATATTTTTCCCAATGGACACCTTAATGGATTTAAAACACCATGTAATTAATTGGGGAAATGAACATACGTATCCTTGTTCCATTCCATGTGGTAGAAACAAAATTGGGGGCGCGTAGAGCCAGTTTTGCATCCGTTAATGTGGTTGGTCCTACAATGTGCACTGGGAATATTTCCCATCATCATTGAATTTTTCGAGCATCTAGATGATCGAATCATCCCATGGTATGCAAGACAATGTTCAAGAAAATCAAAGAAGTATTTCAACAAAAAAGGAATCAATCAAATTGGAATTTCAATTTTAAATAAATGTCAAAAATACCCTTGACATAAAAATATGTAAAAAATCAAGAATTATGTACTTTTCTCATTTTTTCTCAAAACATATCATAATTCCAAAATCAATCTATATAAGATAAAATTAATAATTTAGCTGGAATAAATCACTATAATAAATAATAAATATAGAAAATATTAGATCTATCGTGCTCCATGAAGTCTTACCACTTTATTAAGATAGAGTCATGAAAGGCTCTCATGTGTAAAATCCTCCCTTATAGTAAGTAAATGTGCTAATTTTGTAATTCAATCAACAATCTACCATATAAAATAAATTTTTTCGTCATGTTTTTGTAATTACATTGAAAAATACACAATGATGTCATCCCATTTCCATGTACAATTATGAAGGGGTTTCCTGACACCTCTATGATTTTTCTTTTAGCCTTCACCGGTCGACAGACTAAAAATAATGATACAAAATTAGAAATTTCTCACTTCATATTATATCACATTAAATATTCCATCAGATATCTATAGATCGTAGTGCTACCATGGTGTATAAAAAATTTGATCTATTGAAATCATCTAATAAATCCCCATTTAGCTCGGGTATAGAGGGAACTCATATCCCCTACCAAAATTTCATAATTATATCCTCACACACGAAGTCTAGAAAGAACCCATCATTCATATCATTAATTTTCTTTTGATGATTCTCATCATTCAACTGGAAACATATAATTATTTATAATAAATATGGTTGGGAAAAGAGTTGAAAAAATAATGTTGTTTCACCTTCATTAAAAATTACCATATCCATTTTTTCTAGATACATGTACACATGATCTTTAACAATCCATATTTGGTTAGAACTCCATGATCCTTTCTACTCAAAGAATATGATAACTTATTTTCCTTCCAAGGGTGGTACTGAATTGAACAATCATAATCCTTGAATATACCAATCCATCACATTTTCCTCTTGTAGAGTTCATTATATTTGATGTTATATTTTAAACTCTTGTGATCTTTATATACTCACATATTTAACCATATAGATAGTGCCTCCATATTTTATGAGAAAATTATACAGCTAGTATCTAAAGATCATGAGTTGTTTAGTTCTATTCATGATTTTTAATCGTCTTGATGCATATGAGATAAGTCTATCATTATTTATAAGGACACGCCTGATTCATTTTTTTGACACAACATGATAAATCACCAACCCACCATTACGTGATGGAAGAGTTGGGATCAGAGAATTCACTAACATCCAATTTAATTCTTCAAAATATTCTTCAATTTTTTTTCTATTTGAACTGAAACCCTTTATTGGTATTCTTGGATAATGGGTTGGTTAATCATGTGAAGTTATAAATAAACACTCATAATATCCTACTAAACCAATAAAACTACAACTCTCGGTAACATTCATTCTTGAAGTCCATTCATGAACCACATTTGTCTACATAAGACCAACAAGGATTTCATCCATAGAGACAATATGTCCAAGAAAATAATCTTTTTGAATCCAGAATTAAAATTTTCTAAACATCCCATATAACTCTTTAATTATATAAGTTTTTAAAATAATACCCGAGTGATATTCATGATCCTCTCAGTATTTGGAGTATACAAAAATATCATTAAGAAATATTCAAAATAGTCATCAAGTTTTTCCTTGAAAACTCTATTCATTAGATTCATGAAAATATAGGGAGAACAAGTCAGTCCAAATGGAATTTCTATAAACTCATAATATACAGAGCTAGTTCAAAATGTTGTATTCAGAATATCTTCTTTCCTCACACCCAACTGATGATATCTAGATCGAAGGTCAATCATGGACAAATACTGATCTCTATTAATTTGAGCGAATAAATCATAAACACGAGGAAGAGGATACAGGTTCGTTATCATAATATAATATGTTTCTCTATAGAATATACATAGCCCTATGGATCAATCTTTCTTATTGAAAAATATAACATGGGAATCCCATGGAGAATAACTAGTGAACATAGATCCTTTATCACTCAATTCCTCTAATTGTTTTTTTATCTACATTAATTCCATTATGTCCATTCAATAATGAGTATTTCATATAGGCCTTTTTCAAAAAATTAAATCAATTGAAAAAACAATTTCTTACTCCGAAAGATGTCCACTTAATTCCTCAAAAAATATATCAACGTATTCATGTACAATAGGTACATTCTAAATTTGATGATTTGAAGATAATGTTTTCTCTTACTCAAAAAGGTTTTCATTTAGTAGAGCCATTGGGGGTGGATCTAGATGAGAATAATATGGTGAATTTTCTTCTCTAAAGATAAAGGATATTACACAATCCTCAAAAATCTTAATTTCCTTCTTATTTCAATATTTTTTTTCATCATATTTTGAAATAAAATCCATACAAATGAATAATTCACATTCGACCATAGTTATGATTATAAAATCCTAAGATAAATCACTTTTATATTCCATAATGGGAGGTTAATTACACATCCTTATTGCAATGAGACTTCCATTAGGGTTTTTAACTGGAAACTCCTTTGTTAAAGGGAATTGGGAATATCTAATTTTTAATGAAAAATTGGAATATGTAAAGAAATAAAATGATCTATAATAAAATAAGATTTTATCAAAATTTTAGGAGACAATTAATGTACCTACGACCACACTATCTGGAACATAAACCTCTGCTATTATGATCATATAAGCTTATCATTTCTCCTATGGACTTTTATGAGGAAAGTTTCCTTCACACTTCAAAAAATAATTTGAATAGTGTCCCATATCCATACAATTATAACATTGAACATTAAAAGATTCTTTATTTCCATTGCAATTAGGGGATTTGTAGACTTCTTCTCAACACATGTAACAATCTAATTTTCCTTTAAAGTAGGCTTTGGGGTGTTTCCTTCCACAAGTATCACATGTTGGAAATCTCCCATTATTTATTATTCCATTTATCCATTATTTCCTCCACCAACAACATTTTTTCTTTTTTCACTTAATTTCATAAGACTTAGAGAATATTTATTCTATCTTGATAGCAAATGAGACTATATATTCAGATGATGATAAATTGTTGGGTAATAGTTCCCTTCAGAGTAATGTTTTAAACGATCAAAGAATCGATCAATCTTGATAATTGGATTGCATATGTAGTCTGCAATAAGCATTTCATGTCTTGTAAATTTTTCAAAATACATGGATACATTTTCGTCATCATTTTTTCCACAGATTCAAGAATTTCCTTTCCATATCCACTCGTTGTTCACGAGGAAAATATTTTTCTAGGAAAATTTTCTTAAAATCCCTCCATTCCATATTTTTAATTATATTCCCCTTTATTTGAGTTTTTTATTATTGACCACCATTTATTTGGATCTCCTGAAATATTAAAAACTTATATGACAGCTTTTTCTCTTTGTTTAAATCTAAAGGAAATAAATATCATCTCTATGGAACATATCTACTACTCAATTATACAATTATTTGTAGTCCCATAAAATGATTGAGGTTGTTATCGCATAAAGTGTTATAATATTTCCCCTCCATGTTTTGGATCAAGATTCTTCAAATAGGTAAGGTTATTTTTCATAAACTAAGTCTGCTATCCTATTATAGTTATAAGTTTCTCATCACAAGTCACAACTCCAATAATAACATCATTATCATGCATATGAGGGAATACCTACATGAGATATGTGCATTGATAGAGTTTCCATTCCTTCCAATAGATTCAATTTCTAAATAATTACATACACTATATTAGGTTATAAATTGTAATTTATAATATCAAACTAGAAGAAAAATTTACATAAATTTATGTTTTATGCATAGATAATATCATAATCAAAAACATGTTTTTTTGGGATATATTTTCTTTTAAATCATTCATAATGGTTTTTATAGAATAGTTTACTTATCATAATAATATCCCCAAGGAGTGTCAAACCAGGTATTTAGTAGGTCCCATTTTCAAGTGCGTGGTTACCTAGAGTCAGGCCTTGGACACCTTGTAAGAGTTGTAACCCCTATGTATATCTGTTATAAAACAACACACACCTCTACTATCTAGACATGTATTTATTTCTAGGATGATTCACAAAATTTTAACCTTAAAAAATTTTAGGATGTTATTCTATTTTCATCCTCAATGTCCATCTTAGGGTTTTGTCCACTAATCATTGTTTTCTAAATCTAGTTTTCATGGTTTCTACTACACTTCCTAGTATTCAAACTATAAATTCCCCAACCTGAGTAACACAGAGATAGTTCCTTAATTTATTACAATAGAATATAATCTTGGAAGACACATACTAAAGGAACAAATACATTTGTAGTTTTGGAAAGAATTGTTACATATTTAAACTTTACATTAAAACATGAAATGAAGAAAACCTAGTAACTATATTCGAAACACCTATAATATTATAGATTATCTTTACAAGTCATTTATAATATACATATTCACATCTAGTGAAAAAATAATCTTATAAAATTTGTTTCATTGGATGCTAAAAAAGGATATTTAATATAGTGGAAGAATTTAAAAACAAAAGTCATGGTAAGTGACAGAAAACACATTCCATTAATTGTAAACATGAGAAAAATCTGGTAAAAATATAAAAAAATTTAAATAAATCCACATAACGTATCTTAAGAGTAAGAATAATATTCATGTATATTATAAAATTAAAATATCACATGGTTTATCAATTACTATTATCCGAATGAGGTAATGCATAATTTCATACATCTTAAACATATCGCCAATGTGTCTTCCTTGATGTCTAAAAATACCAGGGTAAGGCCTCAGCCAGAACCCAATTCTTTTTGTCTCATAAGACCTACCGTTGCATCAAGGGGATATGGGGTGCCGAAAAAATTACTTGATATTTCCAATTCATTCCATGTATGAATTGGGATAAATATAATCAACATGAACATATGAAATGTAAACATTTATCCCTAATTTTTAATCACAAGCACTAACAAATCTGAGTAAGTTGGGGAATGGTATTAAGGTAGAATATTCATAGTAAAACCGATCATAAACCATTTAATAACATATAGGATATGAATATAATAATATATAAATCTCAATAAAAAAATATAATTCAATAGAGGTGTTTAAATATTTGGAAATACTATAATAAAATCAATGAGGAATTCTTGAGAGAAATACCCTTTTAACTTTACAAAGAAGTGTTCTTTTGGGAATTTTTTTTATCTCAAGATTTTTTGTGTAAAAATAAAGAAGGAAAAAAAATATTTTTTAATCACATAATTAAATATTTTATAAAAATTATGATTTATTAAAATAGATTATGTATGGTAACTGAAAATTAATTATAAATCCAAATCTTCCCTTTAGTCTAGCTTGTGTATCAAGAAGAAATCAGAAGAGAACATTGTAAAAAAATTATTATACCATCAAATAATGATGAAATGATCTTGATATATTAATTTTTAACACACATATATATAATTTTTAAGAATTAAAAAATATAATGAAGTATAAAATTTTTCTGTAGACAATTAAATAATAACCCAAATGAAAATGGCAGTTTTGGAAGAAAACCCTTACCATATGCCCGAATGTGTTTTGAACATTACATTAATGTCACATATAATCAAATTGAATACATTAATTAAATAATTAATAATATTATCTACATTTATGTTATTTATTATAATTTTATTATGTTTAGTTATGGCATTTATGATGAGTTATAAAATAAAATTTTATTACTTCAGAGTATTTGTTCCCTTCGTTGTCAGGGTCAATATACTTTTATATGAGTATGGAAGTTCATGTGGAATGGGTATAATTGTGAAAAATTTAATTTATATGATATTAATGAGAATAAATAACTATAAATGGTTATATATATATAATTTGGTTATATGGAATGAGGATAAATCATTTGAAAAGACATTTCGTGATAATCGTTTTCATTAGTAAGAATGTTATTGATCATAACAAACTCATTCTGTTTTATCATTTAGTATTATGTAAATATGTTACATCCAGAACATAAGAAAGGTTATAATACATATATTATAGTCAGGATAACCATAAAAATGGTTTCACTACCAGCCTTGAAGGATAATTTTAAGAACCATAATCCATCGTCCATGAAGGTTGTAAATCAACACCTCTCGGAAAAAGATTTATTTTTTAAAATAAAAGAGAGGGAGAGGAAGTAGTTTTAGTAATTATATATAATTAACAAGATATCATTACCATATATATATATATATATATATTATACTATATTTATAATGATCCTATGGACAGAATAGATGAGGAGATAATAAAAAAATAATATAACTTAAAATAATCAAAATGAAAAAGGAAGAGTATTTTGGCTCTTGAATATCCCTCCTTAAAATCCTCATTAAGGGGATTGGTTATGGTATTTTTTAATACGAAGAGATCATGGAAGTGGGGAATAGTAATGGGGAGAAGGTTTCCAGAAATATTGAAATTCTCAATGCATGAATGTGTTAGGAGAAGGGGTGGTGGGGGGATATTTATAGTGTATGAGAGGGGTGATTTCTAAATATTTTTGGCATTATTTTGTTATTTTTCTCCAAAAAACCAATAGTGTGGCTTCTTATGACTTAATAAATTAAAAATTCAGTGTGATTTGATATAACAATTCATATATCATCCAAAAATCACCTACAACTCAATAAATCGTGTATATTTCATTTATCATAAATTACCATATTTTACTATTAAAAACTAAAAATCAGGTATTTAAAAAAAATCCCAAAACATTTACCCTAATAATATATAAATATATTGAATTTAAAAATGAACTCCATTGAATGAAAATAGAATTCCAAATATGAGACTTTTAAATTTTACCTAAATCCACCATTTACTCAAAAAATATAGATTATAAATCTATAAATGACTTTATAACACATTCAAAAATTAAATAAGGTCTCATAAAATTATCCTAAAATTATAAGACAAAAAATTCGTGCTTCATGAGAATATTCTATGAAAATTAATTTTCTTTTATATAAATTTTATAAATTATAATATTTTAATTAAATATGGATGAATAAAAAAATACCAACACTTAATTAATACTTTTTATAAAATTAATTTACTTTTTCATTTATATAATTATTTCATTCATTTTTTTAGAAGAATTAGAAATTTTATTTATACAATAATTGGTGAGATTACTGTTTATTTGTCTGATGTAATATCCATAAGTGTCATATTACTATTCAAAAGTTCAAGTTACTATTTCATTGGTATATGTTTCTTTATATCTAAAAATACATCTTATTTCATTCATTCTTTATATATGTTGTTTGTATTATGTTTATAAGTCCCCAGCCTTAAACCTTACTTAATCTTGAGTTATTACAAGATTACACATTGAGGATATTTTCGGATTTAGAGTTTTAGAGAATTAGATCATAAAACTTGCCTTACCTTCCACATATAAACAATGTGGTTACATAAAGATATTATTCTTCTTTCCCATCAATAGAAACATATTTAAAATAAAACATGGATTCTTTCTTGACACTTCCTTGACACTATCATCATATCATGTACCTTTCCCTTGACCTGTGAAAAACATTTCAAAAAAACTTGGGATGAGCATAAAAAGCTCAGTAAGGGATATATAAATATGGAAAGGAAACATGGGTACATATATACATAAGAATGAAATCATACTTTACCCATAAAACATAAGCACTTTAACATACCTCATCAAATCATGAATAAATCATTGAAATCATAAGACATAAAGGTAACTTGAGGCATTCATAACATTCTTAGGTAGGGAGTAACCCTCTTGGTTACGTTTGGAATACCCATCACAGTATATTCCGTAAATCTCTTCGGAGAAACCTTAACGTTTCACTCCTTCGTGTTACCCAATGCATTGGAGAGCTATTTCGGGCTCACCCACCCTTAGTCTATCACAGAACCACCCGTCTTCATAATAAATCCCAAGAACCTCAACATAATCGTATCACATAAAACATGCATAAAGGAAACATAACATTTCCACCATTTAATCAAAAGATATCAATACAACACATTGATATAAAAACATTATGAAAACCATTTTCAATACCAAAATAAAAGAAAAGAAAAACATGGTATTTATGTTTCTTTTAAAAAAAGTATGTCTTGTAGAGGAAGCCGAAACTCAAATAATAGTCATGGCGGCGGAGAAGTCATTGTCACCGCATACGTACGAAAAACACATTCCCTTTTGTCGTTTAGTAAACTCTTCATATAAAAAATATTCCTTTTGAATAAACGTAAAAGTAAAAGGGGTTTATACACCGTATAAAAGAAGGTTGTGTATAAAACAAAATATGCCTCAATGAAAGGAGATTGAGACGAAGTCCCATACCTCGGGTCCGACCTGACTCGATCGTTCTTTAATGTCCTGAATAATAAACTTGAGTTAATTTATACTTGATTAACAACCTTTTTTAAGTTCATTATTCCTTTTATATCACTTATTTCCATGTCATGAACACTATGTAATTAGTTAAGTTAATAACGGTCGTTTTAACGATCATTGGTACTTGAGTAAAAAATAAACCCTTTATAATTACAAATTTTTCATGTATACATTATATCCAAAATTATAATCATGATGTATATATCATATATATCCAGTATATACATGCATTTATAATATTACATAATCATTTAGAGGAATGAAATGAAATGCACCGTTCATGGAGACGGTAAGCCGTATGTACGCATGAACGCTACTTTCATTTCTATTCCATATTTTATAGAATGTAATCATAATGATATAAAGGTATATTATAATCCAGTATAATATCATATATAATATCATAGTTCCATCCTTTATACGTCCCACATATGGTATTTAACGAATCAAATCACTTTGAGGGGGCGGTAGTCCGCACTTCCTTAAATGAAGATATCACATTTACCCATAATGGAAACCATAAAGGTATGCCCAAAATGAAAAATAAATATTCTTAAGGAAAACATAAACATATTATATATCATATATAAATATAATGACATCTTAATGGCCACCTTTGAAGGTGTTAAAAAAATGTTGAACAATCATCGTTTCGGGAGGCATAAATTCACCATCCACGGAAACAGTATGTCCTTTAACCATTAGATGTAGGTGTATGTAAGTGTAGCTCGAATCCTTCTTATAACAACATCCTAGTATATTGATGATACTGTAGTTGTTACAAAAGAAGTGAAGAAAAAGAGTTTAGGGTGATGGAGAAGGAAAATAAAACAAAATGACTCAAGTGAAGACATTACCTTAAAATCGGGTAACTCCCTTTGGTTTGAGCTCAATGGCTTCCATGGGAAGACTTATGCCCAAAGTGAGGCTTCAAGGGGTAATATAGGGATGTGGAGAGACAAAATGGGTAGGGTTTGGCCGAGACAAAGGCTTTGGGAGTGTGGGTAAGGAGGTAGAGGTGGTGGCCTTTTATAAGAGGAGAGGATGGGCACTCTTGGAAAGTAAGGAAACGTTACATTATTTTAGAATGAATTTCGGATATTAATGGTCCCACATTGATGTGTTTAGAGGATAAGGTGATAAGGGTTCTATGTCCACCCATCCAATAGATTTTGGACATTTGTAGGTCATAGATATTACATTATCATTTCATTTTATTTAAATCCTTTATTAATGAGGTAATCGCTGCATCATCATGATGTCATAAATAATTTAATAAATTTAATGTCCAAAAATTATAAAAAAATATCATGATGTCAGAAATCTTTTTATACTTATAATTAATATTTATAGTCCCAAAGAGAATTTATGTAGTCAGAATTAATAATATTTTACTTAGGTGATACATTCTTTGTCACATTTAACATTCTTTAAAAATAAAAAGATAAAAAGTCACTTTCTCACAAAAGTTATTCCATGGGGACCCCATGTTTGGCACAAGGCATACCATGGTCGGACATGAGACAACCAGTAGCCTTAGGACACATTTTGTGGTATTTTTGTATTATTATGATATCATTTTATTATCTTTAACTACCTGATTACTCATTAATCAAGATAATTAAAGATAATTACCATCATTAATATTCATAATGTCCAAAAATAAAAGAGCCTTAATTACATAATTTGGACCTTCTGATTCCAAATATGTAATCAATTTTACCAAATTACAAACATATAAATTGCAATAATTGATTTAAAAATAATTCTTGTTGTCAAAATAAATAGCGGGTTTTTTTGAAACAATATCTATGAAAAGTTTGGCATTAGTTTATGACCAATTCCAAAGTGAAATGAATACTAATGATCACCATTGGATTAAATGGTAAAAATATATTCAGATTACAATTTAATACCAATTAAAAAGATAATCTAATCATATAAATAATGTAGATTAAAAATTAGTTTTGATGTAAAATGCAGTATTTTTCACTATTCATTAAAAAATGAACATTGTCAGAAAAATACCAAAAATTTATCCAATGTAAATTTCAATGTCCCAATAATAATTAATATGTTTATTTTGACCAATATAGATTATAAAATTGTCAAAAGTTTGATTTAAAAAGGGTTTTCCATCAAAAGGCAGTAAGGCAATCTTTTAAGAATATTAATGTATTCCATGCATAAGATTGTATTTATTTTCATTTTAAGCCTCTAAAACACTATATTAATCATTAATAGACATCGATAAAAATATTTATTATTAATTACTTACTTGGGATGTTACATCCTTCCCCCCTATTTAGAAAATTTCATCCCCACAATTTATTTACTTATCGAATAAATGGGGGTACTTATCCCTCATTGCATTTTCAGATTCCCATGTTGCCTCTTCTATCATGTGGTTTTTCCACAAAACCATTACCTGGTTAATCACCTTATTTCATAACACTTTCTCCCTATGGTCAAGAATCTGGACCGGTTGTTCCTCATAATATAGGTTCTCTTCGAGCTGAACTACCTCTGGACTCAAAACATGAGATTGATCTGGCATATACTTTCTCAACATCGAAACGTGAAAAACATTGTGTACCTGAGATAAACTTGGAGGTAAATCCACCCGGTATGCAACTGATCCAACTCTCTCCAGAATTTCATATGGTCCAATGAACCTTGGACTCAGCTTTCCTTTCTTACCAAATCGCATCACACTTTTCCATGGTGATACTTTGAGAAAAACATGATCACCTACCTCAAAAGAGAGATCCTTCCTCCTGTTGTCCGCATAACTCTTCTGCCTGCTCTAAGCTGTTCTCATGTGTTTCTGTATCAGCTGAACTTTTTCTGCCTACTCTTCTACTAATTCTGGTCCTATCAACTTCCTTTCTCCCACTTCATCCCAGAAAGCTGGAGTTCGACACCGCTTCCCATATAATGCCTGAAATGGTGCCATCTGTATACTAGAATGAAAACTGTTATTATATGAAAATTCAACCAAAGAAAGATGTTGGTCCCAACTTCCCTAATAATCCATCGAACAAGCTCGTAGCATATCCTCCAAGGTCTGAATTGTTCGTTCCGACTACCCATTTGATTGAGGATGAAAAGTTGTACTAAAATTTATTTCAGTACTCAATGACTTCTGAAGGCCTTTCCAAAAGATAGAAGTGAACCTGGGATCGCGGTCAGATACAATGGAGAGAGGAACTCCATGTAACCTGACTATCTCTTTAAGATAAAAATGGGAAAGTTGATCCAGGGAAAAAGTATCTCGTATAGCAAGGAAATGAGTAGATTTGGTCAAGCGATCAACAATAACCTAGATTGCATTATTACCTCGAGATGTCTTCGGTAATCCCACAAAAAAGTCCATGGATATATTCTCTCATTTCCACTCTGGCACTGGTAAAGCCTGAAGCAACCCTTTCGGTAACTACCGCTTTGCTTTAACCAGTTGACATTTCAAAAACTTCACAGTAATATCAGCAATATCTCTTTTCATTCCATCCCACCAGTAATACTCCTGCAGATCTCTGTACATCTTAGTACTGCCAGGATGAACTGAAAACGGAGAACTATGAGTTTCACATAACAACTCTCTCTTCAACTGTAAATCACAAGGCACACACAATCTCTTCCAAAATCTCAAAACACAATCATTATCAATATTGAATTCAGGAAACTTACCTTTCTGAACCAGCTCTACCTTTTTCTGCAACTCACTGTCTTGCTTCTATGCTTTCTTGATTCTATCTGATAGAGATGATCTTACTAATACCTGAAACAAAACAGAATAACTTCATGCACCAAAAACTTCTATGCCAACGTTCATCAAATCCTAACCAAAGGATCACGTTCCAAACACAACATTTCTAATGATGCATTACTTTTTCGACTCAAAGCATCAGCCACTTTATTTGATTTTCCCGGATGGTAATGAATTGTACAATTATAATCCTTGATTAATTATATCCATCTCCTTTATCTCATGTTCAAATCTTTCTGAGTGAATATATACTTTAAACTTTTGTGATCGTTATATATTTCACACTTTACTCCATACAAATGATGCCTCCAAAATTTTAAAGCCAAAACAACAGCAGCTAATTCCAAATCATGTGTAGGGTAATTTACCTCATGAGTTTTCAACTGTCGTGAAGCATAAGCAATTACATGATCATTCTGCATTAGGACGCAACAAAGTCCTTTCAATGAAGCATCACTGTATATAACAAACTCACCATTCCTGGAAGGTAGTTCCAAAACTGGAGGATTTATCAATCTTCTTTTCAGTTCCTGAAAACAATCATCACATTATTTTGTCCAGATAAACTTAACACCCTTCCGAGTTAGCTTAGTCATTGGACTAGATAACCGTGAAAAATTTCTAACAAACCTTCAGTAATAGCCTACCAAACCAAGGAAACTACGAATCTCTGTTACATTTGTGGGTCTTGGCCATTCTTCAACAACCTTTGTTTTTGCAGGATCAACATTTATCCCATCTTTAGAAACAATATGACCAAGGAAAGAAATTTGTGGCAACCAAAACTCACACTTTCTGAATTTCCCATACAATTTCTTTTCTTTCAAGGTTTGAAAAATGACCCTTAAATGTCTTTCATGTTCTTCTTTACTTTTAGAAAACACCAAAATATCATCAATGAAAACCACCACAAACTTATCCAAGATCTCATGGAAAATTCTATTCATTAAGTCCATGAATACAGCAGGTGCATTGGTTAGCCCAAAAGTCATTACTACAAATTCATAATGGACATATCTTGTACGAAATGCAGTCTTCGGAACATCTGCTTCCTTTACCTTCAACTAATGGTACCCCGATATCAGGTCAATCTCTGAAAAATACTGAGCTCCCTGGAGCTGATACAACTTCATTTGACGGCCCGACATCTACTGAAGTAGTTGCAAAGGATTTCACCACCCCTTTCTGCTTGTAGTCTAACTGCTTCCCATCACTCAAGCTCTTTGTTAGACACTCTTTTTAATAGTGACCCATCTAATTGCACTTATAACATTTCACTAACTGTAAATCAAATTTGGTCTTACCATCACCCTGATCTTTTTCAGTGCAATCACGAGCCTTATGTCCCATCTTACCACATCGGTAGCACTTTCCAGAATTCAGAAGACATTCCCCATCATGCCTTTTGCCCCATTTATCACAAACTGGAAACTTAGATTTCTTACCATCAGACGTTTTTGAAGAATTCTTACCTTTCTCCTGCCACCTCGGTCTCTTATTCTGTTGGCTGTTATAGAACACTTGGTCATCGGCAAACTCCATTTCCACCTTCTCAGCACATCGAACAAGCTTTTTATAACTTTTAAACTCACGAGATGCTAATGCCCTTAGATATTTTGGCTTTAATCCTGAGTAAAAATGATTGATTTACTATCAAGGTCTCGGATAAAATTTGGAGCATACCTTTCAAATCGAGTGAACCTTTCTTCATAGGTAGCCACTGAGTCTTCCTCTTGCCTCAATTCCAAGAATTGTTTTTCCATCCTATGTCGAACAACCTTAGGAAAATACTTTTCAAGAAACATACCTTTGAATTCATCCCAGTCGAGAGCATCAATCTCATCAGCATCCCTGATATTTTTAACCATAGTCCACCATTGATCTACTTCACCCTCCAAATGGTAAATAGCAAGACTAACCTTTTGATTGTCTGAACAACCCATGACATAGAAAATCTTCTCCAGTGATTTAATCCACCCTTCAGCTAGCACATGGTCAGATGATCCTTTGAATGATGGGGGATGTTGCCTCATGAAATGTTCCACCACTGACATGTTCATCTGCGTTTGATCTGGCTGATCTCGTGCATGGATACCACCACCATTTATCGCTTGAGTCAACTGTGCCATTACTGCAACAAAATGTTCAGTTCAAATTCCAACTATCTCAAGATGCTGATTCGGAAGGTTATTTCCTTCTGCATGCCATCCTAGCACTGCTTCCCTGTTTCCTCTATGGAAAACCATTCTGAACTAACATGTCATAGATGAAGCAACATGGTAATCTTCAAATACTATATCACTTCAATTTGACCATAAAAGAAAATATTTTCGGATAATGATTTAATAGAATTATAACTCCTAAAGTTATCTAAACCTCCCTTTGATACCAACTATAAGGCCTCAACCTTAATCCTTACTTAATCTTGAGTTATTACAAGATTACACATTGAGGATCTTTTCGGGTTTAGAGTTTTAGAGAATTAGATCATAAAAATTGCATTACATTCCACATATAAACAAAGTGGTTACATACAGATAGTATTCTTCTTTCCCATCAATGGAAACATATTTAAAATAAAACATGGATTCTTTCTTGACACTTCCTTGGCACTATCATCATATCATGTACCTTTCCCTTGACCTGTGAAAAACATTTCAAAAAAACATGGGATGAACATAAAAAGCTTAGTAAGGGATATAAAAATATGGAAAGGAAACATGGGTACATATATACATAATAATGAAATCATACTTTACCCATAAAACATAAGCACTTTAGCATACATCATCAAATCATGAATAACTCATAGAAATCATAAGACATAAAGGTAACTTGAGTCATTCATAACATTCTTACATAGAGAGTAACTCTCTTGGTTACGTTTGGAATACCCATCATAGTATATTCCCTAAATCTCTTCGGAGAAACCATAACGTTTCACACCTTCGCGTTACCCAATGCATTGGAGAGCTATATCGGGATCACTCGCCCTTAGTCTATCACGGATCCTCCCGTCTTCATAATAATTCCCAAGAACCTCAACATAATCGTATCACATAAAACATGCATAAAGGAAACATAACATTTCAACCTTTCAATCACAAGATATCAATACAGCACATTGATATAAAAACATTATGAAAACCATTTTCAATAACAAAATAAAATAAAATTAAAACATGGTATTTATTTTTCTTTTAAAAAAAGTATGGCTTGTAGAGGAAGACGAAACTCAAATAATGGTCACAGCAGCGGAGAAGTCATTGTCACCGCATACGTACGACAAAAACATTCTCTTTTATCGTTTAGTAAATGCTTCGTATAAAAAATATTCCTTTTGAATAAATGTAAAAGTCAAAGGGGTTTATACACCGTATAAATTAAGGTTGTGTATAAAACAAAATATGCCTCAATGAAAGGAGATTGAGACGAAGTCCCATACCTCGGGTCCGACATGACTTGATCGTTCTTTAATGTCCTGAATAATAAACTTGAGTTAATTTCTACTTGATTAAGAACCTTTTTTAGGTTAATTATTCCTTTTATATCACTTATTTCCATGTCATGAACACTATATAATTATTTAAGTTAATAACGGTCGTTTAAACGATCATTGGTACTTGAGTAAAAAATAAACCCTTTATAATTACAAGTTGTTCATGTATCCATTATATCCAGAATTATAATCACGATGTATATATCATATATATCCAGTATATACATGCATTTATAATATTACATAATCATTTAGAGGTAAGAAATGAAATTCACCATTCATGGAGACGGTAAGTCGTACGTAAGCATGAACGCTACTTTAATTTCTATTTCATATTTTATAGAATGTAATCATAATGATATAAAGGTATATTATAATTCCAGTATCATATCATATATAATATCATAGTTCCATCCTTTATACATCCCACATATGGTATTTAACGAATCAAATTACTTTGAGGGGGCGGTAGTCCGCACTTCCTTAAATGAAGATATCGCGTTTACCCATAATGGAAACCATAATGGTATGCCCAAAATGAAAAATAAAGATGCCTAAGGACAACATAAACATATTATATATCATATATAAATCTAGTGACATCTTAATGGCCACCTTTGAAGGTGTTAAATGAATGTTGAACAATCATCGTTTCAGGAGGGATAAATTCACCATCCATGGAAACAGTATGTCCTTTAACCATTAGATGTAGGTGTGTGTAAGTGTATCTCGAATAATTAGTAATACAACATCCTACTATATTGAAGATACTGGAGTTTTTACAAAAGAAATTAATAAAAAGAGTTTAGGGGGTTGGAGAAGCAAAATAAAACAAAAGGACTCAAGTTAAGACATTACCTTAAAATCGGGTAACTCCCTTTGGTTTGAGCTCAAAGGCTTCCTTGGGAAGACTTCTGCCCCAAGTGAGGCTTCATGGAGTAAGATATGTAAGTGGGGAGACAAAATGGGCGTGGGTTGCCCGAGCCAAAGGCTTTGGGAGTGTGGGTAAGGAGGTAGAGGTGGAGGCCTTTTATAAGAGGAGAGGAGGGGCACTCTTGGAAAGTAAGGAAATGTTACATTATTTTAGAATGAATTTGGGATATTAATGGTTCCAAATTGATGTGTTTCAAGTATAAGGTGATAAGGGTTCGAAATCCACCCATCCAATAGGTTTTGGACATGTGTTGGTCAAAGATTTTACATTATCATTTCATTTTATTTGAATCCTTTATTAATGAGGTAATCGCTGCATCATCATGATGTCATAAATAATTTAATAAATTTAATGTCTAAAAATTATAAAACAAATATCATGATGTAGGAAATATTTTTATCTTTTTAATGAATATTTATAGTCCAAAAGAGCATTTATGTAGACAAAATTAAAAATATTTTACTTAGGTGATACATTCTTTGTCACATTTAACATTCTTTAAAAATAAAATATAAAGAGTCACTTTCTCACAAAAGTGATTCCATGGGGCGCCCATGTTTGGAAAAAGGAATACCCTGGTCTGACATGAGACAACCAGTAGCCTTAGGACACATTTTGTGGTCTATTTTTATTATTATGATATTATTTTATTATCTTTAACTACCTGATTACTCATTAATCAGGATAATTAAAGATAATTACCATCGTTACTATTCATAATGTCCAAAAATAAAAGAGTCTTAATTACATAATTTGGACCTTCTGATTCCAAATATTTAATCCATTTTACCAAATTTCAAACACATAAATTGCAATAATTGATTTAAAAATAATTCCTATTGTCAAAACAAATAGCGGGTTTTTTAGAAACAATATCTATGAAACGTTTGGCATTAGTTTATGACCAATTCCAAAGTGAAATTAATCCTAATGATCATAATTGGATTAAATGGTAAAACTATATTCATATTACACTTTAAGACTAATTAAAAAGATAATCTAATCATATAAATAAAGTAGATTAAAAAGCATTTTTGATGTAAAATGCAGTATTTTTCACTATTCATTAAAAAATGAACATTGTCAGAAAAATACCAAAAATTTCTCCAATGTAAATTTCAATGTCCCAATCATAATTAATATGTTTATTTTGACCAATATAGATTATAAAATTGTCAAAATTTTGATTTAAAAAGGGTTTTCCATCAAAAGGCAGTAAGACAATCTTTTAAGAATATTAATGTATTCCATGCAGAAGATTGTATTTATTTTCATTTTAAGCCTCTAAAACACTATATTAATCATTAATAGACTTAGATAAAAATATTTATTATTCAGTACTTACTTATGATGTTACAATGTTTTTTGAGTGATTTTATGGAATATAAAATATATGAAATAGACATTAGAAAATATATTTCTTTGAAATATTTCTAGGTCATTACAATAACATAAGAATAATACATGGAATTATTGATGGTAGATAGAATGATAACAATTGTAGTCAAGGATAACTACCAAGACCATCTTAGTGGAATAATTACTTTAATGAATCGTGTTAACTCAGAATTACAGAATCATATTACTAAATCAAGTTTACATTCTCTATCCATGTATTACAGAATTGGTTTTTCATCCCATTATAGCCCAGTATTACTATACTAGGTTCACTTATCAATCCCACCCATTATTACTGAACTGAGTTCACTCCTCATTCCATCCGTGTCATACTAAACCGAGTAATAGTAAACTGAGTTCACTCCTTACTGTTGGTCTATAATAATTAACATAGTTTACTCCACAATCCATAACATTCACATTGAAATAATTTCACTCATTGTTCTAAAACTATCATACTGAACCGAGTTCACTCTACATTCCAGCCCTACCATACTGAACAAAGTACACTCCTCATTCTATCCCAGTCATTATCAAGGGATATAAATATTTACCAAATTAATTTTTGGTATATTTAGTTCCCACCTTCTATATATTGATATGATATATTCATGTTAAATAAGATAAAAAACACTGATCATATCATGGATTGTAAAAAGACATGGGTTTCATAAAAATCATATCATAACCTAAAAATGAAATGATTATTATAAACATGTAATCCTATCATAGAATATTTATAAGATACATGTTTCATAATAAATTCATCAAATCAAAACCCATTAAATGATGTGGGTTTCATAATAATATAACATTTAGAATAGAAATGGGTGTCATATTCATCATTCCATCAAACATAATACATCGAAGAAAGAATACGATGTATATTAATGGATCATGTCACCCATAATATGTAAAATATATCAAATGATTATATCTTATATGGAGAAGGATTTTGAAAGGTCACATGGATCATTTATTAATGAAAATAATATTTTATTGAAATTTATTTTTTATAACATATAACATATTCAAATTTCATTTATTAAAATGTAACACATTGAAAACATATAAAGTAAGTTATATAATCATTAAAAAAATTTCAAGAGGAAAACTTCTTTTCTTATTTGAAAAATTTATTTTTTAAACCTAAAAACATTTACAAACCATTTTCTTTTAAAATAACTTTGAAGAAATTTTTAATGCCTTTTTCACTAAAAAATTATAAAGAAATTTGGAATTGTTTTTTTGGAAAACATTTTAAAACATATAATGTAATATTGAAAACATTTGAAACATTTTTGATCATTTACCCAAAAAAAAATATGAATATTGATTTTAAATTATGTAAAACAATTGTTTAACCAAATTTATTTTAATTAATTTTATAAAACATGTTCTTGGAATAAAACATATTTCTATGAAAAAAGAGATATAAATTTGGGTTTTCTCAAAAAATAATTAAAATTTATATAATGTTCCAAATTATGTAAAAAATGATTCATTACATAATTTTATGATTAATAAACATAGAATAATATAATTTATGAGTATTTTTTTGAGATATATCCTAATATTTCATTAATATAAGAATAATCATAAAGAATCCGGATAAAGGATGAGATTGTAGTAATATACTATTACCACTTTGGTAACATTGAATTAAAATCAAAATAAAATAATAAAATTACATGAAGATAAAAAATCCTTAATTTAAGGATATTAGTGATGTAAAATTTCAATGAAAAATTTATATGAATCATAGAATAATATTAGTGAATAACCTAGCATGTGTCTCAACGAATGAAAACCGAGAAAAAATTACTCTACCTATTTGAAACCATTTGGACCATAACCTCTATGAAAGGGAGTTCATCAAATTTATATGTAAAAAAGAAAAATTTTAAAATAATAATCATATAGTATATTAATAGGATGTATATACACCACAGAAATGAGATGAGTGGTGAATAAGGCTTAAATATCACTGTAAAAAAGTGAGCTGAGATAAGCCTTCTCTTAATCCTTGATATTCTTCTTACATGTTCAGTCATATTATAAAATAACAATAAGATTATTATAAATATATTTATAAAATATTGTTATATATAAATCCATATATTATTCTATTAAGACTTTATATCAACTGTTTATTAACAATTTCATGTTAACACAACATTTCAGGTAATACTTACCATGTTTTTCTGATATCTCTTGACTTTTTATTCATGATGATCTTACATAGATGACAGTTTACTCATTTAAAGAATGTAAAAAATGATATAAATATCATATATATTTGGTATATAAATATTTATAATAATATAAAAAATATACCAATATGAAATGGAACACATATTTAATGGATACAACAGGCCATATATATACCTAAATGTTGTATCCATTTTATTGTCGTATTGATATAAAAAAAGTAAATTACATATATTTATATAAATATACATTATAGTTACATATAATTATTATTTATTATATATCATATACATTTAATAAACTCATCCTTAATACATTCCATGTAATGTGTTAACGAATCACATCACATTTTGGATGTGGCAGTCCACATGTCCACAAACGAAGTTATAATATTTTAGAAAAATGGAATTTTTGAAGGAGTGCTTCATAAAAAAATTAATGAAGCATAAATAGATACTAAAAATCACATATATATATATAATATAAATAAAATTTACTAAACCCATCCTTAATAAATTACATGTAAAGTGCGAATGAATAACATCTCTTTTAGGAGGCGGTAGTTCACACATCCAAAAATGAGGATATTGTATCTGAACATAATGGAAATCATGAGTCTATGATTAATATAATACTTAAAGAAGAAAAACATACATCATAAAAACCATTTATATCATTTAAAAATATTATGTCAATAATAATTTCCTATAATTAGAGGTGGGAAAGGAAAATGAATGAAATATTTTAATTTGGTGTTACTTTTCCATACACACGAATGATAAGTTATTTACCCATTTGATAGAGTTGTGTGTAAGTGTATGTCGAACCATTATAATAATAAAAATAGTTATATTTAGGATGATGATTTTTTTATATAATAATTAAATAAAAATAATATATTATGTCGAGAATGAAAATAATAAAAAATATATTGTGGAAAGATGTTATATCTTCTTTGGGTACCTCATCTTAGTTTGGGAAAAAGGGATTCCTTCGTTAGAATTATGCCCAAATAGTGGATTCTAGAATTAAGGTAGGGATATTTTGAGGAGTGTGGGGAATGTTTTGGATGAGTAAAATGTATTGAGAAGTGTGATGTAGTGATGGAGTGTGTTCCCTTTTATAGTGGAGATGTTCATAGGTTATTTTGATCATTATTGTAATGTTAACCACTTTGTATACTCGTTTTACCATAGTCAAAATAATTAATTTTAATTACATTCACTTATATTTTTGGTCGAAAATAAATTTGACCCTATTATGAACTATAAATAATTCTTAATAACAATATTGAATCACTATTTACCTATTAAAAACACATAATTGGAGGAAATTAATTTATAAATAATACCACTGATGGAACAAAATGATGAGTTTTAAATTAAAAATGTTCAAAAGATTGATGTCTTTCTATATCCAATTTCAATTTTATGTTGGGTTGATTGGACTAAATTATATTAATAGATCTAAAATAGATCTATTTATATTTTTAATATGAATTAAAATATACTTTTATGATAAAAATAAATGAGATGAAAAAGCAGGTTTCAATTAAAATTCAGAGTTTTTAACTATTCATCAAAAAATTAAACTTCATAGAAAAAAAATAAATCACTAAAATAAAATTTTTATATTCCTCTATGAATAATGAAGTTCTTTTAAAAAAAACTTTAAAGGTATCAAAAATTTTATTTAAATTGGGTGCACCAATAAAAGGTGTTACAATTACTTAATATAAAAATAAATCTTTTTAATTAATAAAATTTTATTTATTATTATCTCTTATGCATAAAACACATAAGTTGTATGTAAAATAGTTGACATAATATAATATATATATTTTATAAATTTATTTGTAAAATTATTTTAAATTAATTTATTCACGAAATATTTTTTAATTGCATAAATATAATTTTATAGAAAAAAGTTCTTAAATTTGTAAAAGGGGTTTTATTTTCAATTCTAGTTAATTGGTATCCATATTTTCATAATATAATTAACATTATTTATAACCACCATTAAAATTGATATGTTTCATGTATAATGATATATGAATAGTACTATAGTTAGTATATTATAGTTCGGTAAAAATCGATCTTGCATATTAGAGAAGTTATTGAAAGAACACAACACTGTGTGTAACACAAGCCAACCATAGTATTTTATGTACATGAAGATGATATTATTGTTGTGTATAATGCAAACCAAACATAGTGATTTTGTAAAAAAAATATTTAGTTTTTTATTAAAATGTAAAATATTGTAAATATTAAATTTATTTGAATTTTTTTCCAAAAAATGTTGAGGTATTACATTATACACCCATTAAAAAGAATATCATCCCTAAAATTTTTCTCGGTTATCAATAGTAGAATACATAAAGATTCCATTAATAAAAACTAAAAATTTTAAAAAATTAATACTAGAACATCATTTAAAAATGGAAAGGTATATACAAAAGGGTTTCCCAAATTAATTCATAAGAAGGTATCCACACAGGAGAACATATGTGGAATGTGAAAATGTGGACATGGAAGGGAAATTCAACTATAAATCTCGAATGGGGAGTGATAGAGAACATGGTTAGGATAAATATAATAACAAATATCCATAACCCAAAGAGTTATAAGAAAGTTCATTGTTAGCATTAAAAATTATTATAATAGGAAAAAATATTATTCCAAGAACCATGTTCCTAATGTTGATTAAGTTTCCTTAAAAAAAGTACTTACATGATTTTAGGACAGCCACACAATTTGTTTTTTATTGATAAATTTCCACTTCATCTATTATTAAAAAAATTAAGTTGAATATTTCATTCCTAAATCATTATATGATCACTAGATCCATAAATAGAATGATAATACATTTTATCTATCTTTATCAAAATAAAATGTTTAGAACTTGTAATCCAATATGTTTAAATCTGAATACAGAGAGATAATATTTTCATCTCTAAAACCTCATCCAATGTTTAACATTAACCATTCCCTAAATGGTAAACCATATAACCCTTCTAAAAGATGAAATTCCGAAAATTTGGAAATAAGGTAACTAAACATATCAAAACAAATTTAACATTGATCCCATATATATCATAAATTATCCATTAATTTTCACAAAAAACCTGTAAATACCTTCATCATGTATCATATTAAAACTTCTTAATTACCATTAATAATTTTTGAAATAATTAATGTTTCCTTATTTGTATGTTTATTGGATATATTCCTTAAATTTGAAAATGATGTACAATCCATCCATGATAGCATAACCCACATTTCCCACAAAAGATTCTCCAGTTCTAATGTAATCAGTACCTTCCAATTTACTTATTCATATTCTATGAATATTTATCAAAATTTCATTATATCAACATCAAGAACATATTAAGGGTTAAATTACCTTAATCAAAATATCAACATTCTATTAAATAACTTTTCTAAGTCTTCAGCACCATTAAATATTTCCTTTTCAATCCTTAATGAAATATTTGAATATAAATTAATTATATATTACATGATTTTTATACAGTAATCATTCAATTCCAAAAACATATACATTTCAATAATAAAAAATTATTATTAAACCATTACACATGGTTTATAATCTAATTCATTAATACCCCTTACATAGAATATGAAATATTAATAATTTCTTATCGATCCTAAACCTCAATTTAATCATTCTTTTTGTGTTTAATGTAATCATGTTTATTATAGAATCACATAACTTTGACATATCGTTTGTGGTCCCTTTATTTTTAGTTTTATAAAAAATACCCATAACACCTTCTTGTTTCCATTTTTGAGACTTAGTCTTAATAAATCAATTTTCAAAATTAAAATAATTTCCATAATTGAAACATTAAATGTTAACCTTGTATCTTCTAGTTACCATAATTGACTACAACCAGAAAGCCTAGGGTGGGAAACAAAAATCACAACATAAAAATAAATAATCTTGATGAATTAATTATACTATTCCAAAATCTTGAAACCTAAACATAAATCTATGACACAATTGACTTATCCATAGATACATACCTATAAATATTATTAAAAATATCCATATAAATCTCACTACTGTTTACTCATTCCGGTTTCTAAAGGTTGACTAAACCATTCCTATGATACCAACTATAGAAACCCATGATATACATACATGGATATTACATTATTTAAAATGAATATTGATCACATTAAAAATATAAATTCTTGAGGACTATAATAGTTTATGGTTTATGACAACATGGAAGCTTAATCTTCTATCTTGGGGAACGATATCCAACATATCCTATAAAGGTCTCCCCTTTTAGTCGTTATACTTAAATCATTTCTTCAAGACCTAGATAAATGAAACATCACAAATGGCTGGGATTAAATTATCAATAAGGTTAAACAAGTAGATATATAATGTTAATCATGAGCATTATGGTATAACACCTTAGGCATATCCTTAGAGTTATCCCTAGACATATTCTTAGAAATACCCATATGGATCCCACAATAGTTTTCTCATTATAGTTTGAAAAGGAATACTAACCATTTCCTCTAATACAATAAATAGAGACCATTTCTTTACATACATGGATATTGCATCATTTTAGATGAATAATCATCAGATTACAATGACACATTCTTGTAGAAATAAATAGATTAATGTCTTTGAAAACATGGAAAAATAATCTTCTTTCATGGTGAATGACCTCAACAATATCCCATAAAGATATAACCCTTTATTACTTTTAAATAAAACCTTTTCATAACATAGGGAAAGTAAACATAAGAAAGGGGTTACCTCAAATGCTGAGGAAGCGTAAACAAGGATATATATAGGCATAATCTAGTGCATAAGGGTATGAAAACATTATCGTATCATTAAGAGATCATACCTGGTATATAAAAGATCATAATCAATAGTCATGGAATAATTATTAGTAGTTCATATGACATGAATAATATTATAATGAAGAGCATAATCCATAAAATCATAACATATGAATAAGATATGGAATTGTGGTAGACAAATTAAATGATATTCATAGTAGTCAAGGATTATTTCCAATACTATATTAATATATAATGTCTTTTATAGAACCAGGTTCACACCACATTATAGCTTTGTATTACTGAACCTAATTCACTTATTATTCCACCCTTCTATTACTAATGTGAGTTCACTTATCATTTAATTAACAGACTGATATTTTTTTAAATTTTTTTCGAATTAATTTAATCTTTTCATATTTTAATTTTAGACAACATTGAATAGATCAATATCCATAGGAAATCACTAATGGTTTATTGCATTAAAAAACCTCAAGTAAATATTTTGGTACATAAAAACTATGTTTTTATTGTATTACACACTATATATAGTCCCTTCAATAGCTTGGGTTACACAGAAGGTCGAGTTTTACTGGACTATAAGATATTATTAATAAAAATATTAAAATATTATTATAGCTACCTCCTAGCCATTGAAATTGAACTTACGAATAATAATAACTAAATATTGAAAATATTATTTACACATGAATTTAAAATTAATAATTTGGTTGTCAATCATAATAATGGAATGAAATAATTATTTCAAAATAAAGAAATTTCTTTTCTATGAAGACTATTTTTATACGTACAGACACAATTTTGTCTCAATAATTTAAAAAAAACTTTTTATTAATGTTTTAAATAAATTTTATATATTATAAATTCAATAAATTTTATTTATACACATTAAATATATTCTATATGTGTATGATAAGAATAAATATAATTTTATGAATAAAAAGAAGTATTTTTCTAAAATTTTATTTTAAATCATTTTTACGGTAATCCCTTTTTAAATAATTTTTTTTAAATTATTAACTTTTATTTTAAAAAATAAAACCACATTTGTTAATTTGGAATATAAAAAATATATTATAGTGATTTTATTGGTATTTTTCTGTGAGGATTCATTTTTTCAATAAATAGTGAATAATAATGTATTTTAATTCAAAACTAATTTTTTCGTATAATTTATTTATAAGGTTAAATTATATTTTTGTTGGTTTTAATGTTCAATGATTCAAATTGTATACAAATAAATAAAATTCACAAAGATTAAATTAATTATTCATTAAAATAGGATATAATAAGTTACCAATCATTTGAACAGTTTTACATTAAAATTATGTCGGGTCGTCCCATCTATATGATTAAATTCAAAATAATTTCTTCCTCTTCTAGAATTTCGATTTGGAAAAATGGATTCCATATTTGGTATCAACATAATTTATAATGTCTAACAATTTAAAATTATTTTTTTACATAGAATATTAGTGAATGTGATTAAAATTAATTATAAAAAATAAGAGGAAAAATCACTTCACAAAGGAATGAACCATTCACTAAAGGAAAAAATAACCTATAAACTTGTAAAAAATAATTTGTCTCGATATATTTCAACCCTATACACTATTTAATTTAATTCAGTTCATTATTTGAGTCAGTTTTCATAGGAAAAACATCAATATAATTTTCCTTTAAAAAATATAAAAGAATGCCAATCATCCCCCACTATAAAAGGTTATCTCCATCCCACTAATTTTCACCTAACACAACCATTTTATAATATATAATCTACTAAAAAAATACCACCCTTAATCCTAGGATCGTTTCTTTTGGAATAAATCCATCGAACAGTGTCCTTTGCTGTAATCTAAAAAGAGTTACCCACTTAAGAGGTAACATCCTTCCCCAAGATCCATTCGCTAATTTCTATTCTAAATGGATAAAATATTATTATTCCATTACTATATAATAGCATCAGCATCATTAACATATTTTAATATGTTTTTCTCTATGTTTATAAAACAAAATTTACATGCAAATCCATATTATGGGTAACGATCTTACCGTTCTTGTGTAAAGTAAACTACTGCCTCATGAAACGATGTTGTCCATCATTCCTTTACCACCTCCCATGGGATGATAATATAATGGAAAATATATTTTTGTATTATAAATAATAAATTTATGGTGTATTTTTTCTTATTTAATTTTTAAATAAAACATACCTTCATGAGTTTCATTTTGTGTAAAATCTATAACATCAATTGTGGAAGTGTGGACTACTGTCTCCTCAAAGCGATATGAGTTTTCCCACATTACATGGAATGTATTAAGGCATAGTTTACTAAACTTATTTTATATATAATAAATAATAATTATACTACATATAAATTATATATATACATATATTTTATTTACATTCTTTCATTCACTATGATATTAAAATGAAAACATTTTCCATGCATATATATGACCTACGGTCTTCATGAATGGTGTATTTTGATTAATATATATATATATTAAATATTTTAATATAAAAGAATATGTAAAAAATATATATTATATTTATATAATGGTTTAAAATCTAGATATCATTGTATAAATATGATGAAAAAAATATAATGAATCAAAACACAAGAGAAAAATAAAGAGATTATTACCCAAAACGAATCATTAACACTGAGTTGTTAATAAATGGGTTATATAAAGTCATAATAATATAATATATTGTTATATATTTAATAATACAATCATGTTTTAGATTTATAAATATCATATATTTATTATACATGTGTTTTTATTGAGTATGAATTCATTCAACACTTAATGTAATGGTTTTCTCATCACACTTTTATTTTCCATGAGACACAAGCAATGTTCACCACCTATTTATTATGTGTAGTGATTTTACTATAAATGGATTTATTATATTACTCTTATACATAATATTATAGGTATTTACATATCTATTTTTTGATCATTATATCATGGGGTTTATGTTTCAAAAGCTTCCAAATACGCAGTGTATTTTTTTTTCTATTTTCCTCTATTATACACATTCTATGTTATGTATCTATATTTTTTACAATGTGTATATAATAAATATTTTAAATTAATAAAATAAACCTAATTATTTTCATGACATTTTATACATGAATAAAAAACAATTTTTTACATGGTTTGTATAATTCAATGTTACAAAGTGGTGTGATTTTATTGAAACAATATTATCATTGTTGACACTATTTATGATTATGCTTCCATTGATGAAATATTATGATCCTTACATCAAAATAACTCATGAATTTTCTTCCTCTATTTAGATTGATTGTTTTTTCATGTATTATTTCCATTTCAATTTTTTTACTTAAGATATATAGGAATATATATATATATATATTAAAATCATACTATATTTCTCATTTCGGTCGGAAATTTATTCTATTTCAAGACCGTGTTTCTAAAAAATGTTTTAAAAAATTATTTAATATCATTCTATAATATTTAAATGAAATTTTAACCTATGTCTTAACTTTTTTAAAAACTGTTTAAAAGGAATCTTCTAGTCATTTTCTAATCAAACCACTTTTCTGCACATTTACCGTGAAAAAGTAATGTTTGACATGTACGAACATACCCACCATCATGAATTTCATTTCCTTAATGATTTATTTATTTGATTAAAAGATATTTTTAAAAAATATGTTTTTCCTAATATTTTTGATATTTTTTTATTTTTGTTTCAGTGAGAAATATTTTTTGAAAATTTGTTTTAAGATTAAATAGGGGGTTTAAATGATTTTAAAACCCTCCAATGTATGCTTTTCAAAGTATGATTTTAAGGAAAAATAATTCAATGATATCAATGATTATTTTGAAAAAACTAAAAATATTTTCAAATTAATATGTTTTCATAATTTATTCAATTTTCATTACTATGTTTTCAAGGAAAATGTTTTTCCAAATGGTTTAATGATTATTTTTTCTATTTTCATGGAATATGTTATTTAAATTATTATCAATATTCCATCAAATTTATTCAAGGAAATTTTTTTAAAACTATTTTAAGACTTATATAAAAGTTATAATATTATTAAATAATTTTTTTCAAATATTTTTATGTTTTATAAATAAAAATTTATAAAAGAATTGATATTTTCATCATTAATTTTTTTTAAACTTATAGGAAAATTATTTTCCATATAATATGGCATTTGTGATTATTAATCATTCATTTTTGGGAAATGATTCAATGTTCCTATTAATTTTCTTTATATTAATGGATTATGATTTTCTAGCATGATGGTTTTGAACCCCGTATCTCTTTCATGAGTTATATGTTTATGAAAAATCTTTCATGTCCATGGGTTATATGCTTTTGGAACCTGGATATTTTTGTGGGTTATGATTTGATGAATTGATTCAGAGACTTATCTATTTTACAAAATTAATTATATGATTAAAATTTTATGATAACCATTTAATTTCATGGGTTATGATATGATGTTTATGATCCTGATCACCTTTTTTGGTTCATAATATGATGATAGTTTTATTTTTATATGGTATGTAAATGATTGATTTTATCAAGAGATGGGTGGGACCTCTATCTCCCTCCAATAAATTGGGTACTAATTTATATTTCATGATATAATGATGGGAATCAGGTCAATGGACTTGATCCACTATGCAAGATGGGAAAAATCGATCTACTATGGGATGATGGGGAAACCCAATACACTATTGGAAGATAGGGAAACTCCATCAACTATGGGAACATGGGGAAACCCAAACCCTCAAAAGAAAATGACTATGATAGGGGATGGTGATATTCCCTTACTAGAAGGTGGAGTCACAATGATGTTCCCTGATAATTAATATCACATAATCATGACTTATAGGTAATGTTATTACATATTTATACATGTTCTAGAATTCAACATCATACAAATATGAAATTATTTCATGGATTATAGTACTCATTTAGTTATGATTCATTCCTTATAAACATATAAAATTTATTCCAAGATTTATTCTTGTGATCATTGATATGTTGTGTATGATCTTCTAATGTTATGATCACGTACTCAAAACCTTATTATCATGTTTATGCTTACATATCCCCTTTTTTTAGGCTTACAAAGAATATGAGCTCACCACTTATTATGTTTCCTTCCCTTGGCTATGAAGATTTATTTCATGTATGATATGCCTACAAGGGGTGCAATTTTTGGATAACCTATTAGGGGAAAATGTATCTTACTAATGTACCATTTTTTTTTCAGGTTTCCATATGCACTAAACTAATACAATCATTAGGTGTCTATTTGAATAGTGTGTGAAGTATTCCGAAAAACCGATTTAATGTATTTTTATGTTAAGGAAGGGTTTTTATAGTGGGTATCAGTGGAAAGGTTTAGTAAACTCATTGAAATTAGGATTAGAAAATATTCGTGAGAAATTTAAGAAAAAGTTTATGAATAAATATAGTGATAAATAAAAGCCTAATAAAATGTCCTATAATTTTTATAATTGATATAGAAAGTGGTTTCCTTGAAATACTTCTTTAAATGGATTAAAATGTAGATGTAACTCTAGAATATATGTACCTAGGAGTAACAACTCTGAAAAGGTGTATTATGCCTAACACTAGCGTAACATGGTACATGAAAGTGGCCCTTACTATAGACCCAGTTTGAAACTCTTGGGAATATTCTTTGGGAATTCACAAACACTTCATGAACCATCACAAATGAATTAAAAAAAAGTATTCGATTAATAACCTAGGACAAACTAAGGTGGAATTAATTAAATAAGATTTCATAAATTTTACATCCTATAAGTTATTTATTATTCCGGATTATGTGGTTACTCACTGTGAAAACTATTTCTTACTCTATGACTTATTTATGTCAATCGAGGGAACCCAAAGGAATTGGGTTAATGATGTATGTGATAGACAACTTTTGGATGAGCAGTAAAATTGTATGATCATTGGAGTGAATAATGATATCATAATACCCAATTAGTTATCATGGAACCTGATTTATAATGTTTATCTTAACCAACTCTCATACACACCAATAATAAGTAACAAGGGGTTCGTGAAGATATCAGGTAAATGAAACCATTGAAGAAAGAAAATTCAATTTATTACATTTCAAGAATGTGGGATGAAGAACCCATGTTAATGTATTATAATAACATGAATATGTTTTGATAGAGAAGATAAGGAAACAATGTAATTTACTACAAATAGAAAATGAAAAGTTTTCTTAAAGCAATGGATTTGAATATTGGCCCCCTTAATACATATTTAACGTTTTAATATTCTAATTTTGGAATGAATGGTCATTATGAAAATCTATATCCCAAGTGGAAATATAATGAAGATAAATAGAAATGTTGTATGATTAATGATTATATTGCTAATGATGAGGAGACTATATGTGAAATGTGAAAGGAAATATTTATTATGTAATTTAATTAGGTATCCTTATTAATGGATTATGGTTGAAGTGGAGCTACCTATATATTTATGTATTTGGATTTGAGAATTATGAGTTGTGAAATATATAATTATTTTTCACTTTATGTTTACCTCTATGGATTTTCAAGAATATGTTGAATGGTTCTGATGGACTAGAAAAATGAATTAATGGAAAGGTGATAATCATTGGAAACAAATTATTAAGGTAAATATAACCGTTAATATGATCTTAATGTTAATATATTTATATTTTCATAAAATAAATGATATATAAAAATAATTTAATCGGATGATAAATATTACCATGGTTCTCATAAAGGAATTTTGGAAGAAGTTTTTTATGTTATCATGAATGATGTTTACAACTTCTTAGACTCAGTCAAGATATCTATTAATCCTTGGAATAATGAATAATGTGCCTTTTAGAAAAGGATTTTTTGGTAATTTATGTTTTTAACACATTTTAGGATAATATGGAGTGAGGGTATTCATGTGTCTATAATGTGATAACCAAGATCTACATTATGATACATTTGGGATCAATGTTAAGCTGATCTAGTGAAAATATTTATAATTATTTTTGTTTTTGTCTTTCAGAAGGGGTATATGGTTAAACGATTATGAAATGGTTTATGTTAAAAATAAAATGTGGTTTTAAAGAATTATGTATTATGTCTCTACATGTGTATTTATGAATATTTAATAACTTACAATAATATTTTTCTTCTCATATATGGAATTACATATCATTATATTTATGGATCTAAAGATATTATAATTCTTGGGGAATTAAAAATACACCTTCATTTCTCAAAAAAATATATAATTTGAATGAGTAACAAAAATGTGTGAGGTCATTCTAAAATCACGTAAGTATATCTTTTAAGGTAAATTCATCATGTCTTGGATAAAAATCTATAAATCAAATATTTTCTTAATACAATAGTTTTTATTGAACCCGTGGAAATTAAAATCATCAGAGATTTATAAGTTCAAGGCCCTCAACATTCGATTTATCATTAACTTATTTTTGATTGATGACATCAATCAATCCCTATAAATATTTAAACATTTCTTCTATGTCCATATTTTCAATTCCATCAATTTTCTCCCATGTACAAACCTAGTTATGAGTTACATTGGGTAACCGTTATGTTTCCAACATTCCCTTTTTAAAAGAAGTGTAAGTATTATTTTTTAAAATATAGGATAATATGAGTGGAACTGTAAATTATTATTACTTTAACAACCCAGATGAATTTTGAAGGAAAAAAATCATTTGAAAGGGGAATAATTTAACACCACACGATTTTTTGAATTATTATTATTTTTAATAATTTAGTGACTTGATATTTTTATTTCAGAAATACATAATATATAATTTTCTATATGAATGAAATTACTATTTCTAGATTTATAAAAAACACAATTTAGATATTTTAGTACATAAAAAACTATATTTTTATTTTATTACTCATAATATTGTGTCCCTTTGATATATTTTTTTTATACACAAGGTCATGTTTTACTAGACTACATTGTACATTTAACATCACTATTCAAATATTATTCTATCTACCACGTAGTTGTTAGAGTGGAAGTCACAGATTAAATTACCTAAATTGTGAAAATATTATTTAAACAAGTATATAAAATGAGTCTTTTGGTTATCAATTAGTAAAAGTGAATGTAAGAAATATTCAAAAAAATAAAGAAAATAAATTTCAAAAAAACTATTTTCTATAAAAAAACACAATATTTTGACAATCATTTTGAAAAATTGATGATTAATATTTTAAATAAAAATAATAAATAATATATTCATTATGTTTTTTATAGTAATTTAATAGATTTTATAGGTATATAATAAGAATAAAACCAATTTTATGAATAAAAAATTAGTATTTTTTCTAAAAATTATTTCTACCACCTTTTAATAGAGAATCCATATTGTATGTATTTTTGACTCCTTTATAATTTCTATTTGATAAAATAAAAATTAATTTTCAAAACATAATATTAAAATTTTATTAATGTGATTTTTTTTTATTTTTCTGTGAAGTTTTATTTTTTGATGAATATTAAATAATATGATATATTAATTAAAAAAATCATTTAAATATACATTATATTTATGGTTAATTTTTTTCAGATTGGTTTTATAGTTCAATTATATAAAATATACATCAATTCATCTAATTTAGATCAATGTAATCACTTTTACTTTGAAAATGTGTATAAAAACTTACCAGACTTTTGAACAGTTTTATATTAAAAACCAGTTGTATTGTAACATATGTAAGATTAAACATAATTAAATTTGTAACTTTTTGTGATTTTAATTTGAAAAAATAACTTATCTAATTGGTATTTGAATAAAATATTATATCTAATATGTTAAAAATTGTTTTGTATAGAAATTATAGTGAATGTGACTAAAATTAATTATAGTGATTAAGAGAAAAATTAGTTTAATAAAGGACTGAACCTTTAATATAAGGTATAAAATGAAATAGAAATTTTCTAAAAATGAAAATTATATAGACATATTTAGACCCTATCATCATTTTATTTACTTTTTTCATTACTGGATCCACTTTTCATAGGAAAAGCATGGGTGGAATTCCCTTTTCAAAATTTTACCAGAATTCCACTCCTCCTGCACTACAAAATGAAACTCACCCCACCCACTTATTAACTGAAATAAAGAAATGAGTTCCCCCAAAATATAATAAAAAAATATCCCAACCTCTATACCTTAATACTTTAAGACTCCATTTTTTTTCTAAAATCCATCGAGGGAATCCATTTGGTGCAATCCCAAAGGAATTCCCCAAAGAAGAGGTAACATCCTTCTTCAAGAACTTTTGTTTTATTTTCATTCTAAGAACCCTAAAATATTTATATTCAAAAATATTATAATAATATCATTGTCGTAAAAATTATGATCTATTTTTATTCCTATTTTCATACCTAAACATACACACACATCCATATAATGTATAACCAACTAACCATTTTATGTAGGGAGAACTACCACCTCATGAAACTATGTTGTTAATTGTTTCATTAAAACATTTCATTGATGGGAATTATGATGGATAATATATTTTTAAATGATTTAAATGATATTTTTGTTGTTTTTATTCTTCTAAAAAATTTACATAAAACTTACATTCCTGCTTTCCAATTTCTATAAATACCATAACTTTATTTGTGGAATTGTGGACTACCGCCTACTCAAAGTGATGTGATTTGTTCACACATTACATGGAGTATATTTATGATGTGTTTAGTAAATATATATTATATATATGACATATTAATTCTTATGTAATTTTATTATATATATTTATATACTGATATGTCCTTTACATTATTTATTTCACTATGATAGTAAAACACAAATTGGGATCATGAGTATGTATGACCAACCATCTCCCTGAATGGGGTATTTCATTAAATATTTTTATCTTATATATATTACAATAAATAATAATATAGTAAATATATATGATATTCATATAATTTTTACATTCTATAGACCATGAAATAACTCTAGGGGAAGAAAATATAACAAATCAAAACAAAGGAGAAAAACAAAGCGATTATTACCCAAAATGTAACAATGACATTGAGTTCATAATAAACAGGTAATATGAAGTCATAATCAAATAATATATGGTATTAAATATAATAATATGTTTATATGAAATATTTATAACAATCTTATATTTATTATACATTGGTTTTGAATGAGTACGGAAAGAGTCAAGACTTAAGATAACAATTTTATAATCTCATTTTATTTTCTTAGTGACAAAATACATGTTAACCAATTATTTATTATTAGTGTTGTGTTTGATTATAATTAATATATACTATAATTATTTTATGTAAAATTTAAATTATATAAATTATAAGGACCCAACCCTAAAACATTACATAATCTTTAATTAAATGGATAATTCACATTGATGATCTTTTTGGGTTTATAGTTTTAGAGAATCAGGCCTTAACTATTACATTACATCTCAAAAATTACAAAGTAGACACTTATACGCAGTTTCCATTTAATTTATTAAAAAAAAACTCTTGAAAAAAAGGGTTATGTCTAGTTCCATGTTTTAGGCAACATGAGATTTCCTTGATCCCATCCTTGACCCTACACATCATTATGTCTTGTAAAAAAAATTTCAAAACATGGGTTGATCATAAAAAGCTCAGTAAGGGTTATAAAATAAAGAAGGAAAACATTAGTCCATTAAAATATAATATTTTTAACATACCTTGTGAAATTGTAGAATTTATGAATAACACATAGAAAACATAAATCATAAATATAACTTGTGGCATACATAAGACACTTACGTTGTAGCTTCACAACTACGTAGGGAGATACATTTAGAATACCCATCATAGTATATCCCCTAAATCTCTTAGGAGAAACATTAACATTTAACTCTTTTACATTACCCAATTCATTGAAGGGATATATCGGGCTCACCTGCCTAAGGTTTTTCATGGAACCACCAGTATACATAACAATTCCCAAGAACCATAACATATTCAGAACACATAAAACAAATATAAATGAAATATAACATTTCCACATTTCAATCACAATATATAATTAAAATATATTGACATAATAAAAACATTATAAAAACAATTTTAAATACCAAAAATATGTAAAAGAGTATATGATATTTATTTTCCTTTTAAAAACATTTCATCTATTAAGGATGCCAAAGATCAAATAATACTCGTGGTGGAAAAAAAGGTAATTGTCACAGCTTTTGTTAAAAAGAAACATTATTTTTTGTCATTTAGTAAAACTCGTCATAGAAGAAGATTCCCATTGAATAAAAGGAAATATCAAAGGGGTTTAGGCACCATTTAAAAGAAGGTCATATATAAAACAAAATATGCCTCAAGGAAAGGAGATTGAGACGAAGTCCCTTACCCCGTGTCCGAACTGACCCGTTCGTTCGTTAATATCTTGAATAATAAACTAATGTTATTTTATACATGATTAAGAAAATTTTTCAAGTTTATTATTATTTTCATATCACTTATTACCATGTTATAAACATTATGTATTCATTTAAGTCAATAACAATCATTTTGTCGATATTTGGTACTTGAGTCAAAAATGACCTTCTTATAATTACAAGTTGTTCTTGTGGTCAAAATTACATTATATCCAGAATGATATTAATGATTTTGATATCATATATATCATATATATCCAGTATATATATGAATTTATAATATTAGTTAACATTTGGAGATAAGAAATGAAATCCACTGTTTATGGAGATGGTAACCCATACTAACGCATGAACGCTACTTTTATTTCTATTTAATATTTAATGGAATGAAAAATTAATGATACATAGGTATATTATAATTCCAGTATAATATCATATATAATTTCATTAATCTATCCTTTATATGTTATTTGTATGGCCTGAACGAGTCATATCACTTTGAGGGGCCAGTAGTCTGCACTTCCTCAAATTAGATTATCAAATTTAACAACTATGGAAACCATAAGGGTATTGTATAAATTAAAAATAAATTTGCATATAAACATTACAAATATAATATATATCACATATAAATATAGTTCCATCATAATTCTACCATAATAGTTGGTAGGAGAAGATTGAACAATCATCATTTCGTGATGAAGTAGTTCACCGTCCACAAAAACAATATGTTCTTTACCCATTAGACAGAGGTGTGTGCATGTTTAGTAGCAATAAATATCATAAAAACCACCTACTATATTTTTTATAATGGTTTTTCATAAAATAAATTAATAAAAAGAGTTTAGGGTGTTGGGGAAGTAAAATAAAAGAAAAGAACTTAAAAGAAGACATAACCTTTAAATCGTGTAACACCCTTGGGTTTGAACCAAAAGGATTTCTTAAAGTGCCTTATGCCTAAAGTAAGGCTTCTAGGAGTAAAAGAGAGATCTTGGGAGATTATTTGGATTGATTTTTGAGGATACAATGGGATTGAGAAGTGTGATCAATGGGTTAGAGTTGAGGGATTTTTGTATGGGGGAGGAGGGGCTCTTTAGGAATGTTTGAAAATATTATTTTATTATATAATGAATTTCGATTTCTAAAGGTCCAAAACTCATTAAAGTCAAATATAAGATGGTTATTTTTATAAATAAAAAAATTCAATAATAATTGTATAGGTTTTGGATATCACTTCAATTTTTATAATTTTATTTATTTAAATCATTCAATAATGAGGTAAACACTACATCGTTATTGTGTCATAAATAATTTTATTTATTTGATGTATAAAAATTATAAAAAATACCAATAAATATTAAATATTTTAATCTTAATAATGAATATATTTTGTAAAATATATCAATTATATGACCCCACATTAATTTTTTTTAGAAAAACAATACATGTTTAGGATATATTTATTTTTACATTAAACAAAATGTTATTAATATCACTATCTTACCCAAATGGCTTTAAAAGACCAAATTTCATACCCAGGGATTTTTTTGGGTCAGAAATTACTCCTCCCATAAAGTTAGGACAAGTTTTTAGGTAATTTTATATTATTATAGTATTGTTTTTACATTAAAATACCCTATTTTCCTTTAACAACGGTAAATAATTGTCAAAAGATACTATTAACAAAAAATTATTTTCATCTTATTGAACCAAATTTTACTTAGTAATAAAAAAAAGTGTCTCTAATTTTCAATATTAAATTGATTGAAATGTTAAAATTTTATTTTAATGAAAAATTCAGCTTTTTAACTACTACTTTGTGTTTTCACTATTCATAAAAAATGGATGTTTTTCCGAAAAATACCAAAAAATCAGCATAAACTATATTTGATATTCCAAATTCAAGAATCATGTCTATTTTACCAAATTCAAAACATATAAGTTTCATTAATTAATTTAAAATTAATTCTTATTTTAAAAACAGAAGGCGTTTTTTTAAAAAATAATTACTTTCAAAATATTGACACTTGTTTATGTACAATTTCAAAGTGAAATTATTCAAATGGAAAAAATAGATTAATTGGTAAAAATATAATATAATTACACAGTAAAACCAATTAATAAATAATATAACAATACTAATAAATTATATTAAAAGGGAGTATTGAATTAATTTTCACTAGTCGTTAAAAATTATTTTTTTTAGAAAAATAGAGAAAATCTACCGAATGTTAATTTTGATGTCCCAATTATAAATATGAAATTTATTATTTGAAATAGGACCTATAAGAGTAAAAAAAACTAGATTTAGAAATGGTTCGCCATCAAACGGTGGTAAATCAACCTTATAATGAATATTAGAGTATTTGTGCTTAAATTTGAATTCTTTATTATTTTAAGACTCTAAAATTTATTGGATAAATGTAAAAGCATTTAACAAAAATGTATATTCATATTTTAGATAGTTCTATCCATTCCCACCAATACAACAGCTAGGTGTTAACTACAATTAAAAATGTTATCATATTATTATTTTTCATATGTGCAACGTAATATTTCAATGAAACCCATTGTTCCATACCAGGTACTCCATCAAACATAGCATCCCCTTAAAAAATAATTATTTAATTAAAAAATATCTATTAAATCTGTAATGGTATTATTCTTTATTTAAATGGGATGTTACATCCTTCCCCCCTTTTGGAAATTGCATCCTCACAATTTTTTATTCACTTATCAAATAAGTGGGGGTATTTATCCCTAATAGAATTTTCAGATTCCCATGTTTCCTCTTCAATCATATTGGTTTTCCACAAAACCATTAACTAATTAATTACTTTATTTTGCAAGAAATGATCTCTTTGGTCAAGAATATGGACATGTTGTTCCTCATAAGATAGATTCCCTTCCAACTGAACTACCTCTCAGCTCAAAACATGAAATGGATCCAGCATATACTTTCTTACCATTGAAACATGAAAAAAATTATGTACTAGGGATAAAGAAGAAGTTAAAGCAACTCTGTAGGAAACTGATCTAACGTTCTCCAGGATTTGATATAGTCCAATGAACCTCAGACTCAATATTAACTTATTCCAAAAATGCATCACACTTTTCCATGGAGAATGTTTGAGAAAGACATGATCAATTACCTCAAAATAAAGATCCTTCCTCTGGTTATCTGTATAAAATTTATACCTACTCTGGGCTGTTCTCATGTTCTTCTGAATCAACCAAACCTTTTCTGCCATATCTTATATGAATTATGGTCCCATCAACATCCTTTCACCAACATCATCCAAAAAATCTAGAGTTCGACACTACTTTCCATATAATTCTTCAAATAGAGCCATCTGTATACTCGAATGAAATCTATTATTATAATAAAATTAAACCAAAGTAAGTTATTGGTACCCACATACCTAGTAATTCTAAAGCCCCAACCCCAATTACACAGAGTCAGTGCATTATTATGTATCATTGGCATGATCACAAAAGATAAAGTCTCAAAAGACCTATTAGTTTAATAGCCTTTAAAATTCTAGATATATTCATAAGGCTTACATTACATCATAAAGTGAAAACTACATCAACAATGTTTCCATAGACCACACTCATATCCCCTCATACTATCCCTACTAGTCATTCATAAAATACTTTTTCACATCCAAGAAAAAATAAAACATAGAAAGGGGTGAGCTCAGATGCTCAGTAAGGACAACAATATAGTTGGAACATTCATAAATAAGCACAAACACTTAAGGTAATGTATAACTAAAACAAAATACTTTTAAACATGATCATCATCATAATATGGAAAAGATAAAAATAAAATAATGCTATTTACTTACTCACATGTATATTCTACTAGTCGAATAATCACATGCAATATTAATATCCACTTTCATAATAATAGAATGTATAATGACAGACTTTCATAACCACATAGTCAAGGCCTTGTGCCAAGACACCAAATAAAATTTTTTCAAGGCCTTGTGCCAAGACACTAGTTTGTCTCATGAGACATACAGATGCATCGTGGAGCTATAGCGGGTTCCACCTGTCACTTACTAAGTCCAATGCATTACTCATATGAAAAGGTTGAAACATAACATAAACATTCGTATTAAAACTTGCACATGAAATGTCATTACCTTATCCATAAACCATGAATGTTATGAAATAACACATACATAGTCAAAAATATCACAAAAAATTTAATACAATATGGAATTTTTGTATCGTAATAAATCAACATCAAATAAGCTTAAAATCCATCAATGGATGTTGACATAGATGAAATCAAAACTATTTGAGAGAAATATCTCCAATTTGAAATCATTTCAATGTCTCATAATTATAAAATAAAACCATAATTTTGAAAATACAATTATAAGCTTGTAAGGGAAACTTCAACTATTTTATAACGGTGGAAAAAATCTGCACCCGTTGTATAAGTTAAAAATATACATTCTTACCTTAATTTTGTCGAAAAGGTAAAAAAGGACCTTGTTTAGAAAACGACGGAAAGATTCCTTTCAAAAAAAAAATAAAGTTAAATAATGTTATAAATGACATTAACCCATTTTCTATTAAATTTTAATAATGTTTTGCATGACATTTTTAAGGAACATGGATGTGGATGATAAAGAGGACCTAGTAGATACTTACTTAAAAACAACCTCGGATAATAATGTGATTGTGAAATTAACCCTTACCTTTAAATTTTTCCTTGGTCGAGGCTAGGATATCCTCTTGTATAATAGATAAATTAATGTTAATAAATTATAAAATAATAAAATACATAAATATGATATCATATATGTTCTTATAATATTTCATTGTTAATATTATTTTAGTATTATCGTTGTTTCGTGTGTTAACTTACTCATTTTATTTTATATGTTTTGTTAAATAAGTAGTGTTTGTTATGGATAGGTTGCATCTAATTCATATCCAGAATTATGTCGAGTCCTTAAACATTATTTTTAATCATCAAACGAGAATTAGTCTTGAATGGATACGATGGAGAATTAATCTCATCGCGTTCGTGGAGACGGTAGTCTGTACGTACGCACGAGCGACGATATCATTCTTTTGATATTAAAATAATATATAATTAGATGGTATATCATATATATATATAATGATAATCATGTTATATTTATTATTCATATCAATTACATATCATTATTATACACATCCAAATAATAATGTATTGAATAACAATTACACCATGATGTGGGGACATTAAGCTGTATGTACACACGTATGGTGACATGACATTCAAAGGATGGATAGAATAATGAATATGGTTGTAACATATTTATAATAACATAAAAATATTTATAAGATATTTGATTTATTATTTTATAATGGGAATAACAAAGAATGAAGAAGTTGAAGAAGAAAGTAACTTGAAAGAGGGTGGTGAAATCATTACACATTCTTAGGGTTCATCCTTTTGATTTTATCAAAAGGTCCTCATAGGTTGTCTTTCTCATCAAACTAAGGAATCTTGGTTGACTGGAGGACAGTTGAGAGGGTATTTGAATGGGGTTTGGCTGAGCCAAATGGCTTTGAATGTGTGAATTTGAGGAAAGGGGGAGTGCCCTTTTATAAGAGGGGTGAGGGGAACCTTAGGAAAAGCTAGCGATATTATTTAATAATAATATAGTTTTCGGTTTCTAATATCGCCAAACTGATATATTAAGAGAATAAGGTGGAGATGGGTCGCATAACACCCAACCAATATTTTTTAGACTGGTTTGGTTTACTATATTAACATTATCTTTTAGTTTTAACTCCTAGTTAATTAGTTTGACTTTTACCATGTCTCTTTGTATTTTTATATTATATGGTTAATAAACGTACAATAAACTTCAAAGAGAACACCAAGTGGTTCATTAATGATACAAATATCATTATATAAGTCTCTTGTCTGAACCTTATATTTTTACGAAATGAATATCAATTAATAATATAATATTTGTTTTCAAAACTCTTTTATGTTAATTTTGACACTATTTGGTATTTCATTTTTGTAAAAATCATAACAGCATGATTACTTCTAAAAAAGTTAATTAAATCAATCCTATCATTTAATATTTAGAAATAAAATTCTTGAAATTAATTAAAAGTCTCATATTATATTTATTTGTGTATTTACGATATCAATTTTTTCTAATCCTTCATTAATACGGTAATTACTGCATCATCAATATGTCATAAATAAATTAACTTATTTAATGTCTAAAAATTACAAAAAAAATCCCATTATGTAGGAAATATTTTTATCTTTCAAATTAATATTTAAAATTGAATTTGTCTTATGTATTAACCTATATTAAACATTTTTTAGTTATTAAATTTTGATTTAAACTCTTTTAACTCTTCTTTGAATTAAATAATAATAAATGCCATATTCTAATCCATGTGGTCCTAAAGGATCATATTTTATTCATAGGGTTGTTTTTGGTAGAATTATACTTATCCAATAGAATCAGTAAATGTGTTAGGGTAAAAATAAAATCATTTCTTCCTATAATTACCCTATTTACTTTTAACCGTGGTAAATAAAAGTAAAAAGTTACTATTCACCTAAAATTATTTTCATCTCATTGAACTAAATTTTTCTTACTGATATCAACTGTGTTTCTTGGATTTTTGAAATTCAATTCACAGAAGCGGTAAAATTATGTTTTATGTGAATTTGCAAAATCTCCTAGGTGGTGGGTAAAAGACGGTGAAAAGTTCCATAAAAAATAATATATCTAAAATTAATATAAAATGATTCCAATGAATTGCATTGAACTTATAAAGGTATTATGTATCGATTTTTACCTAAAATAAATTTAAATAAGATAAATAATTATTTAAATAAAATGTCGGTTTTAACCCATAACTCAGGGTTTTTCACTATTCATCACAAATTGAATGTTTTCAGAAAAATACAAAAAATTCACCCTAGGTGAGTTTGGATATTCCAAATCCAAAAATGAAGTCCATTTTGATAAATAAAATATAAAAAATTTCAAAAAGGGGGAATTACTATTCATAACGGCTAGTTTTATTGGTTGTGGTGTGTTAGAACTCGAGGATTCGTACAACACATGCTATTGTATTATTCAAAGGGAAACGTATCATGGATTATTGGGGTGTTAAATTATCCCCTCCTTAAAATAACAACATCCTCGAATTTTTGGGATTATTACTACGTAAAAATACTCGAGTGGTTCTTTATTATATGTCCTTCAGGTTCCCATGTTGCCTCTTCCATCTTATGGTTTCTCCATAGAAATTTTACCAGATGAGTCGTCCGGTATCTCAGCACATGTTCTCTTGTATTAAGAATCATGACAGGCTCTTCGCAACAAGATAGATTAGTTTCCAGTTCTAATTCCTCATAGTTGAGTAAACGCGTTGGGTCAGGCTTGTATTTTCTCAAAAGTGATACGTGGAACACATCGTGAACTTTGGAGAGACTTGGTATAATTTCCAAATGGTAAGCTATAACCCCAATTCATTCTAGAATTTCAAAAGGTCCGATGTACATGGGACTCAATTTACCCTTCTTACTGAAATTTTTAACTTCCTTCCATGGAGACACCTTCAAGACAACATGATCACCGACTTGAAATTCCAAATCCTTCATTCGATTATCATTATAGATCATCTACCTACATTGAGTTTCTTTGATGTGGGCTTGGATTAACTTCACCTTTTACATCATTTACTCAACATGTTCTAGGACTACGAGTTTTCTTTCACCAACATCATCCCAAAAAGTTGGTGTGTGACATCTATTTCCGTATAACGCTTCATATGGTTCTATCTGAATACTTGTATGGAAGCTATTGTTATAGTAAAATTCAACGAAAGGTAAATATTGACCCCACATACCATTAATGTCAAGTGATAATGATCTCAACATGTCTTCTAAGGTTTGAATAGTTTTTTCTGATTGTCCATATGTTTGAGGGTGGTAGGGAGTGTTTAAACAAAGTTCAGTATCCAAGGCCTTCTGAAGACTTTTCCAGAATCTTGATGTAAATAATGGATCACGATCAGAAACAATCGATAGGGGTACTCCATGAAGTCTCACAACTTGATTAATATATAGTCTTTCTATATGTTCAAGTGGTAGATCTTCTCCTATAGAAAGAAAAGGTGCTGACTTTGTAAGACGATCATCAATGACCCATATTTCATCATTCCTTCTAGAAGTCTTTGGTAGTCCAATGACAAAGTCCATCATAATATTATCCCATTTCCACATAGGTATGGGAAGAGGTTGCAATACTCTTCCAGGCTGTTGCCTTCCAGCTTTCACTTGTTGAAAACCCATATATCTTGACACAAAATCAGCAATATCCATCTTCATGTTGTCCCACCAAAAATGTTATTTCAAATATCTATACATCTTAGTGCTACCATGGTGTATAGTGAAATTCGAACTATGAGAATCATCCAAAAATTCTCTTTTTATATCAGATATATCGGGAACACAAAGTATCTTCCCAAATTTCAAAATTCTATATTTATACACAAAGTCACTCAATATTCCATCATTCACATCTTTAATCTTCTTTTGAAACTCCTCATCATAGGTCTGAGAGCTCTTTATCCATTCTAGTAAAGATAGTTTGGCAACCATTTGAAAAATAATTGATGTTTCACCTTCCATGGTTATTTACATATCCAAATTTACTTGATCTATGAAAATAGGATCTATTTCAATTCTCATCTTGTTCAAAACTATATGATCCTTTTTGCTCAAAGTATCTTCCACTTTATTTTCCTTCACCTGGTGGTAGTGTATGGTGCAATAATAATCCTTGAGTAGTTCAAGCCATCTCTTTTACCTCATGCTGAGTTCTTTCTGTGAGAAAATATAATTCAAACTCTTGTGATCAGTATATATCTCAAATTTTCACCATAGAGATAATGTATCCATATCTTCAAAGAAATGATTACAGCTGCTTACTCAAGATAATGAGCAGGATAGTTTTGCTCATGAATTTTTAGCTGCCATGATGCATAGGCAATAACCCTTCATTCTGCATAAGGACACAACCAAGTCATTTCTTTCAAGAATCACTATAAATTACAAACCCATCATTCCCTAATGGTAGAGTCAAGATAGGATCATTGACTAATCTTCTCTTCAGTTCTTCAAAACATTATTCATAGTCTTTTTTCCAATATAATTAAACCCCTTTATGTGTGAGCTTGGTTAATGGGTTAGCCAATTAGGCAAACTTATGGACGACACATTGATAATAACCTTCTAAACCAATAAAACTATGTACCTTAGTTATACTAGTTGGTGCGGTCCATTCATGGATTTCTCTTGTCTTAGAAGGATCAATTGAGATTCCATCCTTAAAGACAATATGGCTAAGAAAATATATCTCTTGAAGCTGTGATTCACACTTTCTAAACTTCCCATATAATTCATTTCTTCTGAGGGTTTTCAGAATAGTGCGCTAGTTATTTTCATGATATTCGTAGCTTTAGGAGTATACCAAGATATCATCAATAAATAACACTACAAATTCATCAATATAATCCCTTAAAACTATGTTCATTAATTCCATTAAAACATAGGGTGAATTAGTCAGCCAAAAAGGCATTACTGTAAACTCATAATTCTCGTAACTGGTTCTAAATGCTGTTTTCAGAATGTATTCTTTCTTCACACACAACTGATGATATCCAGATTGAGGGTAAATCATTGAAAAGTATTGCCCTCCTTGAAGTTAGTCGAATAAATCATCAACGCGAGGTAGGGGATACCTGTTCTTTATTGTTATAGTGTTGATCTCCCTATAGTCAATGCACAATATCATAGATAAATATTTCTTCTTAAAAAAAGACCAGGGGCTCCCCATGGAGAAACACTAGGGTGAATAAATACCTTATTACTCAATTACTCTAGTTGTTTCTTTAGTTACACTAATTCTAATGTGGCCATTTTATATGGGGTATTTGATATGATCCTTGAACAAGGAATTAATACATTAGAAAAATCAATTTCTGTTCTGGAGGATGTCCATGTAAATATTCCGGAAACACATCAACATATTGTTGAACAATAGGTACATCCTCTATTGAAACATTTATTTCCTCACCCACCGTTATATCATTCTATTCCTCTCAAATAATTTAATTTAGTTGAGCTACTCGGGGAGGATCTAGATAAGAATTAGGTGGTGACGTTTCTTCACTAAAGATAAGGTACTTCCTATCATCATCAAAAAAATTTACGTCCTTCTTCTTATAATAAATTTTGGCATCATGGTCGAAAATCCAATCCATACCGAGGATTATATCAAATTACATCATGGGTATGACAGTGAGATCAGAAGATAAAAAACTTTTATAATCATTAATGAGAACTGATTCACAAAACATTGTTGCAATGATACTTCCCTTAAGAGTTTTGACTGACAACTCCCTTGTTAAATCAAATTGGAAATATATAATTTTCATTGAAAACTGGGAAGGTATGAAACAATTTGATGATCCCGAATCAAATAAAGAATTGGCTAAACTTGAGGAAACCATTAAATTACCTACCACCACATCTTTAGGAGCTTCAACCACAGCAATAGTGATAACATAATATTGGTCTTGATCCCTTGGTCGCTTCTAAGGTATTTTTCCCTAATGCATAGGAAATTAATTTTCATAATGTCTCATATCCCTACAATTGTAGCACTAAACATTGGTGGATTCCTTCTTTCCCTTGCAATCACGATCTTGGTGGACTTTTTCACCACAATTGAAACAGACTCTCATTCCCTTCAAGCATGTACCAGGGTGTTTCTTCCCACATTTTCTACAGGATGGATATTCAACTTTTCCCTTCATACCCTTATTTCCATTTCCAGAGTGATCAGTAGATCTCTTCTTCTCTTTCATTGCTTTGAACACATAAGACATAGAGAATTCTTTTTATTCCTTGATAGGTCATGGGACAATATCTTCGTATGGCGAGAAGGATTGTGAGACTAATTCTCGATAGAGAAATGGATTTAACCCATCAAAGAAACGATCGATCTTACTTCTTGGGTGATGTATATAATCTGCATCATGCCTTTCTAACCTTTTAAAGTTAGCCTCATACTTTGAAACATTCTCATCCACCTTTTGTCTCAGACTAAGAAATTTCCTTTCCAAATATGCTCGATGGTCATGAGGAAAGTATTTTTCTAAGAAAATATATTTAAAATCTATATGTTCCAAACTTGATACTACTTTTTCTTCCTTTTTATTTTGAATTAATGACCACTATTGATCAGCATCTCCAGTGAGGTGGTAAACTTCCATGACAACTTTTTCCCTTTCACTACTCCCCAAATCCTGAAATATTTTCTCTAGGGAACTTATCCATTGATCAGTTACCAATGGGTTTGTACTCCCATTGTATGTTGGTGTTGGTTTCCTCATGAAGCTATCTAGCATTGATCCTCCATGCTACGGATAAGGGTACCCCATACTGGTAAGGTTATTATTCATAACCTGAGTGAGTTTTCTCAGTATAGTGATAAGCTGATTAGCACCAGTTGTATCACTAAATCCACTATAATTATCTTGAGCAAGAGGGAAATCCCTACATGGAGTTAATGCATTGATACGGTTTCCATTCCTTCCACTAGGCTCCATTTCTAAACAATTTTATAAACTAGATTAGTTTATGAATTGAAATACAAAATTCCATACTTGTAAAACACTTATCATAAATTGAATTGTTTATGGATATAATCCATAATCATAAAAAGGTTTTCTTTGAGGAATTATATACTCGTAAAACATTTATAATGATTTTTAATGAAAATGAGAATTATCGTAAGCATATCTCCCTGGAGTGTCGTAACCAAGAGTACAACAAGGCCTGTTTTCGTGTACCAGTTCCCATTCGAGTCTAGCTCAAAGCAGTGTTTTCGGGTTTTACCCCTAGGTACATCTATGCCAGAGATGCTTCTACCTGATCATATCCAGACATGGATGTATTTCTTGGAAAACTCACAAAATCTCTATAGTACAAAAATTCAAGGATGTTCTTCTATACTAATCATCAAAGTCTATCTTAGGGTTATGTGATCTAATCAGAGTTTATCTAAATCAACCATCCAAGGATTATTACTAAACTTCCTCTGATACCAACTGTAATGCCCCGACCCCAGTTACCCAGATTTGGTGCATTATTAAGTATCATTGGCATGATCACAAAAGATCATGTCTCTAAAGACATATTAGTTTAGTATCCTTGGAAACACTAGATATATTAATAAGTCTTACATGACACCATAATTTGAAAACTATAACAACAATGTTTTTATAGACCACACTCATATCCCCTCATACTATCCCTGCAGGTCATTCATAAAATACTTCTTCAAATCCTGCGAAAATAAAACATATAAAGGGGTGTTCTCAGATGATCAGTAAGGATAATAATATAGGGAAACTTGAATAAATAATAATACACATTTAAGGAAATGTATAACTAAAACAAACTCCATTTAAACTTTAACTTCAACATAATATGACAAAGATAAAAATAAAATATTTCCATTTACTTACTCACATGGATATTCTACTAGTCTAATAATCAAATGCAATATCAATAGCCACTTTCATAATGATGGAAGGCATAATGCCAGACTTAATAACCACATAGTCAAGGCCTTGTGCCAATACTACAAATAATATTTTTTCAAGGCGTTGTGCCAAGACACTACATTGTCTCATGAGACCTAACGATGCATCGATGAGCTATAGCGTGCTCCACCCATAAATTACTAAATCCAATGCATTCCTCATATGAAATGGTTGAAACATAACCTAAACATTCGTATTAAAACTACCATACGAAATGTCAATACATTATCCACAAACCCTGAATGGTATGAAATAACACATCCACAGTCAAACATATCACATAACCTTAAATATAATATAGATGTTTTGTATCATAATAAATCAACTTCAAATAAGATTAAAATTCATAAAAGGATGTTCACATAATAGATGAAATCAAAACAAATTGAGAGAAATATCTCCTTTTTGAAATCATTTAAAAGTCACATAATTATAAAATAAAACAATTATTTTTAAAATAATATTATAAGAATATAAGTGAAGCTTAGATGATTTTATAATGGCAGAAAATAGCCACACCCACTGTAGAAGTTAAAAAAGACATTCTTACCTTAATTTTTTCGAAAAGGATAAAAAGGACATTCTTTGAAAAATGATGGAAAGATTCCTTTAAAACGTATAAGGTTAAATAAGGGTTTAAATGACTTTAACCCATTTTCTATTAAATAGTAAAAATGTTTTGAAAGACATTATTAAGAAACATGTATGTGGATGATAAAGAGGTCCCGGTAGATACTTACATAAAAACAACCTCGGATAATAAAGAGATTGTGAAATTAACCCTTACCTTGTAATATTTCCTTGGTAAAGGGTAGTTTAACCTCCTGTATAATAGATATATAATTTTTATTAAATTATACAAGAATCATATACATTAATATGATATCATATATGATCTTCTAATATTGCGTTGTTAATAATATTTTAATTTTATCATCGTTTTGGGTGTTAACTTACCCGTTTTCTTTAATATGTTTTCTCAGATAAGACAAGTTTTTTATGGATAGATTGTATATTATTAATATCCAGAATGATATCATGTCCTTGAAAATTATTATTAATCATAAAATGAGGATTAGTCTTGAATGGATACGATGGGGAATGAATCTCATCATGTTCATGGAGACGGTAGTCCGTAAGTACGCACGAGCGACAATATCATTCATTTGAAATTAAAATAATATATATTTTGATGGTATATCATATGTACAGAATTATAATAATGTTATATTTATTATTTATATCAATTACACATCATTATTACACCCATGAAAATAATAATGTATTGAATAACAATTACACCAAGACGTGGAGATGGTAAGCCGTACGTACGCACGTATGGTGACATGTCATTAAAAGGATGGATAAAATACTGAATATGGATGTACCATATATATAATAAAATCATAGTATATAGAATATATTGGAGTTATTATTTTATAATGGGAATAACAAAGAAATAAGAAGTGGAAGATAAAGGAACATGAAAGAGGGTGGTGAAATCATTACCTCTTCTTCGGGTTTTTCCTTTTGATTTGATCAAAAGGGATCCTTAGGACGGAATTATGATCAACCTATGGCCTCTAGGTTGAAGGGAGGATTGTTCACAGGGTATTTGTGTAGGGTTTGGCTGAGACAAATGGTTTTTAAGGTGTGAATTTGAGAGAAAGGGAAGTTCCCTTTTATAAGAGGGGCGAGGGCACCTTAATAAAAACTAAAAAAATTATTTTATAATAAACTCATTTTCGTTTTCTAATCGAATAAAACTGATTTATTTTGAGGGTAAGGTTGGGATGGGTCGAAAACCACCCAACCAATAGGTTTTAGACAGGTTTGGGTTACTATATCAACCTTATCTTTTAGTTTTAACTCCTAGTTAATTAGTTTGACATTTACCATGTCTCTTTGTATTTTTATATTATATGGTTAATAAACATAGTATAAACTTCCAACTGAACCCTAGGTCATTCATTAATGGTACTACTATCATTATATAAGTCTCTTGGTCTAACATTAGATTTTTAGGAATAGAATATCAATTAATAATATTAATTTTTTTTAAACACTCTTTTATGTTATTTTTGAAACTATTTCTTATTTGAGTTTAGTGAAATTCATAACAGCACGATCACTATGAACAATGTTAATTAAATCATTCCAATCAATTAATATTAACCTATAAAATTCGTGGAATTCATTAAAATTCACATATTATATTTATTTGATTATTTACAATATCAATTATTGTAATCCTTTATTAATACCGTAATTACTGCATCATCATTGTGTCATATATAAATTAAATTATTTAATGTCTAAAATTTATAAATAAAATACTATTATATATGAAATCATTTTAGAATTATAATGAATACTTATAATTTAATTTATCTTATGTATTCCTATATATTAAAAATGTTTTAGTTATTCTAATTAGATTTTAACTCTTCTAAGTCTTCTTTGAATTTAATAATAATAAATGTCATATTCTAATCCAAGTTGACCTAAAAGATAATATTTTATACGTAATTTTGTTTTTGGTCGAATTATATTTATCCAATAGAATTAGGGCATGTGTTAGGGTAAAAATAATATCATTTTTACCTTTAATCACCGTATTAATTTTTAACCGTGGTAAATAAAAGCAAAAAGTTACTATTCACCAAAAATTATTTTAATCTCATTGAACCACATTTTACATACTAATATCAACCGTGTCACTCGTATTTTTGAAATTCAATTCACAGAAGTAGTAAAATTATGTTTTATGTGAATTTGCAAAATCTCCGAGGAGTTGGGTAAAAGACGTTGAAAAGTTCAATAAAACATTTATACATCTAAAATTGATATAAAATGACTCCAATGAATTACATCAAACATATATAGGTATTATGTTCCAATTTTCACCTAAAATAAATTTAAATAAAATAAATAATTATTTAAATAAAAATTCGGTTTTAACCAATCACTCAATGTTTTTCACAATTCATCAAAAATTGAAAGATTTCATAAAAATACAAAAAATTTGCCCTATCATAATATCGATATTCCGAATCCAAAAATGAAGTCCATTTTTAAAAATAAAATTTATAAAATTTCAAAAAGTTGGTATTAGTATTCATAACGGCTAGTTTGATTGGTTGTGGTGTGTTAGAACTCGATGTTGCGTACAACACACACTATTGTATTATTCAAAGGGAAACGTACCGTGGAAGCAAGGGGTGTTACAGTAATCCATTGAGGAAGAACATAATATATCCTCAATGGTTTGAATAGTTTGTTTTGACTGCACATCTGATTGAGTATGAAAAGTTATACTAAAGTTTAATTCAATACCCATTGTCTTCTGAAGGCCTTTCTAAAAGATAGAATTAAACATGGGATCACGATAAAATATAAGGGAAAGGATAACTCAATTTAACCTAAATATCTCTTTAACGTACAACCGAGAGAGTTTATCTAGAGACAAAGTATCATGAATAGGAAAGAAAAGCGCAAATTTATACAATTGATCAACAAAAACATATATTGCATTATTACCTCGAGATGTCTTTGGTAATCCCAAAATGAATTCCATGGATATATTTCCCCATTTTCACTCTGGAACTGGTAATGTCTGAAGAATCCCCTTTGCAAAACTGCCACTATGCTTTAACCTGTTGACAAGTCAAACAGTTCATAGTAAAATAATCAATATCTCTTTTTATTCCATCCCACCAGTAATACTTCTGAAGATCTTTATACATCATAGTAGTGCCAGGATGAACTCAAAACGGAGAATTATGAGCTTCAAATAACATCTCTTTCTTCAACTTTAAATAAAAAATAACAAAAATTCACTACCAAAATATCAAAACACAATCATTATCAATGTTAAAATCAGGAATCCTACCAATTCTATACCAACTCTACTATTTCCTATAACTCACTGTCTTCCGTCTGTGCTTGCTTAATTCTTCATAATAGAGATGATTTCACTTACACCTGAAACAAAACAGAAGTATATTCTGAACCAAAAAATCCTCTACCAAATTTTATAAAATATTTAATCATAAGATCTTATTCCATACAGAACATGGTTAATGTAGCATTACATTTTCGACTCAAATCATCTACCACTTTATTTTCTTTTCGAAGATGGTAATGAATCATGTAATCATAATCCTTGACTAATTCTATCCAACTCCTCTGTCTCATGTTCAATTATTTCTGAGTGAATTTATACTTCAAACTATTGTGATTAGTATATATTTCACACTTTACTCCATAAAAATGATGCCTCCAAATTTTTAAAGAAAAAACAATAGTAGCTTATTCCAAATCATGTGTAGAGTAATTTAACTCATGAGGATTCAAATGACGTGATGCATAAGCAATTACCTAATCATTCTTCATTACAACACAACCAAGTCCTTTCAGAGAATCATCACTATAGATAAGAAACTCACTATTTCTGGAGTGCAGTGCCAAAACTAGAGCATTCAACAATATTCTTTTCAATTCCAGAAAACAATAATTACATTATTTTGTCCAGATGAGCTTAACACCTTCTTGAGTTTATCTTGTAATTGGACTAGATAACAGTTAAATTTTTTTGACAAGCCTCTATTAATAACCTGCCAAACCAATACAACTATTGATCATGGTTATATTTGTTGGTATTGGCCATTCTTTAACAACTTTTGTTTTAGTAGGATGAACAGTTATGCCAATTTTTTAAACATTTTGATCAAGGAATGAATTTTTTTGTAACCAAAACTCACACTTTCTATATTCTCAAAACATTTCATTTTATTTTACGGTTTGCAAGACAAACTCTAAATGACTTTCATGTTCCTCATTAATTTAAAAAAACCAAAATATCATCAATGAAAAAAACCAAAATCCTATCCAAGAACTCACAAAAAATTCTATTCATAAGATCCATGAATACATTAGGTTCATTGGCTTAGGTAAAGAGCATAAAAACAAATTCGTACTAGCCATATCTAGTACAAAATGCGGTCTTCGAAATATATGCTTCCTCTACATCAATTGAGGGTACCCTGAACAAAAATCAATCATCGAAAAATATTTAGCTCCCTGGATCTCACAAAAAAATTATCTATATGAGGAAAAAGTTACTAGTTCATAATAGTGATGTTATTAAATGATCTATGACCAGTAAAAAATATCATTGAACCATCTTTCTTTTTAACAAAAAAGATAGAAGCACCCCATAGTGATGTTCTAGGTCGAATGAAACTGTTATTTAATAACTCCTATAATTTCTTCTTTAACTCTAAAAGTTCAATTTGATCCATTCGATACGGGGGTATTGAAATTGGGTTAAAATCAAGAATTAAGTCAATCAGTAAATTCAACTTCCCGATCAGGTATAATACCGGGAAAATCATCAAAAAAACATCAAGATACTAATTTAAAACTAGTACATCATTAATCTAGATAGTTCCTTTTTTTCAACAATATGTGTAGGGTAACATTCATTTCCATATTTTACTAGTTTCTCAGTTTCATTGTATATTATCAAAATTAAGGGTTCATTATTATACACAAACTAAATTTTTTTCTAAAATGATACATATTTTTCTTTGTAGTCAATCATAGCCTAATAAACAAAAATCCAATCTATACCCAAAATAATAGAAAACTCTACTTGGGGCAGCACAATATGGTTTTCAGATAGATTCTTTCTGCACACATGGACATGAAGGTTCTTATAATTTCTTTTATTTTCTAAATATTTACCCCTCGTGTTTTTACCATACGTTCAAGATTGATATATTGAGATAGAATTCCCAATTTAGAAGAAACATTCTCAAAAATATAAGAATGTGTAGACCCTAAATCAAACAACACATTGGCATAATCTAAAAAAAAACAAACTGTGTACCTGATACAACTTCATTTGATGTCCGAACATCTGCTGAAGTAGTTGCAAAGGATACCACCACCCCTTACTTCTTGTACTGTCGTTTCTTTCCCTCAGTCGAGTTCTTCATTGGACACTCATTTGCATAATGACCCATTTCATTGCACTTAAAACATTTTACTGATTGTAAATCAGAATTTTTATTACCATTACAGTGATATTTTTCAGGGCAATTGCGATCCTTATGTCCTAATTGACCACATCAGTAGCACTTAATAGAATTCAAAAGAAATTACCGAGCATACATTTTACCACAATTTTCAAAACTATAAACTTATATTTCTTACCATATAAATTTTATGAAGAGTTCTTCCCTTTCGTCTACAACATCGACCTCTTATTATCTTCTTTTTTAAAGAACACATGATCATCGCAAATCTACATTTCCACCTTGTACGCACATCGATGAAGTTTATCATAACTTTTGATCTCACAAGAAGCTAAATCCCTTCGACAATTTGGCTTTAATCTTTAGTGAAAACGATTGATTTTACTATTAAGATCTCATATGATGTTTGGATCATACCATTCTAGTCAAGAGAATTTTACTTCATAAGCATCCACTGAGTCATCTTCCTTCCTCAATTCTAGGAATTGTTTTTCTATCCTAATACGAACTACCTTAAGAAAATATTTCTCAAGAAACATACCTTTGAATTAATCCCAATCAAGACCATCAATCTCCTCACAATCCCTGATATTTTTCGGCATCGACCACCACAGATCGGCTTCACCATCAACACGGTAAATAAAATAAAATTTTGATGTTCTGAACGCCCCATGACATCAAAAATCATATCCAGTGATTTATTCCACCCTTTTTCTAGAACATGGTCAAATGATCCTCTTAATGATGTGGGATGTTGCCTCACATAATTCTCCACAACTGACATGTTCATCTATTTTTGATCTAGATGATATCGTGCATGGATACCACAACCATTTATAGCCTAAGTCAATTGTGCCGTCATTGTAACTAAATGTTCAGTTTCGATTCCAACCATCTCAGGTTGCTGATTTGGAGGTTGTCTTCCTCTATATGGCATCCCATCATAGCTGCCTGGTTTCCTCGACAGGAAACCATTCTGAACACAGAAATATCTTAGGTGAATCAACATGGTAATATGTTAATTCTATATCATTTAAATCGTACGATAAATTAATTTATTGACATTAATTTAACAATATTCTAACTCCTAAAGTTGTCTAAAGTGACCTTTAATAAAAACTATAAGGACCCACCCTTAAATCATTAAATAATCATGAATTAAATGGGTAATTGACATTGAGGAAATTTTTAGGGTTAGAGTTTTAGAGAATTAGGCCATAACTATTACATTACATCTCAAAAATTACTAATTAGACACTTCTACTCAGTTTCAATATTTTTTATAAAAATAACTCTTGAAAAAAAGAGTCATGTATAGTTCCATGTTTTAGAAAACACGGCATTTCATTGATCCCATCCTTGTCCCTACTCATCTTTAAGTCCTATGAAAAACATTTCACAACATGATATTAGTATAGAAAGCTTAGTATGGGTTATAACATATAGAAAGAGAACATTATTACATCAAAATATAATCCTTTTAACATACCATATGAAAGCATACGATATATGAATAACACATAGAAAACATAAATCTTAATGTTAACTTGTGGACTAAATAACATACTTACATCTTATCTTTCACAGATATGTATGGAGTTATATTTAGAATACCCATCATACTATATTCCACAAATCACTTTTGATAAACATTCATGATTACCTCTATCACATTACCCAATGCATCAGAGAGCTATCTAGGGCTCACCCGCCATAGGTTTATCACGAAACCACCAGTATATGTAACAATTTCCAAGAACTATAACATATTCATAACACATAAAACAAATATAAAGTAAAGATATTATTTCCACATTTCAATCAGAATAAATCATTTAAATATATTGACATAACAAATCAATTATAAAAACCATTTTTAGTACCAGAATACATAAAAGAGTATACAATATTTATTTTCCTTTTAAATACATTTTGTCTTATTAAGGAAGACAAAGATCAAATAATACCCACGGTGGTGGAAAAAGTCATTGTCGTCGCATACATTAAAAAGAAACATTCCTTTTTTCGTTTATTAAAACACCTTTTAGAAAAATATTCCCTTTGAATGAAATGAAAATTAAAATGGGTTTATACATGATATAAAATAAATTAGTGTATAAAAAAAATTCCACAGTGAATGATCAAGAGTGAGGTGAAGTCCCTTACCTCGTGTCCAAATTGACCAGTTCGTTCATTAATATCCTGAATAAAAAACTAAAGTTAATTTCTACTTTAATAATAACCTTTTTCAAGTTTATTATTATTTTTATATCACTTATTAACATGTTATAAATATTATGTAATCATTTAAGTTAATAACGGTCTTTTTGTCGATATTAGGTACTTAAGCCAAAAATGAACTTCTTATAATTACAAGTTGTTAATGTGGTAAAAATCACATTATCGGCATTATGATATTCATGATGTATATTTCATATATATCATATATATCTATTATATATATGTATTTATAATAGTACATAAAATTCAGAGATAACAAAAATTTAATGCACTTTTCATAGAGATGGTAAGTCGTACGTACACATAAACACTAATTTCATTTCTATATCATATTTAATAAATTGAAAAATTAATGATATATAGGTATATTATAATTCCAGTATAATATCATATATAATTTCTGTAACTCTGTCCTTTATACATTCCTTGTATGTCATTACGAGTCATATCACTTTGAAGGGTGGTAGTCTGCACTTCCAAAAATGAGATTATCATATTGACCAACTATGGAAACCATAAAGGTATTATATAAATGAAAAATAGCAAAGAATTGAAACAATATAAATATAATATATATAATATATACATACAGTTCAATCATAATGGCCACCAAAATAGTTTGTAGGAGAAGATTTAACAGTCATCGTTTCGTGAGGCTGTAGTCTGTCGTCCACAGAAACAATATGTTATTTAGCCATTAGACGAAGGTGTGTGTATATTTAGTTATAATACTTCTAATAAAAAAATAATTTATATTGAGGATACTGGTATTGGTTTAAAATAAAGGAATAAAAAGAGTTTAGGGGGTTTTAGAAGTAAAATAAAAGAAAATATCTTAAAAAAAGATGTAACCTTTATATCAGGTAACTCCCTTTGGTTTGAAACAAAAGGATTTCTTGAAGTGCCTTCTACCAAAGGTATGGCTTGTAGGAGGAATAAATTGATCCTCAGAGATTATTTGGATAGATTTTTGTTTTGGAAAGGGTCTTGAGAGTTATGAGTAATGGGTTAGAGGTGAGGGATTTTTAAAAGGTGGAGGGGGGGGGGCTATTTAGAAAAGTTTGAACATATTATTTTATAATATAAATATTTTTGGTTTATAAAGTTCTAAAACTCATTAAAGGAGAATATATGATGAATCTTGTTATAAATAAAATCATCCAATTAGAATTGGATAGGTTTTGGGTATATATTTAATTTTTATAATCTTATTTATTTATATCATTCATTAATGAGGTAATCATTGCATCATTATTGAGTCGTAAATAATATTATTTATATGATGTCTAAACATTATAGAAAAGTACAATGATATAGGAAATATTTTTATCTTTGTAATGAATATATATAGTCAAATATATCAATTATATAACCCCACATTAAAATTGTGTTAGCAAAACAATACATGTTTATGATATTTTTATTTTTACTCCAAATAAAAGTTTATTAATATAATGATCTTTCCCAAGTGGCATTCACAGTCCGAAATTATTACCCATGAATTTTATTGGTCATACATAACTCAGCATAAAAGGTTAGTACTTGTGTTTATGTAATTTTATATTATTATAATATCGTTTTTATATTGAATTATCCTATTTACGTTTAACCGCAACAAATAGTAGTCAAAAGTAACTATTCATAAAAAATTATTTAATGTTATTGAACCACATTTTACTTACTTATAACAACCATGTATGTCGTATTTTATAAATTAAATTCACAGAAGTGGAGAAATTTCATTTAAATGAAAAATTCAGCATTTTAACTACTACTCAGTGTTTTCAATATTAATAAAAAATTGACGTTATTCAGATAAATAAAAAAACCCATCCTAAGCTATATTTGATTTTTAGAATTAAAAAATGATGTCTGTTATACCAAATTCAAAAAATAGAAGTTGCATTAATTAATTTAAAATTAATTCATGTTGTCTAAACAAAAAGCGTGTTTTTAAGAAATAATAACATTCAAAAGATTAACAGTTGTTTGTTTCCAATTTGAAAGTGAAATTACTTATAATGACCAAAATTAGATGGATTGGTAAAAATATATTAAAGTTACACTTTAAAACTAATTAAAATGAAATTATATCCATATAAATAAATTAGATTAAACGGCATTTCTGAATTATCTTTCACTATTCATTAAAAAATGAATTTTATCAGAAAAATACCAAAATTTTACCCAATATAAATTATGATGTCAATATTCTAAATAAAAATTTAATTTTGTCAAATAAAAATAAATATATATGTGAAAAAAACTAGATTTAAAAACGGTTTCCATTAAAAGGTGTTAAATTATCCTTTTAATGAATATTCAAGTATTTATGCTTAAAATCAGTTTCTTCCTTGTTTTATTCCTCTAAAATTGATTGTAAAAATGTAAAAACAATTAAAAAACCTGTATATTCATATTTTAGATAGTTATTTACATTCCCATCATTACAAAAACTAGGCGTTAACTTCAATTTACTGTATTATTATATTATTATTTTTCAGTATGACCAAACATTGTGTGCAACATAAGATTTCAAAGAAACCCATTGTTTCGTATCATGTATGTCATCAAACATAGCATACCCTTTTAAATAACATTAGCATTTAGTTCACAAATATTAATAAATATGTAAATGAATTATTAATTATTTACTTGGGATGTCACATACATATCCATTTTATGATCTTTATTTCAGGGGATTTATGTTTCAAAATTTACCAATTCATTAAAGTAATATTGTCCCAATTTTCTTTTTTTTGAGACACATGCCATGTTATGAATCTATATTCTTTAAAAAGGTGTACATAAAGAAATTTTAATTGAAATATAATTAAATTACTTCTATACATGATATTTTAATCATCATATGACTTTATATTCTTACATGGGGTTATCTTCAAATAAAATTTACTATGTGGAAAGAGTTTATTAAAACAATTTTTTCGTTTATCAAGATTGATTATTATTATGATTCCATTGAGTAAATATTTTGACCCACTTCTCAAGAGAAATAATTAATTTTATTCCCTTATATATATAAATTATGTATTCATATATTAGTATCATTTTATCACTCATTGGTACTAATGATGATTAAGAAAATGTATTAATGAAAATACAACATTATTTATACTTTTAATCATAAATATTTGTTCTTTCAAATAAATTTTCCCTAAGAAGTATTTATAAAATGTTTTAATATTAATATATGGGGGTAAAATTATACTTTTTCCCATTTTTTTCCTAAAAAGCGGTTTTAAAATGAATCTTTTTACCGTTTTCCAATCAAAGGACATTGCTAAACTTTTGAAGTGCAAATGGAATGTTTGTCTTGTAAAGACTTAGTATCCACCATAACAATCATTTTCTTGATTCTGAATTTCTATGTTTAAAAATTTATTTATTAAAAGGTATTATATACTTTTTTATGGAAATTTAAGGACTTCAAAATCGTTTCAAAAAAATTTTTTTAAATTATTTTATATTAAAAATGTGAATTAAATGATTTCCAATGATCACCTTGTGTGATTTAAAGATGTTTATTTCAAAGAAAAGTATTTAAATGATATGAATGCATATATGATAAGTTTATAAAATTTTTCAATCAAATAGGTTTCCATATGGGTATAATGCTTATTTATAAGTTTACAAGGAAATCATTTTCTGAATTGTTTTCAATTTTCTTTTATATGTTTTCAAAAAAAATTAAAATGTTTTTGATTTTTATTTTATTATTTATCATGGAAAAAGCTATTAGAAATGTTATAAATTAATATTTCTATGTTTTAAATGTAATTATAAAAACATTTATTAAAAATTTTTATGTTTTAAAAAACTTTTTTTGATGAAGAACGTATATTTTATTCAAGAAATGTTTTCAAAAGATCATTACAAAAATTTTAACATATAATATGACATATATTTGTATTTCTCATGAATATATAGGGAAATTATTCTATGATTAAATTCATATTTTTTATAAGAATTTTTTTATTTTTATAGAATGATGATTATAAAACTTGTTCCTTTTTCATGGGTTATATGTTTATGAAACCTGTTTCTCTTTCACAGGATATGTGATTTTGAAACATAATTTTATTCATCGATTATACTTTGATTAATTGATTATGATACCTATATCTAATCTACAGTTAATGACATCATTGCATTTTTATTATAAAAATTTAATTTCCATGTTTGTAATATGTTGTTTTAGAAATCCGTCTCTTTTTATAGGACATTATGTGATGAAATAATTATTATCTTATAGAACATTTCTAGAAGTCTTGGTTTCATGCATATAAAAATTTATTTATATATTATATTCAGATACATTTTTTTGGTAATGTTTGGGAGGGTTTATTTGACTTTTGATATGTTTTGGGAATTTTTTATAGGTGAAAAGTTTTTGTAGGTTTAGTTGAAACCGTACAACTAATAGAGAAAGACATGAAATATAAAACCGAGGCTTTTCGGAAGCCGCACGGTTAGGCTCACGGTTTGGACAAAATGTCCGGCCATTCAGGAGAAAACATTAAAATTATAAAAAATGGGTTCTACATAGTTAGAGCATTTTTTATCAAACATTTTGGTAAAACCATTCAAGATTATCCTAGAGGTGGAGGATTTTTCATGGTTATCTTACTATTTTTCCCAACCGCGTGACTAATTGTGCATGGTTAAATAGTGAGATTAGAAAAATGTGGATCTCACTATTTTTCACCACTACGAATATATTTTTTCTCTATATTCGTCCATAAGTATGTTTTTGTTCCTTCCAATGGCTGCGAAATCTCTCCCCTTCGAACCATAAGTGATCCAAAGGATTCTATTAGTGTGTTGAAGCTCGATTCCCTTGGTACGTTTTCATTTTTGGTTTTTCATTTAGATCTACTTCTATTAACTATCTTGTATTCTTATATTCATTATATTGTGGATATATCTCTTGTTTTTATTCCAATAATGATTAGTTACATCTTCTTTTATGTATGGGATAGATATTTAAGGCAGTTTTTAGAGCTTTAACCCAGTTCTGATGAATAATTTTTGAATTTATTCATTTTATTCATAATTCCCACTGTAGGTGGGCTCGCTCTCAACTCCTATTATTAGAACATGAAGGCTTTCGTTTTTTATTTTGTTGAATTTTATTTCTAATGTTTGGTTTAAATATTGGTAGAAACCCTATTTAGTGGTGGATAGTGAAATTGTGGAAATTGGTTATGCAGAGTGCATTATTTTATTGATTATTAAATCTTGATTTTAAAATATTTGTTTGTGGGATTTATGGAAATTGTTTGATAGAAACAGTTTCAATAAAATAATTTTTTTATTTAAATGACTGAAATGGTTTATTTTTCGTTGGTTTTTCACATAATATATTTTGTTTGTTCATGTTCATTCAGGATGGATAAGGATACAATGTTTTCACAAAATTTAGTAGGATGAATAAGGTTATGAACTTTCCCATGTTAGAATGGTTCATTATGTGGTGGATTAGTGAAATTATTTCTCACCAGTCACAAGTATAGGAAGGTCCATTGTTTCATTTATTGTAGGATATGTTGATGTGTAAAATGGAATTTATTATCCCAAAATAGAATATTTTAAATGGTTTGTATGTAATTTTTCATTACTTTCCTTAGAAACTATTATAAATTGGAACATTTGTTTGGTGTGAAACTACATGGATTTGATATGATGTATTTTAATGTATTTTATAATGTATTTATATAAATGTGATATCATGGTCTATCCTATTAGTGAGTGTAGGGATTTAATTTGGGAAAAAACTACTTATTTTCAATACTCACAACTGATATGTCATGTTATGGATTTTGAAGATATATTCTATTAAGATATAGCTATAGGTAACATATCACAATTACACTGTGATTCTTTATGATAGGGTTGGGATGTATTCTCATTAATGGAGATCATGTTGTTGATTACGGCTTAAAGAAGTTAGGGTTTCCTGAGAATTAATACCCAAACATATATTTTGAGTAAGTCACCGTAGTCCATGATTTGAAGACCTAGAGTGATTAACATTTTTGGTGAGAACCTTACAAAGTTTATGGAATATAAAATCATAAAACATATTTTTCATAATGGTATTTGAATCTATGAAAAATAATATAGATAGATTATATCCAAATGTTTGAATTTGACTTGATCTATACACCGGGTAATGGAAATTAGATGGTGGGTAAATTATGAATAATTTCATATGCTCAGTTTGTGAAAAGGCCTCATATAAGTTGATGTTGATGTCAACCATAGCTAACAGGGACATATAATTTCAAGGATTAGGTGATATTTCTGTTTTTTGTATAGTTTCTCATGTTCTTGATTTGGTGAATATGGTTAGAGATGCAGAAAAATATGATTTATAATGCATTCCTTTGATATCAAAACTCAATGGTGGGGAAAAAATTGATGGATGGATTCGGGATGAGATTATAGTTTTCCGGTTTTGAATTTGGTGGATCATACATTTTTATTGTTAATAAAAAATACTTCATGCTTACCACCATTTTTGATAAGATATTTTCCACGAAATACAGATGATGTATATGGTTTTGATACTGTAGTTTTCGTGGGTCAACATAAATGAATGTTGGATAACATTGTTTCGAGATGCTCATCATGTTAGAAAATTAAGGGAGAGCATCATTGACTAGTGGGTATGTTGTAATAATTACCTATAAGTTTGGAAGTGGGAGTAGATCACCATGTATTATGTAATAGGTCACCCAATAATGGTTTGGAAACATGATTCCATATGGGTGATAGGGGAGAAACTCACAAACTCATCTCATTTAATGCATATATTTGAATCTCAATTGGTGGAGGACTTGACCAAAATATATATTCGAGGGGTGGTAAAAAGGAACGACATACCAGTTTTGATAGTTTCATAAATAGATCAAAGGTTTATGCCTTGAACTTTTTAAACATTATAGAAATCCCTTTGAACTCAGTTGAATATGAGTACGACATATCATCCTTAGATAGATGGAAAATCCCAATAGATGATGCATGAATTACAAAACATGTTCTAGGCTTGTTTAATAGAATTTGGTGTCTCATAAAAAAGAATGTCGAGTTAGGGGAGTTTTCATTTAACAACAATTATCAGCCCTCAATACATATGAATCCTTTTGAAGCATTTTACAGGTGTTTATATCGATCTATACTATGTAGTGTTGAAATAGGTTACACCTCACCTATTGGGCCAAGACTTTTCCAAGAGGCAATGAAAAAGATTAATTTGATCGATAAGAGAGTAGAGATGACACAATGTCATCAAAAATAAGTTATAGACGATCATCGATGGAATTTTTTGTTCGAGGTAAGTGATCATGTGTTCTTCGTGATCTCTTTAAGGATTGGTCCACCATTTTTTACGATGTAGGGAATTTTATCTCCTACGTACATATGAATTTTGAGATACATGAACAGTTTGGTGAGGTGGATGATCATTTTGATTTTCCCTAAGGTTTAGTGCGGTGCATAGTGTGTTTCATGTATCATAGTTTTAAAAGTATCATCTTAATCCTGACCATGTGATTCGATGGAATCATGATGATGTAGATTTGGATGCTTTGTTGTTGAATGTTCTAGTTCAGAATGTGGATAGGCAAGTGAAATTCATGCATGGGGAAATCATCAGTCTAGTGTGGATTTTGTTAAAAAACGGTCAGATCCAAGAAGATACAAGGGAACGGGAGACAGAAATTGTCGATTAATGGCCTGAAATCTTTCAGGAATGATATAGATTTATTCATTTAATTGATGGAAATTCCACTAATGGGGAGAATTTATCATCCTATGTTTCATGTAAGAAATTATTTCATTTTTTATATTAAGTATATAATGTGTTTGGGAGGGTTTAGAATAATTTTTAAATGTTTTAGGGATTTTATAAAGGTGCACAGTTAAAGCATGGTTAGTTGAAACCGTGAAACTCCTACAAAAAACCATGCAATGTGAGACATGGGATTCTAGGTAGGCATATGGTTAGGCTCAAAATTTTCTAAAACCATGAAACCATCCATGGGTAAACGTGAAAAGTGTTATAATGGGATTCTATATTGTCACACACATTTTTTATAACCTTGCAAGGTTCTTCTTGAGGCATAGTATAGGGCATAGTTAGCACATCGTTTTAATAAATTTTTATGATTTAAAATAATGTTCCTAAAATATTGGATCTAACACATTTTCTCATAAAAGTATCTCTTTTTTCTCCATTATTTCCCCTAATTTAGTTCCCTTCCTTCCAATGGCTATGGAGTCTCTCCCATTCGACTTTGGAGTGATCCACTGGCTTTTCACAGTGTGTTGATTCCATATACCCTTATTAAGTCTTTGTTGTTGTTTTTTCCATATGTCAATTTCTCTTCCCTCCCTTGGATTCATAGATAATTTATATTGAGATAGATCTATTGATTTTCTTCCCAATAATGTTATGTTATGTGGATGTTGAGGTTGGGGAAAGAGTTCTATGGTAGGTTTTTATAGATCCAATCCAGTTTTTTAAGGAATTTATGTCATTCATAGTTTTTATCATAATTCCCAAGGTAGGTGTCTTCACTACAAAATCATTTTATTGTAACATGATTTATTAGTTGAATTGATTTAATTTGATCGTGAATGCGATTCATAATTCTTTGTAGAAAACCTCGTTAGTGATGGTTTCTGAAATTTTTGAAATTTGTTATTAAAAGGTATTTTTTTGTGATTTTAAAATAATGTTGTTAAAATATGGATTTTTTTGGATTTAGGAATATTGGGATTTAAAATGGTTTAAAAAAATAACAGTTTTAATGAAATGATTTAAATGGTTTATTTGGAATGGGTTTTTTCTATAATGGGTGGTATGCGTTCTTGTGCATTTGAGAAAGTGAACAGTATGATGTTTCCCCCTTCATCAGTGGGATGTATAAGGGTGTGAATTACCCCATGTAAAATGGTTTATTAATTGATATCTTAGTGAAAGGATGAATCAATAATCAATTTTATATGGAAGTCCACGGGTTCTATTACATCATGTGTTTTACAAGGAAACACAATGTTCAATAGCATACACTATAACCTTCATCGATCTTAAACGAACAACTAAATATTATTTTATAAATGTTACCATTATAACCTAGTTGTTGGAATGGTGGGAATGAATTTTATCAATATAATTATGAAAATATTTATTACCCATGTATAAATAGGGATTTTTAATATAAGTCCCCGGCCTTAAAACATACTTAATATTTAATTAAATGAATAATTAACATTGAGGATCTTTTCAGGTTTAGAGTTTTAGAGAATTAGAACATAACTATTACATCTCAAAAGATTACAAAGTAGACACTTCTACAAAGTTTCCATAATAAAAAAAACTCTTAAAAAGAAACATGTCTAGTTCCATGTTTTATATAGCATGGCATTCCCTTGATCCCATCCTTGACCTTATTCCACATTAAGTCCTGTGAAAAACATTTCAAAAAAACTTGGGGTGATCATAAAAAGCTCAGTAAGGGATACACAAGGAATGAAAACAGTTAGTTTTTCAAACATCAAGTAAACCATGTATACTCTATCAAAGTAACACCTTCACCTTCATGAAGTAGTAAAAACTCTTCACTGAATAAAGTATCATTAATTACCATTTTGTAACCAAAGGATTACCATAAAACCCATAAAAATAACACATAACATATATATAGGTAACTTGGGACATAAACATACTTAAGTGGAATAACCATACGGTCGACTTCACACATATCACTTAATGGAATAGCCATACAGCCAATTTCCATACATACATAATGGAATAGCCATACGGCCGACTTCCTTACCCAATGCATTGGAGGTTATAACGTAACCACCCGTCCTGGTATTCACGGCACCACCGGTCATATGGTTTATCACGTAACCACCCGTAAAATGTCCAAGTACCAATATAAAAGCATAAAACATAAAACCAATAAAAAGGAATGATAACATTTCCAAATTTCAATCACAATATATCATAAATACATTGACATAATAGAATCCTTTATCAAAACCATTTTCAATACCAAAATACATAAAAGAGTATATGGTATTTATTTTATGTTAAAAACATTACGGCTTGTTGAGGAAGCCAAAGACCAAATAATACTCGTCGTGGCAGAAAAGGTCATTGTCGCCGCGTACGTTAAAAGAAACATTCCTTTTTGTCATTTTGTAAAACGCTACGTAGAAAAAGATTCCTTTTGTATAAAAGTAAATGTCAAAGGGGTTTATACACCGTATAAAAGAAAGTTGTGTATAAAACGAAATATGCCTCAATAAAAGGAGATTAAGACGAAGTCCCTTACCTCAGGTCTGACTTGACTCGATCGTTCTTTAATGTCCTGAATAATAAACTTGAGTTAATTTCTACATGATTAAGAACCTTTTTATAGTTCATTATTCCTTTTATATCAATTATTGCCATGTTATAAACATTATTTTACCATATAAGTTAATAATGTTTGTTTTGTCGATATTTGGTTCTTTAGTCGAAAGTGGACTTCTTACAATTACATGTTGTTCGTGTGGTCAAAGGTTCTTTATATCCATAATTACATTCCTGATTTGGATATCATATATATCATATATATTAAGAAAATACATGTATTCATAATATTACAAAATCATTTAGAGATAAGAAATGAAATGCACCGTTCATGAAGACGGTAAGCCGTACGTACGCATGAACGCTACTTCCATTTCTATTTTGTATTTTCTGAAATGGATTCATAATGATATAAGAGTATATTATAATTCCAGTATAATAACATATATAATATCATTAACTTTATCCATTACACATCCCACATTTGGTATTAACGAACCAAATCACTTTCCGGGGGCGGTAGTCCGCACTTCCTAAAATGAAGATATCGTGTTTACCCATAATGGAAACAATAATGGTATGGCATAAATGAAAAATACAGAATCTTATGGAAATAATAAACATATTATATATCATATATAAAAATAGTGACATCATAATGGCCACCTTTTAATGTGTTAAATGAGTATTGAACAATCATCGTTTCGGGAGGCAGAATTTCACCATCCACGGAAACCGTATGTTCTTTAACCATTTGATGTAATTGTGTGAAAGTGTAGCTTGAATAAATCGTATAACAACATCCTAGTATATTGAAGATACTGGTTTTGTTACAAAATAAGTAAATAAAAAGAGTTTAGGGGGTTGGATAAGCAAAATAAAACAAATGAACATGAGAGATTGAATTACCTTTAAAAGTGTAACTCCTTTTGATTTGAGCCTAAAGGCTTCCATTGAAAGGATTATGACCAAAGTGAATCCTCTAGGATGAGGAGAGGGATGTGGAGAGAGTTAATGGGCATGGGATGGCCGAGCCAAAGGCTTTAGGAGTGTGTGAAATGAGGTAGAGGTGGGGGCTTTTTATAAGAGAAGAGGAGGGGCACTTTTGGAAATCATGAAACTATTATTTTATTCTCAAAAGTGTTTCGAATTTATAAGGTCCCACATTGATATATTTCGAATATAAGATGATAAGGCTTTGAAATATTCCCATCCAATTGGTTTTGGACATGTGTAGGTTTTAGATATTACATTATCTTTCCATTTTATTTAAATCGTCAAATAATGATGTCATCGCTACATCATTTTTATGTCATAAATAATTTAACTTATTTAATGTCTAAAAATTATAAAAAAATTACTATGATGTAGGAAATATTTTTAGCTTTCCAATAACTGTTTATAAAAAAAATATGATTAGAATAACCCCTTCTAAAAATTGTTTTAGTAAAACAAGTTATGTCAGTGTCAATTTCACCTTTATTTAAAAAAAGGCATTAAAGTCATTATCTCACCCAAGTGGCTCCATGGGGTCCCCTAAATCGACCCATGTGTTTTCTTGGTCGGCCATGACTCATACAATAGGGGTAGGACAAATGTCATGGTGTTTTCGTATTTTTATAATATCATTTTTACCTTAAATTACACTAATTACCTCTAATCGCGATTAAAAACTTAATAAGTTACTATTCACCAAAAATTATTTTAATCTCATTGAACCATATTTTACTTCTTAATGACAACCATGTATGTCAGATTTTCAAAATTCAATACACATTAGTGGTAAACTTTCATTTAACTGAAAAATCAGTTTTCTTGATTACCACTTAGTGGTTTCACTATTCATCAAAAATTGAAGTTTTTCCGAAAAATACCGAAAATTCACCCTAAGATATATTTGATATTCCGAATTCAAAAATGAAGTCCATTTTAAAAAATTCACAACATATGAGTTTCATTAATTAGTTTAATTATTAATTCCCGCTGTCAGAGCAAATAGCGTGTTTTTATGAAACAATAAGTATCAAAAGATTGACACTAGTTTAAGTCTGATTTCAAAGTGAAATTAATCCAACGACCACTATTGGATTTAATGGAAAAAATATTTTCTAATTTCACTTTAAAACCAATTCAAAAGATAATCTAATGATATAAATAAATTAGATTAAAAAGAGGTTTTGAATTAAAATACATCATTTTACACTATTCATTAAAAAATGAACTTTATCGGAAAGATACCAAAAATTTACACAAAGTAAATTTTGATGTCCCGATTCTCAAGAAGAGTTATTTTTGGTCCAATATAGTTTATAAGATTGATCAAAACTATATTTAATGACGGTTCGCCGTCAAAAGGTGATATGTGAACCCTTAGTGAAAATTAGGGTATAAATGCCTAAAATTGAATTCTTTCCGTATTTTAAGCCTTTATCCTTTATTGGGTAAATGTAAAAACATTTAAAAACATATATAATCATATTTGAGTTATTTATATCCATTCTCACCAGTACAACGGCTACTTGTTAACTAACATTTAAAATAATATTATTTTATTACTTGTGTGCAACGTAAGTTTTCAAAGAAACTCATCGTTGCGTATCGAGTATGCTATCGAACGTAGAAACCCCTTTTAATTAAAATTAATATTTAATTAGTAAATATTAATAAATATGAAAATTATTTATTCTTTAATTACCTGGGATGTTACATCCTTCCCCCCTTTTGGGAATTGCGTCCTCGCAATTTTATTCACTTATCAAAATAAGTGGGGGTATTTATCCCTCATAGCATTTTCAGATTCCCACGTTGCCTCTTCAATCACATGGGTTTTCCACAAAAACTTTACCTAATGAATCACAAGGCACACACAATCTCTTCCCAAATCTCAAAACGCAATCACTATCAATGTTGAAATGAGGAAACATACCTTTCTGAACCAGCTCTACCTTTTTCTGCAACTCACTATCTCGCTCTTGTGCTTGCTTGATTCTGTTTGATAGAGAAGATTTCACTGATACCTGAAACAAAACAGAAGAACATCCTGTACCAACAACTTCTATGCTAAAGTTCATCAAATCTTTAACCAAAGGATCACGTTCAAAACGCAACATTGCTAATGAAGCATTACTTTTTTGACTCAAAGAATCAGCCACTTTATTTGCTTTTCCCGGATGGTAATGAATTGTACAATCATAATCCTTGATTAATTCAAGCCATCTCCTCTGTCTCATGGTCAATTCTTTCTGAAAGAATATATACTTTAATCTTTTGTGATCAGTATATATTTCACACTTTACTCCATACAAATGATGCCTCCAAATTTTTAAAGCAAAAACAACAACAGCTAATTCCAAATCATGTGTAGGGTAATTTACCTCATGAGTTTTCAACTGTCGTGAAGCATAAGCAATTACCTGATCATTCTGCATTAGGATGCAACCAAGTCCTTTCAATGAAGCATCACTGTATATAACAAACTCACCATTCCTAGAAGGAAGTGCCAAAACTAGAGCATTCACCAATCTTCTTTTCAACTCCTGAAAACAATCATCACATTATTTTGTCCAGATGAACTTAACACCCTTCCAAGTTAGCTTAGTCATTGGACTAGATAACCGTGAAAAATGTTCAACAAACCTTTGGTAGTAACCTGCCAAACCAAGAAAACTACGGATCTCGGTTACATTTGTGGGTCTTGGCCATTATTCAACAACTTTTGTTTTAGTAGGATCAACATTTATGCCATCTTTTGAAACAATGTGACCCAGGAAAGAAATTTGTTGTAACCAAAACTCACACTTGCTGAATTTTCCATATAGTTTATTATTTTTATGGTTTGCAAGATAACCCTTAAATGACATTCATGCTCCTATTTACTTTTAGAAAAAACCAAAATATCATCGATGAAAACAATCACAAACTTATCCAAGAACTGATGGAAAATTCTATTCATAATATCCATGAATACAGCAGGTGCATTGGTTAACCCAAAAGGCATAACTACAAATTCATAATTGTCATATCTAGTACGAAACACAGTCTTTGGAACATCTGCTTCTTTTACTTTCAACTGATGGTACCCTGACCTCAAGTCAATCTTTGAAAAATACTGAGCTCCCTGGAGCTGATCAAACAAATCATCGATATGAGGCAAAGGATACTTGTTCTTAACAGTAATATTATTCAAGGCTCTATAATCAATGCAAAGTCTCATTGATCCATCATTCTTTTTAACAAACAAGATAGGAGCACCCCATGGTGATGTGCTAGGTCGAATGAAACCTTTATCTAATAACTCCTGTAATTCTTTCTTTAACTCTAAAAGTTCATCTTGAGCCATTCGATAAGGGGGTTTTGAAATTGGCTTAGAATCAGGAACTAATTCAACAGTAAATTCAACTTCCCGATCATGAATAATACCAGACAACTCATCAGAAAAAACTTCAAGATACTCATTTACCACTGGCACATCATTAATCTGAACAGTTCCTTTATTTTCAACAATATGTGCAAGGTAACATTTATTTCCATCTTTTACTAGTTTCTCAACTTCCTGATATGGTGTCAAAATCAAGGGTTCATTCTTGTACACAAACTGAAAATCTTTATGAAAAGAAACCATTTTAGCTCTACAGTCAATCGTAGCATGATAAACAGAAACCCAATCCATGCCCAAAATAACATCAAACTCTACTAGAGGCAAAACAATATGGTTTGCTGGTAGATTCTTTCCACACACAAGGATAGGAAGGTTCTTATAATTCCTTTTTGTCTCAACGTTCACTCGGGGTGTTTTTACCATAAGTTCAGGATTCATATCTTGATATGGAATTTCCAATTTACTAGAAAACTTCTCAGAAATGAAAGAGTGTGTAGACCCTGAATCAAACAACACATTGACATAATCTGAACAAACAAATAGTGTACCTGATACCACTTCATTCGATGGCCCAACATCTGCTGAAGTTGTTGCAAAGGATTTCACCACCCCTTTCTGCTTGTAGTCTGGCTGCATTCCCCCAGTTGAGTTTTTTTTGGACACTTGTTTGCATAATGACCCATTTCATTACACTTAAAACATCTTACTGTTGGCTTTTCATTGCCTGCTTGATCATCTTCCTTAGAGTTACGAGCAATATGACCAGACATACCACACCGAAAGCACTTACCAGACATGGATAAACATTCTCCAGGATGCATTTTACCACACTTCTCACAGGATGGATATTTGGTTTTCTTACCTCCTTGCTTCTTTGATGAATTCTTCCCCTTTGCCTGCCAACTAGACCTCTTATTCTGTTGTTTTTCATAGAACACCTGATCATCTACAAACTCCATTTCCACCTTCTCTGCACATCGAACAAGTTTTTCATAACTTTTGAACTCAGGAGAAGCTAAAGCCCTTCGATACTTTGGCTTTAACCCTGTGTAAAAACGGTTTATTTTACTATCATGATCTCGTATGATGTTTGGAGCATACCTTTCCAATCGAGTGAACTTTGCTTCATAAGCAGCAACTGAATCATCCTCCTTCCTCAATTCTAGGAACTGTTTTTCCATCCTAAGACGTACAACCTTAGGAAAATATTTCTCAAGAAACATACCTTTGAATTCGTCCCAGTGAAGATTCTCAATCTCATTACTATCCCTGATATTTTTTACCATCGACCACCGCTGATCAGCTTCACCTTCAAAATGGTAAACAGAAAGACTAACCTTTTGATGTTCTGAACACCCCATGACATCAAAAATCTTCTCCAGTGCTTTAATCCACCCTTCAGCTTACACAGGGTCAGATGATCCTCTGAATGATGGGGGATGTTGCCTCATGAAATGTTCCTCCACTAACATGTTCCTCTGCGGTTGATCTGACTGATCTCGTGCATGGATACCACCACCATTTATAGCATGATTCAACTGTGCCATCACTACAACAAACTGTTCAGTTTCGATTCCGACCATCTCAGGTTGCTGATTTGGAAGGTTGTCTTCCTCCAGATGTCGTCCCAACATAGCTGCTTTGTTTCCTCTGCGGAAAACCATTCTGAACACAGAAATATCTTAGGCGAAGCAACATGGTAATCCGTAAATGCTATATCATTTCAATCATATTATAATTTAACACTTTTCTAACTCCTAAAGTTGTCTAAACCGACCTCTGATACCAACTATAAGGCCCCGACCTTAAAACATACTTAATATTGAATTAATTGAATAATTCACATTGAGGATCTTTTCAGGTTAAGAGTTTTAGAGAATTAGAACATAACTATTACATCTCAAAAGATTACAAAGTAGACACTTCTACTAAGTTTCCATAATAAAAAAAACTCTTAAAAAGAAACATGTCTACTTCCATGTTTTATATAGCATGACATTCCCTTGATCCCATCCTTGACCTTATTCCACATTAAGTCCTGTGAAAAAACATTTCAAAAAAACTTGGGGTGAGCATAAAAAAGCTCAGTAAGGGATACACAAGGAATGAAAACTGTTAGTTTTTCAAATATCAAGTAAACCATGTATACTCTATCAAAGTAACACCTTCACCTTCATGAAGTAGTAAAAACTCTTCACTGAATAAAGTATAATTAATTACCTTTTTGTAACCAAAGGATTACCATAAAACCCATAAAAAGAACACATAACATATATAAAGGTAACTTGGGACATAAACATACTTAAGTGTAATAACCATACGGTCGAATCCACACATATCACTTAATGGAAGATCTATACGGAAAATTTCCATACATACTTAATGGAATAGCCATACGGCCGACTTCCATACCCAATGCATTAGAGGTTATACTGTAACCACCCGTCCTGGTATTCACGACACCACCCGTCATATGGTTTATCATGTAACCACCCGTAAAATGTCCAAGTACCAATATAAAATCATAAAACATAAAACCAATATAAAGGAATGATAACATTTCCACATTTCAATCACAATATATCATAAATATATTGACATAATAGAATCCTTTATCAAAACCATTTTCAATACCAAAATACATAAAAGAGTATATGGTATTTATTTTATTCTAAAAACATTACGGCTTGTTGAGGAAGCCAAAGACCAAATAATACTCGTGGTGGCAGAAAAGGTCATTGTCGCCGCGTACGTTAAAAGAAACATTCCTTTTAGTCGTTTTGTAAAACGCTTCGTAGAAAAATAATCCTTCTGTATAAAAGTAAAATTCAAAGGGGTTTATACACCGTATAAAATAACGTTGTGTATAAAACGAAATATGCCTCAATAAAAGGAGATTGAGACGAAGTCCCTTACCTTGGGTCCGACTTGACTCGATCGTTCTTTAATGTCCTGAATAATAAACTTGAGTTAATTTCTACTTGATTAAGAACCTTTTTATAGTTCATTATTCCTTTTATATCACTTATTGCCATGTTTTAAGCATTATGTAACCATTTAAGTTAATAATGTTTGTTTTGTCGATATTTGGTTCTTAAGTCGAAAGTGGACTTCTTACAATTACATGTTGTTCGTGTGGTCAAAGTTTCTTTATATCCATAATTCCATTCCTGATTTGGATATCATATATATCATATATATTCAGAAAATACATGTATTAATAATATTACAAAATCATTTAGAGATAAGAAATGAAATGCACCATTCATGGAGACGGTAAGCCGTACGTACGCATGAATGCTACTTCCATTTCTATTTCGTATTTTATGGAATGGAATAATAATGATATAAGAGTATATTATAATTCCAGTATAATAACATATATAATATCATTAACTTTATCCTTTACACATCCCACATATGGTATTAACGAATCAAATCACTTTCAGTGGGCGGTAGACCGCACTTACTAAAATGAAGATATCGTGTTTACCCATAATGGAAACAATAATGGTATGCCATAAATGAAAAATAAAGAAGCTTAATGAAAGAATAAACATATTATATATCATATATAAAAATAGTGACATCATAATGTCCACCTTTGAAGGTGTTAAATGAGTATTGAACAATCATCATTTCGGGAGGCGGAATTTCGCCATCCACGGAAACCGTATGTTCTTTAACCATTTCATGTAGTTGTGTGAGAGTGTAGCTCGAATAAATCTTATAACAACATCCTAGTATATTTAATATACTGTTGTTGTTACAAAATTAGTAAATAAAAAGATTTTAGGGGGTTGGAGAAGCAAAATAAAACAAATGAACATGAGAGATTGAATTACCTTTAAAAGTGTAACTCCTTTTGATTAGATCCTAAAGGCTTCATTTGAAAGGATTCTGCCCAAAGGGAATCCTCTAGGATGAGGAGAGGGATGTGGAGAGAGTAAATGGGCAGGGTATGGCCGAGCCAAAGGCTTTAGGAGTGTTTGAAATGAGGTAGAGGTGGGGGCCTTTTATAAGAGGAGAGGAGGAGCACTTTTGGAAATCATGAAACTATTATTTTATTTTCAAACGTGTTTCGAATTTCTAAGGTCCCACATTGATATAGTTAGAAGATAAGATGATAAGGCTTCTAAATATTCCCATCCAATTGGTTTTGGACATGTGTAGGTTTTAGATATTACATTATCTTTCCATTTTATTTAAATCATCAAATAATGATGTCATCGCTACATCATTATTATGTCATAAATAATTTAATTTATTTAAGGTCTACAAATTATAAACAAATTACTATGATGTAGGAAATCTTTTTATCTTTCCAATGACTATTTATAAACAAAAATATTATTAGTATAACCCCTTATAAAAATTGTTTTAGTAAAACAATTTATGTTAGTGTCATTTTCACCTTTATTTAAAAAAAGGCATTAAAGTCATTATCTCACCCAAGTGGCTCCATGGGGTCCCCTAAATCGACCCATGGGTTGTATTGGTCGGCCATGACTCATACAATAGGGGTAGGACAAGTTTCATGGTGTTTTAATATTTTTATAATATCATTTTTACCTTAAATTACACTAATTACCTCTAATCGCGATTAAAAACTTAATAAGTTACTATTCACCAAAAAATTATTTTAATCTCATTGAACCACATTTTAATTCTTAATGACAACCATGTATGTCGGATTTTCAAAATTCAATACACATTAGTGGTAAAATTTCATTTAACTGAAAAATCAGTTTGCTTGATTACCACTTAGTGGTTTCACTATTCATAAAAAATTGAAGTTTTTCAGAAAAATACCGAAAATTCACCCTAAGCTATATTTGATATTACGAATTCAAAAATGAATTCCATTTTACAAAATTCAAAACATATAAGTTGCATTAATTAATTTAATAATTAATTCCCGCTGTCAGAGCAAATAGCGTGTTTTTATGAAACAATAAGTATCAAAAGACTAACACTAGTTTAAGTCCGATTTCAAAGTGAAATTAATTCCAACGACCACTATTTGATATAATGGTAAAAATATTTTCTAATTTCACTTTGAAACAAATTCAAAAGATAATCTAATCATATAAATAAATTAGATTAAAAAGAGTTATTGAATTAAAATACCACATTTTACACTATTCATTAAAAAATGAACTTTATCGGAAAGATATCAAAAATTTACACAAAGTAAATCTTGATGTCCCGATTATCAAGAAGAGTTATTTTTGGTCCAATATAGTTTATAAGATTGATCAAAACTATATTTAATAACGGTTCGCCGTCAAAAGTTGATAAGTGAACCCTTAGTGAAAATTAGGGTATAAATGCCTAAAATTGAATTCTTTCCGTATTTTAAGCCTTTATCCTTTATTGGGTAAATGTAAAAACATTTAAAAACATATATAAAAATATTTTAGTTATTTCTATCCATCCCCGCCAGTACAACGGCTTCTTGTTAACTAACATTTAAAATAATATTATTTTATTACTTGTGTGCAACGTAAGTTTTCAAAGAAACTCATCGTTACGTATCGAGTACGCTATCGAACGAAGAAACCCCTTTTAATTAAAATTAATATTTAATTCTTAAATATTAATAAATATGAAAATTATTTATTCTTTAATTACCTGGGATGTTACATCCTTCCCCCCTTTTGGGAATTGCGTCCTCGCAATTTTATTCACTTATCAAAATAAGTGGGGGTATTTATCCCTCATAGCATTTTCAGATTCTCACATTGCCTCTTCAATCACATGGGTTTTCCACAAAACCTTTACCTGGTGAATCACAAGGCACACACAATCTCTTCCCAAATCACAAAACGCAATCACTATCAATGTTGAAATCAGGAAACTTACCTTTCTGAACCAGCTCTAACTTTTTCTGCAACTCACGGTCTCGCTCTTGTGCTTGCTTGATTCTGTCTGATAGAGAAGATTTCACTGATACCTGAAACAAAACAGAAGAACATCATGTACCAACAACTTCTATTCTATAGTTCATCAAATCTTTAACAAAAGGATCACGTTCCAAATGCAACATTGCTAATGAAGCATTACTTTTTGGACTCAAAGCATCAGCCACTTTATTTCCTTTTCCCGGATGGTAATGAATTGTACAATCATAATCCTTGATTAATTCCAGCCATCTCCTCTGTCTCATGTTCAATTCTTTCTGAGTGAATATATACTTTAATCTTTTGTGATCAGTATATATTTCACACTTTACTCCATACAAATGATGCCTCCAAATTTTTAAAGCAAAAACAACAGCAGCTAATTCTAAATCATTTGTAGGGTAATTTACCTCATGAGCTTTCAACTGTCGTGAAGCATAAGCAATTACCTGATCATTCTGCATTAGGACGCAACCAAGTCCTTTCAACGAAGCATCACTGTATATAACAAACTCACCATTCCTAGAAGGAAGTGCCAAAACTGGAGCATTCACCAATCTTCTTTTCAACACCTGAAAACAATCATCACATTATTTTGTCCATATGAACACAACACCCATCCACGTTAGCTTAGTCATTAGACTAGATAACTGTGAAATTTTTTTCAACAAACCTTCGGTAGTAACCTGCCAAACCAAGAAAACTACGGATCTCAGTTACATTTTTGGGTCTTGGCCATTCTTCAACAACATTTGATTTAGTAGGATCAACAGTTATTCCATATTTTGAAACAATGTGACCTGGAAAGAAATTTGTTGTAACCAAAACTCACACTTTCTGAATTTTCCATATAGTTTATTTTCTTTTAAGGTTTGCAAGATAACCCTTATATGACTTTCATGCTCCTCTTTACTTTTAGAAAAAACCAAAATATCATCGATGAAAACAACCACAAACTTATCCAAGAACTCATGGAAAATTCTATTCATAAGGTCTATGAGTACAACAGGTGTATTGGTTAACCCAAAAGGCATAACTACAAATTCATAATGGCCATATCTAGTACAAAACACAGTCTTCGGAACGTCTGCTTCTTTTACTTTCAACTGATGGTACCCCGACCTCATGTCAATCTTCGAAAAATACTGAGCTCCCTGGAGCTGATCAAACAAATCATCGATATGAGGCAAAGGATTCTTGTTCTTAACAGTAATATTATTCAAGGCTCTATAATCAATGCAAAGTCTCATTGATACATCTTTCTTTTTAACAAACAAGACAGGAGAACCCCATGGTGATGTTCTAGGTCGAATGAAACCTTTATCAAATAACTCCTGCAATTGTTTCTTTAACTCTAAAAGTTCAACTTGAGCCATTCGATAAGGGGGTTTTAAAATTGGCTTAGAATCAGGAACTAAGTCAACAGTAAATTCAACTTTCTGATCATGAATAATACCAGACAACTCATCAGGAAAAACATCAAGATACTCATTTACCACTGGCACATCATTAATCTGAACAGTTCCTTTATTTTCAACAATATGTGCAAGGTAACATTCAATTCCATATTTTACTAGTTTCTCAACTTCTTGATATGTTATCAAAATCAAGGGTTCATTCTTGTACACAAACTGAAAATATTTCTGAAAAGAAACCATTTTAGCTCTGCAGTCAATCTTAGCATGATAAATAGAAAGCCAATCCATGCCCAAAATAACATCAAACTCTACTATAGGAAAAAAAATAAGGTTTTCTGGTAGATTCTTTCCACACAAATGGATAGGAAGGTTCTTATAATTCCTTTTTGTCTCAACGTTCCCTCCGGGTGTTTTTACCATAAGTTTAGGATTCATATCTTGATATGGAATTTCCAATTTATAAGAAAACTTCCCAGAAATGAAAGAGTGTGTAGACCCTGAATCAAACAACACATTGGCATAATCTGAACAAACAAACAGTGTACCTAATACCACTTCATTCGATGGCCCAACATCTGCTGAAGTTGTTGCAAAGGATTTCACCACCCCTTTCTGCTTGTAGTCTGGCTGCATTCCCCCAGTTGAGTTCTTCATTGGACACTCGTTTTCATAATGACCCATTTCATTACTCTTAAATCATCTTTCCATTGGCTTTTCATTGCCTACTTGATCATCTTCCTTACAGTTACGCGAAATATGACCAGACTTACCACACCGAAAGCACTTACCAGACTTGGATAAACATTCTCCAGGATGCATTTTACCACACTTCTCACAGGATGGATATTTGGTTTTCTTACCTCCTTGCTTCTTTGATGAATTCTTCCTCTTTTCCTGCCAACTAGACCTCTTATTCTGTTGTTTGTCATAGAACACCTGATCATCGGCAAACTCCATTTCCACCTTCTCCGCACATCGAACAAGTTTTTCATAACTTTTGAACTCACGAGAAGCTAAAGAGCTTCGATACTTTGGCTTTAACCCTGAGTAAAAACGGTTTATTTTACTATCAAGATCTCATATGAAGTTTGGAGCATACCTTGCCAATCGAGTGAACTTTTCTTCATAAGCAGCCACTGAATCATCCTCCTACCTCAATTCTAGGAACTGTTTTTCCATCCTAAGACGAACCACCTTAGGAAAATATTTCTCAAGAAACATACCTTTGAATTCGTCCCAGTGAAGATCCTCAATCTCATCACTATCCCTGATATTTTTCACCATCGAACACCACTGATCAGCTTCACCTTCAAAACGGTAAACAGCAAGACTAACCTTTTGATGTTCTGAACACCCCTTGACATCAAAAATCTTCTGCAGTGCTTTAATCCACCCTTCAGCTTGCACAGGGTCAGATGATCCTCTGAATGATGGGGGATGTTGCCTCATGAAATGTTCCACCACTGACATGTTCCTCTGCGGTTGATCTGGCTGATCTCATGCATGGATACCACCACCATTTATAGCCTGAGTCAACTGTGCCATCACTGCCACAAACTGTTCAGTTCCGATTCCGACCATCTCAAGTTGCTGATTTGGAAGGTTGTCTTCCTCCTGATGTCGTCCCAACATAGCTGCTTTGTTTCCTCTGCGGAAAACCATTCTGAACACAGAAATATTTTAGGTGAAGCAATATGGTAATCCTTAAATTCTATATCATTTCAATCATATTATAATTTAACACTTTTCTAACTCCTAAAGTTGTCTAAACCGACCTCTGATACCAACTATAAGGCCCCGACCTTAAAACATAGTTAAAATTGAATTAAATGAATAATTCACATTGAGGATCTTTTCAGGTTTAGAGTTTTAGAGAATTATAACATAACTATTACATCTCAAAAGATTACAAAGTAGACACTTCTACTAAGTTTCCATAATAAAAAAAACTCTTAAAAAGAAACATGTCTAGTTCCATTTTTATATAGCATGACATTCTCTTGATCCCATCCTTGACCTTATTCCACATTAAGTCCTGTGAAAAACATTTCAAAAAAACTTGGGGTGAGCATAAAAAGATCAGTAAGGGATACACAAGGAATGAAAATTGTTAGTTTTTCAAACATCAAGTAAACCATGTATACTCTATCAAAGTAACACCTTCACCTTCATGAAGTAGTAAAAACTCTTCACTGAATAAAGTATCATTAATTACCTTTTTGTAACCAAAGGATTACCATAAAACCCATAAAAAGAACACATAACATATATAAAGGTAACTTGGGACATAAACATACTTATGTGGAATAACTATACGGTCGACTCCACACATATCACTTAATGGAATATCCATACGGCCAATTTCCACACATACATAATGGAATAGCCATACGGACGACTTCCATACCCAATGCATTGGAGGTTATAACGTAACCACCCGTCCTGGTATTCACAGCACCACCCGTCATATGGTTTATCACGTAACCACCCGTAAAATGTCCAAGTACCAATATAAAATCATAAAACATAAAACCAATATAATGGAATGATAACATTTCCACATTTCAATCAAAATATATCATAAATATATTGACATAATAGAATCCTTTATCAAAACCATTTTCAATACCAAAATACATAAAAGAGTATATGGTATTTATTTTATTCTAAAAACATTACGGCTTGTTGAGGAAGCCAAAGACCAAATAATACTCGCGGTGGCAGAAAAGGTTGTTGTCGCCACGTACGTTAAAAGAAACATTCCTTTTTTTTTGTTTTGTAAAACGCTTCATAGAAAAAGATTCCGTTTTTATAAAAGTAAAAGTCAAAGGGGTTTATACACCGTATAAAAGAAAGTTGTGTATAAAACGAAATATGCCTCAATAAAAGGAGATTGAGACGAAGTCCCTTACCTCGTGTCCGACTTGACTCGATCGTTCTTTAATGTCCTGAAAAATAAACTTGAGTTAATTTGTACTTGATTAAGAACCTTTTTATAGTTCATTATTCCTTTTATATCACTTATTTCCATGTTATAAACATTATGTAACCATTTAAGTTAATAATGTTTGTTTTGTCGATATTTGGTTCTTAAGTCGAAAGTGGACTTCTTACAATTACATGTTGTTCGTGTGGTCAAAGGTTCTTTATATCCAGAATTCCTTTCCTGATTTGGATATCATATATATCATATATATTCAGAAAATACATGAATTCATAATATTACAAAATCATTTAGAGATAAGAAATGAAATGCACCGTTCATGGAGACGGTAAGCCGTACGTACGCATGAACGCTACTTCCATTTCTATTTCGTATTTTCTGGAATGGAATCATAATTCTATAAGAGTATATTATAATTCCAGTATAATAACATATATAATATCATTAACTTTATCCTTTACACATCCCACATATTGTATTAACGAATCAAATCACTTTTAGGGGGCGGTATTCCGCACTTCCTAAAATGAAGATATCGTGTTTACCCATAATGGAAACAATAATGGTATGCCATAAATGAAAAATACAGAAGCTTAAGGAAATAATAAACATATTATATATCATATTTAAAAATAGTGACATCATAATGGCCACCTTTGAAGGTGTTAAATGAGAATTGAACAATCATCGTTTCGGGAGGCAGAATTTCGCCATCCACAGAAACCGTATGTTCTTTAACCATTTGATGAAGTTGTGTGAGAGTTTAGATCGAATAATTCTTATAAAAACATCCTAGTATATTGAAGATACTGTTGTTGTTACAATATAAGTAAATAAAAAGAGTTTAGGGGGTTGGAGAAGCAAAATAAAACAAATGAACATGAGAGATTGAATTACCTTTAAAAGTGTAACTCCGTTTGATTTGAGCCTAAAGGATTCCTTTGAAAGGATTATGTCCAAAGGGAATCCTCTAGGATGAGGAGAGGGATGTGGAGAGAGTAAATGGGCAGGGGATGGCCGAGCCAATGGCTTGATGAGTGTGTTAAATGAGGTAGAGGTGGGGGCCTTTTATAAGAGGAGAGGATGGGCACTTTTGGAAATCATGAAACTATTATTTTATTTTCAATGGTGTTTCAAATTTCTAACGTCCCACATTGATATATTTCGAAGAAAAGACGATAAGGCTTCGAAATATTCCCATTCAATGGGTTTTGGACATGTTTAGGTTTTAGATATTACATTATCTTTCCATTTTATTTAAATCGTCAAATAATGATGTCATCGTTACATCATTATTATGTCATAAATAATTTAATTTATTTAATGTCTAAAAATTATAAAAAAATTACTATGATGTATGAAATCTTTTTAACTTTACAATGACTATTTATAAACAAAAATATGATTAGTATAACCCCTTATAAAATTGTTTTAGTAAAACAATTTAATTTAGTGTCATTTTCACCTTTATTTAAAAAAAGGCATTAAAGTCATTATCTCACCCAAGTGGCTCCATGGGGTCCCCTAAATCGACCGATGGGTTGTCTTGGTCGGCCATGACTCATCCAATAGGGGTAGGACAAGTGCCATGGTGTTTTCATATTTTTATAATATCATGTTTACCTTAAATTACACTAATTACCTCTAATCGCGATTAAAAACTTAATAAGTCACTATTCCCCAAAAAATTATTTTATTTTTATTGAACCACATTTTACTTTTAATGACAACCATGTATGTAAGAATTTTAAAATTCAATACACATTGCTGGTAATCATTCATTTAACTGAAAAATCAGTTTGCTTGATTACCACTTAGTGGTTTCACTATTCATCAAAAATTGAAGTTTTTCAGAAAAATACCGAAAATTCACCCTAAGCTATATATGATATTCCGAATTCAAAAATGAAGTCCATTTTAAAAAATTCACAACATATAAGTTGCATTAATTAATTTAATAATTAATTCCCACTGTCAGAGCAAATAGCGTGTTTTTATGAAACAATAAGTATCAAAAGATTGACACTAGTTTAAGTCCGATTTCAAAGTGAAATTAATTCTAACGACCACTATTGGATTTAATGGTAAAAATATTTTCTAATTGAACTTTAAAACCAATTCAAAAGATAATCTAATCATATAAATAAATTAGATTAAAAAAAGGTTTTGAATTAAAATACAACATTTTACACTATTCATTAAAAAATGAACTTTATCGGAAAGATACCAAAAATTTACACAAAGTAAATTTTGATGTCCCGATTATCAAGAAGAGTTATTTTTGGTCCGATATATTTTATAAGATTGATCAAAACTATATTTAATGACGGTTCTCCATCAAAAGGTGATAAGTGAACCCTTAGTGAAAATTAGGGTATAAATGCCTAAAATTGAATTCTTTCCGTATTTTAATCCTTTATCCTTTATTGGGTAAATGTAAAAACATTTAAAAACATATATAATCATATTTTAGTTATTTCTATCCATTCCCGCCAGTACAACAACTACTTGTTAACTAACATTTAAAATAATATTATTTTATTACTTTTGTGCAACGTAAGTTTTCAAAGAAACTCATCGTTGTGTATCGAGTACGCTATCGAACGTAGAAACCCCTTTTAATTAAAATTAATATTTAATTCGTAAATATTAATAAATATGAAAATTATTTATTCTTTAATAACCTGGGATGTTACATCCCTCCCACCTTTTGGGAATTGCGTCCTCGAAATTTTATTCACTTATCAAAATAAGTGGGGGTATCTATCCCTCATAGCATTTTCAGATTCCCACGTTGCCTCTTCAATCACATGGTTTTCCCCCAAAACCTTTACCTGATGAATCACAAGTCACACACAATCTCTTCCCAAATCTCAAAACGCAATCACTATCAATGTTGAAATCATGAAACTTACCTTTCTCAACCAGCTCTACCTTTTTCTGCAACTCACTGTCTCGCTCTTGTGCTTGCATGATTCTGTGTGATAGAGAAGATTTCACTGATACCTGAAACAAAACAGAAGAACATCTTGTACCAACAACTTCTATGCTAAAGTTCATCAAATCATTAACCAAAGTATCACGTTCCAAATGCAACATTGCTAATGAAGCATTACTTTTTCGAATCAAAGCATCAGCCACTTTATTTGCTTTTCCCGGATGGTAATGAATTGTACAATCATAATCCTTGATTAATTCCTACCATCTCCTCTGTCTAATGTTCAATTCTTTCTGAGTGAATATATACTTTAAAATTTTTTGATCAGTATATATTTCACACTTACTCCATACAAATGATGCCTCCAAAATTTTAAAGCAAAAACAACAGCAGCTAATTCTAAATCATGTGTAGGGTAATTTACCTCATGAGTTTTCAACTGTTGTGAAGAATAAGCAATTACCTGATCATTCTGCATTAGTACGCAACCAATTACTTTCAACGAAGCATCACTATATATAACAAACTCACCATTCCTAGAAGGAAGTGCCAAAACTGAAGCATTCACCAATCTTCTTTTCAACTCCTGAAAACAATCATCACATTATTTTGTCCAGATGAACTTAACACCCTTCCAAGTTAGCTTAGTCATTGGACTAGATAACCGTGAAAAATTTTCAACAAACCTTCGGTAGTAACCAGCCAAACCAAGAAAACTACGGATCTCGGTTACATTTGTGGGTCTTGGCCATTCTTCAACAACTTTTGTTTTAGTAGGATCAACAGTTATTCCATCATTTGAAATAATGTGACCCAGGAAAGAAATTTGTTGTAACCAAAACTCACACTTGCTGAATTTTCCATATAGTTTATTTTCTTTTAAAGTTTGCAAGATAACCCTTAAATGACTTTCATGCTCCTCTTTACTTTTAGAAAAAACCAAAATTTCATCGATGAAAACAACCACAAACTTATCCAAGAACTCATGGAAAATTCTATTCATAAGGTCCATGAATACAGCAGGTGCATTGGTTAACCCAAAAGGCATAACTACAAATTCATAATGGCCATATCTAGTATGGAACGCAGTCTTCGGAACGTCTGCTTCTTTTACTTTCGACTGATGGTACCCCGACCTCAAGTCAATCTTCGAAAAATACTGAGCTCCCTGGAGCTGATCAAACAAATCATCGATATGAGGCAAAGGATACTTGTTCTTAACAGTAATATTATTCAAGGCTCAATAATCAATGAAAAGTCTCATTGATCCATATTTCTTTTTTACAAACAAGACAGGACCACCCCATGGTGATGTGCTAGGTCGAATGAAACATTTTTCTAATAACTCCTGCAATTGTTTCTTTAACTCTAAAAGTTTAACTTGAGCCATTCGATAAGGGGGTTTTGAAATTGGCTTAGAATAAGGAACTAAGTCAACAGTAAATTCAACTTCCCGATCATGAATAATACTAGACAACTCATCAGAAAAGACATCAAGATACTCATTTACCACTGGAACATCATTAATCTGAACAGTTTCTTTATTTTCAACAATATGTGCAAGGTAACATTCATTTCCATCTTTTACTAGTTTCTCAACTTCCTGATATGTTATCAAAATCAAGGGTTCATTCTTGTACACAAACTGAAAATCTTTCTGAAAAGAAACCATTTTAGCTCTGCAGTCAATCATATCATGATAAACAGAAAGCCAATCCATGCCCAAAATAACATCAAACTCTACTAGAGGCAAAACAATAAGGTTTTCTGGTAGATTCTTTCCACACACAAGTATAGGAAGGTTCTTGTAATTCTTTTTGTCTCAACGTTCCCTCCGGGTGTTTTTACCATAAGTTTAGGATTCATATCTTGATATGGAATTTCCAATTTACTAGAAACCTTCTCAGAAATGAAAGAGTGTGTAGACCTTGAATCAAACAACACATTGGCATAATCTGAACAAACAAACAGTGTACCTGATACCACTTCATTCGATGGCCCAACATCTGCTGAAGTTGTTGTAAAGGATTTCACCACCCCTTTCTGCTTGTAGTCTGGCTGCATTCCCCCAGTTGAGTTCTTCATTGGACACTCGTTTGCATAATGACCCATTTCATTACACTTAAAACATCTTACCGTTGGCTTTTCATTGCCTACTTGATCATCTTCCTTACAGTTACGAGAAATATGACCAGACTTACCACACCGAAAGCACTTACCAGACTTGGATAAAAATTCTCCAGGATGCATTTTACCACACTTCTCATAGGATGGATATTTGTTTTTCTTACCTCCTTGCTTCTTTGATGAATTCTTCCCCTTTTCCTGCAAACTAGACCTCTTATTCTGTTGTTTTTCATAGAACACCTGATTATCGACAAACTCCATTTCCACCTTCTCCGCACATCGAACAAGTTTTTCATAACTTTTGAACTCACGAGAAGATAATGCCCTTCGATACATTGTCTTTAACCCTGAGTAAAAATGTTTTATTTTACTATCAAGATCTCGTATGAAGTTTGGAGCATACCTTGCCAATCGAGTGAACTTTGCTTCATAAGCAGCCACTGAATCATCCTCCTGCCTCAATTCTAGGAACTGTTTTTCCATCCTAAGACGAACCACCTTAGGAAAATATTTCTCAAGAAACATACCTTTGAATTCTTCCCAATGACGATCCTCAATCTCATCACTATCCCTAATATTTTTCACCATCGACCACCACTGATCAGCTTCACCTTCAAAACGGTAAACAGCAAGACTAACCTTTTGATGTTCTGAACACCCCATGACATCAAAAATATTCTCCAGTGCTTTAATCCACTCTTCAGCTTGCACAGGGTCAGATGATCCTCTGAATGATGGGGGATGTTGCCTCATGAAATTTTCCACCACTGACATTTTCCTCTGCGGTTGATCTGGCTAATCTCGTGCATAGATACCACCACCATTTATAGCCTGAGTCAACTGTTCCATCACTGCAACAAACTGTTCCGTTCCGATTCCGACCGTCTTAGGTTTCTGATTTGGAAGGTTGCCTTCCTCCTGATGTCGTCCCAACATAGCTGCTTTGTTTCCTCTACGGAAAACCATTCTGAACACAGAAATATCTTAGGTGAAGCAACTTGGTTATCCGTAAATGCTATATCATTTCAATCATATTATAATTTAACACTTTTCTAACTCCTAAAGTTGTCTAAACCGACCTCTGATACCAACTACAAGGCCCCAGCCTTAAAACATACTTAATATTGAATTAAATGAATAATTCACATTGAGGATCTTTTCAGGTGTAGAGTTTTAGAGAATTAGAACATAACTATTACATCTCAAAAGATTACAAAGTAGACACTTCTACTAAGTTTCCATAACAAAAAAACTCTTAAAAAGAAACATGTCTAGTTCCATGTTTTATATAGCATGACATTCCCTTGATCCCTTACTTGACCTTATTCCACATTAACTCCTGTGAAAAACATTTCAAAAAAACATGGGGTGAGCATAAAAATATCATTAAGGGATACACAAGGAATGAAAACTGTTAGTTTTTCAAACATCAAGTAAACCATGTATACTCTATCAAAGTAACACCTTCACCTTCATGAAGTAGTAAAAACTCTTCACTGAATAAAGTATCATTAATTACCTTTTTGTAACCAACGGATTACCATAAAACCCATAAAAAGAACACATAACATATATAAAGGTAACTTGGGACATAAATATAATTAAGTGGAATAACCATACGGTCGACTCCACACATATCACTTAATGGAATAGCCATACGGCCAATTTCTATACATACTTAATGGAATAGCCATATGGCCGACTTCCATACCCAATGCATTGGAGGTTATAACGTAACCACCCGTCCTGGTATTCACGGCACCACCCGTCATATGGTTTATCAGGTAACCACCTGTAAAATGTACAAGTACCAATATGAAATCATAAAACATAAAACCAATATAAAGGAATGATAACATTTCCACATTTCAATAATAATATATCATAAATATATTGACATAATAGAATCCTTTATCAAAACCAATTTCAATACCAAAATACATAAAAGAGTATATGGTATTTATTTTATTCTAAAAACATTACGGCTTGTTGAGGAAGCCAAAGACCAAATAATACTCGCGGTGGTAGAAATGGTCGTTGTCGCCGCGTACGTTAAAAGAAACATTCCTTTTTGTCATTTTGTAAAACGCTTCGTAGAAAAGGATTCATTTTGTATAAAAGTAAATTTCAAAGGGTTTTATACAACGTATAAAAGAAAGTTGTGTATAAAACGAAATATGCCTCAATAAAAGGAGATTGAGACGAAGTCCCTTACCTCGGGTCCGACTTGACTCGATCGTTCTTTAATGTCCTAAATAATAAACTTGAGTTAATTTATACTTGATTGAGAACCTTTTTATAGTTCATTATTACTTTTATATCACTTATTTCCATGTTATAAACATTATGTAACCATTTATGTTAATAATGTTTGTTTTGTCGATATTTGGTTCTTAAGTCGAAAGTGGACTTCTTACAATTACATGTTGTTCATGTGGTCATAGGTTCTTTATATCCAGAATTACATTCCTGATTTGGATATCATATATATCATATATATTCAGCAAATACATGTATTCATAATATTACAAAATCATTTAGAGATAAGAAATGAAATGCACCGTTGATGGAGACGGTAAGCCGTACGTACGCATGAACGCTACTTCCATTTCTATTTCGTATTTTCTGGAATGGAATAATAATGATATAAGAGTATATTATAATTCTAGTATAATAACATATATAATATCATTAACTTTATCCTTTACCCATCCCACATATGGTATTAACGAATCAAATCACTTTCAGGGGGCGGTAGTCCGCACTTCCTAAAATGAAGATATCGTGTTTACCCATAATGGAAACAATAATGGTATGCCATAAATGAAAAATAAAGAAGCTTCAGGAAAGAATAAACATATTATATATCATATATAAAAATATTTACATCATAACGGCCACCTTTGAAGGTGTTAAATGAGTATTGAACAATCATCGTTTCGGGAGGCAGAATTTCACCATCCACGGAAACCGTATGTTCTTTATCCATTTGATGTAGTTGTGTGAGAGTGTAGCTCGAATAAATCTTATAACAACATCCTAGTATATTGAAGATACTATTTTTGTTACAAAAGAAGTAAATAAAAAGAGTTTAGGGGGTTGGAGAAGCAAAATAAAACAAATGAACATGAGAGATTGAATTACCTTTAAAAGTGTAACTCCTTTTGATTTGAGCCTAAAGGCTTACTTTGAAAGGATTCTTCCCAAAGGGAATCCTCCAGATGAGGAGAGGGATGTGGAGAGAGTAAATGGGTAGGGGATGGCCGAGCCAAAGGCTTGAGGAGTGTGTGAAATGAGGTAGAGGTGGGGGCCTTTTATAAGAGGAGAAGAGGGGCACTTTTGGAAATCATGAAACTATTATTTTATTTTCAAAAGTGTTTCGAATTTCTAAGGTCCCAAATTGATATATTTCGACGATAAGATGATAAGGCTTCGAAATATTCCCATCCAATTGGTTTTGGACATGTGTAGGTTTTAGATATTACATTATCTTTCCATTTTATTTAAATCGTCAAATAATGATGTCATCGCTACATCATTATTATGTCATAACTAATTTAATTTATTTAAGGTCTAAAAATTATAAAAAAATTACTATAATGTAGGAAATCGTTTTAGCTTTCCAATGACTATTTATAAACAAAAATATGATTAGTATAACCCCTTCTAAAAATAGTATTAGTAAAACAATTTATGTTAGTGTCATTTTCACCTTTATTTTAAAAAAAGGCATTAAAGTCATTATCTCACCCAAGTGGCTCCATGGGGTCCCCTAAATCGACCCATGGGTTGTCTTGGTCGGCCAGGACTCATCCAATAGTGGTAGGACAAGTGTCATGGTGTTTTCATATTTTTATAATATCATTTTTACCTTAAATTACACTAATTACCTCTAATCGCGATTAAAAACTTAATAAGTTACTATTCACCAAAAAATTATTTTAATCTCGTTGAACTAAATTTTACTTCTTAATGACAACCATGTATGTCAGATTTTCAAAATTCAATACACATTAGTGGTAAACTTTAATTAAACTGAAAAATCAGTTTGCTTGATTACCACTTAGTGGTTTCACTATTCATCAAAAATTGCAGTTTTTCAGAAAAATACCGAAAATTCACCCTAAGCTATATTTGATATTCTGAATTCAAAAATGAAGTCCATTTTACAAAATTCACAACATATAAGTTTCATTATTAATTTAATAATTAATTCCCGCTGTCAGAGAAAATAGCGTGTTTTTATGAAATAATAAGTATCAAAAGATTGACACTAGTTTAAGTCCGATTTCAAAGTGAAATTAATTCCAACGACCACTATTGGATTTAATTGTAAAATTATTTTCTAATTTCACTTTAAAACCAATTCAAAATATAATCTAATCATATAAATAAATTAGATTAAAAAGTGGTTTTGAATTAAAATACAACATTTTACACTATTCATTAAAAAATGAACTTTATCGGAAAGATACCAAAAATTTACACAAAGTAAATTTTGATGTCCCGATTCTCAAGAAGAGTTATTTTTTGTCCAATATAGTCTATAAGATTGATCAAAACTATATTTAATGATGGTTCGCCGTCAAAAGGTGATAAGTGAACCCTTAGTGAAAATTTGGGTATAAATGCCTAAAATTGAATTCTTTCCGTATTTTAAGACTTTACCCTTTATTGGGTAAATGTAAAAACATTTAAAAACATATATAATCATATTTTAGTTATTTATATCCATTCCCGCTAGTACAACGGCTACTTGTTAACTATCATTTAAAATAATATTATTATATTATTTGTGTGCAACGTAAGTTTTCAAAAAACTCATCGTTGCGTATCGAGTATGCTATCGAATGTAGAAACCCCTTTTAAATAAAATTAATATTTAATTCGTAAATATTAATAAATATGAAAATTATTTATTCTTTAATTGCCTGGGATGTTACATTTAATTTCCCAGAATATTAGAAATGGAAATAAAAACCAATTGAATATAAAGGATGTGTTTTATTGATAAACTATTTAAAAGAGAATAATAATGTTTATAAAATAATATCACATATTATGGATATATATTTAATGAAAAATTTATGATATATATTCAATTTAATTTTTTAAATTCATATGATATGTTTTCAACATATGATATATGAACAAATTCAATTTTTCAGATAAAAGAAGTTTTTTTCAAAAAAATAAAATTTTACCTCCTTTTGATGGAGAACCCATTATCAATATTGTTTTTGATACTTTTATAAGTTATATTTGACATAATAAACTACTTCCTTGAAATTGGGACATCAATGGTTACCATGGTTGAATTATTTGTATTTTTTTAATGAAATTCGTATTTTAATGAATTGTGAGAAATAATGAATTTTAATTCAAAACATAAATTCTGTGTATTTTATTTATATATTTTGATTATATTATTAATTGTTTTTAAAGTGTAATTTGATTTTCTATAATTATTCAATCCAAAATTTGACATTGTTTGTAATTTCACATTGATATTGGATATAAACACATGTAAATCTTGTGATAGTTTTTTTACTTCTTAAAACTTGTTTTCTTATTTTGACAATGGGAATTGATTTTTTATTAATTACAGAACTTCTTTTTTCTTTGAATTTGAAAAAATTTATTCCATATTTGGAAAATATGGGAAAAGTTATTTAAATAGAAACCTTTTATTTTACGACATTATGAATAGTAGCATTAGTAATTTTTTTATTTACCTCTGTTAAAGGGTAAATTATGAAAATAAGGGTAAAAATAATATTGTAATAATATATAAATATACTAAATAGTATCCTAATATTATTATATACGTCATGGGAGACTAAAACAATCCTTATGATGATCTTTTGGCCTTTGGAAACCTCATGGGTGTTAAAATGACATGTTATAATTGGTAATTTAAATTAAAGGGGAATATAACATATACATGTATATATTTACTAAGAACAGTAATGGAGGGGTTATATAATTGATATCAATGACTATAAATGGTCATTAGAAATATAAAAAAGTTTCATACATCAAGGTATTTTATTTATAATTTTTAAAAATTATATAAATAAATTTACTCACGACAGAATGATGATGTAGTGATTTTCGTATTAATGAATGATTCGAATAAATGCTATTATAAATATTAAAATAAATGAAATTTGAAAATTATAACTCCATCCAGGAATTTTTTATATTATTATGACATTTTATCTTTGAGTTAATTTAGTTTTTTTGGATCAATCAATTTGATATACCTTTAACAGAAAATAATTACTAAATAGTGTCAAAATTCAGATAAATGGGTTTTTAAAACAAATACTATTTTATTAAATGATATAATAGTCATTAAAATTTACGATTCATACAACTGACATATATAATTTTACAAATATTAATAAATACCCACTTGAGGTTCTCTTTTAATTTTATAGTAACTATTTTTACCCTACAATGTAAAATTATAAGAAGGCATTGTAAGAGTTAATTTATTTAACTATGGGTTAAATCTAAATGATAAGGTTAAATTTTTGACCTCAACAAGATTAAAACGTATTTTTTGAGTGAATTTAGACCCGTACTCATCATATCCTCTAAATATATCACTTAATAGATACTATAATTCTGAAATAAATTTATAATAAAAAAACATTTCAAGACTTTCCTAATGTGCCCCTCCTGCCTATTATAAAAGGCCACCGCCTCTATCCACATACTCTCACCTCTCAATCCCCCCTGGATCATACAAATTATTCTAAAATAATTTACCAACATCATTTCCTTTCTCTTAGTATCCCTACCTTGGGAATATTGAAATTCAAGAAATCCTTTTGGATCAAATCAAAAGGAGTTACCTGATTTGGAGGCAACGGCTTCTCTGAAGTTACTTTTATTTATTTTCCATCTCCAACACCCTAAAATCTCATTATTAAAATATTTTATAATAAAAAAAGTATCATAAATATACTAGTATGTTTTTATAATAATGTTTTGACCAACACATTGACACACATCATTCTAAGAGATATGGAACATAATAATTCTGTGTACGACGATCTACTGCCTCACAAAAAAATGATTGTTCAATATTATATTACCAGCTATCATGGTGGCCATTATGATAGAAATTTATTTATATATGAAATATATTATATTTATATTTTCACTGTGATTCTATAGTTTTTATTTAAAATATTCCTTTACACATTCCATAATGTGTAAATATTATAATTTCATTTAAGGAGATGTGGACTGCCGCCTCCTCGAAGTTATATGACTCATTAATTACATACATAGAATAATTAAAGGATAGAGTTAAGGAAATTATGTAACATATATAAAATATATAATTTTCTTGATTTTTAATATACCTACATATCATCTATTTTTCATTACTGTAATATGAAAAAGAAATGAATGTAGCATTCATTTCTACATAAGGCCAACCGTATCCATGAATGGTGCATTTCATTTGTTATCTACAAAATTTTTGGACAATTATAAATAAATATATAATGTATGTATATGATATTTAAATTATAAATAAATATAAAAAAATTTACATTAACAATCAGACTCAAGGTAAGGGATATCATAACTCAATCTCCATTCATTGAGTTAAATATCCATCTCATTAGTTTTGTTTTTCAATTATTATCTGTGATTGAAATATGATTTTTTTACAATTAATATCCACTTATATTGGGTCTATTTTTATTTAGAGACATAATAATGTCCATGATTTATCCTTAATCTAAGGATACAATCATTTTAAGGGACTTCACCTCAACCCCGTTTCATTGAGTCATATTTTAATAATATACACCTCTTTCTTTTATACGATGTATAATTATACCCTTTTTAATTTAATTACTTCATTGGTTTTCAAAACTAAACTTTTTCTATGAACCATTTTACTAAACAATAAAAAGGAATGTTTTTTAATGTATATAGTGACAATGACCATTTCTGCCACCATGACCATTTTTTGGGTATTGGGATTCCTCTACAAACTATAATGGTTTTAAAAGGAAAAGTAAATATCATATTTCTTTATAGGTATTTTGGTATTGAAAATGGTTTTGAGAATTGATTTATAATATAAATATTCTAAAATTATATATTATGATTGAAACGTGGAAATGTTATTTTTCATTTATTCTTGTCCATGTGATAGGATTATATTGTGGTTTTGAGAATTGATTATTTATATTGGTGGTTCTGTGATAAACTGATAGTGGGTGAGCTTGTGATATCTCTCCAATGCCTAGGGAAACGCGATAGAGGTAAATGATAAGGTTTGTGCTAAGAGAATTAAGGAATATACAATGATGGGTATTCCAAATGTAACAATAATGTTTACGCCCAATGTATCTATGAATGATACAATGTATGTACGATATAGATGCCACATGTTACCTTTATGTTTTAATATTTCTATTATTTTATGTAAGAATCCTATTTTTAAATTATGTAAGCTAAGTATTTTATGTTTTATGTGGTAAAATTATGATTTTGTTAAAATGTTTTCACGAGTTATAAATAACCGTGGAGTAACAGTATTGTTCTTTATTTTTATATTCCATACTAAGATTTTTATTCTCATCCCATGTTTTTTAAATATTTTCCATAGTGTATAAGGGTGGTTAAGATAAAGGAATAAGTTATGAATATTTTTACCAAGAAAAATAAATCATGTTTTTAATGGGTTTCCTTTGGTTGAAAAGTGGATACTGAGTGTAACTATAAACATGTAATACCTAGGAATGTTATGTAATAGTTATGGCTTAAACCTTTAGTACTCCAAACCTGAAAATACCCTCATTGTTACTTTTTGAATTAACTCAATATTAATTAATTTTTATGGATGGGGACTTATAGTTGGTATTATGGGTTTTTAAATAAAACATTTGAGATTGTGATGTTTTATTAAGAGTTAGGGATATCATAATGGGGTTATAATCATAAGGATGATCATAATATAAATGTCTTATAATAACATTTTGAGGATTTATGTTCTGAAATATTTAGGATTCTAATGGTATTTTAGGATACATCCACCATTGATGAAATTGTGGGATCATTAGGACCATAAAATAAGTGTTTTCTATAACCCAATACCATTAAATTGTATATGAGGATATGAAAAACGACATATGAATGGTTCTTAGATTATGAATTTACATTATTAATTCATAGAACATGATTCATTTTTTTTTGTAGGAAATAAGTATTATGGAATAATACGTAAATGAATGGAAAAAGTTTCTTTATTGATACTGAATGATGATAAGGGAATTCAAGTGTTATGATATATTGTAGGATGATGAATGTTTAAAAGTATTAAATCAATTTTTATGATTGAATTACATTGGAATATTATTCTTAGTTTGTGTAACCCCTAATTATGTTATTTGAAAATTTTATTTGAGAAATAAGTATATTTTTATTTATGGAAATAAATATAAATAACCATTAGGTTTTATATGATCCATGTTTTTGATGTAATTTTGTATTATTACTTTTTGGGATTCAAAATAAATGGAATGAGATAAACTTTGTGGTTAAAATATGTTATTGTTATTTTTGAGTATTTTATCTGATTTTGGGAATGTTATAAGAATTATATAGTTTTTGAAAAAGGGAGAAACACAGACAGTGTGACCACCCATCGCATCGGAAAAGGCTGTGGTAACCGAACCGACAACCAATGTGTGACTCAGATTTATCACCAAGAACTAGCCTACATGAATTCCCTGGTTAGGATGACTTATTGTTTTAGTTAAAGGGTTTAATGGATTAAGAATGAGTTGTTATTGGAATATTATTTCTATCACATTGATATCCTTAGTATATGATAATGTTTTTGGGATTAGGTGAAAAATGTTATTTTGGAAGACGTTCATAAATTTGAAAACCCTATATGTCTATGAAAAATATAATACTATGGGATTATACATGAGGAGTAATGGTTGAATTTTATTTTGTAAGAATCTATGTTATTATTGTGGACATATGTTGATTTGGGTTATTTATGGAAATTATTAACCTATCATAGAGAATATGTGATTAAGTCAACTATATTTCATTCTAATACTTTAAGAGTAGTAGATGTAATTTGGAGACAAATTTTATGATTTATTATGGAAGAATATATGATCAAATCCTTTTTAATTTTGGGTTTCAATCTTAGTGTTGATTATTTTTAATAATTTTAAGGACATTTTTTTGGTGGAATGGTCTATGAATAACATTGTTATTATAGTTGAATTTGTGAGATAAAACTTAGTTCTTTTCCTTATAAAGGATTATTATATTGAGAGATTATCTAATCTTCTACCAACCATTTTGGTTTTGGTTAATATTTTATGACTAGAGGAATAAATAGTTAATCATTTTTATACTATGAGATTCTCTAGAAGTTTATTCTAGTTCTTTAGGTGTTACCAAGTAATCATGAATACTCATCCTTTGGAGAAAATATTATTTTTCGGTAAAAATGTATTAACTGGTGAAACTATACTTGAGATGTAAGTATGTTTCCTTAAGTTAATTTTCATGTCTGTAAATTAATTTCTTAAATTTAAGAGAGGTATTGTAGAAAATAAAACATTTTATGTTTACTTTTCTTACCAAGAAATCAAATACTGTTTAACCCATCACAAGTTTGTGGTTTTATAGTTGTTAAGTTTCTCCTGATCATGTTTTCTATCACTTTCCAGTAAAACATGACACTTAGTTGTTCTTCCATATCCATGTTTTCTAATATGGAACCCTAATATGTGTTATCCGAGTTGACCCTAGTACTTAACATTCAATATTTTGATGTGGAAGTTATATTAACCCTTTTTCCTATTTGGGTTTTCAATAGTGATATTTTAAAAAGTATTACCCTAGTTACTGACCCCAAATAAAAATATCCAGGAAGAAATTTACTAAATGGTTGATGATGTAACATCAAGGGTTTCCTGAAATAAACAATATGTTCAATAGAAAAAATCATATACTACATCAAGCATAAACAAGTACATAAATATTATTATTTAAATGTAACCATTATACCCTAGAAATTGGAATACATGGAATGAATTATATCAATTGAATTATTAAAAAAAATTACACATGTTTCTATAATGATTTATTGGTTTCCAAAGTTATTAGAAATGGAAATTAAATCCAGTGCAATATAAAGGACACAGTTTTATGAAAAACTATATAAAAGAGAGTAATTATGTTTATAAAATCATATCACTCTTTATGGAGTATAATTTAATTAACAATATATTTTATATATTAAATGTATTGTGTTATATTCATCTTATATGTTTCAATGATATGATATAATAAAAAATTAAAATTTTTAGATAAAAGATTATTTTTTTCAAAAAAATATAGTTTTACCTCCTTTTGATGGAGAAAAATTTGTGAATTTTTTTTACAATTTTATATTTTATATTTCTCATACTAATATTTTTAATTGAAATTAGTGCATAAAAATTTACCATGTTTGATATTTTGGTATTTTTTTTGATGAAAATCATATTTTAATGAATAATACTAAATACGTCATTTTAATTCATAAAACATTTTCATCTATTTTTTTTATATAGTTATATTATCTTTTTTATTTGTTTTAATGTTTAATAAGATTATTTTTAATCATTTAATCCAGTTTTTTTCAATATAAGTATTTTCACAAATAAACTTGACATACACACTTGTCAATCATTTGATTGTTTTTACATATTAAAAATCCACTTTCTGGTTTGGACAACGAGAATTAATTTTAATTTAATTATTGAATCTTCTATATTTTGAATTTTTAAAAAAGGATTCCATATTTGGAATCATAAGGTACAAATTATGTAAATATTTACCCTTTAATTTTGTACATTTTCATCAGTTACTTTAGTAATTATTTTTATTTACCACAGTTAAACGGTAAATTAGGTAAATAAGGGTAAAAATAATATTATAATAACATAAAAATACCCTAACACATGTTATAACTTTTTGGATGAGTCACGGGTGACCAAAAAAATCATTTGGCTGAACTCTTGGCATTTGGATGCCAATTGGGTGTGAAAATGACAAGTTATAATAATTAATTTAATGTAAAGTGAAATATAACATAACCATATATATTTTTACTAAAAAACTTTACGGTGGGGGTATATAATTGATCTCTCTAACTATAAATATTCATTATAAATATAATAAGATTTACTAAATATAGGTTTTTTTTTATAATTTTTATACATTCAATAACCAAGTTAATTTATGACATAATGGTGATGTATTGATTGCCTTATTAATGAAAGATTCAAATTAATGATAAAATTATGATTAAAATAAAGTTAATTTAAATGTTTTGATTCGATACATAAATTTATGGAATATTATAAAATCTTATATATGAGTTAATGACGTTTTTTGGAATAAATCACGTTTTATAGCTATAGCCAAAATCAATTACTAAATAGGGTCAAAATTGACATTAATGAATTTTTATATCAAATATTATTTTATTAAAAATTTAACAGTCATAAAAGTCTATGATTCCACCAACTGACTAATATATTAGTGAAAATGTAATTAATTATCCATTTGAGGTGCTCTTTTCATTTTATAGTAACCATATTTACCATATTGTAAAAAAATACAAGAATACAAGGTAAGAGTTATTTTATTCAACTAAGTGTTGAAGCCAAAAGGTAAGGTTCAATTTGTGAACTAATCATGTATACAACCAATTGGATGAGAGTAACTATACCCATTATCATCTTCTCTAAGAAATATATCCCTTTTGATCTATTAGAATTCCAAAATCAATTTATCATAATATAATATTTTGGGAAATTCTTAAATTGCCCCTCCTCCCCCTTATAAAAGTACACTACCGCTACCAACTTACTCACACCACTAAATCCCCTTGGATCATCCCTATTATTCTAAAATAAACTCTATCTATACTCACATTCCTCCAAGAAGCCATAACTTGTGACTATGTAAATTTAAGAAACCATTTTGGCTTAAATCAAATGGGGTTACTCGATTTAGAGGTAACATCTTCTCTCAAGCTCCTTTAATTTATTTTTCTTCTACAACACCCTAACCACTCATTAATTCATTATTTTATAAAAAAAGTATCCTAAATATACTAGAATGTTGTTATGATAATTTTTCAACCTACACTTACACACACGTCCATCATATGGATATAGAACACACTATTTCTATGTACGGTGAGGTACTGCCTCACAAAACAACGATTCTTCAATTTTCTCCTAACACATATCAAGTTAGACAATATTATGGAACTATATTTATATAATAAATATATTTTATTTATATTTTATCTCTAATTTTTTAATTTTTTATTTATATCATACCTTTATACTTTACATAAATTGTAAATACGATAATTTCATTTGGGGAAGTGTGGACTACCGCCACCTAAAACTGATATAACTCATTAATTTAATAAATGGAGTGTATAAGGGATTAAATTAATGAAATTATGTAACATATATAACATAAATATTATACTATAATTATAATATACATATATATAATTTGATTCTCATTCCATTAATATGATAAAGAATGGAAAGTAACGTTAATGCGTATGTACGACCTACGATCTCCATGAATGATAAATTTCATTTCTTATCTCCAAATGTTATGTATTATTATAAATATAAATATACTAGATATATATGATTCTTATATAATGAATAATATTCTAGAGCTGATGTACATTGGACAACATGGACAATTTATATAAAACTAAGTTCATTTTCCACTCAAGTATTGAATATTGACAAAACAACCGATGTGAATTTAAATAATTATAATATTTTTATAACATGGTAATAAGTGATATAATATAAATAATAAAAATTAAAGAAGTTCTCAAGAAAGTTGAAATTAATGTATATCTATTTTTTAGGAACATAATTATTTTACATGAGGAGTCAAACTCAAGGTAAGGGAAATCATAACTCAATATCAATTCATTAAGATAAATTTCAATGTAAATGGTTTTATTTTTCAATTAATATGTGTGAATGACCTCTAATTTTTTACACTGAATATACACTTATATTGGGTTAATATTTATTTCACACATAATAATTTCATTGATTTATCCTTAATCTAATGATACAATCATTGTAAGGGACTTCGCCTCATGTTCCATTCATTGAGGCATATTTTGATAATATACACCTCCTTCTTTTAAAAGATGTATATTGATAACATTTTTTAGTTAATTTAATTCCATTGTTTTCAAAATTTACCTATTACTATGAATCTTTTTACTAAATGACAAAAAAGAATGTTTTTATATGTATGCGGTGAGAATGAACATTTCCACCACCCATACTATTTTTTTGTATTTTGACTCATTTATAAGAAGTAATATTTTTAAAACGAAAAGTAAATACAACATTATTTTAAGGTATTTTTGTAATGAGAGTGTATTTGATAATAGATTTTTTATATCAATATTTTTAAATGATGCCTTAGGATTTCAATGATGAAATGATATTTTTTTTTAGGATTGGTCAACTCTTGTGATTATGTTATGGTTCTTGAGAATTTATTATGTATATGATTAGTTTTGTGATAAAATTGGGGTGGGTGACCCTGTGATAGCTCTCCAATGAATTGGGAAACGAGACAGAGGTAAATGATATGGTTTCTCCTACGATATTTAGGGAAAATACTGTGATTATTATTTTAAACGTAACGGCAAAGGTTACTTACTATGTAGTTCGGAAAGATAAAATGTAAGTATGATATGGATGCCACAAGTTACCTTTATTTTTTTATGATTTATATGATTTTTTTAGGAATATTATTATTACATGATTAATGATATGTAGTTTTTGTTTTATGGATGAAGGGAATGCATTTTTGAAAATGTTCTCATGGGTTTTAAATATTCTTGGAGTAACAGTTTTATTCATTTTTTATATTCCTTGCTGAGATTTTTATGCTCATCTCATGTTTTTCAAATATTTCCCATGGGTTATAAGTATAGGTAACTAAAATGAAGAATTAAATATAACTTTATCAAGAAAAATAAATCTTGTTTTTTATGGGTTTCCTTTTGTAGAAAATTTTGATACTGAGTGTAACTGTCCACATGTAATGTCTAGGTCTATAACATTGTTGTTATGGACTAATTCTCTATAATTGTAAATCGAAAATATCCTCAATGTGAATTATTGAACTATGTAGAGATTATCTAAGGTTTTAGGATGGGTCCTTATAGTTTCATTTATGCTTGGATATGTGGAATCAAATTAACTATAATAAAATGGAATTTTTGAAATTGTTTATAATTATTGTTTATTTTTTTCCTTGAAAAACGTTTTAGTATAGAAATATGGTTTGGTGTGAAACATATTTTCATTGATATAAAATATTTTAATGTTTTTTAAATAATATTTTTATATAAATGTTCTAAAATGTTCTATTCTAGTTACATGGGTGTTGAAATCATTTGGGGAAAATATACTGAGATTAATTACTCACCCCTTCTTTGGAATGCTGGTTCTTTTGCAGATATTTTCTATCAGTAAACATGTAATGCTTATGTATCACACTTATTTAGTCATTATTAATGATACTTGGGAATGGATTTTGGAGGTGAATCAAAGAGCATGTTGGGAGCTGGGGAGTTGTGTCTTTGTACTCTTTTAGTATTTTAACTAGTCTTCCACTGTGGTACTCTGATTATATTTGGATTTGATCTTAAGTTGTTATAGATTCATTTGTATATTTTTTAGTCATACATAATATAATGGTTATTTTTATGTTGATTTTTTTGTTTTTTTGCATTAAAAATGAAAAATCATCCCCCAATTATATAAAATATTTTGGCATTTATTTCTATCCTTTGGAACATTATAGATGTCACTTAAGGCCGTGTCAGAATTCTGCCACAACTCAGCCCAACGAGGAGGGGTAGGATGTTACAGTAGCTATGTATGATTTTTTTATGAGACATGTGGGACCTATATATCCCTCTAATTCATTGGTTAATTATTTATATCTCAAGAGATAATGGTGGGAATCATGTCTACGGGCATGATCCACTTGGAAAGATAGGGAATCCAGATCCACTATGGGAGGATGGGAAAACCTGATCCACTATGGAATGATGGGGACGCCTGATCCATAATGGGAACATATAGAACCTCGATACCTTACAAGGAATTTCCTTTGACTGGTGATTGTGGAGTGTCCCACCCAGTAGGAGTAGTCGCAATGAAGTGTCGTGATATGTTCTAGTAATGTGTCTTGACTTATATAAAATGATATTACATGTTTATATGCATGAAAAAATTCTACGTCTTACTCCAATGATATTATTTCATGGATTATGATAATTATTTAAATATGATTCATTACTTAATAACTTCTTTATATTATGAAATGATTAATTTTTTTTATATTTGATATCAAAGGCATGGTCTCATAATGTCATGAAAAAGTTCTCATACCCTTGTTCTGATTTTTATGCTTATATATTTTTTTATTGAAATTACTTTCAATTTTAGGTAAACCATTTTTATGTTTAATTCCCCAAGTTATGTGGATATATTTTATTTAGAATATGTTCAAGTGGGTCCTAGTCTAGGAGAACCTAGTGGGAGATTATGTATCTCACACATGTCCAGTGTTTATGTTTCTATGATTCCGAAGGCTCTAAACTAATAAATGTTTTAGGGGACTGTATGTTTAATGTTTTACGTATTATTTAAAAGCGATGCAATGAATTTTTATGTTTAGGCTTGACTGTTGTATTTATATCCATGTATTACTAAACTGAGTTCACGTCCCATTCATGACATATATTACTAAAACAGGTTCACTCCTCATTTTAGCACTGTCATACTAAACCAAGTCACTCCTAGTTCTAGCCATGTCATACTAAACCAAGTCCACTCATCATTCCAGCCCTATCATACTAATAGAAGTTCACTCTTAATTCTATCCCTCTCATACAGTACCACGGTCACTCCTCATTCCAACAATTCCATAATGAACTAAGTTCACTCTTCATTCCAGCCTTGTCGTACTAAAATGAGTTTATAACAATATCCATCCCTATCATAATAATGAGATAAAAATATTTACTCAATGCATTAGAAGGAGATATAGGTCCCTACAATCATATAATGAAATCATACATACATGTTCCACAAGATAACAAAAAAATCATCATATCATGACCCCTAAATAGAGATGGGATTAATAAAAATCATAATGTATCCCATGAATTGAAATGGGAATTATTCAAATGTCATCATATCATAACATTTGGAAAATAGATAGGTATCAAAATAATTTCATCAATGAGAAACACATAATAATAATTTTTGTTTTAATTCTCCAAGGACCTTCCAAGCTTGTTTATGCCCAGGTATATTTCGATTTTTTTTTGGGGTGTAGATAAGAAGAAACATGGTGCCAGTTCACACGAGTAGAGTGCTTTTTGGGTTCTGTTTTAAGTCCCTTTTTTATATTGTTTCTTTCTATTTTTGATGTTGTTATAGGCATTATTTTATTGTGATATATTCTATTTGAATTGTAAAAGTCTATGTTGTGTAGTTTATAGGGAACATATTTTATAATGGAATTATTTTTGTCCTCTGGGAGTTCTAAATTATTTCACTCATGATTGGTGGATTATTATGTTGTGTGTCTAATTTTTATTGTACTTCATTTGGAGTGGAAAAGGGTTGACTGTTTATCTTTTTGAAACCCCTATTCTGGTTCAAAAAATGATTTCTGGTTAGGGATATTCACCTCCTGACCAGAAATAATTGTGTGATTCAATCATTTATACTCTATACATAGTACCCAAAGTGATGAAAGCATATAGTAAAGAATCCTATGGATGAAATAAACCTTATTCCAGATTTTTTATTCAGTTCAGTTATGGAGATAGAATAGGGTTTACTATTTCAACTTTTATTTTACCCTAAATATAGGAATTTGTTTCTTGGTTTTGAGGAAAGTTTCTATTTTTCCTTGTGTCATGTTTCTGATGTTTTTTGGTTTATAAATAGCGGGGAGATCCACCGCATTCCTTGTTGGTATTACTCCTATGAAAAATCAAAAATGGATGTTTTAAAATGGTGTAGAGTCCATTCTAGGACAATGTGTTGAATATTAAATTTGGTTTCTGATGGTGTCCAATTGAAAATTGTTTATTTTAAAATCTTTTAATTTAACTCTCTTTTAGGTTTGGGTAATTTTTGGTATTCTTAGAGTGCACTAAATAGTTTTGTTTCAAACATGGTTGTAACGGTGGGGGTTTTAATACCCCATTTTTTCTATGATAATGTTTTTGGTTTTTTGGGAAATAATAATATTTCCCATTTGGATGTAGTTGAAAATTTCATGGTATATGAGGTTAAATCATGAGGTTATGGAATCCTTAGTTGTCAATCTATCAACGGGAATATGTTGTGGATTTCTCAGGGTTGAAAGCATAATGTTGGGGAGAATGGTCACACACAGATTTTCATTTTGACCTCTGGTCTAGTTTATCTTTTTTTCTTTTGATTTTCATATTGATATTTGGATGTGATGGGTTTAATTTTTTATTTTTGCGGTGTTTTTCTATTGGCGGATAGTTTTGAAAAAATGTGCAAGCTTCTCAACGAAACCATGTAGGCATTAGGGTTATTTTGATTGAGGAAAAAATCTCGTGGAAAATCATTCAACCCATGTGGAATGTGTGTTATAAGAAACTATCAAATGGAAGACCCATTACGTATGGTTGGTCCACGGTTTACCAAACCATGTGGTCAAATCGTGGGATCTACCCAGATCATAATTTTATTGATGTTTCTAAATTACCCCCTTGGTATATTTAACCCAAAACCCCATTTTATTCTCCCCCTAGTTCGTTCAACCCAATATAGGCCTCTCCATCTTTATGCATTCTTATACTCTTCATTGCATGGTAGATCTATGGTGATTCTTCATGTTTGTTATATCTTGTCTCTTGGAACCCCATGGGGTCATTTTAGATGTTCATTATTGAATAACCATGAGATTAGGGTAGGTTTCTAATGCATATTCCATTATAATTTAATATTCATTTCATTGATGACTTTCTCAACTCCCTTTTATGGTAAATAATTATGTTTTACCCTTGGAATATTTATATCTTGTGAAAATGGGGGCTTTTTGTTATTATTATGTATAAAACATTATTTTGTTTAATGATCCATGCCTGGTGTTAGATATAATAGACAATTGACATTTTCAAGAAATTTATGATGTATTATGAATGGTTTGGATCTTTTAATAAATTTTTAATTTGGGAAAGGATGAATTTGGTTTATTGAAATCGTTTCCCAGTGGTTTTAGGTTCTAAATAAGTGTGTGTTTGGTTTTTAAAAGTGGGTTGACAAGTGATGGTGGACTGGGACCCTTCTTGAATTTAGATAAAAATGGATTTGGCTTGTAAATGTTGTGAGACAGGTTTAGAAGGCTTTTTTTATAAATTATTGTGAAACGAAAAATGGTGTGTTTGCGCCTTTTTAAAAAATTAATAGTCTATCAATAAAGCTCGATGACCTGTTTTGAATTTTTGTTAAAGGGGTGGAATTGATTATTATGAAAACACTCCTTAGACAATTCTATTATAGTGTTATGATTAAATGAATGGGATGTACTCGATGTGGAATGCTTGTGATCCTTTTATGTGAATGGGTTGTATGTCCTCACTGTGGAATCTCTGTGACCCATTTAATTATGAGACCCATGTGTTTTAAGGCATAAAGACTGATCATTAGAGTGATATGGGGTGATTATTGTTTTTGGGAGTATTATACATGTTATATAAGTAGGTTATTTATTGAAAATTTGGAATCAGTTGGATCCCCCCTCTTTTATAAATCATGAGATGGATAACCTATAACAACTATTCAATATTCTGAGAATGATTGATATAGTGTTTATGTTAAGCACTAGCTAGTGGGCCATAGAATGCGGAAAGATTGCGTTTTATAGCTTTGTGATTGGGCCCCTTAGTCTATACTATGTTAGGGATAACTGAATGTGTGGGAATTAATGATGTCATAAAGTGAGTCATGCCTTCCAAAATATGTCATCACGTATTAGTATGTTTTGTAATATTCAAGAGATCCTACATTCACCCATGAATTTTGGAACATAGTTTCTTGCAATGATGATTTATATGATTATTGGTTGGTTACTGTTGTGTTCTTAATTCCATTTCTTATATTACATGATCTGCGTGGTGATTTTATGTTGGATATGTCTCTTTTTTATGTGATGTGTTAGATTTCAAAAGTTTATGAAAAATGTTTTAAATTAGAAATGTTTTATACTATATTGAGACATTTTGGAATGTAAGCATCAGTTTCCTCATGAAAATATTAATGTTTCATGAATGGAATAGAATCTAGATTTGGAATGAAAAGGGAAATGAGTCTAATTTAGTTTTAATGTGAAAAAATATGGAAAATATTAATATGGTATATTTTATTTGAAACGTGAATTTGATGTTCTTTTTATTTAAATAGAATACAATTAGAATTAGATTTTTTGGGTAGGACTACTCAATTTTAAAATAGAAACCTATAGTTCTTTATTATTTTTGGCTTGTTTTTATGTCTCAGATTAATCTCGACTGTTGTGGGAGATGGTTGGTCTTACAGTTGGAGAGTGAACCATGATGTCACATTTAGATGTGTGGTGATCAGGTGTAGTTTTTGATTTATTATGATGTTTGTATTATTTTATGTTTTGTTGTAAAAGATGTCCAGTTTGGATATTTGTATAATATTCGGGCTTATTTTTTATCATTCAACTATTAATTTTATTTACCTATCATGGACATAATCATTCCCTTGTCTCTCTGTTGATGTACAACACTAGTTTATATCCCATGGGGATCATGAACTCCCTTTGAAAATAGTTGTGTTCTCACTTGTGTGACAGGATCAGTGTTGTCTTCATTTGGTTGTAAAAAAATGGCATCAGAAGAATTTTCCTTCACAGGTCCAGGGTTTTATAGATTCTTCTGTTATTTGAGTTGTTAAGGTACATGGAGTAGGACTGTAGTATCCCTGGGGGTCTAGTTAAGAGAGATTTTATGGAAAACAAATTCTATACCAAGCATTGAGTCTCTATGGGATGTCAGGTTTTATATGGTAGATTTGGATATTATGGATTGTTCTGTGTTTTGGTTAAATAGTGGGAGTTGGGATAGTGGTATCATAGAGCTCTAAGGGCCTAGGAAGTCATGGGGTGCAAGAGACATGATCCTAGAATACTATCTATTCCAGTGGTGTGATTGGCATGAGGTCTTCAACCACATATCCGAGTCACCCATCGATAGTAGTTTTCCTTTTATAGTTGTTTTTAGTTTTTCATGATTATGAATTTTTATAGGAAAAATTTGTTATGGGATTGTGAAAACATGATTTAATAATTCATATGGTTTGGTTTTAGAAATATGGAAAATGAGAGTTTTATTTAAATGGAATAATTAGAAAGTGTATTTTTATTAAATTATATGTGAGGAAACATGATTTTTGTTATTTTAAAAAGTGTTTTTATAAGATTAAGTGGATTGATGTCTTGAAATTTATAAATAGTTTATACATGATGGGGAGTGTTATTTTGATATATATTTTAATTTTTTAGTGAAAATTTATAATTTTTTCCTTTGTTATTTTCTATGGGATCTCACTTTCATGAAAATGTTTGGAATGTTGATGGTTAATGGAATAGGTGGGTGCTTGATTGGTTTATCATGAGTAAATAAGTTCCTGGGGTGGCATCAGAAAGCCTATAAAATAGGCTCCATGGAATGTCATGGGTGAGTGTAACAACCCAACAAGTATTTTATTCTCTAACGTGTTTATAAGATGAATGTTTCTATGTTTTGATAGCCAATGGTTGTTTGTACAATTTTCCTAGGTTTTTGGTATGTTTCTTTTTTGGTGTTTGAGATTGAGATCTATTATTTATTATTTGGTTTAGATTGACCTATTTCTTTTATTATTTCCAATTTTTTGACGTTAATATAAATTTTATGGATAATTGTGGTTTTACAATGGGTGGTACCCCATTAGTAGATTGTATAGTCGATTAACCTATGTATTTAGTTCTTGTGTTTGGAAATTTGAATCCACGTATTTTTTTAAGGTAAATAAGATCCTGACGAATTTGAAGAGTTGATGCAGAAAATAGAATAGAATTGTTGCCTTCATGAGTTTACTAAGATATTTATAATTTAGTATTCTACCTTCATGTTTGACGGCCCAAATTGGAAGTAGTGGTAGTCATTTTCCTTTAACAATCCCTGAAAATAACATATTATGTGTTCTTCAAGGCTTCGTTCATCTAGTAGTATTTCTCTAAATTATTTAAGATGAGAAAGGGAATGAAGATATTTTGTTTATAGGAGGGTAATAGATTGGTGTTTGGGTATTTCTGTCATTTAGTGGATCATTTCCCTTACCTTTCTGAGTATAATGAGGACAACTCCATGAAGGCTCTAAATTTTTAGTCTGGCATTAAATCTAATATTCATTCAAATGTGTCAGTGAACAATATGACTTGTTTTTTCAAATATGGTGGGTTGATATGTTTATGTTGAAGCACTGATTGTAGGAGTGCATGAGGTAATCATTCATCCTTCAATACATAGAAGTGGGGAGGGTATTTCTAATAAAAAAATGCGTAAGTTACATGAAAGTATTGGTTCCAGTCATGGGATTAAAATTCCTCTAGATATATCATCATATTCTTATAAGAAAGGGATCCTAGATTTTAATCAGTATGACAAGCCATATCATAAAAAATTGTCTTCTTTAAATGCTACAAGGACCTTCTATTCTTATGGAATCCTAGTTCACTTTCAATAGTATTATTGTGGTGTATTTAAGATGAGAGATGGATACAGATCACATTAGTAGAGTTCTATTTGGTCTCGGTTTAGTGTCCAATTTGTTTTAGTGTTTCATTCTATTTTGATGGTTCTTCTTGGTGGTGTTTTGTGGTGTTCAATTCTCTTTAAATTGTAAAAGTGTATGTTGTGAAATTTTTGGGTGCTTCTGTTTCAATTGAATCCAATTTTTTTATTGAGTGTTCTAAATTATTTTACCCCATGTGTGGAGGTTATTTTATTGTGTGTCTTATTTCATATCTTTTTCATTTGTATTGGATATGTTTTAAGTGTATATCATTTGGAACCCATTTTCTAGTGTAAATGAGTTCTAATTAGGGATCCTTATATCGTGATTGGGAGGTAGTATATTATTCAAACTCCAAGACTCCATCCATAGGCCCCAAAGTGTAGTTAGAATGAGTCATAAATCCTAGGGATGTGAGTAACCTTGTTAAGGATTTTGACTTTAGTATAGAAATGGATATAGTATAAGGATCTATGTTGCAGATATTGTTTTCCACCTTTTGGTGGGTATTTTTTTATCAATTTGGAGGAAAGATTTCATGTTGACTTGTGTGTGGTTTCCCATGATGGTCGCTTCATAAATGGGGGGAGACCCATTTTGGGTCTTGGTAAGATTTATGATATGATGAATTAATTTTGGGTATTTTACAATGGTGGGGAGTGTATTCTGACCTACCATATAAAATGTTTAGTTTGGTCTTAGATATGGTCTAACAGAAAATGGATTCGGTTTATGTAATATAATTGTTTGTTCTTTTTCATTTGGGTAAATTTTATCCTTCTTGGATTGCACCAAATGATTTTTAAAAAAAATTAGTTGTTAATGTGGTTGTTCGAATTCACCATTGTTTCTCTCGAAGTGGTCACAATTTTTTTTGGGAATGTGGAATAATTTCTAATTGGAAGTGGTTGAAATTTTCATGGATTTAGAGTATAAGTGATTTGGTTATGGACTCTGTATTCATTGATTGACTAACTAGAATATTTTCTGGATTTATAGGGGCAGAAGGCATTATCATGGGGAGAACTGTGACACCAGAATATTCATTTTGACAACTTATCTGGTTTTTATTTTTCCCTTGGGATGTTGTTTCGAGTTTCGGCTATGAAAAGTTTAAATTTTTAGTATCATGGTGTTTTTCTTCTGGTGTATGGTTGGATAATGGTTTCATAAAATCATGTGGGCATTTGGGTGCTTCCTGTTGTCGGCGCGTGGCCCGTACATTACCAGTACAATTGTGTGAAGATTATGTGGGAATCCAATGACTCATGGATAGAACATTATGCATGGTTAGTGGATGGTTAACCACACAGTGCAACCAAATTGTGTGAGCTTCTAGATCATTAAAATTGTGAAATTCCTAAACTACCCTTATTGTTTTTAACCCAAAATGCTTGTGTTCTTCTCCCCCTGGTTCATAGAACCCTATATAGGCACCTTTTAAATTCTCTAGACCTGCACTCCTCCTTATATGGAACATATAAGGTCATATATTATGTATTGGGATAAATATCTCATGCTACTCTATTCTCCACTTCTCCCTCTCGATTTTTCATTTATTTTCTCTCTACGTCAATTTATCCCATGTTCATGTGGATCAAGGGGTTGTGTTTTTCATGATTGTTTTAGGGGTTTTGGGTGTTTAGGGTTCCTCTTGGTAGATCATGGATCTTCTAACCACCCATGGTGTGATTTCGGGTGTGTGTGGTTGAAGCGCTACGATATTGAGGTATGTTTCCAATAAAAATTCAATTATATTTTTATTTTTTTTCATTTCAAGATTTTTTCACTTCCTTTGTTTAAAAAATAATGGTTTTTTATCATTGGAATATTTATTTGGCCTGGAAAATGATTTTTTGTTGCTCTCTATGATGTATGTAACATTGTTTATTTCAATGTTGCACAACAAGTGTTAAATAAATGCATGGTTGTATTTTTCTGGTAATTTGAGATGTATTAGGAATGGTTTGGGGTTTTAATTAAGTTTCGGACATTTAATGGATGACTTGGGTATCTTGAAAGGGTTTACAAGTGGTTTTAGGATTCAAAGAAGTGTTTATTTGTATTTTAAATGTGGTCTGACATGCGATGACGGATTGTGGCCCATTTTGGAATTTAAAAAAAATAAATTTAGATTTTAAATGTTGTAAGAGTTATTTAAATGAATTTTATAATAAAAAAATTTGAAAAAAAATGGTGCATTTTTTTATTATTTAAAATGTTATGGTTTCTTATGGAAATATTAATCTCCCATTTGACACTTTTGCGGAAGTGGTGAAAATGATTATTGTGAAAACACAAAATGGATAAATATCATTCTTGTTAGGATTAAATTGATGGTATTTCCACTATATTAAATCCTCATGATCCATTTATGGGAATGGGTTGGACATCCTCTCAATAGAATCCTCAGGACTCATTTAATTATGTGATCTATGTGTTGTAAGGTACATCGATTAATCCTTTGAACATTAAATGGTGATTCTTATTGAGTTGATTAATATACATGGTATGTGGGTTAACGATTGGATGATCAACTAGAATAGGTCGGATCCTCCTTCTTGTATACATATTTTCATGGGGAACATGGAATATCAGTTGAATTTTTTGAGAATTATTGCTTCACTAGTTAGTTCACACACTAGCTAGTGGCCTATAACACAAGAATATATTGAGCTTTATTCCTATGGGATTATACCCCTTTATCTATACCATTTAGAGGTTGAACAAGCATGTGGGAATAAATTTTATCATTCAGTGAGACATTCTTTCTAGGATGATTCAAAATTTAATGGTAATTTTTTGATTATTCACGATCTCCTAGGTTCCCACATGTCTATTGGAACATAGTTTCTTATAAGTAATGATTGAGATGCTTATTTCATGTTCACTCTTTTATGGTTATTTCTATTTTCCTTTTTATATGATTATATTGGTGTTCTAATGAGTGGTTTTTTCTTTGGTATGTGATTTGTTAGATTTAAAAGGTAGAAGAAAAAGATTCAAAGAAGAATTGTTTTATACTCTCTTATGCTACATTGAAAAGATATCATCATTTTCCTATAGAAAATATGGATGTTTCTTGAATGTGAAAGAAAAATGATTTGGAATGATTATGCTAGTGTATCATTTTTAATAAAGTGAAAAACAATGTAAACTAAAACTCTTATATATTTTATTTTAAACTTGTTGTTTTTGTTCTTTTTATTTTAATGGAAGTGTATATGGAATATATTATTTAAGCATCCCAACTATGTTTTAACACTAAAACCTATAATGATTTCATGTTTTTATCTTCTACTGTACATCTCAGTTTTTTCTTATTACTATGGGTGATGGATTGTTTTTTTGTTATAGAGTGACCCTTAGGGTCACATAGAGAAGCGTGGTCATCAAATGCAGTTTTAGTTTAGTTGTATAGTATATTTTATTTTCTATTTTGTTGTAAAATATATTCAATTGGGATATTCTTATAACATTATGGTTGTTTTCAAATCATTACTCTATTAATTTTATTTATTTATCCTTGTATAAATTCATCCTTTATCTCTCTATTGATTCCCAATAGTAGTTTTCTAGCTAGTAAGGATTGGGAACTCCCTTTCGGCCTTGTTGTAGGCTGGCTCAGGTGACCGAGTTTCGGTCGAATCAGGTTGTTTGTTACATGATGTCATCTTAGATAGATAAATTTTTTGAAATATTATTTGTCACATTTTTAAATGAAAATAATTTTTTTAATTCACTTTTTAAGACATAAATATATTCAATATTCATTTATTCAAAAAACATGAAAACATATAATGTAATATGCTAATAATTTATAACATTTCTGATGGAAAAAATTAGTTCTTCAATGAAAAATAATTTTTGAAACATAAAACCTTTTCAAACCCATTTTCATGTAATCATATAAAGATAACATGAAATTTTTTTGAAATTTTTTTCCATGAAAACCTAAATTGGATGTTTGAAAATCATTTGTTATATTTTTGAATAAAATTATCAATGATATAATATAACTAAAGAATGAAAAATATGTAAATTTTTTTTAAACAAAAAGGATTTCTTAATCCACTTTTAGAAAACATGGCTTCAGGAGAACATAGATTTATAACCGAAAAGAGAAATAAACTCGGATTTTCAGAAAACCCGTTTATTAATTGTCCGAGGTAACAAATAGTCTCAAAATTGAACCATTAAATTAATACAACAAGAATAACTAGACCAGATTAAAATTTAATAGAGTTCTTGATAGATTAATCATAATATTTCTACAATGGATGCATAATCATAAACAATCCAGACAAACAATGAGATTTTAACAATAAACTGTTACCACTTTGGAAACATTAGATCCTAATAAGCATGAAATAATTACAATAAAATAAGCTTAAAATACCATTAAAATTTGTATATTCTTATTATAATGTGTCAAATGGTAGTTTATACAACTCTAATATGAATATAATTTCCTAATATGACTTGTGTATCAAAGAAAAAAAATTGAGGCAAAATTAGACAACCGATTTGGTAACATTTATAACATAAAAATCATGAATTAGAGATCATAAAATTGATATTATAATAACCCTAAATATTAGGATAATAATAATATAATATATTTATAGTTAGTATATAGACCATACAAAATAAACCATTTCTGAATAAGGAAAAAGTGAGAGAGAAATAAAAGTGAGAAGAGAAAACCCATTCTATAAGCCTTGAATTTACTCATACAATTTCAAAATTAAGTATAATAAATATATTTTTATTATAAATATACCATATAACCATAATTATATTTCTAACTCCATATATTATTTTTTTATTTCTATATATTACCCATTTATTAACAATTCCTTGTTAATGATACGTTTTGAGTAACAACCCCTTTTTTCAGATATGAATTCACTTATTATTCTTGATCATATTTCATATTTATTGATTTAAACATATTAATAATTCAAAATATCATATAAAAAATATATTAATTCAGTATATAAATATATATAAAAATATATAAAATACAATAATATGAAATAGAAAACACTGTTCATGGAGATAACAGTAAGCACACATAAATGTTGTATCTGTTTAACTGTAGTATTGAAAGAAAGGAAGTAAAAAACATGTATTTATATTTATTATAATTACTAAAATATTTTTATTTAATATATAAAATATATGTTTAATAAATCCATCCTTAATACATTCCAGGTAAAGTGTGATCTAATCACATTGCTTTTACTAGGCGGTAGTCCACACATCGAGAAATGAAGTTATCACATTTACAAAAAATGAAAAGCATGGAGATATGTTTCATATAATGATTATAGAATAGTTAATAAATCATAAATATAATATATATATATATATATATATATATATATAATATTTTTACAAAAACCATCTATAATACATTCCTTGTGATGTGTGAACGAATCACGTCGCTTTAAGGAGTCAGTAATCGACACGTCCACCAAATAAGTTGTTGTGTTTAAAAAAAATGGGAAGTATAATGGTATGATTAATATAATAATTATATAAGATTATATAAATAATAAATATCATTCATTTCACATATAAATATTATTTTCTTCATACCTTCCTACCAAGAGAGGTGGAAAGGAAATAAAAATAATGTCATTTCACGAGGTGATAATCTTCCAAACACACGAAGGTTATTTTCATTACCCATTTGATATAATTGTCTCTATTTTTAATTATAAAAATTAAAATAAAAAAACTAGAAGATTTATAATATTGTGGTTATTATATTATCAAGAAATAAAATTAATTTAAGGTCTCGTGAATGAAAATAATACAAAATAGCTTATTTAAGGATGTTACCTTTTCATTGGGTTACTCCTCTTGGTTTGATCCAAAGGGATTCCATGGTTTTATTTATGAAAATGTGAGGATTCTGGGATTAAGGGAGGTAATTTGATAAGATATTTTGGTAGGTTTAGGCCATGTAAAAGGGATTGAGAGGAGTGAATAAGAGAGGTGAGTAAGTTCTTTTTTATAGTGGAGGAGGAGTATCATTCTGGTAATTGAAAAAAGGGTATACAATATTGAGAGTTATCCCATACATCATATGCCTCCAAGAATTTAAAATTTTAGATAAAAGGGTTTTTTTTCATATATATGTCTATAAAATGTATTTTTGACTTGTTTCTATGGGTGTTGGATTCATAATATAATGTTTAACCACTTAGTAAACTTGTTTTTACATTAATCACTATAACTGATTTTAATTACATGAAATATTATTTTTGACCGAAATGTATGACGTCATTATTTGAAATTAAAAATTATTTTGATAAAAAATACGGAATCCATTTTTCTAAATCGCATAAACAAAATTGGAATAAATTATTTTTCAAGTAATCTCATAGATATAAAGAAACAATGGGTTTTAAAGTAAAAATTTTCGTCCTTTTGAACTATTTTTTTTTACAAATTAGATTTTAAATTGGTTCCAATTGACTAAATAATAACCAATTTACATAAATCAGAACTAATTATATTTTTTTCCAAAATAATGTATACTTTAACTATATAAATAAATTAGATGAAAAAGCAGTTTTCAATTAAAAATCAGGCTTTTCACTATTAATAAAAAATGATACTTTTCCGGAAAAAACATCACCCAAAGTAAATATTTATATTACTATTTAAAATTGAAATTTATTATATAAAATAATAATTATAAAATCATATAATATTAGATTTAATATGGGTGTACGATTAAAAATTGTTAAAATCAATTTTTTGATAAATAAGTCTTTTTATTAATAAAATTTGATTTATTCTAATCAATTATATAGAAAAAAATAGAATGAAGAATAAAAATTTTACTAAATAATATATCATTAATATAAATTATCAATAGTTATTAAAATTAATTTTACTATTTAAAACATTTTTTAATTTCAATTTTCCTGCAAAGGATTTCTAATATTTTCAAATGGGTTTTATTTTAATTTCTAGTTTATTGGTAATAGAAAATTAATAGTTTAATTAATATCATTTATAATCAAAATTATAACTATTATGTGAAAACTATCATAATTTTTAACAGCAATATTAATATAATATTATAGTTTGGTAAACTCACCCTTGCGTGTAATTCATTTTATCGAAGGATCTATGAATTGTGGATAACAAAAAACAAACATAGTGTTTCATGTAGCCAAATATTATCTTATTGTTTCATATAAAACATTATAACCATAGAACATTTCTATAAAAAATCAATATTTAGTGTTGTGTGATATGTTAAAATTTTAAATGATTAAATTAGTTGAAAAAAATTCAAAAACTCACAGGTTGTGAAATCTTTCATATCTCTTGTGTCTTTTAAAGGAAAAAATAATTTAGGAGAGGAATTATTTTGTTGATAAATACATATAAAATTGAAATAAAATATATTTTAATAAAGTTACTCTCTTGTCTTTATAGTTTTTACCAAGGTTACTTGAATTTTATTAATTACCTATGTATTTTATCTTTTAAGAATAAAATTAAAAATAACAGTACTAATTAATTTACACCATGTGATTCTAAATATTAATTACAATTAATTAAATAAAAACCCTAAAGTGTGTAAAATTATTTTTAATAAAAAATAATGTAACACACAATACTATGTTTTTACCAAAAATACAATAAATTTTTTTAGTTGTTTACACTAATAATTACAGTAAAAAATAATTTTGGAAATGCTAGATAATTTCAATTGTCCTGATTCCAAATATGTAATCCATTTGAAAAAATTTAACTCATATAATGGGAAGAGTTTTATTTAAAATTAGTCTCACATATGGAATGGGAAAAACACTATTTTCAAGTAAAAATATTTAAATTTTTACATTGTTTTTGTTTCTAATGTCAATATAAATATTATTACAATGACTTGAATTGGAATAATATATAAAAAATTTGTTTAATTATCATTTAAAATGATTTCAAAATTAATTTAAATGTAAAAATTATTTAGATGAAAAGAAAATTTTCAAATAAAATTTAGTATTTTTAATTATTCATCAAAAAAAACATCAACAAAAAATATTAATGATTAAACCTTAGTTTATTTTGACATTATAATTTAAAATTTTATATTTATTTTTTGAAAAAATATTTATAGCCTTTTGAAATTTTACTTATAAATCAAGTGTGGCATTAAGAGTTGGCAAAACAACCTTTAAAAAAATTAATGCATTTTATTTTAAAAAAAATTATTTATTCTTATCTTATACCTATAACATCGATTAGACGAATATAAAATTTGTTTTATTTCACATATATTCTATATAAATTTCATTAATATCATCTTCAAATTATAATTATTTAAATTTATTTAGATAAAATACCTTAGTCGCGTAGAAATAGTTTTTACAAAAATTTTGCTTTATATTAAATTGGTTTTTTATTTATAACTAATTTGAATCCACAGAATTCAACAATATAATTTTATAACATCATCAGTACTATAAATAAACTCCAATTTGACTCCTAATATATAATTTTCATTTTTATTAACAATATTTATATTATAATATAAAACTCAACCTTGCATATAACACCTCCTCCTCAAGAATGTCCCGAATTCCATCATTTTTAATAATTTTTTATAATACACATTTTACGGGTTAAAGGGGAACCCATACATGGTTTGTAGGATTAATGATATTATAGGACCAGAAGGTCATAAAGGAATTCATACCAGACAATGACTACTTAAAAGTTCCCCTCCCCAACATCTGCATTGTGATTATCACTCCACCTTCACATGACTAGATGTCTAGCTATCATATATAGTGATGCAAAGGCCTGGTAATGATGTCTAAGTCATACCCTCTAATTCTTCCATGTCTGAATATATCTTTTCTAGTGAATGGTCTTGCTTTAAATCCTCGTTTAGGTCCTTTTTCCATGTAATTCATTCTGTTACTTTAAAAATTCATGTGGCCTGAAGGCCTTGAAGGACCCATGGACCAACTCGGTTGCTCGAAGGCCCAAGAAAGTGAATTGTTATGGCAACTATAGTACCAAATAGTACCTACTATAGGTTATACTACAGTAATGTTATAGTACACCCAAAAATATTCCTCTGAATGGATTTGATCTTGGGTCTCTTGGATGCACTTAAAGAGTCCTCTCCGACTTGGTTAAGGCTTATGTGCCTTGCGTGTAACATAGGTTATCAAAGAAATTCAGTGTTGCGTGTAACTCAAGATAACTCAGTAATTCTTGAACTGATGGAAATATCATATATTTAATATATCTAATATAGTAATTATATCATAATTCATTAGTTTGATGTATTTATTTCTATGAATGGTGTTGACCATCATACAAACTATTGAATAAATTTTATTTCATTCAAATTTTTAGGGTATTACATTATCTACAACCTAAAAAAACTATACCCTTGAAATTTGAACAGGACCACTGCAATTGGGTTTTTGACAATTAGAAAGATCATTTTTGATAAACCCACATTTAAAAATAATTAATAGATTCTCTTACTAAAAATAGGGATTAGGAAGAAAAAAAATCATATGTAATAATCACGTAACATGATTTATTGATATGAGAAGCAAGGTGAGAAATGAATTCATGGACATGGAAGAGAAAATAACACTAAAATCATGAGGGAGAATGATATAGAACATGTTCAGGAGAAATTTTATGAACATAAATCTATAAACAAGTGGTGTGAAAATATTTATTGATATCATAAAAAATAATGATAATAGGGTAGCATTTTTGTTTCAAAACACTTTTTCATTGAGTTGACAAGTTATTTCACTCTATATGAATATATGGAATTATATTTACCTGATACGTTTCTATTTTATAAGAACAATCATATCCTTTAGTTGGGCCATGAATGAATTCTACCTCATCTCATATAAAAGGTTTCATCATATGGTGAATTAATACATTAATATATGAAAACCTATCCAAATATCAAGATAAACCATTTAATAAAGGGATAATAGTAATGGTAAACCAAAATATGTCCGACCAAATTGAAATTGAATGTTATTAGTGAGACATTATATTCCACATACAATATTATGTCTCAATTAATCATCACATTCAAAACATGAAGATACCTTCAACATGTATTCTGTAAAAATATGATAATAATATTAATTACCATAAAAAATTATTGAAATCATAAATGATTCCATAATAATTGTAACAAAATTATATTATTTGATATATTCCTTAAATATATATATGTTATAGTCTACACTAATGATAAAAGAATAAAAATTTTCATTAAATAATTTATTACTTCATAGTTAATCAGTACTATTCAATTTACCCATACCAATCATCAAAAAGTCTAACCATAATTATGTCATCATTAGAAACATATTAATGTCCTAAATCATGTGTTTTTTACATAGTTCAAATTTACACTGAATCACATTTCTTGGTACCATCTAATGAATTATTTTAAATCCTTTATGAAATTTTACTAAAAAAATCTTTATATTGTAATTATTATAACCAGTACATAATTGATAAAATGCTCAATTTATAAAATCATGATTCCCAAAAAAAATATTATTTGTTCATCATAATTTGTGGTAGAATCTTAAACATAAAAATGAAACATCAACTTTTTTTCAGGTATATTCCTATGATTCCCGATTCATTGATTTGATTAGTGTCTCATCACCTTAAATAAGAAGAATTATACATTGGAATGATTTTTTAGAACCTTAAAATCACATAAACATTGGACTATCCCCATACACTTATAGAAAACTTTTGTTCCTTTTAAGCAAATATCAGCATGATTCTTCCCACAATTACTATATGTGGTAAAATACATCTTTTCTTTCTTCCATTTATATAATGTCTTCCAAGATATTTTATTATTCTCATACTTCCCTATGATTCCATAATACATAGATAACTCTATCTATGTACTGTTAGCACATGATTCTATGTCATCAGATGATGAAATCATTTGGGAAACTACTTCCCTTCTATATATTATATTAATCCCATGAAATTAACAATCATTATTTCTCATTTAATAACATGAATTGGTTATGTTCCCATTATATATACCAGGCTTTATTTCTAAATGTTGAAATAAACTAGATTATATCATATCAATATGAAACACAATAATCACAAAATTAGTGAAATACTTTACAGAATTTGAAACAATTATGCTTATCTAATATCATAATCATTAACATGGTATGATTTCTATATTCATAAATACTTATCCTCAATTCATATCATAGTTTTATGATCTCTAATATATTTGTTTCAAAAATCTAATATCCATGTTTCGTAATAAACATTGTATAATACAAAACGTCGCAACATAAACCCTTTTCTCATGGATCAGGTGCCTGCTACAATTACATTGGCAGATGATACAAGAATCCCACCGTGAAGGGAAGAATCGTTTACTAGTCTTGGTAAATATTTATATAATATAAATATACATTTAATTTAAATAAATAAAAATAAATGATGAATTTTCATTGATAATTCCATTACCCTCTTTATTGTATCCCTATATATCAAATAAAAAATAATACTTCTAATCCTAGGTAAAATACAAGATAATAATGGGGTGAGATTAGATGATCATCAAGGGTAAGAGTACAATAGAATATATCAATAAATAAAGAATAATATAAAGTGAAATTTACATATCTAAAATAGATTCCATTTAATCAATAACTTTAGAAGAATATTTATTGAAAAAATAATGATATAATAATTCCATATAAATAACCACATGGTCCTGAAAAATAACTATGAATATTATAACTAATATAATAGTAACATTGAATATTAATAAATTAATTTATAGTGATGGAATTCATAATGATGATTATATAAAACTCACAATTCAGGCTTCATACCATGACCTCTAATACTATCAAAGATCAATTCATAGAATCTAAATCTATCAAGCCTTAATTCCAAGAATATAATATGATCAATTCTTTATGTTAGGACTATAATAAATGGGAATGACCTCAGCCATAACTATATATAGTATGTATTTTTATACCCACCGATTCATCAAGGGGATAATGAATGCCCCACCTATAACATATGAAATTCATTTCACTATTCATATAAAAGGGTTGAAATATAATCTACATAAAAAATCATATCAAAAACTAGCATATAAATTCTAAATACTTTCCCTAGTCAATAAACACAATCATAGACCATCCAAAGTAATATTAATGGTATAAAAATAGTACATCCCCATTCACAATGAACATAAACCATCCAGAGAAATAATAAAGATGGTATCATTATAAAATATTCTGATTGAATTAATGGTAAAGGGTTGGTGTTGTTGATGATTATAGATGGAATAAAAATATCATTAAAAAACTTATTGTGAAAAATATCCTCTTTGTTTTGAAATGATTTTGAAAAAATTTCCTTTAAGAATAATTTTTTAAAAAAAATTCTTCAAAAATATTTTCATTCTATTTTAATGGACTCTTAAAATAAATAATGATCATGTAAGTGTGTAATTCCATACATACCATAAATAACACTTCTTTTGTATGATAAAAAGGGTAGATAAGTGCGTTATTCGGAATGTGACAAGAAGATTTCTTTGAATTTTTTTTGTAAAAATAATTACTGCATAATTTTTTTAATTAAATAATTTAGAAAAGTTAATGAAAACATTTTTTGAAACATTTTTAGAAAACACGGTTTTGTACTAAAATAGATTTACAACTAGTGAGAGATATAATGATAGATTTTATTAAATTATTTACTCAATTATTTTAAGTGAAAAAGAGTTGAAAATTAGTAATATTAGTTGAAAAATAATTAATAGAAACATGAATAGAATATATATTTTTTAATATGGAAATATCATATAATTCCCCTAAGTAGTTGTAATAAAAAACTATCTTCAATAATGATGAGACTGTGAACTAAACTCTTACCTCATAGGTAAATATTGAATTGAATGCACCGTGAGAGAAAAAAACATTAAACCTTAAATACAATGATGGTAAATTAATTCAAGATATTTCATATTAAAAGGAAGGTATATAAACCACATAAAATAAATAAATTATGAATATTGAGAATGTATTACATAAGTAAAAGTGAGGTGAGAAAACCTTACCTCGCGGCTCCTTTTAGAAGAAATGTAATGAAGCATATGTTTAATGGTTCTATGAATTTTAATAAATTATAAAATTACCATATTAATATAATTAATATCATATGTGATACTTTTATGAAAATATATAACCTGTTTGTTAATATTCATGCATTATTTTGATTGTTTCTGGTGTTAATTACCTTATTTTTCCATTATGGACTGAATTTTCAATTTTTTATCCTCTAAAATTGATCATGATTTCATGATACTCTAAAACATGATTTCAGTATGTTATATATACATATATAGTATATATTTATTAATATTAATCCAATAAAATGTTGGGATAGGAAATAAAAACCATCATTCATAGAGATGATAGGCCATACATATGCATAAATGTTGTTTCAATTTTTTTCAAATTGAATGAATAGAAAGTAATATATATATATATTATAATTATAGTATAATTTTTATTTCTTATATATCAAATATTTTTACTAAACCCTTATTTTATATATTCTATATAAAGTGTGAATGAATTACATTACTTCATGAGGTAGTAGTCTTCCATACACACGAGTGGCCTTAACATATTTTCAAAAAAATAAAAATCATGAAGGTGTGTATTATATAATAAGTAAAATATGAATAAATAAATTATAAATATCACATATATCATTTATAAACCTCATGTCCATCATTATTCCCAAACATAAGAAGTGGTAATAGAAAATCAAACAAAATTACTTCCCGAAGTGGTAGTCCATCATAAACAGAAATGATGATTTCGTAACGTAGTTGAAGAATTTTTTTGTGGTTTTATGTAATAAACATAACAAAAAAAATATAAATATATTGAATATAATATATAAATATATTATCATGATAAAAAAATAATTTCTGTGTTTTGATTTAGAATGAAAAAAATGCTCGTTGATGAACATTGAATAATATTCAGGTATCTTTTTTTGGTTTTCACCAAAGGACTTCAATATTTATATTTATACCCAATTTAAGGCTTGTAGGATAATATGAGGGAAGTTATATTGGTAGGGTTTAGTCTATAAAAATTTTTTGTGAGCTGTGAAGATGTGGGGAGACTGAATGACCGTTTATAATAGTGGAAGAGTCAGATTTTTATAAATATTCAAATGTATTCACTTTTTGGAGGTTTCCATTTTCTCATTTGAGTCAAAAATTAAACAATATTTTAGGGGAGGGATTAATTGGTTGTGGAATTCCTCCAACACAAAAAAAATAATTACATTTTTTTTCATGTTAATCCTTTATCATTAAGTAGACTAAATTCGATGTTTATAGGTTTTAACAAGGTAACTGGTATCCTTTAATTTACCTAGATAATTAATCACTTAATAGTATATTTTAAAAAAACATTATTTGATAATTTATACACACCTATTCAAATTATTAATTCCAATCCATTAAATAAAAATCCATTTTTGGTGTAAAATTAATTTTAATACAAATTAAAGTAATGCAGAAAATCATGTTTTAACCTTAATCACATAAATTAATTTTATTAATTCATTCTATGTAGTAAGGTAAAAAAATTAATTATATGTTATTAGATAATATAAATTATTATTATTCAAAATATTGAATAATTTTTCTTAATTCAATTCAAAAAAGTGGAATAGTTTAATTAAAAAATTAATCAGGCGGACAGAATGACAAATAAAGTGCATAATCTGAAAATGTTAAAATGTTTACACTCTTTAAGTTTATATTCTATATAAAATGATTTTAATGGTGTAAATTTTATTTATAAATGTGCAATTGGTCTAATCGTACTTCAAAATATATTTAAAATATGATTTTTCATTCTAAAGTGTTTATATGAAAAGTCATTTTCAATTAAAATTAAATATTTTCATTATTCATCAATAAATGAAAATACACATAAAAATGAAAAATAATAATAATATGATTATATTGGAAATAATATTTAAAAATTGATTTTTATTTTTTCCGCTAAAATTTATAAAAGTGTTTGAATTTGGATTTAAAAAAATGAACCCTTATAAGGTGCCAAAAATGCATATAGAAAAATAACTTTTTATGCATAAAATTGGAATTTTTTTCTAACATTATGACTTGAAAATATATGGGATGAATGTAAAAAAATTATTTATTAATATATAAATTTTATTAGGATCATCAGCTATTAAAAATTAAAATAATTTAGTAAGAAAAAAACTTTTTCGCATAGAAATGTATTTTTTATAAAAACAATTCATTTAAATTAAATTAGTTTTTATATACACAATTAGTTGATAAAAAAAGAATTCATCCATATATTTTTATTAGTTAGTTAATCATAATCTTGACTTCAAATTTAATATCTAGTATATTTTTTTTAAATAATAGTATTAATACTATTCGGTAAAACTCATTCTAGTGTTTCATGTAATCTATTGGCGAAAGTTGTTATTTCCCGTAACAAAAGATAACACATTGTTTTATTCATTAAATGATATATAATAGATTGAATTTATTTAAAATATTAAATGTATAATAAAATATCTAGATTTAATATTCATTTTTATGGATAGTTTTTCATTTATTCACATTAAAGAATAAAACGTTATTATTTTAGAATTTTTTGGTTTTCACCATAAAACCCATCAATTTTATTCACCTACAATAATTCATGTTGTTTTAAATAAATAGTACAATTATCTTTTCTATGGAAATAAAAATTATAGGGATTTAATTAATAAAATAAAACATTATTTCTGTCTTTAGTTGAAAATCATTTTTTATTCAAATCCCTGTTTTTTAAAAAAATTCAATATTTTCTATTTTAACTGTTTAATTTAAATTTTATTCATAAATGTATTTTTAATTTTTTTAAATGGAATGCTCCAATAAATTTCGGAATATTTTTCTTTTTAGATTTTTATTAAAAAATATGTATGGATTATATGTTCTTAATTTATTAAAAATTAATAGAACTATTAAGCCATCATGACCACTGAATTTTTTATTGTTTCCATTTTCATAATTCAAATATTATCTTAAAAAAGAATTTTTTATTTAATATTTATATAATATTATTTTTTGAATTTTTTTTCCTAATTCAATTTATATTTTCGTTAATAAATTTTTAAATATATGTTTCAAAATCATTTTCCATCTTGGATAGAATTATTTTATGATTCTTAATAAAAAGGATATTTTCCTCAAGAATTATTAATATTTTTTAAAAAGCATTTCATTAACTAAAATAACCGCTGATGTTTTTTATTTCATCTAAATTATCTATTTAATAATCTAAGATATATACCATGTTTTTTTCTCCCTTATGACGACATGGTAATACATTCCTTATGATAATTTTTTTAATTAAATTATTATGAAATTTCTTTTGAATTTGATATGAATCTTGACTATGAATCCCATTTTCATTAAATGGGTAAATTTTTTATGCAATATGGTTGATTTAATTTTTTTCACACATAGATCATGAACATGTTCTGATGGCTGTGGAAAAATAGTTCTTCAATGCATTTTGTAAATCATTAGTATCAAGAGGGTCCAAGTATGGGTTTAGGGATTAAACCCATCTGTTTTGTGTCATTGTCAGCGATGTTATATTTTCTGGGTAGTTTTCCTTGTATAATGTTTATTTTAGGTTACATGTTGTTTGAAAATTTCTAATGATTCCTCGATCTTGTAGTGCCATGATATTTATGATATTATTCGAATGAAATAATAATAAGGCTTATTTTTTATCATGTTATATATTTTAGTCTCATGTAATGCTTCATTATAGTGTTTATTAACATACATTCCTTTTTATATCACTCCATTATTTTAAGTATTTATTTGGATATCTTATCTACTTTTAAGATATCAAATGCATTAAAAATCTCACTAAGGAGATGAAAAACATAATTATTACATGTTTGAGTTACTATTTCTTCATTGGGATCCTAGAACTTGGAATACAATCAGACTCGTGATATTTGGGTTGTAATTAATGGATGTTTATATTAAAAATCATGCAATAATATGTGTCAAATTCTTACTTATCTTTATATTAATGAACCAATTTTAAGACATAAAACATATGCCAAATAATTTATTGTTAGTTGGACTTCTCATGAGAAAACCAATACCAAGTGGTTATTATATCTATTGATTATTCTATCAGTAATCGTTTTACCAACACACTTCCATATATATATATATATATATATATATATATATTCAAAGACAATATTTAATACAGACACCCTTGTTGGTGGACTACTGAGTCTTTATGACACCATTCTTGGAACACCGATGGGTACTTAGTGAAAATTCATTGTTTTAGGTTAGGATACGGCGAAGAGCCTAACTATAGATATTTTATTCATGTGATTGGATGATGTACGGGTTCCATGGATCAAGCATAGGCTTGGGATAATTTTGGATTTTAGCATTTTCATTATTTTTTTTATTTTTATATATAATTACCTAATGATTCTATTCTCTTATTTCTCTATATAATATCATGGTAGAATCCCCACTTTTATATAACATTGTTGTTATAATAATTCAATAGTTTTTTTTTGCATGAATGATTTTGTTTCTCTAAATTATATTATAAGTTCTTATTAAAATGATTTTAAATATATATATTTACTATTATTCTACTATGATCCACTATGAAATGATATCATATTCTCCCCATGGGAAAACCGTTCCATTCTCAAGTACAATACAACCTATGATGTATAGGGAGGGACACATAACGACCTTTTTCCAACCTCCTTTGGTTTCTTATGGGATAACCCAGTCGAAGATAACATATTTTACATTATAAAATTAATTTTTCAAAGATGATACATCGACAGTATGAGGATTATAAGAATTTCGATATTTTTTAGATGAATATACGGATGATTAATTGAAAACAATGAAAGAAAAATTTTGAGATAAAATAATAGAATAATAGCACCAATAGAAGTTTTTAATTTTAAAAAGAAAATTAGAAAAGGTATCGAGTATTTATTTATAATTTTAAAACCCATAAATAGTTAAGAATAAGTCAATGTTGAAAAAATGAAAATATCTTGGATGTTGACCTTGAATCATTTATTTTAAAATTACAATACAGTCATGAAAAAATAACTTTGTTGATGGAAGATGATGAAATTAAAAACGAATGAGAAGAAGAGTTATTGTAGAAGTATTTTTTATTACATTGAAGAACTCAAGATTCTATATGTGAGAGGTTTTTAACAAGACATGATGTTAATTGTTTTGAAGAAAATATTGTGTAATGAAATAAGTTTTAAATAATGAATAATCAAGGTTTATTAATTTTTAAAACTCCATAAAGAGGATGAAGTAAGGAAAAAATATGGTTAAATAAGTAAATTCAGAGTCATATCATGAACATAGCCTAAACATTTACATAAAATATTCTCTTGAATAAACAATAAATGTTAATAATGTTTTTTACATCTATTGTAGATTCTAAAGCCAAAATTAGGATTATTTTCATTATTTAATTTTTGAGGAAACAAAACATTTATCAACATAATTTCATCATAGAGGGAGAAGCCTCTCCCCCCAATTTAATGGAAAAATATAATCTCAATAATAACAAAAAATAACAATTTTTTATAAAAATTATTTTATTTTTTATAGAGTATTAGGTTTTAATGTATATTGTTTTTTATGTGGATCTATTTGTAAAAAACCATATTTTGTGGTAAGAAATTTTATTTCCTGGGAGTTGAGTATGCAATTATTTTACGGTGGGGGGGTTGATAAGTTCCGATGTGATACTGGGTTTAATAAAGTTATGAATAAAAATTCCTTAGGTGTATTATCTCAAAATAGATCTGATTTTTTTAGAATATATATTTGAAATATGGGATCAATTAGGTCCTTATGTAGAGGAACGCATCACTATACTTTTGGGTTGATTACAAAAAACTATTAGAGATAACATATTTTATAAATTAGAAAATGATGATATGTCTTTTCTTATTATGGTGGCCCTTAAATACTGAAAAAACAAACAAGACATGAAATTTTCATAGTGGATATTTATATTATATGACTACAGAAAACATGATCATGAATAATATATAAATAGATAATATATAATTAGTAAGTTTTTTCAATGATAAGTCCTTTGAAATTTGAGGGGTTTTTATGTTTTTAATTGAATTTTAGAAAATTAAGTCCAAAGAGGTATTGTTTATTTGTGGGCCCAAGTGCAATACATTAGGTTTTTGAATATTTTTTTTAAAAAATTATTTTTAGAAGGAATAAATATTTTATCAGACACCTAAATTACTGAAGAGTTATCTCTAAGGGAGAATAATCCAATGGTAACCTATTAGAAATTATAAATTCAAGTGACACTTATTATTTGAGATCAAGTGATGAAAAATATCATTGTCATAAAATACATAACCCTTTTGATCAAATAAGATTCATGATGATATCAAAGGGTGAAATGGTAAAATTTCATCCCCAACTAAAGATATAAATGTATTTTATTTTTAAAACATGTCAAAATGAAAAAATGATTCAAGGAATTCAAAATACGGTTAAATATTTTCTATTTATTAAAATGAAATAATATGTTCTTATTTATGTGTAGGAATGAGGTACCCCTCAGCTAGAGGTTGTATTTATTTCATCACATTCATTGATGATTTTACCAGGATGGGTAATGCGATTTTGATGAAACATATGTCTAATGAAATTGATATTTTATATGTCTATGATATAAGTAAATAAGGATATGGGAGTTTATATCTAGAAGAAATGTCCAGATAATAGAAGATATTACAATAGTAATTAATTTGAATCCTTTTTTACTAATAATATTTTAGAACTCCAATATAGTTCACCTTATCCACACTAGAAAATTAGAGTTACAAATTGAAGGTATAAAAACCTGGATGAAATGGTATGAACTATTCTCTCTGAATTTAGACATTCAATATTTTTTCAGATGTAGGTTCTAAGAATAATTATGATAATTTATAATATATTATTTTAAATAAATCAATTTAATAAGAATATCTATAAAATTTTGTACATGTACAATCTCACTATGATGAAATTCAAAGGGTTTGGTACTCAATTGATAATTATCTTCTAGAATTATGATTTGGGAATTTCTGTTGAGCGACGAGTAATGAATGTTGAGGGGAGACTTATACAATGTTTGAGGCAAAATATTTTTGAATAAAAGTAATAATAATTTGGTTGAATTTTATAATTTGTATATAAATAATGAATGTCCCAATATAAGTTAGATTAATGATACATATTTTGAAAATTTTGATGAAGACAACATGAAGAATTTTGGAAAAGTGAGTCAATAATAAGCTATTATTGAATAAAATAATTTGGATATTGATTATTATTTGAGTGATGATTATGAGGGTGATTCGGGTAATGATAAATTTATGTATTTTAGTATACAAAATAATATTGAGCATGAAAATATAATTAAAAATCAGAAGGAAATAGTTCCTACTAGATGAATGTTGAGTTCCATTAACCAAACAAATCATATACCACATTTTGAGCCACAAAATCCTTCAAAGGATATTGATCATAAGGTGTGGATAAATTCTATGAATGGGAAGCAAGATCATATTTAATATAGATAAACATGGTATCTTATTACAACACCAAAAGTCAAGAAAATTATGAGAACCTAGTGGGTTTTTAGAAATAAGCACTAAAGGAATGATGATATTTCATGAAACAATTACATATTTGTTTTCAAAGGCTAATATTAATTTTAAGGAGTAAATTCTGAATATAAATTTACTACTTTTTCTATACATTAAATTTTTTTGAGTTTCCTAGATTTTATCAATTACAAGAAATAAAAAATTTATCAAATAGATATTTTGTATTGTTTCAGAAATTGAGATATTGTAAATTGAGTATTTATTGAGAAAAATAAAGGACTTATCATTCAAAATGATGGGAAAATAGTGTGAAGGTTAATTAAATATTTATATTGTAGAAATAGTCCCATATATCGAAATATTTCTAGATAAACACCAATTTTAATGGAATTAATTTTGGTATTTAGAATATGTAAAATAACCTACATGTGAAATACACGATCACATGAAATAAATTATTATTATATTTTTGATTAATTTATTTTTTAGGTCATATAGATAATGATTTTAAATTATTATCTACAAAAATGAAAGTGTATTTTATTATTTCCACACTTGGAATGAGGAGTTTCATTCTTGGATTACAACATGAAATGAATAGAAATATATTTTCATATAATAAGAAATAAAAAAATGAATTATTGGAGAAATTAAGAATGTTAGTTATTGGATAAGTATCTAATCCTATGAATTTTAGTTTGAAGCTATTAATGTATGGTGTAGGGAATGTGGAAATAAAAAATAATTTAGGAAACTTTTTGGAATCCAACATTATCTAACTAAATCAAGAATTGATATTATTCACACAGTAATTTTTTTGTGATGTTCCAAATTGATAAAAAATAATAGCACATGGTGACTTGGAAGTTTTTTTTAGATAAATAAAATGATTCTTGATCAATTCTATATTATATTGAATAATTAGTGTATTTAATTTGTATTGGTATACTAATATTTATTGGGCTTGATATTTTGATGATATGAAATCAATATAAGTAGGTACATTTTTCATGGGAGAATGGTATGTGATATATAATTGTATGTAACAAAATTTCATAATCCTAATAACTATAGACATTGAGTATGTGTTTTAAAACAAGAATTTAGATACAATATTTATATTGAAGTAAAATTAGAATACATGAATGTGATGGTTTAGATGCTAATCATAATTTCATGTGATAATTAAACATTAATTGTTCTATCCAAACATCTAGTGAGAATTATTTATTGAAGTAAATTTATATTAAATAATATTCCAACATATAGAAGAATAAAAATAGGGATATGGGGTTGTAATGTACTTTAAATGATTATTATATTTCTATTATATTCACTTAGGATATGACAATATAAAACATTAAAGAGTTAAGGATTAAAATACATGTTCATCCATTCCCTCCCATTTGAGAAATTTGTGTATTCCTCACAATCTTATATATTATATATTTAATGGTGGAGAATAGCACAAAACACTTACATGAATTATTATTAAGGAATATAAAAATATATCTTAATAATAAGGGGAGTAATAGAGTGAGTTGATTAATGGGGATAACAGTTGATTCAATGGACATAAATTTATTAGAATTAAGTGGTGTAACTCACTAGAAAAACATTTACTTTTCTAGTACCACGTTTTTATGATATTTTCATTTTATAAAGCATGTGATCTTAATATATTTATGGTGGATTTTTTAGTAAAAACCCAATCAAAAGGTTGAGTTCATGGAAACTAATAAATTTCAAATAGATTGTTGTCAAATATTTGTGAGGACCATAAGAAATTTTGGTGAATGATTTTAAAATGAATTAATATGGATGATGATTTCTAATGATTATTCATTTTAGTTGGAGTTGAGTTTTAAATTTTTTTATGTGAAATAAATCGATAATCTTGAAAAACCATGGCCTATGTAAGAGTTATATTTAAATAGTTATGGCTATGTAAAATTAACTCTAGAGGTTTAAATGGGTAACAAAGTATGTATTAATACATTCAATACTCTGTAAGAGTAAACTATAAGCACACTACATATGTAAGAATAATAAAGAATCTATATATGAGTATGTTGTAAACTTCACAAGGTATATATGAGTATATTATGGGCTATGTAATAGTATAATTGGAAACAATGGTGCTATGTATGTGTGACATGAATATCATATAAGAATACATAGATCTAATATAAGAGAAAACATATGGATGAGAGGGATAAATATGAGTAACCTAATGTTATTTATCAGTAGAATGTATATTTCATTACTCATGAAGAGTAATATATTATCACGTGAGAGTAACTCTACGGAGTCAAAGACTATGTAATTTTAAGAAGGTTTGTTAGAAATCAATATAACAATAAATTAATCTCAATTTTTATTTTGAAATATATATTTTCAGGAGATTTTATTTATGTTCATTTTATATTTTGACATAATTATAATTCCAATATTTCAGGTATTAAAATGTTTATAAAAGTGAAGATTCAATATATTAACATCATGATATATTTTTGATTATCATTAAATGAGATCTAAATTAGATGACAATTTTGTGATATTCGTGAGTTTAAAAAAACTATGATCCATGGTTGTCTATGATTCAGGTAAATACTTTTGGATAAAGATATTTGAATAATATAATTGTTCCATGAGACATAGCATTACACAACTATGTTCAAAATATTTGATCATGATAGCATAAGATAGAAATATGTGTTCATTTTTGGAATTCCACATAAAGAAGGTGTTGAGAACCTTATTATAATTTATTGTGGAAATACATAAATATAGGATGAGTTTCATGTACAGAATATTTGTTTTATCTATCTAAAAAGAAATTTTAAGAGGATATCTTAAAAGCTTATTTAACCAGTATTCTCTTTATGAGACTTCCCAAATTCAAATATTTGAAACCTTTTATTATTTTAATATTACATTTTAAGATGATTAGATAAAAATGATATGATATTAATAAAAAATGAAAAAAATGAAAAATATTGATTATAAATATGATAATATTTTACTGTATATTTGATAATTTATATATAAATGTTCATGATGTTAGAGGATGGTTGAATAAATTTTCAACATTACGACAGCTTAAAGGGATGATCTTACATTGGTGTTGAAGTAAAAAAAATTTAAATGTTCATCTTAATTATGGTTTACTTATATTTTTTAAATTGGATGGATCTATTATAAATAAATATTTTGATATAGATGGTGTTGTGGAATATTAATGGATAATAATGATAACCTAGCTTTAAGTAATAACCTTATCAAATAAGTGACATATATTTGAATCAAAATAAAAAAAATACATTATGGACATAGAAACTATTGATTCCTACAATGATGGATAAATAATTACATGGATAAAAAAATATTTAATTACAATTCATAAAAATAACCTTTTAGGTTTAGAGTATTATAATATTATTACAAACATTAACTAACAAAACCCATTTTTTCAACCAATAGATTTTTTTTCACTATATAAGAAACTATTCAATCCATATCTAGTCTTCAATATCACCCACAAATTATATACACATGATATTCTTCTATAAAAACAACACATAATAAATTCAATCACATCATAGGGAAAATGAAACATAAGAAGAACGTGATCTCAATTGCTGAGTAAGGTAATTATCAGAGTTAAGCGTAATGGTGTCACCATAAATATAAGATAAGTGTCAAAAATTATATCATAAAAGATATCATAATAGTATGGAATCATGATATAATGGAATAGTACCATAGAACCATGAAATTATAAATATATGGAATCAGCATAGAATGTATCCTAAAAATCATAATTCAAGGATCAATACCAATAACATCATCAAATAGTTGACAAAGTCCCATAGTGGAATATGTTCACACCACATTCCCATAAACACAGAAGATAATATCCTATGGTGGATTTGGTTTTCTCTATAATCCCACAAAAAACAACTCATGTGATAGAATGATTTAACCAATTAATATAAGGTGTATATAATAATATGAAAAACCATAAAAATTAAAATCACAACATACATATGAATAAATGTGTAACTTGTGAATCGAATACATGAATAATGAATAATCATGACATAACCCGTGATAAATAACATAGTTTTATAATCTTGTATTAAAGCCTAACTGGAGGTTATATAATTGTATTCCCAAAGGAAGAATGAATTTAATATTTCTTGATTTTTATATTTTAGTAATTAAAAATAGTTTTTAAAGATTGAAATCAAATGAATTAATATTCATGGTAATAAGAAAGGTGATGTAATAATGAAAATGAACTCCATTGGTGATGGTTCTCAAAATTAGAATTGAATATGTTAATGAATGAAATACATTATAATTTAACTTTAAACCATAATTTACTAGTATTATTTTTGATAACATATTATTTTTTATAATCTATTCATGGTGGAAAAATATATTATGGAGGTCATAATTGTTATAATATAAGAAATTTGAACATTCCCATTTTGGGTTTTAAATTTAATGCCCTAAAAATCTAATATAAGAACATTATCTTTGATAACAAGTGTGACATGATACAATAAGAGTGTAATGTAATATAATATCTAGATAATTTAAAATTTATTTAATATTGAAAATATATTCTATATATTTCAATGCATGCAACCATGAGTCTGTGTCTGTTCCACGTAAGAGCCACCCTTTCTAGGGCTTACGTTACATGCAATACTGAGTTTTATCGAAAAAAATATATTATTAAAATATAATGAGATATAAACTATCTGTTAAATTGTTAGTTATGAATAGTAATAAATAACTTATGAAAATTATGGTTTATAATAATATGTAATGAATTCAATGGTTACAAATTAATTAAAAATGAATATAAGAATTGATTGATTATAAAGTGAATTTTTTTATTGAATGCTATATTTGTGGTAAAAAGTTGTTTTATGTTAATAGATTAAATTAATTACAATAAGTGAGTGATATTAATTTAATTTATATATTATATATTCAATAAAATATTTTTATATTCATCCATTATTATTAATATGCATAAGATATGAAGAAAACCTACTTTATACATAACAACCTATATATTTGTAATGACAATTTTATCATCTCTTGAAGGAAAAAATGTTAAATATGAATTTTAACACCTTAATTTATTTAATATGTAAAAATATTGTTATCATTTAAATTAAAACGTAATAATTAGGTTAGGGTGATTTTTTTATATTATTCTGAATCATTTTATTTCTCAATGAATAGATAAAAATACTAAAATTTTGTTAAAAACTTTTTTTTCACCTAATTTATTTATAAGGAAAAAATATAATATTACATTGTATTAATATTTAATTATAATTTTTATTAATTAATACTATTTACTCCATTGGTTACAATTTCACTTTGAAATTTATTATGAAAATATTACACACATTTAGACATTTTTACTTAAAAAACTTGCATTGTTGTCCCGCCTACATGATGAATTTAAAAATAAATTACATCACATATATTATTAGATTATGGAAAAAAATTTATATTTGGAAACAAATTAGTTTTTAATTTCTAATAATACTATTATTTTTTTAACCTATAATATTTGAGGATGTTATTAAAATTAGTAACAACTAATATGCTAAAATTGAACTTAATAAGATACTAAGCATTAAAAATAAGGCCCAAAATGACAAATAATGTTTTAAAAATTCCATTTAATGGAAAAATTTCGACCCAAAACTCTATTGGGTATAATTGGAAACATTATTGGATTTACTTTCAACATGAAAAAAGTTCATGGAAATACCTTGTCAAAATATTACAAGAGTAACACTCCTTCGACACTATAAAATGACCTCCTCTCCTTCCACTTCCTCACACATATAAAGAAACATTTTCTTGACCATCATATGAAAAAATATATCCTCAAAATACCTTAAATAATCCTATGATCCTACCATTGGGAATAAATTATCCCATGGAATCCATTTGGAATAAATAAAAAGAAGTTAACTAATCTATAGGTGACATATTATCTTTAGATTTTTAGTTTTATTTACATTCTACAACCCCTCATATATTTTTATTAAAATTTTTTATAACAAAAAAATATCCCAATTATACTAGGAAGTTTTTATGATAATTTTTTTATATAAAGATACACACACTTCAGTATAATGGGTAAAAAACATATTGTTTTTCATTACGGTGAATTACTACATCATTAAACGATGATTGTTCATTTTTCCCTTACCAACTCTCATGGTGGACATTATGATGGAAACAATGATTATATATTTTATATTTCATATTTATTATTATTTTTATTCTTAATTAATTCTATTATAACTTATAACTTCAATACATTCCATTTAGAATTAATATAACAACACCATTTAAGGAAATGTAGACTATCGCCCCCTCAAAGCGGTGTGATTCATTCCCAAATTCTGTGAAATGTATAAAAGATGATTATAATTATAATTTTGAGAAATAAAAAACAAATATATGATATTAATTACATAATTAACATTCTTAAAATAATATATACATATATGTATCATTTTATATATTACCCTTTGACACAAAATGTGATAATGTCTTTCGTGGATGTGTGGATTACTACCTCCACAACATGATGTGATTCATTTTTCCTCACAAATAATAAAAATATATGTATATATGGATAAATTTTATCTTATTTATTATATAATGATAATTCTGGAAATATATATTATTTCTTACCTTCTCTCCATAATGATCATAGAAAAATGAGAACATTACTCATGCGTACGGAGGACCTACCGTCTCCATGACGGTTACGTTGATTCATAACTAATAAAAATCTTTAATAAATTTATTTAAATGTATAAATTATGTATAAATATTATAATTATTTCATTATTATTATATGTATATGTTATATAATGGCCCCCCTTTGCCATAGTTGACTCACATGTTTTGTTTTTGACACATAAACCGAATTTGGTCAAAACCGCCAATGTAAACATAATTTTCTAAATAGATGTATAAAACCTAATAATAAGTGAAATAAAAGTAATGATAATCATGAAATGTTTTCTGAATAATATATATAATTATCATAATCTTATTATACTTGAATTTAAAGGACGTACACCTAAAAAAGAAAACTCATGGAAAGGGATTCTTTTCCCATTTTTCTTTCCATGTGGCATTATTTATAATTGTACACCGAATTTATTGTATATGTTGTACATAATTACACATTGAAATTAATTTCCTGAATTATATTATATTAATTTTATTTAAATGTTTCTTTTTATTATCACCACTGTTTGGTTTTTCAATTTTTCTGTTTCAAAAATTAAAACGCATTTCATCTAAATTTACAATCTATGGACACTTATTTGTTATTATGCACCTTGTTTATTTTATACGGTGTATACAATTCCATTTTACATGATATATCATGAATATACTTACTTTAATTATAATATAATTTTAAAGACCCTCATTTTCCATGAATTTTTTTTATTATATGGAATTATTATGATTCTGTGAAAATTGATGGTGCATGATTCCAAGTCCTGGTGTGCCCAGAATGAATGTCTGAGATTTTTTAAGGCACTTTCAGTAAATGTGTGAGTGGAATTTTCTAACCTTTGAATCGGTTCTTGGATTAAAAATATGATTGCACCGTTGAATCCGGAATGCCTGGATTCACTGAAAAAATACTTCACATCGACCACAGTAGGTTTGGAGAAAAAGTTAGATTTTGGACTTTTAAAAAGAATAATAAAATAAATTTTTTATTTTATAAATTTCATTCATTTCATCCAACAGACAAGTGAAAGCAAGGGACCAACGGTGTGTTAATTCATTAAATGGCCTTATCCTTCAAATCCTATGTAACAGATTTATTAAAATTTAGTAAGGCTCCTATTAAATGAACCCTCATAAATTCTACAAGCGTTTCTCACCCTTCCCCAGTCCTATTTATACAGTTCTTGGGAGAGGTAAGGGAACAGATTCACCAAGCAATGAAGTGATGATAATGTACCATGAATCCAACCATGGGGGAAGGAGCCTATTCTAGTGGGCGGTGATGGTGATGCCGAATAACAAACCGCAGGACGACGCTTTCACGACATAGTTGGCAGCTTGTTGCGGGGAAAACGAACGCCAACACACTTCCTCAATCGCGAGAACTCTCCATCGTTCATGATGTATGGATTTAGTTTTTTATAATTCCATATGATTATTGAATATAGAACACTTTCTATCAAGATAATGCGGTGAACCTGGGAAAAAACAAGGCCTAGACCCTCCGCCATTGTTGATATTTTGATGAGTTCATTGCAAACTTTATATTTGGGATGGGTGAGATCTTGGACGACAAAAGATGGCGGTGGCCAGCACCGGATGACCGCAATGGAGGTGGAACATCGATGCACACTATATTAGGAGGCCATGACACTATGCCACAGTGTTTAATAGAGCAGCTGCCACCGACAATCCGCCATGGTAATGCGTCGCGTCGCCACGGGCCGCCGGCAGAGAAGGGTCGTGGCATTCCAGTAGCGGGAGTGGGATAAGTAGCAGGTCCCACGGTTGACCTGGCAGTGCCCCTTAGTCACAAAAACTTCACCTTCAAAATGGGGAGGGGGACGCTGCCCTTCCATTCCAGCTCGGGCGGACTGCATGGGCCAGCGGGCTGCGCCCCATCGCAAGCCGGCCGGCACATACCAGCGGACCACACCCCATTGCGGGTCAAGACTCACCTACGTGGGTTGGGCTACACGTGCCAACTGGGCCACACATCTGGGGGCCGGGCTGGACCTCGTCCCAACGGGTCGTGCCCGCCACATCGCATCCCAGCTGGGTTAGACCTGGACTGAGTCGGGTCGGACCGGACCCGGACCAAACCAATCCTAGTTCTACATAAAGGCCCATAACATGAAATTTGGGCATCCGTTCGACTAACCATATACTGCGCTGAATCCCTTGGAGTGATATGGTACTATTGGTACACTCCACTTGAGTTTTAGAGAAAGTTGGAGTACGACCGGGTTGGATCGAACCTGAATCCAATCAGGCCCTCATAACTAAAACGTTTATAACTCAGAGACTGGGCATCTGATTGATGCACCGTCTGTTATGTTGGATCCCCAACCACAGGGTTGTACTTTTTGTTTCACATTTTTGGAACATAGTGGTGGTCTAGGTACAACCAGTATCTCGAGAGTTATATTCTACAGAGCTCGAGTACACTGAGTGCGTGGAATCTCGAGGTTGGTTGTAACGTGAAGAACGAACATTGATCCTAAGTGGTTCAACATATATCAATCATGTGTGGGTCAGAATCTATCTGATCCAATGTGGGTCTGCACTCAGCGATCCTATGTGGGTCAGTGTACACCGATGACATGTTGGTCAAATCATGTGTGGGTCAGTGGGGGTTATCACGTATCGATCCTCTGTGGGTCAGAAGCAGTGCCTCTTAATAGAATAAGATGATCTAACTTGAGATTAATTATTTATACATATGTACATATGTTATACCTGATTGTGAGCTGACTTTATTACCTTCGTCATATTATCTTTGTGGTGTTAACAATGTGGTGCTTTTACCATCATGGTGTTGTCTTCGTGGTGTTACCTGTGTGGTACTTCTACCTTCGTGGTCTTATCTTTTTGGTGTTACATGTGTGTTACTTCTAGCTTCCTGGTGTTACCTCTATGGTACTTCTACCATTGTGGTGTTACATTTTAGGGATTATTCCCTCATGTATTAGATGAGTAAATCTTGATAAGATTGGTATATGTACGGGAATATACCACAGTAGAGTTGATGTCTGTCACTTCGTGCATTGATTTGTGGTCTTGTTTTGCAGTATTTACTTTGTGGAACTTTGGGATACATTCAGGAGTCTCAGGTTCCCTACTGAGTATCATTATACTCACCTCTGCATGGGTTATGCCCGCACTTTTTTTTTACTCTGGTGTAGACGACAGAAATCATTGATCGAGGCTGAGAGAGTTAGGACATGGTGGTGCTCGAAGGTGAACCCTTTGGCCTGACATGACACATGGAGTACTGATCATGAGTTGTACCTACTGTTCTGGTAGGAACCTTAGTGGACGATCCATGAATGTTTTTTCAATTTTCAGTTGTGTTTTTACTCTTCTGTTATACTTTTACATTTCAATTGGGCTTGTATTTCAGCCCCTTTACATTCAGCCCACATTTACTACAACCGTTTACATCGTGGTTTCTTCATGTTTTGTTCTTGTACTGTGTGTCTGTACAGGTTAAAAGGAAATGAATTCCCTTTTAGGGATACACCATTCTGTAGCTAGTCTCCATCCCATTGCCTATGGAAGGTGGGCATGGGGAAGTAACAACACGGGCCCCGGGGGACGGGTCTTGACAAAGTGGTATTAGAGGAGTCAATTCTAGCGAAAAACCACGACTGTCATCTTTTTTATGTGGAAATAGCATTAAGTGTTATGAGTGTGGGTTTTGGTTAGGGGAATATGGTGTTGGTGTGGCGACCGATGTATCCATACACCAGGACCCTGAATTTTGATTTTCGACTCTGTGCACGGGAAACACTGATTGCGTGTTTTTTAAAATGTCTTTCTTATGATCATCTTGAGTCTTCTCACCTAGTATAACTTATTGATCGTGGCATAAAATTCATCACTCAGGATTCCGCCACGTAGAGAGCCATTCAAGATTCCCGAGAGAGTACGTGATGATGGACCACTGAGTGCTGATGCCATGGTGTAGGGACCTCTTATAGAGTTATCACCTTATGGTGGTGTACCATCATCACCACTACCCGTAGGGCAGTCGTTGACACTATCCCCTCTAGTAGAGGATGCACGACGACTGAGCGCATTGCTGGAATTCCAGCGGCCGAGTCCTCTGAGGTTCTGAGGCAAGACAGATCCACAGATGGCAAAGGGATGGCTAGAGGTTGTGGCCAGAGTTCGAGGGCCTCCTCTGGGCGGACATCGAGGGCCTTTTCAGGGCATATTTCATCCCATAGACTCTTCGATCAGTGTGTATACAAGAGCTGATTCATTTATAGAAGGGCAGAATGATTGTGGCCATGTACTCAGCAAGGTTCACAATTATCTCCCGATACTCTACCGACATGGTATGAGACCCTTTATTCGGGGCCCAGACCATTGAGTAGGGTCTCCGATGGGAGATCATAGCATCGATGATATCACTTATAATACTAATGCAGGCTAGGGTACTACAGAGTGCACTTTTGGTGGAGACCTTCCTAGGTGAGCAGGCACCGATAGCGAGAGCCACTACCGGACATTATTAAGCAGAGTCATATTTAGTAGGAAGTAGGCGGATGAAGTTGGGAACCAAGAGGGCCAGGCCTTCTATTTGATGACCTCAGGATACAGGGTCAGTGGTTCAGGGATGACATGACAGAGGATAGAAGATTAAGATCAGTCAGATATACTCGTACGTCGTGCATGGTCACATGGCACACAACTACCCGACCCTCCGTACAGAAGACCAGCAGACGGTTGAGGGACTGCCGAGGTAGAGGCAGAGATTTGATCGGGGAGGTCCGTATAAAGCATATAGACATGGTAGAAGAGCTAAACATGCATTAGTTGGTGGGTGGAAATTCTAGGTTTTACCACAAACACCTCCATGTGGTCCACCCCAACCACAGGTACTAGGTGGACAAGTACGAGCACAGCCCCAGCCAGTTGAGGCCTACGACCACGACACTCCAGATATGATTAATAGTATGATATATGTCTACTCCACCATAGATACAGTACATATAGACACAGGTTCAAGTAACTCTTTTATTTCCATTTCCCTCGTTCAAAGCTTGTAGATTCTAGTGGATACATTTGATCAATCCTTATGGATAGATTATCCCATGGGTGGGGATTTAAAGATTTCACACTAGTGCCGATAGTGTGAGGTTACTCTAGGAGGAGAGTGCTTCATCTGGGGTCTTCTAGTAGTGGCATTGAGGTCTTACGACATCATCTTGGATATGGAATAGTTATCCATAGTCCATGCTCATATTGACAGTATTTGGCCAAACTGTGGTGTGTCCATGGGGATGTGACTGGTTTCTCCTTCACCAGTGAGAAAGGAACCTTTGAAGCAAAGGATGGACAAAACTAGTGAATGGTGTGACTGATCACAAATTATATAGGTAGAATTTCCCTTGGGGATGATGATGTTGAGGGTCCTAGCTATCCTGTAGTGGTGGGCACATATGCTGATGTATTTCTTAACGATGTTCTAGGAATAACTCAATACAGAGAGGTAGACTTTTACACAAACATTTACCCCGGGACAACACCGATATCTACAATAGCATATTGGATGGATCCCTGGGAGCTTCATCAATTACAGGTACAGATAGAGGACTTATAGAAGAAGGGGTTTATAAAGACAATTGTTTCTCCATGGGCTGTCCATATTTTGTTTTCCATGAAGGCTTTTTGGATTTCGAGACTCTGTTTGGACTACTAGTTCATGAACTAGGTAACCGTGATGATCAAGTATCTACATCATAGTATTTATTATATTTTCGATTACCTGATGGGAGATCATTGCATTTATAAGATAGAACATAGATTAGGCTATCATCATCTCTGGGTACAAGATGAGGATGTACAGAAGACCACAATTAGATGTCAGTATGGACACTATGAGTTATTGATTATTCCATTTGGTGTGAAAGATTCCCCAGTAGTGTCCATGGGACTCATGAACATGATCATCCAGACATACCTTGATCTTTTTATGGTGGACTTTATCGATGACATCTTGATATACTCGGTGTCTGAGTAGGAGCATGTCTATCATCTATAGATAGTACTAGATACACTCAAAGAGAACGAACTTTATGGTAATCTCTCTAAGTACCAATTATGGATACGAGAGGTCCACATTCTGGGATACCTTATCTCGGTGGACGGAGTTGTAGTTGATCTGGTGATGATAGAGGATGTGTTTTCTAGGGATCCAACCACGAGTGTGACCAAGGTGTGGAGTTTCCTAGGGTTGGCTATATACTAGCAGAGATTCATGAATGACTTTTCCAGAGTTGCGGGACCCTTTACCGTATTGAGTAAGAAGGGACATCCCTTCGTATAGATAGAGAGATTCATATAGATTTTAATTATCTGATGAAGAGACTGACGAGTGCCCCTATCATGAGGCTACTATAAGAGGGTGTTGGGTATGTAGTCTATTGTGACGAATCAGTGACCAGACATAGATGTGTACTGATGCAGGACTGAGTAGTGATCCCTTATAGATCATGAGAGTTGAGAAAAAATGAGTAGAACAATGCTACCCATGGACTGGAGTTTGTAAGAGTGGTCTTCACCTTGATGATGTGGTTACATTACTTGATGGGTGAACGTTTTACAGTCTAATCTAATCACAAGAGTCTTAGGAATAGCTTCTCTCAGATGGACCTGAACCTGAGACAACAGATATGGATGGAGTTCCTCCAGGAGTATTACATTGAGATAGTCAATAATCCTAGGAAGGGGAACGTGGTAGAAGATGCACTCAGTAGGAGGTCTGGTGTACAATTGCTGAGTGAGGCGATAGAGCAGCTAGCGACATTACAGATGTCATTCATGGATGGAGATGGATGATCTTACCTAAAGTCTATGACAATCAGTCCCCCACTCCTTCAGCGAGTTAGGGAGGCACACCTTGGGGACATTGACTGTGAGGCTCCATGTGCTCAGATATCCTATGGAAAAGCTCTTGATAGATTTTCTGAAGGTGGGGAGCATTTCATCCTCTTCAGAGGATGTACCATGGTACCGGTGGCACTACCGGAGGAGGTGTTGAGGGAGTTCCATACATCCCCTCTGGTGGTACATCATGGTGTGGAGAAGATGTAATAGGACCTCCGACATTAGCACTGGTGGCCAGGGATGAATAAAGCAGTGGAAGAATTTGTTTCCCGATTCCCCACTTGTCACCAAGTGAAGGTCGAGCATCAGGTTCCAACAGGTTTAGTGCAGCCAATAGAGGATCCAGAGTGGAAGTGGGATGGGATATCCCTGGAATTCATGACAGGGATTCAATGTACGTCCAGGGGACATGATTCCATATTGGAGATCATTGTCTGAATCACCATGTAGGCCCACTTCCTACCTATCCGAGAGCAGTGATTAGTAGAGGGATTGGGATGCCTCTACGTATAGGAGATTGTGCGACTTCATTGGGTGAGATTGATGATCGTCGATGACCATGACACACGTTATACATCATTGTTGTGTAAGGGATTATAAAAGTAATTTGGGACTCAGTGATGTTTGAGAACTGCCTTTCATCCACAGATGGATAATCAGACGGAGCGGACCATTCAGACACTGGATGACATGCTACGTGCTTGAGTCCTAGATTTTGGCCGTAGTTGGGAGGATAATTTTCTCTTGGAGGAGATCACATACAACAATATTTATCACTCCACCATCGATATGGAACCAATTGAGGCCTTGTACGGTTGACCAAGAAGATCACCTCTATGCTGGACAGACCCAAGGGAGTCAGATATTATGGGTCCAGAGTTGGTATGGTCTACCAATGAGAAGGATCAGATCATCCAGGAGTGGATGAAGACTGCACAGAGCAGACATATGTCTTATGCTGACAAAAGATAGATACCTTTAGAGTTTGAGGAGGGAGACCATGTCTTCTTAAGGGTCTCACCTCGACGAGGTTTACATATATTTGGCTGAGGAGGAATGTTATCACTGAGGTTTATCGGACCATTTTGGACACTTTGGAGGATAGAAAAGGTGGCATACTACTTGGAACTTACACCGTTCTGGGACAGGGTGAATAACATATTCCACATATCCGAGCTGAGGAGATACATTCCTGACCCATCTCACATCATCGACCCTGGTGAGCTGGAATTTGATGTTGTGGATACGTTTACGGAGGTTCCAACAAAGATAGAGGATCGACAAGAGAAAGTCCTTCATGGTCGGTCGAAACCTCTAGTTCATGTTATCTGGCATCATGTGAACCTCAATGAGATTACATGGGAGGGGGAGGCTCAGATTCATGCTCAGTACCCCCATTTTTTTATTATATGTTTTAGATTTCAGGGATGAATAGACCTAAGGTATGGAGAATGTATAAAACATAATTTTTCATGTTATGTTTTTTATTATATCAAATTATTATGAGTCTACGAAAATTTATGGTGCATGATTTGAGACCCAGTGTGCCCAATATTAATTTATAAACATTTTATGGTATGTTTAGTAAATATTAGAGTGACATTTTCTATCTTTTGAATCGATTATTGAATTAAAAATACGAGGGAACCATTTACTCCACTGTGCAAAGATTCCCTGAAGGAAGAATTAACTTCGACCACCGTAGGTGTGGAGAAAACGTTATATCTTTGACTTTTTAAAAGAATAATAAAATAATTTTTTTTGTTAATTTATTTCTCTCTTTTACTCAAACAGAAAAGAGAAAACATGGTACCAATGTCATGTCAATACATTAAATGGATTGAACCTTCCTATCCTAATATATTGCATAATAATATTTTAGGAAGGTTCCTATTAAATTAACCCTCATAAATTCTACGAGTGTTGCTCACCCTCTAATTCTCCTATTTACATGGAGTTTTGGGAGAGGTAATGGAACGAATTCACCAAAAACGATTTGATGATTAAGTGTTGCGACACAAACTTTATTAGATGGAGTTGGTTCTAGGAGGCGGTGACAGGTGATGCAAAATCACAAACCTTAGGATGACGCTTGAGCGACAACATTGGCAGCTTGTTGCGGGGACAATGAACACCGACCCACTTCCTCAATCGTGGGCGCTCTCTATAGTTCATGAGGTAGGGATTGATTTTTTTTATAATTTCATTTGATTTTTTAATCCAACCCTCTTTCTATCATGATAAAGTGGAGGGAACGGGCCTAACAAACAAGGCTCAGACCCTCCACCCTTGTTGGAATTTTGGTGGATTCATCGCAAACTTTATCTTTGGGGTGGGAGAGATTTCAGATAGAAGACAATGGCGGTGGCCGACACTATACAACCATGATTGAGGCTGCACGTAGATGCACGTCGTTGGAGGAGGCTGCATGACTATTCCAAGGCGGTCAACAGAGCGGCCGACACCAAGGGGTCGTAGTGGTGATGCGGTGTGCCGTCGCGCACCGCCAACGGAGAAGGTCTGTGACTTTCCAGCCGCGGCAGGGCCAAGCAGGGGGGCCAGTAATGGATGGCCACATGTGTAGGTAGTGGAATGTAGCAGCGCGCCTTTGGAGGAGCCACGAATCTGACGTTGTGGTGGTGGGACCCATAAGAGTTCCCACAGGTGACCTAGCAACACCCCTTAGGCGATGCTGCTTCACCCTCTAAATGGGAAGGTGGCCACTCCTGTTCCGTCCCAACTTGGGTGGACCGCATGGGCCAGCGGGCTGGGCTGTGCATGCCAGTGGACTATTCCCCCTTGTGGTATGGGCCACACAATCCCAATGTGCCGGACCTCCATGGGTTGGGCCATGCGTTCCCAACAGTCCGCACATTCTCTGGTCGGGCCGGGCGAGCCTAGCTGGCCAACCCAAAGTGGGCCGGGTCGCACCTTCGTGCTTGTTGGGCCGGACCTCGGCCCAGCGAGCTGATCCCACTACAGGCCAACCATGTCGGGTGACCCGAACTCAGTTGGGATGGCTCAGAATGTGTGAGGGCGGGTCGTTCCTACCTGGTTAGAACATACCCATAACTAACTAGGCCCATTCCCGCTTAAAAGGCCATAACATGAAATCTAGGCATCCGTTTGATGAACCATCTATGACACTGGAACTCTTAGAGAGAGACAGTCCTTTTGGTATACTCCACATGAGTTTTAGAGACAGTTAGAGTATGACCGGGTTGGATCAAACCCAAATCCAACCGGTCCCCCATTACTAAAACACTTTTAACTCGCAGACCATGTGTCTGATTGATGCATCGTCTATCGTGTTGGAACCCCTATAACATGGTGATCCTTTGGGTTACTCTTCTGTGGATCCTATTGGAATTATCTGTGCAAATGGTATATCAAGGGGCAGAATCTACGGAGATCGAGCGCACTGTGTGCGAGGAATCATGTGGATGGCTGTAACGTGAAGAATTAACATCGATCCAATGTGGTCCAACATCTTTCAATATTGTGTGGATGATAATCTATTTGATACTATGTGGTTCAGCGCTCAGTGATCCTATGTGCGTCATCACACACTGATCTTGTGTGGGTCAGATCTTGTGTGGGTTAGCAGGGGTTTTTACCCATCGATCTGGTGTGGGTCAAAAGAAGTGCCTCCTAATAGAATAAGATGATCTAGATTAATACTAATAATATGTACTTCTGTAATTAAGTTATACCTGATTGTGATCGTATTCATTTACCTTCATGGTGTTATGTTTATGGTATTACCTATGTGGTACTTCTACCTTCATGGTATTGTCTTCGTGGGTTTAGCTGTGTAGTACTTATACCTTCGTTGTGTTCTCTTCGTGGTGCTACCTCTTTGGTACTTTTCTCTTCTTGGTGTTACCTATGTGGTACTTCTACATTCGTGTTGTTACATTTATGTTATTCTTTCTTGATGTATCAGATGTGTAAATCTTGATAACTTATGTTTATGTATGGGCATATACCTATGTAGAGTTGATGTATAACCCTTTTTCCTTTGAGTTGTGGTCATGCTTTGTGGTATATACTTTGTGGAACTCTAGGAGATTTTCTGGGATCTCAGGGTCCTTAATGAGTATCGTTATACTCACCCCTGTACGGGCTATTCCCGCACCTTCTTGTGTCTTTTGCATGCGGAAGATAGTATTGATCGAGGCTGAGGGAGCCCAGATGGTATGATGCTCATCGGTGGACCAATTGGAATGACGTGACATAATGATTACTGATTGTGAGCTGTACCTACCCGTCTGGTAAGATCCTAGGTGGACGATCCAGGAGCTGTTTTTCACTTTTTCTATGTGTTTTTACTCTTCAGTTATACATGTAATTTTCAGTTGGGCTTGTATTTGAGAACCTTCACATTCATCACATTTTTACTACAAACGTTTACTTCATGATTGCTTCTGGTTTTGTTCATGGAGTGTGTATCTGTTTAGGTTAAAAGGTATTGCCTTCCCATTTTAGGGATATGCCACTCTGCTGCTAGTCGCTAGCCCCTAGCCTATGGAAGTCGGGCTTGCGGTAGTCACGGCACGGGCCCTGTGGGATAGGTCGTGAGCATATCTATGTTAAGTTGATGTCTATCACTTTGTTTTTTGAGATAGAGGACTTTCTTTGTATTTTTTCTTTTATGGAACTCTTGGAGAACTACAGGGGTATCGGGCTCCCAACGGAGTATCGTTATACTCATGCATGCATGGGCTACACCTGCACATTGTTGTGTCTTGTGGACATGACGAACAACATTGATCGAGGCTGAGAGGGCCAAGACTGGACGCAACTCAAAGGCCGACCATTTGGCGTGACGTGACATAGGGACTATTGATCATGAGTTTTACTTACCCTTTAGGTAGGTTCCTTATTAGACGATCAAGGATATTTTTTTTTCACTTTCCAGTTTTGTTTTTACATTTATGTTATACTTGTACTTTTCTGTTGGGCTTGTATTCTGGCACCTTTACTTTCAGGACACTTTTACTACAGTAGTTTACTTCATGGTTGCTTCTTGTTGTGTTCTTCGACTACGTGTCTCTACATGTTAAAAGACAATTCATTCTCCTTTTAGGGATATTCCTTTCCGGTGTTAGTCTCCAAACCTAGGCCTATGGAAGGCGGTTTTGGGGGAGTCACGACATGGGCCCTAGGGGACATGTTGGGACAATAAATATTATGTAATTTTATTAATTCAATAGTCTAATGATTAAAAATATTTCAATGTTGAATGAGACCCCTTCAAAAGTTAAAATATTATTTTCCTAAAAAATAACATTAATGTTCTTTCAATTTTATTTCAAATGGATGATATTATAGAAACAATTTTCAATAAAACCTTCCTTTTTCCCACTACTAGTGATTCATGACCATTTCCAATTATTATTACCATTTTTCCATTATTTGTTAATCAATATATTTTATGAATTTTTTCTATAAAACCCAAAATTATATCTGTCTTTAACACGATAAAGTATTTTCTTCTAAATACTATTATTTATTAAAATGTTATAAAAATTATTTTCAAATTATTTGGTAAAAAAAAATTTAACCTCTTTTTATTTTACCATTATTATCATAGGAATCTTCTTCTCACATTCCGAACTAGTAATCATTCAAACCTTTAACTGTGAAAAAGGAATATTCTTTTTTCTTTGTAAGACGTGTACAAATTACGTACCATCATTTCTTTGAAGCATCTTTTTCTTGTATAGAAGGTCATCTTTTAAAATAAAATGTATTTCAAAAATAATTTCCATGAAAATTAATTTCAATAGTAATTTGAAAATAAATGGACATATTCGTCAGTAATGTTTTTAAAATGTTTTTTATAAGGATTCCATTCACCACTGATAACAAACTATTATTTCACACCACATGTGTATACTATATTATTAAAATCATTCGTATTCTTCTGGATAGTTTATGTTTTATTTATCAATGGATAATATTCACATTCACGTCATTAATTAATTTTGTCCCCTTTAGATAATACATTTACTCTGATCATTGAAAACTGTATTTTCATTAAGTATCCATATTATTTTTCATGGATATGATTATTCCATGAACTATATTCCATTTTTCTTATGGTGTATACTTCGAAATTTTTCTGATTAATTGGGGAAGTATTGTTAAACCCGTATCATTTATTGAGTAATAATATTTTCTAAGGAACTTAGTTTATTTAAATTCATTGGATATTCAGTATTTGTGTTGGGGACTGGTTAATGCAAGACCTACCAGTTATAGACCACTTAATACAATATCTACGGGTTGGGAATTATCTAGTGAAAGACTCTCAATGCATCAGTAGTTTCATGCTAGGAGTTAGTTTCACAAAATGAAAATATTTAAACTATATATTAATTCTAAATTTATCATGGGTCTGGGAAACATGACATCTAATAATTAATTGTTTACCTCATTTAGTTTTAGTTATTATTCTTCCTTGAAATTTATGTCAAAATATATACGGATACATTAATTTTTCAGTTCATTGATTAAATCTTAGGTGTTTTAGTTTCTTGCCTTTCGATATTTATTTCACATTATCTAGTTGTTGAATAGAATGTGTTTCCATTTATTACCATTCCTTATTGTTTCTTCATTTCCATTTAGTTTATTGATTACATGGCATGCATGATCATTTATTTACCTTTACATATTGATTATTATAATTGATTGTTTCATGATTCCATTATATTTTTCCCTTACCAAGAATTTGAGCTCACATTATTATGTTTCTCTCCCCATGAATCCAAGATTCATACTATGAAAGAGATTCATGTATTTACTTGATGGATTTAAGTTATTCTCAATGATACTTATTTAGAAAGAAGAAAGAAAATATGATGTCATTAGTGTGTTCCTTTCTCATGTATGTTTCTTGTTTACCAAGACTACATAACTCTTTTTCTATTGAGATTTTATTACATGTAATCATTAATATGTAATTTATAGTAGACAACGACTCCGAGATACCTAGGGTTGGGTCGCTACAGTTTGTATCAAATAAAATCTAATAGAAAACATGGGAACTAGAATTAATAAAACATTGATTAATGAACGTAACCCACATGTACAAATTGACGATATGTATATAAGATCACCATAGTATTTTTATAATATATAGATTATGTGGTTATTTGTAGAAATACATCCCATTATCGATACAACAAATGGTTGTGGTTTTGTAATAGGTTCACCTAGTATTAATAACTCATACAAGGTTTTTTGATCATAATTGTGGGTAACTTGGAACACAAAAATGGGTGTTATTGCGCACTAGGTTTAACACTCTTGAGAGATATTCATGGGACAATAAAATTTTTCATTTAAAACCATTATGATGAATTTTAATTGTTAATGAAAATGAATATCCTAGGTTAATACAATTGTCTTATTTGTTAGAAGATAAGGTTTTACGATTTAGAAATCCAATAAATGATATTATGGATAAACCCATGTCCTAGGAAGAACATATGTGAAAATACATGGATAGAGTATATTTTTTATTAAGTTTGTATTAAAATCCATTGATAAATGAAAACTCAGTGATGATCCTAATATCAAATATTTTAGACAATATTTCATTGTGAAATTATGTTAATAAGGGTTTAAAAATGGGAACCCTCTATGTTGAGTGACAACCAATTAAATCCCTAATGGCAACAGGTCTTAAACCCCCGATCGAATGACGATAATGTTTTCATGACAATCACTGACATACACAATTTCCTGGTTAATATTTCATAGTTTTTAGTTAAATAATAGGATGAATAAATTTTAATGATGAAACAGTTGTATAAATTTTGAGGATTATAGATTAATCTATTAAACATATCTATTTTAAAAGATAACTAATGTCAGACTGTAAGACTTGTCACTCTTTTATAGTCTTTATTATCCTTTGAAGGGTTCTTTTAGTGCTTTAGGAATATATTATGAACAATTAATTCCATATAAATAATCACCTGTATATAAAAACATAACTATAGATATTATAAATAATCAAATAATAATTTTTAATATCAATAAAAAAATTATAATGATGAAATGAGAAGTGATTTATATATAAAACATATTTCTGAGGAAATTTTCTAAAACATATAAAAAAATAGGAAATTCCATGGTCAAAAAATAATGTAGATAGTATCATGAATCTTATCGATGAATAATGGGGATATAGATATCCACACCAATCACTAACTAATTTTAATTCATTATTTCTATAAAATGGGTGGAATAAAATCTCCATGATCACTATTATTGAAAAAATAGCATAAAAATGTTTATAATTACCATGATTAATAAACATAATCATAAAACATCCTAGGAAATATGAATTGTATAAAAATATTATATCCCACGTAAAAATAATCATAAACCATCATGAAAAATAATAAGGACGTGATCATTAAAAAATATCCCCAGTGAAGAAGAATTAAAAAAAGGTTTGATGTCTTTTATGAATATTAATATAAAAAAAATATCTATAAGAAACTTTTTGAAGAAAATAAAAATTTCTTTTTGAATATCACCTTTTAAAAACATATCACAATTTTTTTTTGAATATATCATTCTTTTAAAATAACCTTGAATTATTTTAAAATAATTTTTAAAAAATTTAGGGGTGGCGATGCAAGAAAATTCCATTCATATCGTACAAGATTAAATAAATATTCCATTCAAATTTTTTGTAAAATCCATAAATGAATTGTTTTTAAAATTACATAAAGATTGCTTTATTTTTGTCAAACATGTATAAATATTTAAAAATTTATTTACCAAATATTTTTTTATAGGTTACAAATTTGTCTTGATTATTTTATATCATTTATTTTGTTAAAAATGATTTTTTTTCGAAGGGAGAAGTAAAGCTTAATTTTATTACAATCATTTTATCAATACTTCTTAAAACCAAAGAGTGGTAAGATGAGATTATTAATTTAAAAGGTCAATTAATAAACATTAGAGAAGAAAATAATTTTCTTTTATCATATAAATATAAAATAATTCCCCCAATGGATACATAAACATAAAAATCCCGAATAATGATGATATTTTTAAATAAACCCCAACCACATTCATTTCATATGAATCATAGGCCGCATAAATGAAATGAAAATAGAAATTTAAAAATTGAATATAAATTAATTGATGATATAAATTTTAAATGTGTAATTATTTACCACATAAAAATGAAATGAGTGTTGAATATGGAATACTTTTGACTGAGTAAAAAAGTGATATGAGAAACCATTACACTGAGTCTGAATTGATACATATGTTTTTTATCATCCTAAATATTTGAAATTGGTTTATTATTAACATCATTAAAAATATTATTGAAATTTAATATTTCTCTTATTTCACGTATTACCATGTTATATTTTATTACATAATCAATTATGTTTATATCAGGTGATTCAATGATATTTTACTTACGTGTCAAAAATGATTTTGGTAGGTTTACTGTTGGTCTAAGAGGATAATATTTGAACATATCCTGAATAATATTAATGAAATAAATTTCATTTTTGTGTATCAATTATACTTTTAAGGTCATCAAAAATTGATAGTTTTTAGAGATGAAGTATGTAACAATCATGGAAATGGGTGGTCGTACGTACGCATTAGTAACCACTCCAATTTTCAACGATCATTAAGGAAATGAGGTATGTAATATTTTATCATTATATAATGATCATAATATAATAAATACAATATTTTTCTCATTATATATACATTCATTTATCATCCACATTGTGTGTTTATAAAAAAAAAGTGTCACATCACTTCACAATGGAGATAATCCACACGTACGTGATTGATGTTATCAACATTATGTGATTGAAAAGGAATGAATAAATAATATATATTAAATTTTTAGAATGAAAAATAGATAATTAATATCACAATTATTTCATGTATATAACATATATTCATTAACATTATTCTTATTAGGTTACATGTAAAAATTTAGTGAAAAATTAATCACATCACTTCGTCAGTCAGTAGATTGTCGTACACACGTGTGACGTTATTGTATCCTTTTAAGATTAGAAAGTGAAAAAGGGAAATATTATATAATTACTATAATAGTATAATTATGTTATAAATATCATATATATTCTTTATAACTATCATCATACCAAACTATGATCATTGATGGTGGAATAATGTCATATTAGTTCTTGAGGTGGTAGTTTTCCGAACACACAATCAACATTATCGTTTCTTATTTTATTGATGATGCTATGGATATAGGTGATACCCTTAAAAAAATATGTATATTTAATATTATGGTGTTCTTATATAATAATAAATGATTATTATTTGAAGAATGTGTAGTAATAAATTAAAAAACACATAGTAAATAATATTACTTATTCTTGGACCACCTCTTTAGGATTATAAAAAAATTATTCATAGAATGGATTTTTAGAATAAAAGATCTCATATTTTGAGGGTAAACAAATATTTAACTTTTTCAGGATGTGAATAGTCAATCCTAAAGGGTTATAAGGTGGGATGAAGAGAGAAGTGGCGGTGGCCTTCTATAGGAGAGGTTGGTGGCGCACTCATATGTTTCGAAAAGAAAAAGGATCACGAAACAATTTCATATGTCAAATGGGTCAATAATATTGTAATATGTATAATAATACATTAAAATTTCAAGATATGTCCTGAAAATGGGTGGTGGACATGTTTTGGGTAATTTATAATCAATATCTTCTATGATTAACCCCCGAAAAATCAGCCTTTACCTTATCCAAAATATATAATTTTCACTGTTTTACTATTAATTAATGTGAAAAATTAAGAACAACATAATAAAAATTATAAATAGTTATTATTCTTAATATGTATTACATTTTTTACAAATTAAATTCAAAAAATTAGAAAATTATATTTTAAATTTAATTTCAGAAATTTGACTGGAACGGTAGTTTTGAAAGGAAAATTGTTCACGAGTTTACAAAGATTTTACATCAAAATATAATATGAAAATGATTCCAATGTATTAAATTTAGATAATATATATATATAGAATTGAACTAATATTTCATTAAATGAAATTTAAATTATAATATATATTTTTATATAATTTAAACAAAAATAAAATTTTTCACTGAAATTCAGTTTTTTTCAGTATTCATAAAAAAATTAATATTATCAAAAAAATATCAAAAAATAAAAATAGATAATTTTGACATGTAGAATTAAAAAAATTCTTTTATTTTAAAAATAATTGAAGAATTTTTTTAAAAAAACTCATTTATGTATGAAAAGCATGGCTAGACCTCCTTTTATAAAAATAAATGTTTCTTAAGAAATATTTATTTCTCTTTCGAAAGACTATTAATTTATATATAATAAATACATAACTAATAATATTAATTTAAATATTTTTTCAAATATAATTTTTATTATTTATTTACTAATATTATTCCCACCAACTTAACAGCTTGGTTATATTGGTGCAATTTAAATAACAATATTTTAATAGAGATTCACATTTCATTAAAACCTGTTACTGTGTATTTCCAGAAATCAAATAGATTGAATTTAATTAAAAAAATTAATATTTAATAAAGTATTGATATGTTATATTATATTATAATATTTTTTTTCATTAATTCACATTTTCTCACAAGATGTTCATATTTTAAAATCTTATGGTGTTATATAATAAGTCTTTAACATCTCTTCAAAATTTTCTATACAATATAATTTTTTATAAATATGATAATTATCAATCTACATGATTGACTAGGTAAAAGGAAAAATAATAATGGTGTGAACATAAATTATTATAAAGGGAATAATCACTATAATACAAGATGGTTATAATATTTATATATATATCATTGGAATCATAACATGATATCATAATGAGTTTAACTTTAATAATAATAAAATGACATAAAAGAATAATACCATAGGTTCATGTAATAGTAAATACATGGGAGGAAATAAATTATGAAACATTAAGAATAAATCATAGTTAACTTCCCAGACCATGATCACTTATTGGACCATTTATAATAAAGTGCTGAGTTGACTCCACATCCCTATAAACAAAGTGGTCAAATTCCCATAGTGGAATATGATCATTACCCAATCTCACATATAAACTCTAATGATATTTAAATCATTTAATAATAACATTTAGGGATATAAATATATTTTTACCACCCATCATAAAATGGTAATTAAATTATATATAAGTATACATGTGCCACATGGGGAAATGAATACATAAATAAATAATGACCATGATAACACCTATTAGAAATAACTAGATTTCATAATATTTTTTCAAAGCCTATCCAAATGAAATGTTATAAGGATTACCATGATAATATCTAATTATATAAATAGGGTTTTTTATATTTTACAATATAATTATATGTCATAAACATGTAGATCTGTTATAGGAAACTCATTATAAGGATCATGGATGTTAGACTAAAACAAAATGCATAGGTCTTACTTCACGAAAAGAGAAAATGATCATTTAAGGAATGAAATAGATAAAAATTTACTCTCATACAAAAATTATTGTAATATGGTTACAATAAAATATTTATGATTGTCTATTCATGGTGAAAGCTATTTTATTAAGGTACCACTTTTCATGAAATACAAAATTAGTTTGTTCTAATTATAAGTTGTAAAAACATTATTGTTGAAATCCCACATCACAAACAAGATAATACAATTTTTTTACATTATTATAATAGAAATATGACATTATATTAGATAACACAGAATTAGGATTCTTATTAAAAAATAAAAAATTGGCAGGAATAACAATTATAGATACATAGGGGAAACCATTATTATAAAAGATGGGAAATATTTTCAAAAATGATATAATTTTTGAGGAAGAAAATTTTCATGGTAATATAATCGAATTTATAAATTAATTAACGATAGAGTTTGATGGGAAATTAAATATAAAATATTATTGTGGATAAAACCTAGTACATAATTAGAATGGTCAATATGATGAATAGTAACTCAAAAGGGGGTTTCAATTAAACAAAAATCATATAAGGTTTTTAATTTTATAGTCAACAAAAAACAAGATAGATCACTTGATATTGAAAATTTAATATCATTATGTATAACAAAATCATTTAAAAATATGAAAGGGGATGTATATACACTATTAAAAAGAAAACATGGTGCATAATCTGAAATATGCCTCATGGGGTGAAAATTGTGACCAGAAACTATTTCCTTATTCTTGATTCAATATGTGCATGCACCAACAATATCAAATAATATGATTATGTTTTTAAGATAAGTAATCTGTACTCCTATTATTATATATTTAATATAATATTCTCCATTAATTATCATATTACATTTAGTTGATATATAATTTTTTCTTCTGTTTTTTTGACAATTGAGTTCATAGCAGCTAATTTCGGTAACTATCTGAACCAAATATGATTTTTTAATAATATGTTAGATATATAATATAAAAATTCAAAAACCAAAAAACAAAACATAAATTCTTCTTAAGTTTAATAATACGGGTAATTTTTTTTCTATAGTCATACATGATTTATTTATATAGAATTATTCGTGCCGGTTGTTAAACCTACCCAAACATAAACACATTATATATCAATGAGTGAGTATGGTCAATAAAATGCATAATATAATTATAAAAAAAATTTATATTATATATATTTTTATACAGTTTAATCTAACATTTTTTGGTTTAGATTTATAATTAAAATCAGGAAGACAACTGAAAAAAGTAATATAGTGGTGGCGGTATTCCTGACAATGCATGAATAACACTACATAATTTTTCCAAATGGATGGAAATTAATAAATAATTATTTTACATTAATATAATAATACTCTAATGTCATAATGATACATATCTCATTACATTTCTTGGGCTAGGGTATTACTGGATATGAATGATAAAGAATAAAATGTACGAAGTAAGTTATACATACATGGGAAAAATGAACATTCTAGTGAAAGAGACCTTGGAAATGAATGTATTATGATATTTAATTTAGACTCGAGGCTTATGATCATGAGGTAGGATTATTGGAGGGGAATGTTCTCATACTTTCATGAATTAAATCTAAGAAATAGGAGTGGTATGACATAGTGTAATTTTGTCTTCCTTATATGTGTATAAATGGTTAATTTTGTGAATAACCCTTACATATCAATTATATAATTATAGTACTCAGGGGTCAATGAATCCAAAAGTTGTATATAATGGATTTTGGGAAGGGAATTTCTTGACAAAGCCTCAAAAATTAATTTCAAAACATGTTTATTGTTACTTGTAATTATATTTTTTCAATCTATCACTTTGTTTTTTCCTTTTTACATAGTTTTTAACTAATTAATTTATATTTTTCAAAAAAATATTACGTATCCACTATTATAAAATATTGATGTTATGAAACCAAATTTAATATCTAGTTAATGTAATTCAATTTCAAAATAATACATAATTAACATTTAAATTAAAATATTTTTTATATAGAAAAAAAATATTAGAAGAAAATTGTTGTCTTAAATGTTTATTGTTCTGAATAATATTTATTATTGATTACCAATTGAATTAATGATAATTTATATAGATGTTGGCTTAATAATTATTGATAACGATTATCATGACAGTGAAATTAAATTATTGTAATCTAATTTTTATGAACAAAAAGGAATTAAACTTATCAAATAATATGATCATATAAATATGCAATATTAAATCCATTTCTAATTATTTACTATATGTGATTATTTCTTTTAAGATAAGTGAATAAATAAGATCTTAGAGTAAAATATGACTTACGATTCCAAAATTATATACATCTATTTTATAAATACAACAATGTAACTTACAATGGTTTATTTTACTTATATATATATATATTCTATAAATTTGATTTAGAAAACATTTAATTTATTCTTGTATTATGGATTTCTAATAAAATTTATTATTTTATCAAAAATGTTATTTTTTCATTTTTCATCTAAAAATAAATTATTTACAAAAATATCATAAAACTACCCCTAAACTAAAATTGAAAGTGTTAGTTTTAAATTAATTAAAATTTCATGAAATTAAAAATTATAAAAAAAATAAAATATTTTGAAAAATAAATATAAAAAAAACATGTTTTAAAAAAATTCATTATTTTATTTAAATGTCAAACAAAAAAATTTATAAAATATATGTGATTATTAACTTATTTCATTAATAATTTCTTGATTATATCATCATTATTTCGTAATATATTGCACCTAAATATATATTTACATTATCTAACTATAAGGTATTCTTTGGTGATATTCATGAGTTGGGATTCCACTAGCGTGGATCTCATGGAACTATCTAGTAGCTTTAATTTCTAATACATATGATTTCAATAATACAACAATTTTAGGAGTTCATATTGTAATTAGTCATGATAAAGAAATAATCCTATTATATGCTTGAAAAATGATATGCATATCTAAGTCTTCCTCTAATAAATTCCATTTCATTATTTTATTTCATTTGTAATATAGTTACTTTCGTTGATAAGAGGTATCTTAATCACTATATTATAACGGTAAAAATTAAAAAATTTATTATAAATATTCTCAATTTTAAATTAGTATTGTGTTCCTTAATAATTATCTTATTTATATAATATTTAATTAAACTAAAAATACATTGTAAAATCTTGGGGTATTATTATCACCCATAATAAGGGAGAACCATGAGGTGACACGAGTATGAGATACGTTCATAGTACATAATTTGACATGAATATTCAATAAATATCATAATAATTAACCCCAAAAATTTAAAGGTTTAGCATATTTGAAGATAATATATATTATCACATAATTTTAATACACATATTAAACAGTTCAATCAAATAATCCTCAGAAATGTTGCCCCTCTATATATATCATACCTACACATGTCTTTAAAACTTTTATAAATGGAAACATAACAAGGGGTTATCTTAAATATTGGATGCTACAAAAGGGTTAAAATATTAACATAATAATGTTTTATGATCAAAACAAATTATATTCATAACCAACAAATCAAATTTTATAGATCATGGGTCATGTGCTAAGGTATTTCAATAACAAATTATGGGTTTTATAAGAGTATTGAAACTTCATTAAATCATCTTTTATGAGAGCAAAACACATGTATAAGAATTTTATATAAAACAGTGGCATATACATAAGAATATAAAATTATTTCATTTTTTTTCTTCTACCATGATCATCATCTCATTATGAAAAATATATCATAGTGGATAGAGATAACTCCCCAATATATTTAAATCTTGGTGGATAGAGTCCCTTAGAGGACTGGGTTCACTCCATAGTCCCTTATATGTTATCACATGATATATAATTATTTATACAATTTCATTTAATGATATAAAAACCCACCAGTCACATAATAATAATCAATACATATGTAGTCTATTAGAAAAAGAAAACAATAATAATTCATTTATAAAATAAATATGTAATTGAAAGAAAAAAATTTTATGTAAATTTACATATGTCATTTTTCATAATAAATCCATAGAAATAATTCTTATAGTATCATTAGATAATATGCCTATTAAATAAAAATAATAGTTAAAATATATTTATATTGATTATTAATACTTTTAAAAAATAATTAGAAATGTTTTTGGGAAAATAAAAGTAAATATCCTTTCTTTTCGGTATCCTTCGAAATTAATAAATTCATAGAAAAAAATTAAATAAATATTCTTTGAGAAATTATGGAAAATTCTACATGAAAATTAAAAAGGAATAATGTTCATTTACGTGGGAAAATACTATTATGTGGTAAAAGATAAAAAATATTCATCTCACTCTTTTTCAAATAAAGTATAAAGCGATACGAATGGAAAACACTGAAAAAATTCCATAAATTTTTTTATAATGAAATAAAATTAAATATTTAAATTATATTAAAAAAATGAAATATAATAATAACATTATTAAAATAGTATAATGAATATGGGTACTGAATAAAAAGAGTTCAGTAAATGACATCAAATCATTAAATAAATGGTTTAAAATAAAACCCCTTAAGAATTAGGTAAACCTAGAATATAAATACAAGGAATGTGAGAAAAATATATGGATTTTTATTCCCCAATACTCTTCATGAAATATTTATAAATGTAAATTCATGTGATGTGTATATATTTCAATATAGAAATATAGTTGTGAATATATGACATATCTCAGTAAAGAGAAATTTAGGATAGGAAAATACATGCATAAAAAATTCAATTGGTTGGATGTGATGCAACCCAATGTATACCAAATTTGGAATTTGTCAAATATTTTTAAGTGAAAAAAATTATATTTATCATAATAGGTTACTATAATTTATATTTTATTATTACCCTTTTTCGAAAATTTCATTACTAAAATAAACATTTTTATGTTTACAAGTAATTTTTACATCCATGTTTTGATTAGTCACTTTTAATGCATGAATCATGGTGATGGTTTCATCATCCATATAATTTAAATAATGATTTCAATTATGTTTTTTACCTTTTCTGGGATTCTAGTAATCATTTTATTGAACTTATAATGAAAATTTGTATGGAAAACGTAAATTTTTTTTAGAAAATTTAATATTATTAAAACAATTGATATTATTTGTGATACAATATAAATATAGTGATTTAAAAATGTATTAAAATAACAGAAATTAAATAACATTAAATAATATTATCTCTATATAATATTAATTAATCATTTATGAAATACTCATTTTATCAGCGTTAATTTAGGTGGAAAAACAGAATAATGAAAGAAAAAATTATATTGTTTAAATTAGTAAACTCATTTTTTTATAATGATAATATAAATTTTGTGGATTAAAATTCATGTTTTTAATACCATTTTTCATTACTTTATATTATTTATAACCATACATGCAAGGTGGTGATAATAAATTTAATAATTTGTTAATATAGATTGTTGTCCACACCTGAAGATGAACAACTTTTTCATTTTCCAATGGATAGAGGCATGGAAGAAAATAGTTTTTCAAACAAAAAATTGAAATTTAATTACACTAATAATAATTTTCATAGTATATTATAATGGGTAAAATTAATTTAATGTATTTTGAATAATAATGAAACATGAATGAACTCAGTTAGGATGATTGCATCATACTTGGGTATCCTTTTTGGATATCACATTAAGCATTCTTATATTGTTTCATGAGGATACCAGAACCTATAAGTTTTATATTAAGGTGATTGGAATTTATTTTGGAATATATTGGCCTATATATGTTCTCAATTATGGTAGAAAAGTTGAGGTGGTGAAGGGATCCTTTTATAGGTGAGGGTAGTGGGAGCTTTGTAAATACTTTTAACATAAAATAATATGAGGTCATTGTCATTGTCAATTGGAAACAGGAGAACCAAAATTCAAATATAGGATAATAAATATTTAAATAAAAAATCCAATAAAATTTTAGATAGGGATTTTTCATATTTATTACCTTAGCACATATTTTTAACCCATTTTAACACATTTATCCCTTACAATGGGGACTAAATATTACTACAGTAACTTTATATTATGTCTAAAAATAAAAAAATTAATGAAATAATATTAAAATTATCAATAGAAATATGTAATACGTTTTTAAGGATTATTTCTCTAGTTTTTTTAAAATTCAATTTCATACAAGTACCTGGTAACAAAACAAAAAATATTTTTTTTTCGTAAAACAAACTTTTATGTATAAAAATTTATCTAATATAATATCATAATGAGAATTGATCTCCATGAAATTATTAGTGTAGTCTTAAATAAATTAGATTTACCTTAATTTCAAGATAACCCTTAACATAATGTAACAAATTAATACATAATTAAATAAAATAATAAAAATAACTCTTTTATTATAATAAAACATAATTTAGGTTTTAATATGATGAATACAGTTTTCAAAATTCAATAAAATATTCCAATTTTTTTTCATCCTTACTAATTTATTTCAAATATATAAAATGTTTATAAAACATTTATTTAATTATTTTTTCATGATGAAATAAAAAAAATTTAGTAAATTTAGAAACAATATTCTTCAATATCCACCCAATGATCAACCATTTCATATACTAATAAAAATTTCTCCCTAATATATTTTTTCCATGTATAATTCATAAATAGAGTTTGTTGTTCCACTTTAAAATTATAAAATTTTATCAATGTATATTTTAAAAAAAATTAATAAAAAAATTAATAAAAAATTGTTTTTAAGGAAACATTTATGTTCACTAGTGAATAATTATAATATTAATTCTTACAAAAAGGAAATCAATTATACTAATTAGTTTGAATTTTATTTTGTTATAATATTTATATTTATAATTTTAATAAATAATAATATTATTTAAATTCTTGTTTCATGCAGAAAAAGGTATCATTCATATTTAATTTATTTTAAATGAAAATATATAATAAAACTGTAAGGTGTTACAAAACATATAAAGTCATATGTGTTTTGGTGGTATTGTATATTTAAGTTTCAGATATGTGAGGCTGTGATTTAATGATGACTGTGTCATGATTCTTATATGTAATAGTGTTTGACAGAAAAAAATTTAAATATTCATGATAACTAATTCAACCCCCTTTTTAGTGTTACATCATCATTACATGGGAAGTTTAGGGTCATAGTAATAGTGGGATGAGATGATATTTGTTTCCCATGCATCAGGTAGTACTGTGATAATGATTTCTTATTTTATTGTTTATGGTTAAAGATCATGACCCTAGTTTTCCATATTTGGCACATTATATTAATAAATTGGTATAATATACAATGAAGGTATATCTTGATAGAGATAATAGTTTTTTTATTTTTTGGAAACTTGATACAAACATTTGTTTTACATTACAACATTCATGGGATAAAACTTAAAAAATTACATTAGAAACATTCATTACTCCTAGAGTATATTTAAATGTCCATGATAATATTAATCTTCGATTGTAGATGAAAAATAAAAAATAAAAAATGGATTAACATAGATGACCAATAAGGGTAAGTAATACAGAGGATTCATAAGTAATAAGGCATGGTGAATAACTAAAAATAAACATCACATTAAAACATAATCTTGAGAATAACATGGATGGAATAAAAGATGATTAAATAATTCCATATTAAAACATAAAAACAGATATTCTAATAGTTGAATAATTAGATTGAAGAAAAATTTCTAGATTCATAATTTGGGAATGTATAATCTCTGACATCATATACATACTATCGAGGCCTCGACTAAAACACAATAAATAATAGGTAAAAACTAGGTCTAGTTTGTCTCTTGAGACCTACCAATTCAAAGAGGGTCTATAGTGGGCCCTGTACCACACATACTAAGTCCAATTAATTCATCATAATAATGGGGATAAACATAAACAACATATTAGAATTTAATGTATATAAATTTCTCCAATATCTAATGATAATCAATAACCAATCTAATAAGTATCATGAACAGTATCAAGATAGTACACCCACGGTCAGGTGATTATAAAAAATTTAACAAAATAGTGTATATGATATAAATAATTTATAAACAGAAATAAGTAATAAAATTGACTAGTGGTGTTAAAATATATGAAAATACATTAATAAAATCATTAAGGAATTCACTACAGAAATTCCATTTTTACATTGAAAAAAAGCATTCTTTTGGAAAGGCCGTTATTCATTTTAATGATTTTCCATATAAAAAAATAAATGAAAAAAATAGTTTATAATTATTTTTTTTGATTTTATAAAAATAATGGTGTATTAATGAATATTATGGATGGTATTTGAAAATGAGTAAAAAATCAAGACGTTCACTTTAATTGGGATTGTGTATTGGGTACAAATGAAAGTGGAACATTAAAAAACATTAATTTTTTCATCTATGAATGATGAAACGATCATGATATATGATTTTGTAATATATATATATAATTTAGAATAATTATATAAAAAATTAAGAATTACATTGTTGTACTGAGGAATAATGAATAACCCAAATGAAAATGGATGTTCGGGAAGAAAACCTTTACCATATGTCCAAATGTTTTCTCAACTTGAACATAATTTACTAAATATTAAAATTAAACACCTTAATTAATTAAATCATTAGTATTTATAAATTTTTTTATTTATTATAATTTTATTATGATCTTTTATGGACATTATGATGGGTTACATGATATAATTTTATCGCTCGGGCCAATTCGTTTCCTGGGTTTTCCTGATTAGTATACTTGTATATGAGCATGAAAGTTCATATGGAGTGGGTATAACTATACATAATTTTATTTATATTATATTAATTAAAATAATGAATCTTAAATGGTTATATAAATCATTTGGTTATATTTTTTGAAGATGATTCATTATATAAAACATTATTGATAATCATTTAGGTTATTCTTGCAGTTTTTTGATCTTCATGAGCATGTTTTGTCATATGAATTAATATTATGAATATATAATTTATATATAAAATTAAATATTTTTAATACATATATTATATTATGTTTTACCCATAAAAATGTTCTCAATACCATCTATGAAGGAAAAAATGAGAACATAATTTCTTCATCCATGATGGTTGTAAATCATCACCTCACAAATGATGATTTTGATTTTCAAATAAAATCAAGTGATAGTGGAGTTTGATGAAAGATATTACATTAAATTTCTCTCATTGCTGTATATAGTTTATAATAGAGTTATCATGCTCATTTGGAAAGAGGAGGTTAGGGTAGGATAAGAAATGAAACAGGAAATTGAATGAAAAATAAAATAAAAAGAAAAAGGGTTTACCTCTTGATTTATCCCATTTGATAACATCCTTAAACAACATTTGTTTTGCATTTTTATTTAACCATAATCTTTAGAATGTGGGAGAGGTACTTGGGAAGTGGATTTTGGAGGAATTTTTTTTCAAATTCAAGTCTTAGAGGTGTGGGGATATGTGGTTGTAAGGGGTGGTATTTATAGTGAGATATAGGGGTGTTTTTTGAATATTTTATTCATTTGTTTATTATTTTTTATTTATTAATAAAAATATGTTTTATAATTACAATAAAACATATATTTAAATAATAATGGTTATTTCTATATTATTATTCTTACATCATAAATTACTCATGGAATGTTAAATTTAACCTATAATGTAATTATACCGTAAATTTCCATATTTTACACGTCACTAAAATTTGAATAATTTTAGAAAAATTTCCAATATGCATCCTATAAATATGTTGTAGAAAATAATTAAAAATTATAATCCATTTTATGAAAATAATTTTCAATAAATTTGATATTTATTTTTTCATTAAAACAATCATTTACTCGAAAAATATATATTATATATAAAACTGATTTTATAACAGATTCAAAAATTAACTGCGGTCTTATAAAATTATCCTTAAATTAAAAGAAAAAAATATTTTAATTTATTAATACATGTTATGAGAATAAATTTTCGTTGAAAACATTACATTAATTATAAAACTGTAATTAAATATTTATGACTTACAAAAATACAAACACTAAATTATTAATTTTTAAATTATTCAATTACTTATACTACGATATAATTATATCATAATTTCATTTATAAGATCCCTAAACGTTATTTATATATTCACGGGTGAGTTAACTATTCATATAGATGATTTTGTATTCAAAGGTTTCATATTACTATTCCAAAATGCATGTTATTATTTCATTGGTATAACTTCCTTGACATCTCGAAATACATATTATTTCATTTATTATTAATTTTTAAGGATTAAATTATGTTTTATAAGTGATTTTATGTGATATATACTAATTTAAATAAACATAATAAGGATTGACAGAATTTTGGGTCATTACATTATCCTCTCCTAAAATAAATTCATCCATGAAATTTTTAGAATGTTACCTCATAGTATGATTTGGTTAGTTCTTCATCTTATGTTCCTCCAGATCCCACTTCACCTATTGTTTTTAGGATTTATCTGAAGTACCTTTATGATCCAAGTAATCAGATTCCTCAAAACGCATTCCTTAGTGTCCAAAATCAACATTTTATCTTCATAATAAGATAAATCATGTTCCTATTATATTCCTTTATAAGTTAGTACATGTGTTTGGTATGACATTTAATTCTACAACAAAGGTATTTAGAGAACATTGTGTAATTTATAATGTCTATAGGATATTTAATAATGATAATACAGAGATATAATTCACCCAATAATTTCAAAATGGTTAATGCATTTGGGGATCAATTTCCCTTTCATCCCAAATCTTCTAACACACTTCAATCAAGATACATTCAAGAAAACCTAATCTCCCACTTGAAATTACAAATCCTTCCTTTGGTTATCGGCATAAATATATTTCCTCTTTTGATATGAATTTATATGGGATTGAATAGAATTTACCTTTGATGTTGTTTGCTCTATAATATCTGGGACGAAAAGATTCCTTTCACCAATATTATCTCAATAATTTGGTGTATGACATATATTCCCATACAATGATTAATATGGTGCCATTTGAATACTAAAATGAAAACTATTATTTTATGGAAACTCTACCAATGGTCAATAATGATCTCACTTACCTTGAAACTGATGTGTAAATGATCTCAACATGACTTCTAATGTTTGGATCATTATTTATGACAACCCATCAGTTTGGGGCTGACATTTAGTACTCAAATAAAGCTTAGTATCCAATGTTATTTTGAGACTTTTCCAAAAATTTTCTATAAATCGTGGATGATGATCTGAAAAAATCAAGATATTTTTTCCATTAAGTCTTATAAAACTCAATAATATAGTAATTCAAGATGAACTAGTGGAAAATACTCCCTTAAAATGAAAGAAGTATATATTTGGTATATCGATGAACAATCAACCATATTTTATTATTCATTCTTGGGGGTTTTGGTAATTCAGGGAAAAAATCCATTGTGACATCATCCCGTTTCTATATAGGAACATGAAATGGTTTCATGAATCCTCTAGGATGTTGTTTTCAGAATTTTCTTGTTCATATAATAAACATATTGATACATAATCAACAATTTCCTGCTTCTTGTCATCCCACCATAAATGTTCCTTCACATCACAATACATCATAGTGCTACCATGGGGTATAGAAAAATTTCATCTATGTTAAAAACCCCAAAAATCCCTTTCTAGATCAGGTATAGATGTGAAACAATGTGTCTTCCCAAATTTCAGAATTCCATCTTCATACATGAAGTTTACCAATATCCCAACATTCACAACATTAAATTTCCTTTTAATATTCTCATCATCGGACTATATATTGTAAGACCTTTATAATAAGGTTATTTGGGAAATCAATTGAAAAAGTAATGATGTTTTACCTTCCTTGATAATTAATATATACAGTTTTTCTATATCCATGTATATAGTGTCCTTATCAATCCGAATTTTGTTCAGAACTCCAAGATCATTCATGCTCAATGTATCTGCTACAATAGTTTCCTTCCCAGTGTGGTAATGTAACGAAACAATAATTCCTCATTAAGTAGTTCATGCCACTTCCTTTTCATCTTTTTGAGTTATTTCCTTGAGAATATATATTTCATGTTGTTTTGATTTATTTATATCTGAATTTTTTTTTCATAGAGATAGTGCCTCAATATATTTATAGAAACTATTATAGATGCCAACTCAAGATCATGTGTTGGATAGTTTTTTTCATTAAATATTAACTATATTTATTCTTGGACAATGCCTATATTGTTCTATATAAAGACATATCCGAGTCCTTTCATTGACGCATAACTATAAATCATAAATCCATCTTTTCTCGATTGTCGAGACATAATTAGAGAGGTCACCAATCTCAACTTAAATTCTTCAAAACATTCTTCAGATTATGTTTTCCATATGAAGATGACCCCCTTTTGAAAGTTCTTGGTTAATGGGTTTTCTAATTAGGAAAATTTCTGAATAATGTTCCAATAACAACAACATAAACCAAAAAAAGTATATACGTCTATAATGTTTTTTGGTGTTGGTAATTACTAAAGCCACATTCTAATAATGCGAGAAATTCTGATTTAGTACTTAGATAAAATATGGCCAAGAAAGGAACCCGATTGAGGCAAAAAAAATAACACTTACTAAAATTCCCATATAATTCATTTCTTCTAAGAGATTGTAGAACAATACTCAAGTGACATTCATGTTCTTAGTAGTGTTTAGATTATACAATGATATCCTTAATAAATTCTGCAATAAAGTAATCAAGATATTACCTAAAAGCACTATTTATTACATCGAATAAAATTGGTGGTGTATTAGTTAGTCTAAATAGAATTACTATAAACTCAAAATGTTTCTACCTGGTTCGAAATTCTAGCTTTGGGACATATTCTTTCTTCACACAAAATTGATGATATCCAGATGAAAGTTCAATCATCAATAAACTATTATGATCCATGAATTTGATCAAATAATCCATCGATAAGAGGTATGCGATACTTGATCATTATTTTAATAGCATTGATTTCACTATAGTAAATTCACAACCTTATAGATCTATATTAATTATATACAAGTAGAACAATGGATCCCCATAGAGAAACATCGTGGTGAATAAATCTTTTGTTAGTAAATTTCTCTGATAATTTAATCAGTTATACTAATTCCATAGTGTCCATTTTATAGGGGTTCTTTGGAATATATCTTTCACCAGGAATAAAATCTATAGAGAACACGACTTCCTGCTCTAGAGGATATTTGGGAAAATAATCTTTAAATAAATCTATATGTTAGTATACAATAAAAACATATTCAATTCTAATAATATTTTCCTCATCAATATATAGATTTCCACCCTCCCCAAGGATTTAAATTTTCTAGCTATTGGTGGTGGGTTTGGATAAGAGTTACCTGATGACCTTTCAGTAATAAAAATATGAGATTCTACATTGCCCAAAAAAATTGTAACATTCTTCATCTTGAAATATTGCTTTTCTTCACAATTTAAAATCAAATACATACTGTGGATTATGTCAAATTAAATGATAGGTATGATAAATAGGTCATAAACTAAATCACATTAATGTGTTATAAAGGGTACTGACGGACTCATATTTTCAACAATGATAATTCCCTTAGGAGTATAGAATAACAACACCTTTAATGAATAAAATGGTAAATGTATAATTTTTTTAGAAGACTAGGAATATAAAATAATTCAACTATCCGGAATCAAATAATGTATTGGATAATTTTTATGAAATTATTATGGTACATACCCCCCCACATAATTTGGAACATCAACCATTGCATTTTTGACACCCGAAGATTGGAGTTTCCCCCTATTACTTCTTTAGGGAATGTTTCCTTAATTGTTTGTAAAATAAATAACATTAATTTTCATCCATTTTCAATTTTATCATTTAACATTAGTACCTTCTTTCATTCCCTTGAACTCATAGTCTTAGTGTCCTTTTTATCCAAACATGTAACAAACACCCATACCCTTAATGAAATTTCCTAGTTATTTCTTCCCAAAATTATCATATGATGTTAATTCAACTTCACCCTTATTAAAATTTTCTATTTTTTTTCTAGAGTGTTTAGTATCCCTCTTCTTCACATTATTTAATTTGAATTCATATGATATCAAGAATTATATTTCTATCTTGATAGTACGTGAGACTATATCTTCATATGATGAGGAATTTTTTGAGACTAGTTTCCTTTAGAAGAATGGAATTGAACCACAAAATAATTGATGAATATTTCCCCATAGATTAAATTTGACATTTGTATAATTCCTTGAAAGAATTGTTATGTTGTATTCTTAAGTTTTAATGTTTTTATAATCTTTTGGTGGTAGACTCGGGAATTTTCTCTCCATAACTACTCCATGATCACGAGGAAAATATTTTTCTATTAAAATTAACTTAAAATACCCCCATTATATAATTTTAATTTATTCATAATCCTTTGGGTTTTTTATTAATTAACTCTATTTATCTTCATCTCCCAATATACAATAAACATCCATGAAAACCTTACCCCTTTCATTACTTCCCAAATCAAAAAATATCATCTCTACGAAATGTATACAATTCTCCACTAAAAATGTGTTATTAGTCCCATTGAATTTAGGTGAATTTTTTCACATAAAATGGTCTAAAATTTCTCCTCCATGTTTTGGATAAGTATTCTCCATTCAGGCAGATTATTATTCATAAACAGATATATTTTTCCTGGTAGAGGTATAAGTTTTTCAATACCAATCTCAATTCCAATAACAATATCATTATATTTCAAGGTAGGGAATTATCTACATGGGATACAAGAATTGATATAATTTACATTAATTCAACTAGGTTCCATTTATAAATAATGGAATACACTAGATTATGTGAGGAATCATAATGGATAATCTCAAACTAGGAAAAAACCTAACATAAATTGATATTTTATATATAAATAATATCATAATCATCCAGAATGGTTCCTTGGGGAAATATTTAATTTTAAATCCATAATAATGGTTTGTAATGAAAATCTAACTTATCATAAGAATATCCCATGGGATTTTCAATCATGGTGCATAGTAGGGCACATTGTTGTGTACCATGTTAACCAGAGTTAGGCCCAAGACACCCTGTTGGAGTTGTTACCCTGAGGTACATCTATGATAGAACCACATCCACATGAAGTATATAAACATGGATTTATTTATAAGAAGATATAGATTATAACTACCTTAAAAAAAATTATAGAATTTTATTCTAGTATTATCCTCAAATTATATATTGGAGTTATGTTCCATAATATAAGTTTTCTAAATCTTGTTTCCATTGAATTAAAAAAAATATATTTTGATACCAACTTTATAATTCCTGACCCCAGTTTCCTAGAGTGGGTGCCTTATATTAATAAATTAGTGTAATAAAAAAATCACGTCACCTAGGATGGAATAGATTTATATTTTTTGAAAACCAAAAACAATAATAAGTTTCCAATACAACTTTAAGTGATAAAGAAATATTGAGTGAAAATTGGAAACATTCATTACTCCTAGATTATCCCTACAAGCCATTTATAATATTCATCATTGTATCCTAGAAAAAATTAAGAATAAGAATATGGTTATCTAAAATTCCCAGTATGTGTATTTAATAATGTGGAAGTATAAGTAATAAGGAATAGTAAATAACTAAAAATCCACATGCCTTTAAAACATAATTATGAGCCTAATATATCAGCAATAAAAATGATTAAATAATGACATAATAAAATAAAATAAGGATATTATATTAATCTAGTAACAAAATGGACTATCAATTACTATATTAATAATGTGAGAATTCACAATTCTGGACATCATAAACATACTGTCAATGCCTCAACCAACACACCATGCATACAAGCTAAAACCAAAGTCCAGTTTGCCTCACGAGACATATCGATGAATCAAGGGGATACAATGGGCCCCAAGTATCACATTATAAGTACAATTATTTCTCAATATTAATGGGGATAAACATTAAAAAAATTTAAAAAAGTAATATAAATAAAATTCCACTATCTACAAACATAATCACTAACCATTGTGATTAGTATGGTAAATGGTATCAAGATAGAATATCAATAATCAATTGATCATCAAATATTTATTTTAATATAGTTCAGTAAATTCAAAAGATATAACCATAAATAAGGAAGATAATTCATGTTAGGTGTTGAAATAGATTAGAATAAACAAATAAAATCATCAAGAAATTATTGAGTGAAGTACCCGTTTTTACTCTTCAAAGAATAGGTCTTTTGGAAAAAATAATTTGTATTTTTAATGATTATTTGTATAGAACATGAAATAAAAAATAGAGTTTTTCATGAAATAATTATAGACATTATAAAAATAATGGTGAATTATAACGTACAATTGAAGGTACAAGAAAATGGGTATGAAATAGAGACGTCCCCTATAATCGGGGTTGCATATTGGGATGAAAAGATACATATCCTTGAAAAGAATTTATTCTCCCATAAAATAATGATGAAATTAAATAGATAAATGAGTATGGAAGATAAATATATATAATTTATAATAATTAATTATAAATAATGAAAAATTAAATTGTTGTATAGTGGAAGAAAGGATAACCTGAATGAAAACGACGGTTTAGTTAGAAAAACCGTACCATATATCCGAATGTGCTATGAACTTGACCTTAATGTCCTGTATAATCAAATTAAATCAATTAATTAATTAATTAATCAACCTTTATTAATTTATTGGATTTATTATAATTTTATTAAATTCATTTATGGCCTTTTTGATGAGTTATAAGATAAAATTTTATCATTCGAGAGCGTTTAATTCCTTGGTTTTCAGGATCTGTATTCTTGTATATGAAAATGTAAGATCATGCGGAATTGGTATAATTATGAAAAATTGAATTTATATGATATTAATGATCATATTGAAGATTAAATTGTCTAAAAATTTAATTTTTTATATTTTATGAGGATAATTCATTAAATAAAACATTAGTGATAATAATTTATATAACTTTTATTTTTTTTGATAATCACGAACTATTTTCATCAAATAAATTAATATAATGTATATATATCAGTACTATAAAATAAAATAGTTTTTTAAATATAAATTTTATTATATTTTATCTATAAAATGGTTTTATTTCCTACCTTGAAGAAGAAATTTAAGATAAAAAATTCTTCATCCATGATAGATGTAAATTAGCACCTCACAGATGATGATTTTATTTGTAAAATAAAAGCAAGGGGGGGAGTTTGATGAATGATATTCCATAAACATGATTTAATTAATGTATATAAATTATAGTAGAGTTATCATTCTCATTTAGGAAGATTATTATAGTAGAGTATATGTAATAAAATTTTTAATTGAAAGGAAAGTAAAAGAAAACGAAAGAGGATTTAACTTTGGAATTCTATTTTTTTGAGAATCTCCTTAAGGAACCTAGGTTTATTATTTTTTGAACAAAACATATTGAAAGTTGTGGAGGGACTTGGTAATGTTATTGGGTAGAATTTTCAAAAGCCTCATTTCATAGAGATGTGACAAGAGGTGTTGAGGGCTGGTATTTATAGTGGAGGAGCGGGTTTTTTTTAAAAATTTATTCAATAGTATATTATTTATTCTCATGATATTGAATATTTTTTTTAATTATCATAAAATATATTGAAATAATTATTTTATGTTAGAAATTATGGTTCTTACATCAACTATTACTCAAGAAATAGTTTATTTATCTTATAATGTATTTATACCATAAATTATTGTATTTTACTATTAAAAAAATTCAAGTATTTTAGAAAAATCCATAAAAATTCACACTAAACATTTTTCGAACCGCATAATTAAAAAATGGAAACCATTTTATAAAAATAATTTTCTAAATATAATAAATTTATTTTTCAATTAAAATCATCAATTACAAAATATAATATTGTTTTTAAAACTATTACTGATTTTATAATACATTACGAATTTAATTATTGTCTAATAAAATTTTCCTTAAATCATAAGACAAGAAAATGTAAATTTTTTAATATATTTTGTAAAAATAAATTTTATTTGAATTCATTTTATTAATTATAATATTTTAATTACATATTTATTACTTACAAAAATACCCAAACTAAATTATTTAATTTTTAAACATTCACTAACTTATACGATGATCTAATTATATCACACTTTCATTTATAAGATAACTAAATATTATACAATCATGGGTGTGGTTAATATTCATTAGGTTGATTTATTATTCAACATGGTCATATTATTATTCCTACGTTCATGTTACAATTTCATCGATATAGGAACTCTAACATCTAGAAAAACCTCTATTTACATTCATTCATCATTCATAAAATTTTAATTGTTATCTAAATGTTATTTTATGTGATCTATAATAAATGAAATAAAAATAATAATGTAAATCTCCTTGATAGAATTCTGGTTCAGTACATCATGTGAGTGATCATTCCTATGTTTTTTATGTAAATGAATTTTTAAATGTTTAAAGAAATGGGAATTCCATTAACATTAAATTTTGATAGAAAAACAATTTAATTTATTATATTAATTTTTATTAGTCATGGATATTTTTTGAAATAGAATAATCAGTGTATGTATATGAATATAAAAATTAACTTGGTTTTTTTATTTTATTAATGTTATTAATGAATATTGTTGATAACTATATTTCATATAAGGATATATTTAAATAATATTTTTCTGGATTATTTTATTGAGTCTTAATGATTACTATTGGGATTCAATAAAATTATATTGTAATTAAGATGATAATATTTAATGGATGATTGTATATACATGGAATAACAACTCACTTAATGGGAACATAATTTTTTTAATATTCCAAGTCTACTTTCAAAGATAGATGTGAATTATTATATGTATTTTCTTATGTAACATATCATGTTTTGATATGGGTGTATAAAATATTTCATTGGTTATATATAAAATAAAAGAATATTTTTCCAAAGAAAATATTCTGTACACTAGTGTTTTTGAGTTACATATCCTTTTTATGTTTAAATATTTATGGAATACATTATTTTTAAAACTAATTGGGTTTTTAATTTTATGATTATATTTCATTGAGTCGCTATTTTTATAATGAAATAGTATTTCCTGGTTTTTTGTTTCAATTTTATTATTGTGGGGAGATGGGGAAATGGATAAAATATTTTTTTCATTATATTTTAAAGGAATTATTTTTGTGATAGATGATATGTTGGGAACAAAATCAATATTTAAAATGTTTTTTCAATGATAGATCATTTTTTGAGGAAATGGAATTCTTATCTATTGGTGATTTTTTAGATTTGTAAAATGGAAATGGGTGAATAGTTTTTTTTTGAAAAAGATGTATTTCACCATCATTTTTCTATAGAAAAGAATTACGACCCAAAAATATCTATATAAAAATTTCCTTTTAAATAGATATGTTTTATATTTTGGAATATGGTATTGTATCAATCAAATCAACCATGTAAAAAACAATACATTATTTCATCAATGTAAAAATATTGATATATTGAATAAATATAACCCATAAAATTCTAATTATCAAAATAGGATAATGAACATAGTTAATTAAAATAAAATTTATTTAAAATTTTTTTTAGGATGTGGTTGAATAGAAATATAACACCCACATCAAGAATTGCAGAAATGATTTTTTATTTAAGTTAAATTGTATGCAGTTGAATTCCCTCTTAAAAAATTAATGAAAATATGAAATACAATATGGAAATATAAAAATAAAATAAATAAAAAGTAATAAAATTATAATAAAATGTGTATTAAAACAAAACATGTAAGAAAAATAGAAATAATAAAACTAAAATGTTGAGATATTATCTTAAGGAGATTAATAAATTGATAAATTAAATTATTTCAATATGATAAATAAATAAAGTATGGAGAAATAAAATAAGATATCACACTATTAATGAGGTTTTAAAATATCTAAATTATGATCTCCTAAATATCTCACCTCAATATCTAGTGGATTTTGTCAAATATATTCCTTTACTTTAGCAGTATCCCAAAAACTCAAATGTTTAAAAAACTATGGGTTTTAGATTTTTCGATAAAATGTGGAATAAGAAACTTTGTTTTTTCAGTTTTTCCAAAAAACCTAAGAGAGAGAAAAATTGTATTTAATTATATTTGATGAACCTAAAGAATTATCTCTTTATATTAGTTGTTTTATAAGAACCCAAAGAGAGAGAAAAAGATATATTTACATAGTGATAGTTCTTTAAATAAAATATCACAATTAAATTTAGATGATATAGAAATTTATAATTGGGATAATTATAGAGAGAGAAATCAATTGGAGATTAATTAATAATAATATGAATACAAATATATCTCCATATGAAGGTTAAAAGTATCCATTTATAATTTATAATTTCACTATATCAATGATTTTTACAATTTATCAGTGTTATTACTTTCTATGCATATAAAGGAAACTATATAAATCCAATTGGGTTTCATGGATGAGATATAGGATTAAACATATGAAATTATCCACTAAATACCATCATAAATGCATAATTTGACTTTCTAGATGAGATCCATCAACAAGATTTGTAATTCCACTAGTATGCTAGTGATACCATTGTTGGTGTACTCGATATTTAATCCTTAATTTGGAAGCTACATGATACCAATGGGTAGCTAGTGAGTTACCTAGAGTTTTGGTAGTGATGACCACCACCGACTTCTATCCAGTGATAGCCATCTAGGTAACAGATGACGACAGACTAAGGAATAATCTCCCTTGGTCTTCTTTATTCACTATTAAGCCTTAAATATTTCCAATGTCAACCTAAACTCATTCATAAAAATAAATACTTAAATGAAAAATAATTTTTAATTTTAGTAAAATTTAATATTTTTATTATCTTTTAATCAATCATAAGAGAGTGAGATATAATAATCTTACAATTGTTTCTAATAAGAAACTCTTGGAATATACCAAATAAAATTCCAAAATGAATTTAAATATTTCTTAATTACATTCAAATAATATGGTTAAAAATTTTAATTATTCAAAATATTAAAATATTTGAGATGTATAAAAGATAAATTTCTCATAAAACAAAAGAACCATATACTAAACAAATATCACCCCTTTTTTATTATAAAAAACGACACAAAATCATTATTATATAAAAAATGGTTATTATATATAGATCTATAAATTAAATTTATGATTTGAAATATAAAAAGTGAATTTAAAATTGAAAAATATTTCAAAAAATGAAAATTAAACTAATTAATATAGGTTAACAGTGCATTATGAAAACGATTTTTTCGAATATGAACATTTTAGAATATAGGAAAGAGTCCCCAAATTAATTAATTAAAATAGACAGACACATAAATTCAATAGGTAAATGGAAAATCCTTTAAATGAATGTTTTATAAATGGAAATAATTATTAAAATAATAAATTTAAATGAAAATTTGATATTAAAATGTATTATAAATGTTAATTAGGATTATGTGAACAATATCAAGGCCATTCCCCAATAGTGTTAAACTAGGTGTAATGTAAAGAGCCACTTTTCGTGCATATAGTGATTATTTGTTTAAAATTGATTGCAACTTATCAAGGTAATAATATATTTTACATTTTATGATAAAATCAAATCTTCATATTCATTTCCAATCATGAAATTAATTTCTAGGAATACTAATTTATTAATACAATTTATATACTATTTTAAATAAAATCCAAATATAAGATTTTATCTATTTTTAAATAAAACAAATCTAATGAAATATATATGATAAAAAATCATCTATTTTCTCCATTTCATAAATAAAAAAATTACAACCTTATTGAAACAAAATCATGAAAATGTGTTTTATGGATAGATAATTAAAAAAAATAGATAATTAATCAATAATAAAATATATATTCAATGTTATAAATTCATAATAAATATAATTGAATTTAAAAAGATGGTATCAAGATTATAAAAAGAGATAAAAGAGGAATTATTTTGGAAAAATATTAATTTTAAAGTAAAAAATAATGAATTTACATCAAGGATATGAGAGTGAAGGTAATATAATAAATAAATATATTTATAATTAAGATCAATAAATATATGTCTACAGTTTTTTCAAACAAATATAAATGATAATTGAATTCGTTTTCAAGTGAAAAAATCCAAAAAAACCCCAAATTTGAATATTGAAAAATATTTTCAAAATAAAAAAGGGTCAAAATACTATTTTATAGGTTATATGGAAAACAATTCCCTTTAAAAATATTATAAAACTGCTCCTCCTTCAAAAAAACATTATTTATCATTAAAACATTAAATACAATGAAACACATTTACAATATTTAATTCTTGATAGATAATCATATTGAGATATCAAACTACATTATAGATTGATAATTTATTTTTACGATGAATTCACCACATCTTTTGTCGATAAAGTACAATTGTTTCAACCTATATGATATCATAAAGAAGTTATTTTTGTTATTAATATTTTGTGCCTAAAAATGATACATGACAATGTATTGGTAACCCAAACATGTTTTTTACCCGATTTCCTACAACAAATATTGGAGATAAGATTTATATATTATTGTTTCCCTTATATTATTTTTTTCAATTGACCTCATAAATAAGAAGACGAAATTGCGGAAAATAATTACAAAATTAGATTTGGGATCATCCATTTAAAAAATTGGTAATTTGAAAAAAAAATTGAGATTTAGAAAAAAAATCTATAATTAGTTCTAAAAAACTATAGCCCAAATTTATATTGGGATATTGATTATAAAGGGTGAATTAAGAAACTGCATTTTTATCTCTTTTAATTGAGATTCTAAATATTTAAAATTTGGTTGCTTGTGTTATTTCAAAGCTAAAAAATCTTTTTTTATAATGGTGATCATTTTGATTTGAAATTTTATATTTTTTATTGAGAACATTTTTTATTCACTTTTTGTAACATTTTATTTAGAAATGATTTGATAAAAATATTCTATAAAATAATCATGATTTAATTTGTAATAGGATCAACTGGAAGAGATTGAATTAGAATGTTAGGAATAGGTAGATTTTATTAATGTCAGATAATTAACATAATCAAATACCTCAATATTAACCATGAGTCGTTTTTCACTTCAATCACACGACTTTTATGAGGATATTGAATAATACTTACAATAAAAGTAAAAAAATTATGGGTTTTATTTCCTTTTATGTTTTTCATTTTAGGAAAGTGTAAAGATACCTTATTGTGTCTATTTTCATTATAAGGATAAAAACTAATCACTTGTTCCCCATTTTTTATTTATATATTAATGGAGTGAGAGGATTTATTTGTATTCATTATTATTATTTCAATTTCATGATCTTCTATTTAATATTTTTATCATCATTGTATGACTACTCTTCTTCAATATCATTAGAAAACAATTATAAATTTTCATATTTCTCTTAATTTTCATCATTTTTTTCTTTAGTTGATTGATTATTCATGCTGATTTCATACAGCATTAGGGATCTAATTAAATATTCATGTGAGATATTTTTTATTACATTTACCTCATATATAGATTTCACTATTTATTCCCACGATCTTTGTAAGTCATAAATAATTTTATTTACTAAGGTTTCCGTAGAAATGGTGTTAATAAGATGTTATTTATGGTCATAATCTTAAACATATAATAAAATAGATAATTTAAACTAAAATTTAAAATGTAACAATACCAAGTATATTTTGGGTTTATAGTTTTAGATAATTAATATAAACTTATAAAAAGTATAACCACCTATTAAAAGTTTAAATTAAAAAAAATAACTATTTTTCCCATAAAAAAATGTAATTAAAATAAAATAATAATTATTTTGATGATAAATCTTTCAATTTTTTTATTTATAATATCCTTGTCCATACTCTTTCATAAACCCCTATATAAACATTTAAAATACATGATATAACCACAATAATAATATTGAGTGACCAAAAAAACAATAAATCAAATAATCTATTGAAAACCATGAAATCCCAGGAAATATTTACCTTTATCTCAGTATCATTTTTTAAAATGAAATTATTTATTTGTACCTAAAATCAAACACTCTTTTAGATGAATGAAAATCATTAAAACCCATAAAAATAAAATTAATTTTCTTTTTGGAAACATAGAGAATCCAATTCATAAAACAATTTCCAAAGAATTTTGATTATAGGAACCATATAGAAAAATTACAATATTATTGTAACATAATTCATTAGATAACTCTCAAGGGAACCCCATAATATAACCTCTAACGAGATTAACCATCATTATTTTGTCAACGCAATGGTATAGCTTGTAATGTGGTCACCCAATGCACATTGGGCCATCCCATCAAACAAGCTATAATAGGATCACCTTGATATATCTATCCCACCCCATTACATAATTTGTAACAGGATATCTCAGTGTTGTCTTAGGCACCCCATCATATATTCTATAATGGTATCACTCAGCCTTATCTGGGACATCCCATTGTATAAGATGTAATGTGCTCACCCATATCTATTTGGGAAATTTTATCATATAAGCTATAAGATGATAACTAGATACTATCTATTCCACCATATCATGTAATCCATAATGAGATCACCCGATTCAATATGGTAAACCCCATTATATAAGATACAATTGGATGATTCGACGTTATTTAGGCCCACCCATTTCTCATGTATAATTATCATATAGCAGATTATAAATATTTTTTTTTACCATTTCACATTTTTAAAATAAATAGGAAAAATAAAATCACTTTTAGATATAAAAATGGACATTAAAATCATATCATTGAAGTGAGAGTTAATAAATTGAATGAGTTATGTGTATTGATATTAAATCCATATAAAATAAGTGGAAATAAAACATAAGATAATATAAAAGTTATTTCTAACATAATTTTAGCATAACATAAACAATTATGTATAATTTTTTTACAAAAAATAAAAATTGAGTTCATAATTCTATATTACACATTGTAATTAGTTTAATCGTATGTGTTATGAATCAATACCTTTAAAATAATTTAATATCCTGTTAATATAGAAATTCATGACATGTCAAGGGGGAATTATATACAAAAAATTAAATAATATATTTCCATGTCATGAAAGTATGCCTCATAGAAATGAGGTTGGTATAAACATCCTTACTATATTTTGGTAGCATATTTATGGTACACAACATTTCATTAAATGGTTTAATCTGAGAAATTTTTTTCATCCATCATTTAAACACCAAAAACACAGTAAAAAGGTTGTGGAAAATAAATTCCAATAAGCACGATTTTGAAGTCAAACATATAATATAAATAAATATCATGAATATAAATGAATATAGTGGAGGTATATGGGGTTCCGTACCAGGCATTCAAAAGATTCATATGCAACATATTAATATACTTTTAAATATCACCTCCTTTAAAGATCCATTAATGAAGTTTTAATTGGAATTTAGGTTATACAAAGAACAATTGGATATGGGGAGAGTGGGAAAAAGAGGGTTTGGAAGATATTTGAAGAGATCCACATTGTGTGAAGATAATTGTGGTGGTGATGAGGGGAATTTATTCTTGAAAAGTGGTTGGTTTAAGTGAATAAATAATGATTATTTTATATTTAAGGCCATATTTATTTGTTTGAAACTAATTCCAAATATTGTTATTGAAAATTAATGGTATAATGTATGTTTATGGTTGAGAGACACAACAACAACCCATTTAATTCGGTATTATTAGGTTTTTTATTCCATTATCCTTAAAATTTATCCAACTACCATATTTAACATAAACTATAGTGAATCTTATTTTACCACAATGAATTTTGTTATGATAAAAATTAAATGGACATTCTACTGGGTTGGTAAATTATGAATTAAAACATGGAATCTACACAATCAAATTCAATACATACAATTGGAATCATTAAATATAATGAAAAACTCTCAAATATGACCAAAAGCAGGTTTCATGAATTGTATTTTATAGATGTAGATGTTTCTATATTAAATCTAGAATTAATAATAATAATTATAATAAGCTAAATTAATTTTTACTGAAAAAATATATTGAATTATTTTAAAACATTACACATTAGGGACTATTTTAGTTAATTAAAAAGGATATCAGTGTACTTTAAAATAGTTTTCATAAAAATCTTGTTTTTAAACCCAAAAAAATTATTCTTAAAATAAAATATAAAGTTGATTATAAAGAATTTATATGGGTTATATATGAGAAAATAGTACTTATGATTCATGAAAGAATATTCAAATTATAGTTGGAATTTAAAAATTGATTAATTTTATGAAATTAAATTGCAATTTTACAAAATTTGAAGTTTAAATATTCACCTAAGAATAGAAAATTTCATAAAATTACCCAAATTTCACTATAGGATAATGTTGAAAAGATGAATTCAAAAATTAAATTCATTATTTTAGAGACTCGTTTTTTCCTTATTAGATATTGAAATATTTCTATATATATTTCCATATTTAGGTGTGGAGATTGAGTGTGGTTCCACGTACCTGTAATCAAAGAATTAAATGAATATAAATATTAAATATATTTTTTATATTTCACATGAAAATTTTCATAAAACAAATTGTGTGAATATTAAAATGAATGTTACTTTGGATATATAAGACCGTGTTTGAGTCTATAACATGGTGTTTACCATAGGTGTAACATAAAATTGGTCGTATCGAGGCATTCCGACTCTTAACTTGTTGGTGGTACGATTAGTAGATTAATTAATTAATTAATTATTCATAGATATAAATGAAATTTCTAAAAATGAAACAACAGGTATAGTCCTATTGTTTTATCCTGATAGACCATTGGAGGATTCAATAACTCATTATTGATCTTTCAAGGGTGGAATTTAATCGAAGGATGATGAAGCACTAGATCAGATCTGATGATGATGATTTGAATGAAAAGACATCCATTGATCCTTGTAGGGAGTTTTCATTGATGAGGAATAACACAATCTCCATGAATGACTCATTATTTTGTGTTTCATTAGATATTTTTAAGTTGATTGAGTATATTGATCCCATTTATCGATCAATTCCATTTTTGGCCTAAGAACATGCCTTTATGCCAGATTTAAATTTGTTTCTAACCATGGTATGAACATTTTTGTTCATTGTCCAAGAAATCTTGGACAATGATGTAAAACAATTATTGTGGTTCTTTTCCCTCAAATATAATTCATGTTCTGCACTAGTAGGACCTCGTGGTCTTGGTTTGACATTGTCGAGTGGTATTGATCATGATCAGACCCCCCGAAATCGTAACAAATTGACGAGGGAGGAACAAATCGACATAATGAGGATAAATATGGGATGTTTGTAAGGATTGGGTGATATTTTTGACAATAATAGATCTAATCAATGGTTGTTGAAGGATAATTGTGGTAATTAATTCTCTATTGACATTTTATGAACAATGGATAATGATTCATAGTGAACGACGACTATAAATGATGATTTTTGGATAGATCCAAAAATTTTGGTAAGAGAAATGGCTAAAATTGAATCTAGACTATTAGATTAATGAAATGATGACCAAATCAATATTTATGTGAATACTAGATAACACATGATGTACAGAGATGAAAAAATTACGTGTATCCCATTAATCAAGGTAGCTAGGGGTTTGGAAAATGTTATGGATGACACAACTTGTAGCCCTCTCACACGCCATGTACCCCTTCCACAAATGGGGAACCCATGTAATGGATCAAACATGATGGATCCCATATGGATTATAAGACCAGGTACATGACATTGTACCTCAGAATATGGACATGTGGTTTTTGATATGGACACATGTGTGATACACGGACACGACGTCCACTATATAGACAAGGCCCTATCCCAAGTCACGTGGAAATGTTTTTTAGTACACCTACATGGAGTGTAATCTTACATGCCCGGAAGACATGTTATGGTTAGGGACATGACATGGCGGTGGAGCGGGACTACACACTGTGTGAGTCCCATCATACACTATATAAACATTGAAATGTTTTTAATAATCTTCAATGATCTGTATATCCTTTGATTGGACTTTGATTTGGGGCTGTGAGTAGCCTATATTTAGTGTTTTTTATATAGAATATGATGTCTCCCTAATTTTTGTAATTTAATATATTATTTAAAATGGTCTTGGAACAATAATTATTGATGTGATACTCGATGACTGTAATGATTAGGAGGGATCAATGAAGGCTTATTACTGAGTGGAACCACCCTGTTGGATAGGGTGTGAGTTCATGATGACCGGAGTGGATCCCCACTATTCGACCATGATGTAGGTCCTATAAATTATTATTGGAACACTAAATCAGTATTGGCATATGTCATGTATAGAATCCTTCGTTGTGGGACCCCCTATAAGATAGTGTGTGGGTCCTTGATGAACAGAGTGAAACACCTATTGTATTAGGGCACATGTCCTCATCTTCTATGTGGAATCCCCCTACTATATAGGGTGTGCACCCTCAATGACAAGTGTTTAACCCCCCCCCCCCTGTGTTTTAAAATGGAATGATACATATATTGACAACCACTGGGTGGAACCACCAATCATTATAGGGCACATTTCCTCGTTGATTTGAGTTGAACCCCCTTTCAGCATGGACACATGTCCTCTATTGATACATACCAAGTGGAAACCCCTATCATCATAGGGTACGGGTTAGTGAAGACTAGAGTGGAACCCCGCCCCCCCCCCCATTTTAATGGTTGTGGTTCCTCTATGAATAATTTCAGAGTGGAACCCCCCTCACATAATTGGGTTCAAGTCTTCCACATTATGTTTTTGACCCCCCGACTGTATGAAACTGTGTCTCAGAATGGCTTGAATCAGATGATTACTTTTTGGAATACATCTGATATGATGTGAATCATTGAGATGCTTTTGGAACTACTGGTTACTCTTATTCTTGGTATGATATGTGAGATACATATGCCATTACTCTATCATTTGGGATCACTTGACTGTGTGTGTGTGTGCGTAGATATATATTCTTCTGTATCTATACAAATAGATTTTGTGAAACTCCATCCAGGAGAGGCAAATACGCATGAGTTATGAAACAGGATTTCAATTTTTATAATATTATTTTTTAATGAGTATACTCTCCTACTAATGGTGTTGAATAATCAACATGTTGTTTATCTACTCACCATTTTGATCCCATTGTTCTTGTATGAGGTTACTTCTACTCTTAAATTAGGTTAAACTATTCTCTTTGACTGTATCTTGCGTCTAGTATCAATCAATTCAGGTTGTATCTCTTAATACCCCCCTTTATCATTCTTTTTTTCTACAGGATGTGTATATACTAATTGCTCTATGGTATTGTCCCAAACATTTTTTGTCTTATGAAGATGACATAATGGTCAACAATGAGTTTAAACAAGCTTATGGATACATGGTTGTAGGGACCATATACGGTGGTCATAGGATGGGATTCAAGGTTCAAGAGATCTCTGTGGCTTACTTGTCTATTTTATCATAGGTTGGGACATATTTTTGGTTCAAAATTTATTTTTCCCCTTTTCTAGTTTACACTACAATACTACTGTACTATCATGAGGTTTCACATGCGTGGTTTTTCCTTCATCTTTTTGTTTATTTTAATTTTACTCCATCAACACTTTTTCAATTGACATTGATGTGTCTACATGAATACAAGTATATTGGAAAATTCCTCCCTAATTTAGTTATGCCTTTGGAGCATACCTCCACATCATGGCCTATGGAGGTGTTCTTGGGGAAGTTTTGTCTCAAGAATCAGATTGGGTCAGGTCGTGATAGATTGGCATCAAACACGGTTCATATCTTGGAATGTTGTTCGGAATAGCCCCCTTATGAGGATTTAGTTCGTATTTATGGAAAAAAATGTAAAAGTGTCTTGAGTGAATATCTCAATTCGAGGAGTTTACTAATCGTGGAGTTAGTGGACATATCCATTCACTAGGACAATGAAACCATTCATTGTAACTCTACATACGAAGGCATTGGTTTCAAGGATCAATGCTATATACATCACATTGGTCTGAGTCTTTGACTACCCATATTGATTCAACTCCTCATTTCAATTATAAATGTATAAATAATAACATGACCATTGTATGTATCAATCAATTTGGAGATGCCTCTATGATGACAACCATCCAGGATACCATCTTTGAATCGTGATGACAATCTGATGAGTGACAAGGCCTCAGTTCAATGTCCAACCTGTGAGCACCTTCCTCTTGGTGGGAAGGTAACATCACATCCACCTATCGAGAAGCATATTATTTGAGTAAAGAAGGTTGAGGATGTGAAAAATCACCACACACCAAATCAGTTCTATAACTAGAGGCCATTGAGGTTCCACGATGAACCTATCTCCATGGAACTAGAGGTTTGGGCTGATTCATGGATCTATTTTTTCATAATAGTAAAGATCCTTACCAAGTAGATTGTTTCACTTGATACCATAGATATTTATAGAATATTGGTCAGTATTAGTGGTACCAGAAGAGAAATAACCTATATAGAGTGTTTGTTGTAGGTTCTTAAAATCCATGATCAGCCATGGATCATGTCAATACAGACTCCCTTCTCATATGGATGTGGAAAGGCCCAATCCTATGTCTTGGACATCCCACAATGATATGACCCTTTTGATGGTGATACTCGGGGTGATACCACTCCAGGATGGCGATGGGTTTTAGTATTGTCCTATGATGGAGTTTTTTGTGTGCAATTATATATGAAATGAATATGGAAAATCCCCCCCCCCACCACCAAGAAGAAACCCTTTGACATGATTCATAACTATGAGGGTGAGTTAGTGATGCCTAAAGTGGATAGTATCATGGTTTTGTTGATGATTCCATTACACTCATTTGTTTAGGATGTGTGGATTTGATGTTGTGTTAGATCATGCCTTGGTTGATGAGAATATGAAGGAATATGAAAATACAAGATCTCTTACAGTGGGACTTCTCACCAGAAGGCTCGATTGGGGTTCAGGGTACCACCTATGTCATTACTACTTCATATGGAGTTGTTTTCAAAGATTTAAAAGACATTTATTCTATATGCACATCCCCTACATCATACATAGTGATACGAGAGGATTCCTAATTACTCAAACCTGAATTTCGAGGCCACACATATAGGACTAGTGGCGGCATGTTCCTGCTGATCAGATGAACTTACACTATGAGGGGAGACGACCTAACACAAAACCCTTTTTGTAGTGGAAGTGAAACCCTAAAGGGTTTTCCCCAGTATGGATATGCCTTTTCCATCTTGGATTAGATTCATTCTACCAGTGAGTATGGTAGTTCATCTGAGAAATGGGATGGTTTTTTCCCCCACGAGGAGGAGTGATCCCCCAGATAAAGTAGGATGGGAACATTCAAAGGTGGATAAAGATGATTTATGAGTTGTCTAGTATTACCCTCATAATAATGAAGGTTTTGATAAATATTCTCCTCTCTAATGATGGTTGGGACTGACGAAGTGATGAGTGAATCTCCCCAACCATGAGATGTCCCCCATCTTATACATATAGTTGGGATGACCCAATGCCTGTGTAATCACAATGGATGACACCATGGGGCATTGAGATCAAGTGGTGTGAATCAAGGTTCTACAAAGGTAGTTTATAAAACGTCCCAAATTTTTAACATGGGTATACCTATATTGATCATTAAAATGAAAAATGGGATATTACATATTTTAACGGATTATCGTCACTTAAACTGGACTACAATAAAGAAAAATTACCCATAGTTGAGGATTGATGACATAATTGACCAGTTGTGAGGCTTGAGATGGTTCTTGAATATAAATATCTATTCTAGATACTACCATTTGAGGGTTTTTTAGGAATGAGACAATTGTCGAAGATCAATCATTGATCCAGCTACAACTAGTTCTGGGTTTACAGGGATGGTTTTTTCAAATATGGAATTATAATGACACTATATACAATATAATGTTCTATTGATTTTATTTGGTGTGAAAAATTCCCCTCCATGTTTATGAGTTCTATGAAACGGGGTTTTAGCCGTATTTGGACCTATTTGTGGTTTTCTTCATCGATGACGTACTCATCTACTCAGCATCGGAGGAGGAACATGCAGAGTACTGGAAGATGGTCTGAGTTTTTCATTGAGATCACCAGCATTATGGAAATATCTTGAAGTTATATTTCTATAAATATGAGGATCACATTATAGTGAATTTTATTTTTGAGTATGGTTTATTCATTCACCCATCAATGATCTATTCAGTGCATTCTTGAGAGCCACTGAAGAGCATGTCAGAGGTGCATATATTTATTGGCATGATAGGGTTGTACATGAGGCATCTCGAAGAATTTTATAGAATTGAATCCACTTTGACTGATCTGAAATTGAAAGGTAATATGTTTACCTTGATGGAGTTATTATAGAGTGTTGACACTACCACAAGAATTAGTTGATTTTTTATTGTATTGTGATTCTTTAAGAGTAGATCTCAGATTCATATTGAAGTAGCAGTATGCAGTAATCAAATACAGGTCATGGTAGTTACTACCCCATAATAGGAACTATAAAACTCAAGACCTATAGCTTCACATTAGAGTTTCTTCTTGTATTTTTCTGAGGAAATACCTTTTGGGAGAGTTATTTTTAGTTTACTGTGTCCACCAGATACATAGGTACCTCTTCCCACAATTGGACTTGAACTTGAGACTATGTCACTGGTTGGATTTACTAGAGAATTATGACATAAATAAATTAGCTAATCTATGAAAGGCAAACCTGGAAGAAGATTCCCCTAACATGATGTCCCAGGCTCGGTTCATGTAACAGTATTTAGAGCAGTTTTACTCCTTCTCGATGTACTTGGTAGTGCATGAGGGTACAAATTTTTCGTAGTTGATGGTGTTGAATCCGCAACTTCACTAGATTGTAAAAGATTCCTAGCATTGAGGAATCAACTATGAGGAATTTTGTGTCCCAATATCAATGGGGCCTCACCATATGGATATTTTAAAGGAGGTAATGCTCTCATCATTTTTCAGGGATGGAAGATTGTGCTGATCATGATGCTGGATGTGGTGATGTGGGAGGTCCACAATTATCTCAGAGGTATATATCATTGTTTGTGAAAGTTTTAATGATATCTATAGTGGCGGTATTGGTGGTCCTACCTAAGATAAAATTTATATTTTTTCATTTCCAGCCTCATTTTTTAGTAGGTGAAGGTTTCACACCTAGATCCAGTAAGTTTATTGTAGCCCATGATATCACGGAGTGTAATTGGTATGACATATCCATGGACTTTGTTATGAGGAATCCACGCATAGTGAAGATGCATGATTTCATCTGTGATAATTTTGTCCGACTCAAAAAGTCAACACACATACTTGTTATCGAGGATCCGATTTACTTAGAGATTTAGGGGAATTTTTACACATGTGATATCATTCTTTTTTAGGGGATACACTCAATGATTTCTTCTGATTTTGAAGTTTTGTTATGTGAAGATTATGGGGGAGGAATTCATGAGGCATGATAGACGCAAGTAAGGATGAGAATACCCTTTCACCCATACACATATGGGAATATCGAGCGCAATATACAAATACAGAACAATATGATGAAGTATTATGTGGTATGAAATGGTCAGAGAAAGTAGGATCACTAGCCCTTACTATTGTTTTTAATGACAAAAACTACCAATCAAAATTAAGAATGAAACATTTTATGGCCCTTTATGGGAGATGCTACTTTTCACCCATGTACTAGACAATGATCGGAGGTATATCACATATGGGACTAGATATGGTTCTGATGATGAAAAAGATAGTATATTTCATCTATGAGTGGATGAGAATAGACTAGACATATATATGTATTATTAAGATCACCGTCATAGTCCCATGGAGTTTGAGTAGGAAAGCCACTTCTTCCTAAGAGTCTCCCCACGATGATAATTGTCATTGTTTAAATGTGGAGTAAAGCTATCTGGGATGTTCATTGGGCTATTCAAGAACTTTCTATGGTTTGGGGAGGTCTCTTACCACCTCTCCTAACCCACAATGCTATAGAGGGTTCATGACATCTTTTATGTGTCACAACTGAGAAGATATGTGCATGACCATATGCATGATATCAATTAGGGTGAGGTTGAAATTCAGGATGGATTCAACTTTTTAAAGATCATAGTGGAGATCAAAGATCATTATGAGAGGACCCTGTGTGGATAGACCACTGACTTTGTTCGCTAGTTATGGTAGTATGAGAAGGTGTCAGAGAGTTCTTGGGGTGGGAGAGCTATGTGTGGGCTTAATATCCTGTGTTTTTTTAATAATTGCTTCTTTTAGGGGAAGAAAATATTAAATTAGGGAATTATTTATAGATCAAATTTTTTCCACATAATACATTGAAATATTTATATATATGTTTCCAGAGTTAGTTGCTAAGATTGTGTGCGATTAGAAGGCAATATGTGCCCAAACATAATTTTACAATAATCTAGAAAACATTGTTCATACTAATCATGAAAATTTTCCTAAAGAAATTCAGATATCATTTAAAAGAATTCTTGGATTAGAAATCTGATAGCAAAGTTGAGTCCATAAAGTGGGATTTCAAGTAGGTGGGACACAAAATGGGTTGGCATAGGGAGTTTGGGCTCCTCTCTTTTTGGCGGAACATTTAGTGAATTAATTAATTGATAATATAATTCGGTCATTAATTTTAGATAGAAATTAATTTAATATGAATTAATATACATAAAGAATAAACTAGGGTTATTTGGATAAAACATGGGAGTATTCCAAAGCTATTTCTTCATCCTTTTTAGTGGAATCACATCAAATGATGAAGGAAATTCGGATCAAAGCATAAAATGAAACAACAAACACAAATAATTCCTTAAATCATTGGTGGTTGATTTCATAGATGGCGAAAGATCATATATCAATATAGGGATCATTATCATTTGGTTTATTCCATTATGATTTAATTGATTGATCATATCGATCCCATCAATCGAACTATGCCAATTGTGGCATAATCATGCACCTCAGTACTGTATTTAAAATTGTTTATGATTTTTTTCTATACCTGGTATCATATTTCTTTTTCATTGGCCATGAAATATTTTCAATTGTGGTAAAAACCATTTTATGTTACATTTCTTCCAAATCTTCTTCAGTTTCTTCACTATTATAACCCTGTGGTCCAAGTTTGGTATTGTTGGTTCGCATGGACCCTAATCAAAACCCCAAAATTGAAATGGATCAATGATAGAGGCATGAATAAATGTAATGGGAATAGATATGAGTTATGTTTGAGGAATTTGAGATATATTTGAAAAATACAGATTGAATCCATTATCTTGGTTGGTGTGGAGGCATACAAAATGCTTGAAAGACATCCATTGAATAACAAAGACCGATTCCAAATGAATGATGGTCAGAAACAATGATTTTTGGTTAGATATCAAAATCACATAAGGAGATAGGGAAAAAATATAAGCTAAAATATCAAATTAATGGAGTGAATATTGGATTCGGATTTTGGTGGAGACCCCGACTACATGACATATACACCATTGAGCGTGGAAGCTAGGGTTTGGGGAAAGGTATGGATAGAATGTAGTCTATCCCTATCATGTGATTCATACCCATTCCATGAATGTAAAACATGTATAATGGATCCTCCGAGAGGGATAATGTGTGGATGTATATGGCCAGTTAAATGAGTGTATACTCTATTATACGGAGACATGGTTATGTTCATGGACACTGGATCAGTAAACGGATACATAATCCATTACACAGCCATGGCTAAAGGGGAATGAACATGTCCCAGGTAGCTTGGACATGTCGTATAGTAAACCAACAAGATTTTTTATCCTACAATGTCGAGAGATGTGTGGTGATTTGGGAAATTAATAAGTGGTAGAGTGGGACCACATACCATGTGGGTCCCATCTCATGTAGTGTACCCCTTGACCTCTTTTGAGGAAATTTCCATTTTTGATATATCCTTTGTTTATACTATGATTTTGGCCCATGAGTAGCCTTTATTGAGTGTTTTTTCATGTAGAATGCAATTGTTACCTAAGTTACGGATTTCACAATATGATATAAAATGTTATTGGTACAACGTATATTGAGCTATTAACCTATGATAGATGTTATTCATGGGGATCACCCTAGGATTATTTCTAGGTGGAACCTCCCTATGGAATAGGGTGTGGGTCCTTGATGACTATAGCAGAACCCCGATGTCACACCGGTGCATGGTTCATCGATATTTAGATTGGAACCTCCGTAAGAATGGATGCATGTCCCCTACAACAACCATCCTAGTAGAACCCCCTATTGGATATGGTGTAGGTCCTCGATGACTAGAGTGGATCACCCTGTTGTACCAAAGTCATGGTTCCTTGACATCAAAGTAGAACCCCCTTATCAGATAGGGAAGATGTTCTCAATTACCATACCAAAACTCCACAATTTCACAGGGATGTGATTCCTCTATGGATACCGAATTAGTGGAACACCTATCAAAATTGGGCATGGGAACTAGATGAATAGAGTGGATCCCTCGTTATCATGTACGTGAGTCCTCTATAGATACATACTAAGTCAAACCCACTATAATCATACGGTGGGGTTCCTCACTGATTATAGTGGAACCCACCATTGCCATGGAAATGAGTCCTCTAAAGATACATATCGAGTGGAAGACCCCTAAATTTACTAGGGTTCATCTCTTATACTTCGAGTTTATGGCCACTTGAATGTGAGACTCAGGGGTGAGGCATGAATTTACATGGATGGTTACTTTTGGGAAGACATGTTAGATTATGGGAATCATTGATAGACATTTGGAACTATTGGATACTCATCTTATTGGGCTAATATATGACATTAATATCCCCTTAATATTTCCATTGTTCTTATTTGGCTGCGAATATTTATATTATTATGTATCCAAAACATTATATTTTATTACTCTCCTTCAGCAGAGGTTAATATTCATGGGTTGTTCCAAATTATTTCAGTGTTTAGATTCTCATGGTTTAATTAATATAATATCATACTATATGTGAAAATACTCAATGTTTAGTTTATCTACTCTCCATTTGTGTCCATTTATGCATTGAAGAGGTAACTTATACCATTTTTTGTTGATCTATTCTATTTGAATGAATCATTCTTATACTATATTTCTACTGTTGTCTTATCCCTTACTACTCATCCTTCATATTTCTAGGTATCCAACTTGGTATGTATAAACTCACACCTGAATGGGATTTATGGGAACAAGTCCTGTATTATGCAAATTACAGACACGGCAGCAGTGACTTCAAAAGTGTTTAAGGATACTAGGTGTTGGGGACCGCACAAAGTGGTTGAAACTTGGGATTCTAGATCTAGGCTCTTTTAGCAGTTCACTTATACTATTTTTTTCAGGTTGGGACATATTTTTAGTTGATCAAGTATTCTTACCCTTTACTTTTCATTTTACCCCACCATAGTCTTATATTATAAAATGGTTTTAAATGCATGGGTTTTCAATTATATTATTGGATTTTTTACTTTTAATTATTTTACAATTTTTCATATAGATGGATTTGTGTGTGCATACTGGTACTTTATAAATGGACTTATTGAGTTATGTATTCCTTAATCACTTGACTCCACCAACTAGACTATGGAGGTGGTATTTGGTATGTTGTGGCTTGATCTTCATCTTCGGTAAGGTTGTTACAATGTTAAAAAATACATTTTCTAAAATTTACATTAATTAATTATATTATTTTTACAAAACAATCAATGAAAAACATTTATTCTAAGAATAATTGTTTTGAATAAAAAACGACTTCACTAATATATGGTACCTATTCAAAAATTATTAATTAATATATTATCATTAAGAATTAAATAATTCATAATTTCATTCATATTGTTCATTCCCACTAATATAATGACTTGGTTATAGTTATAATGGTCACATTTAAATAACAAGATTCCATTGTTTTCCTAAGAATAATATTACATATCTATGACACTATTGAACATATTCATTCATTTAAAAATATATGGACATTAAATTCTTCCCCCTTTAATAAATTTCATCCCTGAAATTTGAACTTGTATAAAAAACCAAGTGTTGTACTTTCAAAATACATTTGTTGAAATCCAATATAGTAAAAAGTTTCAACATAAAATAATCATGATGAGAGAAAGAGAAAAGTGTTAAGGCCATATATATTAACCCATACTTGGTTTTCTTGAAAGGTAACATGGTCCTGAAAGGGAACATATAATGCTCAAATAATAATTGAAATTGTTAGATAAAATTCTCGATTGAAAGTTAACCATAAAAAATTCATTAATATGTGATTGGTAAAATATTCTATTGATTTCTTTATAATAAAAGTAAACATATAATGTATTGGTTGCAAAATTCTATTCCAAGAGTTGATAACTTATTCTGCTTCCAAGTTTATAAATATAAGGATGTATAATTACCTGAAAATTATATATTTTTTTCTCTTCATTTCATCAAATAATAAGTCTTCTTGATGAAGTTTTCTTAGCTAAATCATTATTATGAACTTAAATGGATCAAAAATACAAAATAATTATAACTATATATTCCTTATATAATTAAAAATTAATTAAAACCAAATTTTCTAAAACTATATAATACAATTCTAAAAAATAAAAAATCATTTATACGATGAAAGACTATATGAATCTGTAAAATTCAACAGTAATACCCAGTGTTTAACATATATATTTCAACCAAAAATCCATTAAAATAATCAAAATATTCATGAATAAAATTTGAAACCGAAAAAAGGATTTTATCATATGATTATCCAAGGTAAATTAAATTTTTGTATATAAATAATATCAATCCCTTTTAATGTCTCATAAAAGAATGTAATTTTCATAGTCAAATAATAATTCCAATAAATAACCTAAATAAACATTAATCATATATGATTCAAAAGGAAACTGATCCTTTATTTCTAAAATAAAATCCATTATCCTTATATTAACATTGATCATATATGGTTTCCAAAATGGTGAACATATCCTGAAATGAAATTGATCACGTAATGCCCAAATCAATTTATAATCACATGTTTATAAATAAAAAAACATCTGATCCAAAAATAACAATAATATGTATTCATTATATAGTTTAAATAATTAAAATAAATTTTATACTAATCAAGAAAACATTTTTTTCAGTTGTAGGTGATACAACCTTTTCTCCCTTGGGTTCTGGGTTCAATCCCTACAGCTTTTCTAGATGCTATAGGTTTTCACATAGTATGTTAGATATAATTTTGTGTAAATATAGGAATATATTCCAAATTATTATAAAAATTTTTGAACAAGTCTAAAAAATTAGCTTAATATATTCAACAATAAATATGTTTTTCATCCTCAATCCTTATCTCATACCTTTAATTTTGAATCCCAAAAACTATAAAACTATAATAAAACAATAAAAAATCATATTTACCCTAATGGATAACCATAACATTAAAATTATGTCCAAAAAATGGGAAGATAATTTTTCCTCAATTAAAATTTTCACCAAATAAACATAAGGGTTACATATAACTCAATCACAATAAAATTCTCCTAATGTACTTCCCCCATCACATAAGTGTTAATAAATTCAAACATTTCATCATTCATAAATGTATCATTACTCTTGAATCCATTATATATTATCATATTAATATTTCATAGTTCATTATAATACCTAAAACATTATTTTAATTATTATTCCTTAATAATTATTTTCTATATAAAAAATTAATAATCATGTCATTATATTTAACAATGAAAATACATGAGCTAATAAATAATTCATATCATTCCTATGTGATTTATAGTTTCCTCATTTTTGTCTACAATGGAAATAAATATTTCTAAACAGATAATTTCATAGTACTATTGAGCCAATTCATGCTCCTTCTTTTTTGAACATCAATTTTCACAATTACCATTTCCACATCTAAAAGATTCACTTTATAACTATGGGATAACATCATTCCCCTTCACGGGGTTCATTGAAAATTTCATTTTGTTTTACAATTATTTCTTTATTACCTCCATGAAAAAATATAAAATAGGTTCCATGACATTAATGTCATTTTACTAGCTTCTTATTTCCACATTCTTGACACATAGGTGTTGACTATATTTATCTTTATGATTTTTTTTCACTTGACCTTCCAAAGGGGCTCATTTCTCTAGTATTTGAAACATTATTAAAGTCACCAAGGTTGAATTTGGTTATCATTTCTCATAATATAAGGTTTAAAATATCCATAAGAGTGTTATTTACAACTACCATTTAATTTGGTTCCTCATTCATACAAACAACACATTTTCCATCTCATCCATTTTTACATTGGTACCTGTTGGATTGATCCATTTACCAACCACTAATGATTTATGAAATATGATCTAGTAAAAACTATAAAAACTAGATGTTAAACATGTCATATTATAAATATTTTAATCTATAATTAAAATTATTAAAATCCTTAGGGTCCTTTTGGTTTAGTGTTTTAGATTATTTTAAAATAATCTTACAATGCATAGTCATTCGTTATAAGTAGAAACTAATGAACAATATCCATTTTTTTTAAAAATATTTAATATTAAAATAGAATTATTTTGATGGTAAATCTATAAAATTTTTAAATTGATATCGTCTCTATCCCTACTCTTCCTTATACACTGTGAACAATATTTAAAGAATTTTAGATGTGAAAAAAAATGATATGTAGGTTGCATAAAAATTTGAAATCTATTAGTCTAGTGAAATAAAAGGAACGCCCATGATAAATGTACCATTATCTGGATTTACTTTCAGTTAATGAAATAATTCATTTTCACACATTTATGTTATATAAAAACATTAAACCCCATAAAATGAAAAATAATACCCTTCTTGGAAACATAGAGAATCACATTCATAAAACTATTTCAAAACAATTTTAATTGGAAGAAATATACGGATGACATAAAATATAATCATTACCCAATGAATTAATTCACTATCTGGGATGCCCCAACATATAATATATAAAAATAACACCAAATTTTATATGGACGACCCCATCGGATAAGCTATAATGGGATCACTCGACACTATCTAGGCCACTCAATCATATACTCTGAAATGAGATCACTCGATGATATCTCGAAAACCACATCATACAAGATATAACTGGATCACAATATTTTATCTGAGTTATCCCATCATATAAATTGAAACTCACTCACTCAACACTATTTGGTCCACCACATCATATAATCTGTAATGGGCTCACCATACAATATATTGGTTGCTCCATCATATATTGTTCAACTAGATCAACCTGTTATATATAGGATACCTAATAATATAATCTATAATAGCCTCACTCAGTGTTATCTAGGTCACCCCAACGTATAATCTATAATGATATCACCTTACAGTATCTTGGCCCACCCATTTATCATTTATAATTCTCAAGTACCATATTATGATTAAAAAATTATTATTGAATTGTTTCAACATAAAATATTTGAAAAAGTTAAATCAATTTTGGATATCAAAATAACTATTTATAATATAAAATTATTGATTTTAGAGTTAATCAAATGATTCAATTTTGTGTATCATCTATAAATCCACATAATAAAATGAAAATAAAACACCAGACAATGAAAATTTCATTTAACATATAATTATAGAATGAAATAAACAATGATTTAGAAGTTTATCAAAAAAAAATTGAAATTGAGGTATTAATTTTCATTGCCACTATGTATTTAGTTGAATATTTTGACTCAGGAATGATTACAATTTAATAAAACATTAAATATCATGTTAATAGTGAAATTCAGGAGATAATTTTTCAACGGGGAATTATATAAAGTTCATTAAATAATATATATTCATTAAATAAAAATAATCTTCAATGAAAGAAAATTAATATGATGATCTAGAAAAAATTTCATCTACCTAATAACAGTATATAAAGATTCATTAAATGGTTTAACTAATTCCAATATGTGGATATCATCATTTCAAAATCAATAAAAAATTATGTGGTATGTGGAATGGAAATCACATAAATTCTAATTTTAAATTAATCATATAATATAATGAGGGAACAAGAATGGAAATACAGATATATGTGGTATATTATTCCCTTACATTGTATCCAAAATATTTTTTCACTTGCGGTTACTGTCCTCTTGAATTTCTCCTCCCTGAAAGTCATTTTAATGAACATGGAATTGGTAATTGAGTGAGTCCGGAATTAAATAGAAGTTTGGAGAGTGGGAAGGATATGGTTTTTTCAGATTTTATTATATTCATGTGTTGGTAAGAGAAAGGGGGTGGTGAGTATTTTTATTTTTCCACGGGGAGGGGTGGTTTTTAGTGATTAAATTGTGATTATTTTATATTTAATGAAATTTTTTTTGGTGGAATTACAACCAATAAATCAGATAGAAAGTTATCATTGTAAAGGATGGTTATGTTAAAGAAACAAATAAAACACCCTTTTGATATCTTAGGTTTTGTTATATTAAACGATTAACATTTTAGATTGACCCGCTACATTTTTCACTTATATCATGATACATTTTTTCTTTAGTGTGATATTAATTTTTATTGATAAGAATTAAAATGACCTTATTAGGTATTTTGGATCATAAAAATATAAAATTTTAACCAATTTTAGGAAAATTAATAAATATAATTTTAAAAATTATATTTAAAACGAAACCTACATACCTGAGGAAAATGTGGGGTTTCAAGAAGTATATTTTTTAAGAAAAGAAGATTTTTTATTAAATATATTATTAATAATATCAATTTTATGTAAAAAATTAATATTAATAGATTTATAATCGATAATGTTTCTTTTAAAACATTCCCTGTTAGGGATTATATTAAATAATAAAAACTGATAAACATTATGTATGTTGAAACAATTTTCAGAAAAATCATGTAATCATACAGAAAAATAAACATATTCTAAAATTGAATATAATGTTTATTATAAATTATTTAATTGGATAAAATATAATTAGATAATATTTATTTTAATTGAAATAAAATTCAAAACATAATTGAACTTTTCTATTTTTAATTTATTTAAAAGAAATTACATTTTAACAAAAAATAGTTTTTTTAGTATTCAGTGAAATACTAATATTTTACAAGAGTAACAAATATTTTACCAAAATATAATATCTATATTATTATTTAAAAAATTGTGTTCATTTTATAAATTACATTTTATAAATGATTAATTAATTAATTATATTATTTTTATATAAAAATAATTCTTTTTGATGGAAATATGTTTTTGATGAATTAAATTAATTTACTAAGAATCATGTACATATTCATAATGAATTAATTAATAAATTAGAAATGAATAGTATATATTTTATAAATTTTATAATATGTTTTATTTCTAGTTTATAATGGTTACATATAAAAATTAAGACTCATATTTTTTCTTAATATTAGTATTTCATATCTTTTATGCTATTGAAAATAGTCTTTCCTTTTAAAATATTTGGATGTTACCAATTAACTACCATAACATCTGTCAATGAAATGTATGAACTTCTCGATAATAGATTCATTTGGATATATACTAAATCATTCAAAAAAAAATATACCTGCCAAGTCTACTATCTTTCACGCTGTTAATTCATTGATGTGCAACATCAAGTAATTTCAAAATTTCATAAGTAGTTTTCCATAAAAAAATATGATTAAAATCATTTTGATCAATATGAATATATAATTCTTCCAGGGAATCCCCACAAACCTGAAGTGTTTATATATTATTGGGAATCCATTTTCCTCTAATTATTTAGTATCTATGTCACTATGCATAACAATTTAAAAACCTGGTATCCTTTAAATCTATGAAAGCATGACATGCATTTCTCATAACATCAATAATTAAAACCATTAATAAAATGGTAATGTCCCATTTAGTTTCCTTTAGGAAAAACCTTATAAAATTAGTTATTTAAATTATTTTAATGGATTCTCCCATGAATTGATTAGTAGTTTTAAAATAACACCAAATAAAAAAGTTTAACATTGACCTTTAAGGATAAGTGGTAAACCATAGTTCACAAAACATTGATACCATTACGTACTGAAAGAACTCATAAATTGATTAAACAAAAGACTTAGATTATTAGAATCAGACACTATATAATTTCTAGTGAAGAGTACTAACCTGGTTATCTGGATCCTTAAAATTTTTAAATTAAATTATGTATCCAAAACCTGAAAAAAATAAAAAAATTATAAAAATTATCATATTATGTTTTATGAAAAATTATGATAATAAATTTTAATTTTTTTGAAAATTATTTTTAATGAAGATTTTTGAAATATTATTTAATATTATTTTAAAATAAGGTCTCCATTGATACCTATTTCTATTAATATTAATATTTATTGAAGGGAGAGTGGGTTTAATTTTATATTATCAAATTTAAAAAGATTGAAATTAACTTAATAATATAATTTCATTATAAAATAAAGTGAAAAAATAAGAATATTATCAAGATAAGCATATTATTATCAAACGAATAAGAATAGTAAAAATAATAATGCTAAAATAGTAGGAATCTGATTTTAAGAGGTAATGAAATAGCTTCACAAAACAATTGAAAATTGATAAATAAATAAAATATGTTTAAATTAAATAATAAAAGCATTTTGTTAAGGCATATCTATAATAGATAACAAATGAGACCATATTTATCCCACCTTAATGGGTTGGGGATATTTGAATATATAGTTCATTGAATTAGAATTATCCAAGAAACCGGAAAATAAGACAAACCACTGGTGTTTGTAGTTTAAAAGAAACTCTAATCAAGAACATTAGTTTTAGTAGTTTTCTACGAATATGAAGAGATAGACCCCATGATTTTTGGGTTTTTTCCAATAACCTAACGAAATATAATTTGTTTTTAATGGTTATCTAGGATCTTAGAGGGATAGAAAAAGGAATATTTTATTAGGTGAAAATACATTTAATAATGTGTGTTTATTATATTTTAATTATAGTGGAGATTTTAATTGATATAATGGGAGATCAATATTGGATATCAATGAGTTTTTAAAAAAAAGGAGAACCAAAGAGGATTTAAAAAATTAGTCGATGCTCATTACCAATTTAATTCTATTAATTAAATTTATAATTAATCAAGGATATAACATTTCATGACTTTAAATAGTTGTATTAATATCCAGTAGGGGTCTGCGGTTGAGTTATAGATTTAATTCATCAAAGGATTCATTGAATACTGCCATAAATTCAAAAATGCATTTCAATTTCATCTCTAGGGACTAGATAACATATCAGAAAAAAAAATTGTGACATTTATTTAGGTTTCATAACTACTATATTGACCTATGTGTAGCCACAGACTTCCATCGAGTAGATGGTGAGCTTCGTAAAGCTTTAGTGGTTCTATCCACAACCAGCTGGTGGCTGGTGGAAGTCCTTTAAGTAGTCGGTGGTGAATAACTGATTAACCCCCCCCCCATTTTGTTCTTTTTCCACTTTGAATCATTCAATTGGTCAAATATCAAACTAACCTCATTATTAATCATAATTAATAAGAAAACTTAATTTTAAATGTTATAACACCAAAAGATGTAAGTGATTATCAAAATACACCAAAGTGAGTTCATTAAAAAATTATAAAACATTAGTAATGTGATTATAATTTTATAAATGATATATATAATAGTAACATAAAATAATGTGAATAATTATTTAATGAAAATATAGGCATTTGTAAAAGTATAAAGTAAATATAACCACTAAATTAGTAACATGATTATTCAAAAAATAACTTCACTAATAGAATAATAATATTATCATTAATATATTATCTCTTAAATTTAAATAGAAGAACTAAATTTAAATATTATTTAATATGAATAAATTATATAAACAAGATAATTATTAAAATAATATTAAATATTAAAATTTGGAAACTAAATGAAACTAAAATGCATATTAATAATGAAAATTTCATTATATTTTGTAAAATTAAAAATTTAAATATTAAAATTTTAATATTAAAATTAGTTATGTTCTTTTTTTCAAAATTTATTTCATTTTTGGATTCATCATGTTAAAACTTTTCAGGTTTAAGTATTTGGGTTATTTTTGAAAAAAGTATTTTTTATGTGAAAAATATAAATATAGTTTTTGAAATACCATGTATTTTTTGGAAATAATATTGTCTTAATAATGAACTAAAATATTTTAAAATAATAGTATTGATAGAAAACACTTAATATTATAATTATATCATTTTAAAATAAAATAATTAATTTCTACAAATAAAAAATAATTTTAATATTCAAAAAACTATATTTCTTGAATTTAATTTTTTTAAGGTTTATTTTCAATTTGTTTTGTATAAATTCATATTTTTGATAACTCAGAAGAGAATATAATTTAAATAAAAAATTGTTCATAATGTCAAATAAAATATCTATTTCATCTTTTACGAGGAGAAAAACATTTTATCCATTACTTCAACCTAAAATACCAATCCTCTATAAGTCAAAATGTACTCTCTCACCACCTTTGGGAATCACTGCCTAAATCATTCTAATTACCCAATATCATCCTTGTTGAATTATAATAATCCCTATTTTATTAGTAGTTAACTTTTTATTTCATCGAACATGAATCCCTCATGGCCTGAGTCTGAGATAAAATAAAAAAAATCAATGAAGAGGCTAAATTATTTTATTTTACCCCTTAACTTATGTTCTTATAATCTTCAATACTACCATAAATCCAAAATTATGACCTTATAAAATAATTTATTTATTATATAAACATGATATAAATGATATGAGTAAACTATAAAATTTAATTTACAATATTTTTATATATAATCTCTTTCTCATTCAATTTGAAAATATCATATTATAGGTCGATTTACTAACATTTAGAATAATTTCTATTATATATCACCACCAATATGATTTTTTAATGATGAATATATATCTATAATTATTATTATCCAACAAAATATTTATTTTAGTCAATTCATAATGTATATGAATTACCCCTTGTTCCCACTTTTGACCAGATTCATTAATGATAAATTGTCCCTCTATGAGGCCATTTTCAATATTTTACTTATCACTTCCATCATAGATGGTTGGTGTAAAATAAAATTATGTATACATGTTTAATTTTTTATCTTTTATTACTTTTTAGGTAATGTGATGAATATATAAATAACAATTAATAGTGACTGTAAAATCAGAACAACGAAAAATAATCTTATGAAGCATATCATCGACTATTTCATTTTTAACAAAACAAATTAATAATCACATTCTAATTACTATAATTTATTAATAATAACATAAATTAATCTTAATAATTATGTATTCATGTATTTATAAACATATGTTCAATATAAATGAGGTGTAAATGTGACAGAACAAAATGTAACCCATAGACCAGATATTCTCGAGCCTTATTTTGTTTGGGATGGACGTTTCGCCACAAATATTTCCCCATGATTTTTCAAAAATACCTTATAATTTTATTTTATATTTATTCCCATTTTATTCCCCTTGAGTTATATTTTTTATTATTTTAAGGGGATGAATTATCACTACATTTATGATTACGGAAAAAGTGCTTATATTTAAAACATCTCCATGATTCTTACTATATTGATTGTTCTCTCTTTATGGAACTATTTACTTTTATTTATTATCGGAACCATTAAATTTACAATTTTTTTATCTATTCTTCATTTTATAACATACACATTAATAATTTAAAATATTCTTTATATTATCATTAAAAAACTCATTATTCTTTGAAAATTGTATTTCATATATGTACTAGGGTACATTTCTATTCTATGTTGAATGAATGATCCTGAGAAAATTATAATGATATAGGGGTATTATAATTATATATCACTCTAACACATTGGGTAAAGTGATGTATCTTATGATATTATTATGTGTCAAAATTATTCCAAATTATCTCACACGATGGATTTTACTTTGTGAATATATGTGATTCTTGAAAATGAAGCTAAATCTGTTAATATTTTGTGGTTGGGAATGATGCAAATATCTTTTTCCACAATGATATGATATTTAAATATTATGAGTGTTCCAAATTACATGTCTCTATATAATTATTTCCGAATAATTATGGTGATGTACCTTTTTAAATTATTATCCATGATGACTATTATGCTCATATATGCACTTATATTGGATCACGTATCAGGTTCCTTATTTTATTCCTTACCTTATGAGGATTTTACCTAAAAATATATTTTATGTATATCATAGTATGATTACATTCACTAAAGAGAATAAAAGTACTCGAGGAAAACTATGATTGAGGATTTATATAAGGGGAAATAATTTATTTTTATTCATATTTATTGATAATAAATTTCAAAATATATAAAAATATTCAATTTTATGAGTTTCATTATTTTTCATGAAAATGATTTAATAATCATATATGATAGATGTTAGCTTCTATGGTCAGTACCATATCGTGGTTTAATTAATTTTTATAATTATTATTGTAAAACAAAACCTTGGACAAACTTATGGATTTCATTATTTAAAAGATTGACATTTATTTTATTCCATGAATAAATTGTACACCCATTTATTTTTAGCATATATTATGTTCCAACAATTTATATTTTAGAATGTACATGGAACTAGAATAAACCAATCCAATAAACCATGTAATAAACAATGCAATAAATTTTCAGATGATATTCCTAATACAATGTGATCATAAGTTCATAACAAAATATCAATATTTATCTACTCCACCCATATAGGAAAAATAAATTGAATTGTTATAAACAATTGTATTAACACAAGTTAAAGGAATTGGACATTTAATCGTTCTTATAATAATGACCACTAACATATATTAGAAACTATAATCAACTTATTATAGAACAATGGACAAACTCTTGAGAAAGTAATATTTTATATTTCATTATTCTAATCAAGAGAATGTATGTTTTTACATATATTATTTTAAATGATATTATAATTAATGATGGTTATTTATCATGAATATAAATACATATTATATATTTAAAATAGTGAACTGGTTTGAATGCATGTAAACATTTAATTTTATGTATGTTCATCAATCACTTCTCACAATGATTGATAATGAATTTCGGATCATATGTAAATGGAGAATGAATCTATTTTTACTTATGAGGATTATTTACCACTAGTATCAAGTAACACATCTATTTTTTATCTTCCATAATATAAATATATATATTCTCTAGAATTTTAAAACAAAATATCTAAAAATGTCATTCAATTTATGACTTTTAGAGTTATGATAAAGTGATTTTTTGTACTATCATAATTGATATTGATTTTGGTGGAATGGTTCCATGGAAATGAAGATATGAAATAAAAAACTTATTATCAAGAATTAAGAAGAAATAGTAATGCAAGAATGAAAATACCACTACCCATTTGAAATAAAATTTAATGAAAATCACAATAGATTTTATATAATTAATGAGGAAACATTTCTATTGTGGAAGATAATAGAATCAATATCATAAATATTAAAATGAAATGAATAAAAAAATGATATAACTTTGGAAATAAATAAACTTCATAATGAACCACCTATGGTACACTTATTCAATAAAAATTAACTTATGATCTATGGAAGACAATGTACCAAATCAATGTCTTTTAAGGAAATACATGTCAACAACCACCAGTTAAATAGGGAAAGGAAAATCTCACCACATCACCTATATTAATGAAGAGAAAAAATGATGTTATGAAAGTTGGACATATTATCCACTCATTAATAGGTAATGTCTTATTTGATTTAAATTATTTTAATGCCATTATCTTTATTATGTTTTCATGAACTATTAAATCAATCTAATGATACCTTAAGGTGGAGATATACATGAAAACACATAGTAGTGAATCCATTATATCACAAGTGTTGGTCACATCCCTTATTATCATATGTGGGAAGAGTCTCCTTAAAAATAATAAATTTCATATTTTTTGGATTTTATTCTATATTAGGCATTTATTTTCTCTCATTATATAAATCCCATGTCATCTAATAGGGAAAATGACGTAATATTCCATATCCTTACCCATACCATTCTCCTATAAATGTTTACATATGATCATGAATTTCCTTATAAATTATATCAATGTTTTGGTAATGATTCCCATTGAATAAGTATATCAGGATAAAATAGATGATATAATGAAAAATATAAACATTTGAGGCATTTCCATTTTAAAGGAATATAATGATTTATTCATAAATTAATTTCATTATAATCTCTAAGAGAATGTGTTAATTTCAAAAAATAACTTATGCTCGGTGAAACACCTATATACAAGGGGACCTATAAGATAGACCTAGAATAACTAGAGTAGATAAAGAAAATCTATTTGAGTATTTATGAAATAAGTTTATACTCCCACATGAGTTAACCTGGTGTTCAGAAGTTATTTTCATAAATATTATGGAGTTGTTAATGTAGTCTTTAATCAATTACTAAGAGATAAATAAGATCACAAAAAATAACAAGTATCTACTTCCCTTGATTAATAATCTGTAAGAAAAATAACATATATATAAATAATTCTCAAAACGTGGAAATTTTTTACTAATATCATCAAATGAAGGTAAAGAGAGCATATATTTAAAATATATTTTCTTAAGATACAGAAACTATGAATTTATAGAAATTCCATTTGGACTTAAAATATCCACCAGAATTTTTAAATGTGATAAAAAGAGTTGTTAGAGACTATGTAGATACAATTTTTATGGTCATTATTGGTGATAATGTCATATAATAAATTATAAATAAAGAACTATATTCTCATATAAGTGTTGTGTTAAAGACATTAATGAAAAAAAATTCTGTTCTATGTTCAAAAAGTGTGGATTTTGGATGTTGAAAGTCACAGTCTTGGGGAATGTGATCATAGATAATGGTGTTTTTGTGGACCTTCAAATACACATATAATTGAGAAATGGACTAGTAAGTCATGTGTCACGGTGATATATATATTTTTTGGATTATATGGATACTGCCATCGGATTTTCATTAATTTTTCATGAATTTACAAAAAAAATTATAATGATAACATTAAATTGGTTAAATAATATCTAGATGAAAAAATATGAAGGGAGTTTTAAGGTTCTCACGAGGAGTTTATTCACTACACTTATACTCCAAATCCCTTCAAGCGGAGAAGGATTTGATATATATATTGATTTGTAATGAATAGATTCGGTTTAATTCTAACAAATCGGTATAAAATGATGTAAAATGATATATAATAATTGAATATGCATGAAAATAACATTCCAAATCATGAAATGTAGTTAGAAATTGAGATTTTTTAATCAAATATTTAGTGTAAATACATAAATGGATAGAATTGTGACATTTATAATGATAAAAATAGTTATATATTTAGAATAAGGTAGATGGACAAGATTCAATGATGATTTTTGGAGTTAAATAAGTATGATGATTTCATCATACACTACCATCCTGGATATGTGAACAAGGTTTCTAATGATACTAGATGAAAGGATCCATCTACCTTATATATAATTGGGATTGAAAAATACTCTATAATTATCAATATGAAAAGGATGGATATAGAAATCATAAAACTAGGGAATATATATTACCTTTTAAAAAGTGATTTCCAAACCATGTATCTGGGAGAAATAAAATAACCACAAATGGGTGATTTTGAAATTTAAAATATGCTGTGTGAAACCATGTAATGGAAAATGCAGGTATTTATCATTGATAAATGAAGAGTTATTAAATTCATAACTTCTATATAATTTATATCATACTCTAAGATAAATAAATAAATAATGGATATTGCGCATAACTAATAATTTTCCAAATACCCTTGAGGTATCAAAATGTACCATGATATTTGAGATCATATATGTTGGGACATCACAGAAAAAATGATTGATATGCACACATAAAAGTGTTTTGAATGTCATAAAATTACATAGACAATCAGAAATAAAAGGGTATTATGAAACTATTATCTATACCAATATTGAAATCTGAGAACACCACCATGGAATTTGGCATATATAATCTAAATAAATAGGAAGAAAATAAATCCTTTTAGGTTTTAGTGGATCAACTCACTATGAATTTTCACTCAATCTCCATTTAAATATACTTCTCACTATACTAACATGAAAATATATATTTCAATAATGTGGTGGGAATTAATAGGTCACCCCATTATATTGTATCTAATTATGGACAAAATTATACCTATATGTTTTGGAGTATTCTACAACATTCCCTGAATACTAATTTGATCTTCAATACAACCTATTACACCCACTCTGATGGTCCACATTAGAGGTCCATTAAAATACTATTACGCATTCATAGAAATTTAATGATGGTCATAAAAGGAGGTTATGATCATCATATTCCAATGGTTTAATTATTTTATATTTATAGTTTCAACACATGTAATAACATGGAATCATAGGGAGCTATAAAATAGAAGATATGTAAAACTTTGACATGCTATGATGAAGTTTTAGAATGATTTTTTTGGGATATAAACATGTGGAATAGATTATATGGAAGGTGTAATCCATTCAATAAAAGATTAATGATTTTTAGAGTCGATATGTGATATCAGTTTAAAATAATTTATTTGGAAAGGATTTTAGTGTTAGAGAAAAAGAATTATGAAAATATCACCTTAGAATTGAATCACGAGTTTTCAGAAAAAGGTAAAACATAGACCTATCTATATTGGCCCTTTAGGATCCTTAATTTTATTTGAGTTATATACAATCAACTGGAACATCCACCGTACATAAATCAAGTTTATGGAATATTCCATGTATATATCTTGAGTATCTACATACCATTTCCCACACATATACTCAATCGAGAGGTGGTATCACTTGAGCACAACATCTGTTATATGGAGAAGCCAATGAATATTTTGTCCCATAAAAAAATTAATATACAAAAGGATTACTCACCTTGTTAATGTAATTTGGAGAAACCATATGTACAATGTAGAAATATAGAAAAAAAAGAATAATGTCAAATAAAAGCACACTAATGTATTCTCAATAAGGGATTTGAGTTGATACTATTGGGATAAAATTTATAAAATGTGGAAGAATTTAATGACCTTCAATTTTTTATATGAATATCTAATTCTTAATATATATATATATGTGTGTGTGTGTGTGTGTGTGTATTTTATTAAGGACTGTGTTATTGTATAAAACACATTCACTATTTAATAAAATCAAATACTAAATTATTTCTTTAGTTTTGAACATTAAATATCGAGAATAAATAATATATATAAAATTAAATTTTTAATAATTAGTCAATAAAAAAATTAAAATTTTAAGTAAAGTTTAAATTTTAATTGATTAGTGGTAACATAGATTTATAAAATCTGTGAATAAATATTTGAGTAAAAAAAATAAGAAATATGATTGGAATTTAATGACATATATAGAGGATAATAACAGAAAATGAAGTGAATGATGAATGAATAAAATGAGACTTATTTATTGTTAGTATAAAGGTAACATAACCATTCTAATAATGACATGGATTTTGCAATTGAATCATAATCATTAAAATATTAATCTGTCAGTTATAATAGAAAATTGGTCATTATAATAATAAAATGAATTGTTAATAATAATTTCTAAGAATAAATTTTGTATATTTTTTTGAAGTCATAAAATAAATATTCAAAATTATGAAACTCATGGAAATTATAAATGTATAATTATAAATTGTATTATAAATTTTTTACAAAACACAAATTTTAATGAAAATATTTATATAATAAAATTAAAGAAGTGTGAATATTATTTTTATAAAAGAAAATTATATTTTAGGAATTAGTATCACTAAATTCTGCATCATTGTTTTTTTAATTTCTTGAAAAACATTAATTTTTAGGTGAAAATTAAAAATGTAGTTTTTCAATTACTTCATGTTTTATGACATAATAATTATATAATCATTTCATAATAAATTCCCATTTATGAAAAACCAAAATAATTTCCAAAACCTAAGTAGTAATTTCTAAAGGCAAAAACCCAAAGTTTAAAAATTAAAGAATATTTTTATTATTTCATTCCTTCCTTTTTTATAATCTAATAAATTTAGTTTTCTGCTGGTTTAGATGATAAAATATTTAATATTCTAATATAATAAAATTTATAATGTTATTGATGAAAACTATTTCATGTTTTATTTTGGAATAATATTTTATTTATTATTTCATTACATAATACAAATCCACCTCATGCATAAATACCCCATCTCTCCCCAGGAAAATAACTTCCCAAATCCTTATTATTTCTTAATGTCTACAACTTTTACTTATCCTAACCCCTTATGATACTTAAATACTTTTTGGTTTAATACCACTCAAAAATCTCAAGGACTTAGCCTTATATAAAATGGATAAGCATCAAATAAGAGACAATAGTCTTTTATATTTTTCCTATCACATCCCTAATTTTAATTTTTTATTATTCTATACCTATATAATAATAAAATTATAAAATTAATTCATTAGTCCAGTTCAATGATATTAATGATATTTATATGATGTAAAATTTTATTAATTATAATTGTATACATAATCTCTCTCTCCCTCTCTTAAATAATGTCTTGTTTATGGTCGATTTACCACCTATGATAACGACACCATTACATTATATATCACTAAATATGTGGATAGTCAATGTATATTATAAATATAATTGTTATTATTTCCCCATATAATTTTTATAATTTATTTATAATGTATGTGTAAAACATATCATTCCATATTTTTATACATCCAGTTAATTGTTGGTTAACCGCCTATTATGGTGTTTTGAAATTTTTACTTTTCACTAATTTCATGGTTGGTTATCATAATTTATTTATGATGTATAAAAATTTAATTTAATTTATTTATAATCTTAGGTGGGAAATTTTTTTTAATGGAATAATAGAAATTAACTGAAAACATGAAATCATCAAAATGAGGTAATTTAACAAAACAAAATATTTATGATTTCATCATTAATGAAAATAATTAATATTTAAATTTGAATGATTCTAATTTAAAAATAATAAGATAAATTAATGTTATAAACTTATTTATTTTTTCTAAGAAAACATAAGATGATTATATAAGAGGTTTAAATTTAATGAAACAAAATAGGTCTTAAGGTAAAGGGATTCTAAAACACGGTTTCTTATTTGGGTCTATCTTATATTCCTCTATATTTTACAAATGATTCAAATAAAATAACCTCCCCATTTATATTTATTTTCAACATATTTTCTACCAATTGGAATATAAATAAATATATTATAAATTCATTGGGATATATTCTTTTTCAAATTCATAAATAATTTTAAACTATTTATTCTCTATAGCTTTTCATTATTCTTGCAATGATTGTTCATCAATTTTTAAAATAAATTTAATGTTCTAATTTTTAATGTAAATATTGATTGAATAAATTAAAATTACACCTTCTTCATTATATAATTTATATATTTATTCTTCAATATATACACATTTATTTCATTATAAAACACATTCTTTACTATTTATAATATTTTATGTTTATTCTTGATGTACATTTCAATTATGGGTTGTCTTCATGATCATGGGCATAATATGACATATCTAGTGTTCCCATATATATATATATATATATATATATATATATTTCTAGTGTATTTTGTAATGTAATTTATCTCATTGGATTATTATAAATGGACATGATTCCGGATTTTTTTTCAGGATGCAGTTAGCTTTATACACATATGTTAGGCACAAATGTGATGGTAGATTTGTTCACCTTTAATATGGGTTAGCATGTAGTTATATTTTTACATAGTATTATGATATTTCATTGTTATATATGTGAAATATTCCTTTACTCTTTCAAATTATTTATTTTTTCTTTTGATAATGATACTACTCTTATAATATAATGATAATGGGAGACCCAAGGGAATGTGCAGTCACTCTGACTTTGTGTAGAATCAGGGGAGAGCAGTATTAATTGAATAATTTAAAAATACAAATTTTATTTGTTATTTTTTGACTAAGACTATATAATTATTTAGGATTCTTGGATATCAATTATGATCCATATATAATTTCCCTTAATTTATGATGAAAAGTTAATTTAAAAAACACAGATGGATTGTAAAAATGTTCAACGTTAATGTGAAAACATATTCGTTGTTCTGTTTGGTTGTTATCACAATCTAGATATAGTTCACTAATATTAATAATATTAATTATAAGCATTGTGTGAAGTTATTATCCATAACCCAGACTATATACAACAAAAAATAACTTTTGTTGACAATTAACTTATAATGGCTCACAATACATTCAATGTAAACATCACCCAACAATGTACAAGTCTTCAAATGAAAAATATTATTCCTTTTATCTAACATCACATCCAACCTTATGCTGTTATTGGTTAAATTAATTTTAGAAATACTATATATTTATGAACATCATCATCTTGATCTTCTATAATTTGGAATTAACGATGGTTGTTCATAGAAATTAAATTATCTTGAATATAGAGACAATAATCAAATTCCTCATAAATTTATGTGGGGATCATCTAAAATATTTTTACCAAAATAGAGTTTTGAGGAATTTTGTTCAATAACTAACTCCCCTAAATTCTTCCTACTTCCCCAGCTTCTCTTAATGATAATTAAAAACCACATAACAACACTATGAATGACCTCATCCTATTATATACTCAATAATTATCGATAACTTACATTTGTTTGATATTTTAACTCCATGGAAGTTCACATTTCAATTTTTAATTCCCTTAAAAATATTCATAAATATTAGAATAAATTCCAATGATAAAAAAATAGATTTTTATAGTTATTTTGATTATTCCACAAAATGTGTCTAGAATTATCAAATTTCTCTCATGAATATCAATCATTTAATATCCAGTTCAACATTTTCTTAATTTTTAATTTATATTTCATTTATTTATCTGAGTTTCATTCACTTCATTTATCATGAAATCATTCAATATTCCTTTTCTATTGAACATAAAAATCCTATCCTTATTTATTCTCATCCAAAAAACATATATATGAAAAAATATCATTTATTTTTATCAAATGATTATGTATTCATATACATAATTTAATACTAATAGTTCAGAATATATAGATTATTATTTTGACCATGTTCAAGGGATTTCACTTCATGAATAAATTTGGTTTCATTGTTTGAAAAAATATTTTAATTATATAGCATTTCCTCATCATTGCCTTGTGTTAATTATTCAGTAATATAAAAAAATTCAATCAAATTATTTCAATACACTTTACTCAATTCTATATAAAACTAAAGGTAACTCGTGATGGTCAAAATAGTTACATCATCAACTCAACTCATGTTATTCATTCCACAATATGTACCATTTTTTGTTTTTCATTTCCTACATCAACATAGACATTCCTATATCATGGAGTTTTCATGATTTCTATTTCAGTCACTCTTCTCATACACCTAAATATATCATTCTACAATGTTTCTAAACTATATTTTTTACATTCATATCAAAATTTCATTGATGCGTGTGTGATCATCAGAGACATGTCGTGTGATTCACCGATCTATTGGATTTGTATCATGATACCCATGAATAAATTGAATAAAATAGCCACACATGGCCGTTTTCTTCTCGATACAATTATATTTTTCATTCCCTACAGTTATTTTTACTAGGAAAATAATTACAATTTTTTATACCAACATGATTAGAATTTCAAAATATAATCTTAGAGTTCTCATTTTCTTGTGAAATTTGATATAGTGCACTCATAATCAGGGTGAAACATCTATGATGTACTGTATTTTTGTAAAGTAAAACCTAAAAATATCATGATATTATATTATAGACTTCAACATTTTTCTGATCAGACCATTATCATGAAATTATATTACATGAAGCCCCATACACAAAAATGTAGGCTCAATAGGTTGAATATGATTAATATTTTGACTTTCATCATTCCATTCCATGCATTTTCATGTGTATGAGGTCTTATAGATATAGAACAGTATCTAAAATACTATATACATCATACAAACTATTCTTCAATACATCAGATGGGGAGATAAATACAAAATGATTTATTATAGAACTGATGCATGCTACAACCATATAGTATTTTCATTTCCCCTTAGTGCCCCCATGCAAGCTGTTTACTGCCCACCATTCACATACCAACTAACACTAATCTCTTCAGCTTGGATTATATTTTAAATTACATATTTACTATATATACTTATTTAAATAATAATTACATAGGGCTTAAGTGAATTAAAGCTGACCTCATAAGAACATCAATTCCACTAATGGAATTGAAAAATATTTTCAAATAAAATTAGACCTCATTATTGTTATTTTAAATTATTTCAATTATAAAAAAAATCAATAACCACACAAAAGTTTCTAACTGAAGATCATTTCAAAAAACATATGATTTAAATTTTTTCTATATGGGTACTTAAATGAATTTCCTTCCAATCATTAATATTATTATGTTCTCCTACTCTTCAATACTTGTCGGTTATATGAGCCTCCAATATTAATGTGAACTCAGCTGGTCTTCCTTTATATTAATATTTTTTATATTGAACAAGAATCTATGGGATCTCATAATTTCAATGGTTTCACTGATCATGAGTATTAGGTTTTAACGGATTTAATTTGATCTTTTGGTAAAATTAAATTCATTATATTAATACATATATTCAAATTATTCTTATATTGATATCATTGAATTCAATTATCAATATTTATTGATAATAATAAAATAAATTACAATCACCTTTTATTGAGAAATTCAATGATATCCCATGTACATAAATTGATTTATATATCATGTTCCTCTTTATTTTTTATACCCATAATAATAATTTTTCAATAATATTCTTTGGTATATTCTCATAGATTATTTCTTATAATAGTAAGATTATTATTTCCTTTTTGTTGGATATGAATATGATTTTAAAGATGTTTAATGTTTTTTATATTTTCAAGTTTTATAAATTTTGTTTTCACAAGAAAATATACCTACTGATTTTGATTTTTTTAATATTTTTGAAAATAATATAATAATCAAGAATTCATGACAAATTTCACTATAAATATAGGATTTGTTCATGTAAATGTTTTTTACTAAGGTTTTATTAAAAAATTAATTGCGTTATTTTTTTTAAAAATGGAATCTTTATGATAAATAATTTGGGAAAACCCCATATGATTTTTTTTTATTAAGTTAGTTGTATGAAAATGGATCACATAGATAATTGTTATGAAACATATAATATTTACATATATTTTATAGTGTACAGCATGGTTTTTCTGAACATTTTGAAATGGATAAGTTTAAACAATAAATGATTTGCAGTAATTTTATTTTTCAAATGGTTCATTTAAAATGGTTTGATATATATATTGTGAAATTATAAGTAATATATTTTATGAATTTAAGCAAATACTTAATAATCAACAACACATGATGTGTGATAATGATAATTTTCGAATAATAAGTTCTTTTATATGAATTTGGATAATATTACAGATTTTTATTGATGATTTAATGATAGATATATATTTTATAGGAAATTAATTAGTTGTAAGGATAATATTCTTTGGTATCAGGCTAGTTAGATCAGGGAGTAGTATTTTTTTAATGATTTTATATTGGAAGTGAGTGGGGTAGTTGATCGTGATGTTATGTTTCTCCATTGAATAATTATATGATTTCTTTTATTATAAAAATTAATGAGATACATGTGATATAAATAAATTATAAATTTATTTTTGTTGATACTACAAGGGATATGTATGGGTCATTTCTGATACATTGTCCTCTGTTTCAAAAATAAGTATTATTGATAATTTTGTGATAGTTTTTTGGATTATTGGTTCTGAAATTCAATTATTATTTACACATCTCATAAAGGTAGGTTTTAGAAAAGGAAAAGTTTCAATGTATTGGATAAATATTAATGGTATGTTAGAATATATTTATTTTTCTATTAATTCATTAGTGTGTCATATGATTACATTTTTATATAAGTTTCTTTTACATAATAGTTATGTTGAGATGACTGAATGGTTCGGTTGCATCATGGAATATATTTTTTCAATAAAAAGTGTATTGAGTGTTTTGAACATATGGGATTGTCATAAATACAAAGAAAAATAATACAATTTTTCAAATTGATCAGAAAAATATTATTTGTTTAATTAGTTTGAGTATTTTGAAATAATATTATTATTATTTTAACTTTGTATTGGTTTTGATAACATGGATAAAATTTTAATTATTTGATGAAACTTTTTGGGATTTTTTAAATGTTATAATGATTTAATATTGTTTTAATGGTTTTAAATTCATAATTCAAAAAATGGATAATGTGTGGTTATTATGGTAGTGAACCAAGGGATATATGTGATTGAGGTAATGAGTTGAAGTGAAGTGAAAACTTAGCCCAGTTACATGTTTGGGTTATTAAAGACAGGGGTATTGTGAAATAAATAATGTTTTTATTATCCAATATTTTATGAGAGAAAAATTGGGGTTTCATTGGGTGTTTCTTGTGGGATAGTATTCCTTTTGAAGTAGTTTATTGGTTGGTTTATTGTTTGGGCATGTAAACCTTGGACAATTTCTTAACACAATCCATAGTGATATTTTGTTTGATAATAATATTTTGATTTATATTAATCCAATATTTTAGAAATTCCTTGAAAATATAGTTAAATTATTAGAAACCTTTTATGGAAATTGAGGGTGAGAATTACATTTATAGGTTGATGAATTGATATATTTTGTCAAAAAACATTAAAAAATACTCTCAGTTTTGGTGGATAAATTTGATAAAAATTATTTAAGTGGAGATGTATGTTAAATGTCAGTTCTATTATCATATTGATATAATATCATTATCTATGTCCTGATAAATCAAGGGTATTGAATGACATGAAATTCTTTGTAATTGTTTTTAGGGTTAAGAGTTTTTTTACTTTTATCTTGTGATAATCTCATGAGAATTCATCTTTGGGATTGCGATAAAGAACATATCGAAAAAAAACCATTAGGTTAAGAATGTAGTTATATAAATTTTTATGATAAACAACAAGGTTGTGTTTACACAACAGTTTATATTTCTTCTAATAGATGAGGTTCATTTATGGTGGGGAGAAAATAGATAAATTTAAATCCTAAATGAGGTGGATGGACTTATTGAAACTCAAACAATAGTTTTAGGGTGTATGTAATGATAGTGGAGAGATTATATTTATAACTTATTTTTCATTAGATGTTAAATATACATTATTTTACTGAGCTATTTACTGATTAAATGATAATATAGGGTAGAATTGTGGGTGCAATTTAGTAAATGTAATAAATAAAATTTCAAATTTTCATGGATGAAAACATTAATGACGATATAATATTAGGGTAAGGGGTTTTCAATTAAATATGTGAATTTGGGTTTTATTATGTTATATTGATTTTGGATATTTTTTTTGTTTTAGGATGTGTCTCAAAATTATTTGAAAGTGCATTGAGGTGTTTTTGTCTAAAATTTGGGTGATTTCATGCATTTTGGAGACATTCCAGAGTTAATTCATTGTTAGGGGACATGTAATAATTCATAGGTGTAGAAGAATGGGGTTTTAGGGGGACATAGGAAAATTAATGATAAGTTTCATGGTCATTATGAACACACTTTTTTAAAATGAATCTTATATAAATGAAGGCATATAAAAAATTCATGGTCCCTTGAACTGTCATTGGGATTGTGTAGCTAGGTAATATATTCTTTTATAAACTCCCCCAAAATATTCTATTTCATTCAAAATTCTCTAAAAAAACTATTCTTTCAAGTATCACCTAGGATAACAGCATTACATGTTATTTTATTGGGTTATTTTGTAATTTTCATTGTCTAAAATCCTTATAGATCTAAGGTATGTACCTTATCCCCTATTGTTCTTATTCTCCTACATTTATTCTCATGTCATTGTTAAAATATTGGATTTGGGTTTGGGGTTTCATAATGGAATGAATAATAAACTAAAATATTTGGTATTTTAATTCTAATGGATAAGGGAGTTCATTGTGCATGGATTACGTGTAGTCGGTTGTGGTTTGTAAGTATTTTTTTTGAATCATATTAATTTATTTATTATAGAGTTATTTAGTATTATCAATATATTCGTTATCCTTTAGAAACATTATTCTATTTAGTTTGAAATTAAATTTAAGGGAAAATAATGTGATATGTTGGTTGAGTACGGTTGATTATACTTCGATATAATGATTGTGATAGGTGTGTTTTCATAATTTCTATTATGTTCTGATTTTTTCTTCATATTGGATTCTAAATAAAATATTTAAAATAATTTTAATGGTATATATAATTTTTTTTGGATTATTTTGTTAAATTGTTTTTGTGTGAGTTGATCTAAAGGAATATACTGGGTTATTTATTGAGTCTATATATTTTCATGAAAATATGAAATTAAAAAATTAGTGTTTATAAAATTTATTATTTTAATGTGAAAATATTTGGTTACAATTACATGTTTATTTTTTCAAAATTTTTTACTTTTTTATGTTGATTTTCATGATCATGTAAATCATTTTAATACACCAAATGAGGGTTAGTGAAACATCATGTTACATGTGGATTGTTTGGGAAACTATAATTATCTTTTAGGGCCTCATTAAATGAGGAATTTGTTTTCGGGATACACCAATAGAATATGGGCCCCATTAACTAAATATTGGATTGTTTTAGAGATCCAACATGAGTTTATAGGACTCATGGTTGGTTCAAACACACCATTTGAATGTAGTGGGGGGGGGCATGTCGGTAAGATAAAAATGAAAATTGAATGGGTTTTGAGTTACCTTGGGTTTGAAGTTTAATGGTGAATTTGAGTTTGGTTTCATGAAAATAAATTGGAAATAAATGGTTTATTTAATATTTAATTAAATGTCATTTGTATTTATTTTTACGTATATATTTTTTTATATTTAAAAATACCATTTGTTGGGAATGTTTTCATAAAAATAAATTTTAGAATCATTTTTTTCACAAGGATACTCTGCATGGTAAGTCATCAGGGGGGTCATAAGAAGTTATTACACACCCCAAATGATATTACATGATGGTGAACATAAAATGATTTTATCATTTTTTGTTGGTTTTGGCGGATTATTTCTTCATTTCATTAGATACAATTTGTATTTTGGATTGTGTAGACATGTTAAACTGATGTTATCGGTGATGGTTTAGTCATTATCATAATGTTTTATTTATATAAAATATTTTATTATATTATTTCTTAATTTTTATATTTTGATTATTATTTCATCTATTATGTTATGTTGGGTTTGTTATACAAATATACATATTTGGGTTGTGTGATTTGATACACCCTTCCATATGATATATATGTAGGTCATGGAATTTTGTTATTAAAAATATTGTAGTAGTGGATTCATGAAATGGTCTGATTAACATTATAATTTTTCAAAGGGTGGGATTTGAGAAGCTGGTTTGGGTTGGGATTTTTCATTCAGATCATTACATATCCATGGATTTTAAACAACTTTTAGTAATCCTTCATCATTATCCCATTGAGGTGGAAAATTAAAAGAATTATAAATATAAAAAATCTAACACAATTTCACCTTAATAAATGAATTATAAAATATAATTAGAGGACGACTCATATTGTATAAGGAAAACCCCATTTTTATCCAAATAAATAAAAAACTATATAAACCTAACAAAACAAGAATTTCTCTTTTATAATTCCAAGACCATGTAAATAAATTTCATGTGAAGCCCAAGTAAAATAATTATGAGATACACATTAACCAATTAAAGGTATTTATTTATTTTGTATAGTAGGTTCTTTCATCAATATTTTTTATAGGATTAGTTTTGTTACTAAAATCACCCCTAGAATATCAGTGAAAATACCAAAACATAAATATAAATATCTCTCTTTAGTATAAATTTAGTTTTTATGTCACATTTATTATATAATTAACTTCTTTGAACCATCTAGATCAATATTTATCATGCATTTTTTTGTCCGATGTGTAAACGATCATTACAGAAATGTGTCATTTCCACAAAATATAAATATGGTTTATATTGGTTTCTAAAAGATAATTTTTCAACATAAACAATAAGGAAAACCCCATAATATTATCATCCATGTTATTTTTCCAAAGGATAGTGAGTTGATATGTTTGAGAAGTAGTAGCCTTATTATCTAAATACTTAATTTTAAGTAAGTATATGATCTACCAATTATTCGATGTGATAGAAAATATAAATTCAAGTTAGAAACCCTATAAAAATGAGTTATAATATTTTATTCCACATTGAACATGAGTTATTATTCATACTATATATTTATATTGTGATTATATGAACAAATTAAAATCATTCACTAATGGTGAATAACATCCACTAACGAAATAAAATTATGTTTTCCTTTCTCTATCCCAAGGGACATAGTAACAATCCTAGGAGCAAGACATCCCTATAAAACCAATGAAGTAAAATAGTTTTGTATAACCTAATTATAGAAACATAATATCAATTTCCCATATCCACCTACTACGGGAGACCAAAATCTACATGAGTCATTGGGAATACAAATTCCATTATATATAAAAATAAAATAACACAAAGGATCATATTTTTATCAAAATGTTATGGATGAGTAAAAATATGAAATAATATATTTTAAAGTTATACGATTCAAAAATTCCTAGATAATTAATTCCCTCTAATTAATATTATAGGTTGAACACATCTTATTGGGTAATAATTTTCTATCATGTAGAATCATTGATAGTAATGTACTAACCCTAAAGAATAAATCATTCTTCCTTCCACTCAATATATCTAGAGAGTTCAACATTCATGAATAGATCCATGCATTTTCTAGAATCTTCATAAACTATAATTCACTTCTGAATTGGCTTCTAATTCTTCTAGTAACCCAAATCTCTATGTGACCACAAATCTTCATGAGACTAATTTTTATTGGTATGAAATATCCCACCCGATAATCCTATATAATTCTCTTCGAACCCTGATATTCATTCCCCTATTTAACATGAAAAATATGAAGAAGAGACCTTAAAATGGCCATATCTACAGAAATCATGATAGGCATTTGAATATTAAGGCATAAATTAGTATCATTCACCCACAAGAAGTGGTCCAATGAATATGAAATTCCTTTAATAATTATATTATTCTAAATTAGCCATGTGAATCGTGTAAAAGAGTCCACTCCGACCCTAATTTGGGATAAAAATTATTATATTAGTCGACAATCCAATAAAAATAAAAAAGGATTTAGTTAATAAATGATCTCTTTTTTATGAGACCAATCCTTTGAGAAATAAAATAAATAAAAAAATTGGTGAAATAGTGATTGCTGTTCTGAATAACCACCATATCCAATGAATCTTGTCCCCATACATAATCACAAAACCACTCAAAAATATCAAAAGGATGTTGTTTGAGAGAAACACATCCAGTATAGTTCTACATTGATTAATTATTTTGTTCTAAATTTATGAAATATATATAGAAAATTTACATTCCCAATCCATTAAATATAATGTATTCAAGGATATATTAAGTAGTAGAGCGTGAGGTAATACTAAAAGTTGAATAAAATGGGTTTAAGAGGAGCTTGTTGGGGTGTCCCTATAAAATGGGGTGTAGAAAAAAACAATTTTTAAATATTCAAAAAAATAAATGGTATATTAATAATATAATTCATTAGAACGAAAATTGTTTCTATTCAATTAGGATAATTATTAAAAAAGTATCTCATAATTTTTTTAGTTATATGGTGGAATGTTTATTTTAGTGAAAATGAACAATCGTAGGTTATAATGAAAACATAAATGTATGGTGGGATTCATCAGTAGTCATGAAGATATGAATTTATTATAGACAATGAATATAAATAAATGTTTATAAAATATTATCCTGCTATAATATTAGAGGATATTAAGGTCAATGGATTTGGGAAATGGTTAGAGTTCATAAAATCTATGATTGATACTATATTCTCTCGCCATATTTGGAAATAATTGGATATAATTAAAATATGAAGAATTATTGGATTAAATTTTGTGTTCTAAATGAAAATTTATATGGATGGTTAATTTTATACCTTTAATGATCTATTAGTAAAAAATGGGTATATGAAAATCATGGTATCAGATAGGGAGCGAATTTCCACTAAGAGAAATGATGATCACTATTCACATAAATATTTCCATATTTATTCATTGTAATTATTCTGAATATCTTGTTAATGTAAAAACCAATTTACAAAAAGTAATTTATTCAAGGACATGAATCTGATACAACTCAGTGTATTTTAGGATCCAAATGATATTACCAATGTATATAGATTAAAATGATATATTTATAGATCAAAGAATGATTATCATAGTTGGAATATAACAGTTAATGTTGTAATTGAATATATTTATTTCATAAAAAGTCTAAACGAGTGTTATGTATAAATGTAGTATAGTGTGATTTATTTTGAAGTTTTAGTTTTGTATGTGGATTATATTATACTCATAGAAAATTATATCTCAATATTACATATTATAACATTTTTTTTGTGAATATTCATATCAATGAAAGACCTCGGTGAATCGTCCTACGTAATGATTGTTAAAATATAATAAAATTGATCAAAAATATATATTCTTATAATTGTGAAGACATATATTTTATTTTTACTAATTTTATTTTTCTTACATAACTCAATTAAAGTTTATTTTCTATTGTTATGTGTTATGGTTCTTATGAATGTTCAATTTCCACCTAATATGTTAGAAATGAATCCCATGGATATGATAACTTATCAATAAACAATTATTTCCATTCTTTATATCATTTTATGATCCAAACCCATGGTATGATATGGTTTGATCATTACCAATTCATACCCAATGATTCCCAACGACATTAACAGTACTCTAGTGAAAACATTCATTAGTAATTCATAAAAAATAATTCTTTTTTATTAGTCTTTGGAGGTGAGGAAGATCTAAATATAAAGTGTTACATTGGTACTTGATTCCATACTAGACATTGTGATTCAACATATTAATATGGTTTCATATTTTTTCAGAACAATAAGGATAATAATTGAAACTGTTCCGAATAACTCCCCCTTCCTTATAGGGTCAATAATAGAGGAAATGTAGATAATTGAATTATAATCATTGAATTAAGCTATTTTGATAAATATTTTCATTAATGAACATGGGGTGACTATTAGTATATTTGAATAAATATATCAATAATATGATAACAAAAAATAAATGGACAGTTATATGAAACATCAATGTCACCAAATGAAAAATAATATGCTTCAAAAATACTATCTCATTCATGACTTAATTGAGAGGGGTGATATTAAGAATTATTGGGTTGATACAAAATTGAATTAAATAGATCAATCTACACAAAATTTACCCGGCAAAAGTATTAGAGCCATATAAAGTCTATTGTAAATAGATTTGTTAGAGTCTTTATATAATTTGTTTTGTTCACATAAATATATCATTATTTTATAATAAAAAATATCTATTTTTCATTTAGTAATTTATGAAGTGTGTTTTATATAAATATTGGAATAATAAAGCTTCTTCTATGTGTGAATTTTTTTAATCCAAAATCAATGATCATTATTGACTATTTTTCACTATGATGATTTCATAATATAATGATAAGTATAATATCATATATTATATATAGCAAACTCATGAGATAATTAGTAGAGAAATATTATAAATATTGACAGACCAATGTATATCACATATAGATTCATACACATAGTAATTTACATTTTTTGGCATTTATCTTATATTAATTCATCAAACCTATGGTTATCAAGTTATTTTCATGTGAATATTCAAACATTTAACCTCTCTTACACCATAAATAACATTGATATGATCAGGGGTTATTGGGTATGTTCTTGATCATGTGGTATTCATTTTTTGACTAGTATTATATTTTACCTTTACTGTCACATGTATGAAATTTCTTACCTTGAATAAATTTAATTTCTCATATACACTACCATGCTTAGATATGGGAAATTTAATGTTATATTTTTCTTGAATAAATGAATGTTTTTATGATATTTTTAAATGTTCTATATATTTTAGGGAATCAAGAATTCATGAGTTTTCTAAAGACATAATATGACAACCCACATCAAGTGGACGAATCACTGTCTTGGGAAAAGGTAATGTAGGATTATATCGATCCCATATGTAGGTATGTCATGTGGTTGACAAATTCAAATAGAGATATGTTTAGGTTTTATCATGATCACACTAGAAATATTTATATCATGATTGGAGATGATTTTTTATCATAAGAATATAAATTTTTACAAATATAAATTATATATTTCTTTATTTTTTAATATTACTATTTAATAAATGATTATACAGTTGAAAAAAAGTAAGAATTGGCTGTGTCAAAAATATTAATATGAACTTTAAGATAGTTTTAGATGATAATAATTTTTAATAGAGTTTGTATGGATTAAAAAATATTTCTGATGTTTTTTATAAATTCATAGAGTATTTAGTGATTGTAACAACACAGAATTCATAACAATGAGTGAAATTATCTTTTTTAGCATTGATTTATCTATTACTGGAGGATTAGGGTTATTTTTTTTGTTAGTATTGGACTCAAGATAAATTTAGAGTTGGGTTTTTCAGACCTCCACTAAAAATTAAATCATAGGTCACCGAGTACTAGATACAAAGTACTTGAGTACTGGGTGAGTTGTCTATTAGGAATATTAGGTCTAAAACCCCACCGATTAGTCGGTGGGGGTCGTTTGGGTTATTGGTGGAGCAATGAGGATCAGGTATTGGTTTTTTGGGTAAATAGAGGAATTATATCTTGTTTTATGGGAATTTATTTAATTTATATTCATTTCCACAAATACCTAATATATATTCTTTACCGCAACCTGATCAAACCATACTAAATTTTGGGACCTTCTGGGATATATCATTCATCTATAAGTATCAATTTTAACCATATAAGGTGTCATTGGTTTGGGTGATCTTCCTTTTGTATATGTTTTTCAATTTCATCATCTAAATATGGTTGATATGAAAATTTATTATTTCTCAAATATAAACCCCTAAATAAAAGTGTCCATGTCTAGATTTGGGGAATCAATATACTGGGATTGAATTTGGTAGTGTTACATGGCTGTTTAGATATCTTAAAATTAAGGATATAAGTCCCTTCCATGTTTTAATATTCTTATGTGGTAGTATTACCTTTATTTCTTATGAGTGCATCAATTGAAATGATATTTTTGAACATTGGGTACTTATGGAGTAAGGTGAGTTTTAATTTCTTGAATTAACCCTATGGAGGATATATATGAGTGAAATGAAATGGGTACAATGTAACCATATCTTATTTTTTTTGGATATATATAGGGATTATCACATGTTATTTCTAGGTAAAAATTGAGTTACCTTGGATTATTGTGGCTTTAGTGAGATTTTGGATAGTCTATGTGTATGGATGTTGCAATCCTTCAATTGAAAAGGTGTGGATTATTACGTATGGATAGTATTATAATTATATTAAAGGTTGATTTTTGGTCTAATCAAGGGGACAGTTCATTTAGGACATAATTTTGTATGTATTAATGGAGATATTTTTGACCATAGAGGTTGTGATTTTTTGTTTGGTTAGTCTACTGTATATTTTATTATGTTTTGTGATAGGATTTAGAAAAGGGACTATTAATTTAAAGAGGATATTATTTTGAACCACATAATAGCATTGGATATATTTTTGTCAAATCATAAAACTCATTGTGTTTATTCATTTTTATGCGACATTTCCATGGTACCTTACCCTGAGGTGAAGGTTGGGATTTCATAGGTAATTATCTAGGTCATTCTATCATCATATAAATTATTTGGAGACTAGTGAGTTGAATGATTGACAATAAGAATATAAAAATAAGATATGGTTTTGCAATTGTCTGTTGTCGGGTCTGTCATGTCTTCCTAAGAAGAAAATTTAAGATATAAAATATTAATGTTACAATATAACAACTTCATTCATTTAGTGATACCATCAAGAATGTTTGATATTTGTGATGACTTGGTTAGTGCTTGATGATTTTACGTGTGTGGATGATTAAATTTCATTTATTTTTCTATTTTATTTTAGTGCATCTACTCACATAAACATATTACTCATTATTAAGGATATTTTTGTGTTTTATACTTGTGTTTTTATTTTCACCCTCCATGGGCACATTGAGGCATCTAAAAACACTGTTTTAGGGATCTATCCAAGAGAAACGACCCTATAATATGTTTTTGAGTGGGTGGAGATGGGTATGGATGGAGGTGATTCTCTGAATTACTTTATGATAATATAATACTGTGCATTTGAAATTATTTTTATGACTTTATTATTTTATATATCTATCCACTACCTAATAAAATAATTTTCACTTTTAATGTATGTCTAGAATGTAAACAATTTTCAATACCATCTGACCATTTTGATGTGGAATTATTGATTTTCCATATGAAATGTATGGACATGGTTGATTTTTTATGTGATTTCATAATATATACTGTTTGTTTATTACTACCTTTACTATTTTTATGGTTGATGACCACCTGATATGAATGCCATCGTCTCCATAATGTATAGTTCATGAGCTGAACAGTAGTCGAAAACCAATTTCATATGGGTATGAATACATAAGGCCATGTTGTTATTTTTATTGAACCTAGTTATTTAGCTCACTTGTTACAAAATATTATCAGAAATTCTTTCACCCATTATCCTAATGCATCCAAAGATAGGGTTTGGCCGAATATGGGTGATCAGTTCTTTTTTTTCGTTCACTAGAACATTTTTTTTAAAAATAACATCTTATTCCTACATTCCTTTATATATATACACTAAAAACGTGAAAATATATATGAATATAAATATTATACTAGGAAAATGATAAAGGGATAATACATGGATAATATAACATCAATGGGTCGATGTTCGAGGGGATAACACTAAACACAATATTTTTTTAAAAGTTATCAAAGTTTGCACTATCTATCCTTGGGAAACTACCTATTCTTTTCTCCCTTTACACAACATTGAGATACTAAAAATAAGAGGATGTGATTTTATGATCAATTGTAATGATTTTTTACAAAAAACACCATTCCAAAAAGTTATTTTTCATTAATATTGGGTTCTTTATATAAATATTGATCATTGGTATCAATTTTTCACTAGTCTCAATATTTTATATTTCTTTTAGACTACAAGAATTTCATATTGAAATAGGTTAAATCCTTTTTCTTAATTTCTTCTAGTTATATAAATATTCTTAAAACAACATGAATAATATGTCTAGAATTATTGGTTATATGTTTTTCTCTATAATAATTTATTAATATAATCACATGAATCTATCCCCTATGATATGCAATTCATTAAATTCTCTAACAACCACTATAATTCATATTGCTTTTTTCTTTCAATGTTCATTAACAATCACAACATGATCATCCCCCAATCAATTAATATACTTATCCATCATGGAATGATCTTATGTCATTTCTCGAATAAATCTTAATATGAAGATCCATCAAAATTTTCATATGAATAATAATAGAATGATAATCTTTTCCTGGAAGTGTAATCATTCACGACTACACAAATTTTCAATTTTATTTTATTATTTATAATGTGCATCATAACCATAAATATCCTATTCCTCCTCAAATTGGAAAGGTAATAACCCTTATACACTACTTAGTGTGTTTTAGTTACCTAAAAATATTGTCTCCAATGACCATTTTGGACTATCCCTTTTCTAGAGAATAGATCATTAAAAATTTCCCCTTTTATTTTGAAAATGTCCATTATACATTATCCTAGCTAACATTATATATCACAATTTAGTCCAACTCATTTACATTTTCCACTTAGTCTAATTAGAAAATCTTATGTATCACTCTATGTTATATTTATATATCATTTGTTATGTTTGAGGAATTTTCAAATTCATCCTACTCTATTAAAAACTACTCATATGAATAGAGTATATTTCCAATAAATTTTCTAATGAGTTCATCAATTTTCTATATTTTCTATTTTGAAATAATTTTATGTTTCGGGGAATTTTTTAATTTTCCAGAATATTCTCAACACCAAAGTGAACAATACGTATACAAGGATGTTACCATAATATAGATATAAGATTAATTTTATTTTTTCATTTACTAATAAACTCAGGGGATAAGATTAATAATTAATCTTATAAAACCCCACTTCATGTCTGATTCAATGATTAACTTCTATATTAATAAATTATATATACCTAATTCACAATAAAGATAATGTGATAACCATAATTCCAACATTACCCCCTTCAGTTTTCATGTCAATCGATCTATTAATAAATACATATACTAAAACTAGGTATTATTGACCCCCAAACAAAATAACTCTCCAATTTATTCATTCTCATTCGTGAACACTAAAATAGAAATCGATTCACCTATTCTATTTATTATCACATCCAATAATAAATATTACATTAACCATTCTTGATCTATAAAAAGAGAAATCGAATGACTCTCGAAGACTACATGATTCAATGATCACCATTTGAATCTATAAAATAAGATACCTTCTTCAGTGATATCTATATTTTATGATCAATACATCATCCAAGTTAAAATTTCCGATGATTTTTCCCGTATCCTCTTCCAAAAAACAAAATATGAGTACTTGAAAACACTTCACATCTTGATAAACAATTATGCATAGTGGGGAAAAGAGTGTTTTTAAACACCCTTAAGTCGAGTGATGTTGATGAAAACTAATCATCAATAGGTGTTTCTCACATTATAGGGTGACCAATGGTATTGTAGAGATTTATTCCTCATGTTGATTGGTACCAATGTTTCCCATATATATATTGTATTTATCTAAAATATGTTTAATTAAATGGTAAAATATATCAATTGTATTCACACAAAAATGGCATACCATACTTTTTGTCCTCTCATCCACACATTGGTTTTCACAATGGACATCCTTGTGTAGCGTCACATTTTCTATATGATCCATTATTTTATGTTTCATCTATTAATATTGTGTACATGATTTTATTTCTAAAATATACTACTATTTATCAATACTAATAAAATGATATATTTTTTATTTTTAATCCATTAATTGAATTTATTTACAATGGAAAATCCACATAAACATATAGATTTTAAATCCAAAACATGTCTAACCCAAACCACATAAATGTTGGGAAATAAATATTTAAAATTTTAAACATAATAAAACAAATAATAATGAAGTGTTACTTTAATGTAGACAAGATCATCATCAAAACCAAGAAATGTCCCCACTTGGGACAACTTTGAATGTTAGTTTCCATGGATATAGTAATGATGTCATCCATTATTATTGATAAGAGTTACAAAAATATTCTAATCATTTTCTGATAATGTGTAGGATCAACCACTCTAAGTTCCACATTTTTTTCAATCTTGGTAATTACCATAATTGGGGAAAATTGGTTTTCAAGGTATATAATAATTCTTTAGTGGAACATTCAAATATTTTCACTTAGAAACAAATGTGTTTCCATTTTTAACATAATTTAAATCATAATAAATATTTGAGTTATCTAATCATTGATATTTCAAAATATATTCTTATCATCTAAAAATATTCCTCCACCAATTTATACACACTTTATATGAATATGAAGTAATAACGTTACATGGGAACCATTAATTTTTCCTCCATGGTCAAATTTAAAAAAAATGTTGTAATCAAATCCAAACATTTGGAATTCTATATTTTTTATGAAAGTATTATATCATTGATACTATGATAGAGGTACTTGATTCAAACACACACAGAATTATTTCACCCAAAAAATTTAAAATAAAAATTAAAAATTTTAAGGACCAATAGATTTTGGATGTAGATATATTATCTGATTATTCCATTTAAGAACATCAACATGATATCCATTTAAAATGTTCTAAATTTTCACTATATTTCTTCAACAAGAAAGATTATAATCAAATAAATTCATCAAATTAGTGTATAGTTTTCATCCATATCAATTTCCTATACTAAATCATTTTCATTTAACACCTACTATACAGTGTTTTAGATCACATTTCCAAACACATCGTATTTAGTTTTCTGCATATAGTTCATTCCATTGATAATTTCATTTGTTGGATTATTCACCCTTTCCCAAATATTTTATTATTTGTTACAGATACTCATTGATAGACACAAACCATGACTCATATTTTGATACTCATCGTTAGTTGAAGGGAACCTATTGAGAATATAGAGAAATGTGATTTTTATTTTTATTTTACTATTTGGTTTTATTCATTTATCTCCATTATTATTTTGCTCATATACATAAACTAATATTCTTCGTTTAGAATATAATGATTGATCCAATTCATCAATTTATCCATTATTAAATTCACTCATGGATTCTTCTTCATATATCTGATTCTGTAGGCCTTTGTAATTTTTTATTTATTTCCACCTATTCATCACAACACTCATTCATATTTAGAATTCCTAATATGTTCCCTGAAATTTCTACAAAAAAAATCCACATTACTACTCTGCATGATTTTTTTAGCCTCCTATTGAGCCACCTATATTCCTCCATCTTAAAATTTTTCATAAATATATCACTTAATATTCTATATATTAAAATTTACCTCTATTAGCTTCCTTGTTCTAAATGTAACACCTACCAGTAAAAAATATTAATTTCTTTAATGTTGTATTTCTTGTATGAAACATCTCTTCTAGAATATATTTCTCTTTAGGAACAACAATGTATGATTTTTCATGTATACTGCTACTTGGAAAACATCCTTCCAATAGCCATAATAGAGTCCCTTTCAATTTAAAACTATATTTTCCATATCAATAATTATTCTATTTCTCCTTTATTCTATTTATGATATTTATAGTTTTCTATCTGATGAGATTTCATGCCTAACTCTATGATTATCAATGTAAATTCCAACCTCATTAGTTTTGTACTCAACACCGAGGTCGGATATATGAATTGTGATCCTTGGCCCAATTTGTTTCTCAACTAATCTTCAAAATCACTTGATTCACTAAATCACATATATCTTTTACTGTAGTAAAATGATTCAAACCACTCATTTAAAATCATCAATGGGAAAGAGAATTCATTTATAACCATTTTTTAGGAACCTTCATAGGTACAGACACATTAGTATGAATTAGATATAATTGTTTTGGCCATATTCATCTAATAATGGTAGAGATTTCTCCCCAATTTCTCTCTTACATAGTTATCAAAGTTCTTATATTGATCCTATATCAGATTTTGTATATTACTTTTAGAATTAAGAAATAATATATACTTTCAATTTGTTTCTAATTAAGATATCCAGGCCTTCAATTGAAAAAAATATTTCCATCTCCTATTTTAATGAAAAAAATTTCTCATTTAAATCCAAATTGTATGGATTGATGTTGGTTCTATATCACTTTATCAATGATTTATTGCTTTTTATTCAATAAAACCATACATTTGAAAAATTTGACATCATTTTCGTACTCAAAAAACCTTCTAATAGTCAATACCTTTTTTGAAAGTCTAGCTATTGGAAAGACTATTATATTCATTAAGAATCAATGTGTTTGAATATTTAATTTCTTTAAGAGTAATCAAAGATAGTATATCCTTCTCACTATTCTTGTTCACATTTTGGGAGATTTCCAATTAAGAGGAAATAAAACATGGCCTCTCATAATTTTATATATATAATGATGTGTGATCATACACCTCTTAAAAAAAATAATTTAGGATATTTTGAAAGGGTATATCGTTCGGTTGTTTAAAATCCCCCATATTATAGATTCTAAATGAGAAATTTTAACTCTCCTTTTCTAGTAATTTATAACTTCATGACTTATGTATTATAAATTATAATAATATGAATATAAATAGTATTTAATTTTTGTTATATGATATTTTCTCATCATTCGTTATGGAATATAGTGATCTTCACCTCTCATGTGTATTTCCACACCAATGAACCAGGTTATGGTATGACCAACATATCCACCACATTTGTATTTCATAAAGGTAACGATTCATTTTCTTCCTCTCCAAATATATTAAGTGTCCCCATTTCTTCTCTATTGTTGATGACTCTTTGGATATTGAAATATATCTCCAAATTTTTTCATTCCTTTATTTTTTGTTGTAACTCCTCCAACCATGGATATTAAAATTTCATAAATGATACCAATATATACCATAGGGATATTTTTATTTTCATTTATTATTTTATTTATAATATCTATTATTATTACTTCTCTTATTATCAACTCATTACCAATTAACTTTTTGAATTACAACATCTTCTTATAACCGTCGATGATAAACTCAAAATCAATATTCCTTCTCAATGATATAACTTCGTCATCCTGTGATTCAGAAATATGTATTCTATATTATATCATAGAAATACGATCTTCAATAATATTTTCCTTGAGTATTCACCTTTAAATCAACCACTTATTTAATTTTTTTACTAGCCTTAAATCCTTCATCCAATATTTCTAATGGAGAATTTTTGTGAGTTAATAAATGTTTTCAAATGATTCCATGAGTGGAATACTGATACATTAGGTTTTCATAAATTGAATGTATAACTCTTAAAGTGATCCTATGTGTTTGATCATTAGGTTATTAAAACATTTGGTTCGGCTTTATCCAAAAATTTTATATTTATATTTTTTTTTATTTTATCCCTTATAACATCTTCTATATTTTCAATAAATTCACCCTAACAATATTAAAAATATATGTCATCATCATAAATATATTTATTTGGAAACTATCTTTTTAATGACCTGTTTTTTGTTGGATTAATAGAATTAATTTTTCATCTTGAAAGAAAAACTCTCTGTTGGGACTATAAAACATACACCATAGTACACTTATCAACCGTCCTTGGACATGTTCCAGTGATATGTCCAAAAATTCAATAATTAAATAATCTATAATGTAGGATACTATCATAACTCCCCATTCCTGAATTGAATAATTCTAAATAAGTAATAATAATTCATTACTGATATCTTAATTGTTGAGTGAAACATTATATATCAATAAATTATCAATTTATTTAAAATAAATATATGATGTTGATTGGTGCGATTTAATTTCTAGTTTCACACAAATTTAATATTCCACCGTCACATTCTGGAGGTCATCAAGGGAAAACTGTTTGTGATATTATTCTTCAAGAGACAACACCTTGTCATTATTCAATTGTATAAATCATCAGATAATTTTCTATATAATCTAAACATCATTCATTTCTTACCTAATTACATGGATGGATTCCACAACATCAATAAAATAGTTTACTAAGCCATCTATATTCTTATCTGGGGTCATTATGAAATTATATTTTTTTTATAAAGCACTTTTAGTTTTTCTTCCATTACCATGTTTCTATGTCATAAATAACTGATTATTTTTTAAAAATGGATATTATTAAGATTAATATCATGCTATTTATATTTATTTTATTTTATATGATCTATATAATGATTTTGTTCCTTTCCCTAAACATTTACCAATTTCATATCGACTTCTGTCAATGAGATTTTTGCAACATTTCTTATTTTTATTCGTGGAATTAGAGAAATAAATATATTGATTCCTTGACGTCCCAAGTAAAATAACATATAATTATTCCATATCTAGAAATTATATCATTTAATATCTAAAATAATTTTCAAATAAACATGATATCAATAGAATAAATGTTAAGGATATATTATTTTTTGGATGAAATTCATGTATTTGACACCATTTATTTCACCCAGAATCCCAATAACCCTTGTCGGTGGTGGATTAGGGTGTTCAATTATTTTCTTTATTTCAAACTATATTTGTCTCCTTTAATAAAAATTTTCTTGATCAATTCATACTTCAGTCACTTACACTATCCAAATGAGGAAATTAAATACAGATACAAACAAATTTTACATGGTTAACTAAAAATGGATAATATAGTGATCATAAGCAAATAGTGTGTAGAAGTACTAGTGGATGATTTTAGAAAATATTTATAACAATAATATAGAAATTGATTAATATAAATTTTAGTTAGACTATGTATTTCTATCCATTTATGAATTTTTTATCAATTAGTAGTAAAACAAAATTTAGATATAATGATCACTTACAATTATTCTTTAGAAAGAAGTATTTTAGTAAGGTTATTTTTATTAATAAACAATAATTTATTTTAAATATAATATTTAAGGTAATTCTATTGAATTTATTCTTCTCTCAACAAAAATTGTTTGGACATCCATATATTCCAAAAGAAGCAATTTTTTCCCTTTATATTTATTATTATTATTCATATTCTTCTTCTTCTTATTATTATTCATTTTCACCTTCTTCTTCTATTTATTTAAATATTCATATAACCTTTTGAATTTTATATCATGAATATTTTGAAAATGTTTTTATCAATATTATCATCTTAATTAAATCATAATAATCTGCACTATGTTATATATTTTTTCTTTCAATTATCAATAATTACCCATCATGTTAGGGCCATTCAGTACTTTTGATATTCTGTAATTTTCATGGGTGGTCCTCCTTCAACAATTGAATAAAATACTCCATCATAGATTGATCTTCTTATACAATGTAGAATCCTCCAAATAAGAATATCCACTAAAATCCAGCTATGAAAATTTAGTAATTCTTCATCAAATTTGGGTTGTGGTGTATTTTTATGGTACTATACCAAAAATATAGAATTATTGTATTATGAATTTTAGGGGCAATATACCAGTAAAATATTCACATGAATTGGCCTTTAGGTCCACCTAATTGGGTCTTCATTCTATCAATGGAATATTTTCCATATGGTCTCTATGTTGATGAGGAAATACCTATAGGCCATAGGATATTACACCATACAATTTTAAAAGAATACCATGTTATATTGTATATAAAACATGTAATAATGACAATAAATTGAACCAAGATATACTTTTAAAAATTACTATTTAAACATTATCATTAGAACCCATGCGATTAAGTACATGGTATGAATAGGAATGACTACATTATGAAAAATAAATAAAGGTATTACTAAATAAAATTGTATTGATCAATTATTCGTAAATAAGAATTCAATTTTAACTAAAATAATTTTATTGTTCAAAAATATATTTTCATCAAAAAATGGATATTTATTTATTTTTATGGTTATATATTATAATAAATTTATTTGGAATTTATCAAATTTTATTTTTTAAAATTAATATCATTTTTGAAATGAGAAATTCAAAATGATCATAGTGTGAATTGTAAGAAACTAGATCTTCTTTAAGGTACAACATATTTTTATTTATGTTTAAATTCATTATTTTTATCCAAAGGGAAGTTCCTAATTAGGTCATAATGGTCATGACCTTATATAATGGGTTTTTCGAGTCTAGAGCCCTGATATTTAGAGGAAATATGTGGGTTTCACGGTTGGTATAAATCATGCATTATAGTCTATAGGTTTTGATTAAACCATGAGTGGAGATCTAGTTCTCTACCTAGGGCTCCAATGTTTTTCCAAATTAAGCCAGCCTAGAAGAAAAAAATGCAGGTGCTATATATCTCATTTCAATTGAAATTTTCATGTTTTACCCATAGTTAGTGAAATAGTGTGCTGAGCCTGTCTGAGGGGTGTGTTGGGGTAGTTCTTGGCATAATTTTAGTGCAAAGGTTTTCAATCCGGGAGGGAAACACCATGTGACCAAATTTATATGGGGAAAATAAAATTTTCCCTCTCTTTATAATTAAATCATACCATATTTTTATTTTAACTTCCAAACATAGGATGCCTCTCATTCTAGTGATCTCCCATGGAATCCTCTACGAAATTGAGGTATATCCTTCATCCGAACATAGATCGAATCTTCCTTTATCTCATCGTATGCAGACCAGAAATCTCTCCTTTCAACTTGGACATTATTTTCTATCTTGATTTCAATAGAAATATATTTTTGTGATCTAATATTCTCTATTTTACAGTATTTTACCTATTTTATTGATTTCAACCACTCTAACCTGGGTTTGAGTCCAAAATTGGATGAGGAGTTGAGTACTATGATATAGTATGTTGTCTTGAGATCAACCCTTAATGTTTTGTGTTTATGTATTATGTTGTTGTTCCATATTCTAGACATTTTAGGTAATGATTTTTAAATGTAATTCTATATTTATTTAATGAATATGCATGAATAATAACTTCAAAAGACCCATTTATGTCGTAAATGGGGTTATGGACCTTGAATTCACACACCCTAGGGGTGTGTTGCTAAATTGAATAAAACCACCATGGGTGTCCTATTAAATTTGTTTACATGATAAGTTGTGTTATTATACTACTTGAATTTTTTATGGAAAATGAAATTATTGACATGAAAATTTAATTAAATTAAATATTGAATGGAAGATCATGTCACTACAACCTTTTCTAACATCCCTCCCCGCATAAGATTTACATGGTCATAAAAACTAAAATACCTAATTAATATGAATGAAATGAATCATGGGATGCTAGGGAATCTAATATTAGGCTATGATTTGATCCACCATTTGAGGTGAGTTAATTTCGTATCTAAATTTATTGTCCAGTTAAAATTAATGTGATCCTAATGTTATTGTAACACATTGGTCCCATGAGCATTCATATCTCCATGGTGATTCTGATACATGGGTTCTAACACAGAATTTCATGGAAAAACTCATTTGAATTATTTAATTAAATTAATTATAAATTATATTTTTATTCCATGGGTGATACTTGGAATCCATACACGGAACCTCATGTATAGAATCAGAGTTAAGATCATTGTATATGTCTCATGTTTATCTTGGTCCCCGTAGATCTCCAGGTATGGACATAAGGTTGGTGAATGTGTACATAGCCAAGAGAGATACCGGGGTTCCTATAACGAATTACATAGATGGGAATGTATGGTGATGAGTTAGTTTAATTCTTCATGTGATTACCCGCTACAAAATTAGAAATTCTAAATATGGACTAAGTTTTCCTTTGAATTATATAATAAATTAATTAAATGATGTGATTGAAAAGGAGAAAAATAGTATTGGACTCAGTCAAAGCCATACATTCTATGATGGCCTTATTATACATATCACGATCATATATGATACAAGGAGAGATTCCATGGAAATGAGATAGGTCCCATGACATTATTATAAATTAAATCATGACTGACTGTATACTCTGACATATACTAGTGTATGATGATGAGTGTATCAGAGGACATGCATTCCCTAGGAACAAAGACCTATGTGGTTTATTTGATTAACTCCATTTTTTTACATATTTTATTAATATCTTTTAACTAATAATTATATAATCATATATTGGATGTAAATTGAAACAATTGGTGTTGATCTATTGAGTATATCTCCAACAATGTTTAGGCTATCGTTGGGTACCTAGAAAAAAGTAATGGATGTAGGTAGGGAATGGGGAAAGAGACCATTTAAGGATGCATGATTAAAATTTTAGGATGGTGTACATGGGAATGTGGTCTGAGATAATGCCCAAGATTCTACAACACGTATTCTTGGATATTTTATTCATTTTTATATAACATGTTGTACATCCATGTTTCTTTAATCCCCCTTTACTCTTTTTTATGGATGTCCATGATAATCAATCTTCGACATGATATTGATGGATGTGGTTTACATGGTTATTTATAGGATGGATTATTACTCTGCCACTATTTTTTAAAATTTTATGCATCCACTATTGATTAATAATAATATATCATTATGGAAAAATTTATCTTGAAGGAATTGTCTCCCAAAATCTCTACCAAAGACCATCACAAATAGGTGAGAGATGCGATGTATGGGGAGTCCTTCTTGATACCATGTTTCCAACCAAGATCGATTAAAAATCATTGAATTAAGTCTAAGATATCATAAAATTGTATTATATGATCTTTCATTTCATTTATTTTTTTTCCTTTATAATTAGGATAGTGGAATGAAAAAAAAATCCTTTTCGTGATTTTTTCATAGTCCTATTTCTATGAGTAGCTAATCCTTATATAGTGAAAAGACTAATTACATAGGATGGCACATGTTGTGTTTGATTAGGCTGGTTACAGTTGTCTTGTCATTAATAGTAGGTGAAATAATTGAAATTTGATATTCCATGTGACTACATATTTTTACCCTTGCATAGATATGGAAAGGGAGTATTTCATCATGAATAATTATAGGAACATGGGGATTTATATGTCATGTATAGGACATGATATGATTATTTTATTTCATTCATTACCTAAAACATTATTAGGTAACTTTGTTCTTATATACAATAAATTATGACAAAATTTCATGCAGGTATTTCATAAAATTATAGGTTGTGACTATATGGACCTCACATTTCAATTTATAAAGTGTATGATCCTTTATAAATTATAAATGGTGATCTATATAACTCTACCATCTAAAATTATTTTTTTATGAAAAAGATTATGAACATAAAATAAATTGAATTTTGAAATTAAATGGTTAATGATAAGTAGTTATTCCAATTGCATCTTAAGGGGAGTTTTCCTCTATAACATTCATTTGACAATCTATATACTAGGAACTTTGACATATTGAAGAGAACATGAGCCTGACCTGAACTCAATAGTGAGAAGATGGAAAAAATTTCTTATAGTATTTGTGATTATTATGTAACCCAAACATATTATTAGGAGTTGGAATAGGGGGAGTGACACTTATAGAGGGAGGATTGTACTTATCGTAATAATATATTTGGTGTTCTAGGGGTTATCAATTAAGCTACTAAGGAAAGTTTCTGGAATTGATATACACATTTCACAATGAAAAACTTGATTTGTGAACTAGGAGGGTAGTGAAAACCACATTATTTATGTGTTGGGACCTACGCCACTAGTATAACCTCGATTAGTGTCACTCGAGGCACCCCCATTTATACCAGATATGAGTGTTGATGCATTTTTTTAGAGGATTTCATATTATATTTATAGTCTATTTAGGTATCTTTGTGACCATCCGGGATATTAGATTTGTTGAATCGTGATTTTTAGTAGCAATATCCACCCATGTTTTTAGAAATGGTATTCTATAGGCCATATATTCATTGACAGAGTCCATGATGTCGATTTTATAGTTTTTTTGATACACCTATTGATAGGAGAGTGAATCTCACTATGTATATGCCTATGTTTTGTTCCAATAGATGGTGGGACATTATTCCCAAGATGGATCATCGTAGATACATGGATTGGAGGGATTTTTAGATATCCTTCTATGATTATTTCATTCTTATTATATTGAGGGTCGATGGAGCCATGGCATTGTGCACATGGGACACAACAATTTATCAATCATGGACTATTCATCGCATTTCATGGATCTCTAACACTCCAAGACTATTTTTTAGGTGATGAGTAATCAAAATCATTGTGATTTGAAGATGTTATTTTGTATTAAGTTTGATCATATGAGAATTTATTTCTTCATACTACCTTTTTTAGGATAGTGAACATATCACTTATCATTACAAGTAACCTAATATGGGATAGGGGTGAAAGACAAGCAATTTAAAAATTTATATTTGGAGAAACATTATAAAAAATAAAAGTTTATCATTTGGATAATAAAAATGGTGATCTTCTTAGGAAAGTGTGTACTCAAGTATCTATGTGACGTTCCATCAGTGTAGTGGCCTAGGACATATGAAACCCTAGTGTACTAGAGTCCGAGATGAATGTCGATCTTGCGAAAATATGGGTCATATATAGTGATTTTGTAGATATTTCCTTCTAGTAACATGTAATAGAGGGTATTAACTGATTCTGCAGTCTAGAGTGTGGTTAGAAGCTTCCCGTAATGCATGAAAATAGAGTGTGATAGACTGATCATGATAAGGTGGTGGTTAGGATGGGGTATCCAGACAATATATTTATAGTTCTAGAATAGTGGTCTAGCTCAGGATATCCTGGTAATATCTTAGGACAAAAGATCTTTCTCGTTGTATACAGTGAAGCTAATACTCAAGTAGTCGAGTGCCTTACCATATAATATGTGAGGTTCTATTCTTCTAGCCTCTACTTTAGTAACTGCACTTTTAGATATAGGTTCTTCTCATTCCTTCACATATGTGCATAATTTGAGAGATATGGGCATGATGATTAGTTTTCCAATGGCATGATGAAAATTAATACTAAACTGGTAATTAAATCATATATTTTATGCCAATGAAGGGAGTTCCCACTTAGGATCAGTGGGTTTGGTTTCATATAATACCTCTTTGTATACAAGATGATAGGTTTTTTCATCATTTTTAGGACCAAATGGTTGGTTTTCTATCACTCTTATGTTGATTTCTATCACCAATTGGTTACATTAACATCAACATAGGTTGGTAATTTTATGAAAAAAAAATTAATGTTATATCTAGGAATGATTTTATGGGCCTCAACATCTTGGTATGGGCTGAATGATATCCCAAATTTAAATATTTTTTCTATATGATCATTGAAAATGTCAGGAGGATTCCCCTGCCATGGTAGATCATTAATGGGTTTTTTAAAAGATTATTTTTCATGACTACCTCATATGAGATAGGTTGAGTTTTCTATTGAGGTAGTTGAAATAGATACACTAGTCTTCATTCCACTTTATAGGATGGCTACTATTATATTGTAGTAGCTCAAGAGGGTGACAAAGTATTTGGATGCTAATTGTCTTATTTGACCTAGTTTTTTTACATGTTGTTTTCCCTAACATTTTTTCAAGAAAGATGATGGTACCCATATACAATGTATAGATTACCATTGGATATTGATTTTTAAATTAATAACATGTATCCATTTTTTTATATAGACAACCTCTTTAACTAGATCTATTGAGTGATGGTATTCTCAAATATTTTTCTAAGGTCGGTTTATCATAATGTTCATTTTCGAACAACTGATATGTCATATACCACATTCTATAGTATCTAAATATTATATGTTTACATGGATTGGTTTTTTGGTCTAAAAATGCACTAGAGATTTTTATTACAGTGATGAATTAATGTTTCCACACATATTTGGATTCCTTTTTGGTGGTGTTCATGGATGATATCTAGGTGTATTTTCAAAGTCAACATGACCATTCCATACATATTTAGATCATATTTAATAAAACTATAGAGCAAAAATTATATTCTATCCTCACCAATTGAATATTTTGGTTTGATAATTTTCACTAATTGGGACAAAATATTTATGATATAAGTCTGTCTATTAAAATAGAGAAGTTCAGAGCTGTAGTTTCTTAGGATTAGCCTAAGAACAACATCGATATATATACTTTCTTGGGGATATAGGGTTTTTACAGGTTCATTATTTAGGGTTACTCACATTTTATAGCACCACTAATGGTCTTGATAATGAAAAATGTTAATTTTACATGGTATATATCATGAAATGAAGCCTTCAAGAATTGAATGGTTAATTGACATCATCACCAATTTTGATCCTAGATGAGGCTGGATGATGTTATACAATTTATCATGATGAGTGAGGAATTATATTAAGAGATGTTGTGATGTATGAGGAGTGAGTCATGGTGTAATAGTCTCATCATTTTAGTCCTCATGAATGGAACTACTAGACACACAATCTCATGTTTGATGCTATTGTCCATGTATTACACTATAGTAGGAATTTCTTACTAGGGGAGAATTTAGTGATGTATAATAAAAAAAGCATCAATCACATATTCAAATAGCGTGACATGATTTAATGAAAAAATAGTATTTTTAATAAATATAATAAATCAACATAAAAAACAATGATATGCTTGTTAATAGAAATACAGAGACAAATTCAATGAACATGAAGACCCAGACACGTATAGATCAGGAGGCCAGTAGAAAGTTTCAGTTTATGGGTATATTTTCTGATATTCACTTGGTGGATTAGGAACATCATGGGAAGTATGTAATTATATAATCATCATTGAATTGTTAACATATGGATAATTTGGATGAAAAATCTACTAGATTATGAGGTCTTTGTCATACACGGTTTCATTGTAGGTGATGACTCACCTCTTGGATGGGTAGTTGGTGAGAACAAGATCTCATCCATTCATAGACGCATCTTGTTTCCCATATAAATCCTTTTAGATTTGTTGTGATGGTATAATTTTTCTATATGCATAGTAAATATCGTGCTTACCACAATGCACAATGAAATATGCCACTAATATGAGTTTCCAAGGAAAAAAGCGGAGAAATATGGGTTTGTTAATTGTTGTTCCATTATCAGTAAAAGATGGTAGAATACCGGTTTCCTTTAGGGATTTTATAGACCTTACCTATTACTAAGTGAATGTGAGCCGACATCGCCATGGATTTTTTGAATGGATTTCATAGATCACCTTGTGGAAGTGATTTTGTAATGTTTATCAATGAAAATTAAGAAAAAATTATTCCATTTCGATCCTATTAGGGAAATAATTCCAATGGATGACCATAGATGGATCTATATTTATGATATCATATGACTCTATGGATTTATAAATTCTATCAAATCAGATAGAAACACTAACCCCACGAAATGGTTCTTGAAATAGTTTCAGAGGTAATTGGGTTTATAAGTACGTTTGAGAACAACCTCTTATACAACGAATGATAATTAGTCTGGGAACAAAAATAGGTATTGGTGGACATTTACCAAAAATGAATCCTTGATTTTGCAGGCACTTGGGATAAATAATTACTTATCACCAAGTTCACATACAATAATAGATTCCATGTGACCAAAGAGAATGATCCTCATGGGGACCAATACGGTAGGAATCTATGTTTTCATATGTGATGTTTAGAGTTAAGAGGGGAAGATGTAATGTGTCGTCATTTAATTTAGGAGGATTCAGAGTAGGTTCAACATATTAGGATGTGAACGTCTATAGCTCAATATAAGAAGGTGTTTTACGCCAATGGTTGACATTATCTAGTATAGTTCAAGGTGGGGAGTCAGGTTGTTTTATATATTTCTTATAAACTATTGAATAAAGGTATTTAGAAAAAATGAAAGATATTTATTTGTTATTTTAGGTCCATCATGATTATGGATTGATTTAGGCAGGTAGCCTATCGGTTGTTGTTACCTTTGAGGTAATATGACTTAAATTTTGTCTTCCATGTTTCTTAAATTCACTGATATCATTTAGATCTCTCTCATTTAATTCTTCCAAAGGATATTGAATTGGTGATTGATTCATTATTTGAGAAAAACCCTCTCTATATTGTTGATTGATGCATGTTGGTTCTCCTAGGCTAGAAAATTTCTTTAATAAAGGTTCTATGATAGTATTTCAGTGTATAAGAATAGAATTTATAGTAGGAGTATGAAGTGCGTGCCTATTGTATAGAAGTATTATTTGATGATAAATTTCCACCCTTTTGTAGGAAACTCATTATTGAGTTTCTTTATGGGGTAATATTTTATAAACACAAGTTTTATATAAGATATGTGACCTTTTTATACTGTTTTATATTCATTATTTTTATTCTAATGGATGTGAATAATGATATCATAGAGGATACGAGGCTGTACATTTATTTTTTGGGGCCTAGAGCTATAAATTTTGGAGGAATTATGTTACTTTCATAGTGTGTCTAAATTGTGTACCCATTCTACATGGTCTTTTTAAATAGTGTGGGGTAGAATGTGCTCTGTCAAGGGAAGTATGATTGTTCCTATAAATATTGGTTAGTCCACATGGTCGTGTGAGTGAGGAAGGCCATATTTTAGAGTTTTTTTCACATCATATTCAGAATTAGTCAAATTTTTATACAAGCCAACCCGACAAGTGTCTTGTGGCAGTACGTAGTGCATAGTTGGTGCATGATTTTCTGAATAATGTGGAATATCTATTAAACTATTGTTAATGGTTGAAAATAGATTTCCCCTCCTTCCTAATTTACTCATACCCACATTTAGTTTCCCTTACATGTAAATAATTCCCCTCATTTTAAATCCCTCCCATTGCATCCTCTTAGGCTTTGAAGCATCTCTTCCTTCCCAACTATGATCGATCCACCGTTAAACTTGTTATAATCATACTGGTAAACTCTTCCTTCCTGTTTCACATCTATTTTTTAAATCACCATCGAATGAGATGTTTTGTGCGAACCAATATTCCCTATTACATGGTTATTTTTTTAATATTATGTATTTAATTAATTTTAGCATAGATATGAGGACTAAACAAATACAATGATTAGACTACTAAGATAAGGTAGGGTTTCATGTAATTTCCAATTGAATTCAATGTGTTTATATATTACACTATTGAGAAACATGATAAAATTTTCCATGATATGATTATTAAATAGATTTTAAACTAATTATATGTATAGTATTGACCTATAGAATTCAGGGGTCCTTTTTTTGTAATAAATAAGGTTAAGGGCTATGAATTGTACCACACTATGGGTGTCATTTAATTTAATAAAAATACCTTGGGTGTCTAATGAATTCAATTCACCTCATAATGTGTGCTCTTTTACAGATTTGTTAATGCGACGACCTTAGTTATCCAGAGCCGTTGCATTATTACGCATCATTTTCATGATCACAAATGATCAAATATCGAAAGACCAATTAGCTTAGTGTCCTTGGAAACACTTGATATATTCATACGTATTACATTACATCATAAAGTGAAAATCTAAAACAACATATTCTCCATATACCACACTCATATCCCCTCTGAAAATCCCTACAGGTCATTCATAAAATACATTTCAAATCCTGGTAATAAAAAAACATTGAAAGGGGTCAGCTCAGATGCTCAGTAAGGATAACAATATAGCAGAAACATTCATAAATAAGCATAAAAATTTAAGGCAATGTATAACTAAAACAAAATCCTTTTAATCTTGAGCTTTAAAATAACAGGGAAAAGATAAATTTAAATAATTCCATTTACTTATTCATATCGATATTCTACTGTCGAATAATCACATTTAATATAAATAAACACTTTCATAATAATGGAATGCATAATGCGAGACCTTCATAACCACAAAGTCTAGGCCCGGTTCCAAGAATAAAAATTTGATTTTGTCAAGGCCTTGTGCCAAGACACTAGTTTTTCTCATGAAACCTACCGATGCATCAAGGGGTTATATCAGGCTCCACCCGTCACTTACTATGTCCAATGCATTCCTCATATGAAAAGGTTTAAACATGACATAAACATTCATACTGAAAGTAGCATACAAAATGTCAAAAATTTATCCATAAACCATGAATGGTATAAAAATAACACATCTATAGTAAAACATATCACAAAACCTTCAATACAATATGTAGGTTCTTCATCATAATAAATCAACTTCAAATAAGCTTAAAATTCATCAATGGATGTTTACATGGATGAAATCAAAACTATTTGAGAGAAATATCTCTTTTTTTAAATAATTTAAAAGTAATATAATAATAAAAGAAAACAGTTACTTTTAAAATAATATTATAAGCATGTAAGGTATGTTTCGATGATTATATAATTGCAGAAAATATCCGCACATCATGTATTAGTTAAAAAAAGTCATTCTAACCTTAATTGTGTCGAAAATGTTAAAAAGGACCTTATTTGGAAAACGATGGAAAGATTCCTTTCAATACATATAAGGTAAAATAAGGTTATAAAGGAATTTAACCCATAGTATAGTAAATAGTAATATTTTTTTGAAATACATTTTTATGAAACATTGATGTGGATGATAAAGAGGTTCCAATAGATAATTACCTATAAACAACCTCGGATAGTGAAGAGATTGTGAAATAAACACTTAACTTGTAAATTAACTTGGTCGAGGGTAGGTTAACCTACAGTATATTGGTCAAATAGTTGTTATTAAATTATAATTTAATCATATACATTAATATTATATCATATATGATCTTTTAACATATCTTTGATAATAATATCTTAGTATTATCGTCGTTTTGGGTGTTAACTGATTCATTTTTATTTATATGATTTGTTATGTAAGTATTGTTTGTTAGGGATTGGTTGTATCTTATTAATATACATATTGATATCATGTCCTTAAACATTATTTTTAATCATAAAATTAAAATTAGTCTTGAATGGATACGATGGGGAATGAATCTCATCGCATTCGTGGAGACGGTATTCTGTGTGTACGCACGAGCGACAATATCATTCTATTGATATTAAATTCCTATATAATTGGATGGTATATCATATATACAGAATAATTATAATGTTATATTTATTGTTTAATTCAATTACACATCATTATTGTAGAGACCCGAAGCTTATCGTACATGGACATTACATTACTTTTGCGGAATACTTAGTACATAACAAAAACACACACACAAGGATCGTAATAGTTTAGTGTCTTTGGAAACTCGGAACGTAATCTTCTAATCGTGGGGAAAGATCTTAAATATCTCCCATAAAGATATTCCATTTTTTTACCTAAAAACCTTTCTTTATATCCTGGGGAAAAGAAAACATAAAAGGGTGAGCTCAAATGCTCAGTAAGGGTAAACAAAAGAAATATCAATCACATCATATACATAAGAACATAGCTTTTGAAAATCTTAACCTGCAAAAGAGCTCATAATATCATAACATGGGATAAATCATAGAAGTGAAAATGAGATCCCCATAATCATAACATGAAACTTGAAACTTTGTGGCATGCACACATAATCATGGAAAATCCTTTCTTGTTAGTCATGACTCGTTGCCAAGACTATCTTAGTGGACAAAGTCCCTTTCTGAATCGAGTTCACTCCTCGTTTCAGTCCTGTATCACTGAACCGAAATAACCATCCGTTCCAGCCATGTCTATCTCATGAGATATAAAATCATTACCCAATGCATTGGAGGGAGATATAGGTCCCACCCATCTTATAATGAATCCTTTCTTATGTGTGCCACATAATCATAAAACATACATCATCGCATAACACATATAACAAAAATGGGATTCTTGAAACATCATGACATCATAAATAAATTCATATATGATAAAGGAATTCATAAACATAATTCAATCACAACATAGTCAAACCAATGTAAAAATATGGATAGAAACAGAACCCTTTATTATCTTAGATGGAAAATAATTTTGATAAAACACTTGAATTGAATTCTTGAGGAAAATATCCTTTCTTCTTCAAAAACATTTTTCCTTTCATAACATGTCATACAACTTTAAAATAAAAGATGTTGATTAAAAATAAACTTGAAAACTTGTAAAGGAAGCTTCTTTGAAGTAATGTTTTAAAAATCCATTCATGCCGTATAAGTTAAAAAAAACATTCTTCGTACTTTTGTCGGAAAAGTCAAAAAGAACCTCGTACGGAAAAACGACAAAAGATTCCTTTCATATTCTTTACTAAAAACTCACCTAAGGGTAAAATTGGATTTAAACTATTTCAAGTGGATGGAAACAATATTACATATTGAGGGAACATGGATGTGGATGATAAAATACACCCCAGTAAATACTTACGAATAAACAATCTCGGATAAAAATGAGATTGTGATATTTCCCTTACCTTAGGTCCGATTTGCTTTGTTCGTGTCCGAAGATCCTGTATAATGGTTTAAATAATGTTATTGACTTATTCCAGAATCATACATATTGATATGATATCATATATGGTCATATTATTAGCTTCTTGTTAGTAATATTTCATTGTTACTTGTTACTCGGGTCTTTATAACTTTTTGTTCTTATGCGTGTTTTGTCGAATAAATTCTTATTCTTATCTTTAGGTTATAGATAATTCATTTACAGAATGGTATTAGTGTATTATATACCATATTCATTCATTCAATTCATTTATATAATCATTATGAAATGAAGATCATGTAGAACGAGTCGCATCACATCGTGGAGACGGTTTCCGTACGTACGCACGAGTGATGATATCGTTCCTATGATCGTGGAATTGTATTGGAGTATATATATATATTATTTCAGTATCAATATTACTTCATAATAATAATATATAGTTACTCATTACACCATTATACCCATCCTTGTAAGGTGATGGTGGAAAAATAGATTACACCATGGCGTGGAGACAGTATTCCGTACGTACGCACGCGCGGTGATTTCATTTTTCCGTAGGATGGATAGAAGGTGAATTAGGGTTGTTTCATATTTATAATAACATATCAGTATGTAAGTAATACTTATGTTATTACTTTAACATGAAACAACTAAAGAAGAAGATGTTGAAGAAGAAAGAAATTGAAAAGATCGGTAATGGATATTACCTCTTCTTTGGAACGCCTCTTTGAATCCTCCACTTAAGGAACTAAGATTGGTCTTTGGAGAAGACCAGGACCCCTAGGATTATTCTAGGGAAGTGGAGAGGATAAAATGGCAGGGGTTGGCCGAGCTTGAGTGCTCAAATTGGTGTGAGGAGGAGGGGGAGGAGGTGTCCTTTTATAAGGGAGGAGAGGGGCACCTTAGGAATATCTCAAAATATTATTTTATATTAAAGTCAAAATCGGTTTATAATGGTTCCAAAGGGTCTTATTTCGAAGATAAAGTGGGTAAGGGTCGAAATCATATCAACCAATAGAATTTAGACAAGTTTAGGGTATTATTTTAACCTTATCAATTAGATTTAACTCTAAGTTAAATAATTTAACATTTACCATGTCTTTTTGTTTTCTTTCACTATATGGTTAATACACTTACTATAACATGCCAAACTAACCCCATATTGTTTATTATTAATATATATATCCTTATCTAAGTCATTTGGCCGAACCTTAGATTTTTAGGAATAAAATAACAATTAATAATATAATATTTGATTTAAAAACTATTTTGTGTCAATTTTGACACTATTTGATATATGATTTTTGTAAAAGTCATAAAAGAATTATATGTTCGAACCAATTTGATTAAATCAACACTAATATATCATAGTAACCTAGAAAATTAGTGGAATTCATAAAAAGTCTCAAATTATATTTATTTTGAGCATTTATAACATCAATTATGTTAATATTTCCTTAAAAGGGTAATTACTGCATCATCGTTGTGTCATAAATAAATTAATTTATTTAAAGTCTAAAAATTATAAATAAAATATCATTATGTAGTAAATCTTTTTAGATTTCTAATTAATACTTATAGTCGAATTTATCTTATGTATAACCCCATATTAAAAATGTTTTAGTTATTAAACTTTGATTTTAACTATTTTAACTATTCATTAAATAATATAATATTAAATGTCATAATCTAATCCAAGTGAACCTAAATGGTCATATTATATTCATAAGTTTGTTTTTGGTCGAATTACACTTATCCAATAGAATTAGGACATGTGTTAGGGTAATAGGAATATCATATTTACCCTTAGTTACCCTATTTACTATTAACCGTGGTAAAAAAAAGTAAAAAGTTACTATTCACCAAAAATTATTTTCATCTCATTGAACCACATTTTACTTACTGACATCAACCGTGTCTCTCGGATTTTTGAAATTCCATTCACAGAAGCGGTAAAATTAAGATTTATGAAGAAATTAATTTTTTTAACTACCACTTAGTAGTTTCACTATTCATCAAAAATTGATGTTTTTCAGAACAATTCCAAAATTTCATCCTAAGCTATATTTCATATTCCGAATTCAAAAATGAAGTCTATTTTACCAAATTCATATCATAGAATTTGCATTAATTATTTTTATAATTAAATCCCGCTGTTAAAACAAATAGCGTGTTTTTAAGAAACAATATCTATCAAAAGATTGACACTTGATTATGTCTGGTTTAAATGTGAAATTACATCCAATGACCAACATTGTATTAAATTGTAAAAATATATTCTATATATACTTTAAAACCACGCAAATTAATAATTTATCACAATTAATTATTTCAATTAAAAAAGTTGTTTTTAATTATAATTTAGTAATTTTCACTATTCATCAGAATATGAAAGTTATCCGAAAAGTACCAAAATTTCACCTTAGGCTAAATTCGATACTCCGAATCTAAAAATGAAGTTCATTTTAAAAAATATGATTTACAGAATTTTAAAAAGTGGTTATTACTATTCATACCGGCTAGTTTTAATAATATTTTAATAGCATATCGTTGTTTAGTGAAACTCGGTATTGCGTATTACACACGCTATCAAGGAAGGTCGCGATTGCGTGTAATGCAAGGCAAGTCAAGTATGCGTGTTGTGCAAGCTCCTTTTGGTGTAGCGTACAACACAAGACATTAATAAAATTAAAAAGAATATTTTTTATAAAATCTTGGGTTGTTACATTCTACCCCCCTTAAAATGAATTTCGCCCTCGAAATTCGTCGGGGTTATAAATGGTTTACTATTCGAAAGTTTCTTTAATAGAAACCCACATCGTAAAAAGGAATATCAAAACCAATCTTTAAAAACAAAAGTATGAAACGTAACGGTTACCCAAATAAACTAATCATTGGGTTTCCACATAGGTGAAAATATGGATATGGAAGAGAAATCTAACCATCATGTTCTGATGGAGAGTGGTAGAGAACATGGCTATGGAAATGCCAATAATCACAAATCCATAAATTTGTGACGATCTAAGGTACCATCCGATTCATCAGGTATAAGATCACTAGGACAACATTTTTGGTTTTCAAGATCATTCCCCTAAGGTTGAAAATTTGAATTAGAATAAATACTTACTTTATTTTGGTACAATCTCACTGTTGTTCATGCCTTGAACAATTTCCACTTCATCTCTTAAATAAATGAAGTTGAATTTGTTATTCGTGAAGTGTTAGCTGATCATGTGATAGAATGACGGGTCATTCCATCTGTCTCAAACAAAAGGTTAGCAAAAATTATATACATAAGTCGATCTATAGTGAGATTAATCACATATGGTTCCTAAAATGGACTTATACTTCATATATAATACTTCTTAATATAATAAAACTAGTTTCTACTAAACAGGGACTTCCTGTAGGCCAGTGGTAGGCGATAAAGGCCAGTCGCACTTCGGTTGTGGGTTCGATTCCCACAGCCTTGTCCGAAGCGATGGGCTGTCGCCCGTCCTGCAGGTTGTCCTTTTTCTAAAACTACATTACTATAACATCATATCAATAATATCAAAAGAAGAACTTCTTTAGGCTTATCCATAATACTGCAGTCCACTTTCATAACATAGTGAAAATGATTACCAGAGATTAATACCATTGTTGATCCCCATATATCATAAGATATATCTTGTTGGACATATTCCAAACATTCAAAGGCCTTAATCTTGTACTCTCTTGAATACCTTAGTGAAAACATGAATGCAGTTTAAAGTTAACACTTTCCACATACCAAAATCGTCAAAATTCTATATACTCAAACCATGATATCACTTAGTCCTTATATCAATCATGAGCTCATGAATACTATTAAACATTTCATTTTCTCGTCTTCATTATGCGCATATCATCTTATTTCCAAAAAATATCTCAATCACTTTGAATACCACATCAATAAATATTGCAATTCTCAATGATACAACATTATTTTGGAATCCCATTACATAAACACTTAATCATTCCACCACATCGTTGTCATATTCAATATTTCCAATAGTGATCGCATGTGATTTCCCTTTGTCCTTTGCCTTCAGTGGTTTCTCATGTTGATCATCACTAACCCTTGGATTAGGGCAATTATTAGCATAATGCCCCATTTCCTTGCACTTGAAGCATTGAAGTGTTGGTGGTGTGTTCTCTACAGGCTTTGCTTTATTCACATCATTAGAAACCCTTTTTCCATTACTTCGACACTCAGCTGCTCGATGACCTTCTTTTCCACACTTAAAACATTTTCTAGTCCCTTTAAGACAATCTCCACCATGCTTCTTTCCACACTTTGTGCATAAGGAAACATTCAGCTTCTTTTCACCATTATTCTGAGATTTCTCCTTGAACTCCATCTTTCGTTTCTTGTCAAAACCATGAGATGGATATGTAACACCAACTTCCATTTCTACCTTGATAGCACAACGCACAATTTCTTCATAGCAACTGAAGTCTCTTATAGCTAATGCCCTTCGAAGACTTGGTTTTAAGGCACTGAAAAATCGATCAACTTTAATTTCAGGTTGGATGATAATACCAGAAGCATACCTTGCAAGTCTTGTAAAATTTGCTTCATAGGTACCAACAGATTCATCGTCCATTTGCTTCAGTTCTAGAAACTCTTTCTCCATCTTTGTTCGAAGAATACGAGGGAAGTACTTACTGAAAAACAAGTTCTTGAACTCGTCCCATTCCATGGACTCAATTTCATCTCTTGGCCTCGTATTCTTGATAAGATTCCACCATTGATCAGCTTCACCTTCCAAAAGATATACTGCTAAGATGACTTTATCATGTTCAGAACATTGAAGAACTGAAAATATCTTTTCAGTAGTACTGATCCATTGTTCAGCCACAAGTGGATCAGAAGACCCACTGAAAGAAGGTTGACGTTGCTTCATGAAGGACTCAATAGAATATTGTTCCCTTCTCTGCTCATTTGGAAGTCCAGAATGATTCATAGCTTGTGTAAGTATAGAAATAAGATTTTTCACTCCATCTCCCATAACATTTGTTTGTTCAGGAGGGCAATCATTGCATTGTCCATTGCATTGATCAACACGGTTCCTTCGGGTTCCAGCCATCGTCTAAAACCCAAAAAGAATAGTGTGAGAGGCAAAAATCATGCTACGGAAAACAACATAATAAAGGGGGAGTACATTCAATATCCAAAATCTTAGGTTTAATTCTATGATCGTTAGCGTAATTCTATTACTATAACCTATACGTATACTTATCCCTAGGGACATCCCTAGACATAACTTAGAAATATCTCTAGGGATCACACTAACGTTTTCGCATCCTAGTTTCCAAAGGTTGACTAAACCTTTCCTCTGATACCAACTGTAGAGACCCGAAGCTTATCGTACATGGACATTACATTACTTTTGCAGAATACTTAGTACATAACAAAAACACACACACAAGGATCGTAATAGTTTAGTGTCTTTGGAATCTCGGAACGTAATCTTATAATCGTGGGGAAAGATCTTCAATATCTCCCATAAAGATCTTCCCTTTTTTTACCTAAAAACCTTTCTTTATATCCTGGGGAAAAGAAAACATAAAAGGGTGAGCTCAAATGCTCAGTAAGGGTAAACAAAAGAAATATCAATCACATCATATACATAAGAACATAGCTTTTGAAAATCTTAACCTGCAAAAGAGCTCATAATATCATAACATGGGATAAATCATAGAAGTGAAAATGAGATCCCCATAATCATAACATGAAACTTGAATCTTTGTGGCATGCACACATAATCATGGAAAATCATTTCTTGTTAGTCATGACTCATTGCCAAGACTATCTTAGTGGACAAAGTCCCTTTCTGAACCGAGTTCACTCCTCGTTTCAGTGCTGTATCACTGAACCGAAATAACCTTCCGTTCCAGCCATGTCAATCTCATGAGATATAAAATCATTAACCAATGCATTGGAGGGAGATATAGGTCCCACCCATCTTATAATGAATCCTTTCTTATGTGTGCCACATAATCATAAAACATAATCATCGCATAACACATATAACAAAAATGGGATTCTTGAAACATCATGACATCATAAATCAATTCATATATGATAAAGGAATTCATAAACATAATTCCATCACAACATAGTCAAACCAATGTAAAAATATGGATAGAAACAGAACCCTTTATTATCTTAGATGGAAAATAATTTTGATAAAACACTTGAATTGAATTCTTGAGGAAAATATCCTTTCTTCTTCAAAAACATTTTTCCTTTCATAACATATCATACAACTTTAAACTAAAAGAAGTTGATTAAAAATAAACTTGAAAACTTGTAAAGGAAGCTTCTTTGAAGTAATGTTTTAAAAATCCATTCATGCCGTATAAGTTAAAAAAAACATACTTCGTACTTTTGTCGGAAAAGTCAAAAAGTACCTCGTACGGAAAAACGACAAAAGATTCCTTTAATATTCTTTACTAAAAACTCACCTAAGGGTAAAATTGGATTTAAACTATTTCAAGTGGATGGAAACAATATTACATATTGAGGGAACATGGATGTGGATGATAAAATACACCCCAGTAAATACTTACGAATAAACAATCTCGGATAAAAATGAGATTGTGATATTTCCCTTACCTTAGGTCCGATTTGCTTTGTTCGTGTCCGAAGCTCCTGTATAATGGTTTAAATAATGTTATTGACTTATTCCAGAATCATACATATTGATATGATATCATATATGGTCATATTATTAGCTTCTTGTTAGTAATATTTCATTGTTACTTGTTACTCGGGTCTTTATAACTTTTTGTTCTTATGCGTGTTTTGTCGAATAAATTCTTATTCTTATCTTTAGGTTATAGATAATTCATTTACAGAATGGTATTAGTGTAGTATATACCATATTCATTCATTCAATTCATTTATATAATCATTATGAAATGAAGATCATGTAGAACGAGTCGCATCACATCGTGGAGACGGTATTCCGTACGTACGCACAAGTGATGATATCGTTCCTATGATCGTGGAATTGTATTGGAGTATATATATATATTATTTCAGTATCAATATTACTTCATAATAATAATATATAGTTACTCATTACACCATTATACCCATCCTTGTAAGGTGATGGTGGAAAAATAGATTACACCACGGCGTGGAGACGGTATTCCGTACGTACGCACGCGCGGTGATTTCATTTTTCCGTAGGATGGATAGAAGGTGAATTAGGGTTGTTTCATATTTATAATAACATATCATTATGTAAGTAATACTTATGTTATTACTTTATCATGAAACAACTAAAGAAGAAGAAGTTGAAGAAGAATGAAATTGAAAAGATCGGTAATGGATATTAACTCTTCTTTGGAACGCCTCTTTGAATCCTCCACTTAAGGAACTAAGATTGGTCTTTGGAGAAGACCAGGACCTATAGGATTATTCTAGGGATGTGTAGAGGATAAAATGGCAGGGGTTGGCTGAGCTTGAGTGCTCAAATTGGTGTGAGGAGGAGGGAGAGGAGGTGTCCTTTTATAAGGGAGGAGAGGGGCACCTTAGGAATATCTCAAAATATTATTTTATATTAAAGTCAAAATTGGTTTATAATGGTTCCAAAGGGTCTTATTTCGAAGATAAAGTGGGGAAGGGTCGAAATCCTATCAACCAATAGAATTTAGACAAGTTTAGGGTATTATTTTAACCTTATCAATTAGATTTAACTCTAAGTTAAATAATTTAACATTTACCATGTCTTTTTGTTTTCTTTCACTATATGGTTAATACACTTACTATAACATGCCAAACTAACCCCATATTGTTTATTATTAATATATATATCCTTATCTAAGTCATTTGGCCGAACCTTAGATTTTTAGGAATAAAATAACAATTAATAATATAATATTTGATTTAAAAACTATTTTGTGTCAATTTTGACACTATTTGATATATGATTTTTGTGAAAGTCATAAAAGAATTATATGTTCGAACCAAGTTGATTAAATCAACACTAATATATCATAGTAACCTAGAAAATTAGTGGAATTCATAAAAAGTTTCAAATTATATTTATTTTGAGCATTTATAACATCAATTATGTTAATATTTCCTTAAAAGGGTAATTACTGCATCATCGTTGTGTCATAAATAAATTAATTTATTTAAAGTCTAAAAATTATAAATAAAATATCATTATGTAGGAAATCTTTTTATCTTTCTAATTAATACATATAGTCGAATTTATCTTATGTATAACCCCATATTAAAAATGTTTTAGTTATTAAACTTTGATTTTAACTATTTTAACTATTCATTAAATAATATAATATTAAATGTTATAATCTAATCCAAGTGGACCTAAATGGTCATATTATATTCATAAGGTTGTTTTTGGTCGAATTACACTTATCCAATAGAATTAGGACATGTGTTAGGGTAATAGGAATATCATATTTACCCTTAGTTACCCTATTTACTATTAACCGTGGTAAAAAAAAGTAAAAAGTTATTATTCACCAAAAATTATTTTCATCTCATTGAACCACATTTTACTTACTGACATCAACCGTGTCTCTCGGATTTTCGAAATTCCATTCACAGAAGCGGTAAAATTAAGATTTATGAAGAAATTAATTTTTTTAACTACCACTTAGTAGTTTCACTATTCATCAAAAATTGATGTTTTTCAGAACAATGCCAAAATTTCATCCTAAGCTATATTTCATATTCCGAATTCAAAAATGAAGTCTATTTTACCAAATCCATATCATAGAATTTGCATTAATTAATTTTATAATTAAATCCCGCTGTTAAAACAAATAGCGTGTTTTTAAGAAACAATATCTATCAAAAGATTGACATTTGATTATGTCTGGTTTAAATGTGAAATTACATCCAATGACCAACATTGTATTAAATTGTAAAAATATATTCTATATATACTTTAAAACCACGAAAATTAATAATTTATCACTATTAATTATTTCAATTAAAAAAGTTGTTTTTAATTATAATTTAGTAATTTTCACTATTCATCAGAATATGAAAGTTATCCGAAAAGTACCAAAATTTCACCTTAGGCTAAATTCGATACTCCGAATCCAAAAATGAAGTTCATTTTAAAAAATAAGATTTACAGAATTTTAAAAAGTGGTTATTACTATTCATACCGGCTAGTTTTAATAATATTTTAATAGCATATCGTTGTTTAGTGAAACTCGGTATTGCGTATTACACACGCAATCAAGGAAGGTCGCGATTGCGTGTAATGCAAGGCAAGTCAAGTATGCGTGTTGTGCAAGCTCCTTTTGGTGTAGCGTACAACACAAGACATTAATAAAAATAAAAAGAATATTTTTTATAAAATCTTGGGTTGTTACAATTATCATTTCCATCCAAATAATAATGTTTGGAATAGCAATTACACCACGACGTGGAGACCGTAAGCCGTACGTACACACGTATGGTGACATTTCATTCAAAGGATGGATAAAATATGGAATATGGTTGTACCATATTTATAATAACGTCACAGTATATATAATATACTACAGTTATTATTTTATAATGGAAATAAAAATGAAAGAAAAAGTGGAAGAAGAAAAAAACTTTAAAAAGGGTGGTGAAATCATTACCACTTCTTCGGGTTCTTTCTTTTGATTTGATCAAAATGGCTCATTAGGTTTTCATTATGATCAAACTAATGCCTCTAGGTTGAAGTGTGTAAATCTTAGACGATATTTGGGCAGGGGATGGCTGAGCCAAATGGATTTGAAGCAGTGAAATTGAGAGAAGTAGTAGTGCCCTTTTCTAAGAGGGGTGAGGGGAATCTTAGGAAAAGCTAGAAATGTTATATTATAATAAACTCATTTTCGGTTTATAATGGCTCCAAACTGATTTATTTCGAGGATAAGGTGGGTATGGGTCAAAACCACCCAACCAATAGGTTTCAGAAATGATTGGGTCACTATATTAACCTTATCTTTTAGTTTTAACTCTTAGTTAATTAGTTTGACATCTACATTGTCTCTTTGAATTTTTGTATTATATGGTTTATAACCTTATAATAAAATTCCAAGAGAACCCCAAGTAGATAATTAATGATATAGATATCATTATATAAGTCATTTGGCTGAACCTAAGATTTTTAGGAATAGAATATCAATTAATAATATAATATTTGTTTTAAAAACTATTTTATGTCAATTTAGACACTATTTGGAAATTTATTTATTTTTAAACATTAGAGAATGATTAATTAGAAAATATTTAATTAAATCAATCATAAAATTTCATATTAACCTATAAAAGTAGTGGAATTCATTAAAAGTCTTATATTACATTTATTTGTGTATTTATGTTATCAATTATTTTAATATTTCATTATTAAGGTAATTAGTTCATCATCATTCTGTCACAAATAAATTCGATTTTTTAATGTCTACAAATTAAAAATAAAATAAAATTATGTAGGAAATATTTTTATCTATCTAATTAATAGTTATAGTCCAATTTGTCTTACGTGTAACCCAAAATTAAAAATGGTTTAGTTATTAAACTTTGATTTTAACTATTTTAACTCTTATTTGAATTAAATAATAATAAACATCATAATATAATCCAAGTGGACCAAAGAGGTTCATATTATATTCATAAGGATGTTTATAGTCAAATTATACTTATCCAATATAATTAAGACATGTGTTAGGGAAAAAATATCATTTTTACAATTAATTACCCTATTTAATTTTAACGGTGGTAAATAAAAGTAAAAAGTTACTATTCACCAAAAAAATATTTTCATCTCATTGAACCACAATTTACTTACTAATATCAACCGTGTCTCTTGGATCTTTGAAATTAAATTTACATAAGTGGTAAAATTATGTTTTTTGTGAATTTACAAAATCTCCTAGGAGGTGGGTAAAATACGGTGAAAAGTTCAATAAAATTTTTTTATATCTAAATTAATATAAAATGAATCCTATGATTTAAATTCACCTAATAATGTGTTCTCTTTTACAGATTTTTTAATGCCCCGACTCCAGTTTCTGAGAGCCGGTGCATTATTACGTATCATTGGCATTATAAAAAATGATCAAATCTCGAATGAGCGATTAGTTTAGTATCCTTGGAAACACTAGATACATTCATTAGTCTTACATTACATCATAATGTGATAATCTACAACAACATAGTCCCCATAGACCACAATCATATCCCCTCTTACTATCCCTATAGGTCAGTCAAAAAATTCTTCTTCACATACTGGGAAAAATGAAACATAGAAAGGGGTGAGCTTAGATGCTCAGTAAGGATAACAATATAGCATAATCTTTCCTAAATAATCATAAAAATTTATGGCAATATATAACTAAAACAAAAGATTTTTATACATTAATTTAATCATAATATGGCATAGATAAGTTGACATAATCTCATTTACTTATTCACATGGATATTCTATAAGTTGAATAATCAAATGCAATATCAATAACCACTTTCATAATAATGGAATGCATAATTCCAGACTTTCATAACCGCATAGTTGAGGATTTGTTCCAAGACTACAAACAATATTTTCCCAAGGCCTTGTTCCAAGACACTAGTTTGTCTCATTAGACCTACCAATGTATTGAGGTGCTATACCGGGATCCACCCGTAACTTACTAAGTCCAATGCATTCCTCATATGAAAATGTTTAAACTTTACATAAAAATTCGTATTGAAACTAGCATACGAAATTTCAACAATTTATCCATAAACCATGAATGTTATAAAAATAACACATCCACAGTCAAACATATTACAAAACATTCAATACAATATGGAAGTTTTGTATCATAATTAATCAACATCGAATAAGCTTAAAATCCATAAAAGGATGTTGACATTGATGAAATCAAAACTATTTGAGAGAAATATTTTTTTTAAATCATTTAAAATTCATATATTCATAAAATAAAACCATTACATTGAAAATATTCTTATAAACTTATAATGGAATCTTCGACGATTTCATAACTGCGAAAATTTCCACACTGCCCGTATAATTTAAAAAAAGACATTATTACCTTAATTTTATCGAAAAGGTTAAAGAGGACCATGTTTGGAAAATGACAGAATGATTCCATTCAAAACATATAAGGTCAAATAAGGGTATTAATGACATTAACCCATATTCTTGTAAATAGTAAAAATGATTTGAAATAAATTTTTAAGAAACATGGATGTTGATGATAAAGAGGTCCCAGTAGATAATTACGTATAAATAACCTCGGAGACTGAAGATATTGTGAAATAAACCCTTAACTTGTAATTTTCCTTGGTCGAGGGTATGTTAACCTCCTATAGAATGGTGAAATAATTTTTATTAAATTATATAAGAATCATATACATTAATATGATATCATATGTGATATTTTAACCTTGATTTGTTAATAATATTTTAGTACTATCATCGTTTCGAGTGTTAACTGATTCATTTTCTTTTATATGATTTATTATGTAAGTCGTGTTTGTTATGGATAGGTTGTATCATATTCATAAACATAATGTTAACAAGTCCTTAAACATTATTGTTAATCATCAAATGAAAATTAGTATTGAATGGATATTATGGGGAATGAATCTCATCGCGTTCGTGGAGACGGTATTCCGTACGTACACACGAGCGACAATATCATTCTTTTGATATTAAAATAATATATAATTGGATGATATATCATATATACAAAATCATTATAAATTTATATTTATTATTTACTTCAATTAAACGTCATTATCATACCCATCCAAATAATTATGTTTTGAATAACAATTACACCACGACGTGGATACAGTAAGCCGTACATACGCACGTATAGTGACATGTCAATCAATAGATGGATAGAATACTGAATATGGTTGTAAAATATTTATAATAACATAAAATTATATAGAAGAAAGTATAGTTATTATTTTAGAATGTAAATATAAAATAAAGAATAAGTGGAAGAAGAAAATAACATTAAAAAGGTTGGTGAAGTCATTACATATTCTTCGGGTTCTTCCTTTTGATTTGATCAAAAGGGATCCTTAGGATTGCTTTCTGATCAAACTAAGGCCTCTAGGTTGAAGTGAGAGAATCTGAGAGGATATTTGGTCAGGGGTTGGCTGAGAAAAATGGATTTTAAGGTATAAAATTGAGAGAAGGGGGAGTTCCCTCTTATAAGAGGGGTGAGGGGCACCATAGGAAAAGCTAGAAATATTATTTTATAATAAAATCATTTTCAGTATGTAATGGCTCCAAACTGATTTATTTCGATTCTAAGGTGGGTATGGGTCGAAAACCAAACAACCAATTGGTTTTAGACAGGTTTGGGTGACTGTATTGACCTTATCTTTTAGTTTTAACTCTCATTTAATTAGTTTGACATTTACCATTTCTCTATATTTTTATATTATATGGTTAATGAACATACTATAGACTTCAAAGAGAACCCCAAGTGGTTCATTAATGGTACACATATCATTATATAAGTCTCTTGGATGAAAAATAGATTTTTAGGAAGAGAATATCAATTAATAATATAATATTGTTTTTAAAAACTCTTTTTTTGTCAATTTTGATACTATTTGGAAATTGGTTTTTTAGAAAATAATTACGGAATAATTACTTCTAACAAAGTTAATTAAATCAATACTAAAATGTCATATTCACCTATAAAATTAGTTTAATTCATATAAATTCTGACATTATATTTATTTGTGTATTTATAATATCAATTATTTTAATATTTCATTATTAAGGTAATTACTGCATCATCATTGTGTCATAAATAAATTAAATTATTTAATGTCTAAAAATTATAAATAAAATACCATTATGTAGGAAATATTTTCATATTTCTATTGAATATTTATAGTTGAATTTATCTTATGTGTAACCCAAAATTAAAAATTGTTTAGTTATTAAACTTTGATATTAACTCTTTTAACTCTTCTTTGAATTAAATAATAATTAATGTCATAATCTAATCCAAGTGGGAAAAATTGGTTAATATTTTATTCTTAAGGTTGTTTTTGGTCGAATTATACTTATCCAATAGAATTAGGACAGTTTTAGGGTAAAAAAATATCATTTTTACCTTTAATTACCTGATTTACTTTTAACCGTGGTAAATAAAAGTAAAAAGTTACTATTCATCAAAAATTATTTTCATCTCATTGAACCACATTTTACATACTGATATCAACATTGTGTCTCGGATTTTTAAAATTCAATTCATAGAAGAGGTAAAATTATGTTTTATGTGAATTTGAAAAATATCCTCGGAGGTGGGTAAAAGACGGGGAAAAGTTCAATAAAAATGTTATATATCTAAATTAATATAAAATGAGTCCAATGAATTACATTGATCTTCTATAGGTATTATGTATCTATTTTGACCTAAAAAATTTTAAATAAAATAAATAATTATTTAAATAAAATGTCGGTTTTAACCAATAACTCAGTGTTTTTTCATTATTCATCAAAAATTGAAAGTTTTCAGAAAAATACCAAAAATTTACCTTATTCTAATTTCGATATTCTAAATCCAAAAATGAAGTCCATTTTGAAAAATAAAATTTATAAAATTTCAAAATGTGGGTATTACTATTCATAACGACTAGTTTGATTGGTCATGGTGTGTTAGAATCTCGAAGTTGCGTACAATGAAAGTTATTTCATTATTCAAAGGGAGAAGTACCGTGGAAGCATGGGGTGTTATAGATTTCATTAGGGATGTTAAAATAGATAATTTATATATGAATTTAATTTATTGAAATTTGGAATAGAAAAACATGTATATAATCCCTTGGATATTGTCCCTCATTTCCCAAGCATGAGATGGTCATTATAACTACAATTCCTAATTTGAATTAATGAGGGGATTCCTAGAAAGATAATCCTTCTATGCCTAGGCTATGATTTGGACCAACTTCTATGGTGAGTTAATTACATATATAAATGTGATATAAAATTGAATTAAATGTGATATTAATTTCTATTTTTAAATTTCACGCTCTGGACCATTCATATATTTATGCATATAGTTATATATATGTTCCGACTCAGAATTACATGGGAAAACTCTTAATTATTATTTAATTAAATGAATTATTAATGATATTATTATTCCATGGAAAATATTTATTTTCCCTATGTTTTATTCTAATTATTTTCACAGACAGAATATAATTATATATTCATCATTTGAAACTTGTTCTAGCTTTTTAGACCACCAAGGATAGACTCTGATGACATCGAATTTTTGAGATACCAAGCACCATACCGGAGATCCAATGAAAAATTACTAGGATGGGCTTCTAATGTGATGGGTTAATGTTATTCCTAGATTAATACATGTTATCTATATTAGGATTTATAGATATGTTATTAGGTCTTAATCGAATTATGAAATAAATTAATTATATGACATTACTGCCATGATAAAGAACAAGCTCGGATTCAGATAGAGAAATAAATTTTCGAATGGGATAATTATACATATATTTCTAAAATATTATTCTTGGGAGATGAACTTAATATGATATTTGAATAATTAATATATTATCAATTAAATAATTATATACTATTTACTCAGAGATATTCTAGCTTAGTCCGAAGCAAGTATAATAGGTTATAAATTCCATTGGAACCAGCACCTATGTGGGTTATTTGTTTACTACATCTCATTTTTATATTTGAATATTATTTACCATCCTAAAAATATATACTCATGGTGTGGATAGTATTATAATCCATTAGTGGTGGCCTAATTAGTATATCTCACACCCAGTTCGAGCAATTGTTAGGTACCCAAATAGACATCATGGTTTTTGGTTGGGACAAGGGAAAGAAACATATTGTGGATTCTTGATTACTTTACTACGATGGTAAATTGGGGAAAGTTGACTAATCTCATTCTTTAAATTCTACTAGAGATAGCCTTGGTTATTTTGTTATTTTTTTATTGCATTTGTATATGAATGTTTCCATGATGGCCCTCTATTATTTATAGAATCCCATGATTATAATTTTTTATACAAAATTGATGGGTATGATTTACATGGTTAATTATATGATGTAAAATTACTCCTAAAATATTTGGTATTCTTTTATGATACCACTATTGATTCAATTGGATATATCAGTGTGATACACTATGATCAACAGGGTATAGTCTCCTAAAAGATCCGCCAAAGAAACTCATTTCTAGTTGGTTGGATCTAGAATAATGGGAGGAATTCATGGGGCCATGTGGCTAGGACAGTTTAGTAACATATTAGTGAACTATGTCTGGGAATTTACATTAATATTAAATATTTTTTAAAGGATTGGTTTTCTAGTGAATAGTGAAAATACCTCTTTTAATTGAAAACTGTTTTTTTGTTAAAAGAATTTAATGAGATCCATTTTATTTAAAATAGTATTAATGTAAAAGTAATCATATTATATTATTAGTAATGAAATTAATTTCATTTAAATAATTTTTACTTTAATTTTGTAAAAATACATTTTTTATACTTAAGAAGCATTTATTTATTAAACCTTTTTTTAATTTGTTTTGTATTTCAAACTTAAAATATATTTTTTACATATCAGGAATTTGAATCATGAAAAAAGGATTCCATATTTTGAATCAAGATGCCTAAATTTTTAAAATTTATTGATTTTATTTTTGATCATTTGGAATAGTTGTTACACATAATAAGTATCACCTTGGTAACGGTATATCCTATAATTTACGATACAATTACTATGATAGGAACCAAAAAATGACCCTAAAACATGTCATAATATAACTAGATAAGTGTAATTTATCCATATTTATCCATGAGTTGGATATATACCATTTTATTTACAAGTGGATGTTATTTTTACCATAATAATTATTATGTTAAAGATAAAGTCAAGAATGTCACTTTCTTAGTATTGATTTCTATAATATTCATTGAATGTGATAAATATAATTAATGATCAATTACAAATAGTCATTTTAAGTACAATTTATTTTATGATGGTAATTTTTTTTAATTTTTAATAATGAAATAATTCCCATAAATTCTTATGCAACACCAACATAGTACTTTTTAATTAACATATAAATAAAATAAATTAATATAAATATATTAAAAGTAATAAAATATGAATTAAATACTAAATTCCAAAATTATTTTTTGATAAGAATATAACACATTATATAGGTGTAAATGGACTATATTATACATACATTGTTTTCTATTTATTTTAAAGGTAAAATTTAATGAATTGTTTGAAAATATTTTTTTTTATTTTATAATAAAGAAACTTTTGTTATCTGATATAAAATTAAAAAAAAATTCATCATACAAGTGATTTTTATTTATTTGAAAATATATACAATTTAATATTTATTGAACAATCATCCTTTTAATGTCACTATATTTTCCCCTAAAGATTAAGATGTTTGTTACCAAGTTGATAATAAAAAGGGTCAATGAGAGTGAACGCAAATATATAAGGGTAAAAAATAATATAATCATGTCATAATATTATATTATGATGTAATCTGGAGTTATAACCATCCTCTATATGATTTATATTATTTGGGATATTTTTTATATGAAAATTAATTTTATATTTATTTAATAATTTAGAAAATTCCTATTGTGCTTATCCCTTATCGAAGAATACGGAACCTCTTCTCAAAATTTCTTCACAATTAAATTGACTTTTTATTTTAACCTCTATCATCAAAAATACTTTCCTATAATAAATAATAATGTTATATAGTTCTTAGTTTGGGCATAATACCATCCTTTAAGGGATTATGGTGTAATGCAATGGATACTGTTCAAAGAGGAGGTATTTCATTTTACTGATTGTTTTAGTTTTATTTATTCTTCATCTCCATTAAAATATTATTAAACCATAATAATATAATAAAATATGTTTTTATCATATAATTATATGTCATTATATTAATTTAATAACATATTTATTCATATTTATTCCATAAAATGGGAAACTAAATTGGTGTTTCTCTGTACAACACGCTACCATCTCATCGATTGACATAACTCGTTTTTCCAACTACGCCTATAATTTTTTTTAAATGATGTATTTATTATTTATATATGATATTAATGACATATTTAAAATTATTAATAATAATATTTCATTAATATTGAAAAATTTCCATCTATTTAAAAATGATAACGTCCTTTGTGCGTGCATGTGGACACTTACCTCAACGAATTGATGTGATTAATTTTCCATTAACACATCAAATAGATGATATATATAAGATTATTTAAATAAATTCAATTTTCGTTATGATGTAATTAAAATTTTATAAATATTATATAATACTAACCCTCCTTCCATCATGAATTTTGGAAAATTGAAATGTTACTCGTGCGTACGTTCGACTTACCATGTCCAATATTTCAATGTTGTTCATTTCTCATTAACACTTTCCATGGTTGGTTTTAAAATAATAATTATTGATTAAAAATTATAATAATTTAATAATTATTCTTTTTTATAATATTTTACAATGATGTATTTTTCGCACATTCAACTTACAAAAGTCATTTTGGACATATGATCCGAATAATGTCAAAACATCCAATGTGAAATTAATTGATTAAGAAATAAAATATATCATGGTAACAAATAAAAAATAATAATTATAATATTGAATGGGTTATTAATTAAATAAATATTTTTTATAGGATTATTATTCAGTAGGATAAAAAATTCGCATGACGTGTCAGACCTCAAGAAAGGGATTTCGTCTAAATTTTACTTCACTAAGACTTATCTTAATCCGATTAACCTAATTTATTATATATTTCATATGTAATTCCAATTTTAAATATTATATAATGAATGGTTCATAAATTATGGTTTATTAAGTTTAAATGAAAATTATTTTATCCTATAGAATTTAAATTGAATGTTACCTTGTATTAAGGGGTCACATGACTCAATTAATATTCATTTGGTTATACTACTTCATAATTATCAATTTTATTCTATGATTATGTGTCTAATGATATCTGATTAATTTATATTATAATTAAAATTTCATTATGTGGATTTAAATTTGTTTTATATAATTACTAAAATGATTAATTTTCACTTTAATGAGGCGATATATATATGTATTTTCTCATCTAATCTTTGTATTCATGAAACATATTCCATATTCAGCACTCATTCCTTTCATGTCGTGTATATAATAACCCTTTTATATGATATATCATTATAATCATTATCTTAATGTCATTTAAAATATAATTTGATGTTATTTCTTTCATGTGGGTAATGCTTCAATGTTAGAAAATCTGTAAGGGTTTATTCCATGATCTCTCCATTATTCATGATTATTTATATTTACATCTCCTTTGGCGGATTATTTGAAATTCCTATTTAAAAAAAATTATTTTCTTCTCCCATAGTTAGTTTTTAAAATAATTAATTTTACTTTTATTTTCATCTTCTATGTACTAATGTGATTGATAAATTGTTTTAAGGAAAACCGACATATATTTTTTTAATTTGAAATACATTCCACAAGTTTCTATAATTTAATAAAATTTATTTAAATAAATGTGATTAATTTTATCAAATTATTTATAATATAAATTTTAACCACTGTTTGAAATTTTAGGAAATTGTTTAAAGGTAATCATTTATTCATTTTCCAAATGAGGTAAATTTTTACAGTTTATGGAAAATGTGAAAGGAATGGTTTTTAATAAACTATATATGGAATAAATTTCTTAGATTCTGGGCCACTCAATGATTTAAATATTCCAATAAAAGTATAAAAGATTAATTTCAATGAAAAGGTTTTCCAAATATTTTTCTAAATTAATATTTTTCAAATTCAAATTCACTATCATAAGTGTTTTTTTCCTCAAGATTGTTATTAGGGAGTTTATTATTGTATTTATTTTTATCAATGATAAAATCCATTATTTTAAATAATCATTAATGGGGATGTTTTGTTATAATATCATCATTATTATTCATGTGGATGGTTAATGATTAGTTTGACTGATAAAATACTACCATTTCATATTCTTGTATCAGAATATAAATTTTAATGATCAATATATATTAAATTATTTTTCTCCCATATTATATGATTAATGAACATTATTTACTATGTTTTGGTAAGGGATGTCTATATTTTCTCTATGTAGTGGTAGGTCATATGGGATAGACTAGTTTGGGAATTTGTATGAGGCCTTACCCATTAACAGAAGATGTATTATAGTTAGTCTGTCATGGTTTATGGTGATTGTAAATATGAATTACATCACTATGATATTATTTATTTATGTCCATGTGATTATTTATATAGTGATTATATTAATGTATATGTTTCAATCAATCATGATTCATTCAATATATTTATTTTATTATCAATTTTTCTGGCCCATGTTTTTGATAAGTGACATAGATTTTCAATTATTTACCTTTCCATATCAATTATTCCTTATTTATTCATGACTGATTCCACTGTTTGTAAGAGGTAAAATGTATCAGAGAACACCCTTACTCTATTACATATTCTGATGATATGAAAAATGAATATTTAAATGATTTGAAGGATTCCAAATATTTACATTATTTTTCTTTTATATTCATGTTTTATTATTCAATGTGAGATTCAAGTATGTGTCTAGTATAAAAATAATAATAAACAATTTAGTCCTTTGGGATGTGATCTTTAGCATATTATAAAAATTATATATATATCCATTGGATCTAGGATACTATATTAATGATATTTATAGTTAGTATCATAGAAGGTCTAGTATAAACTATGAGAAATTAATTTACAAAAACATAGATTATATTACAGTACCCTATTATGGACTATGATTATATGTCTATGTATAATACTTCTATAGTAATGACTATGTGGTATTCTATGAAATATTACTTAATTAGGATATTACATGTCGACTAGTTGCTGGAATAGACTCATATAGGGATAACAACCTTTTAAAGAGTTAGTAAAACATATAAAGATCATCATTATGGTTCACTGCGAGTGTGCCCTTACTGTGCACATAGTTTTACACTCTTGGGTGATTTATTGGGTTACTTTACATTTTCATTATGAACCATTATTAATAATGAGTGAAGAGAACCTATAGAATTCTATAATATTAGATAGTGATATATTATTAACATAAGTTTATTTGTGTTGATATGTCTATTGTTGATCGTATGTTTAAATGAATAGATACCACATTTTATGTTTTAATTGACGGAAGTATAAGGTGATTTAGAATATTTTATCTGCTATTTTCAGAAATATATCCCTTGGGTTTAGTGTGGGTGTTAGTAAGCATGTTACCTGAAAAATAATTACTTCAAATTTTGTGGACATAAGATTAAATTTATTAGTTACCCTTAGGGTTTCTATTATCCTTGATGTTGTCGTAAATGTGGGTTATTACAATTTTGAAACAAAATATTTATCTTAAATCTTACAAGGGGATAGAAAGTAGATTTAGTTACTATGAAACTATTATTATTTTTATAGATTTGAAGATGGTGAGGACATTATATAAATAAGGTAAATAAAAATAAATTTGAAAAATGATGTGTTTATTAGTTTAAAAATAAATTTTGATTAATATTTTGAAAACATAAATGATTCAATGATGGTATTATTTTGGGAATTTTTTTTATAAGTTGGATATTATTTATTAAAGTAATATGAAATATTGATATGATAATTTATATGTGATTAATGTTATTTGAAGATAAGTGTTATGTTTATTTTGGAAGATTATATGATAAAATAATTATGATCATTGGGTTTCAAACAAGGTTCAAAATAGATTTAATAGTTTTGAGGACTTATATTTATCAAATGATATATTATGGACATTGGGTGATGTATTTGAGGCTTTGGGGAAAAAAAATTCAATTTCATTATATGATATTTTATTAATTTTTAGAATTATCTTATGCTAACCATTTTTTGGATAATGTATATATAACGGTTGAATCATGTGTTATCCTTTTTAAATTATTTTATCATTTATATGATTATTTTTATTATTATGAAAAAAAATCATTTTTAATATGCATCATTATTTTTAAGAATATGAGATTGTGGTGTAAATTGATTAAATGAAGAAATTATTATTATTATGCTTGTATTATTGAATATGTTCATTGAATTGATTGTTAAAAACTCCTCGAATATATGATAATGAATTTGAAAAAAATATATCCTATTACTTTCATTTTTAATGTATAGATTTATTTCACATATCTTTGGTTTATTGGTTTTTAAATGCTGACATTCAGAATATCATCAAATTTTATGTGGTAAATGATCGTTATCATTCTAAATAATTTTTTTATAAATATGGTTTCATTCTATATCTATATTTTCACTTCCAACTCATGTTATATTATTTGGAAACCTATTTATGTGTTATTTTATATGGCCTTTTTTCATTTCCCCTATTTTCAAGTGGGATAATTATTAACACTTTTTAAGATATGAGTTTTCAATAATGGAATTTTAAAATTTAAAATCCTTGATCACTGAAACCTGGTTTAAACTATAAGTACAAATTTTTTTAAAGTGGTGTAATGAATCACCCTGAGATTTTATGTGAACACTATATTCGATATCAAAAACAAAATGAAACAATGAGTCTAAATGACCAACAATGTAATATTAAAATATAATTTTTTAAAAATTACAATTATAAATTAGCCTTTAATATTAGAGGAATAAATAGAAATAAATATTTTTTGAAAAATTAATAAATTTCCATCACAACAAAAATATCACAATTAATTATTATCAAATATGAACTCAAATTTTAGAAAAGTCATTTTTCTCTATAATTATTTTGTTTCCATCAAAAATAGTATTTATTTATTTTCATGAGAAGAAATAATAATTAATTTCTTTAAATTGTGGACTTTTTATTTTTTAAAAAGATATTTTATTAAATAATAATATTAAAATTACCTTGGAGTAAATTTTTATGTTCTTTATGGAATGATTGATTATCTAGTGTATAATAAAAAATAAATCTATTTATTCAAATAAGTATTTCTATTAAATAAATTTACAAAGGTTAATTTTTTAAAAAAAAATTTCTATCTAAAAATTGTTATATTATATTATATTCATTCTAACTATTTTATTTTGAATCAATTTAGGAATTTAATTTTTTGTAAATACATTTTTGTACTTATAAAGTGCATTTTTCTGGAAAATATTCTTTCATAACATTTTGTGTTTTAATATTAAATTAATATCATTCACATATAGATATTAAATCATGAAAAATTTGTTGTGTATTTTGTCTTATTAGGTCCATATATGGTAAATACTACAAATTTATTTTTGATCATTTGAAATAGTGACCATAGTAATTAATAATAACGACAATAATGGTGAATTAGAAAATTACGGTGAAATATAATATGATAAAGACTATAAAATTACACTAAAACATTAATTAATTTAATTATATGATTTTATTTCATCTAAATCATCCATTATTTAGATTTATTACATTTTTTTAATTCTTCTATGATTTCATCCATTGTTATAATTTAATAAAGGACAATGTAAAAAATGAGACTTTCATTCTTTTATATACTAAAATGTTATGTGGAAAAGATAAATTCTACATATATTCTATAATAAATACCAATTTTTTAATATAAATTATTTTTATCATGGTATTTTGTTTATAATTTTTTAGATAATGACCATAAATACTTCTTCATGTAAAGTCCCAGAATTTCCGTGTAATGTTTTTTCTTAAATAAATGGGAATTCTACGAGTCTGCAGTTTTTTACGGCACTTGATTCCGAGGCCCGGTGTGCCCGGAATCAATTTCTAATATTTTTTTCTGTACGTTCAATAAAAGTACGTACGAGATTTTATAGATTTTGAACCGCTGCTCGGAATTAAAAAATGAGGTCACTGGTGAAACTCGCAGTGTCGGTGATTGCTTAGTGAGATATTCACTAAACCTGCATTCTGGCGAGATTGGAAGAGAGTTTTTCAGGGTTTTTAATTAAATTGAATAAAATAAAGTATTATATTTATTTTATTTGGGTGGTTAAAACATTGATGGGGAGGTTGGAGGTGGGGCCCACCACACCCTATCCTCCCATCAGAGGTTATGGTGGTGGGGACCACCCGAGTATAACCTCCCTTGGGAGGATATTATTAGGTGGGGCCCACAAGATATACAAACCCACTAAACCCCCCAAACATCACTTGAGTTAATGAATCCAACTCTCTCTTCGTTAATTAGTAACTCTCCACCTTCGCCATTAATTTTGTGTCAACTCTCCCAGTTAAATGGGGAGCCTCTCCACCTTCACCCAATTAATTTAATGTGCCAATCCATTTAAATAATTAGCTCTTTTTTGAATCAATTTGAATTCTTTCCAACAATTAAAATAATATTTAGTATATTATTTTTGGTTGGAAACTTTATTTTCGGTGGAGCCTTGGGAGAATTAGGAGAACTTAACCCTCTCCAACAAAGAATGAAAAGAAAATAAAGAACACCATATTTTTTCTTTCATCACTCGTGTCAAAGTAGGAGATGCCGACCATGAATAACGTCTCCAATGACAATGTCCGGCCTACCGAGAATCCATCAACAATCACCGAACGAAAAACGTTGTCGGGGGAAAATTGAGTTATTTTTTATATATGAGTATAAACCTTTGTTCTTCATCGTTTGTTGAGTACTTTGTTTCCAAATGCTATTGGCTAGAAGAGGAGGGCTTGGACTGCATGAACATGGTCTGACCCCCCCCTTTGCTTGTTCTTCATTGATGACGAAGAAGGCGTTACACGGGGTGATGACGACGACGACGGTGACCAAAGGCCACGCTACCCGTAGACTCCGTGAATCGTGCCTCCCCCACAGGCACCCCAGTGCACTTCTAGCACCACCTTCCCGCATGCCCCTCGTGCTGACCGGCTATGCGGGTGTCCCGCCGGCGCCCCGACGCGCTGGTCGCACCCCCGGCAGCCTGCATAACCTCGATTGATGGCTAGCTCGGTGCCCCCGCGCCCTGCCAGCAGCTTGCCCGGCGCCCCGACGCGCTGCCCGCACCCTAGTGCAGTGCTCCGGCACACTACCCAGTGTCCGGGCACCCTGTCGGGGCACCCGTGGCCTGACCGGTGTCCAGTCGGCCTGCCCGCACCTCGCGCGGCCTTCCGCTAGCCTCTCAGCGGTCGACCTCCCGAGTCGCACCCCTCGCGGCGCTGGCTGAATCGCCCTCCTAGATCGTTGGGCCGGGCCCAATAGATAGGACCTAACATAGCCAGGCGAACCGTCCTCGTAGTCCGCAAGGCCGGCCCTAGTGAACTGGGCCAAACATAGTGGGATTACTTGCCCAACGGGTTGGCACAGACCCATCGGGTCTGTCCGGGTTGACCCAAACTGGGTCAGCTCAGACCGGGTTGGGCCGAGTCGGTCCGACTGGGTCGATCGGACCCGGTCCCACTACCGACCCATTGATTACTTTGGCTATATCATTACAACCGAACGTCTGTTTGAAGAACCTTTAGTGGCGCTGGTAATATCGATGAGAGATGGTCCCTTTCAAAATACCCCACTCGAGTTTAGGGTATAGTTGAGAAATGGTCGGGTTGGTTCGTACACGAATCCAACCAGGCCCTTGGGACTGAAGACTAATAACTAATAGACCGAGCATCCGATTGATGCACCATCTTTTGTATTGAAATCCCATTGATGAGTCGGACCATTGAGATACTTCTACCTAAGATTTCGCAAAAGATGGAGTTTTTTCCTGTAGCTCAGGGAGTGGATCCTTCCAGTGACGAGCAAACAGAGTGCAAAGACCTAGTAGCTGACAGACCCGACGACTACTTGACCAATTAGACTAGCCTTGTGGAGAGCGCCTGGTAGTTGGCGGCAGACCCATGACGGAGGAGCACCTGGTAGTTGGCGGCAGACCCAGGGTACTCTACAGGAGGAGTACCTCTGCAGCCTAATAAGGTGGGCGTCTGGTAGTTGGCAGCAGACCCAGAGTAGAAGAGCGCCTGGTAGTTGGAAGCAGACCCGCGATACTCTACATGAGGACTACCACAACAGTCCAAGGTCACTGAGAAGTGCCTATGTATCGCGTCATGCCTACTGTTCTCGACAGAGGAGGAGTTCTCCATCAGTCGTGGTTTTGATAATGAAAATCCTGGTTTGAGCTAAGTCAATGACATTTGTGTTTCCTCATGATTGAGATGGGTTACAATATAACATAGGTATATATTTGGGCATATACCAAATTATGGGTTATCCGTTGAATTCTTTACTTTTTTGTTTATCCTTGTTGGATATTGTGAGACCTTGAGGGTCTCGGGGTCCCTGCTAATTATCGTTATACTAACCCCTGCATGGGCTATGCCTACACCTTTTCATGTTGGATGGAGATGACGGACAGTGTCGACGGAGGCCAAGAGCACCAGGACTAGATGGTACCTGGAGGTGGACCTTTCGACGAGATGGTACACAGAGGAGTCTGATGGACATGGAGTGATGAGGTGAACATTTGTACCTACCCTTCAGGTAGGAACCCTGGAGGATGATCCATGATTTTCTCTTTACTTTAAGCCCTTTGTCCTTTTTTCAGTTGTACTTGATTTCAGTTGTACTTGTACATTATTGTTGGACTTGTATTTCCTACCCCATTTACTTTCTAGCACCTCGTCTGTATTCAGTATTTCTTAGTTCTTTGCTTCTTGTTGTATACTCTGATTGTGTGTGTCACTTTTTATAAAGGAAATTCTTTCCCAGATTAGTGAGTAACGCCTTTGGTGCTAGTCACTAGCCCCTGACCAATGGAAGGCTGGCTTGGGGTAGTCACGACACAGGTCTCAAGGATGGTTCGTGAAAAATTGGTATTAGAGGAGTCGTTTCTACCATTGAACAAATAACTCTGATCTTTCTTTTATGTAATGAAATAGTGTTAAGGGTAATAAGTGTGTTTTTTAGTTCAGGGAGTCCAATGTTGGTGCGGCAGCCGACGTATCCATACAGCATGACCCTGACATCTGATTTTCAACTCAGTACATGAAAACACTGATTGCATGTGTGCTTCAATAGTTTTTCTTTAAGTCAGCTCAACTTGGTTAGCTCACCTGGTAGAATCGTTTGGTCCCGTCACGTCAGTTTCTTTCAGGATGCCTCCCCACGGACGACCAGTTAGAGCCCTAAGTGTTGTATGCACTGATATCCTACAGAGCGATGAGGCCTCAGTGCAGGTCCTATTTTCATTTGAGGCATCAGTGGAGGCACCAATGGTACCACCACCCATTGGGCCACCGATTCCACAAGCCCCGGCAGCAGACGATGCATGCCGCTTGAGCGCGCTGCCTAAGTTCCAGTGCCAGAGGCCACCCAGGTTCTGGGGAGAGATGGACCCACATGCAGCTGAGGATTGGCTGGAGGCTATGGTGAGAGTCTTTAGGCTAGTAGAGACACCAAAAGACTATATTGTGATCATTGCTGCTAGCCTCCTTCAGGTATAAGTAGGCTGATGGTGGGGCATGATGCTCCAGGTCCACGATGAGGTAGTACTATTCTAGATAGACTTCGAGAGCCTGTTCCGAGCGGAGTTTGATCTAATGACACTACGAGCGGTGCAGATACAGGAGCTACTTCATCTACAGAACGACAACATAACAGTAGCGTAGTACTCAGCAAGGGTCACCGACCTCTCATGCTACTCCACAGATATGGTACGAGACCCATTCATTAGGGACCGGACCTTCGAGCATGGACTCAAGAGAGAGATCAGAGCCTCGATGATCTCCCTCAGCATCTTGATGCTGGTGGGGTTGTTAAAGAGATACCTTCTGGTAGAGAGTTTCCTTTTTGAGCAGTCACCATCAGAGAGACCTACTACTAGTCGACACGTAGTGGAGTCTTCTGTAGCTTTCAGTGGACAATTGTCGTATAGGTCCAAGAGTACCAAACCTACATGTTGACGACAGTACGACTCAATATTGGTTGTGCGGGGAACCCGAAGTGGAGATAGAGCCATACATTCCAGGAGCAGACAATGTTACTCATGCAGTGGGCTTGGTCACATGGATCATGACTGTATGACCTGTCGTTATGACAATCAGTAGATAGTTGAAGGACCTCTCAGGCAGAGGCAGAGGTTCGATCGGGGTGCTCTTCATGGCATAGGTGGGCGTGGCAGCGGAGCTGGTCGAGCAGCTGGTGGTGGAAAACGTTACGAGGTGTTTCCACCACCACCAACAGGAGGTCCAACCCGACCATACAGAGCAGGTGGACAATGGAGATTTCACCTTCAGGTAGTTGAGGCATTTGACCATGGTGCTTCGGAGATGATTCAAGGTATGATCTCCATCTACTCCACCTTAGTTGCAGTTCTTATAGTCATAGGTGCCAGTCATTCGTTCATAGCGACTACCCTCATTTGGAGCTCGGAGATTCTGACGGAGCCATTGGCTCGATCCATACGGCTAGAGAATCTTATGGGGATAGACTCGATGAGTACGCATTGGTGCCGGCAGTGAGAGATTACTCTAGGAGGTGAGATATTCAGCTAGGATCTCCTCATAGAGGCGTCGAGTCCTTATGACGACATCTTGGGTATGGAGATATTATTTACAGTCCATGCTCAGATTGATTGTATTAGGCGCAAAGTGCAGTGCATCTGCACTGATGGGACCAGCATCACCTTCCCCGGTGAGAAGGGAACCATTGCAGTGTAGGAAGCACTTACCCGGAGGAGGGTACAACCGATCACTCACCAGATGGATTGACTTACCCTCAGAATAGCAGATGTGGAGAGTCCGACTTATCCTATAGTGGTTGGCCAATATGTAGGTGTTTTCCCTAAATATGTCCCAGGACTACATCTTCGCAGAGAGGTGGACATCTACATTGACATGTACCCCGGGATGACACCAATATCTACTCAAGAATTTCGGATGGCTCCCACTAAGCTTCGCAAGATGAGGGTATAACTTGTGGTCTTCCAGCGGAAGGGATTCATTTGGACGAGTGTTTCTCCCTGGTCAGCCCCAATTCTGTTCACCAAGAAGGAGGACGAGAGCTTGAGGATCTGTGTCAACTACCATCTCCTAAACCAGGTGACCGTGAAGAACAAGTTCCAACATTCGAGGATTGACATCCTATTTGATCAGTTAATGGGAGCATGATGGTTCTCGAAGATAGACCTCAGATCAGGCAATCACCAACTCAGTGTTCAAGACGAGGATGTGCAGAAGATAGCATTCAGATGTCGGTACTGCCACTACGAGTTCTTGGATATGCCCTTCGGTGTAACAAATTCTCCACCAGTGTTCATTAGCCTCATGAACAGGATTTTCCAGCCATACATCGGTTGCTTTCTCATAGTCTTCATCGACAACATTCTGTTATATTCGACTAATGAGGAGGAGCATGCCTACTATTTGTAGGTAGTACTGGACACAATCCGAGAGCACCAGCTTTATGGTAAGCTCTAGAAGTTCCAGTTTTGGATTCGATGTGTTCACTTATTGGGACACATCATCTCGGAGGATGGAGTTGCAGTGGATCTAGTGAAGATTTATGTAGTGCTTGATTGAGATCCACCTAGGAGTGTGACGGAGATACATATTTTTCTAGTCTTGGATGGATATTATCGGATATTCGTTCCAGAATTCTCTAGAGTTTCAACACCACTATCATCCTTGAAGATTAAGGGGAAACCCTTCATGTGGTCAGAGAGATGTCAGTATAGATATTAGGAGATGAGTTAGAGGCTAACTAGGGCCCCCATTGTGAGGCTTCCAGGGGAAGGTGTAGGGTACGTAGTCTACTGCGACGCATCAGGGATCAGAATCGGGTGTGTCCTAATGCAGAAGCGAGATATGATCGCGTATGGTTTTCAGTAGTTGAGATAGCATGAGCATATCTACGCTACCAATGACTTGGAGTTAGCAGCAGTGGTCTTCACCTTGAAGATGTGGCTGCACTATATGATGGGAAAATGTTTGACCATGTACTTTTATCATAATATTCATAGGTATATCTTCTCTAAAAAGGACATGAACATGAGGTAGCAACATTATCTTGAGTACCTCTAGGACTATGACTTCGAGATAGTCTATACTCCTGGGAAATGGAATATTGTTGTAGATTCTCTCAGCAGGAGATCAGGCATTCAGCTGCTAGGTGAGGGGACAGAGAAATTAGCTGCCATATAGATATCCTTTGTGGATAGGGATGGAGCTGCCTATCTTCAATCTTTTACAGTCACTCCTCCACTTCTTCAGCGAGTCAGGGAGGTGCATCGTGGTGACGATAACTATGAGACGCGATGTGCTTAGATATCCACAGGGTAGGCACCTGATGGATTTTCTGAAGGTGGGGAGCACGTCATCCTCTTCAGAGGACGTACCATGGTACCAGTTTCACTTCAGGAGGATTTGTTGAGGGATTTCCACACTTCCCCTCTAGCGTTACATCGAGCAGTGGTAATTATGTATCAAAACCTTCGACGACAACATTTTTGTCCTCGTATGAAGAAGGTAGTAGCGATGTTTGTCTCACAGTGCCTCACATGTCTGCTAGAGAAGGCAGAGCACCAGGTACCTGTAGGCTTGGTTCAATATTTAGAGGTACCAGAGTGGAAGTGGTATGGGATATCCATGGACTTCATGACAGGTCTTCCACATACATCCAAGATTCGCGACTTCATATGGGTGATCATTGACCGGCTCACCAAGTCAGCCCACGTCCTAAAAATTAGAGAGCAGAGATCAATTGAGAGCTTGGGATGCCTTTATGTGCATGAGAAGGTGCATATACATGAAGTAACTTCTTTGATTGTCTCCAAAGAAGATTCACAGTTTACTTCCCGGCAATGGAAGGTGTTGTCGGAGGCTTTCGGGACATAGCTATGTCTGAGCACTGCCTTCCATCCTCAGACATATGGCCAAACCGAGAGGACCATTATAACCCTCGAGGACATGCTCCATGCATGTGTCCTCGACTTCGGTAGCAGCTGTGAGGATCACATTCCTTTGGTGGAGTTTGCCTACAACAACAGCTATCACTCCACCATGGAGATGGCACCTTTTGAGGCCTTGTATGGTTGGCCTTGCAGATCACCACAGTGCTGGACAGACCTAGGGGAGTATGCACTATTGGGACCAGAGATGGTACGTGATACCACAGAGAAGGTGCAGATCATCTAGGAGTCGATGGAGACTACATAGAGTAGCCAGAAGTCGTATGCTGACAAGAGACAGAGACCTCTGGAGTTTGAGGATGGTGACCACGTCTTTCTACAGGTCTCATCTCGACAGATTTTGTGGAGATTTGGCCGAGGTGAAAAGTTATATATGTGGTTCATAGGACCTTTCCAGGTCCTCAGTAGAGTATGCGAGGTGGTTTACCACTTAGTTCTTCCACCTCAGTTGCATTGAGTGCGTGACTTCTTCGATGTATCTCAGTTGAAGAGATACATGCACAACCCATCCCACATCATCGATCAAAGGGAGCTCGATATCGATGACGTGGTGACTTTCACGGAGGTTTTAGTGGAGATTGAGGATCGAAAGTAGCGGGTATGTGGATGGTAGATACCTCTGATGCACGTTCGTTAGCAGCACGGGAACCTCCAAGAGAGCACATGGGAGGGGGAGGCTTAGATGTGTGCTCAGAACCCCCATTTGTTCCCTTAGTTTTAGTTATAGCTTATGCAGACGTAATTCCATGAGGTGGGGAGAATGTAAAGGCCTTTAATTTCTAGGGAATTTTTTTTTCATAAATACATGGGAATTTTATGAGTCCGAAGATTTTGACGGCGCTTTATTTTGAGACCCGGTGTGCCTGGAATCAAGTTCTAAAGTTTTTTCTGGGTACGTTTAGTAAACATACGTACGGGATTTTATAACTTTTGAACGGGTGCTCGAAATTGAAATCTGAGGGCACCGTTGAAACTCATAGTATCAGTGATTGATTTGTGAGACCTTCCCCGCAGTTGTGTTCTGGCAAGATTGGAAGATAGTTTTTGGGGGGTTTTTAATTAAATTGCATAAAATAAAGTATTAACATTATTTTATTTGGGTGGTTAAAACATCCAAGGGGAGGTTGGAGGTGGGGGCCACTACACCCTAACTTCCCATGGGATGTTATAGTGGGTGTGCCCACTCGAGTATAACCTCCCTTTGGAGGATATTATTAGGTGGGGCCCACACGAGCTACAAACCCCCTAAACCCCAAAACTTCCCTTGAATTAATGAAGACATCCCTCTCTTCGTTAATTTATAACTCTCCACCTTCCCCATTAATTTTGTGACAACACTCCGAATTAATTGGGGAGCCTCTCCACCTTCCCCCAATTAATTTAATGTTCCAATCCATTTAATTATTTAGATCTCTTTTTGAATCCATTTGAATACTTTCCAACCATTAAAATAATAGTTAGTCGATTATTTTTGGTTGGAAACATTCTTTTCGGTGGAGCCTTGGGAGAATTAGGAGAACTTCACCCTCTCCAGTGAGGAATGCGAAGAATGTGAAGAAAACCATTTTCTTCCTTCTTCATCTGTGTCAAAGGAGAAGACACTTCCTGCAATGAACATCGCCAACGACGATGTCCTCCCTACTGTGAATTTTTCAAAAATCACCGAACGAAAAACGAGGTCAGGGGAATTTTGTGTTATTTTTTCAATATGAGTATAAACATCCATTATACATCATTTTTTGAGCACATTTTTGTCAAATGAAATCACCATGATGAGGAGGGATCAGACCGCATGAACATAGTCTGACCCTCCCCTTTGCTTGTTCTTGTTTGATGACGACGGAGGCGGTACACGTGGCGATGATGATGAAGACGGTGAACCAAGCCACGCTACCCGCGGCCTCTGTGAACCGCGCCACCCCCATAGGCGCCACTAACGCCCTACTCGTGCCCTCATGCATAGCCCAGGCGCACTGGCTACGCCGCCAGCCTGGTCACCCTGACACGTTGCCCGCGCCGCATCCCCGCTTACCCCGCGCACTGCCCGGCTCTGCCGGCGCCCCGCCGGTGCCCTCGCGCCCTACCGGTGGCCTGCCCGGCGCCCCCGCGCCCTACCGACTGCCTGCCCGGCCCCTGCCGGTGGCCCGCCCGGTGCCCCCAGGACCCCCTGATGTGGTCTGCCCTATGCTCTGGAACGCTGCCTGAGCCCCAGCACGTTGCTCCGGCGCGTTGCCTGGTGCCCTGGAGCCCTGCCTAGTGCACCAGCGCCCTGCCAGGTGTCCAGCCAGCCTGGCCGCTCCCCACACAGAATGACGATGGCCTTTCGGCAGCCGACCTCTGGATTCAGGCCACTCACAGCACTGGCTGAATCTCCCTCCTAGACCGCTGGACTGGGCCCAGCAGATCAGGCCTAACATAGCAGGTCGGACCGCCCTCGTAGTCTGCTGGGTCGGGCCTAGCAGACCGGACCAATCTCAGTGGGATGACCGGCCCAACGGACTGGGTCAGACCCACCGGGTCTGTCCGGGTTGACCCAAACCGGGTCAGCTCAGACTGGGTTGGGCCGAGTCGGTCTGACTAGGTCGGACCGGACCCGAGCCCACTCTCGACCTTTTTCTTACATTGGCCATATCTTTGGCACCGAAAGTCCATTTGACGAACCATCAGCGACGCTAGTAATCTTGATGAGAGACAGTCCCTTTGAGAATACCCCACTGGAGTTCGGTGTATAGTTGAGATACGGTCGGGTTGTTTCATACATGAATCCAACTGGGCCTCTATGACTATAATGCTAATAACTACCATATCGGGCATCTGAATGATGCGCCATCTGTTGCGTTGATATCCTATTGACGAGACATACCATTGAGATACTTCTACATGAGAATTTGGGATAGTTGGAGTTTTTACCAGTAGCTTGGGGAGTGGATCCTTCCAGTGAAGAGAAAACAGAGTTTGGAGACCTACTAGCTGACCCACCTGACGACTAGTTGACCGATTTGACTAGCCCAGTGGGGAGTGCCTGGTAGTTAGTGGCAAACCCATGGCGGAGGAGCGCCTAGTTGTTGGCGTCAGACACCCTGTACATGATAGGAGGAGTCCTTCTGTAGGATATTAGTGGGGGCTCCTGGTAGTTGGCAGCAGACCCATAGCGGAAGAGCGTCTAATAGTTGGCAGCAGAGCTGCTGTACTCGACAGAAGGAGTACCTCAGCAGTCCAAGGTCACTGAGAAGCGCCTTAGTGTCGCAACAATCCCACTGTTCTCAACAGAGGAGGAGTTATACAATAGTCGTGGTTTCGATAATGAAAATTTTTATTTGAGCTGAATCAATGACTTTTCTGTTTCCTCATGATAGATATGGGTTACTAGATAACTTAGGTATATGTATGGGCATATACAAATGTATGGGTTATCGGTTGAATCCTTTAATCTGTGGTTTATCCTTGTTGGATATTATTAGACCATGAGGGTCTCGGGGTCCCTACTAAGTATCATTATTCTCACCCCTACACGGGCTATGCCTTTACCTTGTTGTTTTTGATGCACACAACGGACAGCGCTGGCGGAGGCTGCGAGCACCAGGACTGGATGGTACTCAGAGGTGGACCTTTCGATGTGTCGGTATACATAGGAGTCTGACGTACCTAGAGTGTTGAGGTGACAATCTGTACCTACCTTTCAGGTAGGAACCCTGGAGGACGATTCAGGAGATTCTCTTTACATTTCAGTCGTTTGTCCCTTTTTCAGTTGTACTTATTTTCAGTTGTATATTTACTTTACTGCGGGGCTTGTATTTGCGGCCCCTATTACATACCAACACCTATTCTGTATTTAGTATTTCACAGTTATTTTCTTCAAATTGTGTACTCTGATTGTGTGTGTTTACTTTTTATAAAGGCAATGCCTTCCCATCTTAGGGATTTATGCCTTTGGTGGTATTCGCCAACCCCTGGCCAATGGAATGCGGGCTTGGGGTAGTCACGACACTGGTCCTGGGGATAGGTCGTGACAATGCATCACCAACATAATATTTATTCAACAAATTAAAAATAAAATTAAATGATTTGAAATATATTTAATGTAATATAAAATGAATGGATTAGGTTTTCCCATTAATTTTTTAGACTATATCATCATATTATATTGGATTCATTTAATATATTATAAATCCATTGTTTTTATATCATTTTCAAAGTCAAAATAAATGAATGGTTCCAATAATGACAATAAGGTTATTCTGTAATAAATAATACTTTATTAAGTGAATAAAAAATTAATAATATATTATATTAATCCAAGTTATTGTTATTTGGTAAAAAAAAATATTGTGGTATATTTATATACACATTTTCCTTTTATTATAACTATATAGACTAATAATGAGCAAAAAAAAATTCAATGCGATAATTTTCAAAAAGGGTTATCACATGTTAAAAATATATATTAGAGTAAATCCCTAAAAAAATACAAAAAAATAATTTGGTGATATTTTTCCAACCCATACCAACCATATATTCAAATTACACAATTTTTTGATCAGTTTCAAATGAATATTAATTTGTATTTATTTAATTCTTTAGGAAATTTCAATAGTTCCCCTCTACTCTCACATAAAATAGAACTTATTCTCCACATTGCTTTACATTTCAATATAATTTTTATTCTGATAATAAAAATCCATATCTATTCCCTACATCCCAATATGTATTCGAGATGTCTTAACTATTGTATAATATCAACCGTATAGGTAATAAGGTACATAGAAAATGAAATTTCTAAACAAGAGGAATGCGTTTTAATCGAATGTTTTAGTTTTATTTCTTATTCTATTATTTAATAATCTCCAAAATTTATGATATAATAACCTTAGTATCTAATATATACTTATATGTTATTATATTATTTGAATAACATATATCCATCAGCATCTTTTATCAAATAGGAATCAAAATTGTCTTTTGTTTGTACATCAGACAACCATATCACGAACTAAAATAATTCCTTCTATGGGAACACCTCTCACTACAGGTTATAATTATCGATTTAATTCTTATTAATGAAGGTAATGAATTTTTTCAATCTAAAGAGGTAATATGTGATCTATTTTCTACCCTTTCAATCCATTGAACAATGATATCTACATTTGTATTTAAGTGTCGACTATAAAATATATTAAGAGATATGAATCATTTTATATTATCACGTGAAATGGATTTTATATGAATTTATATTTAATGAAATAAAAAAATTTCAGGATATAATGATAATTTTATAAATACAAATTAATAATTTATTTTCTTCGATAATGATCGTTTAGAAATGGAATCTTACTCAAGCATGCGTACAACTCAACATAACTATGATACTATTACAGTTCATTTATCATAACCATTCTTCTTGGATGGTTTTAAGTGTATGATTTTAGCATGGAAGTGAAAAATAAAAAATTATTATGTATATTTTTTAATAGTGACTACATTCACTATTGTCGACCTATAGATGTCATTTTGGACATATGAACCATATATTGTAAAAAAATCATATAATTTTAAATACATAATTAATTAAAAATAACATGCTAATAAATAATTAATTAATTATAAAATTTGAAAACATTATTTAGAATTCAAATTATTATCATATGTTTATTATTAAGGAATATAAAATTGAACATTATGAGTTGGCATGAAGGTAAGGGATTTAATCATAGTTTCACATCATTGGGGAATATTTTGAATGTTATTATCCTAATTTACTTTATATAGTGTTTATAATTTCCAATTTAACTTCTTATATTAGAAATAAATCATAATTAATGGTATTTTAATTTTAAATTAAAAATAATTCATCCAAGGTGATTTTAATTGAATGTTACCAAATGGTAAATAGTTACATAACTCAATTTATATTCATTGTGTTACATAACATCCTTATAGTATATGTTATTACATTATTATATATGTAATTTCATATAATTATTTTATGTATTGTTAACAAATAATTTTTGTAGATTAATATTTTTTACAAATAAGTATTTCATTGATCAATTTTCACATCAAATATACGATCCATGCAAGGGTTTTCTCATAAATGTTCTGTTTATGTGAGACATGTTCCATTTTCATAACTTCTTTAATTTCATGTTCTTTGTATACAATACATTTTAGATTAAAAATCAAGATCCATGTTATAGTAATAGTATATAATGCTCCATATAATGTTATTTCTCTCATTGGTGTTATGAAACAAATCTTACCAAAGCAGTAAGTGTATATTTCAAAATATCAAAATAAATTGGTATAGTTTATGATTAAGTACCCATTTGAGGAATTGTTTGACATTTATAACATAAAATAAATATATATTCTGATTCTATATATCTTTTTATAATTCTATGTCTGTATTTTTTTCTATTGTAACTACTCAAGAGATCAGAATAATGTTCTAATGTAAAACCTACATTGATTTCTATTCAAGTAAGAATCTTTTTCATCCAAGTCCTTATTTTACATAAAATGTATTAAATTAATACATTTTCTCTTTTAAAATGATTTATATAAATTTATAGACCCATTTACCTTTTTCAGCAATGACTTAAATATAATATTCTTTTCATTTTCCAAATGAGATACATTTTATCATTTTACCAGAAACATGAAAATATTAATTATTTTAACATACATTACCTAAATAGAATTTCTAAAAATCACGACTGAATGATTTTATTAACCATAATTTAAAATAATCCATCTCTATCATTAAAGAAATTTATTTTTGTAATTTATTTGGAAATATAATTTTTATTAAATGATTATGAAATTTAAAAGGTCATCTTCTAAAATAATATTTGTAATTATTGTTTTATGGGTTTTAAATTATAATCAACAATAACCCAATATTTTAATTATTCTATAGGAGGAATATTTTTTAATTATTTCAATATTAGTCATCCTCTAGTGGGATTTTAGTTAGTTTGACTCGATAAATATTAACATTTTTTATGATAAATATTAAATAGTAACATTTATTATTGTTATATATTGAATTTTTATAGGCCCATTTCATATGATCAATGAATTTGACTTAGTAAATGGTTTAGGCACCAATATAGCCTCATGACGCATTTATTATCCTCATAAGATAAAATATCTTGGGTAATTGGATGATGTCATAACCATTTTTGTATGACATCTTTGAATGATGCCATGATAGAATGATTATGTTTTCTGGTATTATTCATTAGATCATTTTTGGTTTATTTGTTGATGTCGATGTGATTTTTGAATAATTTGTGATATCCCTGGATAATTTAAAATATCATGTGATTAGTTATATTGATTTATTTGATCATAATTTATTCATGAGATACTATTCTTCGGGCTAACCTTATTGATTAAATAAGACAATTTTTATGTTATTAATGTATTCAAATTTATTATTACTTATTTAATTATGATATCATTTACTATACATAACACTTAGTGAGAATATTTTACCACCATTTTTTTCATTTCCCCATGATATAAAAATGGAATCATTGAATATGTTGAGGGATGCATAATATTTGTATTCACTATAGGGTGTTATAATTAATTTAAATATAACGTGTAATTGATAGTTGTATCAAGTTTACCAATAATAGAAATATATTATTTACATTACCATATGATCCTTGTATTTTATTTCTATGAAATATGGTAGTTACCAGCTCTGTTCTACTGGGGTAAGGGTATTTTTAACAGGGTGTTCTCTCCATCAATGGTTAACTTTAGAGATTCATGCTGATGTATTTACAATATTGTGGAGAGAATGAAGATTAAGTTGCAGGCTTTGGTGATCAATTGTACATGAGGTAACATTTATAGAGTCTCTAGGATGTTCCTATAAAATAAAATGATCATGGAGAAGGCGGTTTCATTTCGTATAAGTTGATTTCAGGATGTCGAAAAGTAGATTATATAGATATAGGACTACAGGAAGGTGTTATACTAAGGCGGGGTCTTTAAATTGTGCCTTTACCTATATAATTTCCATTGTGACACTGGTCATTTAGGAGATTAAATCTAATATATGTTTTTTAATTTAAGGGTTCCTTCTTAATCCACTTACGAAATATAATATCAAAATAAAAAATATTAAATTACCAATTTGTGTTTTGTGACTTATAATAGAAAAATTCATTATCAAATTAAAAAAGAAACCACTCTATGCATTTATTTGTTATACATAAATACTTTTACATATCTTCCACAATGACATTATGATATCATTATTTTCTAATGGAAATGAACCTTATGTATTTCGCCTCTATTATTTTAATTTCCCTTATGTACTTTCATGGTGATCATTATTTCTAAAAATGTTGTCCAAGAGTTTTCCATTTTCATAATTAGTATCATTAGTATCATTTACATATCAGACTATGTAACCATTATATATCACTATGAGTGTTTGATAAATATTTAAATTCTTGATACTCATATAAAAAAGTCCCTCATGTATGGATTTGGTAACCTTTATCAATCGTTGTGAGTTCAATAAATTACCACATCTCCTCAATTGAATTAATTTTATGTTTTAGATATTTTTTCACTTTTTCATAATCAAATAAACCCTATGACTAAAATTACATACCAAAGGAGATGACCAATATTTTATAGGGGAATTATTATCGTTTTCTTTTTCCATATAAACTCTAGGTCTTAAAAATATTTCATATAACAAGAAAACACATTTAATAATATTTTCAAGATTCTCTACTGGAATAGTAACGTCTAGAGTCCCGATTATTAAAACTAAAATATAAAAACCAATAATTTCAACAGTTCTCCTTTTTTCCTTAAAAATATATATTTTTAGGGAAAGGTAAACTTGGTATTGGATGTTTAAACACGAGTGGTAATCTATGCATGTTTTTGGCTAACACATGTGTAATGAAATTTGAGTTTATAGGGAAGTTGGATAAATTTTATTGGGTTTGAGGTTAAAGTTTCTTATTTCTGTACATTTTATATTTTGAATTTATTGTTTATGTGTGTTTCCACTTACATGGTATGGTGAGAGAGTGTGAGTTTCGGCATCATGATTCAGCATATAGGTTATAATGTCATGTTATTTTTTGTATGTGATTACTAAAGGAATGAATTAATTAAATTTACATAAAATACATACCATGTACTACAAATTTAAAAATTTGTTGTATGTAAAATATTAAGCCTATGGATCATAATAATAATTATATATGACATTGAATAATGTGTAGGTTTAATTAATAATGGTGTATCACTTGGTTTAGAAATGGGTCAGAAGCTTCATATTTCTCACATAGTAGAACATTTGGGTGCCCCTCTTAAGGGGATGTCTGGGTGTTTTGTGTGTGTTTTGTGCCTATTAATGCTTTAAATATATTAATATTTAAGCTGTTAATAGAATTTTAGAAATATTTTTTTAACATTGTCGAAATATGCCTTTGATGACTTCCATTGGAAGCAACCAATGACATCTATGAGTGTGTCCCTGAGGTATAGAAAACTCATGAAATACCCCCATATTTTTTTGAGGGTAGGGGTGAGAATCACCATGGGGATTAATGAAAATTAATAATTGTCTATGGTTGTTAAAGAAGAATTTAAAATACAATATATGTTAATAATATTGAAATAGGTTTTCCTATGAAAGAGTTAGTCTTAGTGACTCAATACTTTTATATATAAAATTATTTTTTTATTATTTTTATTCATTCTTAATGCATCGAAAATGAAGGTTTTTTTCATTTCTTTTAATTTTTTAATTAATGTATAATATAAAAAAGTATTAGAAAAAACATTACATGGGTATACGGTGAGTTAAAACGGTCTCTATCATCATTTATTTCTTATAAAATCTCTTATTTCAATGAGCTGACTGAATTCCATTTATCTATGCACCCCCACTATTTTCCCATATTTGAAATTAGTATTTTTATCATGGATCCTCTAACACACCATCCATCCAATTTATTATCCTTGGTGAGTGAGTAAAAAAAATTCCCTAACTAGGTGAATGATCCTACATACACACCAAACAAAAATATCATACCATTCATAATTTTCAATACACAAAATATAGTTTTTTATGTGTGATCCAATTTTAGGGATTCATTGAATCATAATAATTTGAGATAATGAAGTAGTAAATATTAAGAATAATTTTGTGGTCATCCCATAAAGTCCAAACCATTAAATTCACACCATAATTAGTGAAAATATTTAGTAAAAGTGGAAAATTAATTCAAGATTCCCATTGGGAGTCCCCTCGAACGACCCCCAATATTTTAATTCTATATACATAAGGATCATGAGATAACTTTTGAATCATAGGGTTTATAAAACCTAGAGAATGGATGAAAAAAGAACAAAAACACATGAACAGAACACAATCACATTTAATAGAAAAAGATAAAAAATCCACACCTAATTAAGACATTACAAAAATCCATGAACTAAAATCCACTAAAATTATATCAGGGATAACTATTTATATCGTCCATATACATAATTATTTAATATCATGAAATTCTTCACGACTTTTTGAAATAAACCTCATGGATGGATTCTACATATTAAACTCAAGGGGTGATGTCATGACCCAACCCACTTCAGACCGCATGGATGGTGGAATGTCAGGTGTGATATCACTAGACTCACCTCGAATTGGATAGGGGTAGTGACATGTGATGATACGAAATAAAAATTAATGTGAGGAATTACCCCAATATAATTGTACACATGTAGAAAACTATATCTATAAAAAAATATGTATAATAAATTATTTCAAAATTTAGATTCTATGTATGCATGCAATAACCATTATGGAACACATCAAACTATATATAAATTTATACCATATCCTGAAGGGAAATAATAAATGAGAAATATATATGAAATTCCATATTGAAAAAAATGTAAATGGTGGTGGGGAACTAAAAATCACAACTCATTATCTCCATGTACAACAAAAAACAATATTTTATTACCCAAGTATCTCTATAATTTATTGATGTAACTACTGATCTACTTATCGTCTTCATAAGACATGATACATGTGGGAAATTATAATGATTGGTTGAGTATATACATAACCAATGGAAAACCATGAACAATTCAATGGGAGAAATATAAATATATGACAATAGTCATCTCAACACATAATCATCTTTCCATTGGAACATGAGACAAAAACATAACAACCTATATGTGATGAATAATTAGCCTAAATGAGAGTGAAATGGATATATATTTTTATAGCCTATCAGAGAATGATGAGTTAGTATAAATCCTAAAGGATCTATCTATGACTCCCAAAATCATGCATGAATGTTCCATTATTGGTGTGGAAGACCAATACATAGAGACTACTCTAAATAGAAAAAGGGGTGCTATCTGTAGTGGTGTTTCCATTTAACAACATGTTATATATATAGGAGTTGTCACTCCATTCCACTACATATATCATACAATGTATCACTATATATAGTCCATTAATCTCTCCTAAATTGATATGAATTATAGGGTAGGCCCTACACCTTTCCAATGTTCTCCACATCAAAGGTTGAAAATCACTAGTGGAGGACCCACTCTCTAAATTATTTGGGGGCTCCACTCAGTTGATAGAGGGCCCACTACCTAGTGTGTTAGGGGGTGAAACATAGATATTCGAGGACCCACTCAATTTTTCTTTATGGGGGGGGGTGGTGGGGGTGAAATAAGAGAGATAGAGTACAAGTGCCTGAGTGTGTTTGGTGGAGACAAATTGTAGATAGGGGACCCACACCCTTCTGCGTCAAGGGGGGTGAAAATTGATAGAGAGAAGATGATGGGGTTCTTTTACTGTAGTGAAATAGGAGGGGTACCAATCTATAAATAGATAATGATTGGAAACCCACACACTGTTAAACTAGGGGGTCTCCAGCACTAACATATATATTATGATCCCACCAAAAAACCACAATTGGTCAAGTATTACCTAAAGTTGCATCACATTAGAGGTACCTCATGTTGTATATAAAAATAACCTATTAATCCCAATATCATATTATATATGGATGATTGACTAGGATAGGATACTCTCGATGAAAAATGTCAGTTCATAATAAGGTTTTACATATTATATAAGTCACTATGAAAAGTACATGGCCTACACCATGAGTCTCAGGGAGTGTGACCTTTCCTGAACACCTAGACATGTTCCCACCTACACATAGCTTGGATAGAAATTTAGTACTACACGATATGTACTAGAACTACAAATTTTGTCTCAACCATTATGGGAATACCCATGTTATCTTGGTTGTGCCTATGTACATCTGATTATGATTATGTACATCAATAAATTCACATTTACCTAGTCTTTCACTTTCTTTTTTACTCATGGATAACACCCAGATTCCCTATCATGGTTTCACATAGATTATATAATTCATACACAACAAACGATATTTATCTCTGAACAAAAACCGTTTCATCGCTATCGGGGGACTACACAAAATGTTTTATGTATAATACATGCTGTGTAATTGGGATTTTCCAAGAAGACTATGTTCCCTTATGAATATCATATATTTCATGTCTCACCACAAAATTCACCATTTTACCACCCTAGATCGAAGGGTATCATCTTTGATAGTTGATCTACATCCTATAATAGTCGTTAATTGAAAATATACTCACCCACTGATGAGCCTTCATGCCTCCTATCACCTCTCTAGATACCAAATCCACATAGGTAACACTAAATACTTTTATTGCATCCTAATCCATCCATATATACCCATCCTGTATGTTTTTCTCACAACCACCGCAAATTTAAGGGTTTGAACGCAATCAAACCCACCTCGAAAATGCCAAACCATGACCCCATGAATATCATTGAATAATGTCAGGAACACTGGGGAGAGATATACATAATTAATGTAAATCCATAATTGGGAAAACATTTATGAAAAGATTCACATAAATAGAGTGAACAACTGTGATAGAAATTATAATAAAGGAGTTTTATCAGATTAATCAAACCATAATGTGACAACGGTCATTTGAAGATCATTAAATTTATGATTAGAAAAGTATTTAATTACACCCATTCTTTTAAAAATCAGTTAGGGTGGAAACCAATAAGTGAAATTTTCAACCATAGTTATGGAATGATACATAGTGAAGATGGTATTTCTAATGGTGATGATTGTACACCTTGTTCATTACATACCTCTCAGTCAGCCTCAATCATTTCATCATCTTCTTATGATCCTAGTATGCTAATAAAGAATGTTTTTTATCCCATAAAATCCTACATGGATGATACTACTAAACCTATAGATATATTATAATGTGGTTTTTATAGAGGGAGTATTAAGTAATATCATTTAATTAAAATAAAAAACCCATTATATTTATTATACTAAATTCACCCTCAAAAGACTTACATCAATGATTCTTTAAACAAAAAATAATTTTAAGATGTAACATGAGTTAAAAACACATTAAAGAATAAAAAATGGTCTTAGATATCCCATATGATGGTTCATTTTGGATCTCTTTCAAAATATACAAAAGTAATTTTTCATGTGATATAAAATATTTAATATTTTAATTATATCCACACCGAGACTCTTCATGTCCAAAAATTACATGCTCACTCTATTCATGGATTCAAAAATTATTCTATAAAATATTTCAATGAATAACATAGAAAAATAGAGTCGTTACATTCCCCACACCATCATGAATTTTTATCTCAAAAATAAAAAACCCACTCACTATAGAGGATATGGAAATCTCAATCCCCTGAGCTCTCATGAATGTTCATATGATATAAAAAACATGTACCTAATGTAACACTTAATAGAAAATTTTATTATCCAATTGGTTCTCAAATTTTATCTAGCGTTTAGAAAAGTTAACTCCATCATCGATGTCCATCTCACCCTAGTAAACATTGTACAATGATTTTTGAGAATATCGACATAGATTAAATGTTTCGGATACAACATTTTCATAATAGAACAATGATAAATGGTTCATGTAGTACTCTACCTCACTAACCCATTATAGTAATATAATGATGTAACTACAATCTTTAGAGATAGGCTTTTTCCTAGACCAAATCCCTATAAACCTGGAGGATTTGAAGTCTCTCCGAAAATATGAACTCATCATGCAAAATAAAATGAAACCATAATTATTCCACATTGGACTCTAACATGTTGAGAAATCCACATAGATCCCCCCATGGACTTCCCCTTTGACAACTATCATTATCACTAAATCTTGGACAACATGTGATGTCTCCCGCTAACTATGACCAGTAAGATAATAAGCTTATTGGTATCCTATAATTTGACTAGAATGATGTTACATCGATGGAATATGATCTTACTAGATATTTCCTATAACATATATGAAAAACAAAATCATGTTTTCTAGGATGTCAAGAGTCCACTAAACATGATCATCTATCGAGGGTATGAGAACTATGATTGAAAGATATCAAGTCCTAATGGAATCTGGAATCATCTCTATAATCATGATGTCAAGCATGCATCATGGTCTAAAATGATCATAAAGGGAAGACTATGAAGAATTACTACCCTCTTCTTGCATAACACACCCTAACTATCATATATTATTTACTCCCATATGGTTAGTTTGTTGTAAAACTAGGATAATTAGTCTATGATCACCCATATAGCATCATGAACTCTCACTAGTCATGGAATATCCATTTTCAAATCCAAAAACACCTTCCCTTCATCACATATATATGGGTACATCGTCCATCAACTATAAACAGGGGAGATAAAATGTGTTTAGTATAGAAACATGCTATAATATCCTTTGCCACCAATCTTGATGCCAATGTATTTTAGTACAAATGAACCTCTCTTGGGTGTACTACTATGTGAAAAAAAAACTTATAAACATCTCTTCTAACAATATGATTAGTGTCATGGTCCATTCATGACAATGTATGAAATTCTCACTACATTTAGAAAATCCAACATGATCATATCCAGTGGACATCTTTTTATTCAAGATCTTCCTATTAGTCTCTTCATCCTAAGCATCCCTAACATGTTGTAAAAGTGTTGGTGAATAAAAAATTGACTATAGCAGTGTGGAATCATCTTCACCCTCAAGGACCAAATGATATGATTTCAATAGCTCTATCATGTTAAAAAAATAATGGAAAACTCTGTTGTGGGTATCTACTACCATGAACATGCCACTGTGCGGCCGTTAAGATATCAAAACATCAACCGTTGTTTGGTAAACTATGGAAAGATTGTTAGAAAAGACATATAATAGGGAATTAGACCTTCTAAATATAGAATTATATTTATGAGATCTCCCCAAAATGATGGTACTCTTAGACCATGTCTTAAACTATCATCAATTGTATCATGTTATCCACAATAAAATTGGGGAACTCGAGGATTTCATCCTATAAGACTAATATTGATTTTTCTAAGAAGGGTTCAGGATATAGTTTTTTAGACTCACAAACTATATATTGGAATCAATTATGCCAAATTTTATCACCAAGAACTAAAACAACAATTTGAACTTTAGGTTTCCACACTCGGTAAGTCCTCCTCGCAAGACTGGAGTTGGTGAAAATCATTCCTGAGGTCAAAATCCAATTATAAATTCGACCCAATACAATAGTTTAAGTAATAGTTGATACTAAAGGGTGGATACTCCTCCCTGAATGGTTCCTGGTTTAGGTGATCTAAATCAGCGCCTGAACTCAAGAACTCATTTTCCTTCTAAGAGAAACAATAGCAAGCTGCACAGGTAAACACACTAGGTCTAACAAGTGACTTATTTTTAGACCCCTCCATCAACACCAATATCTCTATCAAATATATTGGGTAATATGATATGATAAAGCCGATATCGGATCATCCCAAGTGTAAGAACATGTATAAAACAAACTATCATTGGGGATGTAAACCTAGAACATTCTCAAGACATATTTCATCATACCTCTCTCACATCAAATGAATTTAAGGCTCATAACATTCACTACACAAAGTGTTATACTAGAATAAATATAAAAAATTAACCATAAACTCCAACACATGATCTCAACCCACTATTTATGGGAATCCTTCCCAACTGTGATGGAATATAACATACCACCACGTCTGGTAAATGGTAAACTTTATTGGTTAATGTCATGTTGTAATGAATAGTAAAAAAACTAGTCCATGTTGAGAAACCAACATAGGGCCTCACTTCCTTTTATAGAATGATTCCATGGGATTATCTACCTCTTATCAGAGCTAGGTCACAATGTTATTACATGTGTGATCACATATCCTCTTCAATAGGAGGCTACAAGCGTAAGGCTCAACTATAAGTGACATTATTGGAATCTCTACTCACCGAATAAGGGATCTGTATATGCCAACAAGGACTAAAAATATCAACAAAAAGAATAATTAGATATGTGATGACATTGGTCATACCTCAATCACACATAGATCCTTGGGCTCATAAGCCTCTACTACATGTATCCATATCCCCCCATTAATAAATTACTATTTAACTATGGCATGATTAGACACATTATCAATTAAAAAATATAATGAATGTTACACGTCAGTGGAACACATACTAATTACAAAAAAACTATCTACATTGGGCGACACTGAACTACCATTAAGATTTTAGATCATGTCACTAGAATACATCTTAGTGGGGGGGAGTGTCCCTATTACTTCTATATCCAAATCCACATCAAACATCACAAATACATGGATTAACTTATGTCCTACATCATCGTGGAGAATTTCCTCCTCCATGACCACCACCAAGAGGGGTCCAATCGTAGTGTGATTTTTACACCACAAATCATGATAGTTCTCTACCAAAAAATAAAGGGGATTATCTCCCTTTGAATTATTTGTGGTATTTATATCCAAAGCTTGTGATGAAAAACCCATATTGGTACATCATGATCTAGTACCACCATAAACAATGAAATCTTTATGATGAATACAGGTTGTGAGAACAACCATCCGATTGGTCAGGGTCTACACAATCCATAAAACTGGAACCACATCCTTGTGTCAATCCTCAAATTCAAGAGAATTTGGATCACCATAAAAACCTCACTGGTCTATTTCACTTGAGCAAACTAAGGGAACCAAACATATGTCCTCAATAAAACCATCATCTAAGAGGCATCAACTACTCAAAATGTGGATTGTTTCTATCATGGTCCATCAATAGTGGGTATACACAAAATTCAATAGGTGGTAGAACCCATCTCCACCCTCATATAGGGAACATCTCATGAAGGGTTCTATAAAGTGTGGCTTCATTTCTCAACCAGTCATCTTCATGATAGTGTCTCAAAATCGGAGATGGCTATTATCAATGATGATTCTTGAGAATTATCAAAAAGTATCATGGTAATAAATAATATATTGAGATCTTAATAATTTTTTATATTCAATACACTCAATACTATACAATGCATGTACAATTTATTCCCTACAACTAATGTATCTGTCTGACAAGTCTACAATAATGTTTCTATAATCCTATTGAATAGTTAAACCAGCCTCCAAACCAACATTTGGTTTCTTGGATTGATAGATACACTCTAAAAACTAACACAACATTTACAAAAGTTCCCAATGAATCCATACCATGGTGTATCTCTACACTTTCCAAAGAATGAACCACCTCTTGTAATAATATCTTATAACCCAGCCAACCTCGGAATTCTTGGCCTATAATAAGATGAGTGAGACAACCCCATGCCCAATTTTGATATGCTAGGTATTGGTGAAAAGAACCATGAGGGAGTAAAATTTATGGAAGGAATTACCATAATGTACCTGTACACCCATGCACAACCTTATCTATTAAATGGTGTGTAGGAAAAAAAATTAGTGAAACATCAATGGTATAAAATATCATGTAATAAACTCCAGGGAATACATTAGAGCACAAAAAAATACACCCAAATCATAAATGGGAAAAATAAACCCCAAACCATAACGGAATCCCCAACTTAAAAACATCCAAAAAATGTGGGGATTAAGATAGATCAATTCATGTTATCTATACCCGACCATCAAAGATGGTTAAAGAACCCATGTAACTCTATGCTCCACATATGTCACCACTGATATACCTTTTATCTATATAAGATAAGCCATGAATGGGATAGTAACATGTCTTGGTGAGTATATATATACCTATATGTTCACCCCAATAATAAAAAATGTAGTAATATAATGATAAAATATTAGATAGCTCGACCCATAATGTCCTATTAATCAGAAGATGCGACAAAACCATAATAACCCACATATACACAATTTTAAGAAAAAATGACAAAACAAACTGGGATCAATATATCCATATACCAAATAACAATGATTATTCCCCATATATCATAAATGGACCATCTTTGATTTCTATAATTATGTGTTAACCTTCCATCATCGTTGTGGAGGGCCCACACGATTCCCCTCTTTTCAACAATAGATGGGAAGATATATCCAGTAGTGGTTACATGTAATAAAATATTATACAGAGTTGAAGGATCTCTCTACAACATTATGTGTCTCTACCAAGGGAGGTGTATATATCATCCATTAATATCCCTTCTATTAAATTAAATCATAGTAGAGGACCTATACATCATCACTTCTCTCTATAGTTGAGTGGGAAAAATCTTACTTAGAGAACATGTTCACTTACCAATCATGCGGTTATAATTAATATATAGGGGACCCATTCTCTATTACATTGTGGGGGGAAATTAATTATATATATTTACTCTTACTTAGTGTATTGGGGGGGTGAAACTTAGTTGATAGTAGACCTTCATACAAGTGTGTCAAGGGGAAATTTTGGTAGACATTGGACTATCACCCTACTCTGCTATGTTGGGTGGGGGTGTGACAAAATTGAAAATTGAATACAAGGGTACCGTTCCTTGGTGTGATAGGTGTAAAAATTTGTAGATATAGAAATTTGGGGTGCCCGACCCTAGTGTGTATGGGGGATTTTGAAACCCAAAAACTCCCAGACGATCCCACCAAATCACCCTGATCATTTAAGTGTCTCCTGAAGGGGAATCATGATTTAAACACCATAAATTATACTCATATACCCTTTTGAATGAAACAGTCACATTTTATGAGTATTTATTATCAGGATATGATACATTAATGAGGAAATCTAAGTTCAGAATAAGGTGATACACATGGTGGAAATCAATGTGAAATGTAAAAAGTATACACCTACAGTCACATGGCATGTGGCCTCACCTGGTAACAAGGTCATTTTCATTAAAGAACATGGATTGGATAAAAAGGATGTACTACATGGTGAATATGGATTATGTATGGTGCTTCTCAGTATCCTAGGGCTGCCCATGTTATCGTAGTCAGGACGATGTATATATGGTCATACTTGTGTACTTCAATATATGCCCATGTACAAGGATGTGTGTGTTCTAATGTAATCATTCCATACAGTCTAAGCTATCATCATGAGGTCACATGGAGTGTATGATTCATGCATGATGTGTGATGTTTATCTCCACCTGAAACCCTAGCCGCCATATCCAAGGGACTATACGGTGTGTGTTATTCATGATACAAGTCATGCAGTTGGGTTTTTAATAAACACATTTTTTCATTAATTTGGTCCCAAGATCCTCATTCACTTCTAAAAATTATTCCATTTCACTAAATGAAATAGAAGGTGATCATCTCCATCCATCGATCTCTAGCCTCTAGTGGTTGGTAATCATAAATTTCTCTACCCACCAATGAGATTTCAAGTTTCCCAACACGGTTCTGTATCCCAAATCCACAAAGGCATCAACCACTACCCTTAATCCATTTTAATATATCTGAAAATAACAATACCTCTCACCTTTCACATATCCACCATGTATTAGGGGTTGGATAGTACTCTAACACCCCATGTAATGTTGAACTGCGATACCATGGGATAACTATGATGAATATAAAGACTGATGGGTAGAAATGAACCAAAAAATTAAAAGAAATTATATCCATATATTTTGGAAAAGGTTCTTGTATGTGGGGTAAGAAAGGATGATATAAAATAAATAAATGGGGTTTTCTTATAGTGATCAAACCAAAAAGTGGTATAGATCATCTGAAGATCAAAAAATCATATATCAAATAATCATATAATTAAATTATTTCATATAAAATAAATTTGGGAGGAAAACCATAAATAATGTACTATAAATAAATTATGTATCAATTGTTGGTGAAGGGTGTGTTATCCAATGATGAATATGGTCAGCTGCATCCCCTACATGCCTCTTAATGGACATCAATCTATTCGTCGCCATATATTGATCCTAGTATACTAATTATAGACACTCTTTATCCCTTAAAATCCTTATTTTATTATGAGGAAAACCCTATTGAAATGTCATTTTGGGGTATTTATAGGGTATGCATTAGGTTATGATATTTGATTTTTAAAAAATATGTTATTTATTTTATTAAATGCAGTCTCTAAGGACTTTATTCCATGAAACATTTAATACCGACAATTATTTTGATGCACCTAATGAATAAACCATATTATGGAATAAACTATGGTCATATATTTATAATCCAACGATTCAGATAATATGAATTCTAAAATTTAGAAAAAATTCTTCACTCGGGATATAAAATAATTAATATTTTTTTAATATCAAGACCATGCCTCTCCAGGCCTAGAAATATTACTGTGACTCAGATGTTGGATTTAAAAGTATGTTTTAAAATATCATAAGGTAATACAGTGAAGAAATAGAGTTTTTAAATAAAGGATACTCCATGTGATATCAACATAAACATATCTAATATTTTTATCCATTATATGATGTCCATCATCTTCTATTGATGTATTTGTTTCGTGTGATGTAACAGAATACATCTTCCAAATTTGGGTAAACTGGAAGAATGTGAATTATATTTTTAGTAGATCCTAATATTTTTTAAAACATTTGTGTTTAATCTCCCCATAGTGGTGTAATTAATCTTATGAATGAACACTAGGAGAAAATGTTACATATATAAAACTCTTATTTTGGTTATATTATCATTACATAAATTTAGGTTCTACGGGATGACCCTTATGAAACCTATAGAATTCAATATTAAACCATATTTAACATATGGAAGTTACACTTACAAAACCTACACAAGTGATGCTTATTTAGAGTATTTTTTAATGTCATTTTTAAGATGGAATATTGGATGACCTATATGTGGGGTAGTGGGGAAAATTACATAGCATATTGAATGCATTGAAAACTTTTATTCAATTTTCCATGATTATTATAAACTCTTCCATAACGTGTACACATATTTTAGTTACATGTATACATGTCAAAATAAAATATACACAAAATCCATTGATTCATATATTGAGTAAGGTTTAACCCATTTTATCCAATAATTTAAAACTCTTAAAAATGATAACAGTTTTTTAGGTTTTTTACAATTCATTCCCTAATTAAATTTATCAATAATCGATATAAGTATAATACTATTAATAGTCCTATATTAAAATAAATCTCAATCTATGGATATTAAATAAAATACAAAAAAATAATAAAAAAAGTAAAAATCATGATTTATTATAATTATAAATTTAATTCAATTTTTACAAACGTATAATAAATTTATTACTTATGTCGCATTAAAATTTATTATGGTGTTAATTCCAAATGAAAAGAGGTTAATAAAATATGAAAATGATAACTTGCATAACTCCCTCACAAATAGAATATTACAATCATAGAAAATAAAATAAATTCAACTAAGGAAAATTATTATCATTCCTAATAAAAAATAATCATGACAGAAAAGAAATAATATAATGATTCTTCTGTTATTAAAAATATAATGAAACTTTTATAAGTCAATATCACTATAAAAATTCGTTTTTAGTAAAGGTTCTTCTTCCAATAGTCCAAATTAAATACAATATAGAGGAGTTATTATGTTAAAAAAGGAGAATACATTTTTCCCTATATATTATGATCCTTAAACTCATGATTTAGATTCTACTAGTTTGATACGACTAAAATATATTTATCATGAGTAATTTTCCCCTTTGTTCATTCTGGATCAATATTCTTTTCATCCAAATCAATTCAATAATGAAAATTAGTCACTTATTAATATAATACCATATATTATTTTTGTAAATAACTAATTGGATTTAAAAATGGATTTTATTACCCCTACATCCAATACCTAATTATCTCTAAAATTCAACTTGGATCCCAATTTCACATTTTAGTTCGGTTTCCAAGGATGTAAATGAAGTTATTTTGAGTATCATCCATATAGTATGTTTTTCATAAATAAATTAGTTATGATTATGTTAAAATTTAAAATTTCATCACGTTTTAATTTTGATTCCATTTAAATTATTTTCATTACACTCAATTATCTAGTTCTAAAATATATACATATGAAATTAATTGAAAATTCAAAGATCATTCTCAAAATTAAATTATATAAAAATATTTAAATACCTCAAAACTAGAATGTACTTTCATAGTAGACTATAATGTAGTTAATGTTTTATTTTATATCCTAAAAACTCTATAAAAATATAAATAAAGAAACATACCCTGTATAAAATTAAAAAATATTTTCGACATACAATTTTCATCATTTTTTCGTTTTATTTTATTTTTGTACATAAACACACATATAAAAATAATTTTATCCAAATATATTTACTTCCTAATCTATTATTACCCTCAATGACACTTATCATAGGCATAAATTTAAATTTAGTATTACATCGATTTTTTTACGGGATAAGAGGATTATATTGTAATAATCTAGACTAGTGTTAATGAAAGAGACAACCTAATAGTTTCAATTCATATTTAAAATGAATATGTTTTTACACCTCTATTGGTTCCTTCCAAAAACCCTCATGAATATTTTTAAGCTATTCCCCATTCACCATAAAGTGGTGTAATAATTGTGTTACTTAAATGTCAATAGGTATGAGTTCTATTAAAATGGAATTACATCATCTCAAACATGGAAGTATCTTTTCTAAATGAATCTATCATGTATAGATATGGATTTCATCTTTCATAGAAATGTGTTGTTATTTTTTATCCATTATTATCTCTTATTGTTCCATCAGTTGTTGCATTATCTATTCTCTAAACATAATAAATTTCTTATTACAATATTAGTATACCAAAAATATTTGTGTGCTAGCTCAATAGCCAAGTGACAACATTTCAAATAAAGTATTCTGTAAGGGGAAACACCTTGGGTGTTTTGAAGGTAGTTATATATTACCAATTTGTATCCTCGATGTTAAGGATATATTTTTTTTGTAGTTGGGTTTCACTGTACCCTTATATAATTATTTTTATCTCTCCACTAGAAATCTTTATCTTCCCAGTTTTTAGGTGAGGAAGGTTGCATAGGTCTTATGGTGTACTGCATATTTACTCAAATGGCCTTCCATTATCCTATTTCAAAAATGGTTTCCATGAAAATTGAAAACTTATTTTGGTATTACAATCATTTAAAATAAATTAGTTCAATGAATATAAATTTTTTTGGAATAATTTGTTCTAGTTTAATGGATTCAATACAGTTATAAATATAATATTAGTCTGATATAATATTTTCAAATTAAAATTAAATAATAAATGGGGAAACTAATTATAATCCCCATACATGAAATACTTCATTAAAAATTAATGTTTTCTAAGGTATTTTCTTCTATTTGGAAAATTTTCATGTAAATTGTATTTTTTTAAATGTTTTACCAAGATTAAATAAATTTTAAAAAATTATGGAAATAAAGATATCTTCTAAAAAACTTTTATATATTCTATGAGATATATTGTTGACTCTACATGTAAGGGAAGGAAAAATTATAGTCATGTGATTTTCCACTTCCTCGTGTATACATATTATACTCACATGATGATAGTAGATTTTAAATATCTGTGGATCTTTTCGTACGTAGTATTTTATATTTAGAATTCTAGTTATGAGATTTATTTTTAGGTAAGAAGGACGCTACCTTTTATGTGACCTAATAATTTACCATGTCAGCATATTGGGGAACTGTTTTCAATTTATAAAGCTATTTACCTAGTAAAGAGTTTTTTAGGGATTTATCTTTGGGTGTTTCTAACACACTAGTGTGGACCAACTGTCTCATGTGGTCTACAACAATGTTCCCATAAACATTATTTTATTGTATATACAAGAATTTATATTGAAAAATTAATACCCACCTAAAAAATATTGGCCTCACATCATCTATCATGATCAAATATCTAAGTGAATAATGATTTGAGAAAATATTTAATTTATTTCTAAAAAAGGATATAAAATTATCTAATATAAGAATAGTATCTAAAAATCATTCTCTATTGTTATGTAATTAACATGTTATGTTTCCCAGTATGTGTATAAAAAATAATCACATGTGAATTTTTATTGATTTAATTTGAAAAAAATATCCTCACATTCTTTTTTGTGGAATCAAACAACACTTCAAAAGGATCACCATGGGATGGTAGACTTATAACATGAGTTATGGTCTTCATATCTTGGAAGCTATTATAGTTTTTCCTCCATGATCTACAAAAATTATTCAATATCCTTATTAATCATGTAATTATGTTGTCAATTTTTTTCTAGAGTATCTGATACACCTTCTATAATATTTATAATTTTCTAAAAATGAGCTAATGTGATTCACATTGGTGGGTAAGCTAATTTAAAAATGATTTCAACCTTTAAAATATCTAATTCAATTATTCACACTAAAATTATATGTCCCAAATAATTAACATTTCAACACATGAAATAATAATATTCAAAGTTTAAATTCGATAACATTTGAATGTATTCATTTAAAAATCCAAATTCTCGAGACACATTTCAAAAGAGATCCCATAAATTTTAATGTCACTAATAAATTCCTCCATTAATATTTCAATAATATATAAAGTGATGATTACCAGGAAGCATCGAACTATTCATAGGGAATTTAGTTGTCCAATGGGAATCCTTCAGTTTGAAAACATACCAATGGGGTATGTGAATGTAGTTTTGTATTGGTCATCTAATTCTATGGTGACAAAAAAATAGAAAATCCAGAAAGGAATGAATTTTTTTCCTTATTAGATTTCATTTTTAATATATGATCTATAAAAGGGATGGATAAGTGGTATTTTTTGGACATTTGGTTTAATTTTATATAGTCATAATTTACCATCCATATATTTTAAATCCTAATAGGAACCAGTTCATCATTATCTCGTTTGGACAATTGTAAATGTTGTCTTGTTTTGTAACAATATGAATTAGAATCACCAATTAGAAGTCTGTGATGGTATATATAATTATATATTCAAATATTTTATCAAATTTTGTAACTCAAAAGTTAAATTAAGTTAGGGAAAAATGATATTTGGATCTATATAACATGTTTTTATTTATTTTCTAATAGAATTTGGTGCACAAAAATAGTGGAAAAATCCCAAATATTTCTCGTAATGAACAGTATATGGCTATAAATTTTATAAAATGTTTAACTATTAATTATGTTAATTAGGTTTTAATTTCATTAAGATAATCATATATATTTTTTCATTTTCATTTAGATAGTTTGTTAATATCTTAATTTCAAAATGTTGTTTATGTTATAGTAATGGGTTTAAATATTTTTTTCTAATACATGTTACCTATATATGAAAAGAATAATTGTTTTTAATTTATTTAATAACGTTATCAAAATATACCTCATTCAGTTCCTCAAAATTTTCACCACATATATTTGATTCCATATTTAATTAAATTCCAAAAAAATGTTTTCATAGATTAAATGATTCTAATTATTGTCGTAAATTTATAATTTCATTAAACATTTTAGTTTATTCATCAATCCAATGGGAAATTTTATAATTCTATTTTGTATGATTATTGTTATTCCTAAAAATATTTAATTGAATCCAAAATAATAAATATAATTTCTTCTCAAAAAAGTCAAAAAAGGTGTTCTTTAATTCATTATTATTATAGTTTTATAAAATTTAAAAAATATCCTATCTAATATGATAGAGTAATGACATGTACCTTTATCTTCATCTTTTTCTTGTGATGTAAAAATTAGATTTAAATATAATTCTTTTATGTCTTACTATAATATACTCTAAAACTATTATCGGGTATATAATGGATCAGTTTTCTAGTTGAACAATAAATATAGTTTGATTGAGTTATCCAACCAATAAAGTAGAATAAACTAGGATACAAATAAATTTTTTAATGCTTATAAATCACGCATTTAATTAGTATATGTATTCTCTTAGATTGTGCATATTATAATTATAATACACATGGAATGAAATTTTCTAAATATTTTTTGGTTTTTAAGGAATAATTTTTTTACATATTCTCATATTGTCATCTCCATATTGTTTTATCTTCTTGGTGAACATTTTTTTGATAAACTATTTATACCTAAGGATATAGTAGTTTTAATTTAGAAATTGGATTTTTAGATCATCTTTTTTCATAGGTGATTTCATTTCTTATTGTATATATACTTCAGTAGTCTTCATGGGTAGACTAATTTTTGAACAAAAGGAAGGTTAGTCAATGGTACCAATTTCATACTCCATTTTACCTTATCCTTGGTCATGGGATGTAACTTTAAACTTACATTCATTTCTTATCCAAGAAGGAATAATTCTTATTGTTATCTAGGTTTTCAATTTATAAATGTTTCTTCTATTTTGAAGTTTTTAACATCCTTTCATCTCTATTTCACTTATTAATGACATTGTAAATAAATTTACAAATGTTTCGGGGTTTTTGGGTATAGATAATGCTTAATATATGATATACCTTGGTAATACATGTGGATATGACGTATCTCAACTAACCATTCAACTCTTTCAGATATTTCATATGAGTGGTGATGGTTGAGTATTGGTTTTTTGAGACTCAAATAGAAATCCCAATATATAATTCATTAAGGATTTTTGGTAATTTTTATTTCCAATAACATTCTTAGGGTTTGGATATATTCTTTATAAATGGTGGGGGAAGATATTATTTTTTAAAATTATTCTAGAATAATTTCCATTGAGGTATGAAATTTCCCACTATATTGTGATTTATATTATTCATTGATTATTTTATTTCTATGTGACTATTGGTACCAACTTCAATAGGTGACATTTATTTTCATTTACTCATTCACTTGAGGTAAACTTTATGTAAAATTTATTATAGAGTGGAAAATCCTGTAGACCCTTTGAGAGTGGATGGTGATTCTTATTAAACCACATTTAGTGCTAAATTGAGTATAAGAGAAATTAGTTCCTAATTTATTTTTGTTTCATGTAAAGTATATTTGGAAATATTTTATGTAACGCCCCGACCCCAGTTACCCAGAGGTGGTGCATTATTGCGTAACATTGGCATGATCACAAAAGATCAAGTCTCGAAAGACCGATTAGTTTAGTAGCCTTGGAAATACTAGATACATTCATAAATGTTACATTACATCATAAAGTGAAAAACTACAATAACATAGTCTACATTTTTCACACTCATATCCCCTTCAGACTATCCCTGCAGGTCATTCCTAAAATACTTCTTCACATCCTAGAAAAAATAAAACATTGAAAGGGGTGAGCTCAGATGCTCAGTAAGGATAACAATATAGTGGAATCTTTCATAAATAAACAGAAACATTTAAGGCAATGTATAACTAAAAAAACTTTTATACTTAAACTTCAACATAATATGGAAAAAGTAAAATGAAATAATATGATTTACTTATTCACATGGTTATTCTACTGGTCGAATAATCACATTCAATATCAATAACCACTTTCATAATGATGGAATTCATAATGTCAGACTATCATAACAACGTAGCCAAGGCCTCATGCCAAGACTATAAATAAGATTTTGTGAAGGCTGCGTTCCAAGACACTAGTTTGTCTCATGAGACCTGCCGATGCCTCGAGGAGCTATATAGGGCTCCACCCGTCACTTACTAAGTCCAATGTATTCCTCATATGAAAAATTGTATATAAAAATTTAGGATTACCATTTTTTAAAATAATGTTTGAAATTAATTGCAGCATCAAAATACCAATTCAATTTTTAGAAGATACTTACATTTAAAATTGCTCAAATATACTCCAGTGTTTTTCTGAAAACATTATGCAAGCTACAGAAAACAAAACAACTAATTCTGAGACTACTCAACTAATTACAGGCCATGATGGGTCCACGCCCAATCCCTTCCTGTATACCACACTTGAGAGTCGGGTTTTCTGAAAACATTTTTAAGCTTGCGTTAAATAAATATACATTTGCACTTGGTTTTCATATATTAAGACTCGTAAACAACGTTTTATACATACTATTTTCCAAACCAAAATAAAAAAAATTAAAACTTTGTATTTATTTTTCATTTTAAAAAAAGTTATGGCTTGTAGAGGAATCCAAAACTCCAATAATGGTCACGGCGGCGGAGAAGTCCTTGTTGCCGCATATGTACAAAAAAACATTCCTTTAGAAGTTTAGTAAAAATGCTTTGTATAAAAATATTACTTTTGAATAAAAGTAAAAGTCAAAGGGGTTTATACACCGTATAATAGAAAGTTGTGTGTAAAACAAAATATGTCTCAATGAAAGGAGATTGAGACGAAGTCCCTTACAAGGATAATTTTTTAAAATAAAATAGATTTATTATGTGTATTCACTATAAGTACACATAATGAAAGTTCAAATAAAATATAGGACATAATAATATCATGACATAATTTGAATGTAGGAGATTAACCCAAAGAACAGAAATTGGATTAAGAAGTTCCCTTACCTCATGTGAGACTTGACTCGACCGCTCTTTAATCTCCTGAATAATAAACTAGAGTTAATATCTACCTTTTTAAGAACCGTTTTCAAGTTCATTATTCCTTTTATATCACTTATTACCATGTTATGAACATTATGTAATTATTTAAGTTAATAACGGGTGTTTTGTCAATCTTAGGTACTTGAGTCAAAAATAAACTTCTTATAATTACACATTGTTCATCTGGTAAAATATAATTTATATCCATAATTATATTAATGATGTAGATATTATATACATCATATAAATCTAATATATACATTCGTTTATAATATTACATAACATTTAGAGGTACGAAATGAAATGCACCGTTCATGGAGACGGTAAGCCGTACGTACGCATGAACGCTACATTAATTTATATTTCGTATTTAATGGAATGATGTTATAATTTATAAAGGTATAATATAGTTCCAGTATAATATAATATATAATACCATTTACTCCATCCTCTATACATCCCACATATGGCATTAACGATTCAAGTCACTTTGAGGGGGCGGTAGTCCGCACTTCCTAAAATGAAGATATCGCGTTTACCCATAACGGAAACCATAAAGGTATGCCATTAATGAAAAATACAAAATCCTAAGTAAAACATAAACATATTATATTTCATATATAAATATAGTGTCATCTTAATGGCCACCTTTGAAGGTGTTATATGAGTGTTGAACCATCATCGTTTCGTGAGGCAGAAATTCGACATCCACAGAAACAGTATGTTCTTTAACCATTAGATGTAGGTGTGTGTAAGTGTAGTTCGAATCCTTCTTATAAAAACATCCTAGTATATTTTGGATACTGTTGTTGTTACAAATGAAATGAATAAAAAGAGTTTATGGGGTTGCAGAAGCAAAATAAAACTTAAGAACACAAGAGAAAACAGTACCTTTAAAACGGGTAACTCTTTTTGATTTGATCTCAAAGGCGTCCTTGGGAAGACTTCTGCCCAAATTGAGGATTCTAGGAGTAAGAGAGGGAAGTTGAGAGAGTATTTGGGCAGATTTTGGCCGATCCAAATGGCTTGGAAAGTGTGAATAAGGCGGTAGTGGTGGGGGCCTTTTATAAGAGGAGAGGAGGGGCACTCTTGGAAAGTCATGAAATGTTACTTTATTATATAATGAGTTTAGGATTTTAAAGGTCCCAAACTTATATATTTCGAGGCTAAGGTGATAAGGGTTCTAAATATACTCATAAAATAGGTTTTTTACAAGTGTAATTCTTAGATTTTACATTCTTTTTTCATTTTATTGAAATCCTTAATTAAGGAGGTAATCGTTGCATCATCATGGTGTCATAAACAATTTAATCAATATAATGTCTAAAAATTATAAAAAAAATCATGATGTAGGAAATATTTTTGTCTTCCTAATTAATATTTATAGTCAAAAATATAACTTCTATAACCCCATTTAAATTTTTTTTAAGTAAAACAACTCTTGTTTGTTACATTTTTATTTTAACATTAAATAAAACGTTTTTAATGTCATTTTCCTACCAAAGTGGCTCCATGGGGTCCCCAAGTTGACCCATGGATTGTCTTGGACGGCCATGACTCATCCAATAGTGGTAGGACATGTGTCAAGATCATTTCATATTTTTATAACATTATCTTCACCTTAAATTTCACTAATTACCTTTAATCGCAATTAATTAAACTTAAAAGTTACTATTCACCAAAAATTATTTTAATCCCATTGAACCAAATTTTACTTCCTAATGACAAACATGTACGTCGGATTTTTGAAAATCAAATCACAGAAGTGGTAATGTTTCATTTAAATGAAAAATCAGTTTTTTAACTACCACTTAGTGGTTTCACTATTCATAAAAAATTGATGTTTTTCAGAACAATGCCAAAATTTAACTCTAAGCTATAATTGATATTACGAATTCAAAAATGAGGTCTATTTTACAAAATTTCAAACATATAAGTTTCATTAATTAATTTTATAATTAATTTCCGCTGTCACAACAAATACCGTCTTTTTAAGAAATAATATATATCGAAAGATTGACAATTGTTTATATCCAATTTCAAAGTGAAATTAATTCTAATGAAAACCATTGGATGAAATGGTAAAAATATATTCTAATTATACTATAAAACCACTCAATATTATAATTTATCACTATAAATTATTTTGATTAAAAAGTTGTTTATAAGTATTTTTCACTATTCATAAAATATTGGAAGTTCTCAGAAAAATACAAAAAATTCAACATAGGCTAATTTCTATATTCTGAATCCAAAAATGAAGTTCATTTTTAAATATAAAATATATATAATTTCAAAAAGTGGGTATTACTATTCATAATGGCTATTTTGATTGGTCGTAGTGCATTAGAATCTCAAACTTGCATACAATGCACGTTATTTCATTATTTAAGGAGAAGCGTATCATGGAAGCTCGGGGTGTTACATTCTCCCCTCCTTCAATAAATTGCGTCCTGGCAATTTTAAATTTTTCTTTGAAAATAAAAGGTTGAAAATAGAAAATATCTTTGTGGAAAACCCGCATTGGAAATAGGGTTAATAAAAATTTAATATTAAAAAAAAGGAAGATAACCACAAAAGTCACCCGAGATAGCCCATACTATGATTTGATGAAAATATGGATATGGAAGACAAAAAAACCATCAAGGTCTGATGGAGAGTTGTAGAAAACAGGATTAAGAGAAAGTTAACCATAATAAAATCACAAACATGTGATTGGTTAAACGGTCATTGAATCCCCAATTGGAAAAGTTAACTGACAACATTTTTGTTTTAAGTTACCTTTCATAACGTTGAGAAATTTATTTAAGATATTTACTAAGAATGTAAGTAAATATAATTACATGTCATGTAGACTTTCATTCTTTAATAAATTTTTTTACCACAAACCCATCTTTCACTCCAAAAGGTAATAGAACTCAAAATATTCTATTTATCATAATTGTATATAGTGCCAAATATTAACACATACTATTTAGATTAGGAAAACTATTTTGTAATAACCAGGGACATCCTGTAGGCTAGTGGTAGGTAATAAAGGCATGTTGCACTATGGTTGCGGGTTCGATTCCTACAGTTTTGTCCAACGCGACGAGTTTTCCCCCAACCTGTAGGTTGTCATTTTCCTAAAAATATAGTATTATAATATTCCAAAATTAATCTTTAGAAATTTTTTAACCTTAAACAATACTATCCAAATTTCAACATAATCCATTCAAACCTTTATAGTTATCCAAAATACCTCTACCCAGACTTTCAATAAAAGGTCTCTAAATTACAAAATCAATTGTAACATCTGATTCACCAAACAAAGTAAAGTCTCTCTTATTGTCACATAATAAAAATATAATTACCTTACTCATATTAAAACCTTAATGAAAACAACAAGTACTGCAGTATAATCCTTATATATATCAAATTATTCTTATAACCAGAATATAATTCCTGAGTCCAAAAGCACCAATACATTAATTATTCCACTTCAACTGTAGTAATAACATAAGATTGTCCTTGATCCCTTGGACTTTTCTGAGGTAAGTGTCCCTGACGCTTAGGACATTCATTTTCATAATTCCCAATTTCCCTAAAATTGTAGCATTCAACATTGATAACCTCTTTCTTTCCCTTGCAATCACGAGCTTAGTGGCCTTTTTCACCACACTTGTAACAGAATCCCATCCCCTTCAATAAATTATCGGGGTGTTTCTTCCCTCATTTACTTCAAGACTGATATTCAACTTTTCCCTTCTTCCCCTTATTTCCATTTTCAAATTGATCAGAAGATCTCTTCTTTCTTGCTTTTCTATAAAGTCATAAGACATAGATAATTACTTTTCCGTCTTGATAGCACACGAGACAATATCTTAGTACGAAGAGAAGGTTTGTGAGACTATTGATCGATGAAGAAATGGTTTTAACCCATCAAAGAAACAATCAATCTTACTTCTTAGGTTACGTATATAATCTGCAGCATGCCTCGCTAACCTTGTAATGTTAGCCTCATACGTTGCGACACTCACATCCTTCTTCTGCCTCAGACTCAAAAATTTCATTTCCATATATGCTCGATGGTCATGTGGAAAGTACTTTTATAAGAAAATTTCCTTAAACTCCCTCCATTCCATACTTTATACTTCTTCATCTTCCTTTGTGTATTGAATCAGCGACCACCATCGATCGACATCTCCAGTGAGGCGGTAGACTGCCATGACAACCTTCTCCCTTTCGCTACTCCCAAAGGCATGGAATATTTTCTCTAATGAGTTTATCCATTGCTCAGCTACTAATAGATTTTTAACCCCATTAAATGTTGGCGGTTGTTGCCTCATGAAGCGGTCTAACATTGATCCTCCACGTTGTGGATCAGGGATCTCCATACGAGTAAAGTTATTATTCATAACCTGAGTGAGTTATCCCAGTATGGTGATAAGGTAATCATCACCAGTTGTATCTCCAAATCGATAATAATTATCTTGAGCAGGAGAGAAATCCCTACATGGAGTGCGTGCATTTATACAGTTTCCATTCCTCCCACTAGGCGCTATTTCTAAACAATGTCATAAACTAGATTAGTTTATGAATCAAAATACATAATTCCATACTTGTAAAACACTTAACATAAATTGAACTATTTGGGGATATAATCCATAATCATAAAAAGAAATGTTTTCATTGAGGAATTATATACTCATAAACCCTTCATAATGGTTTGTAAGGAAAATGAGAGTTATCTTAAGCATATCCCTCACGAGTGTCGTAACCAAGAGTGCAGCAAGGCCTATTGTTGTGCACCAGATCCCGTTCGAGTCTAGATCAAAGCGGTGTTTTCGGGTTTTACCCCTAGGTACATCTGTGCAAGAGTCACCTCTACCTGCTCGTATCTAGACAAGGATGTATTGCTCAAAAAACTCACAAAATCTATACAACAACAAAATTATAGGATGTTCTTCTATACTAATCCTCAAAGTCTATATTATGGCTATGTGCTCTAATCAGGGTTTTTGTAAATCTAGCTTCCAAGGTTAGTACTAAACTGCCTCTGACACCAACTGTAATGCCCCGGCCCCAGTTACCCAGAGGCGGTGCATTATTGCGTAACATTGGCATGATCACAAAAGATCAAGTCTCGATAGACCGATTAGTTTAGTAGCATTGTAAATTATAGATACATTCATAAATGTTACATTACATCATAAAGTGAAAAACTACAATAACATAGTCTCCATTGTCCACACACATATAACCTTCAGACTATCCCTATAGGTCATTCCTAAAATACTTCTTCACATCCTGGAAAAATTAAAACATTGAAAGGGGTGTGCTCAGATGCTCAGTAAGGATAACATTATAACGGAAGCTTTCATAAATAAAAAAACATTTAAGGCAATGTATAACTAAAACAAAAGCCTTTTAAACTTGAACTTCAACATAATATGGAAAAAGTAAAATGAAATAATTCCATTTACTTATTCACATGGTTATTCTACTGGTCGAATAATCACATGCAATATCAATAACTACTTTCATAATGATGGAATGTATAATGCCAAACTATCATAACCACATAGCCAAGGCCTTCTACCAAGACTACAAATAAGATTTTTTCAAGGCCTCGTGCCAAGACACTAGTTTGTCTCAAGAGACCTGCCGATGTATTGAGGAGCTATAGCGGGCTCCACCGGTCACTTACTAAGTCCAAAGTATTACTCATATGAAAAATGGTATATAAACATTTAGGAATACCATTTTTTAAAATACTGTTTGAAATTAATTGCAGCATCAAATAACCAATTCAATTTTTAGAAGATACATACATTTAAAATTTCTCAAATATACTCCAGTGTTTTTCATAAAATATTATGCATGCTTCTATAAACAAACCAACTAATTCTGAGACTACTCGACTAATTACATGCCATGATGGGTCCACGCCCAATCCCTTCTTGTCTACCACACTCGAGAGTCGGGTTTTCTGAAAACATTTTTAAGCTTGCGTTAAATAAATATACATTTTCACTGGGTTTTTATATATTAAGACTCATAAAAAACGTTTGATACATACCATTTTACAATACAAAATAAATGAAAATTAAAACATTGTATTTATTTTTCATTTTATAAAAAGTTATGGCTTGTAGAGGAAGCCGAATCTCCAATAATGGTCACAGCGGTGGAGAAGTTGTTGTCGCCGCATATGTACAAAAAACATTCCTTTTGTCGTTTAGTAAAAACAATTCGTATAAAAAGATTCCTTTTTAATAAAAGTAAAATTCAAAGGGGTTTATACACCGTATAAAAGAAAGTTGTGTATAAAACAAAATATGTATTAATGAAAGGAGATTGAGATGAAGTCCCTTACAAGGATATTTTTTTTAAATAAAATAGATCTATTATGTGTATTCAATATAAGTACACATAAATAAATTACAAATACAAGATAGGACATAATAATATCATGACATAATTTGAAAGTAGGAGATTAACCCAAAGAACAGAAATTTGGTTAAGAAGTTCCCTTACCTCGTGTCCGACTTGACTCGACCGCTATTTAACCTCCTGAATAATAAACTAGAGTTAATCTCTACCTACTAAGAACCTTATTCAATTTCATTATTCCTTTTATATCACTTATTACCATGTTATGAACATTATGTAATTATTTAAGTTAATAACGGCCTTTTTGTCGATCTTAGGTACTTGAGTCAAAAATATTCTTCTTATAATTACACTTTGTTCATGTGGTAAAATATACATTATATCCATAATTATATTCATGATGTAGATATCATATAAATCATATATATCCAGTATATACATTCATTTATAATATTACATAACCTTTAGAGGTATGAAATGAAATTCACCCTTCATGGAGACGGTAAGCCGAACGTACGCATGAACGCTACTTTCATTTCTATTTTGTATTTAATGGAATGAAGTTATAATTTATCAAGGTAGAATATAGTTCCAGTATAATATAATGCATAATACCATTTAATCCATCCTCTATACATCCCACATATGGCATTAACGATTCAAATCACTTTGAGGGGGCGGTAGTCCGCACTTCCTAAAAGAAGATATCGCGTTTACCCCTAATGGAAACCATTAAGTTATTCCATAAATGAAAAATACAGAAGCTTAAGTAAAACATAAACATATTATATATAATATGTAAATATAGTGACATCTTAATGGCCACCTTTGAAGGTGTTATTAAAGTGTTGAACCATCATCATTTCGTGAGCCAGAAATTCGCCATCCACAGAAACAATATGTTATTTAACCATTAGATGTAGGTGTATATAAGTGTAGCTCAAATAATTCTTATAAAAACATCATAGTATATTGAGGATACTGGTTTTGTTACAAAAAAAATGAATAAAAAGAGTTTAGGGGGTTGGAGAAGCAAAATAATACTTAAGAACACTAGTGAAAACACAACCTTTAAAACGGGTTACTCTTTTTGATTTGAGCTCAAAGGCTTCCTTGGGAAGAATTCTGCCAAAAGTGAGGCTTCTAGGAGTAAGATAGGGAAGTTTAGAGAGTATTTTGGTAGATTTAGGCCGAGACAAATGGATTGGAAGGTGTGAATAAGGTGGTAGTGGTGGGGGCCTTTTATTAGAGGAGAGGATGGGCACTCTTGGAAAGTCATGAAATGTTACTTTATTATACAATGAGTTTCGGATTTTAAAGGCCCCAAAATTATACATTTAAAGGCTAAGGTGATAAGGGTTAGAAATATACTCATACAATAGGTTTGTGACAAGTGTATGTTTTTTATTTTAAATTATCTTTTCATTTTATTTAAATTGTTAATTAATGAGGTAATCGCTGCATCATGATGGTGTCTGAAAATATTTAATTTATTTAATGTTTAACAATTATAAAAAATATATCATGATGTAGGAAATCTTTTTATCTTTCTAATGAATATTTATAGTCAAATATATGACTTGTATAACCCCATTTAAAAATTGTTTTAGTAAAACAACTCATGTTTGTGACATTGTTATTTTAACATTAAATAATACGTTTTTAATGTCATTTTCCTACCAAAGTGGCTCAACGGGGTCCCCAAGTTGACCCATCGATTGTATTGGTCGGCCATGACTCATCCAATAGTGGTAGGACATGTGTCATGATCATTTCATATTGTTATAACATTAACATTACCTTAAATTTCACTAAATACCTTTAATCACGATTAATTAAACTTAAAAGTTACTATTCACCAAAAATTAGTTTAATCCCATTGAACCAAATTTTACTTCCAAATGGAAACCATGTATGTCGGATTTTTGAAAATCAAATCACAGAAGTGGTAATGTTTCATTTAAATGAAAAATCAGTTTTTTAACTACCACTTCGTGGTTTCACTATTCATCAAAAATTGAAGTTTTTCATAACAATGCCAAATTTTCACCCTAATATATAATTGATATTCTGAATTTCAAAAATGATTTCTATTTTAAAAAATTACAAACAAATAAATTGCATTAATTAATTTTATAATTAATTCCCGCTGTTACAACAAATAGCGTGTTTTTAAGAAACATTATATATATCAAAAGATTGACAATTATTTATATCCAATTTCAAAGTGAAATTAATTCTAATGAACACCATTAGATGAAATGGTTAAAATATATTCTAATTATACTATAAAACCACTCAATATTATAATTTATCACTATAAGTTATTTTTTTTAAAAGTTGTTTTTATGTATTTTTCACTATTCATAAAAAATTGGATGTTCTCAAAAAAATACAAAAAATTCAACATAGGATAATTTCTATATTATGAATCCAAAAATGAAGTTCATTTTGAAATATAAAATATATATAATTTCCAAAAGTTGGTATTACTATTCATAATGGCTATTTTGATTGGTCTCGTTGCGTTAGAATCTCAAACATGCGTACAATGCATGCTATTTCATTATTGAAAGAGAAGTGTATCGTGGATACTCAGGGTGTTACATTTTACTCATAAAATCCACTAGTAGTGGACCCTATTTAGAATTAGTGGGTGTTTTAGGAGATCTCCCCTGTTAGTTATATGAATTCAACTAGTGATTTTTAAATTTTATCTCATATGGAGAATGTTTCTATTATTTTTTGGTTATTATATTAAATTCATTGGTAAGGAAATACGTAGAAATAGATTCCCTTAAATGTTTAGTATGTGATGGATAATTTCATATGCATGAATCATTCCAGAAACTCCTTAATGGTTTCTACTAAAAAAATTTATTCCATATATTTCCTTTATTAGATAGGTAATCCTTGAATCTATAAATAAAATATTGGGAAAAGTCATAGAGAGTTCATCCTTGGTGTTAAATTCTATAGGATGTAGATTATATATCCAATATTTAGCTGATTCACTAGGAGATATTATAGAGGAAATACAAATGATTTTATCTACAGTGACTCCTTTGGGTTCAAATATACTGCACACTCCTGAACTACCATAGATTCCTATTAGGATCCTCTCCTACCAATCCATGAAATTTCCATAGTGGATAGATCATATTGGTTTTAAGATCGAAGTCATGTTTTTTACTAGGATTTTAAAACTAATTATTATTATAATGGAAATTAGTTTCATATAACTATCATATATTTTAATATAATTGTGCTAGATTATCCTCAAAATTTTCTCTTCCAATGGAAACTCTATTATAGTAGGACTAAGAGGAATGTGATTTTTTCAAATGGATTATGAAAAAAAACCATCTCCACTTTCTTAATGATTAATAAATTACGTACTTAATCTAGTAAATTAATCTCTATATATGGATGAAATTTAATGAGGTTATCAGAACTATACATGGTCATGTATCAACACATATTAAATCAAGAAAAATGAAAAACACTCACTTGTCTCCCCAAAAATAGTTCTATGTTAGTGATAGTCATTATTAAGGGATATTAAAGAGGAATTAAAAAATCCAATAGGTAGTATTATGATGAACCCATGTTTGTTTGTCAAGGATCCAAGCCTTATGTGTCCCAATTTTTTCAATTATATTTGTTTTAAAAAAATTTCCGAAATTTTAAAATATTTGAAAAGGGTGTTTTTTTTGTGTTCTTGAAGTGATGATATTAAAATTGAACATAAAAAATCAAACACAATGATTTGGAAGGAAATGTAAATGGTTAAATGATTAATTGATTTTTTAAATGGAATGAATTAATTCAAGGTACAAAATATAGTTACCCTTCGATCACTAATAATTGATTAACTCTCCAAGACCATGGATCATAAGATCACTCATACGTAATAGGGGATTATAAAAATAGATAATTAAGGAAATTGATATTAAAAAAACATGAATATAACATAATTTTTATGAAATGTCGAAATTAAAACATTATATCCAAAAAACTCATGGTTGTAGGACATGGACTCTAATTCTTTAAATAATGTTAATGGGAAAACAATTTATAGGAACATTTTCACCACCATCATTAAATATATGAAAATATAACACCCAGTTTCATGCTCCTCTAACAGCGAGATGGTTTTCACATGTACTTATTAAGGGGTGAGGCTTCTATAAGATATCACAACTCGAACATTCCATTTCCTTCAATCCATATTGTGATCCAAATATTATTCTTATGATTGATTAATGCAACATTTTAATGAAGATATAATATTAATAATCTAGGGAGACTGTAAGAGAGTAAATTTTATTTTTAGTTCAGGCTAATAATTTTTGGAAATTCAGTGTTTTATCAACCTATGGAAATGTATTTACCATTAAAAATCAACACTCTCTAGGATTTCTACCTTTACAATACTATTATTTTGTTAATATTACCCTCATGCAACATGAAGTTCCATGAGATTTCTATTATATTACAGTTGAAATGTTTTTCCCTTATGAATTATACTAAGGGTTCCCTTATGAAATATGTATCACTTAACTTATATAGTGGACTTTGTGACCATTAAAATGAAGAGGGAGAACGTGATGACCTTTATGTAGGGATACTGATAACCCTTAAGTAACTTATAGAATGCACGCATGGCCATTATATACATTTATATACCGTGTAAAAATACTTCCATGATGGAAATACTAGTCTTAGTGACTCGTATGCTGGTATGCATGACTCGTAAAAAACATTAGTTGACATTTACGTTAGATATGACAATGAAACTTTTTGTAATTTAATATACAATTCATGAACATGAAAACATATCATAGGATTATTGGAGTTCAGACCCTAATTGAATGAATCTATAAAATAAAAAATTATAACCATGTTATTAGTAAAAAATTAAAATCCAAAATATCAATGTATTGATTTTAAATAAATTCCATAAAATTGAAAAACCATTAAATGACCTGATTTGGTCCATTTAATAATTTAATTTTGTATTTATAAATGTGTGATGTACGATGCCATATACACTCAGTAATAACCCAACCCATTTGGACCCAATTACTCAAGCGTTACTCCCAATATTAATGATGCTTCCAACTGGAATCAAGGGACTACGATGGGACAATGGGGATACAATAGCCTCTTTATCAAAGTGGAACATAGTGGTGATATAAAAATAAATAAACATAGGAAGAAATATAGTAATAATCTAAAGGTGAATATCATCCAGATAAATGTAACAAATATAATAAATATGTAGTCTCAGTTAAAAAATGATGATTTCAGGATGCATTAAAAAAATAGGGATCAATGAATTCATGTAAGAAGACATATAGTACAATAAATAATATGAAAAAAGGTTTAAAAGTTTCAAAATCCAAACTCTAATAGGACCTTGAGAACTAGATCAATCCTCTATTACTAGAAATTGTACTAGTACTAAATTTCAATCATCTAGATAAGGCCCATTTACATTATCCCAACATGTATCTCTGTAATCTGTTTGAGTATCAATTGGTAGACCCAAAAAGGTGTGAATAATGCTCAGTGGAAAACATAAATGAGCACTAAATGTCATACAGTCAATGAATATAAAATGAAACAATGTGTAGGTTATTATAAAAAGGTAATAAATAAATTTAATCAACCCCTATCAGCTCAGGTTCCACATAGGCCCCTACCATGTACTACCTATTACAGACTGTTCCATATCTTATGTGAACATTAATCATTTTCTTAATTAATAATGTGAATCATGATCATTAATTCAATTATATAATAACGAATTGTATATATAACAATTTAAAATTGATAATAAGTAAATTCATGTACTTAAATTATAATTAATTGGAAGGAACATTATTTTCATTCATCTCAATCATCAATAGGAACATCATTTCCATTAATAACAAATAAGTAATATTTAACATCATTTCAATTTATTTTGAGTATGTAACATAGAATGAAATGTCCATTAATTATTTAAATTCAATATAGAATGTCATGTTCTTTAAAGAAGGTAGGTATGAATTAATTGTACTCTAGCTCCATGTTAATTTCTATTCCCATTATCAATTGAATCCATCATTTAGGTAATATTAATGAAGTATAATAAAATGGTATTGAGTTTCATTGACATTCCACAATATAAATAATCATGGGTTCAATGAAATGGGATCACCATACAATTTTTTATTTAAATCATTTATATATTATCATGTAGACGATAGTTATGCCATTCCATGATTATTTTTATTAGTTTGTTTTATGAAATTTCACTACACAACACCAAACTAGACACACCATAACAATGTTTTGGTCATATAGGGAAACAATATGTCATAAAAGAACTTTATCAATTCCACCCCAACAAGACGGTTTAGTTTGAGTAAATCAACAGCCAAACCATATCAAATGTAACATATCAAGTCAATTAATGTTTCATGTGATGAATCTATGATATTACATATTAGAAGACTCCACATTTAATAATAAATTTTAATTCAAACCGCAATTATGAAAAATTATGAAATAGACATTCTTCCGAAAAATTGGTCATATTATATCACATGAATATAACTTTTAATATGGAGAGAGAAATAATAAAAAAAAGAAGTATAAATCATTAACATACTATTTTTTATCTATCATGTTAAATGAATTTGGATTTAGAGCTCGTAAAAAAGGGGGATCAAATCATAGGAGGAGTGGAAGAGGGAAGCTTAAGTGGATATTGTGCAAGAGAAATGTGGTAGCAAGAGAAGAAATATGGTTAAAATAATAGATGTAGAAAATTTAATTTCACTCATTTTTATTTCCGGTCTTGTAGAATTTAAAATCTATATATGTAATTTAGAACGTAAATTGAAAATTTATACCTTACCTTTATTTTATCGAGAAAATATTTTTTTTCTTCCTCTCATCCATCCTCAAAATATAATTTTTTTAACATGGTGTAAACAAAACAACAACAGCTGGAGATTAACTTTAAGGATACACAGAGAGTGTCAGAAATATTACAACTGCTCCCCATAAAATAATACTCCTTGAGATTCAATTCCATGGGTCATTGAATATCACCTGAGAATAACTTCATCCAATGAACATATATGTAAGCCTCCCACTCTCAAGTCCCATCCATTACAGATTTGTTCTTCTATAAAATCCATACATGAGAAATTTCATAGCTCAAATAGAATTCATTCTATGATCGAAAATAAAAACTAGATAATAATAAAAATAATAATCAGTAGAAAATATAGCCTCAATAGGATGAAGAACATGAGTTAGTTCTAAATAATATTGAAAATATTCAAATCTTGGAAGATGTCATGAATGTCCCGATAAATATGATGTAAAACTAATTTATAGGCTACCTAGATGACTTTATGGATGATCTTGAAAGGTATGAAAAATTAAAGAGATAGTTTACCCCACCATTATACTTATTTATGGACTAATCTATGTGAAACGTGATAGAATACCTGATATACCACATTAATTTTTATGATTGGAAAGATGATAGAAATTTAAATTCTTTAAATGTTTATCTATATCCATACACATTATGATAAGTTGTACCTTCCCTCATGTCTCTTAACCAAGATGTGATCCCAGTAGCACTACCTCGCCATCCTCTAACCCATAAAGTGGTGATCAAAACAACCAACATTATAGGTACTCCTAAGGATCCTTATTTATAGTCTCTTTGAAGCTATTATTATATGAAAATTTAGTAGGATGTAAATGTTTTCCCCATATCCACCCAAATCATGAAACATGTATTGTACGCTCAGACAGAATTTTGGTCGGAGTGTGATATGATGACCTAAGAAGAACCTTTGTACCAATTTCCAATGACATCCCATACTAGAATCATGATTTGAAATGATCATACATATCTTATACAATGGAATGGGAAACTCAATAAATGACATGACCACCTCCCACCAAAGATATTGTAATGACTATAGAGAGATGGTGACCCCTGAGTCCCACCTCTTGTAGGCTCCATGTTTGTATCTACCCCATAGGGTATAAAAAATCTATAAGTATGGGAGGAATTACCGTCTATAAATGAAACAATACTAGGATATAGGATAAAAAATCAAAAACAAGTCTAGAAGTCAATTCAACAGTAAAACAAAAATCATCCAACAATGAATGAGTTATGTAACACTAATACATATATACTTCTATAACAATATACCAAAAAATGTATGGAAGTGAAAAAACAACAGTTGAAACCCAGCTTGTAAGTACATCATGGTCCCCAATGTCCTCATAAAATCTTAAAAGAATTATTATATAAATATAATGAGAACAACAAGTATACGAAAAATAGATATATCTAAGGGTTGAAGTGAACATGTGAAAATTTAATTCCAATATGATAGTGAACAAACAAATGGACCAGAAAGAGCCTATATAGGTCATATAACCAAACTTAGAATCACTATAGCTCACTCACCAAATCACACATCCAATATTTTAATATAGCATTGAGATTATAATAAATAATGGTTCCCCACTATGGATTCCCCATTTATTTTCCATTTTCTTTACCCAACGTCAAATGTCGTATACTAACATCGCACCGGCCCGTACCACATAAAATCAAATAGCATCACATCCTTCCGACAACATATTGGGAGACACATCAACTTGGATTTCCTACGACCCACAGACACCTGGTCCACAAATCACATAACATAAAATCCCATATGTAGAAACACCGGCCTTATATCATGTTAAATCACATCAATCCTACAATCTCATGGTTGAAACATCACATCACATCACATCGAACCCAAATACACATGGACCATACATCACTGCTGGGTAATCTCAAACAAAACACATATAACTACCACTTGTAGATGAGATGTGAAGAAGGGTTAGACAACCCTTATTATCAACAACATCCTAGATTTCATGTAAAGAACCCATAACTCAACACCTATGAGCATTGGTATTGGTTTTCCAAATCAGGAGGTGAACATATAAAACAACATAAATATAAATGATATATAGATAGAAAACAATACTAAACCTATGGGTTCATATCAACTACACTAGATCAAAACACATCACGACCATCATACCACACATCAACCATGAAAACTATTGTCACCAATATATTTAAAACCATGGAACTATGAAAAAAACATCACAAAATTCCCCACTTCTAGTTATATGTTTTTCCACATTTATTTATCATTCATTTTAATTCAAATTAAACTACTCATTCATTTATTCAATTAAATTACCTATTTGTGGCACATCCATTTATAGTCCATATCATTTATCTACCATCATATTTTTTGGTTTATCATTCTAGTTCATTCAATGTCCATCAAAGAAAACTCTCTAAAAAATTCCATGATCCAACTATCAAAAATCACATAACCATCACTACATCACCACACACACACCATCATTATCGAGTCACAAACCCATGCTATATTACCATGTCAATCTCATATTTCACATCCCAAACACATCTTAAAACACAGCCACTGTATAATTCCATCATCACATGGCACAAAAATAACCATTGATCCATAACCATTGTCAACATCTCATCTATTTGATACTACCACCACATCACATCCCCCATGTACAACGTAGCCTAATCATTCAATACCTCCACATCACAAGACCCTATACAACATATGGAGACATAAAAAGAATAAGCATACACAATAGCATGATAAATAATCTTCTATAATTTATTCATGGGATTTCATCACATTACATATTTAATTTATCATGGTTATTATCATAGAAACCATAATCCATGGAAATCTATTTATTATCCAAATATATTTTCCTTATCCATTAATGTCACAACTTGCCCTATTCAAGATGATGGAAGGGATATCAAGATGATGAGTCATTACTTACTCAAGATGAAGGAGTGATAATCACCCGTGAGTCCTGACTCCAATAGGCCCCGGGGTGGCGACCAACACCAAGGGTATAGAAATATCACAAAATTTGAGAGGCATTACCCTTTTTATAGTAACCAAGATCTGAATACAGGATTTACCAACCTCAAAAAAATCCAAGAAACATACATAAAAAGAATCCAAATTCCATCCAAATGCATGATTAAAGTACATCTTCCAAAAATATATGAAAAAATCTGAATGAAGTAACAAAATAAAACAAAGTAGCGACACATGAACTGTTCCCAACGTCCAAGAAAGTATGGTCAAGCATAGTATAAATAATCTCCCAGAAAACCTGAGTAAAATTTATATACGTAGGGTGAGAATATGAGTATACTTAGTAGAGAGAACCCAATATCACCTCTACACAAGTTGGAGAGGCATATTAATGCCCCTTTGAGAAAATAGAAGAATCTCCAAAAGAACCAACCAAGGAATCCTATACACCCCAACCACACTAAGGAACTCTCCCAAAATAACACAATTCATGTAATGTACTAATATAAGTACAATGATATTTGGGTACCATGCACCACATCTCACTGGTTAACTGGAATATCATGAGTCATCTACGTCATCCACAAATCCCACTATCACAACCTACCCACACACACCTAGGATACAAGCACACACATTCTACCCTCAGACACCTGTGCTACTACCACACCACAATCCTACCCCAGAAAAATGGTCCTTACAAATACCACCCCCTTTCTAATGGCAATTGGGCCTCATCCCGAAGACACCAGGAAATCAAACAACCTACCACACAACTAATACAACAAATTTAGTAATGAACTGCAAGACATTTCAGCCTACCCAGTGGGTCGTGGGCGATAAATTCCTAGAAGAGGGAGTAGAGAATATCCAAAAATCATCCATGTCCTCCCACCGGTATATTAGAAAATACATACTCCCCCATAATAGTGGGGGTGTTCGGCACATAGTACTCAACACTGGTGGGGTGCGTATTGAAAAAAAAGGAACAACAGGTTTATACATATAAGTAACAACTACTCAGCCCATACTATGAGATTCTAATCATACAACCAGTCCACATAAAACCACATTTACTACTAAACCTACATGCACCACCATACAAAATACACAACCAAAACAAAAAACCAAATCTTTCATTTAACCAATTTTCATTCATCATTGAAATCCCATTTATTTTTTACTCCATCCCTACCTAGGGAACTAAAAACCGAAACACCAGCAAACATTATCAGAATGGAGGGATCCTAATTAACTAAAGCAAGTTCACGCTTATTCCATGATTATACACATTCAAGGAAAAAAAACTCAGATCCTGAGATCATCGATGAAACATTATACACGGCCACCATTAAATATGTGAAGATGGACCATGGGTAAAGGATTTCTATATAAACACCCATTCATAAAAAAATAGAAAACAATAGGCTTGAAATCTCACTACAATCTAACACGAAACCCAAGACAATCATAAACATGAAATTGTGATAGTCTTATCCTATAGCCCCACTAACAGAACACAAACTACATGCAGTCTAACTACATAAAAAGTTCATCCATTCCAAAATGAATCAATCTCTCAAGATAATATTCCATTACACCACATGCACCACCTATACACACATCCACACTCCCCGCCACACCACCACAAAAACAGCACATACATAAAGATGAATAAAACCACACATAGAACACATCCAAACATATCAACACGGTGTATTCTGATTTGGAAAAAAACTATTCATTTAATTTAATTTTTATTAGGAGGGTTGATCAGACAATGGATTTCATCCTATGGAATCCATTTCATTTAACCAGGTATACGTTAATAATCGTATTGATTTTTACAGCAATTATTCACATGGAAACAATAAAAGTTATAAAGAATCACCCATGTATTGGAAAATACCACCAACAGTCAGGATTTTCAGAAGCGATACAGCTACAGAAGATCCCATCATCAACAAAGACAACAAATAAAATAGTCGATCAACATCCATCCACTCCCATCCCATTATCGATTTTGTATTAGCATTAATCATTGTAAAAATTTGGATTCGACATATTTTCATAAAAATAAATTACTATGTCTACCCCACATGATATATAATTAAAAGAGAAATGACAAGAAATCCTTTATTAGAATAAAAGACGATCAACAACTATTCCTTGCATTAAAATAAAGGGTCATACGAGCAACAAGAATTGCCCAAGGAGAAACTATAAGGAACTCTCAATCAATTTCTACAACACAATAAGAGATTGAATGAGAAGGTAAGGGTTAGGTGCTCCAAGAAGGAATGGAAACACACTGATAAGGGAAGAACCCTAATTTGAAGAGCCATATCCTATATCAAAGGAGGAATAGTTTCAAAATTCATAATAGTCAGATCATGTCCAAGACCACGTGGTTGATTATTTCAATGTCCCTAGAGAATTATGATATAAAAGATATAATTAATTTACAGTAAGACACCTTTAGATATGTCGAAACAATAATATTAGCATGATATAGATAAAATAAGATATAAGAGGGGTGAAACTGGAAAAACATGGAGATATTGGTAAAAACTAGAAATTTGGAAAATATTCAGAATTGACTCGCTATTGGTTGAGTCACAATTTCATCCTTATATGAGACCACATTCAGTGAGACACCGTTTTGTTCCCCTAGTCGATGTTCCACTATTCAGTGAAACTTTTTTCTGCCACCGTTCTATGGAACCATTTGATGTGTCCCCATTCAATGTGCCAATATCATGTGTCACCATTTGGTGTGCCACTACTGGAAAAACTGGATTTTTTGAAATCTACCGAAATAAGCCACTATATCCCTCAAAAATATCACAAACACTGTATTTTCACATCAGAATGGACTGGATAAATCTGGGTCATTGTATCAGATACATCTCAAAATATTCCCATTCACGAGATTTCGAAACAAAACTAGATGAAGGTGGGGTCCAAACAACCACCCCTTAAGAGAACTCTTAATGATAAAACTCACTGTGTTGCTTGAAAGATGGAGTGAAAACCTCAACATGAAATAACCCTTTCACAAAATCTACAGTCCCAAAAAACCAAACAACACAAAAATACACACTTTCCAGACTCATCGGTTAGGGAATCCCTTCCTCTATTCCATGAGAGTATTCGTTTTGGGTGGCACTGACTCGCCCACATGGGTTTAATCATATCCTCATTAATGCATCTCGATTAGGTATCAGGTCACCCCATCCCACCAATTATGAATCTTCTCATATTAGAGAAGAATGACACAACTAATATCATAGAAATTTTTTTCATGTATCACATAAAAACAAGGGACATAATCAAAACTCTAAAAAACTCCAGGTACGGGGAACACATCTATGCCTATCACTCCCATGTACTCTCATTCAGGACCCCATTCCTCTATAGAACATGAACCAACGGAATGATCTTCCACAAAAAACCTTATCCTAATGATCTTGGATCTCTACTATTTGGTCCTCGAATGATTCATCGTGTTCGATATTCAACACTACCCAATCAATAACATGGGATTCATTGTGAAGATTCCAATGAAGCTGGGATAAATGAAAGATTTCATGAATCCTCCAAACTATGGTGTGAATTCCATTTGATATTCTAGCTAACATACCCATCCCAACACCTTGATGGGTCCGATGAACTTGGGAGAAAGCTTACTCACTATGCCAAACCTTTTTTATCCACGTCAAGGTGAATACATCAAGAATACATGGTCCCCAACATCAAATTCCAAGGGACTTCTCATGCGATCAACATACAACATCTATTAATCCTTTTCTATGATTATTATCACATAAAGAAGCGGTACCTTAGCTTTTATACTCAACACCACATCTGGACCAATAAAAACAACCTCCCCAACATCCATCCTATACAAGTGTGAACATCATGGTATTCCGTATAAAGCATCAAACAATTCCATGACAAAGGAAGAGTAATATATATTATTATAAGAGAACTATAATAAAGTGTAATGTCACACCCAAGACCTACAACCATCAAAAACACATTCCAGAAAAATCTCATCCAATTTCTGGATGGTCCCCTCTATCTGTCCATGCATCTGATGGTGGAAAGTAGTGATGAGGTGTAAATGAGCTCCAAAATCATGTTGAAATACCCTACAGACTCTTAATGTAATGTGTGTATCCTAATCTGAGACAATGTATCTAAATACTCCATGTATCTTCAAAACCTCATCGAAATACATCATTTCAATGGTATCTACTATGCTCAACTCCATGATCGTTATTGATGTGAGTGGACATTATCAACTGATCCACTACTATTGTGATTGCATCACATCCTCCACAAGCCCAAGGTAATCCAGTAACGAAATCCATTGAGATATATTCACACTTGAACTAAAGGAAATTTATTTTCTATAATAGACCACCAGGAACACGGTCATCAGCACTCACTTGCTCGAACAGAAAGCACATTTTCAAAAACATCACCACTTCCCGCTTTATCCATTCCCACCTGAACTTCTCCATAATGCCCTGATATATATTATAATGACCTGGGAGTACCACTAGGGGTGAGAAATTAAACCCATGTAGAAATTCCTTGTGTACTACCAGTGTTTCAAATAGCATCCGAAGAAACAATATCCAATTCTAGCCATCCCTCCAGAGCATTTCCCTCGTCAATGCGATCACGTATCACCTCCACCTGTAATTATCATTACTAATACTCTTCAAACATCAACATCATAGAATTCTAAACTATCATTTTAAATATGTATCCTCTAAAAATATCCATTCCTGCATCTAAGTGCAAGGAATCCAACTATTCCATCGCCCTCCAAGCATGCACAAATTTTTGAGCTACCACCTACTGTGACATTTTAATAAAATCATCATCTGAAAAATTTCCATTCCCTTAGTTTTATGATATATCAAAATCCAAATATTTGAGAAACTCTAACGACCATTGTTTTTTCATGTTTAGATCTCCCTGGGAAAAGATATACCTTATTCTCTTATGAAATATGAAGACCAAAAAGTGCTCCCCGATGATGTAAGGCTGCCAGATCGTCAACAAAGACATGACCACTATAATTACCAGATCATGGGAGTCATAGTTATGTTCATTGGGATGTAACTTCCTAGACTCATAACAGATCACTTCTCTTTGCTGCATCAGCACACAACCCAAGCCCAGATGGGAAGCATCACAAAACACCTCAAACATCACCCATTCCTATGGAAACCCAATCACCAGAGTACTAACCAACATTCCCTTATGATAGATAAAAGATTCTTGACACTACTCAATCCACACAAATGGATTCCCTTTTTTGGTCAATGTTCTCCACTGAGTTTCTACTCAGTATAAATTAGGTATGAATCCCTATTAGTAGTATGAAAAACCAAGAAAATTGTGAACTTCTGGAACATTCATGGGTGATTCTTATGAAACAAATTCCTTGACCATTGGCTGGTCTACCGCTACACCCTGTTGAGACCTAACATTCCCAAGGAAGTGGACCTCCCATGTCTAAAACATGAACATAGACATATTTATGTAGTGTTGGTTTTGGAAAATGATCTCTAGGACATTCCTCGGATGTTTGATATACTCCTCCTCCGATGTTGAGGAGATCAGAATGTCATCGATGAATATGATAAAGAACCTGTGTAGTAACACATGAAATAAATATTTCATGTTCCCAATGAACATGGATGGGACATTTGTAACACTGAATGGAATAAATATGGTCTCGAATTACCCATTCCTAAACCCAAAGTAGTCTTCAGAATGTCACCCTCTTTCAAAATCAACTAGTGATACACATACCACTTATCAATCATGGAATTTCATCTTCCCCCCCACATTTGGTCAAAAATATAATATATCCTCAGGTGAGGGAAATTGTTCTTGACCGTAACCAGGTTCAACCACTAGTATTCTATACACAATCTCATACCACCATCCTCCTTCTCAAAAAATAACAGAGAACCACACAGTGACACACTGGACTGAATAAATCTCATACTCATCAGATTTTAAATCTGGATCTGCAACTCTTTTTTCTCATAAGGAGCCATCAGATAAGGATCCATAAAAATCGTAGAAGTACTAGGATGGAAGTATATCCCAAACTGAACGTCACATCGAGAGGGTAGTGTCAAAACCACCTCAAAAAAAATCCAAGAACTCCCCAATGACCATAGGTGTCCCCACCATCATAGAATCCACTTATTACACTAATAGCATGGGAAACAATGAATGAAGATGATCCATGTTCCAGTTTTCCACCTGAAAGAACTTCTCGCTAAGAAAAGCTATATACAGGACTTTCTCATATGAAAAAACTACTCTTCAATGGAAGAATTCAATAATATAATACCTAGAAAATAACCATTTCGTTATAAGGATGACATCATATGGATTCATCTATAACAGGAAGAGATAGAAACTAGACTGATATGGCCCAAACATCATTCTACATCCATGAAAAACATCAAAAACGTTGGTTCGACCTTAGACCAACATGCTCAACACCAAGGGAATGGAAAATCTATTCATGAATAGTCCCAAGGCATGGGATGGAGAATGTGAAATGAAAGAGTGTTATGTTCATGAATTGAACATAACACAAGAAAGAGTGCTAAACAAACTTATCGTACCTTGAAGGATCTTTGTCCTCGCTCGAACTTCTCCTTCCGTAGAGTGCAATTGACCCATGCTAACCTCCTATACCCCTCTACTATAGAACAACTCCCCAACCACAACCTGGTCGAGGTCCGTGAGGTGCACCCTTAGGTCGGCCTCCTCCTGGTCCATCTGCCCTCAATGAAGCAGGGGCCTACTGTCCATGATTCTAAATGTTCTTGGTAGGAATCTTATGATTTTGTGAGGGCTGAACCATCCCACCTCCACTATAGAATGATATAGTAGGGCACTTATCCTAGAGTTTCCCCCATCCTATACAAGAAAAACACCTCGGACCCATTCCCATTAGAAAAGGAAGAGGACCATAGGGTTGAAACTAAAACTAATCGTGTTAGCTCCCAGATGACCAAAACCCAAAATTCCATGAATCTAGAGGCATCCTGTTGATGGCCTCTTCCTTTGAAGAACTCAGATGACATACATATCATGATAGACCTCCTCGCGAGTGAATCCTTTCCACCACATTATCATTCATATAATCTTCTCTGTAAATCAGTATAGTGAATGGAGTAAACTCATACTAAAGAGAAGGAAAAAGTTCCCCCATAAATTGCCTTGACCAAGATGCCTCATCCAGAAAGAGATCTAGAGCAAATAATTGTAAATCCGTGAATATGATCCCCAATTTACTCATTAACATACTCCCATGAAGGAGGGAGTGTAAATCTTGCCTCTTCTTGAATTTCATCATGGGAGAATGGAATTACTCCTGAAACTTCTTCTCAAAGCCAGCCCAATAAACATCAGTACACTTCCTCTCTCTGAGGAAAAGCGTCCACCACTGACCCACTGATCCCCTCATCTGGCTCACTACTAGAGGAACCATGTACTATGTTAGAGCTCGGATCAAACTAACATCATTCACCAGCTCCTCTATCCTACTCTCTCTATCCATATACGAGACGCTACCATTGTACATTCCTAGATTCTACTCCTGGAAGGCATGAAGCATCTTCAATCAATGATTTCCCCCCCACCTATAGGTAAACACTCTTCTAATCAACCAGGTCAACTTGCTAAACCTGTAATGCTCATACCACACACAACCGATGTTCAGGATCCATAGTAAAATGGAAAACAAAGAAAACTTATGACCGTGTAGGTTGGAATTCGTTTTTGATTCATTTTAACCCATTTTTTATACTATTTTCTAGAAGACAACGAAAACAAATAGGAACAAATGTCATAATGATGAATGTAAAATTAGTAGGGTCTCTACCCCACAAACATTATATCCTCACTTGGTCATTCAATATGCTCATTATCCAAGCATCAGATCACGAGGGGCCCCAAAATCTTGTGTCCTAGTCATTCTTCCTTAGCCTATGTCACACATAATTGTAATTTAACACTATTTTCCTACAATACCATGAAATCCAAAATCATCCTAAGTACAAACTCCATCCTATACCTCAATACTCAACTTTGATACTATTCTGCCACAACCTTCCTTCATCAAAATGAGGGAAGGGATAAAAAGATTTTGAGACCTTCCTTACTCAAGATAATGGAGAGATAACGACCCCCGAGTCCAACTTACAATAGGCCATAGGGTGGAGACCAGCCCCAAGGGTATTGAAATCTAACTAAAAAATGAGATTCATTTCCCTTTTTAAGTAACCATGATCAGGAGACAAGATGCACTGACCTCAAACAACTCCACAAAACAAATTTAAAAGGAAATGAAAACCCATCCACATGCATTTTTAAAGTACAAATACTGTAAATATAAGAAAAACGCTAAATTAATTTCCAAAATAAAACTTGCAGTGACACAGAAACCATCCCCAATGTTTGATCTAGTATGGTCTAGGATCGTAATCATAATCTCCCAAGGAATGTGAAAAAAAAAGTGATATACATATGGTGAGAATACGAGTATACTCAGTATGGAAAACCCAAATTCAATCATGAAAAAGTGGGAGAGGCATACTAATTCTCCCAAGAGAAAATAGTAGAGACTCCAAAAACACCTAACATGATTTACTGTTCACCCTAACCTCACCAAAGAAGGCGCACCAAATAATGCAAGTCATGTAATGTAATAATATAAGAACATAGACATTTGGGTACCCCACACCACTTCCCACTGGTTAACTGGAATATATTGATGCATCTACCTCTTTTACAAGCCCCACCATCACAACTTTATTGCACAAAAATAGGCCACACCCACATACATCCTGCCCTAAGACACTTGTTCCACCACCACACCACATTCTTGCAAATATATACATTTTCCACAAACATAGAACCCCCTACGCAATGACCCATGGGCCTCATACTGAATACACCTAGGAAAGAAACCACCTATCACACCACCAATACCATAAATTTGGTAATAATCCCCAAGAAATAATTACCATCCCAAATTTTCTTGGTGATGAATTCCAAGAAGAGGGAGGCGAGAAGAGTGAATAAAAATTCATCCACCTCCCATAGGGATATTGGGATAGACACCCTCCCCCATAACAATGTGGGTGTTTGACCTAGAGTGACCAATATAGGTGGCATGATTATAGGATACATTATGAACTACAAGTTTATACATATTGGTTACTAACACTCATCCCATCCTATAGGATTCAAAACATAAAACCATTCCACACAAAACCACCATTACTACTACCCCAACATGCACAACCACACAACAGCCACAACAAAAACATCAACCCACCCCTTTCATTTAACTAATATTCATTGTTCATTATAATCCCCTTCATTTAGGTAATCCAACCATACCTATGAAACTAACAACTGCAACACCAACATCCATTCTCAAAAGTCGAAGATCCTAGTTAACCATAGTGGTTTTACACTTATTCCATGATGACACCAATTCAAGGCACAAAAAAAAGAATGATCTAGAGAGCATGGGTGAAACATTATACACCACCAATATTAAACAAGGGAAGATGGACCAGGTTAAATGATTTATATATTAACACTCATTTATAAAAACAAGCAATAAATAATCCACTTACAATCACACCGCACCCCAACACCACACCCAACACACCCAAAAACATGAAATCATGGTAGCCCAGTCCGAGATCCCACTACACAAAAATTTCCTAGATGCAATCCTAATACATAACAAGTTCATCAATTCCAAAATCATTCAATCTCTAAAACTAATATTCCATTACACCACATGCACCACCCTATACACACATCCCCACTCCCAGCCACAACACCCTATAAACAGCATAGACAGAAGGTTGAACAGAACCACACATACCACACATCCACAATTATAATCAAGGTTGATTCGTATTTGAACAACACTATTCATTAAATTTAACACTGATAAGTAGGGGTGATCACACAAGGGTTTTCATCTTGGTGGAATCCATTTAATTTAATTAGGTATACATGATTAATTTGATTGATATGTATAACAATTATTCACAAGGAAACAAAAACAATTGTAACGAATCACCCATTTGTAGGAAATGACCAGAAAAAGTAATTATTTTCAGAATCCAGTAATCTATAATAGACCACATCATCAACAATCATAGAAAATAAAATAGGCGGTCAACATCAATCCACGCACATACCATTATCGAGTTTGTATTAACATTTATCACTATTAAAAGTTGGATTCAACCGTTTTCATAAAAGAAAATTACTCCTCCCACCCCGCACGATACAAAATTAAAAGAGAGATGAATGGAAATTCCTACTTGGAATAAAAGACCATCAACATGTATTTTCTAATTCAAGAATAAATAGTTTCATGAGAAATAGGAATACTCAAAGGAAAACTCTAGAGAAAGGTCGATCGATGGATTTGGATAAACAGAAAACTCCATGGGAAGGGAATGCTCTAGGCGCACCAAAAGAAAAGAAAAACAGACTCGGAAGGTAAGATCACGTCTTCGAAGTAATAGATCCAATATCAAAGGATGGATGGTTTCAAAATTTATTAACGTAAGATCATGGCCAAGACCACGCGGTTGGATTCGTTGAATGTCCCCAGAGAATTTGGATATTGATGATATAATTAATATCATTTGAAATGACTCTAGAATCACCCAAATAAGGAATCAAACATGATTTACATCCAATAAGATGTAATAGGGGTGATACTAAAAAACTGGGTGAAACATGGAAAAGCTAAAAAATTTCAGACTGTCAGAAGTGACTCACTGTTGGGTGAGTCACAATGTCACTATTTGGTGAGACACCGTTCGGGGTCACCATTTAGTGTGCCACCATTCGGTGCCACTATTCGGTGCGGTACCGTTGTAAAGCCTTGATTTTTGGAAAACACAAGAAACCATCCACTATTCCCCCAAAAAAATTTCAAACAACAGATGTTCTCAATGGAATATAATAGATAAATCCAGGTCATTACAATTTATTAACGATGATATCACACAAAACCCAAGAATTGTGATTATAAGAAAACATATAAATTAAAAAACATACTGAATATTTTGATATTATCAAATTATAATATTTTCATGCATAATACCATAAAATACATATATGAAAGTAATAATTATTGTGATGAATCTCCATACCTATCAATTTAAATTTTTCCAATTATTTATCTTAAAATAATGACACTTAATATTCTCCCAATAGAAAGAAAAACAAAAAAAACACCACATAGAGAACGTAAATGATTGTTAATGAGGATTACCTACATTAGAGAATCCTTTAAATATCACTGTGCACCATAGGGTAAAGACGAAACAACATAAATATACAACCTCTCCTTGAGATCATAGATCATCCTACACTACATAAAAGGGTTTTAAAAAATAAAACTGTCTCACACACCAATGACAAACTAAAACACCAGAGTGGATATCTTAGATAATAATAAGATAACACCACAAGAAAGAGTGGATAAATCACCACAGATCACAAATGGGGATCTAATGGATCCAAATTAAAAAAGAAAGTGGAATGGGAATGAAGAAACTCTAGGATATTCCTAGGGTTCACCAAAAATTATATATGACATGTATTTCATAATGAAAGGATAATCGACCGTATAAGGTTTAATAATAACATATAACCTGACGCATTTACTCTATGTGCCCCTTTCATGATGTAAAATTAACCACTTTTACAAAAAATAAAGCATCAGAAAATCTTTATGGGGCATAATCCGTTAATTAATTTCTTATCATGTACTATTTCAATGAAAAAAACCTTTTATTTTTACAATTTTCTTTCATAAAATCTTTCAAACTAGCCAACTATAGATTTTAGGAATTAGAAAGTCACTCCATGTAAGTAATTAATGACGTGAATATCTTGCAACAACTCTGTTACATTACTAAATACCATTAAACCTCATTAATCTTACTCTAGAACACATCTGACACCTGAAATAAGAAATGTAAAAGAATAGGAAGGCATGGACTGATATATTAAATACCACTCAAATTATTTTTAATTTCGTGAAATAAGAAATAAATCATAGAAAATAAGGGTTCAAAATGAATACCCCACAAGATACCACTCCAAGATATCTTCATACCATAAATGCTACCACCATCCAAACAAATATGACTAAAATTCGAAAAAATAGCTCACACAAATACATAACCACTCAAATATTGCAAAAACATCTCATCATTTACACAACCAAAACATACGACCTATCCTAACCAACAAAATGAACATCCCAAAGCACAAAAATTAGATAATTACATCCCCTATTTAATGATATTATGAATTCTACATGGAATTGATTCCGCCACATTGTTTTATTCGCATCATAGTATAATGAATCTCGTTATTATAAAATTTACTCCCTTTTTCATGTGTGAGATACATTATCACACAACGTTCATCAATGGAAATAATATAACTCATATCATAGAAAAATGAAACATCACATCATTGAAAACAAAATAAAAAAATACAACTAAAAACGCCTTGGGTACAGTGTGTGGATATATGCATCCGACTCCCAAGTACTATCCTACTGGATACCATGTCTTAATAACCCATAAACCAGTGGAATGTTAATCCCATACATAACCATCCCTTGATGACCCTAGATCTCTATTGGCCTCTTAACAAATTTGGTTTTATCCTTGATATCCAAGTATCCATAGTCAATGAAATGGGATTCATCATAAAGATACGAAAAAAGATCATTGATGTGGAAGATATCACAATCCACTCCAACATCGATGGAAATTCAAACTAATATGCCACCTCACCATCACACCACCACACTTGAAATGTCCCATCAAATCTAGGAGACAACTTAAACTCTCTTCAAAAAATTCATTGTAGATTCTATAGGGAGACTCTTAAGAACACATAGACTTCATCCTTAATCTCAAGGAGCCTCTACCTATGATCAAAATATACCTTATGATGGTCTTATTCAACATTCATCTACTCAGAGACAAACTAGTTTATCTCGGTCATTTTGTACCCCAGATCATGACTAATAAATAGTGACTCCCAAACCACCATCAAGCATAATAGATAATAACCATGTTTTAAATACAACACCTCAAACTGTTCCATTCCGATAGATGAGTGGTAGTATATGTTGTACACAATATTTATCAAGGATATATTTCCTATCCATGACCAATTGAATTCCAATAGAAATACTCGCAACATATCCTCCATTTTCTGGATGGTCTGATCATTCATCCCATATGTCTTTGTGTGGAATGCAGTTCTAGGGTGCTACAAGGATCCAAAATCATATTGTAATACCCTCCATAAGTGTGAAGTAAATTGAGTATCATGATATGTAATTATTTTCATTAGTAACCCATTAATCATAACAACATCAACCTCATTCTTCTTGGACAAAACATCCCTAAAAATCGACTAACTGATTTCCAGGATCTTATCAAATATAATCTCTTTATCCACTATCACCAAAACTACATCAAATCCTCTATGATATTAGAGAGAACACTATGTGATGAAATAAATTTATATTCCCTCACATTTTCTCATGTAAACAAAAAAATATGACACAAAACATCCCAAAACAAGGTTCTCTAATTTGATTTCATGAAAAAGTAGATATTTTTCTGTAAACAATGCCACTGACCATTTCATCCCTGACCACCACAGTTGACCCCCCATGAAATGATACATACTTGTCACACTAGGATGTTCCCATATAGGTGATGTGTGAAACTCCTAAAAAACCCTCAAAATCATTTATGGTAAAAACAACATCCTTAGAAGAACACAAGGTTTTGATCATCCTTTGAACATCTCATAGGGGATTCACCATGGATAACACAATCACAAATCTCCTCTACCTCCAAGTCTTTCAATTGAGACTATTTCAGCTACTAAATGAAACACTAATCAATGGTCACCTAGTGAAGAAAACCTCAACCAATTATCCCTAAAACATTAATATACATCGATACAAGATCCTCCATTCATTTATAATAATCCACACACTCTCAACACACATACTCTAAATAATTTTGATATAATTAATAGACAAACACATTACTATTAAAAGGGGTTTATTGGAAATCAATATTTTATTCATAAAGAAACTCTATTAAACTCCACTAATATAGATTAATATCCCATTGAGAGGAAAAATATCACATACTCTTATGGTCATTGAAAACCATAAAATTATCAACGATGAGGTAATGATTCAAAACATATATTCTGAAAACAACTATCAATAACCCCATATCATGGGTGTAATAATAGTGTTAATGGTAACATAATTAACTAGAATAGTAAGAGATAACAACTTTCTAATGCATCAATATTTATCCCATTCTCATATGAGACACTTACCAATAAGCCTTAAACAACAATCCTCATCCTAGAATACGAAGAACTGAAGCACTGAATAAATTTCCATTCAGATAACCCAACACTAATAGAAACCATTCCATCAACCAAACATCTTACATCTTCCAGGTAAATGATTCAGAGAGGTGGAAACAGAATAGAAATTATAAAAGAACCCTCTAAAACATTATTTAATACTATGGAAACGGTGAGCCAATTCCATATTATTATTTATTTAAAAGGAAAAAATTACCTTGAAATTCAATTGGTCTACTATCAAACCCTATTCATAAACCACATACACTTGTATACACACATCTCCCATCTAGAACTCACAATTGAAAAAAATCCTATAATGATAGAGGTGCTAATGAACAAAGAAAAACATTTTGATTCTTTAAATGTTCCTCCTATGAAATTGTTTAAAAAATTATATCATAAATAAATATGATGAAAAATTGAACCAAGAACATAGGAACACATAGTTTATAAACCCCATGAACAGGGATAGTGCATTTTTAACACCGAAAAACAAGATTATAAAAATTATTCTCCCATACTAGCATTTGAATGAATTCCTTTTGATGTTCTTATCTTTCACCCTCAAAAGTTGATATCCTGACCACAGTTCAATCATAGAGAACAATATTTCTCTACTAAATTTGTCATACATGTCATTGGTCCTTGGATGAGGTTAATAGTTCATGGTAATCACCTTATTTAATTTATGTTATTCTATATACATCCTTATTCAACCATCTTCCATCATGGAAAACAACATGGGGCACCCCATAGAGAGGTACATGTTCATATGGGAACCCTTTTCCTTTGATCAACCACATATTCTCCATACAGAGAACCCTATGGGGACAATATGATATGGATCCATCTAAATAAAAAATTCTATTGGCTACAACAATTTCCCAAACATAGCATTATGTCGAGGAGGTAGTTTCATAACCCCATATCAGATAAATATACCAGAACTTCCAAAAATCATGGGAATACAACCATACTGGGATTATATAGAAATATCATCTAAAAACGATAAAAAGGGATCCAATTTCCTGTAATCCAACCAATAACCTCTCTTGAAAACGAATGCACTCACTGGCCCACCATATCAGAAAATGATACTCTCTCTAAAATCATTCAATGAATACTAGTATATAATACAAACGATCAATACCAAGGATCACATAATATAGATATATCTATAACAATAAGAGGTTCCCCACTGAATGTGGCTTCCCCATCACTATTATACTTCCTCATCTCACATAAAACAAAGAATCATAAACTATAATTGATATAGATAACACCTGGGGAACTGGATTCCTTGCCACTTCAGGTCCCTTCTAATGGATCAAATTAGGATAAAAAGGTGTCCAAGCCTATTGAATCAAACAAATCACTCATAAGGGTAGTTGATAAAGTAATTATATAATAATAAACTCTTGGATATTCTAGTAATCATTCCTCTAACATGTGCATGATACCATGTTCATCTTCTCTACCTCATTACTACAAGACTCCAAATCCATACATTGACCTTTGTCCTTGTGTATTGGAATTTCCAGGTGATTAACATCTGGAAACTTCAACATATCATAGATGAAGAATAATAACATGCATTCCATGCTACTAAAACCACCTTTTTAGAAACTACAACAACTGAAATGGGTCCTTACCTAAAATCTATAAAATGACCTCCATAAGTGGATAGACATTGATCTTAGAACGTACTATATCTATAGATGATATTTCAAAAAAATGGAAACCCCATAATAGGCACATAAAAACCACATATACATAATGGAAGGGAAGGAAAATGATATTTCTATTTCCCACTAAATAGAATATTGATACCATGAACACCTATGACCAAAAGCCTGAATCTCTTCTCCTTCAAAATCCATTATAGGTACTTTCTCAAGGCTCAAATCCCAAGGAATTCATCCAGATTATAACATAAAAAATTATTTATACCTATAGATAAATTTGGATAAAAAGGCATGACTAATTAAATTATTTATGGAAAACAATCCTTCTCTAGAATAATCTCTCTAGAGTCATCATCTCAGAAAACAACTGGAGAAATCTACAGGAGGTCATTGAACCTGATCTCAAGATCCCACACACTCAGGATTCACTGCTAAATATAAGAAAACTTCTTCCATTTGAATGAAAAAAAGATTTATGATAGAAACTAAAAATTTAAATCCCTATAAATTTTAGTCAACAAAACTTTTTACTCCTTTTGGTTATCTAGAAACAACATCGAATTTTGACACACAGATCCTTTCATCTTCCTAACAGCTAGCCCAATATAGAAATTATCCCACACTTAGATCTAAATAAAAGTGATCAGAAGCTCATCAAATTGGGGCCCGATCTTTATATATGATATTTTAAAACTAGACATTCTCTAAGAAGAATATTATATTTTATTCCATATTCAATATGAAAGACCATGCTTAAATAGCCAATTGAATATATTTCATTTAATTTAATCTCTTCGATAGATTGTAGAAGACATAACCATGAGTCTACGAAAACTATAATGTTGTATAACATGATAACAATACCTTTAAATGGGTGGGTATGGATATTACTAAATAAAATATTAAAATTATAGTTTTCTATTTATTATAATTAAAATAAGAATCATTTAATAGTAAAATAATTGATTTCTGATAATCTATTTTTGTTCTAAAAGAATATTTAGTTATGAAATGCAGACATAATTTAAAATTTATTTATACTAATATTTTAGAAAATATTTTTTAAATTGAGCCTTTTAGTGGATATTAGAATATCCAATTTAGAGTTAAATTTTTGAATTTTTTTTCAAATGTGTTTTCATGAATATATAAAAATAAGGAATTTTATTGAAAAATTCTTTTTTGTCAAATTAAATCAATAGTTTAAGTAAATGATAAATTTTTTGAAGTAAAATTAGTTCAATTATATTAATATTTAACAATTTTATTTCAAAATAGTCAATTTTATTATTAATTTTTATATTTAACCCATTTATAAATATAAGAATATTCTCTTAGGAAACCTAATATTTTCCACATCCACATGTATAATTTAATGTTAGATTCATTCAATTATATGAATTTAATTTTTAAAATTGTATTAAATATTTAGAATACGCTTAATTTATATTATATGAAACATTAAAATTAAATTTTCACCATTATGAATATTAAAAAAAGTAAAAATGAATTACTATGCATATAGTAAAAACTGATTTATCAGTGTATTAAACTAAGAAGATAAGGGTTTCAAGTGACCTAAACAATTGTCCATAAATAGTCATATGCAATTATTTCCACAAAATCTACTATATGAGTTATGAATGGACTATTTGGATGCTTTTTATAGGAAAACAATGTCAGTGTAATTTATTCTTCTCCATAATTCCATGTATATCCTCTACCCAACTAAAACTGTTACCACCTTTCCACCCATCATAACACTTCAGAAGAATATTTTCTTAGAAAATAAATTACCAAATAAATTTTATACCTCCCAAAAAATTATTATTGTGTCCATTTATTGATTATAAGTCCATCATAGGATATATGTTGGTTCAAACCTAAAGAATGTTTTTTATGAAACGGTATCATTCTTAGACATGCATTTTTATTTTATTTCTTTTACCACCACATTAAAATATTAATAAATCAGAATTATATAATATACTCAAAATAATCCATATAATATATATTATTATATCAAGGTAATTAACAATATCTATCCCCTCTTCCATCAAGTAGGAAGAAAACCATTGATCATATGTGTGAAGGACTACTTCCTCAAGAATAAATATAATTATTTTCCATCACTACCTTTCTAGGATAGACATAATGTACGATTTAAAAATTTTATATTATATTTATGATATTATTTTAATTATGGAATTATAATATCACATATACCTTCTTACTTTCATTCTTTTCTAGAATATTATAATGTCATTAATTGGTACTGTGGAAAACCTCCTCGCAAAGCGTTGTATTTTTTTCACTTATGCTTTGCATGGAATGTAATAAGGAAGCATTTAATGAATTAATGAATTTTATATGAGATTATATTGATTATATTGTTTTAATATGTCACCAAATTCCTTACCATATCTTTCTTTAAAAAAATTATACTGTTGGTCATGCGTACACATGACCTACCATCTCGAAAAAGTGATGCAATTCGCATTCCATGTCCAACAATAATGAAAGATTGTAAAAAATTTTATAAATATTAAATAATTTATTCATAACAATAATATAATTCTATAAATTATTGATACGTAGTATATACCCATGAACTAAAACTTCCCTGGAAAATAACGAATGATAAAAGAAGAAAATTAGCACAAGAAATAACTAAAATAATATATTTTATTACCAAATGGTTGTTAAAATGATATAATATGATCATATATGTTGTAAAAAATTAGAATATTTTTCTGTTATAAATTATAATCATTATTAAAACCATTATATATGAGGTTAATGTTTATTAAACCTAAAGGAAGTGTGAGGTAATGTACTACATCTCAATTTACCTTATTTGGGGCATATTATATTTTTAAGAACCTAATTTATTTAATAGATTTTATATAAATTCTATTATAATTGTAATATCATGAATCATTCATAAATAATTATATGGAATTTTTTAACTTGAATTGTTTCATCAAATGTTATTTGAATTTAAAATTATCATGTGGTAAAAAATTTAGTAAATAAATTTCATTTCATTGGGTTATATTACTTCTTCATTGTCATTGATATTAAATGATTATGTGTTCAATGTATTTTTATTACATTATTTTTCATTTATAATTCTCTAATATGGATTAATATTTGACAAAAAGTATCGATTCATTGATGAAATATCGCTTTAATTTTATGATCTTTTTGAGTGATAACATCATAATCTCCTTTATTGGGATTATTTATGCTTGAATTTCTTTTGATAGAGATTAGTTAATTATTGAAAAATTAAAAAATTAATTATATTCTCATATAGTCATTCATAAATGTTTCATGTAATAGTGTCATTTTTCTAATCTATAGTACATAATATTATTGCGAATTTTTTTTGTAATAAAATTCGTCATTATTTTTCTATTTAGCCAAAAACCCATTTTCCTCCAAATTATTGCTTTAATCAAATATTTTCAAAAAGTTTCTAAAATTAATAATATTAATTATTATATTTTTTCCAATTTTTACTATTAATATTTTGTTTTAAAATAAACATAATTTAAATTTTTCAAATAAGACACATTTGGATTTTACTAAAATTTTGAATAGAATCTTTTTTTAGATTATGTAGGATGTACGAAATATCATGTCATCATGAATGGTCAATGTTTTTAACCTTCCATTATATTTCAAAAAGGATTTTTTCAAATAAAATAAAATTTTAATTTTTTTGTCCTTCAGTTTTAAAAGTTGAGATTCCTCATGAATATAATATTTTCCTAAAGAATGTTATTAAATATAATTTTATGGTATTTCTATTAATCATTGACAACAACCCTTTCTTTTATATAAATTATACTATGGATATGTTATATTGTTATTATCCTTATTCTGACTATGGATGGTTTATTTTTTTTCAAAAAATATATTATTGAAGATCACTTTATTAATTCTATTTTGTAGTCATTAACATTCCATTGAATTAATCACATTTCTATGATCATTGGAAATAAAATTTACCCTAAATATCTAAATTACAAAAAATAGAAATAATTATTTAATAAATCATATCTCATTTATACATTTTTTTTATTAACCTTGAATGTCATTCTATCGAATGGTAAAATTTTTATAATCAATTTTTTTATTCGGTACTAATATTTAATGGTAAGGAATGTTCTTCCTCTATGATATTGTTTATTAAGTCTATGAATAATTATTTAAACATGAATATTATGGTCGGACATAGTTATAGATATCCCTGCATTACATCAGCAATATCATGAGATTAATTATTTAGATAGCCTTAGTAAAATGGGTTTTTAGTTTATACCAACCTATCAGTTTTAAACTATCTTATAAAAGGTATTGATAATAAAGGTATCATGATTCTTTAGTTCATGACGTCGAATAAGTACAAGTATAATTCATCTAGAATTTAGTTATTAATATCAATTAGATTATTTCAACGATATTATATTTGGATTAATTTCATTCCAAGTTTGTTGTAAAATTTTCTAATGTTTTCAGTTATTTACCTTAATAATTTTATTATGCCTTATAAAATTATGACAGTTGTGTCATTAATAAATGAAATTATTTTTCAGTTATTGTCCTTGAAATATTTTTTAATATAGTGAAATTATTTAATTGATATTTTGGTTCATTTATTTACCTTCCTATATTGATTATTATTTTAAAATTACTTAAATTTAATGCACGTTTAGTTATTTAACATTCCATGATTATTCCTATTAGTTCTTGATTTATTTTTCTGTAATTAAACGTTAATAATAATTTGAGCTAACAATTAATTTTTTCCTTTATAAGGAATTCTGAAGGTGTACTAAGAATACAATTCAGGGAATTTTTCAGTTGAATAATTATATTCTTAAATAAAATATGTAATTTTTTTTAAAATGTAATATGGGAATCATGTATGTATATTTTTTACCACGAATAAAAAGCATTTCATCTTTTAAAGATATGATTTCTTTTATCTTATTCGAATTTAATAATGCAAAACACTAACTCCAATTTACTCAAGATGGTTTCGTTTCAATTGGAATGTAATGATTTTTTGTAGAAACCCTAGGAATTAGATTTTGGAAAAAATTGATTTTGGAACCAAACCATATGAAATTAATCAATCATATGTATAGAATAATACCCTAATTTATTTGTAAGGTAGATATTATTTGGTTTTCCTTGAAATAAATCCCCGTCTTGATTCTACTATTGGATATTGTTCTGGAATATATTTACCTAGGGGTAATGACCTTGAAAAGGGAGAATTATGTTGTATTTGATCATAACCTTGTATGCAACAATGGTCATTAGTGTGCACCTAGTTGGGCACTCATATGAGAATTTTTTTAGATAATTCATGATTTCCTTAAAAACCATTAGGATGGATTTAAATATATGATGAATATGACTGACCTCAGTTATACCTATATTTCCTTAGATAAAAAAATGGTGTCATTACATAGATTTACAATAATGTATTGTTTATGATTATGTGGTTTTCCAGGATGATTATTGTTTCTAACACTATGTTTTAGTCAATAGCCAGAAACATAATATTATGGATTACATAGAGGATGAGAAGATTGAGGGTGATCTAGGGGACCATATACTTTGGATCATAGTGATGATGTCCATTGTGCTAGTCCCTCCTCCTTTAGTGGGGGAGAGACGTCCAACATCAATAAATGGGTATCAAGCACTTTCATTTTCCCCTTTTTCTAATCGCAACCCCGTATTTGCATATATTTAACATGTCCCAAAATTCCACGGTTTGTTCAATAGACTCGAAAAATTATCACAGCCATCCTAAATTTTTACAGATTCCTTATTCCTCCTCAATAAAATTCTTCTCGCATACGTCAATCCATACTGTCCATTGATGGATTTCATAGAGAAGTTTGTTTTTTTATATTCGGTATTATAGGATAGAGAAATGTTTTCCCCCATGAAAATAGGATCATAACTATTTTTTTCCTATCAAAGTGTTATTTGATACTAGAATAGACTACAGTCCCCCACATCAACAACAAATTTCTCTTCTACTTATTTCGATGGACATAAAATTTATTCATGATACAAGACACCTATACTTTGAGGATTTGGGTTATTTATACAAAAATATCTACTCATATCCATATTCCATAAATTATTTTAATGTTATGGAATTAATTATTCCTATAATTATGTTCTAATAATATAAATAGACCAGTTTTCTATCATATTTCCCTTATAATATTCATTAAAGTTTATTTTTTAAATCCATGGGTTGAGTTTTGTTGGATTAAGGTTGTGGAATTGTTTTTTTATAAAAAACTATTTTATTGTGAGATGTGGGATGATCGTAGTTCATAATGTATGTTACTAATTCATATGATGGATTTGTGAAAGAGTAGGCACATGGTCCAACAAAAGATTATGAAGGTGAGCAGAATAGGTTTTGGTGGTAACAGATTGGTGTCTATTTCTAGTTCATATCCAAGGGAACAAATTCAAATTGCTGATTCTATGGACCAAAGTATTTTCATCCAAATTTATTCCACTTCTTATGATGTAGATCATATTATAGATGACCCTAAATATGTGGTGAAGAAAAATGGTTAATGTGAGTATTGTTCCTCTATCAGCAAGTCCTTTGTATTTTTTGGGCCTTGTAGTTTATTATTTTGGTACAAAAGATTTTGAATCTAATTATCCATCCAAAAATATGTAACAATTATAAATTATGGACTTATGGTTATGGATATCATTGGGTTATTGATAAGTGATGTGGTCGGTCTTAATTTAGTAGTGCGGGTTCTGTCTAGGATAGCGTGCATATAGGGTATGTGAGAAACACCTTATTTGAAACTAAACATAAACATATCAATGTATCCAACCAATAAAGAGGATGTGAGAATTTGATATGTAGGTACACATAAAGCTATTGTTCATGTGTCATGTTTGGCAGGTTCATCAATATTTATGGAATATGAAAATTAGAATCTAGTCACAACAGATATATATGTTGGATGGGTGAATGAGATGATCAGGTCGATCCCTAGAGGGAATCCTCAGACCATTATCATTTTCAACCACTTTTAATGTATATATGATGATTTACTGGTTCATAATATAGTATATCCTATAAAATATAAAATGTGCATCAATACACAAATTCCAAAGGATAATTTCAATGATGGATAATGATTCTTTGGATCTAATGTTAATGTTTAGATATCTAGGGAACAATCTATAGACAAAGCATATGGAATACAAGGTATATTACTTTAAATTCCATGAAGGAAGAAAGGATTAAATTGAAACAAGGTTGTTGGGAGCTATAATATTCTTATGAAAAATATGGATAAATGATGAAAATATTACTCAAAAGTACATAATCCAATAAAAACATAGTCATCCAAAAGTACCAACAAGATGTACAGTGAACTAATGACTCATGACCTAGAACATAAGTAGTGTTTGGACCATCTAACTGAAATAAATATAGACATGTGTGGTGATGTTTGTGAACAAGAGAGGGAGTTAATGAATGAAAATGATGAAGGATAGATAGAAAACTTTTAGGACACCAGTCACCACTATATGGATAAAATTCCTGAAGGGGTATTCTAGATTATATGATAGAATGATTCATGTTTATATTAATGAGGATCAATGGGTGTGGATCAGTAAACAAGATCCTGTTTTGAAACATGGATTTAATATCTTGATGATAAATGTGGAGGAATAAATCCACATATGGTAATATATGGCCAATCATTTTAAAGATATTATCATGGAAGAATTGGAAAGAAAGGTAAATACACTTCAATGGAGATTATATAAGGAAATTGGTTTTAGATATATTTCTCTCATCATTAATGATTTATTAATTTCATTCTATGTGAAATTTAGTTTTGATAAATCTTTTATGGATTCATAATTTCTCCCCAAAAAATTCTTTTTAAATAAAAATATATTTTGTTTTCAATGGATAGATTGTGAAGTAATCCTCTTAACAATGAACATAAAAAAATGTGGTCACTATAAGAAACAAAATGGGGATATGATAGGATTGAAAGATATTTCTGTTTTTCAAAATCAATAATCCTTGTATATGATTAATAACATAAACATTTTTCAACTCTTTTATTGAACAAATACAAGATGGATTGAGTTTGAAGTGTCTCAAAACAATGAAAAATTATGTATGTGTTGATAAAAGGGAGAAATTAAAATAATTAACCCGGATTAATGAGAAGTGAAATGGAAGGATATAAATCTCATCAAAGGGTTCATTTTTTAGTTCATTGTATTTAATTTTCGGAACTTGTGTATTATCGAAATCAATTCCCCCATATAATGGTCATCCCCAATACCAAGGAAACATCTATTATGAAAAATACAATATATATATTTATGTATTTGGATTCAGTAATAAAATTATAGAAGTGTTGTTACCAAAAATATGTTCATTATAAGAATAGTGATTCATTTTGGATATTATAAAATTAAATAATCATAAATTTGTTTAGAAACATAAAATTTATGGATACCAGAATGGTTTTATGAGTTTAATTTCAATGATAAGTATAAATTATTTATCACGCTTTTTGTAAATTCTTTTTGTCGGAATTTAAAATAATTAAGGATATTTTTTGTTAATATTTATATAAAAAACCCTTTGTTTTTTATACGTAAATGATTTTTATGGAAGAATGCATTTACATTTTTTGGAAATAATAATAAAGGTATTGGAATCCTTTAATCTTTGTCATAAATATGATGTTTTTGTAAATATGGTTCATAATTTTTTTTGATAATTATAGGAATTATATCAATATTCTTTTATAAGTAGGATAACAATTTTTTCGGGGGACAACCCTTCTTGTCCAGAAAGGATACGGGTCTTGACCCCACAACTGAATGATGATAAGGAATTATTACATACCCCTGGACTACGTTATATCCATGTTAATATTTCCTTGTTTTTAGTAAAAATATTAATGATGAACCATTATTGTGACTTTTTATGTTTAGATAATAATGTATTATATTGGATAACTTATTCTCATCATATTATTAGTGGGAAATAGTTATAGATATAAGGAAAATACATGTCACTATATTATAGATTGTATATTCAATTAGTAGTGACTTTTAGTTTATAAGGAACAAAAAATACTTTTTAGGGTATTCATTTCATGAATTAAGTGAATAATTGAAAAATGATGGAATCACGACCAAAGGATGAAATTGTTCTTATGAAATTGAAATGTATAGAGTAAGTATATTTCATTATATTCTTATATAATAAATGGATTCATCAAATTTTAGAAAAATATATTGATATAATTTTTTTCCAATTAGCTTCATATTCAATGAATCAAATAGTATTTTAAATCATCATAGATTTATAGTTTTGAGGTCCTTAAATTTCTGTTAGCCATTCATTGTCCATTGAACAATTACTTATATCATTATTTATATTTATTAATTTCTTTTTTCATATTCAAATTTACACATTCAAATAAAATATCACATATATTTAAATATATTTTTTGTTCCACATGTCCTTTGTACTTCCCTTTCCCTCTTGTTAAGTTGATGTTTTATAACCCGTTTTTATGTTGTGGATTTTTAACAAATGAAATTTGATATATCTAAATCTTGATTTAGGATCCCTAGATCAAATTGTGATGCCCAAATTTATTTAAGGTCGGTAGAATATAACTCCATAAAATTTCAAATTTATAACAATTTATTTGATATATTATGTGACACAAAATACCGAACATAAATAACCCATGAATTATATTTCATTAAATTTATCTCTCTGATAGCTTGTAAAACATGAAACCAATATTATAAATTAACCGTAATGTACTATACTATTATAACATAGACAATAAAAGTGTAGGTATGAATATTAGTTAAAAATTAATTAAAACTATTGTTATCTATTTATTAAAAATAAAATAGGAATAATTTAAATTAAAATGAAATGTTTTTTGAAAAACATTATTTTTTCTAAAATATGATATACTCACACATTGGATACTTAAATTAAAATAAATTTTAAAAATTTAATATAAATATTTTTATTAAATTAATTTTTTTTGAAACCATCATTTTGAAATTTATCTTTGTGTATGTTTTTCATATTTTTCTGTAATGTTTTCATTTTTTTATGAATAGTGAAAACTATTTATTTTAATGAAAACATACAATTCTTTTTTACAATTCAATAGGTTAAGTAACATTATAAATTGGTTTTGAATTATTATTAGTTATATTATATTACATTTTAGCTAGATATGATATCTTGAATCAACTTAATAAATATTTCTTATATTAAATATTTCTATCCTTCTGAGAATGTTATATTTGAAAATGTATTTTTCATTGCACCTATGTAAAATACCACTTAGTAATAGAATAAAAAAATTTCATAACTATTAATATTTTTGAATAAAATATTAATTTTTCATTATCAACATTCTTTTTCAGATATCTTATACTCTATATGCAACAATGGGTTTCTCTAAAATCAAATGTTTCAAATAACATTGATTTATACTCAAAAATAATATATTAATAATAATTTTATTTTAGTTGGTAGTTAATGACTAGCTGTTGTATTAGAGGAAATGAATATAAATAACTATAATAGGATAAGACCTTATTGTTAAATGTTATTTCACTTATCCAATAAATTGTAATGGCATAAAATGAGAACAACTCCAATTCTAAGCATTAAATATTCAATTATTTTTTAAAAGGTCATTTTACCACCTTTTGAAAGAGAGCCCTTTAAAAAAAATTATTTTTCACTTTTATATGTTCCATTTTATAAAATAAACATAATTTTTAGAAGAGGGTCATAAAAAGTTACCTAGGATCAATATGTTATATTTTTCAAATAACTATCATATTTTGATGGATAGGAAAAACCCGTTAAATTTTAATTGTAAACAACTTTTTTTCTGAAGATAATATATATAGTTAAGTAATATTATTTAATTTATTTAAAGTATATATGGAATATTGTTTTATCATTTATAATAATTTAGGTCATTGGTGTGTCTTCAATATTGAATTCAGATATAAAACATTTCAATCATTTGCAATGTTTTAACTTTAAAAGAAACCCCACTTTCTTGTTTTGACAATGAGAATTAATTTTAAACTAATTAATAAAATTTATATGTTTTGAAATTTGAAAATTGGTTTCCATATTTTTAATCAGATGTTCCAAATCTTTTAAATAGGTCACTTTTATTTTTGGATATAATGAATTGTAACTTCAGTATTTATTTTTATTTAGCATTGTTAAAGGGTAAATCATGTAATAAGGGTAAAAAACATAATTTTATAATAATATAAAACTACCCTAAACGTGTAAAAATAATATTATAGGAGATATTTATGACCATGAGCATCCTTAGGCTTAATGTTTTGCATTTGAAAGCCACTTGAGAGCGAAAATGAAATATTATAATATTTTATTTAAATAAAAGGTAAATATAATATAAACATGTATATCATTACAAAAACAATTTTAACATTGTTTGTATAAAGGATATCATTGACAATAAATATTCATCAGAAATATATAAATATTTCCTATATCAAGGTATTTTATTTATAATTTTTATATGTTATATAAATAAATATATTTCTGAAACAATGATGATGCTGCAATTACCTTATTAATGACATATTAAAATAAATCATATTATAAATTTTAGAATAAATGAAATTTGAATATTTTTATTCCATAAGAAAACTTTTTTGGAGTACATTGTCATTTTAGGGATGAGTTAATTCATTTTTTTGAATTAATCAAGTAGTTATGACTTTAAAAAAATCAATTAATAAATAGTGTCAAAATAGACATAAATGAGTTATTAAAACAAATACTAATTTATTAAATTATATGATAGTCCTAAAATTGTAATATTAAGAAAAATTAATTATATAATGTTAAAAATGTCATTAATTATCAAATTTTGGTGATCATGTAATTTTATTGTACCTATAATAACCCTATATTTTGAAAATAGACGAAAAGATGGTAAGAGAAAATGTTTTAAACTGAGGGTTAGTGATAAAAGGTACGGTTAATTTTATGACCTAAACATGACATAAACCTATTTTTAGAGGATATTTTGACCCATAATCATCATTTCCTAAAAATATATTTCTTTTTAACTATTATAATTTAAAAATAAATTTATAATAAAATAAATTTTCAAGTCGCTCCTAAAGTGACCCTCATTCCTCTTATAAAAGGCCACCACATATTCCCACTTACTCACACCTATACCATCTCTTGGATTGTATAAAATATGCACCAATATGTTCCCAACAGCCCTACCTTACTCATAAAATACTTAACATGGGAATAAGGAAATTCAATAATGCATTTTTCATCCAATCAAAAGAAGTTACCTGGTTTAGGGTAACGTCATCTCTCAATTCACTTTCCATTATTTCCCTTCTCCAATCCCTATTCTCTATTCATTCTATGATTACATAACAACACATGTATACTGAATATTCTATGATGTTTTAATGAGAAGGATTATATCTACACTAACACACACCTCCATCTAATTCTTACAAACATAGTATTTCATTGTATGGTGAACTACTGCCTCATGAAACCATGATTGTTCAATTTTCTCCTACAACCTCTAATGGTGGCCATTATGATGGATCAGTATGTATATATGATATATATTATATTTAAATTGTCTTTATTCTTCTGTAATTTTTACATAAAACTTAACTTTATTCTTTCCATAATATGTATTTATGATAATTTTGTTTGAGGAAGTGTGGACTACCGCCCACTAAAAGTGATTTGAATTTTTGATTCCATACATGGAATGTATAAAGGTTGGATTAAATGAACTTATGTGACATAATTAAAATAATTATTATACTGGAATTATAATATACCTATTTATATTTTTTTATTCCATTAATATTAAAAATAATCATTGTAGCGTTAATGCGTATGTACGACCTACCATCTCCGGGAACGGTGCATTTCATTTCATATCTCCAAATTTTATAGAATATTATAAAATAAATATATACTAGATATATATGATATTTAAATCACGAAAAATATTTTGGAGATAATGGACTTATTACTACATGAATAATTTTCATCAAACAATTTCATTTTGGACTCAAATATCAAATATTGACATAACTTTTGATATGAACTTAATTAATTATGTAATTTATATTACATCATAACAAGGGATATAAATTGAAAAGTTAACATGAAAAAGGTTCTCAATAAAGTATAAATTATCCAATGTTTATTATTCAGAATCATAATGATTGTATGTTATGAGTAAAACATACGGTAAGGGAATTCATCTCAATCTCCTTTCATTAAGGAATTTCTTGATAATATCAAGCTCTATTCATTTATAAGGTGTATATATAGTCACTATTAAAATTCATATCAATATTTTATGTATACTAATGTCATTTATCGAATCATTGAGATCGTGATTTAAATTTTCAATGTTTAATGGGACACCTTGAATGTTTAACGCTTTATTTATCAAATCCTTATCTTCATGATGTTAATTTATATATTTATTTTTATTCATATAAAAGGATTATAAGGAAAATTTTATCTCTATATAGAATTCCATTATATTTTTTAAAAAGGAATATGTTTATACAAATAATTTTACATTCTTTAAAATTGAAAAATGGAATGCTATTTGTTTTAATGTATATAATGATAACGAATTCTCCACCGCTGGGAGTGTCATTTTATATTTTGATTCCTCTATTAAACATAATGTATTTTAAATAAAACCATTATAAAATTATTTGGTAATCATTGTATTGAAAAAGGGATCTTAAATGATAATGGTATTTTTATAAGGAAATGATATTATTATGGGATTAGATGAGTTATTCAAAAGGGTTTTTGTGATGAATGTGTTTTATTTATTAAATGGTACATGAGCATTATATGAAACTGGTGAGATTGATATAGCTTATAAGATTGGTTATGCCCCATTATTTCTCAAGCGTGAGCAGAATATATAAAATTTGAAGTGTAGAGACCCATTGTAGCTCACAGGTAAGCCCGACATAGTCACGACCCGTCCCTTGAGGCCCGTACCATGACTATCCCAAGCCTACATTCCATAGGACAGGGGCTAGCAACTAGCACTAAACGGCATATACCCTAAAACTGGGTAGACATTTCCTTTATAACCTATAAACACATGAAACCAATCAAACAACAAGATATGAACACAAGTAAACTGTATAATGAAAGGGTGTGTACAGTAAGTAAAAAATTGACAGAATAAAATCCCAACTGGAAAGTACAATAAAACTAGAAAGCACAAGTAAACTGAACTGCTCCTATGTACACCTGCCAAGGATCTTATCTAAAGGTTAGGTACAGCTCTTGAACGGTCGTCTCTATGGTACGCCTTGTCTAAGGTCCACCTCTGAGCTGTCTCCTATCCCCGTACCCTAGTCCTCACTTCGCGTTGTCTGTGGTCTTCACCGAACACAACAAGGGGCGGGCGTAGCCCGTGCATGGGTGAGTATAACGATACTCAGTAGGGACCCCAAGACCCTCAAACGTCTCAAAAAATTCAAAAAGGATAATACACAAATCATGAAAAAATCTGACAACCCTACTTAGGTATGTGCCATACATATACCTAAGTTATCAATTATACCCATCACATTCATTAGGAAACACACGGCCCAAATCAAAAGCCCAAGTCTCAACTGTTCCACAGAGGAATGAAATGCCACGAAGGTAACCACCACGAAGTTAAGTACCACAAAGGTACGACACACATAAGAATATTACAAAGGTATCACCACAATGGTATGTACCACAAAGGTACGCAACACAGAAGAATACAAAAAAGTTTCACCATGAAAGTAAGTGCAAAAAATGTACGCCATACAAAAGTTTACCACAAAGGTAAAGACACAGCTCAGACCATGAATATCTTAGGTAGATTATAACAGATGATTTAATGTAACTACTGAATTATAATAATCTATTAAGAGAAAGACTCTAGAAGGATCCTATCCTATTACATCATCAGACCCACAGAGGAACCTAGTACATCGTTAGACCCACAAAAGATCCTACTACATCATTAGACCCACACAGGATCCTAATACAACGTCAGACCACACATGATCCTAATACATCGTCAGAGCCACACTTGATCCTAGTACTTTAGACCCAGGAAGGATCCTAGGGTATTCCTCCATAGATTCCTAGAGCAGATCCATGTGGGACCCTCAATCACAGACCCAAGAAGGATCCCTTTTTCATGTCACAGCCCGCTACAGGGTTCCTGAACTAAGCTCGCTTGATTCTAGGAGGTTTCTCTCCTCAAGACACATGTGGAATACTACAATTGACATGAAGTCCCACGAAAGAGTATTCCAATGGTCAGTCACATCATAAGAAACCCAAATCAACGTATGACACATCAATCAGACGCCTGATCTGTAAGTTATTAGTATTTCTACTTCGAGGGCCCAGTAGGATTAGAGGTTTGATCCAACTCTTACATACTCTAACTTTATCCAAAACTCAAGTGGAGTATACCAAAAGGACCGTATCGATCTAAGTATTCCAGAGCCACTGACGGTTCGTCAAATGGGAACTCAGTCTGTAAGCTATATGCATTTTAAGTGTCGAGGGCCCAGATGGATTCATGTTCAATCCAACCTAGTCGTACTCCAATTGACACCAAATAACCATTTGGGTCACTTCATTAAGATTCATACAGAAAATCACAAGATAAAGACTATCCATTTTTTCAAAACGGATGCCCTATGAAAATGTTGCAGTTCACTTTAAAATGCACATACCGTGCCTCGTGGGGTCTATGGCTCAACCTCAACATAAATATCCAAATTGGTCTTGAAACATCCGTCTTAATTTCAGGGTCACAATTTCAAAGATGGTTCGTCATTCCAACTCTCTATGTGGAAGATATGTCGGATATAAGAGTCCATATTATTATTATTATTATTATTATTATTGGGTGTTTCATGGACCTGATCAATGAATCAAAATTTCGTATCCAACAATAGACTTCTATCGACCGTACGAATGATAGAATCACATCGCCACTGACAGCAAGTCAATCAGACGTCACAAGCATGAGTTATTGTTGGTCAAAGATTTAATAATATTATTAAATCTAATAATTTACGAGCGTTTTTGGTACCCAATATGAATAACTGAATAAGACCTCTAATATTGGACTTGGAATGTCCGTCTTCGAGTCAGGGTCGCACTACCTTAGACGGTTCATCAAACCGAGGTCACACGGAGAAGTTGTGGACAAAAACGTCCTTTATCATCAAATGTAATAATAAAAATATTTTATTATTACTAATAATTACTTATTTAATTACTTCTCCTTAACTCCAAAAATCAATCCACGGTATCCCCTTGTTGTGCACTGGAAACAAACACATTAATTTCGTATTTGTATTTTATTATTTTAACATTATTGTATTTTAGTTCTAATCTCTAAAATCCCCGCTTCTTGATACACTATTTTCCTTCTTCCGCACGGCTAGACCGTCTCCACCACCTCTTCCTACCCAAGCCACGGCACCTCCAGACTAACACACCACCTAGACGCTCCCTCCCGAATGTCCTCCGCCGCCACACGTCGCACCTTCTACCTCGCCTTGAGGCATGCCTTGAACACACGCCAAAAATAACACCACCATGTTTCCCCTTCCGTGGGCTGCCTCATATTTGTTTTAATCCCGGAAAATTATACTAACATAGATTCTCTATCCTCGGGTGGAGATCTTCACGTCTGTATGTCGCGCTCAACAAAAAATTACATTTTTAGCACTCTTAATTATTTGGCGATGAAGAACGCGTGAAGAATGATATAGAAATGATACCGGTGTATGTGTGGATCGATGGCCATGTTTGTTTGGCCATCGTTGTTGAGAATCACGAACAAGATGAATTAAAAAATAGATATTTATTATACTTAAAATTAAAACCCCCTACCTAGATCGTCTGTTGGAGTTTCTAAGAGGGGGAGGATGTTGATGGTGACGTCAGCGTTTGTCGTTCCCAAAATATTCTTCCGATCGAGGCTTGAGTTTCATCTACATCGGAGGTTTGTTCTTCATTGGAGTATGTCCTTTCGAGTTCTCCATAACTCTCCCCTTTTCTAATTATCCCCAAACCAAAAGGGTGATGATCCAATCTTTAATTGAGTTGAGGTAATTAATTCAATAATTTCGGCACATGTAATTGCGGGAAATACAAGGGTTAACTCACAATATAGAGGGATTTCAAGGGTCGGGTGGTCCCCACCATTATGAATTCAATTTGTGGGGTTTCCTAGCTCGGGTGGTTCCCCCCATGCACATAAATATTTGGAGGTTTTAATAATAAAATATAAGTTGTCCATTATTTTATTTTTATTCTCTTAACTCTCCCACGAAATTCACGAAAACTAACATTCACCCTCGACCTACTACGGTAAAGGTGAAGGTCTCCCTAAGAGAATATCAATGTTGCGAGTTCAACGGTGCCCTCAGATTTCAATTCTGACCACCTTTTCAATCGTTATAAAACACCGCTCGCATGTTTACTAAACATACATTGAAAAAAGATTGGAAAAATTAAAACAGTCACCCTTGATCCCCACCGGTCGAGGTTAGGTTCTGCCATGGTGAAACATGCCCCTTCAAACCCCACTATACTCTCGTATTTTCAATATGAGTTACCTTTAAGAAGTTATGAATTTTATAATAAAATAATTGTCACTTAATTATTTTATTTACGGCCAAAAACTAACATTCACTGGTGGCACGCGCCGACCAATGTTAGTATCTTCCTAAAGAGAGAATACCCTCAAACGTTCAGCAGTGGTCTCGGATTTTCAATCTATGTGACCATTTATGCATTATAAAAATTTGAAAAATAAAATAAATAATTTAATTATTTCATTTACGATTATTCCATTTTTGGGTTTTCTCATAGGAGGCCCACACCGACTTAATTTCAGTCATGACGTGGGTAAACCCGCCATCATGAGCGCAGTGGTACCCCCATATTTCTGATCTGACTAACCGTTTAACAGTTATTATACTTTTTTAGGATAATTGTTTAAGCGCATTAACTTATGCATAAAAAAACATTGACGAATCATTCCAGACACTCTGGGCCTCGAAATCACGTGCGGTCAGATTTCGCGGTCTCAAAATAATTCCATATTATTAAAAAATATATACAGAAATTATAAAAAATTACATTCTATCTACCTTAGGTATTTACATCCTCGAAAGACACAACATAGAATAAGGAAAAAAATGGGGGATTCTGAACACGAAACTGTGCCTCCCACTCCCATGTGCTCTCCTAGAGATTCCTATGCTGCCAGCGAATGCACACTAGAGGTATCAAACTCCCACAAAGGACACGCTCATATAGATCCTCAATCTCTACTGGAACCTCTGTAAACATCGCCCCATCATCTATTTCCATCACTCCATGGTCGCTAACATGTGATGGATCATGCAAGCATCTCCTCAGTTGTAACACATGGAAATAATTATGCACCTGGTGCATCTGTGGGGGAAGTGATAGGTGGTAAGCCACCCCTCCAACTCTGCTAAGGACCTCGAAGGGTCCAAAGAACCTCAGAGATAACTTGCGGCCTTGGCGAAAACTCTGAAATGCTCTTCAAGGTTAGACCTGTAGGAAGACATGGTCACCCTCCTCCTGTCGGCATATGAATTCTACTGGCTATGTGAAGTCTTCACTTGCTAACAAGTGATACTAACTCTGCCATTGCTTCATTCATCTCTGGCCATCAGTACTAATGTTGGAGGTCCTAGTACATCTTAACCACGCCAGGATGTACCACTGAAGAAAATTTATGGATCTCCCTTAACACCTCCTCTCTAAGAATCACAGGTACCATGGTTCATCCTCTTAAAAGGATGAAACGCTCCCCACATTCAAGATAAATCTTTTATGAGACATTCTTGAATATATCTGAGCACGTCGGGCCTCACACTCAATGTCTTGAGCTGTGCCTCCCAAATTCGCTGAAGGATTTTGGGAGTGATAGTCCTAGACTAGAGGTAAGCCACTTCGTCTTTATCCACGAAGGATATCTGCAACACATCAAGCTGCTCTATCACACACTCATCAACTACATAATAGACCTCATGTTGAGTGCTTCTGCTACAATGTTCCCATTTCGAGGAGTATAGAATATCTCAAAGTCATAGTCCTGGAGGAACTCTAGCCACATTCATTGGGAACTGAAAACTCAATAATCCTACTGTCGGGAGGGATTGGCTGGTCGGCTCAAGAGTGATTGGTTGCACCCTCTTATTCATGAGTTTAACTTGTGCTGTCTAGGATTCCACTTTCACTGACTAAAAAAATCTTCATCCCAATGTTGTCGATAAACCACAACATTTTTTCCTAATACAGTCAATCTAAGTATGAATTTTTAATGTCCAGTCATACCAAAACTATCATCGTAAGGCATCGAAACTGCCACCAAGAGGTTCCAAGTGAAAATCTTGCCATAAGGGTCCGATCACACCATCAGTGTAAGTGTGATTAACGAGTGTCCTCCCAAAGGTATCTCTAGATGTGAGGGTAAATTAAATGGTTTAACCAGAAACTCTAGGTCTTTGACAAGATTCTTGGAAGGAAGTAAGGATTGGTTCCTATGTTTTTTGATACAGCAGCTAGTAGTAGACACAGAACGTACCTCGAATCCTTCCTTGACCCCTTGGATCGCACTCCTTGACCACATGACGCTACACTCTTCCCATGTCCTCCATCTCCCTGAGCCTTGCGGGGACCACAAAGGGGGTGGTGGTAATATGTCAAAATATACCCCAACTTATGCTGCTCCCCTAGCTTTTCTTCCACATCTACAGCCCTGTAGATTCATCTATCCCTAACACTTCTTCTTCCTGATACATTTTTACACACCCAAGTCTCTATGACTGGTGCTGATTTCCTCTTTTCCCACTACTATCATTCAGTATCTGTATCTTCTCAGCCAAATAACATTCAACCACAAAGGTTCTCTCTAGCTCCCTAACATAGTTAGTAATGCATGGAGGGATAGTGTTGTCTCGGATGTCCCTAAACACACCTCGCTCGGAGGTCTGATCCCTGAAGCAAAAACCATACAGTATTCATCAAGTACCTGGGATGGTCGGTATGCCTGGATGAATATTCATCTACCAAAATGTCATCCTGCTGAAATTGTAGATGATCTAGAGAACTCTTAGCCACCTCCTCAATCAAGTCCTCAACAAAATGTGATTCGGGATCTCCTCAGAACCTGAGGGGTATTTGATGTTGAATCACATGTAAGTCACTAAGCATATATGTGTCCTCTACCGGTACTTCTGGTTGTGACAGCTGACCAACATGATGCGATATAGCTAACACACTACCAGAAGGTTCTATCTCGGGTAATGTTCCATGTATTGAATCCTCATCACTATGAGGACCATTCTTATGGTCACTCACTGGAAAAGACTAGTAGATAAGATCCCTATCTACTCTACTGGTGTCTCAACTAGGAAGAAATCTCTTGTAACCGCCTCCAGCCAGCCCTCAACTACGTGGGAAACTATCTCTCCTAAAAACCTCAGAGGCCTCTACTGCTAGAACTCATGGAACATTCCCAATCGGTGTGAACCATCCGCTATTGCAGCTGGTGGTATCTTCTACCCAACAGGTGGTGGTGCTTCAGGTACACCACCCAAAGGTCCTAAAATAGTAAGAGGGCCCTCCACCAGATCCTCGTCGCTCGGTGGGCCGTTATCGTGCACCCTCTTGGAATTCCTAGCTAGTTGTCTACACAATGACATCCTGACAGGGAACAGGTGTGCCATATTCATTATGTTATTCTAGGTGAGCTGACCAAAGAAAAAAAGAAAACATTTCATAACACACAAGAAATTAGTGTTTTCTTGCACTCAATCAAAAATCAGAAGTCAGGGTCCTGGTGTTGGATATGTCAGACGCCGCACCAACACTAAATTTCCTAAACTAATAAACACACTCACTACCATTAACACTATTTCCATTAAAATTATCAGTGTTGATGTTCTAAGGTAGAAACGACTCATCTGATACCAATATTTCCTGACCCGTCCCCCGGGGCCAATGCCACGACTACCACAAGTCCTCCATCCAGAGGCTAGGGGTTGGTGACTAGCACCGAAAAGGCATATTCCCTAAAACCAGGGATGCATAGACTTTATAACCTATAAAAACACGCAACAAAGCACACAACAATATACGAACATAAGTAAACTATATATTGAAAGGTTTTGTACAGTAAGTAAAAACGGGCTAGAATACAAGACCAATTGGAATGTACAAAAAAACTGGAAAGTACATGTAAACTGAACTACTCTTGTGTACACCCACCAGGGATCCTACCTGAAGGGTAGGTACAACTCTCAAATAGTCATCTATTGGGTATGCCTCATCTAAGGTCAACCTACAAGCTACCTCTAGTCTTGGTACCCATATCCTCAGTCAGTGTTATCCATCGTCTTCAAAAAACAGAAGAAGGTGTGGGAGTAGCCTGTGAAGGGGTGAGTATAACGATACTTAGTAGGGACCCAAGACCCACAAAGTGCCCACCAAATCCACAATGAATAATCCAAGAAGCATGAAAACAACTGAAAACCATACATAGTTATATGACCACATATATACCTAAGTTATCTAGTATAACCATCTCATTCTTGAGGAAACACAAGTCCCAAATCAAAATCCCAAACCTCAACTATTCCATGGAGAAATGAAATACCGTGATGGTAACCACCACGAATGTAAGTACCACAATGGTATGCCAAAAAGAAGAATACCAAAAAGGTATCACCAAAAAGTTAAGTACCATAAAGGTACGCCACACAGAAGATTACCACATAGGTAAAGACTCATATCACACCAAGTATATCTTACATACATTAGTAGAGATGGTTAGATGTAACTACTGAATCATCTTACACTGTTAATAGGAATACCCATGAAGGATACTAAATCAAAGACACACACACGATCATAGTACATCATCATACCCACACAGGATCCTAGTACATCGTCAGACCCACACATGATCCTACTACATCATAAGACCCACACAGAATCATAATACATCGTCAGACCCACACAGGATCCTAATACATCGTTAGAAACACACAGGATCCTAGTATTATAGAACCACAAACTATCCTAGAGTAGTCCCACATGGATTCCCTGAGAGGATCTATGTATGACCATCAATCACAGACCTACGAAGGATCCCTTTCTCATGTCACAACCAGCTACAAGATTCCCCCACTAAGCTTGCTTGATTCCAGGAGGGTCCGCTCCTCAAGCCACAGGTCGAATACCCTATTTGACATGAATTCCCATGAATAATTATTCCAAAGGTCCATCTCATCATAAGGAACCCAATGCAATAGACGTCGTGTCAATCAGATGCTCGGTCGGTATGTTATTAGTGTTTTCACTTCAAGGGCCCAGCTGGATTCGAGGTTCAATCCAAAACAGACATACTCAAATATTATCCAAAACTGACATGGAGTATTCCAAAAGGACTGCATCGATCCAAGGATTCTAGTTCCGCTGATGGTTTGTCAAACGGGCACCCGGTTTGTAAGCTAAAGGAATTTTTTGTGTCGAGGGCCCGGTTGGATTCGTGTTCGATCCTTCCCGGTCGTAGTCCAAACGACACTGAATAACCAAACAGGTCAAATTGTTATAATAAACACAGAAAAACACATGATATAGACTATCCATTTATCTAAAATGAATACCCAGTGAAAAAGTATCATTTCACCATAACACACGTGATCCAGGCCGCATGGGGTCCATGCCTCGAACTCGACTTAAAAACCCAAAAATGGTCTTCAAAAATCCTTATTAATTTCAGGGTCACAACGTCCCAGACGGTTTGTCATTCTGACATCGTATAAGGAAGATATGTCAGATACAAGATTCCGTAAGAATAATAACAATAATATTTTTGGGTGTTTCGTGGACCTGAGCCACGAACCAGAATTTCGTATCCAACATTAGACTTGAATCGATCATATTAATGATAGGATCACGTCGCCACGGATGACAAGTCAATCGTGCATCGCACGCATGATCTATGGATGTTCGAAGATTTAATAATTATATTAAATATATTAATTCATGAAAATTTCTGGCACCCAATCTGAAAACACAAATAAGACATCTAATATTGGAAATAGAATTTCCGACTCATAGTTAGGGTCGCACTACCATAGATGGTTCGTCAAACTGAGGTCGCACAGAGAAGTAGCGAACTAAAAGGTGTTTTAACATCAAAAATAATAATAACAATATTTTATTATTACTATTAATTACTTATTAAATTACTTCTCCTTAACTCCAAAAATCAATCCATTCTATCCCCTTGTTGTGCACCAGAAACAAACATATCGATTACTTATTTTCTTTTTATTATTTTAACTTTAATGTATTTTAGGTTTTCTCTGTCCAATCCCCCCTTCTTCATACACGATTTTCCTTCTTCCGCACGTCCTGACTATCTCCACCACATTTGGCTACCTGTGCCACGACACCTCCAGACAGCCGCACCGCCAAGACGCTACCTCCTGACTATCTTATACCGCTATACGTCGCACCATCTACCTCTTCTGGATTCATGACCTCAACACATGATGAATGTAACACCACCACATCGCCCCTTCCATGGGCCACCACATCTTCGTTTTAACCATGAAAAATGTGACAACCGTAGATTCGCGATCCTTGGGTTGAGATCTCATCGTCTGTATGTTGTCCTCAATGAAACGTTATGTTTTTAGCGTGGTTAATTATATGGCGAAGAATAATGTGTGAAGAACAAAATAGAAAGGATCGGGGTATATGTGCGGATCGATGACCATTTTTTTTGACCATTTTCATTGAGAATCATGAAAAAGAGGAATTATAAAATAGATATTTTTCATATTTCAAATTAAAACCCCCTATCTCGATCGTTTGTTTGGGGTGCCGTGAGGGGGAGGATGTTGATGGTTAGGTCAGCGTTCATCACTCCCACAAGACGATTCCGATATGGGCTCGATCATCATCTACATCGGAGGTTCGTTCTTCATTGGAGGAAGTCCTTTCGAGTTATCCCAAGATCTCCCCTTTGCCAATAATCCCAACCAAAAGGATGATGGGACAATCTTTAATCTAGTTAAGGAAATTAATTCAATTAATGTTGGCACATTTAATTGGGGGAATTCCAAGGGTTAACTCACAATAATTAGGGAGTTCAAGGGTCGGGTGGTCCCCACCATTAATAATTTAATTTGGGGGGTTTCCTAGATCGGGTGGTCCCCTCCACTGGACATAGAAATTGGGTGGTTTTAAAAATTAAATAAAATTTGTTCTTTATTTTATTTTTATTCTTTTCACTCTCCCACAATATTCACGAAAACTAACTTTCACCCTCGACCTACTATAGTAAAGGTGAAGGTATCCTTAAGAGGATATTGATGCTATGAGTTAAACGATGCCCTCCGATTTCAATTCTGAGCACCTATTCAACAGTTAAAAAACAGCGCCCGTGAGTTTACAGAACGTACTCCAAAAAAAGTTCATAAAAATTATAACAGTCACCGTTGACCCGCACTGGTCGAGTTTAGGCTCTGCCTAAGTGAAACACTCCCCAACGAACCCAACGGTACTATCGTATATTCAATACAAGTTACTATTTAGAATTTGTGAATTTAACAATAAAAAATTGTCACTTAATTATTTTATTTGTGGCTAAAAACTAACTTTCACTAGTGTCCCACGCCGACAATTATTAGTATTTTACTAAAGAGAGAATACCATCATGATTTTAGCGGTGGTATTGGATTTTCAATCCAGGTTACCGTTTGTGAGTTATAAGAATTTGAAAAATAAAATAATTTATTTAATTATTTTATTTACAATTATGGAATTTTTGGATTTTCTCACAGGAGGCTCACGCCGACTAAACTTAAGTCGCACATAGGGTAAACCCGCAATCCTAAGCACAACCATTCGCTCTGATTTTTGATCTGAGTAACCATTTAAGAGTTATTCCACTTTTTCAGGGAAACTGCTTAAGCGCGTTAACCTATGCTGAACAAAATTTTGATGGAACATTCCGGGCACTCTGGGCCGCGGAATCGTGCACCGTCAGATTTCATAGTCTCAAAATAATTCCATATCATTAAAAAATTATATAAAAATTCAGATACATTACAGACATAGATGATAAAAAGGGTTGATCCCCATTATAGCTCACAGGTGAGCCCGATATGGCTAATATGATGGGGGGTCCCCATTATCGATATCAAATTTTCAAGTCAACGATAAGGGTATTTCAATTAGAATATTTCTAAATATGTTTTAATGTATATGATTCTCTATGTATCCTAAAATATTTTTAATTTCTTGCTATTGTTATTTAGTGTTTTTGATTGAACAATAATTATGGGTGTTATTCATGTGAAAATGTTTTGTTTCGTCCCCTCAAATAACATTGAAGGGGTTATCAGGTTTAAACTATAATAATGGTTTTTCTTTATTATTTTTATGTCCCTTACTGTGATCATATTCCCATACCATGTTTTTTAATGTTTTCACAGGTTTTAAGGGATAATTGATTTTAGGATGGAATCATGGAAAGTTATAATTATTAAACATGAAAAGAAACCATGTTTATTTTTAAAAGTATTTATGTTATCGAAGAAACATATATTGTCAGAAGTGTCCACATTGTATATCTATGTTTTTGTTATGTAATAGTTATGGACTAATACTCCAAATCTCTAAACCTGATAACATCCCCAATGTGAATTCTTAACATTACTCTATATTATATAATGTTTAAGGCTGGGGACATTTAGTTTTTATTATATAATGGTTTAAACAACTTTTGATATTAGGATGATTTATTATGGGTTAGGGATATCATCACGGGTTTATAATATTAAGGTATATCATAAGTTAATTTTCATACTTTTTAGTCTCTACGATATGGAATATTATGGTGGAAAATGGTTTTTTAATACATTGACCTTTGATAAAGTTAAGAGTTTTTAATTTTTGGGATGAAAAATGCGAGGAATGAGATAACAATTGTGGTTAAAATATGTAATGGTGGTTTATAAGAATTTTATCTCATTTTTGGGAATGTTATAAAATTATATAGTTTATCAAAAAGTACAACACACATACCCTGTGATAACTGATAACATCAGACTAAGCTATAGGAATCGAACCCACAACCGAAGTACGACTGAGATTTATCGCTTACCACTACCGGACATGAAGTCCCTGGAAAGTATGACTTATTTTTTTTAGTCAAATGATTTTATGGATAAGAATAAGTTGAATTTGGGAACTTAGTTTTTAATCAACTTTATATCCTTAGTATAGGAAAATGATTTGGTGATTAAGTTATAAATGTTATTTTGGAAGATGTTCGCTCTTTTGTGAACACAAAATGCATACGAAAAATTGAATACTTTGGGATATCATTTTATGAGTAATGGGTGAGTTTTGTTTTGAAATAATCTATGTTGTTATTGTGAACATATTAATAATTGTTTTATTTAATGAAATTATTATCCTATCATTGAGAACATGTGAATTGGTTAATTAATTTTAACTATGATAGTTTAAGAGTAGTCGATTTTATTTGGAGGTAAATGTTATGATTAATCATCAAATACTATGTGATCAAATCCTTTTGAATTTTGGGATTAAATATTTTTTGGATTATTTTGATGAATTTTAAGGAAAATTTTTTATTGAATGGTATTTCTTGAACTTTGGGTATTGTTTGTTGAATTTTGGATATTAGTACTTGTATTTATTTTGATAAGGGATTATTCTTTTCAGGGATTATATGATACTGTACTAGACATTTTGGGTTGGTTAATGTACAATGATAGAGAAAATGTATAATTCATCTTTTTTTGGAATAAGTGATTCCCTAGAAGATTAATCTATAACTTGAGGTGTGACCATGTCATCTTGAATACTTATCGTTAGGAGAAATGATGATTTTGTGGTAGATATATATTAAACGATGAAACTATACATTAAAATTAAGTATGTTTCTTTAAATTTTATGTCAAGATCATAAAGATATAAATAAACTGTATGAAAATGATATTATAGAAAAAATGTTTTCCATTTAATTTTCCTACTAGAAAATAAATGACCGTTTATTCCATACCATGTTTATGGTTTTATGGATGTTAACTTTATCCTGATCAAGTTTTCTATCACTCTCCATCCGAAAAATATGGTTAGTTTTTCTTCCATATGCATGTTTTCTTACATGGAATCCTAGTATATTTTATCTCAATTTAACTTTATAATTATCTTTATTGATTTTAAAGTGATAGTTTTTTGACTCTTTTTCTGAATTTTGATTTTCAATGATGTTTCTGAGCCCAATTTTAAAATTGTGAGGACACAATTTCTAAAAGGTAAGAATGATGTAATATCCCATGTATTTATAGAACAATAAATTTTCATATGTATTAATATTTATGAATAAAATATTAATTTTATATTAAGGGGAAGCTTTGTATGATAGAATATTCTCGACACCTAACAACTGGTTTCTCCTAAATCTTATTTAGCAAAAAACATCGAGTTATAATGAGATATAATAAATGAGTAATATAAATAGTTTAATTGGTAGTTAATTTCTATCCATTTTATTGAAATAAATTAAAAAAATAACTACAATATTTTTAAACATGTATTTTTTATTGTTTTTACATTTATCCAATAAATTTTAGATGCCTAAAATGAGAATGAATCCAATTTTTGGCATAGAATAATATTATATGTTTAAAAGGACATTTTATTGCCTTTTGATGGAGAAACCTTTTATTTTTTTTACTTTTATATGTTTGATTTCATAAAATAAACTTCTTATTTTGAATCGGGACATCAAAATATACTTTTTAATTTTTTTTATTTTTCTCATAACTATCATGTGTTGATGAATAGAAAAAATATGCTAAATTTTAATTTAATACAAAAGTATCCATTGAAATAATTTATATTGTAAAATAATACGATTTAACTTTTTTAAAGTATAAAGTATCCTATTTTATAATTTAGGTCATTGGTAATAATTCTATTTTGAATTTCTATGCAAAAACATTTCAATCTTTTGAAAGGTTTTAACTTATTTTTTTTAAAAAAAACGGCTTTCTCGTTTAGTAAATGATAATTAATTTAAAATTATATACTACAATTCATAAGTTTTATATTTGAAAAAATGATTTCCATATTTGAAATAATATGGTCAAAATATTTTAAATAGGTTATTTTTAAATTTTGTGTATTATGAATTGTTACACATGTAGTTATATTTATTTACCATAGTTAAAAGATAAATCATGTAAATAAGGGTAAAAAATCATATCATATTAATATAAAAATACCATGAAACAACTCCTAATCATATTAGATGAGATATTTCGGACAATGATCAACCTTAGGTTTAAGGTTTTGAATTTGGAATCCACTTTGGTGTGAAAATGACCTTTTATAACATTTAATTTAATGAAAAGTGAAATATAACATAAACAAGTATATCCTTACAAAAAAAATAATTTTTGTTGGTATAAATTATATATTTTAATATATATATTAATTATAAAGATAAATTAATTTCTGATATCATGGTTTATTATTTATAATTTTTAGAATTAACAAAATAAATATATTTATGACACAATAATGATGCAACAATTACCATATTAATGAAATATTCAAATAAATGATATTATAAATAAAAAAATAAATGTAATTTAATCTTGTTGATTCCATCCAAGATTTTTTTTTGATGGGATTGAAATTTTCAAGATGATTTAATGTCTTTTTTCTATGTAATCTAGTGTTCATGTCTTTAACAAAAATCAATTACTAAATAGTGTCAAGATTTACACAAATGATTTTTTAAAACAAATACTATTTTATTATATGACACCCAAATAACATATATAATGTTAAATATTAAATTAAGGGTCTAAAGTTTCTTCTCTTCTAATTTAATAATAAATATAGAAAAATATATTGTTAAAATACTAGAAGACGTGGTAAGAGTTAATGTTTTTAACTAAGGGTTAAAGCTATAAGATAAGGTTAATTTTGCCAACTAAACTTATATATTACCTATTAGATGATTGGATTTTGACCCATACTAATATTATCCTAGAAATATATCACTTTGGAGTGATTATATATTGAAAATCAATTTATAATAAAATAATATTTTCAGATATTCCAAAAGTTCCCCTCATACCTCTTATAAAAGGCCACCAAATATTTCCAATTACTAATACATATAAAGCCCCTTAGATAGTCCAAAATCTTCTCAAATAATTTCCCAACACCCCTCACTTTCTCTTATAGGTCTTACATTGTGAAGAAGGAAATTTATGAAATACATTGGTTCAAATCAATAGAAGATACACGATTTAGAGGTAACGTCTTCTCTCATTTTCCCTTCCTTTATTTTCCTTTTAAGCACCATATGCTCCCTTTTTTATAAGATTAAATAAAAAACTAGTATCCTAAATATATTAGGATTTTTTATCATAATAATTCTAACTACACTTACACACACCTTAATCAAACGGATACGAAAATAATGTTTATGTGTACCGCAAACTACTACCTCAAGAAATGATGATTGTTCAATTTTTTCCTACCACCTCCTATGGTGGCCATTATGATTACACTTTAATTATATATGATAAATATTATATTTATATTGTCTATATTATTCTGTAATTTTTATTTAAAATATACCTTTATTCATTTTATAATGTTTAAATATATGAATTTCGTTTGATGACGTGTGGACTACCGGCCCTCAAAGTGTTATGACTCGTTCATGAAACAGATAGAACTGATAATGGATATAGTTAATGAACTCATGTAACATATATAAAATATATAAAATACATATAATATATTAATTATAATATACCTATTTATCTTTTACTTTTTATTCCATTAATATGAAAACAAAATGAAAGTAGCATTCATGCGTATGTACGACCTACCATCTCCATGAACAGTGCATTTCATTTATTATATCTAAATGTTATGGAATATTACAAAATAAATATATACTTTATATTTATGATATTTAAACCTTGAATAATATTATAAAGATAACAGACTTATGCACACAAGTATATTTTTCATCAGAACAAGTTCATTTTTTATTCAAATACTGAATATCGACAAAACGTTCGATATGAACTTAATTAGTTATGTAATTTTTATAACATGGTTATAAGATATATAAAAGGAATAGTAAACATTAAAAAAGGTTCTCAATAAATAATAATTTTACCAATGTTTATTATTTTGGAACATAACTATTGTAAGTGGTTAGCTGGACTCCAGGTAAGGGACATAATCTAAATCTCCTTTCATTGAGGCATTTCTTGTTAATATCCACCTATATTATTTTATAAGGTGTATTTAAAACCACTATGAAATATTATATCCATAATTATTATATACTAATTTTATATATTAATTCATTTAGATTAATATTTAAATGTTCCAAGGGGTATGGGAGAACTTGAACGTTGAAAGATTTAATTATCAAATCTTTGTCATCATGATATTAAATTTCATAAATATTAATATGGATACAAAAGGATAATAAAGGAAAATTTATGTATATATAGAACTTAATTAATTTTTTTGAAAATTAATAATTTATTAAAATTATATTAATTTCATTACAAATTGACAATGTAATGTTATTTGTTTTAACATATACGGTGATATGGACATCTCTGATGCCATAACCGTTATTTGATATTTAGATTCCTCTATAAACTGGAATTTATTTGAAATAAATCACTAATTTATTTATTTGAGTATCTTTTTATTGAAAATGTGATATTAAATTATAATGGTATTTTTATAACAAAATGTTTCTCATATAGAATTATATGAGTTTTGAAAATCATATTGTGATGAATGTGTTTTATTCTTGAAATGGTACATGAGCATTATCTGAAATGGGTGAGCCCAATATAGCTTATACGATGGGTAGAGCCCCATTATAGCTCATGTATGAGACCTATATAACTTATATTATGGTTTAAAACCAATTATAGCTAACGGGTGAGCTCGAGACAACATATACGAAGGTTTGAGCCCCATTATAGCCAACAGGAGAGCACAATATAGCTTAAATGAAGGGTTATCATCATTATAGATCTAAAATTTTGAAATCAACCATATTTATATTCCAATTTGATGATGCTTGAAAGGATTGTTTTAATATGATGCTCTATGACACCTAAAAGAGTTTTAATTTGTTGATAATTTTTTAGTGTTTTTAATTAACCAAAAAATATCAGTGTTATTCATGTGAAAATTTTTTGTTTCATACTCTCAAAGAAAATGGAATGGGTTATCATGTTTGAACTAGACTAATGGTTTTAATTTAATTTTTTATGTCCCATACTAGGATTTTTTTTCTTATCCCATGTTTTTAATTATTTTCCTGGATTTATGCTAGAATAGAGTTAAGGATGAAATCAATAAAAGTTATGACGATTAAACATGAAAATATACCATGTTTCTTTTTAAAAATATTTATGTTATGGATGAAAATGATACTGTTGGAGGTTTCCAATTTTTATTTCTATGATTTTTATGTACTAGTTATAGCCTAATACTCTAATTCTGTAAACTAGAAAAGAACCTCAATCTAAATTCTTGACATAACACAAGATTATGTAATATTTAAGGCTTGAGACTTATAATCTACGAGTATATTTTTATGTTGGGTTCCTCCACACAGGGGAATTGAATTTGGAAAAAATTATTCCATATTTGGAAGTAGAAAATTTTAAATTATCCACTATTAGAAACATAATTTTTCACCGTTATGAATAGTAATATAAGTTAACATTAATTATTTTGGCCATGTTAAAAATCGAGTTACTATGGGCTAAAAAAATGATAAAGGATAAACATGACATAAAAACATGTAAAAACATTATATGTCCAAATATAAACCATATAACCAATAGGGTTCAATAAAAACCTATTTTGGGGGGTTTTGACCTTAAAAAAAGTTTGAGTAATAGATTTTTTAATAAATTCCATGTTATTCAAATCCCATATTTATAAAATACTATCATTCTCCTCCATAATTCACACTTCCAAATCCATTAGTACCACATAATACCAACCCATATCACATAACTAATTCCCTTAAAAAATTATATAGAACATTACTTGTATAGATAACCATCGTAGGAATGTGTTTTTTAAAAAATAATGTGGTCATCAGAAGAAGAGGTAACATTTTTAAACAGGTGTTCCTATATTTTTCTTATACTACCTCATTAAAAAATAAATATACCATCATTGTGTAATAATATGAGTATATTCTATATAATAATATTTTATTATTTTATGGTAATTACTTATATTCATCCCCTGATCCATTAAATGTGAAACAAAACCACCAATCGTGTGTGTGGAGGACTACAACCTCGCGAAAATATATAAATCATCTTCCATAACCACATTTGAAAGATATGTTTCATAAAATATTCTACACATTAATGTGATATATGTGATATTTTTCTACTTCTTGAGTTATAATATCACATATATATTCTTACATTCCATTTCGTTTAAAACACAATTGTGTCCCTTATGTGTATAGTAGAGTACCACTTTGTGAAGCGATGTGATTTTTTTTCAAATACTCTTTACCTAGAAAGTAGTGAAGAAAAACATTAATGAATATATGTCATATATATGAGATTATATTTATTCATGAATATTATTATAACACAAAATCCATTACACTTTAACTCATTATGGGAATTATTTTGTCACTCGTGAATTCATATAGCCTACTGTTCACCTGAAGCGATGTGATTCACCTTCCATTCCCAACATTATAGAATGAATATAAAAATTTATATAATGAGTAAATATTATATTTATAACATTAATATAATTCTGTTGATTATGGATTTATACTACATACCCACGAACCATAACATTCATTAAAAATAAAAAATGAAATAAATAGGAAATTAATATAAAAAATAATGAAAATAAATATAAATTATTATCAAATAGGTGGTAAAGTGTTTTCAGAGGATCGTATAAGAAATTTTAAATATTATTATTGTTATTTTATAAATTAATAGAATTGATTCAAACATTATACAATTTTTTTTAAAATAATGTTATACTAAAAGGAAGCTATAGTTAATGGACTTCATCTCAATTTCACCTTTTAGAGCCATATAAAAAGGTGATGAACCTAATTTCAAGTATATGGTGTATTTATTTCCAATTTTACATGTAATATCATGAATTATTTAAAATATAACATATTTTATGTTTTAATTTTATTTATTTCATCAAATATAATTTTAATTGAAAATAACCAAGTCTTAATAAATTTCATTAATCAATTTGTTTTCATTGGGTTATTTTAATTTTCTATTCTCTTTAATATTATATGATTATTTGTCTAATTAATTTTTATTATATTATGTTTCATTTCAAATATTTTTATGTCTATTTAAACTTGATACAAAAAATCAACTAATCTATTAATTCTTAGTTCAATGTTCGATCATTGTGAATGTTTGTGTCAGAATTTTATTTAAATCGATATTGATTATGATAGAATTTAATCTAATAGAAATAATACGATAATTAGCTAATAATAACATGTAATTATATTCTAATATTGTTTTTCATTAATTTTTAAACTAATATTACAATTTTACACTCCTTGGTACTTAAAATAATTGAGAAAATTTTTATAGTAAAATATGACTCCACCACTCTATTTGATCGAAAATCTTATTTCTTCCATATCCATGTATTATGAAAATGTTTTATAAAATATTATTACATTGTTCAAAAGTTTTAAGATATGGATTATTATCAATGGTTGAGTTCATAATAAAAATTTATAATTTAATATTTAATTTATTTTTCAATCAATGTTCATTTAGATTTTACAAAAAATATGAAAAGAATATTAATGTAAATGTGTAATAAATGTATGGAATTTCATAATAGAATGTCCATTAAATTTTTTAAACACTCATTTATATGTATAAAATATTAATTTTAGGAAATATATATTCAAAAAGTTTTTTATCATTTATTTTCTAAATATTATTTTCAATATGATAATGTTATTTTCTTCAAGAATATTTTTAAATAACTCTTTATGGAACTTCACTTCATCAATGAAAACAATATTCCTTTTACACATACTGCACTAGAGATATTTTGTATTAATATAACAATTATTATTCCTATGGATGGTTTATGATATTTTTTACTTGGTATTGTATTGACATTAAAATCCATAATTAATTTTTTTCATTAACGTTCGTTTCAATTATTCACCATCGAATTATCATCAGATATTAAATTAAACTTAAATAACAATAAATATTACTATGAATATGATAAATTCATAAAACATATCTTATTTATACAAATGGTGTTTAAAAATTAATGTTATTTGATTTAATGGGTAAATACTAATAATCCATATGTTTTATTCAATACATATATTTATAGGTAATACATATTGTTAAAAAATTAAATACATTAATAGAAATGGAAGGAATGATTTTGATATACCAATATGGGTGGGCACCTATCATAAATATAACCATGATGCATAAGTAGTCTCTTGAGATGAATCAGTTGGGTATACTTAATTAAATTGTTCTCTTATTTATACCTACCTATGAGTATTAAATTATTCTCTGAATGGTATTTATAGTATAGAATTCATGTTTCCTGATATAATGACATAAATTAATAATAAATTTAATTGATCAGGAAATCAATTATTATTATCCATAATATTTTCAAAATTATAATATATTTAGATTCATTTAGATATCATTCTATTATTTAAATGGATTTAGTTTTCAGTTAGATACCTTACTATAATGATTAAACCCTTCTCAATTATAAGAGTCATATTAATGATTAAATGATTTTTTTTCCAGTTATTTACTTTTCCTTATTGATTATTATGAGGAAATTATTTAAATAGAATGTAAATTTAGTTATTATCCTTGACATATTGATTATGTAAGTAATATTATTTAAATGGATCGTGTGTTAAATTCTTTACTATGTCATGATTATGCTTATTGATTCATGATAACATACATTGTACCAAATATATAGTATGAATTTGAGCTAACCCATATTTTTTTCCATTCCCAGGAATATAGTAAGTGTACTAGAATTTTATTAAATGATATTATGGAGGGAATAATTATATTCTTGAAAAAAATGTTTTAATTTTTATTTTCCAATGTAATACTGAAATCATTTTTGTATCTAGTTTACCAAGACTAAAAATCTATTTAGTTATTTTGGATGCGATACATTATATCATATTAAAATATAATATGGTATGTCACTAGATTCAAGTTACTACTGTCTTGGTCATTATATTAGATTCTCTAATCGTATATTCCAAAAATATATTACTGAATGGAATGAAAATCCTACTATGTTACCTTATCTTCCTCAATCAATCCAAACCTCCGATGATCCACTTGATCAACCTACTAAATATCAATTACATGGAACACATGTTCATTGAAATAGAAATACATTAACAATAATAAATGGGAACACCCTATTCCTAGTATCATGGAAATTTCATCATATATTTTTTTAATTAATTCATTTTATTTGACAGCAAAAAAAATATTCCCAATGAAATAGAACTAGACATGATACATATACCTACACTATGTCTCTTCCCTGAAAATATGGACATATAACTTGTCCACTAAACAATCATAAACTACATGTATTGGATCATGGGAGGACTAAAATACCTTGTCCTAACCAGTGTCCTTGACCCATGTTATGCACCATAATCAAATAGAACTATTACCAAACCTACCCATGTAGTCATCACAATTCCTATCTCCACAATCAATCCTATCTCTAAACCATAAGCCTTTAATACCACTTTTTCATGACCACTACCACTAAATATACAATACTAAAGAGGTAGATATGATAACCGCTAAGTGTTTCCTCTAATAGTCATTGGGTTGTTTAATAGCATTGATGGTATAAAAAATACTCTACTATTGGAGTAATTATCCATATAAATTAAAATGACTTTGGATATAGGATAATAATTACATGATAACCCAAGTAAAAAGTACATATATTTACAAAAGAACATCAAACAATCAATGAAAATGTTAGAATATATATATATATAAGTCTCTAACAATATATCAAAAGGAACGATATATAGTTGTGACACAACAATAGCTCCAAACCGGAAACTAATTTTAAGCTCAGTATCCAATGTGATCTTGGAAGAGAAAAACAAATTATATTAATATGATGAGAATAATACATATATATAGTAGGGGAATATCTGAGGCCTCAAGTGATCATATTAAAATACCATTCTAATGCACCGGGTAACAAATAATACAACCAACAAGTACCTATACATGTCATCCACCTTATCCCAACCCCACCATGGTCTCTCACCAAATCATGAACATGATTTTATAATAAAGCATCAAGATCATATTAAATAATGGTTCTTTAAACTCACTTCCCCACTGATTTTATTCTCGCACAAATAAACATAGAATATCCTATTCTTCTATCCATTCCACATGTACAACATCGCATCATGTCACATCGTATCCCACCCGTATACACCTCTAAAACACAACTCATCACATTTAAACATGACCTTAGAACCATGGGGCACACATCACATTGCATCACACCCTTCAAACATTCACCTAGGACACACATCAAATCAAATCATATTCCACCCACAAATATTGGGTCCACACATCACATCACATCACATCCCACCCAAATACACATGGGACAAACATAAAATCACATTCCATCCAATCCACAAACACTTTTTCCAAAAACCTTTGTTAGAAAATATCCAACAGTAACCAGTATCACTACTGTTGAAGGAAGAGTGGGAGAGATGGTTACGAGGCCATTCGTATCACCACCATCGTGTATGTTGGGGAAATCATCTGGGACTCAACACCTCTAATAATTGGTAATGTTATACAACATCGGTGATGTTCATAAAAATAACATAAATAAACATTATTTTTATTTATCACAAAATTAAGAATATAAAAGTACAAATATAATGTACGAGAACATAGTACATCGCCACCCCCATACTGCACATCAACAGTCACAATTTTTCCATCACTACATGCATCACCCCGTAACATCCACATAAAACACACAACAATTAAAACATTCATTCATAATGTTTGTCATATTTTTTCATTTAAAATTTAATTTCACATTACACGTCTCATTAATTTATTTAATGCAATAATCCAATTTCAAAAAATCTGTTTCTAATCAAACTCATTTGTCTACAAACCAATTTTTTTATCATCATATTTAATCCCATGTATAAATGGGAAACTTACTCAACCAATAAAGGATAGAACTAAAAAACTCTTAGAACCTCTACCACAACACAAAATGTTCATCATAATTTTGAAATACCCTTTCCCAAGAAATCATTCCCTATGAACCTCACATAAAATATCACAACCATATTGTGTCATGGCCCGTTCTTGGGGCCGTGCCGTGACTACCCCAAGCCCACCTTAGATAGGCCAGGGGCTGGCGACTAGCACCAAAGGCGTACATCCCGATAACTGGGAAGGCATTTCCTTTATAAAAGTACACAAAAAACCATAGAGTACAGAAGGAAGTAATACACTAAGTTAAAAGAAAGTGCTGAAAAGTAAATGGGCCAGAATACAAACCCAACTGGAAGTATAGCAACATCCGAATGAAAGTACAACAGAAAAGACAAGCAGCTGGAAGAATAGAAGCAGCTCCTAGGTCATCCACCTCGGATCCTACCTGAATGGTAGGTACAGATAGCGCAGCTCCTGGATCGTCCACCACGGATCCTACCTGAAGGGTAGGTACATATAGCCTCCACAACGCCCTCGCCTATAAACCTCCTCCGAGTATCGTCTCTTCGTGAAGTCCACCTCTGGATACTGACTCGTCGTGAGGTCCAACTCTGGGTACCATCCAGTCCTCGAACACTCGGCCTCTATCAGCGCGGCTCGTCGTCTGAATCCAAAGGCAACGAGGTGCGGGCAAAGCCCGTGCAGGGGAGAGTATAACGATATTCAGTAGGGACCCCGAGACCCTCAAGGTCTCACTAAATCTAACAAGGATACCATAAAGAAATATCTCAACAGATGACCTCTACTTAGGTATATTCCCATACATATACCTAATTTATCTAGTAACCCATCTAAATAATGAGGAAAACATAAAGGTTATTGACTCAGCTGAGACCAGGATTTTATTCATGATGTCGAAACCACGGCTGCTGGAGAACTCCTCCTCTGTCAAGTATAGTGGGCTTGCCGCTACAACCAAGAACATCCCACAACCCTTGGACTGCTGATGTACTCCACCTGTCGAGTACTATGGGCATGCCACTGTAACCAAGCACATCCCACCATGGGTCTTCCGCTACAACCAAGCACACCCCCACAAAGCCTATAGAGGTACTCCTTCTGTCGAGTACTGCGGGTCTTCCGCTACAACCATGTGCACCTCCGCTGTGGGTTTGCTTCTACAACCATGCGCACCCCACTGGTCTATCTGAATCACTCCGAGATGATCGATCAGCAGTCATCAAGTCTCAGCCAGCTACTAGGTCTCTACACTCTGCTCGCTCGTCACCGGGAGGGTCTGCCCCATGAGCTACTATTCAATACTCGAAGTATCACAAAGTTATATGAAGAAGTATCCCAAGGGTCAGCCGCATCATAGGAAACACAACACAACAGACGACACGTCAATCAGACGCCAGGTCTGTGTGTTATCAGCATTTTCGTCCCAGGGGCCCGGTTGGTTTTGTGTACGAACCAACCCGGTCGTATCTCAAATGTACCCTGAACTCTAATAGGGTAAACTCATAGGGACCATTTCTCATCGTGATCACCAATGACGCTGACGGTTCGTCAAACGGACGTTCGGTCTGAAAGTTATCAGCTTTTCCGTTCTAGGGGCCCGGTTGGATTTCGGGTTGAATCCAACCCGTCCACTATCCAACTACGTCCAAACCTCAGGAGAAGTATGCCAAAAGTTCTGTCTCATCAAGAGGAATCCAAAAAATCTGACGACACATATATCGAACGTCCGGAGCTCATGTTATAAGTGTTTCCGCTCCGGGGGCCCGGTTGGTTTCGTGCTCGAACCAACTCGAACGTACCCAAAGTTCTACGAAACCTTTAGTGTAATATACCTAAACGACTGTCTCGATCCAAGGATCGCATCGCAACTAAGGGTTCGTCGATCGGAAGTCTGTAGCCCATGTTATGGGCTTTTAAGAGAACCTGTCTGGTTTTAGGGGGTTTTGGGCCCAGACCGACCCGGCCTGAGACCCCCTGGGTCGGCCCAAACCGGGGCGACCCGAATCGGGTCCGGGTCCGGCACGTTAGGGCGTGTCCCGGCCCGGGGGGTGTGGCCTGGCCAAACTGGTGCGGCCCGGCCCAGCCGGCACGGCCCGACCCGGCCTGGGCAGCCGGTTGGCTGGGGCCGCCTGTTGGCCTGGCGCTGGCGCGACACCCACGTGACCAAGCAGCTCGGTCGAAACGGACGAGCGGAAAAATGGGGGGCACTGCCCTACCCCATGTCTCAAAACGGTGCTGCATTAAGTCGTGCACTCCCTAGAACCCGGAATGACAAAGCCGTTCTGGTATGGCGCCGCCGCCTATCACCGGCGCCGCCGCGCTGGGGGGGGGGGTGCCACCGCCGATCTCTGCGGTCCATCGGACGCGCACCGGTGGTCCGTTTCACCTGCTGTCAACGCCAAGAGTCCTTGTGGGACCCGAACATTAATGCGGAGTCTTCAAATCACCTTTGTGGCCCCGACACCGGCTTCGGTTTCGTTTGGCCTCAATGGCACCGCGCTTTTTCACCTGTTCTTCTTTGTTTCCGCGCGGTGTCATTGCACCGTGCTAACTTTGTTCGTGCCGCGACAAACACATCATCATAGGGGGAGAAGAGTCATCAGTTTTAGTGCGGTCCGACCCCCTCTCGTTAATCCGATATCAAGCTGCTATGAAAAAGACATTGGACGACAATGAACATTTATGAACAAAACAATCATCTACTTGGTTATTTGACGTCGCGCGTTGGGCGTCGCAGAGAACAGCGTCGCGGGGGTCGGATGGAGATTCTGTGGACGTCAGGGTGCATCATAGGAGGAAACGACGTCTCCTCACTTGTTGTGGAGATGAAGAGAGAAGGTACATTGTCATTGGAGATGATCACCGCGGTCGGCGACTTCTCCCTTGTCATGGAGGAAGAATAAGACGGAAGAATATGGGTTGCCGAGTCGATGTTCCTTGACGAAGAAGAAGAAGAAGTTCTTTAAAACTCCAAATCTCTCTTCCCTTACCCTCAACGCCACAAATTCCAACCCTTAAAAAAAAGATGGTCCACATTATATATTAACTCAAGCCAATCTTTTCAAATTTACAAAAGTTTAATTCACTTAATTAATCCTGAGTTTTCAAAATTAATGGTGAGTTAAGTTGGCAACATTAATAATGTGGAAGAGGAGGAGCCAAATCATTAAAAACAACCAAAGAGGTTTAAAAGGATTTTAGGTGGAATTTGAAGGGGTGGGGCTCATGTGGGCCCCACATCTCCTTTATTCTCCCCAAGGGAAGTAAGATACCCAATGGGCCCCACTCCAACTCCCACACCTAGGAGTTAAACCACATAAGAGAGGGAAAATGTGTTGTGACACAACACTTAAACCACATAGCAAGACATAAAAAATAAACTTGTAAAAAATTATATTTTTTTATTTCTCACTTTTTTTAACAACTCCTCCCGAGAAAACGCAACTCCAGAAAGGCTCTTCTTAAGAAATTACCGACGTTGCGGTTTCATCGGTGCCCTCATATTTCGATTCCAAGCACCGGATTAAATGTTAGAAAAACCCACTCGTTCGTTCACTGAACGTACCTGAGCTAAACATTGAAAATTGATTCCAGGCACACTGGGCCTCGGAATTAGGCACCGTTAGAAACTGCGTAGTCGTAAAATTCCAAAGAAATTAAGAAAAAAATTCCTTTAAATTTTCGGGTCTTTACATTACTCCCACATCAGTGCTTTACGTCCGCATAAAGCTTTAACACAAACTACGGATACAAAAGTGGTACTGAGCACTCATCTGAGCCTTCCGCTCCCATGTGCTCTCCTGGAGGTTCCTGTGCTGCCAATGAAAGTGCACAAGAAGAATTGACAGTCCTCGTAGGATATGCTCATGTCGATCCTCAACCTCTACTGGAACATCACAAAAGTCACCCCATCTCCAAATTCCAGCTCCCCATGGTCGATGATATGCGAAGGGTCATGCTCGTATCTCCTCAGGTGAGATACGTGGAAGTCGTCGTGCACCTGGTGCAACTGAGGTGGATGGGTCAAGTGGTATCCCGCCTCGCCTACCCTGCTGAGGACCTTGAAGGGTCCAATGAAGCGCGTAGATAACTTGCAGCCCCAGCCAAATCTCTGTAATTCCACGTCGAGGTGAGACCCATATGAAAACGTGGTCGCCATCCTTGAACTCTAGTTGTGTCTGCCTCCCGTCAGCATAAGACTTCTGTCAGCTCTGAGTTGTCCTCATCCGCTCCTGGATGACCTGAACCTTCTCTATCGTGGTATGGACCATCTCTGATCCCACAAGAGCTACTACGATTTATTCTTTTCTGATAAAAGAAATCCGGTCTCATCCCCTGGATGAACCACGTTCTTTCCCTAATATAGTCAATCCAAACATGAATGATGTATTAATGCCATGGAAGACGTCGTAAGGCCTCGACGTTACTACCAAGAGATCCAACCGTCACTCTTGCCTCTCAGGGTCGATTCACACTGTCAGCATCAGCGTGAGGTAACTATGTCTCCTCCAGCAGGAATCTCAAAAGTGAGGGTCAAGTCAATAGTTTTAACCGGGACCTCTCAGTAACAAAAATGAAGGAAGAAAATGTCACAAGGAAAAGTGTCTTTTATTACTGCAGATCGAAGTACAAATACACACAACAATGTTAACAAGGAAACTAGAAGCATTAAGATCAAAGGTCCCATGCCTGGAACTAGTCCCGCTCTTGTCCACCAGCTTCCGGAGCTCCGTAGACGTATGCTTCTGCTGCCTGAAACTGATCTCTCCCATGTCCACCTATTCCCTATGGTCGGGATGGACCTCCTAGTTGTGGTGGTGACAACACCTCGAAGCTTCGTCCACCTCTAGCAGCACGGACATCTCCACTACCTCAGTCTTCTGCTCTTTGCGGTCTGCCTCGATCGAACCTCTACCTTTGCCTGGGAGGTCCTTCGTTCATCTGTTGGTCATCTGTATGGCGGGTCAGACAGTCACATTCCATGTTACTAACCCCACCGCAGAAGTAACACTGTCCACTCCTGGTAAGTCACTCTCCACCCCGGGTGCCTCGCACACACGATCTTGTGTCATGCGGTCGACCACCGGTAGGTCTGGTCCTCTTGGACCTCTACGTCATCAGTCTATTGCCCGCAGTAGAAGACTCTGCTGCATGTCGGTTAGTGGTGGGTCCTGCTGCTGGTGACTGCAAAGCAAGGAAACTCTCCACTAAGAGGGATCGCTCCAACACCCATGTCTGGGTCGAGATTCTGTGAGAAACAACAGAAGCTCTAATATCTCACATGAGCCTCTGCTCGAAGGTTTGGGCCTTGAAAACTGGTCCCGTACCATATCTGTGGAGTACTGCGAGAGGTCTGTGAACCTTGATGAGTACTGCGCCACCATCATGAAACCCTGTTATAGATGAAGTAGCTCCTGTAAACGCACTGCTTGAATGGTGGATGGTAAAAACTCTGCCAAGAACAGGCTCTCTAATTCTACCCATAGAAGTGTCGCCACGTCATGCATCTGGAGAATCAGGCTCCACCATCTGCCTGATGCTACTTGAAGGAGGCTGGAAGCAAGGACCACCATGAAATCTACTGGCTACCCTACTAGCCTGAAAACTCTCACCACAGCCTCCATCCAATCCTCAGCCTCCTACGGGTCTGTCTCTCCCCTGAACCTAGGTGGCCTCTAGCGCTGGAACTCGTGCAGTGCGCTCAAGCGACGTGCGCTCTCTACTGCTGCAGCTGGTGGCATCGGTGGCCCAATGGGTGGTAGTACCACTAGTGCCTCCACTGGTGCCTCAACTGGGATAAGGCACTGTACTAAGGCCTCGTCGATCAGCGGGCTATTAGTAAGAACAACTCTCGGGGCACTAGATGGTTGTCTGCGGGGAGGCATCCTGAATGAAACAAACGTGGCACGGTCAAATAATTTATACCTGGTGAGCTGACCTGGTTTGAGCTGACTTTTAAAAACTTTAGGAATCACACACGCAATCAGTGTCTTTGTACAAAAAGTCATAAATCAGTTGTCAGGGTCCTGGTGCATGGATACGTCGTCCGCCCGCACCAACACTGGACTCCCTGAACTAAAAACCACACTTGATCGGAGGTCCGTTTTCCAAGTTATGTGCTTTTAAGCGAACATGTCCAGTTTTAGGGGGTTTTGGTCCTGGACTGACCCGGCCTGAGACCCCTCGGGTCGGCCCGAACCGGGTCGACCTGAACCGAGTCTGGGTCCGGCCCGTTGTGGCGTAGCCTGGCCCAGTGGGCGCGGCTGGGCCCAACCAGCGCAGCCCGCCCAAACCGGCGCGGCCCGGCCAAACCGGCATGGCTCGGCCCTACCGGCGCGGCCCGGCCCGGCCTGGGTGGCCGGTTGGCCTAGCGCTGGCGCGGTGCCCGCGTGACCAGGCAGCTCGGCAGAAAAGGCCGAGTAGAAAAATGGGGGGGCGCTGCCCCCCCTTGTCTCGAAACGACGCAGCATTAAGCAGCGCCCTCCCCAAAATCTGGAATGATAAAGCCATTCAGGTCCGCCGAGGCCCAGCAACGGCTGTTTGCGCTGGCGGCGCACCGCCGCCACTGGTCGCCTGTGCCACCGCGCCGGGGTGGCGCGCAACCTCCGCACTCTACAGACCACCGGATGCGAACCAGTGGTCCATTTCACCCGCCGTCTGTTCCTGGAGTCATTTTTAGACCCGAACTTTACTGCAGAGTCTTCAAATCACCTCTGCAGCCCCGACTTTGGCTGTGGTTTCGTTCATCCTCAATGGCGCGGCACGATGGCGCCACGGCTTTGTTCGGCCTCAACGGCGCGGAGCGACGACGCCGCACATCATCACTCGTTCTTCTATGTTTCCATGCGATTCCGTTGAACCACGCTACCTTTGTTCGTGCCGTGACAAACACATCATCAAAGGGGGAGAAGAGTCAGCCGTGTTTGTGCGGTCTGACCCCCTCTCGTTAATATGATATCAAGCGGATAAGAAAAAGTCGTCGGACGGAAAAGAATATTTATGAACAAAACAAACCCCTACTTGTATATCTGACGTCGCACGTCAGGATTCGTGGAGAACATCGTCGTGGGTGTCGGAAGGAGATTCCGTGGATGTCGGGGTGCGTCTGAGGAGGAAATGACCTCTCCTCACTTGTTACGGAGATGAAGAAGGAAGGTACGTTGTAATTGGCGATGATCACCACGGTCGGTGACTTCTCTCTTGTCCTTTAGGAGGAAGAAGACAGAAGAATCTGGTTCGCCATGTCGATGTTCCTTGACGAAAAAGAAGAAGTTCTTTAAAACTCCAAATATCTCTTCCCTTAACCTCAACACCACAAATGCCAACCCTTATCAAAAAGGGGGTTCACATTATTTATTAACTCAAGCCAAGCTTTTCAAATTTACAAAAGTTGTATTCACTTAATTAATCCTGAGTTTTCAAAATTAATGGTGAGTAATTTTGGCAACATTAATAATGTGGAAGAGGAGGAGCCACATCATTAAAAACAACAAAGGAGGTCTAAAAGGAGTTTAAGGGGAATTTTAAGGGGTGGGGCTCATGTGGGCCCCACCTATCCTTTATTCTCCCCAAGGGAAGTTAGCAACCCAATGGGTCCCACTCCAACTCCCACACCTAGGAGGAAAACCACATTAGAGAGGGAAAAAGTGTTGTGACACAACACTTAAACCACTTAGCAAGAAATAAAAAATAAAATTGTAAAACAATTATATTTTTTTATTCCTCACTTTTTTTAACAACTCCTCCTGAGAAAATTCAACTCCAGAAATGGTCTTCTTAAGCAATTATTGATGTTGCGGTTTCATCGGTGCCCTCAGATTTCGATTCCGAGCACCGGATTAAAAGAGATAAAAACCCGTTCATTCGTTTACTGAACGTACCTGAGCTAAACTTAGAAAATTGATTCCAGGAACACCGGGCCTCAGAATCAGGCGCCGTCAGAAACTGAATAATCGTAAAATTCCAACGAAATTAAGAAAAAAATTTCCTTGAAATTTCCGGGTCTTTACAGATTGCACAACAAAACCATCATATAACACCATCAACACATTCCATAACAACCAAAATTGTCAAAAACCACTACCCACATCACATTCAATCCAAACAACCACCACATCACTACACAATGTACAACACAACCTCTCCAATATCTACCACCAACTCACAATTACCATAAACCATTTATTGAAACACATCAAGAATAATCCTACATAATAACATAAAAAACCAGCATCCACAATTTATTCGATGGATCTGATCACAATACATCCCAAATTTACATGTTTATTATCACACAAACCATATTCTAGATTCAAACAGTTTATTAGCAAAATATAATTTTCTTATTCCTTTATATATGGTTCAATAAAACAACAACACAATATGAATCACTAAATAATAATAACTATAACAAAAAAAGGCTCCCAACTACTATTAGTTTATAATTTGAAACATGCATGTATAATTCAATCAATGACATATATGAAAGTAATTAAAATTGTTAAAATTCTCCATGAACATAAATTTGAATTATTAAAAACAATTATCTTATTAATTTTCCCTCACAATGAACCCAATTTTTTTTAAACCATACATATCCTTCACATTGAACACAAAATAGTTAAAATGAGGATTGTATTCCCAAAACAATCTTTTTCACCTCACATTTCACTATAATGAGGTTGAAAATTTTCCTCCAACCCCAACCACAAAATGAGATCATGGGTTAACCAACACCACATCAAAGGGTTATCCAAACAAATAGCTAATAATAAAAAAAATCAAAACCACAACACTATAGTGGATCTCTAAGTGAATAATAAAAGAAAATTACTGGAAAGAGAGGATAAATAACTGTATATCACCAATGAGGATCCACAGAATCCAGCAGAACAAAGTGTGAGGAAGGGGGTGATGATCCTATGAGTGCATCCAATGGTTCAACCAAATCTAGATAGGAATGTTATGGCAGAATGAATGGTGAACCAACCAAGAATGGTATTAAATAACCTATAACCCAATACATTCATTTTTTGTAACCCTTTATTGACATGTAATTCATAGGTCATCAAAAATTCCAAAATCTAAACAATTTTACATTGTCGGTTACATTAATAAATTAATTTATTTGTACTAATTTGATGAGGTGAATCATTTTCATGGTTCCCGTTAGCATGAATACAAGCTATGAAACTGGCCAACTACATAGAATTTAAAACTCTAATTTCTACCTTATAAACCATTCATGTCATGAATATCCTATTGACACTCTTCTACACCACTGGCCACAATGAAACCATCTTGGGAATTTTTTGAAACACCTCCAAAAACCAAAATTAAAAATGTAATGGACCAGGAAGGTACATAACATTTCAGTGAATGTGTCTGATATCTAAAACATATATCCTAACTCTATCTCCAATTAAGTCAGCCTCCTTGACAGGTTAAAAATTAGAATCATTTGTTAGTCCATCAATGAAAACCCATATGAAATCATTTCCATGTAGGCATCTCAGTAATATTATCACAAAATTCATAGGGACATCATCACCTTTTAACATCATAATTAGTAATGTATGTAAAATAAATATATGTCACCAGTGTTATTACATAACCCATTGATAGGTGGAACACCATGTAATGAATCCATTTATCTTCATTTTAATCCCCAATAACCAATAATGATGCTTTACGTCACAATACATCTCAATTTTTTTTGGATTTACTACCCAATAATACGCATGAGAATCATGTATGATCTCTTATCATATGTCTATAAAATACCAGACATGGCCATGAATGGAAGAGATCTAATATTTACCAATAAACTAACCAGGAATTGGATCCTCAACTAAAACATTGTCCCTTAGTTCTATGAAATTAAAATTCAAAATATGTATCATCTTATTTATATTCAGTATTGTAGAGGTCTAAGATAACAACATGAGTATAGGCTATCCATGATCGGCCTACACCTCCAAATTCATCTATGAAAAAAATTCATCAATATACATTCTCAACAAGGATGCTAACTATTTGAATCTGATTATTCTATCCGAGAGTTTCTTCCCTCGAATTTTATTTTCCAGGTGTGTAAGAAAGATAAATTTCAAAAGGATAAAAGTTTTTAAACCATATTTTCTATCGAATGTTAAAATCATGATGTTTGAATATATATTTAATGATTTTTTGTATTTGTAAATGTAAAAATCTTTACCAATAAATAATTCCTCTAATGATGCATGGAATGAACTAATGTTTCTAGATCAAGATCACACATTAGGTAATTGAAATAATGATGCCTCAACTATTGACCCCAATAAACTGTTACTCAATCTAATCACATCAAAATATCTCCCATCACAATGAGACAATTATCATAACAATCTTCGTAGTCTCTTCAATGATTAGGTTTAATCATGAGCAAAACTATGTTAATTAATCACATTAACTTTTGAAAGGATTTTTTTATAAGCACAAAAAAAAACATAACACTCTTCTTATTCAAACCGGTAAGGGGTGATAAAAGATGTGACAATTCCTGAACTAAATACCAATAAAATCAAGCTATAACATAGAAAATATTTATATCTAAGACATACAAGGGCTAATCCTAGAAAGCCATATCCCTCTAATTATATGGGAAAACTGAAACCCCTAATTTTTATATCATGTGTCCTTATAAGTGAAATTTATCAATCTATTAGTGGAATTATGTGATCCTATCATATAGTCTGTTCTCTATCACTGTATGAAACATGATGTTATTGTGTTTAGAATGATTGTGTCATGTTTAATGTAGAAAAATATATCATACAAAAAACCACTCAAAAAGAATCCATTTATGGGTGAAAAACCTATTCATCAATGAAAAAAAATCTAATGGTGTGTTATTGAGTTAAAATGATATTAAAAAATTATCATAAAATCACTACCTACTTTGAAAACTATTTTAGGTATATCCTAATTTCTAATAGGTTCCCAATGTTAGTCTAGAATCATACCAATATATTAAAAAACGTGATATCCTCAGAGATAATCATAGAGTTAATCTATAAAAGCTAATGGATACAAGTTATTAACCAATAAATTATTCAAACTTATGTAATAGATGCAAATCCTAAGGGTTTCATTCTCATTTTTGAAAAAAGGATCGGTGAACCCCATAGAGAAGAAATACGTCAGATAAAAGCATTGGCATATATGTCCCCTAATTGTATTCTATATTCCTGAATATTTGTAGATGTCATCATCTTAGTAGGAATAGATTCTAGTATCACTCATAAGACTAGATAAATAGTAAACTCTACCTCACTCATGGAAGGTAACCTATAAAATTAAGCTGATAGGATGTCCCTGAAAATGATTATTATTGGAATTTTTTCAATGTAATATGTCCCCTAATCATATAGAAAAATATTCGAAATATGTGAGAACACACCACCAATCCCAGGAATCTATAGTCTATCTCAACTTTCCTGTAAATCCTATTCACCTTTATAATAAAGATACTTCACACTGGTAGTGAAAACAATAGCAATCAATGATAAAAATGAACAATGGATCAGTAAGGTACTAACTAGTCCATCCTGATAATGATGTAAAAAGATGTAATATCAAGAAAAAACAATAGTATAAATGATACCCACCAATATAATGGGGAAAATTAACACATTGGACAACATTTTTTTATCACACTCCCAATGGATTTTCACGATCCATTACTCGACAAAAATAATCAATAACAAGGCCAAGGATTTCCATGAGATAGACACATATAAATTGATGTGATGTTCTTGTATAAAATTAAATATATTCTAATGTTGATGTTAATAAAATAATTATTTCAACTGTAGATGGGATAACACATTACTTTTAATTTTTAGGTGATGTTGTATATATCTAGCTACTCTTCCTATGTTAAAACCAGACTATCCCGAGTAGGTATACCAATTAGGAAGTAGATATAAGTAGTCTGGATTGTTTTTCTATGAGTACCTCCACTACATGATTTTATTATATTACTCCATATTCCATCCTAACATGGCTCTATTGATCCTACTCCAAGAGAGAGAGTCAATGTATACCCTCTCTTACTAACCACTGGGGGAATTGTTTCGTTTAAATCCTATAATGATGTCTTATCCTACCACATGTTAGACTCTACAATGGGTCCCTAAAACAGTAGGTATTTGGGTTTCCCAACATCCCATACTATTAATTGGATCTTTCATAACTATGTGTACACTCAGACTACTTCTAATCCCATGAGAATGAAAAAATTTACACTCCTATCCACCAAAAGTGTTTCCACCCTATTTAGGGACTGAGCAATCATACAACACTTCTACGAATTCCAATGGGTTATGTTATGAAATGAACATATAGTTAAATATTTCAGAAATAGTAATAAAATGATATAAATTCACCTGATAATGGATTTATTAGCAAATTCTATCCAAGAAATGCATTTCTCTTGTCAAGTTATCTCTAGTAAGAGTTAGTGAGAAACATTGTATATATCTATATTGAGATAAATTATATATAATAGGCATATTACCTTTCTTAAAATGCATATTAATTGTTGATAATTTGGATATTAATGTCTCTATAAATAATTAATAATAAAACCTTGACTGAAAATCCCACCATAATGTCACCCAATTCTGACATGCTGATTCTGGACATCCCACCAACACTTGGTAGATCAATAAAGAAAATATACTATTATATTAACCTCAACATGAGGGATATCCCTAGATATTTTATTTTGTATATGGGAGACTCTAGAAATTTCTCAGTATCCAGGGAGCCACCATTCCCCTAAAAGGTAGGTGGATTATATTGCTATAATTCTCACAAAATCATTTCTATATAAGGGGTATTTCGTAGAATTCCATACATGATTTTCAAGAACTATATGATAACCTCCCAAAATAGAGAATTATTTCCCAGATCATCTATAATTTTATTCTCATAATTTGTCACTATTGAAGGTATTATTTATTGTTTGGGACACACCACATCTGTGGCATGGTTTTCTCAACCCTCTTGGCTCACTACTCAAGGCATTCATCGTGGTATATTTCTTGAATTAAAAATACATGCCTGAAAACATGGTTTTATATCTAATTGTAACATCCAAAATTTAATCAGATAGGAACTGTTTCAATTTTGTTGTCTAAATCCTTAAAACTACCTCAGGCGCGCAGTTGCACACTCTACTGTGGGTCCCAAGAAGAAATTTAAATAATTTAATCTACTGCAGAGGGTTTATGAAAAATGATATATAGAACCTTTGTGTTTTGTTCGGTATGAAAATAATTTATTAGTAATTAACAATAAATAAAAGTAGATTTAAAGAAAATTTAAAAGAAAGAAATAATGGATAAAAATAAATATAGAATTAAAATAATAAGGTGGTTATGAAAAAAGTAAAAATAATTAAAATACGAGATTTACATTTTTTATTAATTTTATCCCTTTTCATTTCCATCCTTTTTATTCTATTTTATTTTTCATTTTATTCAACTTTTTTATTTTATTTTTCTATTATTTTTTATTTTATTTTTCTTTCTTTTATTCTTTCTATTTTTTCTCCTCTCTTCCTCTCTTCCTCTCCCTCGCGTCGCACCTCTCCTACTCCATAGTTGGTGCATGACGCTTATCACCCTTAGAAAGACTGTTGCACCTCTATTAGTTGTCCATTTTCTTTACCATTAGGTGTGTTTTAAACCTTAAAGAAAGGATAATGTTTCACATTTAGAATCACAAAATTTCGTTGAGTATCTTTTGCGTAATTCAACATAGAATGATTTTACCCTATTTTGGGGTTTTCCTAAAATCTTCCATCTTCATCCATTTTATGTAAAATCAATGCCTACCACGGATCATAGAATCATATGTGACCAAAAGGCAGGGTGTCTACTCGCATTCCATCTATTTAGTTGTGATTTTAAAAAATGAATGTTTGTGCCATTTGTTGGTGCCTACCGACTTTGTGTAATTTCACCCAATCATTTCAATTTAATAGTTTTGATTAATTTTGAAGACCTTTTATTCATAAAATAATTTTTTTAAATTTTTTCAATATGGTTTGACACCACTTTGGGCATGATGACATGATAGGTATAGATTTTTTTAGCCCTGGTATTTAATTTAATTAACTGTATGTGTTGTGCAACCTATTTTTGTTGTGTTTAATTTCAATAATTAATTAATATTAATTTTGAAACATGAATTTTGAATCATTGGAAGTTTCTTATGCTGAATTATTTTTTTATTTAAATCTTCATTTTTCATCTTGTGAAAATATGATATATTCCTTCATTATGTTTTTACGCTGCAATATTAAATTAATACCCCTTGTTGCACGAGTGTATCTACATTGATTTCATACTGCAATTACATATTCATGTTATGTCATATCTACTATTTTAAAATATTATTTAAATTTATGGTGGGGCAAGAAGGTGGGTCACGTATTAAGGTCTAGCTTAGACCCTCCATTCCTGACTGGTTACCATTACACGTCGGGGGGCGGTGTCTTTGGCTTTTTCTGACCAAGACATTCACAGGCTTTCTATTACTTATGAATGAAACCGGTTCAAAAAGAGCCCATTGATGATGAATCCATTGAATATATGGCTAAGTCATCCTCGAATGATGTTTAGCCACTTTTTGCGAGATTGGAATGGGCTCCTGGTAAATCCATGCCATGAGAGATACTTGGTCTTTCGAAAGGCTGCCTTGTATGGGCTCAGTGGTATTGGATAATATGAAGGATGTTCCATAGCGATACCTTAAGGATGGTCTCAGACTCTAAATCTTAATTGGAAACATAATAGTGATGCACTGATAGATTATATTAATGTCACTTTGGGACTTTTGATATTTTTAATATTTTTATGGTATTTTGAAGCAGAGCTAGTTGACACATGACATTGACCCCAAGTTAAAGCACAAGCAAAGGGGTATACCTATTCATTATTTTACCTTTATCTTCATAGATTTATATATATGTATATGTGAATTCTTCTTACAGGTACTTCATTCAGACTCCCAGCTTAGGCCGAAGCTGGTGATTCAGGAGGGGTGCCCTTGGAAACCCAATATGAGTTATTTACATCATTTTACATAATTAATTATCTACTTTTGTTATGTAATGGTACAATCCATTTTATTACTACACCAAATTGAAATTTATAGACATCGTGTGTGCCGACCTACTATGATTTTATCTCAAACCCAACTCGGGCATCATTGACACCAGAGTAGAATACAATATTTCATGTATTGACAAAGGGAAGCATGTTTCTTTTCCCTCCAAATAATTTTTTATTTTCATAGAATCCACATTAGGATAGTGGGAATCGACCAAATACACTATTCAGCAAGACATTCAAAATTCAAAAACCACAAATCATACAAATCAATGCAAAACCGAAAATCAGGTGAGCCGCCTGAGAATCCATAGCACTATCATGTCAACACCACCATCATAATCACAGCACTCTATTCTCCGGTACTTCTCCTTCCATTGCCATCATCAACTAAGGAAACCGTTGTGGGCATTTTATCCCTTCACTAGGGTAAAAAAAGGATCCCTAAATCATTCTCATCGCCGACCTTCATTCGGAAGACCGTCGAAGACCATCGACCCACCGTAAAAACATCATCATTTTTCTATCATCTCCAACCATCACAAAAAAAACATCCCCACCATCGTCTCTATGCCTTCTATGTCACTACACCAAAAACAATAAACAACAAAACTATATACACACTTCGAAGGAGAAAACCATTAAAGTCGTGCCTAGAGGACCAATAGCCATCAATGATTGATTGTTTCTTTCGGATTATGGTGGAGACCAGGAAAGAGGACCAAGCCTTTCTTGTGATATAGTTTTTCCGTTTACCATTTCTTTTTAGTTGATAGTATGATTGGGTTTCAATTTTCTGTACATTCAGTTGAGAAATACATCATATCATGCCATTGTTTTGTGAGATTCTGCACTAGATGATTATTCAATTGGAATATTCATATTTCTTCTACTGAAGATTATTCATTTAGATTATTCTAATATTAATTATTAATTGGTGTTTACTTATTCTGTGATAATACCTATTACCTATGAAGGAATAATCTCCCCCGCGAACATGAAAAAGGACCACGCTATTGTCGACAACCTTTGGAATTACGGGATATGTGCTTGAGGTTATGTGTCCAAAATAGCTCGGTTCACAAATCAAGTGGATCCTAGGATGTGGACGCTACAAATTGGTATCATATGGGTTTTTCCTTTTGTATTACTATTTGGGTAAGATAGGAGGCTAGGATATATGTCTTGGGAATGTAACTTATTCTTGTATGTAGCTAACCCATGTACCGGGGAAACCCAAATTCCTTTGTTGGGATTGTAGTTATTGATTATGCTGGTTGTTGTTGGTATGATTTCACCATTGAGTGAATTAATTGGTTTTGATTGTTATTTGTGTTTTTATTGTCAAGATAATGGTTTTTAACCATTGTATCTCAATGATATGATGGAAATGCAATACATGCATCATATTATACAACACAGGATTAAAATTCCCTGCATATTTCCATGTTTTATCTACATTCAGCATGCATTTTACTATTCTCATGTGATTGTTTTTGTGCCTGGTGGTAAATATATTGGAATTTTGATTTTTAAATAAAAACTTGTTATAGTCTATTAGATGTTAACCTAACATAACCAGGAAAAGGACTGTAGATATTGTTTTGTAATTATTTTATGTTGTCTCTCCCATATCAAGGCATGGATCTTGAAGCGGGTTATCTGTTATGAAGTGCTCAAAGAAAGGCTATATACCTAACCTTTTTTTATCCATACATGTTTTCCTCATCTTATTTACCTTTTTTCTGAAGGATTTTGTTTGGATTTTGTTGAGCAATGCCTCTACGACATCTTCGTGACATGCCGTAGGAGAGTTGAAATGAGAACATTCTAGAGACGGTTGGTCCAGAACCACTAGTGGTACCTATTGTAGTGCCTCCTATGATACAACCTCCTACTGACCTTCTATGGGAATCTGAAATTCATTTCAGGGATAGTATCCTCGGGTTTTTTCAGTTAGTCCATAGTATTCTAAGACCTACCTGGTCTATGGAAGACCTCACACGAGACTTTCTACAGTAGTACCCTCCCACCTTCTCGGGGAGTGGTGGCACTCATGAAGTTGTTTCATGGATAGAATACATAAGGTATATCTTCAACCACCTCAAGATGCTTATAGTAAAAAGTTCCAAGCATGATGTCTACATTCTTCGTGACTATGCCTTACACTAGTGGGAAGTTGTTTCTCAGGCTGAGCAGACCAGTGACATGGTTTGGGATAACATCCAAGCAGCTTTCTATGATTAGTTTTTTTTTTCTCTCAGACTCTTAGATATGATCATGAACGGGAATTCCTACATATTCAGCAGGGTTCTATGACTATATTAGAGTATTATACTTGTTTCAAATAGCTTTAGTGTTTCCCCCTTCTCTGACTGGTGAGACACAGGCTACTATGAGCCATTTTTATGACAGAATTGAGTGCACTATCTTCTCGTAGTTGATCATTTTCCATTTAACCATTGTCATAGAGATCAAAAACCAGGCTCTAATTTCATAGCAAAGTGTTAGGGAAGCTCAACTAGTGACCCCTTTTGGTTCTGTTCTGTGATAGGGTGACAAATCTTCAGGTAGTATGAAACGATGTTTTGAAAGTTCATGTAGAGGAAAACCTAGTAAAACATCACATTTAGAGGGATCATTAACATGTCATTAGTTTCTTAGAGATGGTCAAAAGAATTCATTGGGACTGATAGACCCAAAGGATTGCAAAAATTTTGGCAAGATGGGTCACCTTCAGCATTTCTGCCATTCCTTATCTTCAACATCCAGTGTCATAGGATCCGCACCTTCACCTCCGTCAGGTATGGGATCTATGAATCCACAATAGGATGGAAGTTATTTTTTTACCATCCGATCAAGCTGTGGTAATGGTGGAGGTCATGGTTAATGAAATAATGTTCTAGATTATAAGCATCAGCAGAGTGGACATACTCATGCCAACTAGGAAGCATCTTATGGATGTGGTTCACATCTCATGTACATGGTGAAATCATCACCAAAGTAGTAGATTACATTCCCATCTATGGTTATAGGTACTATTCTAGTATCTAATACTTTATTTTCTTATCCTTTTGATATTGGTTAATCGAAATCATTTTTATCTATAGCTGTTGTTGAAATTATTTGTTTATTAAATTGAATACCATTACGGCATCAGGTCTCTCTACACTCCGTTAGGATTCAGGACACATGGAATATGATCGTGCCAAGAGTTCCCCATGATATATGTGGGTACTATTTAATTTGAAATTTATATACCCTCAATATTTCTGTCATAAAATTAATTCTTATTATAATGTATATTTCTTATTATCATGCTCAATTTGATTGATATCACCGTATGTTGTCCTTTACATCCCATGAAGGTGAAACATATCTACACAAAAAAGAATGGTATATATAGGTAGATTGAGCAAATCCTAAATATGCAGGGTTGGGAAGATTGATAGCTTAGTTGGCAAGCTGCTTCATGAGAGATTAGGGAACACAGTTGGTTGAATTCCCTCCAGGGGTGGATCTTTTTTGGTATGACTTCTCAAATGATTTATATGGATTACCTCCTATGAGGGGTGTTTAGTTTGCTATCTAGCTCATTCTAGGCGTGGAAACGATGTCCATTCATCCTAATACGATGGAACCAACAGAGATAAAAGAACTCAAAAAGTACTATGAAGACCTTGAGGTGAAGGGTTTATTTTGACCTATCAAATCGTCGTGGGTTCACCTATTCTTTTCTCAAAAAATGCAGATGGTACCCTTAGGTCATGCGTGGTTTATCGTCAACCCAACCAGATCATGATAAATAATCGATATCTATCACACTCAATAGATTATCTCTTCGAACAGTTTTAGGGAGAAATTGTTTTCTCCATGATTGATTTAAGGTTGGGATATCACCAGGTGAGTGTACGACCATCTGACATACCTCGTAAAACATTCCAATGTAGGTATGGCTTGTACGAGTATCTGGTTATGCCGTTCATCCCCATGAATTCACTGACAGTCTTCAAGGCTATGATAAACTTGGGTCTTCACCTGTATCATGATTCTATTATGGTAGTCTTCGTAGATGACATCTTAGTGTATTTGTGTTCTAGACATGAACATGAAACCCATATTGATATCATGCTTAGTACACTGAAAGAGAACCTGTTATATGATAATATGAACAAATGGAACTTATAGATTGATAAAGCTCACTTCATAGGTCATATTTTATCTGATGTAGGATTATTAGTTGACCCAGAAATGGTGAGCATCATAGTTTCGTGGGAGCATCCCAAGACTGTCTTCAACATCTTCATTTTCATGTAACATGCTGGATATTAAAAGCATTTCATCCAGGAATTCACCCGCTAAGCAGTGCCTCTTATGGCCTTGACCAAGAAAGGTGTATAGTTTATCTAGACATATGTATGTGAAATGTATTTTCAGGAGTTTAAGGTAAGACCCACCTCAGCTCTGATCCCGATTCTTCCGAAACAAGGTAAAATCTATACAATTTATTTTGAAGCTTTCAGAATCGGATTGGATGTAGTTTTGGTACAAGGTGATCAAGTCATGGCTTATAAGTCATTCCAGATGAGACCTAACAATCGAAACTATCTAACACATGACTTTGAGTTTGCAGTAGTGGTTCATGATCTACGTTGTGGGAGACACTACTTATTGGGGGAATGATTTGTTTACAACATGGATCATAAAATATTAACATATATCTCCACTCTACGAGACTTGAACCTAAGGTAGTAAATGTTGGTCAAATACTTGTAGTCATTCGACATTGTGATTTCTTATACCCATTGAAGGGGAAATATCGTAGAAGATGCTTTAAGCCGCAAGTCATAGACAGAAGCTGTGCAGGTAGCATGTAATGAGTGGAAGATGATGGCTTTGTTTTCAGAGATGAATCTAGATGTTCCGAAACAGCACATTCAATCAGTTCTACTAGATCTTATAGTTATGTCTTATATTATAGAGCATGTTTTCAGGAAACGACAGACTGTTCTTAAGGGGATGGTTTTGAGGTAAAGTGTTACATGAGAGAACCCACTTCCTGGTTGGGTTGTTGATGACAGTGAAACTCTCCTTTACTATGGCTGTGTATGGGTACCTTTGGGTATACAAGAAAAGCTGATGAAGGAATATCACACGTCTATTTGGGATGTTCATCCTTTGTTGACCAAGATGTACAAAGGCTTGTGTCAACAGTACTGGTTTCCTAGTATCAAAAAGAAGATAGCGGGTGTCATCACTCGGTGCTACACCTACCAAAAAGTGAAGGCAGAGCACCAGTGACCTGCTGAAAGCCTATAGACATTATCTATTTTTCAATGGAAATGGAATGACATCACCATGGATTTTGTAATAGAATTTCGAATATCTCCTTGAGGCAGCGATGCAGTATGGGTTATTTTCGATAGGATAAACAAGGTTGTTCACTTCTTACCTATCTAGGAGACCTTTACAATTGATGAGTTTGGAATGATGTATATTGGAGAGATTTTTCGACTTCATGGCATACATGGTTCTATTGTCTCGGAATGAGATCGACATTTTATTTCACGGTTCTGGAAATGGTTGAAAAAGGCGATGGGTTCACAGGTAAATCTGAGTACTTCATACCAACCTCAGATCGATGGACAGTCTGAAAAACTATAATATTGTTAAAGGATATGTTATGGGCATGTATCCATAATTTTGGGGGTTTCTGGGAGAAGCATATAACTATTTTTGAGATTAACTATAATAACATCTTCCATTCAATAATTCAAATGGCTCTGTATGATGGCCTCTATGGTAGACTGTGTCGTTGAACTTTATGCCAGCTTGAAGTAAGTGGGGAATATTTTTTGGGTCCTCATATCATTTAGGAGACTTCTGATCAATTTAAACTAATTCAAATGTGTATGACTACAGCTCAGTACAGACCGAAGTCCTATACCGATCATCACCGAATAACTCTGGAGTTCGAGGTGGGATGTCCAATCATTCTGTATGATTCTATGAGGTTGGGTCACAGGTGGATCAGGAGACAGAGAATGTTATCACTGATATATTTTTGGAAATTCAAGATTGTTGAGAAAGTTTGACTAGTAGCCTATCAGTTATTGATACCTAAGAGGAACCATTCCATGGATATCATTTTCCATGTATCTCAGCTCTGAAAATATCATCAAGACATGTCTCATTATTTTTACCCTGATGACATCGAGCTTGAGGAAGATGCATCCTTTGTAAACCATCTGATTCGTATCATAGACTATAGCATGAAATTCCATCAAGGTAGGTCAGTCCCTTTAGTTCAGGTGTTATAGAAACACATACATGTTCAGGATGAGACTTGGGAGCGAGAGATGGATGTCCATGTGCAGTGGCCGGATCTTTTCTATAACGATGTCCAACTACCCTCAAAAGGGAAACATGAGGATGAGTTGTATTAAGGAGGGGAGGTAGTAACATCCCATCTTTAATCAGCAATCCACCATTTAAATTTTTTGTTTCTAATTCATTAAAGAGACCTGGGGTGCACGCCAGTGCACCCCGCTACGGGTCCCACGATACTATTTAAATAATTTAATTAACTGTAGAGATTTGATGAAATATTCTACATCACACCGTAGCACAGTGTTCAAGATTAGAATAATTAATTTAGAATTTAATATAAATAATAAGTGATTGAATTGAAATTTAAATTAAATAAAGTAGGGATAAAATGAAATTTAGAAATAATATAGAAATGGTGTTACGGAAAAAGTAAAAATAATTAAAATGGGAGATTTTTATTTTTATCCTTTTTATTTTCCACCTTTTTTTATTTTTTATTTTTTATTTTATTTTCCTTTTTTACTTTTATTGTTATCTTATTTTTTTCATTTCTTTTTATTTCTTTTCTTCTTTCTTTTTTTCACCGCTCTTCCTCTCCTCCTCTCCCTCACGCCACACCTCTTCCTCACCCAAGGTGTCACACCATCCTAATCCCCCTTCTGAATACTGTCATGCCACATTTGATTATAAGTTTTATTCACTTTAAAGTGCCCTATAAAAATTAAGGATATGTTAAACTTGAGCATTTGGAATGGATGGATTTTGTTGAGTATCTATTGCGTAGTTCGTTGCGGAAGGATCTAACCCTATTTTGGGGTTTTTATAAAATCTTTTGTTTTCTTCTGTTTTATGTCAAATAAAACCATACCATGGATCATATAATCATCTGTGACCATAATTTAGGGTGTCTTCTCGTTTTCACTATGTTTTGTTTCGATTTATAAAAAGGAACGTTTGTGTCGTTCGTCGGTGCCTACCGACTTTCTGAAATTTCACCCAATAATTTCAAATAAATTGTTCTTCTTAATTGTTACAACCCTTTTATTCATAAAATAAATTTTTTAAACAGTTTCAATGTGGATGGAAACCCTTTTGGGCATGCCGATGTGACTAGTATAATTTTTTTAGCTCAATTATTTAATTTAATTATCTTCATGTGTTGTGAATCCTATTTTGGTTATGTTTAATTTAAATAAATAATTTAGATTAGTCATGAAGCTTGAATTGTTGGATCTTTGGTAGTTGTGTGTGATGAATAATTTATTTATTTAATAATGCATACATATACTTATGCTAATATGGTATCTTTCCTTATTATGTTTTTATGCTACAACATTAAATTAATACCTTGTGTTGCACGGGTGTATCTTCTTAGATTTCAAACAACAATTACATATCCATGCTATGTCATATATGATGCTCTAAAATTTTAATTAAATTTAGGGTAGGGAATGAAGGTGGGTCACGTATTAAGGGTCATGATTAGACCCTCCGTTCCTAACTGGCTACCACTATGCATCGGGTGGTGGTGTCTTTGGCTTTTCCAGACCGATACTTCCCCAAGATTTCTAATACTTTTGAATTACACTTGTTCCAAAAGGGCCCATAGAGGATGGATCCATTGGAAATGTGGTTATTCCAGCCTCAGATGATGCTTGACCCATTTAACCAATATCGTAACGGAGTCATGTTAAAGCCATGCCTCGAGTGATACTTGGTCATGAGAAATATTGCCTTGGACGGGATGAGTGGTATTGGATAATTTGAAGGATGTTCTGTAGAGATAACTTATGGATAAGCTTAGACTCCAACTCTAAACTTAAACCTTAATAATAATGTGTTAAAGTTTTATATTAATGTCTCTTTGAGTACCTTATGATTTTTTATTTTTTTTCAAGTATATTGAACTACACTTGGTGGACCCATGACTTAGACCCCATGTTAAATCACAAGCATGGGGGTATACCTCTTCATATTGTACCTTTCTTTTCTAGTATATATATATATGTATTTTCATTTTCTTACAACTACTTCCTTCAGACACCCAACTTAGGCCGAAGCATGTGATTAGGGACGGGTGCCATTGGGAACCTAGTCTGAGTAATTTACATCATTGCTCTTAAATAATTATCTGCATTATTTATATAAGGGGACACTGCATTTTATTACTGAATGAAATGGAATGGTTTAGAAACCATGGGTGTGAACCTACTGGGATTTTATCTCACACCCTGCTCGGGCATCATTGACACCTGAGTAGATTACATGTTTGTAGGTATTGAAAAATAGAAGCATAAATCTTCCGATGCTTGATTGTTTCTTACTGCTTGTGGTGGAGACCGGTGTTGAGGACCAAGCATTGCTGGCAATGTAGTTGTTTCATTGAATCTTTTCTTTTTAGTTCATTGTATTCTTGGGTTTTGGTTTTACCTACTTTCAGTTTAGACATACATCATAGCATGGCATTGTTTGGTGATCTTCCGCACTTGATTATTATTCAGTTGGATTATTCATATTGCTTCTACTACAATTTATTAATTTATATGATTCCCCTATTTATTATTAAATGATGTTTACTTATTCTGTGATAATACCTATTACATATGGGGGCATAGTCTCCCCCACGGACATGAAAAATTCCCACGCTGTTAGTCAGTATCCTCTAGCATTCAATGATATGCGATTGAGGTTATGTGGCCAACCTGGCTCGGGGTACCCTTTAGGTGGATCCTGGGAAGGGGTCACTACACTAATATTTGTTGATAATAGAAACCAATAGGTAGAAGCCTTCATATATATATGATATATTACCCATAACATCATGTTATTAAATCTTGGTCTTGTTGAGAAAGAGGATTATATACGGTATTAAGAGATACTCCCACTACCCACTATAAAGATTAGGGTTTGTTTAATTCTTCAATATTGTATAATAGGTTCCAAAATATAGAGTTTAAATTGAATGATATAGATGAATGAACCCTTTATGTTGTAATAATCATCCCCATTTAATGAATACCTTTTAATATATGAATTTTAGGTCAAAAATTATCTATATATTTCATAATTTAATTATATGTTTTTTATTTCCATATTATATATCCCTGTACATTATAAGTCATAATCGGTACATCATGTTTCTACAACCATACTTTTCCAATGGTTTAATTATATGGATCATTACTCATAATTTATAGAGTTCCATAAACCATATAAATTATATTTTGTATCAATTTAAATTTTATATACAAGGTTTCATCACCTGACACAAATGTTAAATGGATCAAACAGGTTATATTTGGTTTGTTATGGTGTCACCAAAATGATACGGGGGAATTAAACATTAATGTTGATTTGGACACTTTAACTAGAAAACTAAGTACTTCATTAATCCTATAAAAATGTTATTAAATTTAAAAATATAGTATTCAGGGAACTGTAACATTGTATAGGTGGTTCACACAATTAGTAAACATGTCATGGAATATGATTGATATATAAATCCTCATGTTTCTTTCATAGTGGAATATGTAATACATCTTTCCATACCGGGATAAGGGTAATTACAAATTCATAACAATGATAAACACCACAAGTCTTGTGCATCACCCAATAGTAAATTTAGTAATATTGAAATAGTAAAGAACCCGAATAGAATGTCCTACCAGTAGAATCATTGCTATCCCCAATACATGGTATAACAACATCATGGAACATGTCCATCACCGAAATATGAAATATTTATTGTATCTTTTCTACCAGTCTGAAAAAACAAGATAAAGTAAAAGAAGTATTTGATACCACTTTGTGACATCCTGAGCCCAGTTTACTCATTAGTAAAATAACCCATTTCTGCACATTTCCTCAAGTGTTCTTACATGAACTCTTAAGGCTCCCGACAAGAAATGTGGGTCAATAATGGTATGTATTAAAGATAATAACCATAATTGTATAGTAGAAAATAATGGATATATATAAATAAAACAACATTAGAATTAATATAACAATTTGCAATAGATGTATGTATTCCAGATAAATGTAATCAACAAAATCAATATCATGTATCACATAAAGAATTATGATGTCATGATGCTATACAAAAATAGGGATCATGTGATATTTGATATAAGGAATATATTACAACTATAGCTATAAAAAATGGTCAATAATTTTAAAATTTAAACTCCAACAATGTCGAGATTACTAGATCCACCCATTTCTCCCTTACTTCATCATATTTCCCACTTTTAGGAATATACGATTACCCCATTTCATTTATAACAATATGAATCCATTAAATATATATATATACCAATAAACATCTAGCATATGGTGTGATTAAATGTTAGTAGGCAATAACCAATAGTTTTTATAACTAATCTACTCAATGTATATATAATGAAATAGTGTGAAGTTAATAATAATAATGTAATAAATGAACTAAAAAACCACATTGTCTTGTGTTCATCGTAGGAATCTCATTTAATACTATATACCTTAGACTATTATGAATTCTACCAACACATTAATTATTATAGTAACTAATAAGGTTCACTATGAACTTAAAATAAATAAATTAACAAATAATTTCATGTCCTTATGTTTTGAATTGATAATAAGGTATGTTATATCCATTAATTCAGATTAAATAGGATAGTGCGTCATGTAAATTTATATTGACCATCTCTATAGAATATCATGACAATTAATTACAAATAATTACTATGGATTTTCATGTGAACTTATTTGGAGTAAGTAATATGGAACATCAGGCCCATTATTTATATATAAGAAATGTAGAACGTCATGTCTATTAATGAAGTTAGGAATGAATCAAAAGTTCACCATTTCTATTTCAATGTCCATTCACATTATCAATTAAATTTATTATTTATTTCATATAGTTGATGGGTAGAAAAATTTGACTACTAAAATATACATTCTTCTACATCAATCTTCAAGCATTAAGTGACATGGAATTTCCATTAAACTTTTTATTTCAACCCTTTATAAATGATCATGTTGATCATGTCTATGTCTACTCCAAAAAAATGACAGTTAAATTAATAACATTTCTAAGGCCAAAACCTAGACAACGACATCTTAATAATGTTTGGTTCATAAGGGAAAAAATAAGTCATCGAGGAACAAAATTGATTCCACTGAAAAAGGATGGTTTGCGTTGAGGTTATCAATCTATAACAAATTTTACAAGGTCACATAACCATTCAATTTAAGGTAAAAGTGATGAATTTACGATATTAGATATATCTAGGAGTAATTCTTTATAGGTATAAAATGTTTAAAAATGAAGAGAATATATAAACACCTAAAAAATTAGGAATCTGGTTTATAAAACATACGATAGGTGGTTAGAAGATTCATCATCCATTATAAACCTTTATTTTGGGATCTGATTTGTGAAAATGGAAAATAGAAAAACACCATGAAATAGGGAATATTAGATAACATGAAGTTAACATTCAATTTAGTGAGTGAAGTTGAGAAAAAGGAAGCGGAATCACATAATTACTATTGGATAATCAACATGATGAAAAAATGGTTGATTTTGTAATTATATAAAGAATGGATATCAAAGCCTTGAAGGAGTGGAAGGGGGGAGATCGACCAGATGCTGTGTGTGACAAATTTTGGGGGGGGGGGGTTGTGGGAGTAATAAATAAGGTTAATATAATATAGGGGAAATGTAATTTAACCCCTTTTGTTTAATTTATATGGAATTTATATTGTTTGCAGGTAATTTACACCATATATTACAATTTCACGAGGTCCTACATAACTGTGATTCCCTTATATGAACTCCAAATTCGTCTTCATAGGTATCCCCAAATATCCAAAGAACCCATTACTATGGTCTAAATAAAACAATTAAAGCTGATAAAAAAAGAAAAACATAACTAGGGAAAGAAAATATATTATAAAAATTATAAAAAATATTATAATTTCCCATGATTTAAATTAATTTTTGAGTTAATTTTCAATGAAAATTTGATAAAAATGAAATTTTTTATCATGTCACTTCTCAATAGGTTAATTAAAAATAGAAACTTCAACAATGGGTGTTTTGTAGTATATTCTTTGGTTCTTGAGGATTATATTTTGTTGTAGCTACCAGGGTAAACATTGCCAATGATTTACATAACAAACAGTCACAAAATTTATCATTCATGGTAGGTACATAATATTTTTAGGATTATAATGATTTATTTGATGGTATATTTGATTTTTTATAAACAAATTATATCAAATAACTGAATCTAGTTCCTTACATTCTTTATGGATCCACTTGGAGGTGGTGGGGAATGATGGTAGTATCTATGATGCATAAGGGTGTGACATGGTATTTTATAGACTTATTTTTTCATGAATTTATTTAAAATAAATTATATTTCATTCATTATGTTCATTACATTCCACATAGGGTAGCTTGTGTTACACATGACACTCAATTTTAACAAATTCATTATATGTTATGGATATAGTTATTTAAACACGACTGTTATATCATATTCATAAAAATTATAGATAATAATAGCAATAATGATTATTTAAATATGTACTCTAATGTATTCACATAAATGTAAAATATTTTTAAAAACTAATAACTTTTTATAAACACTTTATATGTTTCAAAAATACTATTTTACAAAAACGTTATTTATTTATTTTTTTGAAGATTAAGAAAAAAAATATTCCATAAATTTAGTGAAAATTATTCAAGAAAAATAATTCATTTTTTAATGAAACCATGTCAATGTTACGTTAGGTTGAATCATTTGGATTTTTTTGGGAAGATTCATTTTTAATGAATAAAAAAACTAAATTTTATTTGAAAAATAATTTTTGAATCGTTTATTTATAATGTTAAAATATATTTTTATTTTGTTTTAACGTATAATTAGATAAATTATATATACATTAATACAATATATATTATTATAATATATTTCATAGTATCATTTGATAAAAAAATTTTAAACATTTGATTATTTTCTATACAGAAAACTTCATTCTTATCCTATAAATAGGATTAATTAAATATTGTTCTCCTAGAATCATTTTTGGATGGAATGCCATCATAGGATGGAAGGCCATCATAGGACGAAATTTGGTGAAAAACTAAGGAGAATACCTGAAGAGGTGGAAAAGTTCCCAATAAACATTTTTATTTTTCTCCTCCACATCCTTCAATTATGGATATAAAATTATGATATATTAAACTTTTAATTTTCTATATAATGAGATTTATTTATTTTAAGGGCACGACCTGCAACCATATATACTTTAATAAAATTCATTATGAAATCATTATTTGTGTGTACGGAGGGCATCTACCTCGCAAACCAATGTCATTCGTTTATTCCACTACCAACTCTTAAGGTTGGATGTAATGATTGATTTATTATTTATATATGTTATTATTTTATTGATATAATTATGGAATCATTATGTTACACATACATACATATTCTTAATATTGTGGGAATACCGTAATTTCACTCATGTTTACGGTGGACTACCACCTCAAGAATAAATGTGATTCATTTAAACATTACATTAAATATACTATATATGTTTTTATTATAATTATTTGATATATTAGAAATCTTGACGTCTCTTTGAATAGTCAATTTCATTTTCTGTCTGTAAATTTTATATATTACTCTAAATAAATATATTATAAATATATGTTATAATTATATCGTGGTTAACATTCTTGTGATTATGATATTATGATCAATGTAATAAGGGAAAATATTAAAAACAAAAACATATACAAAAATCTGTGTGGTAATTAGATGAAACATTTATTTAATAGGGAATTGTTAATAAATGGGTAATAAATGTTCATAATAAAATAATGTATTGTATGATATATATATATATATATATATATTGTTTTGTAATAGATACATAATAAACTACTATTTATAAAATAGGATGATTTAATGTGTTTGAAAAAATTGAAGACGTATGGTAAGGGATGTTTGTCCTGAATTTTCTTATATGAGCCATAATTTATATTATGAACATATATTCTATCATGAGGAATATATACAACCCCTTTACATCTAAAATATTTATTTATTTATCTTCATTATATTTTAAGATCCATTTTATGTAAGTACTTTATAGTTTTTTATGACTCAATGATGCCATATTGGTAATGATTTTATGGTATAGTCTTATCTTTTATCAATTATGTTTATGAATATGTTTCAGATGATGAAATCTTATGATCCAAGTATCACCCCAAAGATTATAAAAGAGTAACTTTTATTGGATAGAATATATCCTCTAGATAATTTATTGTATAATTTATATTTTCAATATATCATATAGATTGCAATGGGAGAAACACATATTTAGCTTGCATCACACAAAAAAACAACTTTCATTGTTGACTTGCGTTACACTCAAAGATGAGTTTTACCGAAAAACCATATATTATTAAAATATTTTTAATTAATATTGTATAACATTTAAATTAATATTGATTTTATGAATATTATTTAAAACTAATAAAATTATATCTTTTTATAAAACTATAAGATATATTCATTGGTTACCAATTATTTAGAATCAAAAATATAAACCAATTGAATATAGAAAAATTATTTTATATTCATAGATGAATTTATAATAATAAATTAAATTATTTAATATTAATTAATGAAATTAATAAAAAAACTTTTATATTATTTACAATGAAATATTTTTTATATTTATCCAAAAAATTTGATTGGCATAAGATAAGAAAAAACCTAATGTTAACCATAAAAACTTATATATTTCTAATGACAGTTTAAACAAATTTTAATTTAGAACCTATTTTGAATCAAAATTTGGAAACTTTTATTAATTTTATATGTGAAAATAAACTTCATTTTTGAAATACGAATGGTAAAATTATCATTGGGTCAATTTTTGGTATTTATTATGAGTTTTTTGAATGAATTGTGAAATAATCTCCCTTTTAATTCTAAACATATTTTTCATCTAATATTATTATAATAATAAGTTATATTTTAAACTGGGTTTAAGGAATATTTAGATAAATTTACTATCATGTAATACAATATTGGAAATTGAAATCAATTTTTCATTGATATTTTATATGAACACACCTCAAACCTTTGAACATTTTTACTTTAAAACCATGTATTGTTTTTCTATCTCCATGATTAAATTTAAATTAATTTCTAAAAAATAATTTATTTGAATTTGGAAAACTGGATTTTATATTTGGAATCATAATGTTTTATTATGTCTAATAAGATCAACATATTATTTTCCCAAATTATTAGCGAATATAAGTAAAATTGATTATAGAAATTATGAGGGAAATCAGCATAACATGGTATCTGGGGAGGGTGCATCTGTAGTTCAAATACTAGCAAATTCATGCCTATAAAAGTGTTTTTGTTCCAGTGCGGCTCGGTCCCCCTCAGCGGTGACTCTCCAGGGTGTGGAGTTGGACCATTCAGTCCTAGGTGACAATTGTTCGACTTCATGTTCCTTGGTTCATCTTCTGATGGGTTCTATGGTTACAGTGGTCGTAGGTGTGTGTAGCATGGTGGGGTTTGTCTAGGAGATGCCCATGATAGAGAATGATTGTGAATGGTTGGTTTTTAGCTGAATTTTATTGCATATAACATGCCCGAGAGGTGGAATCAGAGCTCATGTATCATATTTGTAGAGATTTTCGGATTTATTTGTTTGAGAGGGTATGTCATTGTCCATCGGACCGGGCCTGTGATTTGACACATGACACTTTATTGCTATCATTTCATGAAAAGGTGGAGGAGTTTTTAAAAATAAAATGCAAGGATGGGGATACTCCATGTTATTATTCTGATTTTTCTCTCTATAACCATCAGTTCATGTAATATCTAATGTCCTTGAAGTCCGGGTTCCCCCCTTATTCCCTTAAAAGGGGGTTTATCATCTTATAATAAAAAATTTTGAAGGCCTTCAGGCCGTTGGATGGAAAATGAACAATATATAATCAATTAAATTCCTTAATAATATCAAAAATTCAATCTCCGTACCATTGGAGCCTAAATTTTGGCAGTAAGCCGAGCAAGTAAGTCTTTTGGTATAAATCAAAAGGAGTTACCCTAAAATGACGTTACATTATTTAATGATCTCATTTATTTTATTTCCTTCTCAAACCATAGAATTAATATTATTTCATTACAATATAATAGAATTAGTTTCTTAAATATTATTAGATGTTGTTATTATTATACTCATACCTAAAATTTCGATCACATTGAAAAATTCTATTACAAAATCATCATTTGTGTGTACTTTTGAGTATGAACTCATGAACTAATGTATTTCATTCATCAATTTATCACATTTAATAGATGGTATGATGATGAATTGATAGTATTAGATATGATATATATATATTATTTATAATATCTTTATGATTCATTAATTTTTATATAACACTGACCTTTTTTATTTCCATTTTTTTGGAATATGATATAATCATTTGTGGATGTGTGGACTATCGCCTCCTCAAAGTGATGTGTTTTATTCACACAATAAATGGAATGTATAAAGGATTATTTTAATTAAAATATTTTATATCGATGATATACTTATTATAATGTAAATATAACATACATATCTTCTATTTAAATTTCATTCTTTTGAATACGACAAGGAAATGAAAGTAGTGTTCGTGGGCATGTATGGTCTTCCATCTCCATGGACGGTGCATTTCATTTCTTATATCCATACATTATGTACTCTTTTTAATACATGTATACAGAATATATATTATATTTTAATCATTTTTTTCTTCCTGGAGATGATGAAATCGTGGTTGATGTAAGATGAACTAAAATAATAATTCATAAGATACATGAAAAACATGACAATTAACACTCAAAATAGTGAAAATAAAGAATGATTGATTACTAACAGGTAATAAGATATCTTAAGAATATAATATATAATATATAAATATAATTATATATCTTAAATATGTTTGTAATATATTTAAAACCCCTATACATGAGGTTAAATGGTGTTCACCCAAAAAGGAAATACCAGGTAAGGGAATATGGTCTCAATTTTCATCCTGTAAGGCATACACCATTCTAACCACTTATTTTGGGTGGTATGTGTAAAAGAAATTCTATAATATTATAAAATGGGTTATTTTATATTCATGGTATGTTGGTTTTCAATATGATTTATTTCTTATATGTGTATTTGAATAAAATGTCATCATGTGTTAAATAATTTCATAAAGCAATTTCCTTTCATTGGGGTATATTTCATCATCGCTATCATTAATATTCTAATATTATGTGTCTAATCACTTCTTAATAAATATAGTATTATTTAAACATGTATTATGTGGATTAATATTTGACACATGTAATAAATTCATTTATTTATTCCCACATCAATGTTATTATTTATTCAAGGGTTTATTATTCATTATCAATTTTTTGAGACTATTCAAACATGAAATTATATTATTGGATATAATTAGAATTAATTTTAATAAAACAATTCATTTTTTCCCATCTAGTTAATCATGGCCATTTCCATTTAATATCACAATTTTTCTACTCTATGGTACTCAATATGTTATAAAAATATTTTTTAATAAATATCGACTAAACTTCACTCTTTAGCTGTAAAACCAATTTTCTTATAAGATACATTATATATTATAATGCTTTATAAAATATTTTTAACATCTTGAAAATGATTTATTGAAGACAATTTACCTATATTCTATATTATAATAGTTCAAAATGAAATATTATTATCTCTTTCTGAATAATGAATATTTATATGATTATTCCTATAAAAAAAGAATTTGTTTTTCCATGTATGACATGTATAGATTTACCTACAATAATTTCATCAAATATTCCATTTAATGATTACAATTTCACTTTTTTTAATAAAACGTTTTCAAATGATAATTTGTAATAAAACTTGTTTTAAATTATTTTCCAAAAAAGGATATTTTCACCATAAATGTTTTTAAATGATATTTTTATATATTTATACTCATAAAATAAAAGAAAAATTATTTTTACATCACTTTGGATATGATATATTGATACCATATTTATTTTTATGCTGGATGGTTTCTGATTCATTTTACCAAGGGTGGTATTGAAATTCAATACCTTTATTTCTTTGATAGTCCCCTTCAAATAATAAATTTACTTTGATCATTAGGCGTTGAATTTACCCTATTTGTCCACATCACTTATAATGGATATATTTATTTCATATACCATATATCACCTTTACATAAGGTTATTACAATGATAGTTATATAATTTTCTGTGGAAATAATGATAAATTTGTATCCATTATTAAATAAATATATTTTATAAGGAATATTGTATATTAATTAAATTTATTATTTAACTAAATTAAGAAATATTTGGACATCCACTATATGGGTTGGGGATAGGTTATTTTAAGCCATTTAAGTTTGGGAATTATTAATATAAGACCTACGTGTTGGGGACCATTTAATGTAATCCCCTAAATTCATCAGTAGTCTCATGAGACTAAATATTTTGGCGAAAAACACGTCAATATTGTTTCTATGTAGAATAGGTGAGTTTTATCCAACAAGTTTAAACTATATGGGGAATTTATCATTACAGTTAAGGTATAATTTTCTAGGGAAACATGATATCGATTAACATTAAATTGTCTTCATTTTGATGTAGTATTTATTATCAATGAGATTTTCACTATGTGGAAATCTATAAAAAAATTCATTTTCAGTTTATAGATTTAAAGGGACTGTGATTACAGTTATTTACCTTTCAATAATTTTTATGCACTTCCTTATTTGTTTATTAATTACTTTGAATGTGTGTTCAGATATTACCTACCAATAATTATTATGATAATTGATTCATCGTTTATTCCACTCGACATAATGTTAAAGATTTTTTGATCTCACCCTTATTATATTTACCTTACCTATAATTCCATATAGTTTTATATGAAATATATTCAAGGTTATACGAGATGGAATGAAGTTAACCGAAAATTGAAAAATATGTTATCTTTTAATTTGAGTATTATTTGGTATTACAAGACTTTTGTTTGTATCTACTTTTCCAAGAATACTAAATTTTTTAGTCCATTGAGATGTTATTTATTTGTATCATAGTCCAATGTAATGGTAACCAGATATTTACTCTAGGATTTTGGTTATTAGGTTACTATAGTTGGGATCAAAGAATGTTTATTAGCAACATTGTGAAGTATATTTAAGGAAACATATGTTAAGAAACACTACACTAATATAGACTTTACATATTATCATTGAAGAATATATGAATTCATTAACATAATATTTCTGGATACCATCGTAGGATTATAAGACTAATGCATATCACAAGTATTATGTCATGAAGATCTATTTTTAGGATTTATGTATGGTCATTCTACTAATAGTGAGGTTATCTTTGAAGAAGTTTATGTCAATAGAACTAATTAGTTTAGTATTTCTTTTAGTGGAAATAAATTTGAGGAATAATGTCCTTACCGTTTAAAGAATATACTCTAAATTTATTGATAACCTTTAGTGGTATTTTGTTCATTAAAAAAATTGTAATATTAGTAAAAAAATATCATTGGACATTGTGGAAAAAATAGCACTTTGTATACAAACCCATAGTTAAAAGGGTATTTTATGGTAAACATTAAAGGATGTACATTATATTTGTCTTAGAAATTATATTAATATGATTTTAGAAAGGGAAATCCACTATGAGGGGTGAAAAAAGATTAATTCTGGCAAGGCCATGGGACTTGAACCCATTACTAAAGGCTTGTAAGGGTTATGCACCTACCACTAGCCATCATGATACCCTGATTAATATGCCATTAATTTTAGTTAAAAAATTTAATGGATTAATATTATTGATGAAAAATTAGTGTTATATTTGAGGATCAGATATTACATTATTAACTATATTTTTTTTTGGAAAATAGTCAGAGAGTAACATAAGGACTTGTCTTATGGATCTTACGATTCATAATTATTTTCTGCTCCAAGAATAAAAATTCATTTTTCAAAACGTATATCATAGAGTATGTCCCGAGGGGTGTTCCCGATCCCCCTGGGATGGAAACTAGTGTCGGGAATCAAATTTAAATTGTTGGGAATGATTTGGCCCATAAAACATAAATAAGAAAATAATAATTAACAGAACAAAATCACTAAACTCTAGAAGAAGAATGAAATAAAACCAAACAGAAGATGTACCTCCATGTAACCCTTCAGTCACCACCAAACCAAGGCCAACATTGCTCCCAAAATGTGCAACTCAGCCAAGAAAACTTGAACAAGGGAAACCTGTGACTGAAATTATAAAATATGCATGAACATTGAAAATGCTCAGTAGGGATACCAAAGTAAATCACAGAATCCATCCAAGAACACTTTCCAGAAACAATCCCAAAAACACTAGTTTGAACATACAAAGATAGAAAATAGGGTTTTAATATTTTAATGGAAAAAGGATCCGGATTTTCCATATAAAAACCAACACACGCCACAACCCAATTTCCTCAAAACAATGCATTTCTTGAGAACTAAATTTCCAATACATGTTTATCACATTTGTACAAAAGAAGAATAGGTAATAAGTAAATTCTGGAAGACAAGTGCAAGTAAAAGTAAACAAGAATATATAAGTAATAACCATGTGTGATCCTAAACATTCCAAGAAAACCCCTAGACGTACTCTGTTTCAGACTACCTGCGGCGTGGTACTCCATAGTCAATAACCAACTGGCCGCCCTAATAGCCAACCAGTGGCACATCCCTCCTGGCATGTCCACGACTCCAGGGGGTAATAACTCATCTAATCATGGATAGAAAGCAACCGTCACTCAAAAATCTATATGACACCTAAGAACCCATGGTGATTTTGATAATACTGTGTATGTAGGAGGCCCTCGCACGCATGACTCATATCACCGCACTTGTCGTCCCCCTAAACGGACACCACTACAGGATAACCCTCGAAGGGAAGTATCCCTGTAGAGATTCCCACAAATATATATATATTAAATTCTTTCACATTCAACAATGTGCCAACCAGGCCTTCAGAGCATGTCCAGTTTTAAAACATTTCGGAAATGAGTTATGTTTCCAATCGGGCACACACACTTTTCCCAAAATTCATTGCAAACACCCCATTCAAATCCCAATACCAAGCAGGCCTTCAAACCAAACAACCATTAAACTCACACCAAAGGCCAACCTAGACAACTTCTTTTCATCCCTCTTTGAAATACCAAACCAATCCATCAAAAACCTAGTTTTATGAAAATATAGTATTTAGGTGTAATTTTCATTTTGAGGCACATCCATGGGAGCACCAAGTGCTCCCATGGATGTTCCAACACCAAACGACACATCTATTTTTTAGAATAATCACCCTTGATACCATTTTCATAAAACACTTTTCATTGAAACCTAACCCAATTATTTCACAACACTTTATAAAATCAAATTGCATCTTTCAAACCAACTAGCATTTCCAAAACATTTCTAAAAAAACCTATTGGTTCATCATTTTGTAAAAAAAACACACCAACCCAAATCTTACATTTCCAAAACACAATCACTATCAATTAAAAACAAAAACTTCAAAAGGCCCTCAATTCAACATTACTAAGAACCTATGCATTTCGTATGAACCAATATCAAAAGCCACATTCAGAAATTTAAAAAAAAATATAACTATGTCAGATGATTTTCATAAACACAACAGAAATGCAACGATATAGTAGAATTAATTGAAAACATTCAAGTTCTCAAGGTTTGAATAAAAAGAGGGAAATGGATGGAAACACCTACCTATGTTAACCCATGTCCAAAAGGCACACTCTTCCAGCGGTAACCATCTTCACATGTCACACAGTCTTGCGCACGTGTCTTTGATGTGCATATATAAACTAATATATATATATATGTATAAACATATATACACCATACACCTATATAACATAGGTATACATATCCTGCAATGAAAATAGAGAGACATTGCTAAAATAATAATTTAGGTAAAGCTGACTCTAGACCAGATAAAGACCTCAAGGGTCCGCTACTCAATTTCAAATTTAAATTGGCGTAAGAATATATATCATTGTATATATATATCCTTGCCAAAATATCGACGATAAACGTAGTCATGCTCATTCGTAGTTGTCGGAGCATGGTCCAACGGTCCTGACAAGCAGCTCGCATAACATTGAACATATAAACATGTCACCGCATTAAACCCGAGTCACGGGCTTCGATCAAACCAAAACGGACGAGGAAACAAAACCTAAATCATAGTTTCTACGATCAACAACATCAAGGGAATTCATAACATGAAAAATCGGACCCATCCATGTAAGAAAACATGAGAAATCCCCCACAGGTTAAAGATCCTAAAAGGGGAAACACAGCGCACAGAATCTGCCCGAGAGATCCAGCTGTCCGAGAATCCGTTGCACACCATTGTTGCGAAGTCACAGTGTAAGGAGAAGGAGAAGGCGCCGGGACAGGGCCGGCGGGGTGGCTCCGTGACAAGGCTGGCGGGGCGGCGCCAGGACAGGGCTGGTGGCCGCGGTTTCCGGGCATCGGGATTGGGAGCCGGACGGGGAGCAGGAGGTAGGGAGCAGGAGGCGGGCATGTGCGGTGTCTGGGAGCAGCACCGAGGGGGGAGGGGGTGCGGTGCGGTAGGCCAATGGAGTTAGGGTCGCGCAGCCTGGGCGATGGGGAGACCGATGACAGCATGCATCGGGGAGGCGGTTATGAGGCTGGACGGGGAGGGGGGCTCCGGCGGGGAAGAAGGGGGGAGAAGGGGGGGGGGGGGGGCTGTGCGCAACCCTAACCCTTTCCTCTTATTTTTTTATTTTTATTCTAATAATAATAATAATAATAATAATAGTTATTATAAACATATATAAATATAATAATATATATAAACATATATAAACCTACTTATATAAACATATATACAAAGATACATATATATATATAAACATATATATAACATATTTAAACATATAAACATATATGAACTTATATATATGAACATGTATAAACACAATCATATAACGTTAAAAAATCTTTATTTATAAACATATGTGTACATATATATACGCCTATAAACATATATACACATACATATATATATACACATAACGTTAAAATATAAACATATACAAACATAGATAGACACATATATATACACATATATAAACATATAAACATACATATACATATATCTACACACATAACGTTAAAACTGGATGACCGTGCGGTATTTGTGCACCGTACGGTACCCAAGAAGACAACACATCTTAAACGTACAGTGTTCGTGCATTAACACAAACCATCAACTCATCCTAACATCAAAATTTTAAAATGTGACTCTCCTGCACTTATGAAAAATCACCCGACGCAGAGAGAAATAAAATAAATAAAATGACTAAAAAAGCGGGTGTGACAATTCTACCCACCACAAACACTTTCTGCCCCCAGAAAGTCACCAAGCCAACAGTTAGCATAACTAGAGTCTGTGCCTAGGAAAAACCAGAAGAAACAGAGAGGCTCGGGGTGAACACTACCAACACAGGTCACAGCCGACCAACTCGAGTACAATCATTGTCTGAGGTTGAGGGGAGAACACGGGAGGGTTCTCCCCACCACAGAAATTTACTGACACGGAAACCTTAAAACTCAAACACACCACCCCGGGGGGGGGGGGGGAGGGGGCAATGCGGGAACTCCCCAACTGAACTCGTCCTACCTTCTCAAATCTAACTGAACAAATCCACCACTAGGATTAGAAATTTTCTGGGAAGAAACTATCACACCAAGACACAGGGAAGGAGGAATCCCTTACAAAACTCAAACAAATTAAATTAAAACTCAAGGAGAGGCATCCGACCTAATAAAAACCCTAGATTCGACACCCATTAATTTCACAAATACAAACATCCCCATAATGTACGCAGATGAGACCATCCTCAATATCAAAACGGGTTCATTTAGTCAAATACGCGAGGCCTTTCAAAGAATATGAATGATTTAAGAACTATACCAAGAGAAAATGAGGCCACATGGATTGCAGCAGAACAAGATCATCGCGCGAAGACAACAAGGATGATCTCACAATGACGTCAAGAGTAGGACAAGAAAGCATTGGATATTTCCCTTCAAAAAGCTGAAAAAATAATCCGAAGCGAGGTTCTACGCACCCTCGGAAACTCCTGGATATGCACGAGCTTCGCCCCGAGACCTGTGGTTGGGGCTCTGATTGCTGAAGCATCCCCTGCCTCCCAGTCTGGCATTTTCATTCTCCAGTCCCCAAATTATTCCTCTTCTCTATGATTCAAATGACCACAGTGGTGGCACGTTTTCAAATGGGTGCATGATGGTGGCTTAGAATGCCCAAACTGGCCATACTGGTGGCACACAAGAGAACGATAAGACAATAGGATGTCAGTACCGATGAAGATGGTGTCTTGGCGATAGGTTCCTCTAGAATACACTCTTTACTAGATGGGGAACCTGCACCAGAACCAATTACCATTAAACACACCCAAATTTTAAACTCTACTGAGACATCCATCTTTAATAGTGCAGAACTGGACCCTCAAATAAACCTAAGATGGTACGAACCCCAACAACCTTGGGATTTCCCAACCTGAAGGCCCACACTAATTCCACAACCACACAACTGCCTCTAACAGACAATGATTACCTTAATAGATACAACACACGAAATGAACTGAAAATCAGGCATGACTCATTAGCAATGTTAGCGACCTTTTTGGATGACATACTTGAACTACATGTAAAACACAATTTTCGGTTGGCATCAAGCCAAACCTCAATCAAAGAAATAGCCCAAGTCAAAGGCTAGTGCCACATAAACCTAACACATACAAACACAAGTAAAAATTAATTTTCCAAAACCCGTCAATTCTTTTAAATTTTAAAACTCACCTATGGCCCCTTATAGACTGTCACATGTGTGTTCACCCAATCCAGAATACATCACTCGTAGATAAGTGCTCCCACATACTCTCAGCACATATTGATGAACATGTGATCCTCCATAAGGAATACCAAGGTTCGAACACTTCTTTCCCTTATCAAATCCAAACATGCTGTCAAACATTCCAAAACGATACACTCCCACTTTAAAAAACCAGTTCTCCAATTTCAAAACAATTTAAAGGAAACCATTTTCTATAAACCATTTTTATTTTTAACACACTCTCACATCTACCAAGATCTAAATGAAACAGAATCAGCAACAAACCACCAGAACAAGGAACTGGTGCATATGCCTATCTCGGTGACAAGGTTTTGATCCATATCATAAGTAAGGATTATCATTAAAAGGACCTTGAACTGGAAACATGGACTCAACATGGGTCACCAATCCATGTGAGGCCACAACATGAACCGGTCTGACATCATTATCATCCCTTATACTAGAACAACCAAAGGAAAAAGACTCAAAACCTAGACTACCTTTGGTAACTCAGGTCTCGTCACGGGCGATGGTGATCAAGCACCAACCCGTACCTTTCCTACTAAGTCCCAACAAATCCTAATCTCCTTCTACCAGACATCCCAAATATCAAGAACCTTCTCTGATACCATTTTGTCATGAACCAGCCTGGGGAAAACCTGAACCGGTCACCCGAGCTAGCTCGCGGCAAGTCCCGAGGGGCGTTCCCGATCCCCCTGAGATGGAAACTAGTGCCAGGCATCAAAGTTAAAATGTTGGGAATGATTTGGCCCATAAAAGATAAATAAGTAAATAAGAAAAAATAGAACAAAATAACTATACTCTAGTAGCAGAATGAAATAAAACCAAACAACAGACATACCTCCATGTGACCCTACAGTCACCTCTCAAGCAAGGCCAACATTGCTCCCAAAATGAGAAAATTAGCCAGGAAAACCTGAACAAGGGAAACTTGTGACTGAAATGATAGAATAGGCGTGATCATTAAAAATGATCAGTAGGGATGCCAAAGTAAACCACAGAATCCAACCAAGACCACTTTCCAGAAACAATCACAAATACAGTAGTTTTCACATACAAAGATAGAAAATAGGGTTTTCATATTTTGAAGGAAACAGGATTCTGATTTACCATCTCAAAAACCAACACACGCCACAACCCGTTTTCCCCAAAACAATGCATTTCTTGAAAACTTAATTTCATATACATGTTTATCACATTTGTGAAAAAGAATAATAGGTAATAAGTAAATGCTGGAAACCAAGTGCAAATAAAAGTAAACAAGAAGATATAAGAAAAAAACTGTTGGTGATCCTAAACATCGCTAGAAATCCCATTGACGTACTCAGTTTCAGACTACCTGTCGGCGTGGTACTCTATAGTCAATAACCTACTGGACACCCTAATAGCCAACTAGTGGCACATCCCTCCTGGCCTATCCACGACTCTAGGGGGCACTAACCTGTCTAGTCAGGGCTAGAAAGAAACCGTCACTCGATAATCTATAAGACACCCAGGAACCCATGGTGATTTCGATAATACATTGTAAGTAGGAGGCCCTAGCATGTGTGACTCATCCCACCGCACTTGCCAGCCCCTTACACGGACACCACTACACGAAAACCCTCAAAGGGATTTCCCCCTATAGAGATTCCCACAAATATGTATATATGAAATTATTTCACATTCATCAAGGTTCCAACCGGGCCTTCACAACATGTGCAGTTTCAAAACATTTTGTAAATGAGTTATGTTGCCAATCGGACACACACACTTTTCCCAAAAGTAAGTACAAACACCCCATTCAAAACCCAATACCCAACGGGACATCAAACCGAACAACCATTCAACTCACACCAAAGGCAAACAGGGCCAACTTCTTTTCATCCCTCTTTGAAATACCAAACCATTACATCAAAAACATAGTTTTAATAAAATATAGTTATTTTGTGTCATTTTCATTTGGAGGAAAATCCATGTGAGAACCTAGTGCTCCCATGGATGTGCCAACACCCTACGACACATCTAGTTTTTAGAAGAATGACCTTAGAAATCATTTTCATAAAACACTTAGCATTGAAACCAAACCCAATTCTATCACAACACTCTATAAAAGAAAATTGCATCTTTCAAACCAACCAACATTACCAAATCTTTTCTAAAATAATCTATTGGTTCATCATTTTGTCAACTAAACATACCAAACCAAATCATTCATTTCCAAAACACAGTCACTATAATATTCAACCAAACACATCACAAGGAACTCAATTTAACTTTACCAAGAACCTATGCTTTTCATATTAACCAACATCAAAAGACACTTTCAGAAATTTAAAACAAAAATAGAAATATGTCAGATGCTTTTCATAAACACAATAGAAATGCAACGATATAAAAGAATTAGTTGAAAACATTCAAGTGCTAATGGTTTGAATCAAAAAGGGGAAATGGTTGGAAACACCTACTTCGGTTAACTCATGTCCATAACGCACGCTCTTCCAGCAGTAACCATCTTCACACGTCACATAGTCGTGCACACGTGTCTTTGATGTGCATATATACATATATACACCATAAACTTATATACCATAGATATACATATCCTGCAATGAAAATAGCGAGAAATTTCTAAATTAATAATTCAGGTAAATCCGACATTGGACCAGATAAAGACCTCATGGTTCCGCAACTCAATTGCACATTTAAATTGGCGTAAGAATATATAAAAATTTATAAATATATCCTTACCCAAATATCGGCGATAAACATAATCGAGCTCATCCGCTGTTGTCAGAGCGTGGTCCAACGGTCCTGATAAGCTGCTCGCACAACCATGAACATATAAACATGTAACCGCATTAAACCCAAGACGCAGGCTTCGACCAAAAGAAAACAGAAGAGGAAACAAAACCTAAATCACGGTTGCGACGATCAAAAAAATCAAGGGAATTCAAACCTTGAATAATCGGACCCAACCGAGTAAGAAAACAGGAGAAATTGCCCACGAGTGGAAGATCCGAAAAGGGGAAACACACCAAATATAATCTTCCCAAGAGATTCGGATGTCCGAGAATCCATTGCACACCTTTTTTGCGGAGTCGCAACGCAAGGAGAAGGAGAAGGCGTTGGGACAGGGCCGGCGGGGCGGTGCCGGGATAGGGTCGGCGGTGGTTTCAGTGCAGTGGGATAGGGAGCCGGACGGGGAGCCGGAGATGGGGAGCCGGAAGTGGGCTGGCACGGTGTTCTGGAGCAGCGCTGAGGGGGGGGGGGTGGCGTGGTAGGACGGAGGAGGCGGGGTCGCGCGGCCTGGGCGACCTGAACGCCAACAGCGGCGCGCGTAGGGGAGGCGGCCAGGAGGCCGGACGGGGAGGGGGGCTCGCACGGGGAAGAAGGGGGGAGAAGGGGGGGTGTGCAACCCTTGCCCTTTCCTCCTATTTTTTTTCATTTTTATTCTAACAATAATAATAATAATAACAATACTTATTATAAACATATATACATATATAAATATATATAAACATATATAAACCTACTTATATAAACATAGATACACACACACATATATATATATAAACATATATATAAGATATATAAACATACAAACATATATGAACATATATATAAAAATGTATACACATAATCACATATGGTTAAAACATATTTATTTATAAACATATGTGTATATATATACACCTATAAACATATATACACATACATATATATATATATATACATAACGTTAAAACATAAACATATACAAATGTAGATACAAATATATATACACATATATAAACATATAAACATACATATACATATATCTACACACATAACGTTAAAAATGGATGACCGTGCGGTATTTGTGCACCGTACGGTACCCAAGTGGAAAACGCGTCTTAAACGTACGGTGTTCGTGCACAACCCCAAACCATCAACTCATCCTAACATCAAAATTTTAAACTGTGACTCACTCGCACTTACACAAAATCACCTGACCCCAAGATAAATAAAATAAATAAATTGACTAAAAAAAGAGGGTGTGATAGACTGACAACTCCCTTGTTAAATAAAATTGGAAATATATGATTTTCATAGCAAACAGGGAAGATATGAAACAATGTGATGATCCAAAATCAAATAAATCATTTTCTAAACTTGAGGAAACCATTAAATTGCCTTCCACCACGTCTTTCATGGCTTCAACCTTAGTAGTAGTAATTACAAAAGCTTGGCCTTGATCCATTGGCCTTTTCTGAGGTTAGTTTCCCTGACGATTAGGACATTCATTTGCAATATGTCCCATCTCTCTAAAATTGTAGCATTGAACATTGGTAACGTCTTTCTTTCCATTACAATCACCAGCTAGATTACCTTGTAGTCCACATTTTTAGAAAACTCCTTTTCCTTTTAGATAGGTACCACGGTGCTTCCTTCTGCAATTATCACAGGGTTGAAATTCAATTCTTCCCTTCTTCCTTATTTCTTTATTTATTTTTTCCAGAGTGTTCTGTAGATATATTCTTCTCTTGCTTTAATTTAAAGTCATAAGACTTAGAGAATTCCTTTTTTTTCTTGATAACACATGAGACAATATCTTCATATGATGAGAAGGATTGTGAGACTAATGCTCGACGGAGAAATGGTTTTAACCCATCAAAGAAACTATCAATCTTACTTCATGGGTTACGTATATAATCTACAACATACCTTGCTATCCTTGTAAAGTTAGCCACATACTTTGTGACATTATCATCCTCCATTTATCTCATACTCAGAAATTGCCTTTCCATATCTGCTCGATGGTCAAGAGGAAAGTATTTTTCAAAGAAAAGTTCTTTGAACTCCCTCAATCCCATATTTGATACTTCATCATCTTCCTTTGTGTTTTGAATCAATTACCACCATTGATCAACATCTACAGTGAGGCGGTAAAATTCTATGACAGCTTTTTCCCTTTCGCTACTCCCCAAGGCATGGAATATTTTCTCTATGGAATTAATCCATTGCTCAACGACTAGTGGATTTTAATCCTATTTAATTTTGGAGGTTATTGAATCATGAGGAAATATAACATTAATCCTCCACGCTGTGGATTTGGGTGCTCCATATGGGTAAGGTTATTATTCATAACCTAAGTGAGTTGTCCCAATATGGTGATTAACTGATCAGCACCAGTTGCATCACCATATCCACTATAATTATATTGAGAAGGAGTTAAATTCCTTCATGTAGTGCGTGCATTGATACAGTTTCAATTCCTTCCACTAGGCACCATTTCTAAACAATGGAATAAACTAGATCAAAATGTGAATGAAAATACACAATTACATACTTGTAAAACACTTAATATAAATGTTGGAACCATGGTCTTCTATGCATGAATAGGAATATGGTTTGTGTTTGTTGTCAATCCTCAGTGGAAGTCCAAAATGTGTACTAGAAAAGTGATCATACAGTTCAAGCAGACAACAGTATTGAAGGTGGCCCCATTTCCCAGTTATTGCCAAATTTTTGGGCCTGAAAATCAACAAATGGATAAATGTGTTTTTGGAAAAGATAATTGTGTGTCGTGTACTTGAAGGAGAGAAAACATGTGCGCTATATGTTTTTCAAGATTAGAACATGGAAAAATGGAAAAGGGTTCAAGGTCTCTCAAATTTTAGGCTAGTCGCGCAAGTGACTTGCGTGCTAAAGAAGGACTTGCGTGCCGATGCTTAGGTGGTTGGAAAGTTGCATGCCTATTGTTTTTTATTATCAGAACTTCAAAATATGGAAAAGGTAATAGGGTCGCTCAAGTACTGGTTTGGTCACGCAAGTGAGTTACACGATAGAGGAAAGGTTAATTGGAGCTGCGTGCCGGTACTTGCGCTCCGTGAGGACGCTTGCGCGCCATCGCACATGGGGTACAGTTTTCCTATAAATAGAGGACCACCCCTCCTCATTTAGAATGAAGTTCAAGACATAGAGATTTTTCGAGCTCTCATCGCGCAGGTGGTTGAGTCACGGAAGTGGTTGTTGGGTCACACATGTAGATGTTGCACAACGATTGTTGGCTGCATGACCAAGCTAGTTTGGATGTTAAAGGTGCAGAGTCGCACAAGTTTGGAGTTGAAGGAGGAAGTTTCGCGCAATTGTGTTGGTGTCACCTGCGTTCCTATTTTTTACCACACAAGTGACTTGAGTGCCATTTTTGAATCTTGCACGCTGGTCTTGGAGAAGCACGCCAGCAAAGGTTGTTGTACACCAGACCTTTTGGAGCTGCACAACAACTGGAAGATTGCCCGATTCCATCGGTGCAAAGTGGGATTAGTATACGAGTGAAATTTGGACATCAACAGAGCATCTACATTCAACATAGGATGCATTCTTTTGCAATGATTAAGAGACCCACACGTCTATAAACTGAGTGGTACTTCACCAAAGGCTGTAAGCAAGGGGGATTCAATGGGAGTGTCCCAAGGGATACAATGAGTTATCCCTGAACAATTGTAAAGGCAGTGAGCCCGAGGAAGAGTGGTTCCCGAACCATTGTAATCCACATCTAGCGAAGTTTACTGTAATTAGGTACGACCGAAAACCTATCGGCGTATGATCCTTGGACGTAGCCCTTAGTGGTGAACCAAGTAAAAAGTATTGTGTCCTCTCTGTGGATGTGAATGTTTTCTTTCTGATCATATTCATCATATAGGTTCAACAAGTTCCAACCAATGTGGGTACACGATCCATCACATTAAAAGAAAATGTTGTCACCCTAATTCACCCCTCCCCTCTCAGGGTGTCCCGGGGTCCTTTAATAAATTGAACTATTTATGGATATAATCCATAATCATAAAAAAAAATTCGTTGAGGATGTATATACTTATAAACCCTTCATAATGGTTTGTAAATAAAATAAAAATTATCCTAATCATATCTCCTGGGATTTTCATAACCAAGAGTACAGCAAGGCCCATTGTTGTGAACCAGTTTCCGTTCAAGTCTAGTTCAAAGCAGTGTTTTCGGGTTTTACCCCTAGGTAAATATGTTCCAGAGTCGCCACTACATGCTCGTATCCAGACATGGATGTATTTCATGGAAAACCCCCAAAATCTCTACAATACCAAAATTCTAGGATGTTCTTCTACACTAATCCTCAAAGTCCATCTTAGGTCTATGTGATCTAATCAGAGTTTATCTAAATAGAGCTTCCAAGGTTTGTACTTAAATTCCTCTGATACCAACTGTAACGCCCAGACCCTCGTTACCTAGAGTCGGTGCATTATTACATAACATTGGCATGATCACAAGGAAATAATTTCTTGAAATACCGGTCAGTTTAGTATTATTGGAAACTAGATTCATACATAAGTTTCACTTTACAGCTTGAAGAGAAATACATCACAAATATATTTCATTATAAATATCCAAGCCTCCTAGATTAGGCCTGCAGGTCACTCATAAATAACTATTTCATATCCTAGGAAAATGAAACATACAAAAAGTGGTGAGCTCAAATGCACAGTAAGGCTCAGTAATACTGCGGAAAATGACATAAATATTAAGCGCGATAAATAATTGAAACCACATGGCTTTACCAATAATAAACATGAATACTTTTATGGAAAGAATATGAGATAAGTAAATAATGAAATAATAAAACATAATCATGGGTATTATACTAGTCGAATGACCACATGAACAATCAATATTATTTCCATAATGAAGGAATTTATAATGCTGGACATTATGAATCATTTTTTCAAGGCCTCGGCCAAGATGTCTAAAAACGATTAAGGCCTCGGCCAAAACCACAAATCAAATTGGGAAAGGGCCTCAGCCAATTACACATCTAGTTATCTCATTAGACCTATCAATTCATTGAGGAGCTATAGTGGGCTCCACCCATCAGTTACTAAGTCTAATACATTCCTCATATGAAAAGGATTAAATAGATCATAAACATTCGTATTAAAACTATCATATGAAATGTCAATAAATTAACCATAAATCATGAATGGTATAAAAATATAACATCCACAATCAAACATATCACAAAACCTTCAATAAAATATGGATGTTTTCTATCATAATAAATAAACTCCAAATAAACCTAAAATCCATCAAGGGATGGTGACATAGATGAAATTAAAACAGTTTTTAGAGAAATATCTCTTTCTATTTTGAAATCATTTAAGAGTCACATAATTACAAAATAATACATTTACATTAAAAATATTCTTATAAGATTGTAAGTGAATATTTGACGAGTTTATAACGGTAGAAAATTGCTGCACCCACCGTATAAGATAAAAAATACATTCTTATATTAATTTTGTTGATAAGGTTAAAAAGGACCTTGTTTCGAAAATGACAGAAATATTCCTTTATAAACGTCTTATAAAAAGTCAAACAAGGGTATAAATGAATTTAACTCATATTCTGTAAAATAGTAAGAATGTTTTGAAATACATTTTTATGAATCATTGATGAGGATGATAAAGCGGTCTAAGTAGATAATTATATATAAACAAGCTCGGATAATGAAGAGATTGTGAAATAAACAATTACCTTTTAATTTTACTTGGTTGATGGTAGGTTATCATACTGTATAATGGTGAAATAATTTTTAATAAATTCTACAAGAATCATATACATTAATATGATATGTTATATTATTTTTTAACATTGCTTTGTTAGTATTATCGTCGTTTCAGTTGTTAACTTACTCATTTTCTTATAAATATATTGTTTCATATACCATGTTTATTAGGAATATATTGTATCTTATTCATATCCGGAATTATATCAAGTCCTTAAAAATTATTTCTAATCATCAAATGAGAATTATAATTTCATGGATACGATGGGGAATAAATCTCATAACGTTCGTGGAGACGGTAGTCCGTACGTACGCACGAGCGACAATATCATTCTTTTGATATTAAAATAAAATATAATTGGATGGTATATCATATATAAAGAATCATTATCATGTTATATTTATTATTTACATCAAATACACATCACTATTATACCCATCCAAATAATAATGTTTTGAATAACAATTACAGCACGACGTGGAAACAGTAAGCCGTACATACACGTGTTTGGTGACATGTCATTCAATGGATGGATAGAATACAGAATATGGTTGTACCATATTTATAATAACATCAAATTATCTAGGAGATACTGGATTTTTTATTTTAGTATGTAAAATAACAATGAAATAAGATGTTGAAGAAGAAAGTAACATGAAAAAGGGTGGTGAAAACATTACCTCTTCTTTGGGTTCTTCCTATTGATTTGATAAAAAGGGCTCCATTGGTTGGATTTATGACTTAATGAAGGAATCAAGGATTAAGGGAGGATAGTTTAGAAGGTATTTTCGTAGAGGTTGTACATGGAAAAAGGATTTGAAGGTGTGAGGAAATGGTTATAAGTGGTGTCCTTTTATAAGGGGGAGGAGGGTCTCTTATGAAAAAACCTAATGTATTATTTTATATTAAATTCATTTTCGGTTTCTAATGGCTTCAAAGTAAATTATTCAAAGTATAAGGTGGGGATGGGTCGAAAACCACACAACCAATAGGTTTTATTCAGTTTTGGGTCATTATATTAACCTTATCTTTTAGTTTTAACTCTTAGTTAGTTAGTTTGGCATTTACCATGTCACATTGTATTTTTATATTATATAGTTAATAAACTTACTATATACATCCAAGTTTCCCCCAAGTGATCCATTAATAATACACCTATATTTATATAAGTCCATTGGCCGAACCTTAGATTTTTAGGAAATGAATATCAATTAAAAATATAATACTTGTTTTAAATACTTATTTATGTCAATTTTGAAATTATTTAAAATTTGATTATTGTTAAAGTCATAAAAACTTTATTAATTTGAAAAAAATTCATTTAATCAATCTTATAATGTCATATTAACCAATAATATTCGTTTATGGCATCAAATCTTTCAAATTATATTTATTTTAACTTTTATAATATCAATTATTTGATTCTTTCATTAATAAGGAAAATGTTGCATCATTATTGTGTCATAAATAAATTTAATAATTAAATGTCTAAAATTTATAAAGAAAATACCATTATGTAGGAAATATTTTTATATTTCTAATGATTATTTATAGTAAAAAATATAACATATATAACCCTATGTAAAAATAGTTTTTCAAAAAGATACATGCTTATGTCATTTTTGTATTTACTTTAACTTAATTAATATAATGTGTCCTTATCACCTACAAGTGGCTCCATGGGGTCCCAAAATCGACCCAATGATTCCCAGGATAGGCCATGTGTCAAAAAATAAGGTTACGACACGTTTTAGGGTAATTTATTATTATTATAATATTATGGTTTACCCACATTTACCGGATTTACCCTTTAACCATGGTAAATAAAATATTTACCGAAGTAATTATTCAAAATGTCTAAAAATAGAATTTATCTATTTAAAAAATTTGGACCTCCTGATTCTAAATATGGAATCAATTTTTCTTTATTCAAAACATAGAAGTGGCAAAAATTAATTTAAAATTAATTCCTGTTGTTAAAACAGAAAGCGTGTTTTTAAGAGATAATAACTATCAAAAGATTGACACTCATTTGAGTCCGGTTTAAATGTGAAATTATGTCAAATGACCATATTTTTACTAAATGGTAAAATAATATTCCAAATATACTTTAAAACCACTAAAATTCATAATTTATCACTAATAATTATTTTGATTAAAATGCTGTTTTTACTTAAAATTTCGTAATTTTCACTATTCATCCAACTGTAAAAGTTATCCAAAAAGTACCAAAATTTTTCCATAGGATAATTTCGATATTCCGAATCCAAATTTGAATTCAATTTTGAGAGATAAAATTTATAAAATTTTAAAATGTGGGTATTACTATTCATAACTGCAACTTTGATTGGTCGTTGTGTGTTAGAATTTCGAAGTTGGGTACAACACACGCTACTGTATTACCCAAAGAGAATCGTACCACGGAATCATGGGGTGTTACAGTTTTCAAAAGTTTTCTTAATTTCATCTCAACTAGGTCATCTCACCAGGTATAACTTTTTGATCGTAGTGTGACGGTTTCCTTTCATGATGCCTCCACGCGGACGACCAACTAGAGTCCCGGGTGTTGTATGCACTGACAACCCACCGAGTGATGAGGCCTCGGTGCATGGACCTTTCCCAGTAGAGGTAGCAGTAGAGGAACCAATAGTACCACTCCGTGTTGGTCCACCAATTCCACCAGCCCCAGTAGCAGACAGTGCACGCCGCTTGAGCACGTTGCACGAGTTCCAGTGCCAGTGGCCACCCCGGTTCAGTGGAGAGACGGACCCACAGGCGGCTGAGCATTGGATAGAGGCTGATGTGAGAGTTTTCCGATGGGTAGGGACACCAGAAGACCTTATGTTTATTTTTTCTACCAGCCTTCTATAGGCAGAATTGAGATGATGGTGGATCTTAATGCTCCAGTTCCATGATGAGGTGACTCTTCTCTTGGTAGATTTCAAGAGCCTGTTTCTGGCAGAGATTTTTCTAGAGAATCTTCATGCAGTTCACATTCAGGAGATACTTCATTTGTAGCAGGGCAGCATGAATTTATCTCAGTACTCAACGAGGTTCATAGACGTCTCACCCAACTCCACCGATATACTGCGGGAACCATTCTTCAGGGTTCAGACCTTCGTGAAGGGACAAAGGTGAAAGACTAGGGCTTCAGTGATCTCACTAAGAATCCCGACACAGGCAGGGGTGTTAGAGAGAGCCCACATAGTAGAGAATTTCCTTGCTGAGTAGTCTCAAACAGTGATATCCACCACCAGTCGACACGTAGTGGTGTCTTCTACAGCTGGCAGCATATAGATGTCGTAGAGGTCCAAGATGAGAAGACAAATAGGTGGATGACCGCATGACTAAGGATCGGTTGTGTGGGGAAACCGAAGAAGAGATAGATATGCCAAGATCGGGTAGTGTTACACAGGCGGCGGGCAGGGTCACATGGATGGTGACTATCTGACCCACCGTACAGACGATCAGCAGACGGTCAAAGGACCACCAATGCAGAGACAGAGATTTGATAGTGGTGGATCGTAGGTCGCTGCCGGACTTGGAAGAGGAGCTGGTCGTGCACCTGGCGGTGGGCGATGATTTGAGATATTACCACCACAACCACCAGGAGGTCCACCTCGACTGTAGGGAGAAGGTGGACAGGGGAGAGCTCATCTCCAGGTAGTTGAGTCCTATGACCAAGCCACTCTGGAGTTGATACGAGGTACAATCTGTGTCTACTCCACCATAGCTATAGTACTTATGGACACAAGTGCTAGTCATTATTTCATTTCCAATAATCTTGTTCAGATCTCAGAGATTCCAATGGAGTTGATGGATTGATACTTATGGTTAGAGACTCTTACGGGATAAGATTTGATGATTACGCACTGGTTCCGGTAGTGTGATCTTTATATAGAAAGCAAGATATTCTGCTGGGATCTCCTAGTAGTGGCATCGAGGCCTTATGATGTCATCTTGGGTATGTACTGGTTATCTACACTCCATGAAGAAATTGACTGTATTAGATGAAATGTGTGGTGTGTCTTCATGGATGAAACCAGGTTTACCTTCACCCGTGAGAATGAAGCCTTTTTAGTGCAGGATGGACTTACACGGAGGAGAGTGCAACCAATCACTAATCAGTTGGCTAGCCCTACCCTCAAAGCTATTGATGTGGAAAGTCTGAGTTATCCTATAGTAGTGGACCAGTACGCATATGTTTTCCTGGATGACTTCATAGGACTACCTCATCATAGAGAGGTGGACTTTTATATTGACTTGTACCCCGGGGTGTAACCAATATCTGCACCAACATATCAGATGGCACCCACCAAGATTCATGAGCGGTGGGTATAGCTTGAGGACTTGTAGGGGAATGGATTCATCCATCCTAGTGTTTCACCATGGGAAGCCCCGATTATGTTTTCCAAGAATGTAGATGGGATCACGAGGATTTGTGTTGACTATCGGTTCCTGGACCAGGTGACTGTGAAAAAAAAAATACCCAGTATTGAGGATTGACAACTTCTTTGATCAGCTGAAGGTAGAACGATGGTTCTCAAATATAGACCTCAGATTAGGCTATCACAATATCAGATTATGGGATGAGGATGTGCTAAAGATGGCCTTCAGGTGTCTATAAAGCCACTATGAGTTCTTCGATATGCTATTCGGTGTAACCAATTCTCCAGTAGTGTTAATGTGACTCATGAATATGATCTTTCAGCCATACCTTGATCTCTTCGTAGTAGAATTCATAGACAAAATTATAATCTACTCGACTACTGAGGAGGATCTTGGCTACCATTTTCAGGTAGTACTGGACACACTTCGAGGGCACTAGCTTTATGGTAATCTCTCGATGTTCTAGTTCTAGATCAGAGAGGTTCGCTTTCTGAGAAATGTCATCTCAGAGGATGGAGTTGCAGCAGATCCAGTTAATATTGAGGTGAGAGTTTCAGTTGGAACCACTTGGTGGAAGCGTCGAGGCCATATGACATTAGTTTGGGTATGGAATGGACATCAAGAGTTCATACTCATTTTTACTGTATTAGAAAAAAAAGGATGGTGATTATCTACAAATTTGGAATAAGGTATTCCTTGGTCAGAGAAAAAGGAAACCTAAGCAGCACAGGATAATCTCAAGCATAGGAGGGTGCAACCGATCACTCTTGAGTTGGCCAGCCTTACCCTCTTGGAAGTATGAGTTTGAGTTTTTAGTTCCCAATTGGAGTGGCTAGAGTTACTCCAGTACTAGGACATTGAGATTGTCTAAACTCATGGGAAGGGGAACGTAGTAGCAGACACACTTAGCTGGGGGTCTGGTCTACAGTTGCTGAGTGAGGCGACAAAGCAGCTAGCCGTGTCACATATATACATCGTAGATAATGATGTAGCATCTAACATCCAGTCTATGACTGAAACTCGCCCAATTATTCATCGAATTCGGGAGTCACAACTTGAGACGTTGACAGCGAGGCCTGACGTTCTCAGATATCCTCAGGACGGTCTCCTGATGGATTTTCTGAAGGTGGGGAGAAGGTCATCCACTTCAAAGGATGTACCATGGTACCATTGTCACTTCAGGAGGATGTTTTGAGTGAGTTTCAGAAATCCCCTACAGCGGTACATCTAGGAGTAGCGATGATGTACCAGGATCTCTGACGATAGCACTGGTGGACAGGAATGAAGAAAGAAGTAGCAGAGTTTGTCTCATGATTCCTCACTTTTCAACAAGTGAAGGCGGACCACCAGGTACCAGCAGGCTTGGTTCAACCTTTAGATGTCTCAGTGTGGAAGGGGGATGGGATATCAATGGAATTTGTGACAAGACTTCCACGTACATCCAGGGTTCATGACTCGATTTGGGTGATCATCATCTGAATCACCAAGTCATCCCAATTCCAACCAATTAGAGAGCAGGGTTCAGTAGAGATCATGGGATGCGTCTAGGTGCCGGAGATTGTGCGGCTACATAGAGTACCATCAACTATTGTCTCTGATTGTGATGTGTGTTTTACTTCCCATCTACAGAAGGGGTTGTAAGAGGCTTTTTGGAAGCAACATTGTTTAAGCACCTCTTTCCATCCTCAGACGGATTGTCAGACTGAGTGGACCATTCAGACCATCGGGGGCATGTTGCGTGCTTGTGTCCTCGACTTCGGTCGTAGCTGGGAGGATTACTTGCCTTTGGTGGAGTTTTCATAAAAAAACAACTTTCACTCCACCATAGGGATGTCACCTTTTGAGGAATTATACGGGCGACATTGAAGATCACCTTTGTGATGGACTGACCCAGGGGAGTCAGCACTTGTGGAACTAGATATGGTATGGTACACCACCTAGAATGTATAGATCATCCACGTTTGGATGAAGACTGCGCAGAGCAGGAATAATTCATATGCCGACATAAGACCGAGACCTCCAGAGTTCGAGGACGGAGACCACGTCTTTCTACGGGTCTCAGCTCGATGAGGTTAGCGGAGATTTGGTTGAGGTGTAAAGTTATCTCAGAGGTTCATCAGACCCTTTTACGTCCTCAGTAGAGTTGGTGAGGTGGATTACCACTTAGCTCTTCCACCTCAGTTTCATCAGGTGCATGACGTCTTCCACGTATCCCAGTCGAGGAGATATGTTCATGACCCTTCTAACATTATCAACCATGGCGAGCTGGACATCGACAATGGGGAGACATTTTTAGAGGTTCCAGTGGAGATTGGGTATCGAAAGGAGTGTGTCCTTTGTGGATGAACGATAACTCTGGTGTGATTTCTCTGGAAGTATGGGAACCTCCAAGAGAGCACATGGGAGTGGGGGGCTCAGATGTGTGCTTAGTACCCCCACTTGTTTACATACATTGAGTTGTGGCATATGGGGACATAGAGCCTTGAGGTGAGGAGAATGTAAAGACCTAGAATTTCCCGGTAATTTTTTAAACAAATGGGAATTTTATGAGTCCGCAAAAATCAATGGCGCGTGATTCTGAGGCACGGAGTGCCCGAAATGATTTTCTGAATTATTTTCTAGCACGTTTAGTAATAGTACGAGTGGCTTTTTATAGGTTTTGAACTAGTTCTCAGAATTGAAATCTAAGAGAACCGTTGTACTCGCAGCGCCAGTATTTTCTTAAAGAGACTTTTACCTCGACGACAGTTGGTCAAGGATGAAAGTTATTTTTTTGTGTTTTCATGAATGAATTAAATAAAAATAAATTAGTGAAGATTGTATATTTATTTTGTTCGTTAAAAACGCGATATGGAAGTTGAGGTGTGGGGACCACCAAAACATTACCTCCCATGAGAGGTTATGGGGGTGGGGACCTCTCGAGCCTAACCTCCCTTGAGTTGTTATGGTGGTGGGGGCCACCTGAGGGAGAAACCATGCAACTATCCTCTTAATTAGGGAGAAACTTCTCAACTCCCTCATTAATGTGGAGGATCCTCTTTAGCATACATCAAATTAATTATGCCAACACACCAATTTAATTGTGCCAACCTAGGTTACTAATTAACCCAATATTAATTTTTCCAAAAATTAAAAATAGGTGAAACCCTTTTTATTTTGGGTTGGAATTTCATTTCAGAGTTATTCATTGGAAACGAGGAGAGCTCTTGTTGGGAAAAATCTCTCCACAAAGAACGCTCCTCCAAACAAAGAACGCGTTCTTCCCCAAAGAACACATTCGCCAACAAATAACACCTTCGACTATGAAGAACCAATGAATGAGCAGGGGAACGAAGGTGTGTGGCGGGTGTGATGAACGACGATATCCTTGAATTCCTCCAACGAGGGACATCTTCATCTACGAGGTATCGAAGTCCGTACTTCCTTCTCACTCCAACGTCAATGAAAAAGGTAGGGGTTAAATGCTATTTGTTTACCACTTCCCATTTCTCCCCTTCTATTTCTTTTATGTGATTGGGAGTTGTTATTGACAATGATTGTAGGAAAGATGTTTGATTATTTCTCTTTACCGGTTCATGATTTTGTGGATCCACTTACAATTGAACACATGAGGAGAGTGCGGGCCAAAATAACATGGCTCGTCCTCTCTGTAATCCTTGGGTTGAAACATGGTGTTCTTTGAAATGGAGGAAGGCGAAGAAGGTGATAAAGGTGATGAAGGAAATGAAGAGCCACCCTGGCTGCACTCCCACGGGGCACCGGACACACAGGACTCACGCCCCCACGGTCCGCTGGCCGCACCGCCCTCGTGCCCCCACGACACCATAGCCGCACCGGCCCCGTTCCCCCCACGGAGCCTCAGCCAAACCATCCCCTCGCCCCCGCGGTACCTCGGCCTAACCAGCTCCGCACCCCTCACTACGCCCTCGCTGAACTGGCCCCGACCCCCCGCGACACTCTTGCCGAACCGGAACCAAGCCCCCCGTGGTGCCCCGGCTGAACCAGCCCAGCGTCCTCCAGACGCCCCGGCTAAACTAGAACCCTGCCCCCATGGCGTCCCAGATGAACATGCCCCGCACCCACGTGGGACCCCGGCCAAACCGGTCTCGTGACCTCAAGGAACCCCCGTGGCCGAACCGGCCCCGCACCCTCATGGGACCCCCGTGGCCGAGCCGGCATGCGGAACCCGTGGGCTCCACGGCCACTCACAGCTCTGATGGGCTACCGGACCGCCCAGCGGATAGGGCTGCATCACGGGTTGGGTCGACCCAAACCAGGTCAACCCATGCTAGGTGAGACCAGACAGAGGCCCACTATGACCAATTTAATCTCTTAGGCGATAAAATTGTCACCGGACGTCTATTTGATGAACCATCAGAGACGTTGGAAATATTCGAGCGATACAGGATCTTTGAGTATACCCCACTTCAGGTTTGGGTATAGTTGAGGTACGGTCAGGTTGGATCGAGCACGAATCCAACTGGGCCCCTGGGACTAAAAGACTAATAACTCACAGACTGGGCATCCGATTCATGGGCCGTCTATTGCATTGAAACCCTCATGATGTAGCAGTCCTTTGAGATACTTTTTAATGAGGCTTCGTGACAGTTGGTGTATCAACCAATAGTTTGCGGTGCGGATCCTCCCAGAGACAAGAGAGCATAGTGAGGGAACCTAGTAGCTGGCTGAGACATGATGACTACTAACCTTTTCGACTCAGAGTGACTTGCACGGGCCTATATGGGAGAGCCTCTTAGTGACGTGGAAGACCAACAGTGGGGAGCACCTTATGTGTGATGAGAAAGATCCATAGTACTCGATAGGAGGAGTACCTCAGTAGGGTATGAGGGGGAGCACCTTTTTGGTGATGCGGAAGACCCACTATACTTGATATGAGAAGTACCTCAGCAAGTCACGACATGACGGGCCCAGTGGGGAGTGCCTTCTGTGTGACGCGGCAGACCCACGGTGGGGAGTTCCTCTCTATGACGTGGAGAACCCATGGTACTATGCTAGAGGATTACCTCAGTAGGCTACGATGGGGAGCGCCTATGTCTGATGCGGCAGACCCACGATACTCGACATGAGTACCTCAGTAGTCCAAATTTAGTGGGAAGTGCCTCTATGTGATGTGGCAGGCCCACATTACTCGATAGAGGAGGAATAATCTTGCAGCTGAAGTGTTCGACATTGTGACTGGGGAAGTTACGTGATACTACCCTTAGAATAAATCCTGGTGTGATCTGAGTCTGTACCATCGTATTTTCCTCATGATTGAGATGAAATACATGATAACATAGGTATATGTATGGTAATATACCTAAGTAAGGTTATCTATTGATTTAATAATTTTTGGTTTATCCTTGGTGGATTTTGTGAGACCTTGAGGGTCTTGGGATCGCAACTGTGTATCGTTATACACACCCATGCACGGGCTATGCCTGCACCTTGTTGTGTGGGATGCAAATGACGGACATCACTGACTGAGGCTGAGAGTACCATGATATGGAGGTGGACCATATGACATGTCAATACTCAGAGGAGACGGGGGGACTTGGAGTGCATAGGATGAGATCTATACCCACCCTTCATGTAGGATCCATAGAGGATGATCCAGTAGCTGTCTTTTTTCATTCTTCAGTTGTTTTTTATTTTAGTTGTATTTTTACTTTCCAATTGGTCTTGTATTTTGGACCCTTTTAACATGGATCACTCTTTTGGTTATACAGTTTACTCATGTTCGTATCTTGTTGTGTGCTTGGTTGTGTGTGTTTATAGGTTATAAAGGTAATTCTTTCCCAGTTTTAGGGAATTACACCTTTGGTGCTAGTCACCAGACTCTGGCATATTGAAGGCGGGAATGTGGTAGTCACAGCACGTGCCCCGGGGGATGGGTCATGAAATATCTGACCACATATCTATTTAAGATGAAAATAATATAATATATATAAAATAAAACGCTTTGATAATTTATTAGAAAACAAATTTATTGTAACATCTTATTTATCTTATCAAATTAATTCCTCTGGTTATATAAATTTTTGGAAACCAATCTATAAATAAGCTAAATATAAAACTTTTATATTTTACTATATTTAGTTTATGACTTATTATCATTCTAAAAACATATCAATTTTATAAACTAAGACATAAAAAAGATGTCATGTGTGTGAAAATATTTTCAAATAACTACATGTATTAAATGATAAAGGCATTGACAAATACTTTCTTTGGAAATAATAATACACCTATTGTTTTATGAGATTTTTATTAATAAACACAATTTTCTGTTTAAATATTATAAATATTTAACCATGTGTGTTACCTGTCAATATATATACTTTTAATTATCATTTTTATATACCATTTTATTTCACCAAATTTATAATTTTGAATCATGTTAATATATAACATAAAAATGGTTCATGAAACATATTCAATGTTGAGTATTAAAATCTTATGAAATCAAAAACATACTCATGAGAACATATAGGGTGATAAATATTCAACACTCCATTTCATATTTAATGACTATACATCCAAATTTATGATATTTATAATATAATAAAATGGGTTATGGGTTAGTTGGATAAACAGTATTGGGTAAATTTTTGGTGTGGAGGACTTCAATATTATTATCTATGTTTTAATCAGTTCATGAAGATTGCTCACATGAATATCAAAACATCGTTGTTAAAAATGTGTAGATATTAGTAGTCTAACATATTTATTAATTTAAAATCAAAATTGATTAAATTTACTTTACCAACTACATTGGGAAACCAAATCAACAACCTCAAATGTGGATCAACCTATGTGAGATTCCAAGGATTCTGAATCATCCCCCAAATTTTTGTCATAAATATCATCATTGAATTCTTGCTATCAACACTCCATATTTCTCCCTTCCTATATATTTCATTATCCTTTCTGGAAACTTATCCTTCCTCCATCAATGTATCATTTATATAACCTCTCAATTTATAATTCTTTGTCAACTTGAAGACAACAATATAAATTCTTGGTGAACTTCCAAACACACCATCTCAATTAGAGGATACTGAATAACGCATTTCCTCCAATTAAAAAAAATTTAGTAACTATTTTAATCTTATTTAAATACCTACAGACTGAATGTTCATTTATTTAAAATCCTACCAAATAGAGTAAAAAAATATCCAAAAAATAATTTTTATTTATTGTTTATTATTATTTTTCCTATGGTGACATTTTTTCATTAGTGGACTATTTTTCTTATTTTCTAAATTTTAATTATTTATCAGGTTTTTCTGTTGATAGTAATTTTAATTAACCACTAAATGAGACTAAAAAAATTCAATAATTTCTATTATATTTCATTTAAAAGATTACGTAATCTAAAAATTAAAATTTAATGGAATAAATAGTTTATAAAATATTTTTTATCTATTTATATAATGTTAAATTTTTAAATATTTGTTCATCCTTGTAATTACATAATATTCTAAAAATATATATAACTAAAATATAAATATAAAATTTCATTCATGAATTTTTTTATTTATATATCTCATGGATTACTATATTTGATACTAGTACATCATGATTAATATTTGTTAAATTTTTTATTTACCATAAATGAGAATGACCAAATTTTGACTTCAATTCCATGATGGAATTTATTTTATTGAATAAAGAACATTGGAATAATTTTTTAGTTTTTATGTTATAATGATTCCTTGAGATCAATTTGTGTTTAAGAAAAAAATTAGATATCATAATAATGAAGGGCATGGAAAAATCAAGAGAATAATATGGTAATAGGTGAATGGATAGATTTCATTGTAAATTTATTTCTACAAATATTGACAATGATTAATATAAGGGGATAATTATCGTCATTAAATAAATACTTATTGAGATGATGAAATATATCAAAAAGAAAATAATATTTTAACTGATAATGGAATGAATAGAGAACATTCCATGAGTTATAGAATATCATGATCATAATAAGATATATGATAACAATACATACCATTTATATAGAACGATATAATATATGTAAAAGAATGTGAAATTATTGAATATGTTAGAGGTCTATTGAGGTGTATAAAAAATTTCATTATTGAAGGATATCCAATAACATTTATAATATATTCATTTATAGATAATGTTTATATGATGATTGGATTGATTTTGAGAAGACTAAAATAAATTTTATTGAATCTCAAATAGAAGATATATATCTATTTTGAAAATAATCATCAAATTAGAAAAGTATGTATAATGTGTGAGTTAGATAAATATTTTTAAAGTAATTTATATGTAAGTAAAAGACATTTGTGATACAAAAATATATACTTATAGAAGAATATATTATTTATAAAATGATATGAGGTGTATCTATGATATAAAATATATGGAAATGTTAAGAAAACAAAATAGTATTTTTTAGTAGAATCGGTTATTAAATGTTTTCATAGTGTAAATAAAATAATTATATTGTTCAAAAAAAAATAAGAAACATTGGTTTAAGTAGGTAAACACCAAAAAATATTTATATGTTGTATATTGATGGATTTAAAAAAAATACGTCTAAAAGATTTTCATAGTATAAGATTTTCATGATGAAAAAATACTAATTCATTTTTTCAGGTCAATACTAATTATCAATAAATTTTTCCGTTCTTATAAGGCTTATAAATGATTATCTGGGAAATATTTGCGAATTATACGAAATATGGTCATATAGTATCATTGATGTAATTACCCGACCCCAGTTTCCCAGAGTCGGTGCATTATTTTAATACATTGGCATGATTACAAGGAATCAAGTCCTGAAGGATCGATCAATTTTGCATTCTTGTATAATAGATTACATATATGAACGTTACATTACACATTCTAACATAAAACACATCATAAATAATAAATTTATAATTCCATTATTCCCTTAGCATAACGTTGCATATCAATAATAAATAACTTCTTCGGACCCTGGGAAAATAAATCATTAAAAACGGTTGAGCTCAGATGCTCAGTAAGGGTAAATAATTTAGCAGAAGCTATAAACATTTAAGGTAAGATGTGTAATTAAAACAACATCCATTTAAATATAAACATGAACTTAATATGGAATAAATAAATCAAAAATTACCATATAAATATGAAAATGGATATTCTACTAGTCGAATAATAATGATTAATAAATAATTTCATAATGATGGAATGCATAATATCGGACATCATAACCACATAGTCAAGGCCTCATGCTGAGACTAGAAATAATTTTTTTCTAAGGCCTTGTGCGAATACACTAGTTTGTCTCATGAGACCTACCGATGCATCAAGGAGCTATGGCGGGCTCTACACATCACCTACAATGTCCAATGCACTCCTCAAATGAAAATGTTGAAACATAACAAAAACATTTGTAATAAAACTACCATACGAAATGATAATTATTTAACCTTAAATAATGAATGGAATAAAAATATCACATGCATAGTCAAAAATAGAATAAATCATTCAATACAATATATATGATTTTATTTTAATAAATCAACCTCAATCATGAATAATATCCAGTAAAGGATGCAGACGTAGTTGAAAATGATCGGTAAATATTTTAGATATAAATAATCCTTTTTGTGAAATCATTTAAAATAACCACATTTATAAACAAAGTCATTTAAAATATATATTATAATCGATGTGTCTCATACCACTTTTAAACTTTTAATGGAATTAACATTTTGAAATTATCATGCCCATAAAAATAAATCTTTAAAACCATTTTCAAAACATTGACATTAATGAGAAAGATTTAGAAGAATAAAAATTTAAAACATTTAAAATGATGTTTTAGTTAAAGTGTACCTTATAATATTCATTTTTAAATATCTTTTATGAAACATGGACCTGGATAATAAATATTTCCCAGAAAATATTTACACATAAACAATCTCGGATAATAAAGTGATTGAGGAATTTACCCTTACCTTTCACTTTCCTTTTTCGAGGGTATGATTAACCTCCTTTATAATGAACGTAATATGTTATTAAATTATACTAGAACCATATTAAAATTTATTATATAACACATGATTAATTAATGACATTATACTACCAATTTAATAATTATTTATATGTTAAATTAATATTTCGGGTAATAATCACTTTCTTTTTATACGTGTTTTAAATTGTTATTCTTGATGACATAATTCAGATCATGATTTAAATAATTCCTAAATATAAAATATGATTTATATATAATATATATTTAGAATTTAAATGTGTATAATTGGCAGATATATGAAATGGGAGACACCGTTTATGGAGACGGTAGGCCATACGTATGTATAAACACTGTTTCTGTTTTCATATCGTTTTGAATGGAAGTAATTGAATGAGATAAATGATAATACCAACAAACACACACACACAGACATTTTTATATATATATATTTCAAATACCATTATTATTTCATATATTACATACTTATTATTAATTTGTTTTTTTATAATCTTTGTTGAATGGTGAATGTGGTAATGAATCTCATCGTGTTGTGGAGACGGTAATCAGTACGTACGCACGAGTGAAAATATCTTTATATTGATGGTGAAATCGTATGAAATTGGATGTTATATCATATATACATAGTCATTAAAATTATATATTTATTCATTACATACATTATTCTCATTATTATACCCCCCAAAATAATGAAGTGTTTGAATAACAAACTACATCACGATGTGGAGACGGTAATCCGTATGTAGGCACGTGTGGTGACAATTTCATTTATAGGATGAATAGAATAACGAATAAAGTTGTAAAATATTTATAATAACATCAAAGTTTGTAGAAGGTAGTTGAATTTATATTTTGGTATGGAAACAACAAGAAAATAGGAAGTGGAAGAAGAAACAAACTTGAATGTGGGTGGTGAAATTATTACCTCTTCTTTGGGTGTTTACTTTTGAGTTGATAAAAAGGGATCCTTAGGGTAGATTTATGATAAATGTAAGGACTCAATATTGAATTTAGTGATGTTGGGAGGATAGTTCGACAGATTTTGGCCGATCCAAATGGATTTGGAGGTGTCAAATTGAGAGTTGGGGAAGTTCCCTTTAATAAGAGGGTGAGGGGTACCTTAGAAAAACAAAAAATATTATTTTATTATAAAATCATATTCGGTTTCTAATGGATAAAAATTTATTTATTAAGAAGATAAGGTGGTTATGGGTCGAAATCATCTCATCAAATAGTTTTTAGACAAGTTTAGTCACCATATTAACCTTATCATTTAGATTTAACAATTAGTTAAATTGTTTAACTTTTACCGTGTCTTCTTGTATTCTTACTCTATATGGTTAATAAACATACTATAAACATACTAGAGAACCTAAAGTGGTTAATTAATGTCATATATAATAATACTTAATCTCTTTGGATGAACCCTATACTTTTAGGAATATTATATAATTTTATAATATAATATTTGTTTTAAAAATAATTTATGTCAATTTTGACACTATTTATTATTTGGTTTTTGTGAAAATTATAACATCATGATTTCTTTAAAAAAATTATTTAATAAACCCTAACATGTCATATTAACCATGAAAATTAGTTTAATTCATCAATTGTCTCAAATTACATTTATGTGAATATTTATAATATCAGTTATTTTAATCTTTCATTAATAAGATAATTATTTCATCATCATTGTGTCATAAATAAATATAATTATTTAATATCATTAATTTATAAACGAAATACCATTATGTAGGAAATTTTTTTTATCTTTTTAATTAATACTTATAGTCGAATTTATATTATGAATAACCCTATATTAAAATTAGTTTAGATATTAAACTTTGAATTCTACACTTTTAACTCTTCTTTTATAGAATAATAATAAATATCCTAATCTAATCCAAGTGGACCAAAATGATCATATTTTAATACTAATGTTGTTTTTGGTCGAATTACACTTATCCAATACAATTAGTACATGTTTTTTGGTAATTTTAATACTATTTTTATCTTTAGTTACCTAATTTACTTTTTACCGTGGTAAATTAAAGTCAAATGTTACTATTCACAAAAAATTATTTTTATCTTATTGAACCAAATTTTATTTACTGATATCAACTGTGTCTCTTGTATTTTGGAAACTAAACTCACAGAAGCAGTAAAATTATTTTTTATGCAAATTATCAAATGCTCATAGAAGGTGGGTAAAAGATGGTAAAAAATTCAACAAAATTTTATACATCTGATTTTATTTTAAAAATGAATCCAATGAATTAAATTTAACTAAAATCGGTATTATTTATCTATTTTGGATTAACATAAATTTTAATGATATAAATAAATAATTAAATTAAAATTCTATTTTAAATAATAACGATGTGTTTTTCAAAATTCATCACAGATTAAAAGTTTTCAAGAAAAATACCAAATTTCACCCTAAAATATTTTTGATATTCTAAATTCAAGTATGAATTCTATTTTACCAAATTTAAAAAATAGAAGTTTCATTAATTAATTTAATCTTAATTCATATTGTCAAAACCAAAAGGTGGGTTTTTAAAAAAAGTAAAAACAATCAAATGATTTATATGTGTTTATGTCAATTTTAAATGTGAAATTACTGATAATGAACTAAATTGTATTAAATGATAAAAATATAATCTAGTTATAATTTAAAACCAATTAAAAGAAAAATCTAACTATATAATTTAATTATATGAAAAGGTAGATATAAATTAAAATGCGGTATTTTTCACTATTCATTAAAAAAATAAACTTTAGCAGAGAAATACCAGAATGAAAAAAAAGTAAATTTTTGTGTCCCAATTCTAAATAACAATTCAATTTTATCATATAGAACATATAAAAGTGAAAAAAACTAGATTGAAAAAAGGTTCTCCATTAAAAGGTGGTAAATTTACATTAAAAAAAACATTATTTTTATCTAAAAACATGAATTTTTTCTTATATTAGATCTAAAAACACAAATTATGGATGTTAAAATTATACGATGTATATAATATTCAAAATGAAGTTAATACTACTCATAACCATATTTTGAATGACTAGTTTGGTATGTTGTGGTGCGCTTGACCTTAGTGTTGCGTGTTGCACAAGATACTGAATTACATAGAAGAGATAACGTACTATGAAATAATGGGTTGTTACATTCTCCCCTCCTTCAAAAAATTGTGCCCTCGCAATTAGAAAAAAAAATCGAAAATAAAAGCATTAAAATAGAAAATACGTTTGGGGAAAACATAAATCGGAAATATGTTTAATGAAATTTAGACTTAATAAGAGGAAAGGGAAATGAAAAAGCCCCCAAAAAATTAGGATTTCTAATAGAAGAACATTGTAGGTAATTAGAGACACATACTTGGAGGGAAAATGTAATTATTTATAGGGAGGGATTAATGTCATCAATCACAAACAAGTGCAAAATTGAGGGACTCAAAGCTACCAATCTATGATGATTTTAAAGATCATCAGTTCAATAAAACATAAGGTATTAAGATAACTAAATTTGGGTTTTAAGATCCATTCCCTAATGTTTATTAAATAATTTATTCATAGAATAAGAGGAAGAAAAAAAATTTCTATACATGACATGTATAGTTTTATCCTTTAACTAATTCCCACCACAAAATAATATTTCACTCAAAGAGATAACAGAATTCAAAGATATTCTATTTATCCTAATCGTATAGGGTTCCAATAATAATAAATTTTATAATTCATTTGTCAGAAAATTTAAAAAAACTACATTATACAAATAGGACATCACGTAGGCCAATGGAAGGTGATGCCCCCTGGTCGCCCTTCGGTTGCGGGTTCAAGTCTCGCGGCCTTGCTGGACATGACAGGTTGTCGCCTGACCTCCGGGTTGTCATTTTTATAACAATCCAAAAGTAATCTTAAGAAATTCTTTATCCTTAATAATAATATCCAATGTAAAACTTAATCCATTCCAACCTTTATACATATCCAAAAGAATTCATTCCAAACTCATAGTATATGATTTATAAGGAATGTAAACCAAATGAAGATACTTTTTCCACGTAGTAACAAGTGAATAACTTCATCATGTATTCATTTAAAACACGGTAACACCCAGAATTACCATTAAAACGTATTGATTAAATTAATGCTCCCTTATTAGTTATATAATACTGGATATACTTCTTATATCCAAAAATGAAGTAAAATATAACTATAAATGAATAATATAAGAATTAATTAGTTTCAAAGTAGTCAAGAATATCAAATATAATTTATCCAAATCAATCATATCTTATTCCAAAATCACTACCTCAGTATGAGAACCATATTATGGTTTATCATTTCTTCAACCATTTATTTTCCAAAAATATTAACTTTCTAATGAGTATCTTTTCATCGTACTATATAATCTCAAATACTCAATAAAATAGTAATGTAGTACAATCCTTATTTATTTCCATAATTCATATAACTAGTAAATCATTGATTTAACACTCAAATGAAATAATTCTTTAATAACAACATAACAACTCTTGTCATTCCTCCAAATCTATGGTATTATCATAACTAGATTATTATCCAATAGCATCATTTGTGGAATACTCTTGATTATTTGGACATTGATTTGTGTAGTGTCCGAACTCTTTTCAGATGAAGGATTATACATTTGAAACCTTTTTATTACCCTTGAAATCATGTACTTGGTGTCCTTTTTCTCCACACTTATAACAAACACTCATTCTATTCAATCATTTACCAATGTGATTCTTTCCACAGTTATCATATATGAGAAAATCCTTCTTCATCATATTCCTTTTATCCATCTTTCTCTCTACCATCCTTTTCTTCTCTTCCTTCCCTTCAAAGCCATCAGAATTAGAGAATTATTCACTTATCTTATTAACACATGATAATATTTCTTCATATGATGATAATACACATGAGACTATTTCCCTTCTAAATGTTGACTTATTAATTTGAAAGAAATGATCCTTATAACTCTTTAGATCATGCGTTTTGCTGGAGTCCTCATTCCTTCTAATGGGTTCAATTTCTATACAATGTAATACAGTCGGTCAGTCTATGAATCACAATGCATAATTCTAAAATTGTAAAATACCGAATATAAATTGTAATTATTATGTATATAATTTATAATCATAAAAAAAGTTGTTAAATGATGTATTTAATCCTAATTCCTTCATAATGGATTTTAATGAAAATTTGAATTATCCTAAGAATTTCCTCCGGGAGTTTCGTAACCAATAGTGCAGCAAGACCCGGTGTCATGCACCTATTCCCATTCGAGTCTATCTCAAAGCGGTGTTTTCAGGTTTTACCCCTAGGTACATCTGTGCCAGAGCCGCCCCTACCTGCTCATATCCAGATAGATATGTATTACTTAAAAAACTCACAAATGATTTACATTACAAAAATTATAGAATGTTATTCTGTACTAATCCTCAAATTCTATCTTAGGGTAGTGTTCTCTCATCAGAGTTTTTCTAAATCTGGTTTCGAAGGATTGTACTAAAATTATTCTGATACCAACTGTAACTCCCTGACCCTAGTTACCCTAGGTCGGTGCATTATTTTAATACATTTTCATGATTATATGAATCATGTCCCGAAGGACCGATCAGTTTAGAATTCTTGGAAAATATATTACATACAAGAATGTTACATTACACATTCAAACATACAACACATAATAAATAATCCTTTGAGAAATCCATTTTCCCTTAGCTTAACTCTACATCTCAATAATAAAAAACTTCTTGGGATCCTGTGAGAATAAAACATAAGAAAGGGGTGAGATCAGATGCTCAGTAAGGGTAAATAATTTATTGGAAGCTATAAATTATTAAGAAAATTTGTGTAATAAAAAAACATACATTTAAACATAAACTTGAACATAATATGGAATAAATAAATCAAACATTACCATATAAACCTGAAAATGGATATTCTACTAGTCTAATAATCACATGTAATAACTAATTTCATAATGAGGGAATGCATAATGCTAGACATCATAACCACATAGTCAAAGACCTTTTCCAAGACTACAAATAATTTTTTTCCAAGGCCTTATTCCAAGACACTAGTTTGTTTAATGAGACCTATTGATGCATTGAGGAGCTATAGCAGGCTCAAACCATCCATTACTAAGTTCAACACACTCCTCATATGAAAATGTTGAAACATAACATAAAAATTACTATAAAAACTAGTATAGAAAATTTCAATACATTAACCATAAAACATGAATGGAATAAAAATACCACATCCACAGTCAAACATATCCTAACTCATACAATAAAATATGGAAGATTTTATTATAATAAATCAACCTTAATCAAAAATAATATACAGTAAAGGATGTTAATATAGTTGAAAATGATCAGTAAAACTTTTTGAGAGAGATATCCCTTTTTGTGAAATCACATAAAAGCCAAAAATTTATAATGTAAGTCATTTAAAATATATTTTTGAATTAAGTTGTCCCTTAAAACATTGAAACATTATAAAGGAATTAACATTTTGAATCAATCATATCCATATAAATAAATCCTTAAAATCATTTTGAAAACATGGACATTAATGAAAAATATTTAGAAGAATAAATATTTAAAACATTTAAAATTATGATTTAGTTATAGAGTACCTTAAAATATTCATTTTGAAATTTCATTTATGAAAGATGGATATGGATAATAAATATGTCCCAAAATATACTTACACATAAACAATCTCAGATAATAATGAGATTGAGGAATTAAACCTTACCATGCAATTTTTTTGGTCGAGGGTACGTTTAACCTCCTGTATAATGAACATAGTATGATATTAAATTATAAAAAACCATATTCATATTTATTATATCACAAATGATTCATTTTAGACATCATACTACCCATTTAATAATGATTTCCTTGTGAAATTAACATATCTGATAATAATCGATTTCTTTATCGTACCAGTTTTAGATTGTTATTCTTGATCGTATCATTAAGACCATGATTTAAATAAATCAAGAATGTAAAATGTGACTAATATATAATATATATTTATAATACAAATTTGTATAATATATTGATATATTAAATGGAAGACACCGTTTATTGAAAATGGTAGGCCATACGTACGCATAAACGTTGTTTCTATTTTCATATCATATTAAATGGAAGTAAGTAATTGAGATAAATGTAAATAAATATATATATATTTATATATATATTTAAATTATCATTATTATACCACATATTAAATACATTTTATCAATATTTATTTTTATATTCGTCGTTGAATGGTGAACTTGGAAATGAATCTCATAGTTTTGTGAAGACGATAATCCGTACGTACGCACGAGCGACAATATCATTATGTTGATGGTGAAATCATATGAAATTGGATGGTATATAATATATACAGAATCTTTAACAAGTTTTATTTATTATTTACATAATATATATACTCATTATTATACCCATCAAAATAATGATGTGTTTGAATAACACACTACACGAAGATGTGGAGACGGTAATCCGTATGTGCGCACCTGTGGTGACTTTGTCATTTATAGGATGGTTAGAATAATGAATATGGTTTTACCATATTTATAATAACCACACAGTATGTATAAGATATTGGGGTTATTATTTTTGAATTGAAACAACAAAGAAAGAGGAACTGGAAGAAGAAAAAACGTGAAAGAGGGTGGATAAATTATTATCTCTTCTTTGGGTGTTTCCTTTTGAGTTGATAAAAAGGGATCCTTAGGTTGGCTTTATGATCAATGTAAGGACTCTAGGTTCAATTTAGGTAATATTTGAGGATATTTGGGTAGGGTTTGGCCGAGACAAATGGATTTGGAGATGTGGATTTGAGATAATTGGAAGTGCCCTTTTATTAGATGGGTGATGGGCACCTCAGAAAAAACATAAAAAATTATTTTATTATAAAATCATTTTCAGTTTCTAATGGATCCAAATTGATTTATTGAGAATATAAGGTGGTTATGGGTCACAATCTGCTCAACCAATAGATTTTAGATAATTTTAGGTCACCATATTAACCTTATCATTAATATTTATCTATTAGTTAAATAGTTTATCTTTTACTGTGTATTCTTGTATTTTTAGACTATATGGTTAATAAACATACTCTAAACCTCCAAGAAAATCACTAGTGGTTAATTAATTTCATATATGAAATTATTCAATCCCTTTGGATGAACATTATATTTTTAGGGAAATTTATATTCTTTAATAATATAATAATTTTTAAAAGATCCCATTTATTTCAATTTTTACACTATTTATTATTTGGTTTCTGTGAAAATTATAAAAACATGATTACTTCAAAAAAAATTATTTAATCAACCCTAAAATTTCATATTAACCTATAAAACATGTGTAATTAATCAATAGTCTCAAATTACATTTACTTGGATATTTATAATATCATTTATTTTAATATTTCATTAATTAGGTAATTATTTCATCATTATTGTGTCATAAATAAATTTTATTATTTAATTTCATAAAATTAGAAATAAAATACTATTATGTAGGAAATATTTTTGAATTTATAATTAATGTTAATAATCCAATTTATATTATGTATATCCCTATATTAAAAATGTTTTAGTTATTAAAATTTGAATTTAACACCTTTAACTAGTCTTTAGTAAAATAATAATAAATGTCCTAATCTAATAAAAGGGGACCAAAAGTATCATATTTTTCTCATATGTTATTTTTGTCGAATTAAACATATCAAATTGAATTAGGACATGTTTCTGGGTAATTATAATATTAATTTTACCTTTAATTTCCTTATTTACTTTTTACTGTGTTAATAATAGTCAAAAGTTGCTATTCACCAAAAACCACTTTCATCTTATTGAACAAAATTTTACTTACTAATATCAACTGTGTCTCTCGGATTTTTGAAAATCAACTCACATAAGGGGTAAAATTAGGTTTTATGCATATTTTCATATTCTCATAGAAGGTGGGTAAAAGAAGGTAAAAAGTTCAATGAAATTATATACATCTAATTTTTTTTATAAAAATGAATCAAATAAATTAAATTAAACTATTATAAGAATTATTTATCTTTTTTGGTTAAAATAATTTTAAATAAAATAAATAATTCTTTAAAATAAAATTTGGTTTTAAATAATACCGTAGTGGTTTTCACCATTCATAAAAAATTTAAAGTTTTCTGAAAAATACAAAAAATATTCCCTAAACTAAATTTGATATTCTGAATTAAAAAATGAATTCTATTTTGCCAAATTAAAAAAATATATGTTGCATTAATTATTTTAAAATTAATTCCCATTGTTAAAACCAAAACGCGAGTTTTTTTAAAAAAAAGTAAAAACTATCAAAAGATTGACTTGTGTTTATGTCAAATTTAAATGTGAAATTACCGATAATGTCCTAAATTGTATTAAATGATAATAATATAATCTAATTATACTTTAAACCAATTAAAATAACAATATAACTATATAATTATAATAAATGAAAATGAATCTTTAAATTAAAATGTATTATTTTTCACTATTCATTAATAAAATAAACTTTATCAGAAAAATACCAAAAAGATACCCAATGTAAATTTTGACTTCCCAATTCTAATGAATGATTTTATTTTGTCAAATAGAACATATTAGAGTGAGGAAAACAAAATTTAAAAATGGTTCGACATTAAAAGGCGGTAAAATTATATTTTTTTGAAAACAATTCTTTTATCTGAAAAAATTTATTTTGTTCTTAAATTATGTCTAAAAATACATAATATGGATGTTAAAATAATGTGGTGTATATAAAATTCAAAATGTAGTTAATACAACTCATAAATGCTTTTTGAACGGCTAGATTGGTAAGATGTGCTGCATAGAAACATAGTTTTGCGTGTCGCGCAAGCTATTGAATTACTTTGAAAAGATAACGTACTTTGAAATCATAGGGTGTTACAATTGATCTGTGAAAAATACCTTCATGACCAATGAATTGTGGTATAATATATTTAAAAAATATTTTTTATTATATTAATTGATTACCTAGTTCTGTGAGGTAGATTTATGAATTTAAATGGATGTTTTAAAAAAAATCATCATGAAGATTAATTCAAGGGAGCATGATATATTATGCACTCAAAAAAAGTGACGTTTTTTAATAATTTTTTCCAGAAAACACATTCAATTTCATTAGGTGTTATTTTTTATTTTGATAAATATTCAAATAAAAATATTTTATATAATGAAACAATGGTAGTATAAATAGTTGAATGGTGGATATTTTGGGATTATAGGTTCCTCATCCATATTGTTTTTTAAATTGATATTTTATTGTATATTAAAGGATTTTGGGACATGAAAATTAAAAAATTAAAAAATTGAAGAAGACCAAAATATTTAAAAAAATTATAAATAAATCAAGACACTGAGTATTGTATTTATGTAGAAAAAATACACATAAATATAAATCAATAGATATGATAGGAAGAAGAAGAGTTATGTAACATCCAAACCCTACTACCACTAAAACGGGTGCCCTCGCTCCAGATTGCATCATGACCTCAGACACACCATCATATACACCAGAGGTTTCCAACTAGTATCACATATATATAAGGATTAATTGGGAAGAATACCCATTGATCAGAGTAAAACCGAAATATAAATAATTTCAATAGACATAAAAACTAATATAAATAGAAAACTGAATTAAAAAGGTCATACACAAATAAAAATCCATATAAACCATGATCTAACATTATGATGAACAAACTCTATGTCAGGCGGTCATAAAATAATGAAACAAAATGCTGAAACAATAAAAAAATGGTCTTGAGTCCAAAATCATCCTGACATCACATTTTTAAAACCTTAATCCCATGCCCAAGACCAACACAAGCCCCCCCCCCCCCCCCCCCCGTCTAAAACCTTTAATAGAAAACAAATAGCATATCCTCAAGTGCTAATTTCCCATGGTTTTCCCGAATAGGGTGGGATTAGAACTCAAAATGCCACCACCAATGTTATATAAATAAATATCCATTTTATACTAATTTGTAAAATGATAACCATGTTATATTAAAAAAATAGGGAAATAAGGAAAAATGTGTCAAATTTATCAACTAATAATTAACCATTTTATCCTTCAGGATATATTGTGATATCCAACCAACCTAGCATGCTATGGATATGTTGGGATCCTAATCCATAGCATAAGGGGATTACATACTTTCAAAAAAATTAATAAATTTACTAATAAATTAAATTAATACATGTAACTTGGAGTATCATTCTTAGAAATCATATAATGTCTATACAATGAGAGTAAAGAACCTCATTCTGACATCCCAAACCATGCCAGATATAGGAGAAATGATATTTAGTTTTTATCCTATCCCATTAAAATAATCGGTGGGGCCTAGGGCATCATTCCATCCTGCCCCAAAAATGGGGATCCTCAATCAAATACTGTAGTCACACAATACATCAGTGGGACCACGAGAATCAGTCCTAATTACCAAGAGGGACTAGAGCCTTGGTCCAATACCTCGCTCTTATTATTTACCAATTAGAAAATATTAAATAGAAATATATAAAATTTAACCATAAATAGTTTAAATTACCATGGTCCTAATGGACACTTAACACCATGTCATAGCAAGAACAAAAACTAACCCTTCTATTGTTGAATAAAATTTAAAAAAAAATACATTTTAAAAAATATTCCGGAAGTCAACCACTAAAACATGGGACTTAATATATTAAAAAATAAACCTTATCCCAAGGTTTCTATTTAAATATCAAACCATTTAAAAATTTCATTAATAATTGTCCAAAAAATATAATCAGAACCCATTTCAAATGATATATTAAAATATATTAGTAGAACACATTTTTCATGTCACTATGAGGTCAACACATCCTCTTAAAATATTACCACCTTTTTAACATCAATTTAAAACATTTTAATCAACAACAAGATAAAATTCTAAAACACATCATTTCAAACATTTCAAAATACTCTTAGTTATTTCTGTAAAACTAGATTATAAAATATTAAATTATACCTTTAGCCAATATCATTAAAAAACTACATGTTCCCTCTCATAATATTACTATCATTACTTTTAATTATTAATATCCCCATTTCCTAGGGTTCATGATACCCCATGGGTTTCCATAGGTTAGGTCGCTCATCATCAACGAAACCAACGGTGTCTATAAGGGTATCACACATTAAACTAAGGTCCAAATTAATTTACTTAATCGGGGAAATTAAAAAACATCAAATCCGGAAATAAATACAACCACATAAAATTATATAACATTAAGACAATAGGAAAGGGCCTGTAGACCACATAAATCATGCTTGGAAATTATTACATTTCCAACCAAAGCTATTCAATTAAACTAAACCAACATAAAAAAAACAAAAAATAACACCTTTGGAAATTTTTTCGTATTTAGAAGGAAATGATACAACACATCAAGATAATTATAGTAAATGGATGGAAACTAATTAGAATACATACCCAATTATTTTTTAACACCGAGTGAAACTCCAAATACATATGAATTTAAAGAGAATCACCCATGGATGATGAAAAGGAGGCGACAGGTTCATCATCCATACTATAGTGATTTTAATGGGGGTGAAAAATAGTGAGGATACATTTAATCCCAAGAGGGATAAATAATAATTTACCAATTTTTAAGAGGAAAATGTTTTGGTAACACCGTAAGAAAAACCATGTTATAACAACGTGGTTCCCTATTCCCAAGAAGAACCAAGGCATCATGTTCTCCCAGTGGAACCCACATGATTTAAAAAACCATGTAGATCCCATGAACCAACCTCTATGAAAATGGGGTGTTAGATAAATGATTTTCCTGCTACTCTGAACAATTTCCCCAATAATGCACCCCCTTCTGTAGAAAAAATGGATAAACACATGATTGTGAAAAACTATGTTCCAACCATGATCTTAGAAATGAATGGCCTCTTTTCCTCCATTATTGAGCCCTAAAACCCTCATAATCTCCTAAGATCATTCCATATACTATGAAATACACTATTAACTCTTAATTTTTTAATGAATGTACCTTATTTTAGGAATGTGATCTTATAATATTCCTACCTTACAATAGCTGATTCTTGAGATGCACTTCCAAGAAACACCATGAATCTCTGTCAGATGCACCTCAAGGATGAATTGACCCCAAGATCACCATTACTAACATCAAACACATAAGAGAGGTCATGGGTTATACCTGTTAAACTATCTCACAAATAGGGCACCAGAAGACCAGTACATTGCCCCGGGAGATAAATTCACTACATCTCAGATCCAATATTCCCCACAACCATTAACGACCCATAATACATGTTAATCAACCTATCTTTCTTTTTGATCCCAACAAAAAAAATATTGGAAACATTAGAAGGAACGTAATCTTTACAACCACATCCCTTAATAAACAATGTTCAAAAACTCAAGGCCCAATGTCCTTGTTCTTAATTTAATCTCTCCTGGAGAATCCAAAGAAAGAACTTCATCTATAAGAACTCAATAAGTCAAAACCCAATCCACATCCCATTAGAAAGATTGAAAAACTATTATGGAACATAAAAAATACCATCCAAATGACTACACCGATCATGTCATTAATTGAATAGTTTTTTTCTATTCTTCTCCTCACCACATTATCAATATCAAGACCCCTATCATCTCATTCATGGGATATAGATAATAAATAAATTCCACTAGGACCTCAACTAACACCTAGAAAATATACCAAATGTGTTTCCCAAATCACCATGCTCAAACATCAGTATAGAAACTAATAAGCATTAGTATCCATCCATTCAATTGAAGCCACATAGAATGAACATACCTATTCCAAAAATACAGAAACATTAGGATAATTGGTTTTTCCTTTAAAACTATTTGATTTTAGGATTTAAAACCTCCATTTACAAAAAATCAAGCCTGATGTTGTATGAAACTACACACAACCGCTCTATTAAAAAACCTAATCTGAACCATCCCCAACTAACTCAACCTGATTATTCCCAACACCATTTTCTTGACATGTTACCCTTTTTACCAGACCAAAAAGTATTCTCAATTAATGAATTTTATGAAAATATGAATTCAAATACCGAAGTCTAACTTAGACTTCTAGTAAAATTCCACCATCAAATAATCCACTACTCTCCAAACAAGAGTCGCTCCCACCCTCATCCACTATAATATCATTAAAAAAACTCTTTGATTGCTATTTGAATTACCTTAAGACTATGTCCAATGTTATTCCTAATCATCCCCAAAATACAAGGCACATCTGGATATCCTGAGTAATCCAAACACATACCTCACAAGTTTCTCATTGACTTCCCTATAACACTGTTTGAAACCCATGTTTTTCTCCACAAATCTATTACTAATATCTCACTTCCCACATTAGGAATGTTCTTTTCACCACCATCCTCAAGTAATTATGACAAACCTAGCTCATCAACCCATTATCGTAGAGCCCAATATGTGAACATAGAAATATATACCTCACTTTTGTAACAAAAAAACTTATCCAAAATGCATTTTCACTTCCTAAGAACACACCTTCGGCATTTACCAATACACATATACCCCACAGACCACACTCATAGATGGCTAGTTTTGCACCACCCACTACAGAACATCACCTTTAACATGGCTCATGGGAACAACCATCGAGAATTCCTTTGATCCCATGATATGAAAACATTATCTATCTTGGAATATATCCAATTCTCTCTTGGTGTAACTAAGAAGATGATATGATTTTGGCTATGATCTTATCATGCCTAAATCTACACCCTGATGTTATTGAATAATACCACAACAACTACTTTTCCATTGATGTCGCCTCACACTAAAAGGAAAACATAAAATGTCAAAATGCTAACTTCCTAACCCAAAAAATATCATCGTCCCTCAACCACCACCGCTCTAGTGGGATTTGAAACCAAAATTTACCACCACTTCATGACCCTATAAAAATAATCCATGACCCAATAGTCCCTTTGACACTTCATCCATCATCGAACTCATGTTATTCAAACATGACCATAATAACTCACTATGGAACAAAATGACCAACCTTAGAGATCTAAATCCATACTAAATTTCACATAACTACTGACTCCCAATATGATCACACAGAAATAGATGACCATTTATATTGAGTAACCTATTAAACTATCCCAAACAAAATCATGTGTCCCCTGCATGTGCCCACATCTGGACCATATTAGAAGACCTTGGGTCATGCAGTGTACTATGACTAAACATGGAATCCCAATCTTGTTTACATGAGTCATGCATCACTAGGGATAGGTCAAATTACTGATTAAAAAAACTAACAGGCCTCTTGGTCAATCATCCTCTCCTGAATCAAAGTATTATCAGTGTTCCCTTGAAGCAACCCAAGAATTAGAACAATACACTCCACCAGAGGGCTACCCCAAACCATATGTGTTACATCAAAATAAATTATCAAATTCATTATTTAGTAGCATTTATCTTTTATACCATATATTAAAATTATTACATCACAATGTGTTATAAAAAATGACATGTTATGAAAATAATTGATCCTTACCTTCGAAAAAACCTTAAAACAGACCATAAGAACTCATGTACATCCCCGAGATGGAAACCAAAAAATGAAAATTCACTTTTCATAAAAACCCAACAGCACCTTACATGAATCATTTATAACTATGAAGCATCAACCAATGTTTCACATCCCAAATCAACCATAAAACTTGTCCAACATATATCACAATTTCCCTTGATTAATCAAGCCCAAAAACCCATCAAAACTACTTGAGTCCCATCTAAAAATTATTATAATTCGTATATAGACCACTAAGAAAACCCCAATATAGAAATCACTCAATGTGTTCTATTGTTAATGTTCATAACATTCAACTATTACATAAGCATCTAAAAGAACTAGAAACCCTGGTCGACACCTCTAATTGGTCACCAACAATGTTAAACCTCCACAAACTCCCTAAACTATAGTCAGTTCTATAAAAATCCATTGAATCTACCAATAATCTATACACATTGATTTCTATGATCTCTCCGCACATTGGTGTCACTCTTTCCTCTACTCCAAAACACTAAATCCAATACATCCAACCAAATTAGTACACTAGGTTCCACACTCATAACAACACAACCACCATTAATTACACCCCAAATATGAAACCCATCCTTATGGACTGATGTACCACCAACACAATCACAACCAACAATGTCACAAACATCCAGATTACCAAATAACATTTTAGAATACAAAGTATGCATTCCTATCGAACATGCAATAAAGACATCCCTTTACCACATATCAAAAACAAATAAAGCCTCCTGACCTACAACCATGGTATCATCCTTGGGAAATCCTAGTACCCAAACCACCCATACGTAGGGTCTGATTGCATTAATTGGGATACCTGAATAAGTGTCCCTAAGGGTCTCACCATTTCACATTACACCATAAGTAACTATACTAATTTAAAAACCTAATGGTTCTCATTTCAAAGTGTTAACATTCTAAAAACCAAGGATTTGAAACACTAATTTTATTAATTACCCATCCATTCAAAAATAAACTCATTATTCAAATTCATATTTAAAAAATATATTTACAGACAGAAATGTCAAGCAAATATCAAAACACCTAAACCACATGCTTGAATTTATGAAACCAGGATATGAATCCTAATAAAATATAAATCATAGGTAAAATATAGTTAACATTTCAATCCCATGTGCATAAAGCAATGCATGGTCCCAGACTCCAACTCTTTCCATATCATAACAATATGTAAATCCCCATCAATATGTAACATCGCATCCATGTGCACCCTTTGAAGTGGAAATATCAATCAATAGTCAAATAAAAAAATAGAACCACGATTCCCGTACTTAGAAACATGAATTTTCCACTATTTGTTATGATGTAGGAACCCACGCCTCAGATTATTACCATGTTTTGAAAAGATCGTAGTATTTCATATACATTTCCCAAATTGTACGAAAAATTACACAAGCTATAATACAACTTTTTACCTTCCCAAATAGTTAGTAACTGAAACTATGCCCTCAATATAGATCACCATAGTCACAATAGTTATGCCTCCCCATACACTAGTGTCTTATCAATAAAAGTGTAGGATTATAGAGATTCCATAGGGATATTATACCAACTTGTCGGAGTAATACAACAACATAATTAATACCAATAGACTAAAAAACAATGTAAATGGGAAAAGGAATAAAAAATGGATTTCTCTAACAATAAACCATGAAACACGTACTATAACAATATGAAGAATAAAATAAATATCTATAAGTCACACAATAAAGTCCAAAAACTATAAATCTATTGAAAAGTATAAACATTCTCTTGAGTCTAACCAAGTCCTCGCATCCCGTCACCCCACACACAAAATAAACACAAAGACAGTACCCTGAACCTATAATAGAAAAAAAATAAGTTAATGTAACCAAGTCCCATGGATTCAAAAATATTGTGTGAATAAATCCTACTATTCCAGCATCAATGATTTCAAAATTATTAGTATGTCAGTAGAACAGTGTATGTAGATAATCAACGATCATCAAAGAAAAACGTTATGAAATAGAATCATGTCTAACATTAAAGAAAAATTATTTAAACAATTTATCCACTATGTTTCTATTGTGATATCCCGCCAACCTAATCCACTTCAGCTATGTCAGGAGGCTAACCCATTGCATATGGGGATTACATACATTCAATTAAAAAGTGGAATTCAGTAATCCAACCAATTAGAATGAGAACCTTAGAGAATCAATCCAAGAAACCATATCATGTCTATAATTTGGAATTATAGATCCTTAGTTGGACATATCGTAACATGCTAAATTAATGATTATAGATTCTCAGTATAATAAACTAAACTTAAAAAAACACTAGTTGAACATAAAGAATTAGTTTCTCCAAACCCAAAAATGAGGATCCCAAATCCAATGCTCTAATCATTCAATATATTGATGGGGCATCAAAAATAATCATATCCATACTCATGGAATTAGAGACTCAATAAAATACCCCACTCATTCTATTTACCAAATAGACATGATTTGTTGATTGTTTTTCAGATTTACCTATATATAATATCAATTACAATGGACCGAATTAACCCTTAAAAACATGTAATAACATGAATGAAACCCAAACCTTTTTTATCTAAAAAAATTAAAACCAAATACACTTTTCAAAATACACATGAATCCACCCTCAAAAAATTTTGTGTCCTTCTTTGAAAAGTTAAAACGTACCCCAATTATCAATTTCCATGTTGGTCTATTTAATAGTTCCATTAAAAAATTTTCACAAAAGAGGGGAAAACATCATCATGTCAAATAATCATTTGAAATCAATTAAAAACACCCTTTTAAGCTCACACTTAGGTTAACAACCAATCTTAAAACATTATCCACTTTCAAACATCATTTTAAATCATTCAAAACCATAAATAATATAAGATAAAAAAACATCATTTAAACCATTTGAAATTCCTCATAGAAGAATCATGAAATCAAGGATATAAAATACTTCTTCCATAACATTATCCAAACCAATTTAAAAATAAAAAACACTACATTTTCTCTCACACAATATTCCCATTTAAGCAATTACCAATTTATTTCACTATTTTTTAGGGTTTAACAAACCCCATGGGTACCCCTCTGTATAGTCTCACGTCATCAATGAAACCAACAGGGTCCATAAAGCATATCAAACCTCAATATATGAAAAAATTAAATTTATTATTAAATGAAATTAAAATATGTCATGGTAGTACAAAGGTACAACTACACACACATAAATACATTTAGATAGTGGAAAACAATCTTGCAGACCACATACTCTATGCTCGAAGATGGTTACTTTCTGGCCTGAACCCCTTGATTTGAACTAAACATACATCACACAGAAGGATAAATAAAACAATTGTAAAATGGGGGATGAAGATTTGAATGGTGAGGAAAAAACCCATGGAGAATGTTTAAGAAAATTGAATTAATCAGAGTAAAAGACATAAATAGAGCTTTAATTCACACCCAATGTCACTCTAGGATCTTATGAATTGATGGAGAAACACCCAATGAGGAGGATAAATCTATTGTTTTATCACCCAATAATTTAGGAGATGGATGATGGAGAAAATCTCAAATGAATTTTTTTAGAGGTAAAATTGGGGATCTACTAATTTATAATAGGCACACAATTTGGATGCAAGGATTGACAAACCCTATGCAAATAGGGTTGTTCCATCCATCCAAGAAGACACCAGAACATATAGTCTATCAACAGAACTGAGAAATTTTGAAAAATTATATAGACGACATGTGACATCATCTTCCAAAGGTTGTATTGGTTGGACAATTCTAGGGAAACACTGCATGTTTTCCCCATCTATGTTCCCCCTTATGTAGGTCACATAGTTATGGAACATCGGTACTAAAAACATGTTTTTGACCATTATGTCAATATATATGTTACCATTATCCTTATTCTCTATGAAAAAACTCCAAGAAACCATTAAATCATTCCCACTCTGGTAAATAAACCATTAATAAAGAATTTTAAATATTAAAAACCTTATATTAGTTTAGGGATCTTACAAGAAAACAAAATAAGAGAGTCTTGTGAGTCCTGAAGTGATCCAGGTAAGAACTAAATATTTAAATAAAATATTACAAAAATATTTTATTACTATATAATATCATGATTTTGAAATATTGTAAACCAATGAATATAAATATGTGTAATAGGGTTGATTAAGAAAAAGCCACATAACCATTACTTTCATATTATATTATTTATTGACCATAAAGAATAATATACTAATTATTATACATTAAATTCTTTAAAAATGAATATTTTAAAGATAAATCCATTGTATTTATGGTAGTAAGTCTAGATAATTATATAGAAGAGTTTATTCATAAAATTTGTATCCTTTCACATATTAAATGGAGAAGAAGATATGGGATATCTTCATATAGAATGGGATTCTCATGATGATGTGATATGAAATGCAACAGTTATGTATGAAAGACTCCTTGTTCATGTAATAACACTATTATTTTAATGATAAAACTATAATCTAGATTAATATTAATGATTTAGTCCCCTAAATAAAGGTACAAAATTATAAAAAACAATGTTTGGTTTTATGTACTTGAATTTTTTATATTCATATGAGATTGTTGAAAAAATGGATTAAACTAATATTTAATATGTGGTTGTTATTGAGTTATGTGTGAGCTTATAAAGATTTGAAAAATAAATAACACTTATTCTCCCACTCTTAGTGTTCATTAAATATAGTTTTTTACATCAATTTGTGTTAAATCAATCCAGTTAACTGTGTTTAGTTTCCATCTAGAATATATTCACTATTGTTATCATAATAGAATGGTTCAAAATTATTTAAAAGTGTTTATGAATATTTCATTTAATCCAATAGCATTAAATTCAATCTATATTTTCCTGCTTGAGTTTATATATATATATATATATATTACTTTTTCATGTATTAATTTTTTTCAACTAGTATGTATCAAGATATTTTTATTAGATTTATCCAATATCTGAAGATGTATTTTTTTTATTATAGAGTACTATCATCTTCATCCCTACTGATATATATATTTATCATATAATGGAAGTAAATATTATTTACTAAATTCAATTTCATAAATAATTTAGTAATTGAGTAATTGATGATGAATTGAAGTAATTCAATGATGATAAAAGTTATGAAGAATGAAAATATGATGGATAAAGTAAAAATTTTAATGTATGTGTTATAATTACAGGTCATGGAAAAATATTTTTTTAAATTTCAAAGATATTGATCCATTTTATAGGCAAGGAAAAAAAGATAATTAATGGTTTTGGTGATAATGGTTTAGATAAATAAGTAATCATTTGATTGGTAAAAAATAATTTTTTCAGATCCACTATGCATGTAATAAATATGTATGATGATGTTATTTGAATGGAAAACAAAATAAATATAATTGAGGATACAAAATAGAAAAATTTTATAAAATATTTAATCATTTTTATTTGCATCTATGTTATGAAATTCATTAATGTATAAAAAAAAGAAAATAAATACAATTATTTTCAAGGAAAGCGTATTCTAAAGGAAACAAAGAAATTAATCATTGTGAGAGGTGATGATTCTAATATTTGAAATACTCCAAATATGATCAAGAAAAAATAGGAATGGGATGTAAAAATTCGATGATGAATAGAATATATTCTAATAAAAAGTATTTTTATGTATATCTTCTTGAGATGAAATCATTACTTTTTCAAACATAAATAAATATAAAAATTTATAATTTTTCAAGAATAACTTTCTAATATAATAATTTCATAATTTCACATAAGGTTTTACCAATTCAACCATGATGACAAAAAATGAAAAACTGAACCGAAATTAAATGATAAATCTTTGTTTAATCATGTGAACTCATTAAAATTAGTTGTTGAATAATTCATAATTATAATTTATTGTTTAATTTTAAATATTATTGAATTAAATATTCTCAACCGATGTTTGAAATTAAATGAGTTAGATAAATATAAATTAAAATTAGAATTAATGATTATAATTATTTGATTAATGTTAAATACTAAATAAATACTTATATTTTATGTATTATTATGAAATTTGATTTATCGGTGACAAATTTAATTAAAAATAATATTTAAATCTACATTAAAATATATAGAACCTTTATTCATTTAGATTGGTTAGTTTAAGATGTATATTTTCATTTTATTATGTAGTAAAAAATAAGATGACGGATAACACGTAACATTCTTGACAGGTCATATTATTTTACAAGCAATCCATATAAATTTTTTTTGTGAGCATTCAATATTATATGATTCATTGTTTTATTTTATTTTGAGTTCCATGGTTTTTCTATTATAAAATTATTGTTCATAATGATCATTTTTTAATAAAGTTATTGTTAAAAATATTTTAACTCTATATTTTATTTTGTTAATGAATTAGTCATACTTTAGTTTTTAACACATATTTATTTCATTAACAAAATATTTTTACTAGAGATGATATAAAACGATTTCTTAGTTAAATAAATTTTTTGAGATGATATTATATTGGATTTATTTTTTATTTATTACCATAAATTTATAATCATTTGGTTCAAATTAGTTTCTTTATCTTGTTAAAACCAATTATGTAAACCCTTGTTAATTAGTGAAATTTGAGTACATAACCATAAGGGGAGGTGTTTATGACATATATATCAGAAAACATTCAACTTCTAAATTTGTAAAAGTATTTTTTTGTAAAGTTCATGATGTATGTATTTATATAAATAATAAAAATAAAAATGATGTTGGATTTATAAAACCATGGGTTTATGTCTATAATGTAAACAATTAAATTTATTCAATAATCATGGAATGTTATTGAATTTTTTAAAATAAGTACCATAGGAATATTATACCCAGGATCACTAATGTGTATATATTAAATCCTTTGTTGAGGAAATAAGTCTATGAATATAATAATTTACTTATACATAGATTGAAAAAAAATAAAATGTTTTAAAATTTAGTGTAAGGTATTTATTTTCATCATATACATTATTTTATAAAAAAATAACCTTATGACTCAAGTGACCTAATAATTTTAAAATAATTAAGAAAATAATCACTTTATGATTAGGATGTTTAAAAAAGAGTAAAAATGTATTTTAATAGAGATATTGCTACCAATTCTATGTCATTATTCATAGACACCAAATAGACATGTAGTGAAATCTGAGTGGGTAAATGATTCAGTAAAATAAATAGACCCCAACATTATTAATTTCTTGTAACTATTTTATTACACTAATTTACTGCATATAGTAAAAAAAATCCTAAACATTGCTTCTTTATCCTCTCACATACAATGGATTAACAAAATAACTGAGAGATAGATCAATATTTCCCATGGGATTAAGAGTACAGAAGATATATTTGACAATAATAACAAAACCAATGAAATTGGAATGAAAATGAAAATAAGCTCAAATACTATCATAAATATAATTATTTGACATTAAACTTGAACTTTTATACATATTTTTTAATTTATATTATTTTATTGGATTTTAAATTTAAATTTTGTATACAAATGTAAACAACATGTTCTTGGTTAATGATTTCTTATTTCCTTAGAGAATTATATAATACAATAATTATTGACATTTGTGGTTATTATATTAGGGAGGTCAATGTAGATAACATTAAAATCGATTATAATTTTAGTAGATGGTATATAAATGTTAATATCATCCACTAACAATGGGTGGTAGATTGTACAAGGCATGAAAACTTTCCATAGTTATATCATTCAATTTTGGAAGGCTATTGGGATGTACTAATAATATGTTAGGACATGTATCCAAAAATTGATATTATTTTTATATTTAGATTATATAGAATTTATACATTTAGAATATTTATATTATTACATTTATTATTTACTTCTGATGGTGATGCCCAATTTATTATTCCTTTTTTTTGGAAAACCTTAATTTTGATTTATTTTAATAAAATCCTAAAAAAGTGTTTTATATATCTATTATAATGGTAAAAATTATTATAAATACACTATAAGTCATATTAAATTTATTCATAAGTTTAGGAGAATCAAATAGGATCATAGTTTTCTGTTGTACAATAAGAAGAAAAAGTGATTGAATCTTCCACACCAAATATTAATTTACTTCTCTCGACCTTTTCCCGACATACACAGATCATAAAATACATTTACATTTTAAATAAATTCATATAAATATACATATTTATAATGTATTTTTAAATATTAAATTTCCATTTATATCATGTTTTCTTCATATTAGCTTATTTTATATCGAATTCCTCATTTTCATGGATAAAATTTAATTGATGAAATTATATGGTGTTTTCTTATATTTAATAGTTAAATCACTTTCTATAAAAATTTATTTCATCTAATTTCTATTATGATTTTTATAGAAAAAATATAGAGTATATCATATAGTTAATCACATGGATTATAAATAGTTAGTATAAATTAAAAATGAGGTCCTCAAAATAAGTATACACTTAAAAAATAATTAGAATATTAATTAATAAATTGACTCTTAATTGTTCATCAAATGATCATGAAAAATGATATTTCAAATAATTTTACCTTTTTAAAAAATTTATATCATTACATGTATATATATTTATCACCTTTTAGTAGTGGTGATGATTATTAATAATGAATTTTTCCATTTGAAATATTACTAAATAAATTCAGTAAAAACTTAAGATACCAATATTTTAAATATCATAAAATTACCTATCATAGTAGTATATATTACTCATAACATTGAAATATAAATATTTTATAGATAACCAATATTTTAATTAAATGTAAAATAATATCCCTCAAAACATAGAAAAATAATAATTTTTATAATTTTTATAGAAGTGATTCGTGGGTACGGAATTTGTAATAAAATGTTGTAAAAAACGTTTTTCAATGGATCAAAATTTGATATTAGGTACATAATATTAATTTTTGTGAAATGGATATAAATTTTTAATGGATAACTCAAAATGAACTATATAATTTCAACATTATTTTTAAATAAGAAATTTATAAATAGATTATAAATAGATATTTTACGTTACTGTTAATAAATTGGAATCCATAATATGTATATTATAAAGTCATAAAAAACATCACTCAAAAGGGTAGGATTAGTATGTTATGAATTTTACTAATTGTGTATAAATAAATAATAACATGAAGGGACTATAGTATACTATATTAAATATAAATTATCATTATAAATGACTATAGTAAAAAGTAAAAGAAATATATGTTTAAGATAATATGAAAAATATATATTTTTATTTATTTTTAATCAAAATATGGGTTATGAAAAACCAAAAGGTAAAAAATATGAAAAAACTTATCTGTGGATGAAAATTAGAGTTAAAAGAAATTAATGTATAATAAATAACTAGGATTACGCCTTTCATGAGGTTGATATGAATAATATGTTATGTGTGTTGAGGATGTCTACTATAATTATGAACATCACAATAATCAGGGAAAAAATAGTAGTATTGAAATACATATTCAATTGTCACATTTTCAAAAAAAAATTGATATCATGGATTCACCTGATGTTAGGAAGTATCAATTTCTATTAGAATGTGATCCATAGTAATTATTTACATAGAATTAGAATCAAGGATATCTCATGATTTTTTCTATGTTAGTATAAATAGTCAACTCTGGAATTATCCATAGTAGTTTCATATAACATATACACAATGAATATATACCTCTAATGGGTTAAATATTTGGAGGGGATTGATGGGTTGCAAGATTGGTGATTATTAGAATATTTTCTAGAGACTAGGATAAAATTATTTAGTAAATAACAACACATGGGGGTAAATAATTACCTACTAAAATCATGAAAGAGTTCATGTATTATAGTAATCCATAATATTCATTAAAAAATATCAAATAATTCTAGATAAATATACAATCCATAAATTTATGTTCTATTCAGAAATATTATAGTTTTATGATCTTTTGAATTATATAAAAATAGAAACCCATTCATAATAAATCTACTTCATATCCCACTAATATGTTCATAACTCTCACACATCGTAGACATCTCATACATAAAAACATTCTTCTTAACCTGAGGAAAGGAAACAAAATAAAGGGTCATATTTAAGGATCCTTAAGAGGGAACAAGGGAGATATCAATGATCATGTGAACAAAACAAGATCATAAAGTTATGATAATTACAAATAAAATTTAAAAAAATTATATATAATATATTATAATATATATTAAAAACACAATAAATAGATGCTCATAAGTCATGAATAATAAAAGAATCCAAAAACATGAACCATGGATGAATAAAAGTAGCATAATAAAAATGTTTTTGGAAAACACACTATCATTGGAAATAATTTCCCTTTTCAAGGATCTCTTCTAATATTTCTATAGGGGATTTAGTTGACTTCTCATTCCATCAAAACCATAATCATGATTAACACACAAGGATATCAAACAGGGCATGTCCCCATACTGAACGTTGTTCACTCCTAATTCCTATTTTTATTATCTCATGAGATATCCATCATTACCCAATATACTAGAGGGATATATAATTCTCTATTAAGTCATTATATATTTAGTATTATACATACATGTTCTATAATATGATAAAACATTCATTATATCATAAACCATCGAAAATTAATGTGTTTCATCTATATTTATACATTTTGTCATAGAAATATCTATAGAAAATAAATTATTTTCAGAAATTATTTTAATAACAATAATTAAACATACATATAATGAATAATAGGGTGATCATTGTTTTATTTTGGAATAAAGAATATGTAACATTAAAATAGGTCATAATAGATGAAGAGTGCCTTTAAAATATCCCTACAATATTTCAGAAGGAAAATTCAATTTTTTAAATAACATAATAGAATATATAAAATTCCCAAATATTAATGAATAATTTTTCATTGAAATAACCATGTAAAACTGTAAATGAATATTCAAATCATTGATTTTATTAATGGTGGGAAATTCAATTTCATTTCATGTATGTTAGAAAAATGATTCATTTTACATATTCAGTAAAATGTCATGAGTAAATCATTTAGAAAATAAAAAGAATATTCATTTTATAAAAGTTTGTAAAAAATTAAAACATGGTTAAAAATTAAATTAATCAATAATATTATAACAATAAAACATTATTAGATATATTTTAAAAATCACATATATGGATGCAAATTAATATTCAATAAAAAAGAGAAATAAATTTGATCTTTCTTAAAAAAATTTGGTCTCTTAAGACAATGAAATATATAAGTCATAACAAAAATTAATCCAAAAATATAAATTAAGAAGGATAAAATTCATCAAATTATTTAGAGATAGTTCATATAAATTCATCATAATAAATTTGATCATAATAAATACTAATAAAAAATGTAATTATAACATGATATAGAAAATATGTTCAATAATTTTGCATTATATTTCAATGTTTAAATCCTATCTAAGTGTTATATTAATATAAATTCCCACATTTTATGATGTTAATGGTATTTCGAGGTTAATCAAGAAAATAGAGCATTATATATTTTTAATATTATATAATTATTTCTATATTTTGGTCATAACATCCTCTAAACTGATCCAAATCATGAAATTAGTTTTTTAGGATTCTATAAATCCAATTTCTCAATTAATTCTTCTGGTCCAAAATGTAAATCCACTAATTGGAATCTCAAAATTTGATTACAAGTTGGTCCTCAAATATATTTCATATATCTGGAAATTTTTTTATGATGGCTCTATATCTCATGATTTTAGGGCCAAACACTATCAAATTTGGAGGGAGGATGCACATGAAATTTATGAAGATATTTTTTGTTGGAATACACATGTAAAGGGGTTTTTTTGAAGTCCATTAATGCATGGGAAACAAGAGATTTGGAATATGAAGAGTCTCCCTATGAAGAATAAATTCTTAGATTAAAACTTCCATAACACTCTCTACACATTACCAACTATACTGAAAGTTAGATTTTATATAAGGAAGAAATTTATGATCAAAATTAAATAAAGAGTCCATGTGTGAATCGATAATTTAATGGGTCTATCATTCTGTTACATTTGAATGGAAATTCTATCATTTAAAAGGAGGAGTGATCATCCTTACCAATTATTTCCAATCTATCACATTCTGTCTGGGGCCATTAGGGTGAGATATCAACTAAAAGAGGGCCATTTAATTACCTATCTTCTTCATTACCTTATTTACTTATTTTTTAATTCATTTTTATTCCAAATAAAACTCGATTACCCTTATCATGGTGGGATAAACATTTGAGTTATTCAGGTAGGATAGGTTTTATATTTTGTATTGGTTTAGTTCATTCACATTATTGAATAAAAAATAAATCACTCCCATGTAACATTTTATTCAATTTCATATAGTGGTTTTTACTATCAAGTGAGATAATATTTTATTCGGATTCCTTATGTTATTTTAACTTTGGTAAATGAGCATTATATCCCTCCACTCGGTTTTGGATTATATACAATGAAATAAACCAAGGTTTAGTGGTGATGTACTAGATGAATGTCTGTATGTGTGAGAGGGGTAATGGGTGATTTTAATTTTTTGGGATAAAAAAGTCTTGAATAGTTATTTCCCGAGCCAATAGAGGATATTCAGTGCAACATTCTCACATATGAAAGGAGAGTATACCAAAATAATATATTGGAATATTTTTCCCTCGCCATCATCAGTTCCCCAAGGATATGAGAGGAAACAATCATGGAATCTCACTTTAATCAACTAAGTATAAGATATTTGAATAAAATATAAAAATTATATAATTGGAATTTTAAAAGTTAGCCCAACCTGATCATCATTCTCATATAATAGTTCTAAATGAAGTGAATTTACAATTTATTTTCATTCATTTTCTTAATTTTTTTTATTCATCTATATTATTTGATTACAAAACCAGAAAAATAAAAAACCACCACATTTTTGCATCTAATTAAATGTGAAAAACGGATTTGTGTGCACTCCTCTCTGGGATACATCCTAGGTTTAATCTTTACACTACACTTAGGTAATATAAAATTTGTTTTTTCAATCCCCATGATAGAAATGATTAAAACATGGCACCATTGTCATGGAGGTAGTTCCACCATATCATTTTTAATATTAGACTCTTTTGAATAAATTTTTTTAAAAAAAATCTTTTCCATGATATTTTAAAATGATAATTTTTAAAATCATGAAAAATTTACCCATCTATGAATAAAAAAATTATAGATTCGTCATTTTCCATGAATGATGGTGTTTCCATTATTTTTAGTCTAGTAAGGTTATTTTGGAATTAAAATAATGGGGAGGAGGTATTCAAAGACTTCATCTATGGCTTGAGGGAGGACATGAACAAAAAAAATTATGAAGTGATGGTGTGAGAGTTAAATGCGTTTTCCCATTACATTCCATAATTTTATAATGTGGTCAAGGTCCACGAATATTCCCCCTTATTCTTCCCAAATTTTTTAATAAGATCCAAAAAATGGAGGAGCCTGATTACCTGCCTCAATCCGTTCCAAATCATCTCCAATAGGTTATTTCCAATGAAGAAAGGATTGAATCCAAACAATCTCAGGGTGGTGATATTATCATGAACTCGTTATCTACTTATATTCATCAAAATTAATATAGAATAACTTCAAATTATATTAAACATGAAATTTTTTTCATCACATATATTTATTTAGTGGATAAACTATAAAGAGACTATGCACTTGATGATGAACACATATAAATCCTTAAAATTGATGGTTCCTTATTAGAGTGAGTTCAAGAGGATACCAAAGTGATTTTTCCTAAGGAATGTAAGACAAATGATACTCACCTTAAAAGAGATTATTTTGATATTGACACTTTATGATTTAATTTTTTTTTAAATAGAATTACACTTTGAAATTTCCTTTGATTATTCCATGTATGTATAATACCTTGAGAAATAACTGTATAATGAAGAATATGTTCTGAAAGTGGAATCCATGAATGAAAAGGTCTCATTCATAGTCCTACCCCACCATGCTTGTTTTAATCCATTTTAGTGGGGTGGATTTTAAATACTATATGCATGGAGTCCTAAAAAAGGAAAAATTCCATACTTGAATGAATAATTTTTTTTGTTCCTCAGCTTGAATCTCCAAGCACCATCATATTGGGGATAACTAATTATAACTAACCATCTAGAATCAGTCAAAAACCAAGGCCCACTAGGGGGATTAATGCTAGATATATAAAGTTTTTCTCTTAAAATTTATATTTTCAATTTTTTAAATAAAATTATTATGTTATGTTTTTTACTTTTTCTTGGTGGTTTTATAAGTGCAACACTAAGGCAATTAGCTCAACATTACACTGTCAATAAGTTAGGTTGTACCTATCCTTACCAATTTATTCATTGCAGTGATCCAATTAAAAATCTAATTACATGATAATGTACACAAGAATATATTTAGGACACTACATAAATTATGTTTGGGGGAGGGAAACATTTTTGTTTAGTATCCTCTTTTTTTCTGTTTTCTTAAAAAAATGTGCCATTCTATTTTTTTTAAAACAAATTGTGAGCTAAAATAATTATCATTTCAATTTTTGATATCCAATTATATGAGTGAAATAATTTATTCAATGAAACTCTTCTTAGATGATTGTTAAAAATTATTATAATTAATTTTCAAATATTTGTGGAATTTCTGGAAAGATACTCTGATTTATGAATCTCATGCCACAACTGAATGTCTTTATAATTGTAATGAATATACCATGTTTTTTTGAACCATTTTTCATGTTATTTACATCCACCTAATTTAGTTAAAGAACTAATATATGCATTATTTAACTAGAATTTTATTTATTTCTATCAAAACAAGAGGATTTAGGTACTTATGTTTTAAATTATTAAGGCATTTATTTGGTTTTAGATCCACATATTGAAGAGAATAATTGTTATTTTTTAAAATCATAAATATTTAATCCTTATTAGTATAATAATCCTTGAACTTCCAATTAGGATAGCCAAATTACATGCCAATTTTCCTTATCCAAAATTATTTTGAAGTGAGCTTTCATGATATTTCTGGAATTAATTATGCGGGAAGTTGTCTTGTATTATAACACATCATTTAATGAAAAATTGGCTGGAAATAAAATGATGGAGATATAATGTTTCTAATTAAGAATTAATTCTTTTTAATGTTATTAAATTCTAGATAATTCCTAAAAATAGAAGGTGTTCCATTATACTACTTCCAAATCTGAAATAAAGTTGTGGATATATAGATCATTGAATAAAAATTATGATCGCTAAAAAATCAAATTTTTAATTTTGAAGGAGAAATGGTATGTAATTTCCATAATATATCACGATTAAGGAGATGATTTTATAGAAATTATATGGAGGATAAAATCATATCTAATTGGAAAATATAATTTTGATTTTTTAAAAAAATATCCAAGCCCTCCTCCTTCATCCTTGGAATTTTTAACATCTAAATCCTAACAATCAAAATCGACAGAACAACCCTGTAATTACCTCTTGATAAAAAATGTATTTGATGCACATTTGGTGGAGGTTTAGGAATTTATTAATCCACTGGTGACTCTTTCATGGGTTTGAATGAGAAATTCCTGGTCTAATCGTTAAATTTTTTAGAAGAGAGAAAATTCATGTGAGGTTTGTGTTTTGTATGCATGGGATCAGAAATGATGTTGAAATTTATTAAAATATATAAATGGGGATCTTTAAATAATGGTTTCTTATGAGTCATTATATATTTTTGTTTCATTAAAAGTATTTTTTGGATATCATTGGTATGTGTTTTAAACATTCCATTGATTTGATTTTGATTCATAGTAGTCTTGGAGTCCAAGTAATATTTGTGGGGAAATTTATATAGAAAATATTTTCAATAATTTTGCATTTAATTTATATGTTTTAAATCCAAAATAATGTGTTATATTATGATAAACTTTCACATTTTTTGATTTTAATGGTATTTTGATCTTAATCATAAAAAATACCATATTGTATTTTTAGCAATTTTATATTATTTTTTGTCACACATTACATTTCATAAACATATTAAAATTATGAAATAAGTTTTTTTGGTATTCTATACATAAAAGGATTCATTTAATTATTATATACCAAACTTTAAATTCACCATATGGATGGTCAAAACGAGGTCACCAGTAGGGCCTCAAAAACAATTCACAGATCTGCTGATTTTTTTGAGGTGTCCATATCTCAAGATTAAAGGAACAAAATACTCTAAAAATTGTAGGGTGGATGTGAATGACATTAAAGAAGATGATTCCTAAAGGATTATATGCATCAAGGTTCCATTTTCAAGTCAACTAATTCATGGGAAACTATATATTCAAAATATGGGGAGTCATCCTTGGTAGTGTAAATTCACTTGTGAAAAACATATACATATCTCTCTACATATTGCTGAATACGGTGAATTTTGGAGAGGAAATGAGGAGTAAATTTTTCAATAACATTTATTAATGATTCCATTAGTGAATATGCTATTTACTATATCTAACATGTGGTATATTTCGAATAGAAATTCTGGCCTATTAAGGGAGGATAGCTCCTGCTTCCCAATTCTCTGCAATACATCCTATTCTGTCTTAGGCATGAAGAAGAATATATACACCAAGGGAGGTTGGCTACTTCAACATCTTCTTCCTGCCCTCTTATTTTTATTATTTTTTTAATACATTCATCATAACAATTAATCTCTATTATGCTTTCCAGGGTGGGGTAAACATTTGAGTGATTAGGGAAATATTTTTTTCTATTTTTTAATGATTGGTTTCAAGAACTTTATTGAATAAAAACTATATCTCTCTTCTCTAACATAATTTTAAATTTATTATATTGGTTTTTATTATCAAGTGAGATAATATTTATTTTTGATACCCTTATTTATTTTTTCTTATTAAAATTATCATTATCTCCCCCACTAGGTTTCGGTCTATATATGATATAATAGACGAAGGCATACTGTTGAAGTAATCAACAATATTCTATTATGTTTCAGAGGGGTAATGGATGTTAATAATTTTTTGGAATATACAAGACCTGATCAAGTATTGGCTAATTTAGAAGAGTTTAACAAATGATTCCTTCTCAAAAATAGATGGAGAGTAGACCAAATTGAGAACTTGTTATTGTTTTCTCTGACCATCACTATTTCACCAAGGAAGCGAGAGTAAATGTTTGTGGAATTTCACATTAATCAAATTTGAAGAAGATATTTGAATAATATAGAACAAAAAAAGAATTTAAATGAGAAAACCATCCCTGTATAGATAACCATTCGCGTATCACAGTTTTAAATCATGTGAATTTTGAATTTATTTGCAATCATTTTCTTAATTCATATTTTTAACTCTGTCATTTGTCTCCAAAACTAATAAAATCAAAAACCACACCATTTTTACTTTAATTAAAATTAAAAATTTATTTTTTGTTCACAACTCTTCCAGATAAATCCTAGCGTTAATCACTAGACTACACATATGTAATATAAATTTATTTTTCCATGCCCCATGATAAGAGTACGTCATAACGACAATCCACTACCTCAAGTATGACATCTTTTGAAAACTATTATAATTATAATATAATAAATATAAATTTATTTTATTTATATTCCATAATAATTTATATAATTAAAATAAGTCACATGATCAACATAAAACATTTCAACACCCATTTATTAGTAATTTTTTATTTATTTCATCATTTCTGTGAGTTACCTACATGTTTTTTCGTCATAATTTTAGTTCAATAGTTCCAGTAATTAAAAATTTGTCATGGATACCTCATATATAATGTCAATATTGATATAAATATCATAAATATTAACTATACCTATATATTTTTAGTCAGAAATTGAATATTTATATAGAAAAATAATATCATCTTTCTTGTGGATCATAAGTCTTATGTATGGATGAAAAATGTTACAACATTTAGATGGATTGGTCGATGGAATGGTAAATAAAAATTATTGAATATATAAAAATAATTATTTATATATATTACATATATTCATTAAAACTAACATTTTTACCAACCAATTAAATCAACTATGAAAAATGAATTTCATTTCTTTGTGGTGGTGGTAGACCACATGTACACATGAGCAATGTTATCATTTTAAAACATATTGGATGGTAGGAAATTATATTTGATATTATAGTTATAGAATTTCAATAATTCATTAATATTTAATATAAATTTAATACCATTTATAATAATCGTCCATAAGTTATTGTGAGTGATTATTAATTATATCTTACCATGGAGGCTGTAATAAAAAAACACAAGCAAGAGATACTTTCGCATCCCATTTGATAGAATAGATGGTTTTTTATTGGGTATTTCATAATCAAAATAATATTTTAGAATATTGAAAATATGGATGTTTTAATTTTATTTTCAAAATTAGCTATTTAGAGGAGGTAGAAGATGAATGAAAATGAAATGATTGTCTAAGAAGATTATCTCTCATTTAAATATCCTCCTATATATTATTTATATAAAACCATTGGAATGGTATTTTAATAATAGAAAACCCAATAATTCATGGATTTCAATATTTATAATAGATTTTAATAGGTTTTAATTTATTTATAGTCCTCAAAGTGGTATATTGTTGAGAACAAAGTGGTCTATTTTTATAAGTTGGGTAAATGACACTGTTGGAATTTATTAAAAGATACAAATATAATGAAATAATTATTAGTAAAATGACTAAAAATTAATAGATACTTGATTTTGGTATAGGATGAGTTATAAATATTACCATAATATAGGATTTAAGCCATTTTAATTGTCCCATTTACCTTTGTCTCTTAGTTTAACCCCTGGGTAAACTCATTTTATCCTTTACTATGGTGATTTTTTTCTAATTTTTTTACAATACATTATGAGAAATATTAAAGTGAAATTTTAAAACAATTCATAATAAATCCATTTTTGGAAGACATTTTACCAAATTTAATTAGTACATTTAATATAAATTTTATTTAAAATAAATTCACAAAATGTGATGAAAACATGTTTTCATGAAGTTTTTTCTATAGTATATAATTTTTTATACCCAAATCGTTATTAAAATAATTAAAATGACCAGAATTTGATTATTAATAATATAAATATACTAAAATAAATTTTACATCCATTTTATTATAATATATATCTTTTTTAATTACTTAATAAAAATAGAGTTTTAAATTTATATTAGTATTTTCACAAATAAAAAACAATAATGTTTTGAAGAAAATATAATAAAAAACCATAATTTAATTTTGATATGCTGATTTCATAATTGAATATAATTTTTCAAAATTCATTAATTAAAATTTAAAATAATTAATTATAATATCATATCAGAAAAGAAAAAAAGTACTATTTTTTAGGAAACTACGTTTTTTAATGATATAAAGGATGTACTAAAAATTTAAACACATTATCTACAATCATTAAATAATTTTTAAAAATGTATCTATTCCAATTCATACCACCAATTTAAAACATTGCCTTAATATCATACTCTATAACAGCTTAGTTAGGATTATGGATGTGTGTATCATCATCTGTTGAAGAAATTATTTTTTTTTAAAAAAAATTTACATTATGAAATATAAGGGTGTTGTATTCTACACTAATGAAAGTAAATTTCAGACTCAAAATTCCAAAAAACTGATATAAAAATTATGATATTTCTATTTAATCACATCCTCGGGTTCCCTTTTATATTCGTTGATATTTTTTTCCTCTGGAGAATATTAAGATGGTGAGTAGGAGTTTTCTATTTCACATTGTCTCTGTACTAACTGATCTATACTAATTCACAAGTGGAAGAAGCACCATTAACATTAGATTTTATCGTTTCATGTTAGTTATAAAGTAATATAAATACATGTCATATTTAATGATTCACTTTTCATATTTGTGTTTATAAAGCAGTGATGTAAACCCATATAAAATTAGTTATATAAATGGATTTAAATATCAATTTTACCAAAAAAATAACATTTAAAAAATTCATATGAGACTATGCTTTTTAGTTTTCAATAAAAAAACATGAGAAGTATAAATAGAAGTATTTAAACATTTATTTCTGAAATGGATATCCAAATATATCCATGATTTCTTTTAACATCGATTTTATTAAAAATATTACTTTGAAAGATGAATTTTTATATGAATTAAAGAATAACATGACCAAAAATATGAAACTTGAAAATATATAGAAGAAATTAGAAATAATATGTATAAGTTTAACATTATTAGAAAAAATAATTGAGGCTTTGCACCATATGTTTTTGATAATATAAATAAATGAATCTAAAAATATAAATTAATTAAACATTAAAAATAGTTGAAAAATAAATTTTGATGTCAATTCATGTAATTTGATGTATATGAATAAATATCATTACAAACCTGTAAAATAAAGCTCATAGAATTTAAATAATTAGTTTATTTAAATAATAGGTGTCGTAATAATGACAATATTTTCCAAAAAATATTATTATTCTTATAATGAATATATTATAAAATGTTTCGGAATACAAAATATCCACATTAAATATCCCCTTTTTTATGACAAAACTATATTTAAGTAATGATATTTTTAAAATTAAAACACTATATATGATTGAAAATTCATTTATTTTATTAATATGAGTTGGATACCAAAAAATTCACATATTAATGTTTTTTTATTGCACTATTGAATATTTAACCCTATTGTACATGATGAATTATATTTTCTAATTTAAAATAGTAATTATCAAAACCAATTTTAAAATAAAACATTTAATATTAAATAACGAAAATATTTTAATAAAACATACTTCTTTACCAACTCTCCAAATATTATTTGAATACCACCAAAGAAATTCCATAACCAATATTCCTTAAATTCATTTAGGGAAAATAAAAACTAAATTTAATATATATTGGAATAAAAAAAGTCAGAAATAATATTATTATAAATAATAGTGGTTCATAAATATATATTCTTCTTATTAGTAACAAATTGGAAAAACCGATCATGGAACCATATTATTTAATCTTTCATAAACATATTCAATTATGGATTAATGGTTAAAGTCTTACACCATTGATGAAATGTATTCATATTTTATAATCCATCAAAGGATGTGAAATCATGTTTTGTGAAAATACTATAGAGATACATGATTTTAAAAGTTACTAATTATGACAGTATAACATATGTTTACTTTATGAAAAAAATTTAGATATTTGAATTTACATTTATAGAAAAAAAATGAAACACTTGTACAATGAGTTAATCACCATTTCGAAAATCCATGATGTAATTTTAAAAAATATTTAACACACTCTCTCTAACACATATGTCAATAGTAATCCTAAAAGTATACCAATAATCTAATATTGAAAAATTATGTGATAACATTGTTAACCATTAATCTTTTTTAAAAGTATCTGAAGGTACTGAAACCATAAATTTCTTTTTTACTTTGTTTTTATTCCATTGAAATCAAATACTCATATAAATTTTATGTACAAGAAAATGTAATAAGTAATTATTAAATAATAGTTAAATAAAAAATAAAAAACAACTTATGCCACATACGTCACCAATTTAAATATATTTTCTATGAAAATATAAAAAAGACCAATACTCTAACCAAATATGCACACCACCTTAATAAGAAGAAACACTAGTAATGTTGGATAAATAATATCTTATAACACTACTCTTAACTAAACTGACTACATAATATAATGGTATATAATATCCCCCAGATGATATAAAATTCTATATACTAAAATATTGTGTAGTGACCCCCACCCTAAAACAAAAAACAAATAGTTCTTTCTTGATGAGGAGGGGTAATATTTGGTTAGGTAGGTCGTGTAGTTTACATCTATTTCATCACATGTACTTGTAAATCTGATATAGTTGAAATAATGTTAACCCATATTGAATATTTTAATTTTCATAGCATATCCTTCAATGATTTTATCTCTTACTTATATTCTTCCCTTGTTGATGTGACATTGTAAAAGAAACCAAAAAAAAATTAAAACTAATTACCTTTTGACAACATCTTACACGATATGAGTGATCTGGATTTCCTTAAAAAATGGAATGTATACTCATCCTCCCCGGAGGGATAAATATACCATGTCTCATTTTCTTTATCATGATTACTGAAGTAATTTCTTCAAATTAAATATTAGTGATATAAATTTATTAAATATTAATATTTATCTAATGTAAAAAATATTTATGTTGATGCTCGCCAAATGAACACTAGCAACTCTCTAAGGGAATAAATATACGAATGATCGGTATATTTTTCTATAAAATGACAAAGGAAGTGAAGGTGGAGAAAACATGAGGATCATGTGGTATTCTAAATAAAACATGATCACATAACATTCTTAAAGGTCAGGCATAACACATGATCTATTGGAGGCCACACAAAACCCCTTTATAAATCCTCCATGTTATTGGGAAGTCATCTAAGACAATCATTGATCATGTAGAGGCTATCTAATGGGTTCCCCACAAGTCAAAATACTTTTCAACTAATAGTAACCTAACAAAAACAAACAAACAACATGCAAAATAAAGGATAAAAATATGAAAAATAAGGACGCATTTTTCAGTAACTAATATTCAGGTGATGTGCCATTATGGTTCGCTAGACACCACTAATCATGGGTGACATGCCTATATTATTATACAAGATCCAATTTACAAATCACATTCATCATGATAATAATATTTTTCATGTAAATTTGATTTGTATATGACTATATATCTTTATAAAAGAGGAAAAACAGATTTCCGGGACAATTCTCACGCAACAGTGCAAGAACCATCATCGATCATGTGATGTGCCATGGAAAAGCAGATAAACTAATAAGGAAAACGTCGGTGCTCCATTTTCATATCCTACATTGATCATGCCACATCCTTCAAGGAAACCAATGTTAAATGGTTTAGAAACCTTGTATAATAATGAAAATCATATACAAAAGGTGGAAGCCTTTTCTCGTAGTTAATTTTCATTTGACCCTCCTTAGACATGAGAGACTTATTTTCATGGTACATCCTAATGAATTATCAGTAAGACACTGAAAAAAGTGAAATCAATCCATTCAGATTGAGGATTATATTGGTTTCACTACATAAATTGGGTTTTCACTACTCCTTCTCACTATATGAAGGCCTCTAGAATAATGAGGTTGAGTAACAATCCCTCATCTCTACCATAAATCTATCCTTACAACAGTAAATATCTTACCTAGACGTCAAGGGGATTCATAGAATGTGATAAAGTAGATCAATCATGAATATTCTATCAGAAGGTAGTAATTGGACCCTCTCGCTGGCTATGAAAAATGTCTAATGTAATAGTTACATTTTGATCCCAATGTGCGTGATTTTCCATTATCAAAAAATTCCCAGGATGATGCATTATCTAATTCATCGATAGTGTTTAATGACCCTGATTAGAAGGAAGCGATATTCTGTATCAGGCACTAAATAATGGGTTAATAGATCAATATATATGATATAGATGAAATAAAGAATGTTAATACTTCTCTAGTGCATGATGAAATGATATCTAACCCTTGATGGATGGGGACAATAATTAGTCACCTAAGAAATTGGACTCTCATAATTATGAGCCAGGAGAGAGTATATTCGGCATTGATTAGTGAACTTTATCTAGTGGGATTGTCTGAATGTGACTAAAATCCATCAATAAACTAGGTTTTAATAGAATCTTCCACAGATGCATAGTAAATGGAGAGATTCATGCCATCATGGAAGAAATACATGTAGGATCTTTCAGAGCTCATCAGTCTAGGACTAGAATCTCCCACTAAATTATGAGGTTGTGTTACTACTTGTTAACCATTATACATGAATTTGTGAAATTCTCCATGAAATATCATGCATTCTAGATTCTTTAAAAATCCATCCATGAACCCCATAAATTGCATCATTTTTCTAAACATTCCAATTCATTTGTCGTACGAGGAATGATTGTTGATGGGCACATAACCACAACCAAAACTAATGTGTTCAAGTACATTATTTCAACTACTGCCATCATTTTTCATTGGATTGAGGAAATACCCATAAAATAAATTTTTTATGAGAAATATTATCATCATCATGATGTCTTATATTATGAATACTTTCAAAGTCCCTCACATGATTACAATAGACAAAAATACATACTTTTATTCTCTAGAGTTGATGAAACTATTCAAGGATTATAACAATGAGTACAATCCATCGTCTCATTATCATGTTGTGAAAACGGAAAAATAGAACCCATTAATATGACTCTTTAAAATTTACATCAAAATATGGTGAATAATGACAAGGGGTAATAATCAGATAAGCTCCTCCATTACTTATTATCCTACCACACCCCCATGTGTAATTCTACAAAAGTAACACAATATTCATTGGTTTACTAAATCAAGTATCTTGTTCCTAGAGATTTCATGTTTCCCTACCATTGATTATCCATAGGTGGGAAACTCTTATATAATGAGAACCCACAAATGTGGTTTGATGAGTTGGAGAGGATTGATGAGAACTGGTTGAGTACATAGTTCAACCATGAAGATCAACTTAATTGGATCAAAATTTCCATCAGTAATATAGTTTTCCAATATTTGTACCATAAATGTAAACATGTATTGTATATCATAACCCTAATGATATTATGAAAGAATACTTCTATGTTGTAATCAAAATTCCAAGGGCCTTTTATCATAAATTAATCTTATCATAATAGATCTTATTCACTATTCACAATGGATGGGGAGCATGTCACTTCCCTACCAATGAGAGGTTTCTTGAGAAATACATTTCATAGCTACCATCAAGAATATATCTTTCAGCGCAAATTTGTTAAAATATTCCAATCATGACTAGACCACCTAATGAAAAACAGTTTGGATGAAGTCCATGAAACAAGACCTTAAACTAAAAATCATCAATCATCCATGTCTCATGATATTAAATTTCATAAGCACATCCTGATCACATGATGTTAAAATGAATAGAGGAAGTCTTGGATAAAATTCATTAAATTTCACTTCATCATTTTCCACACTTCATGAAATTAAACATCACAGAAATGTCATCATATCAGGGCATAAAACTTCATGGATCCCCAATTTTTATTATTTTACACTTGGGTCACCTTAATCCTTACCACAATTAATTATGATGCATTTATGATGTCCTCACCGCATGACACTAAATTTAATTGTTTTCCATAACTACATGTTGATTGATTTCTATATTCACATGATACATAGTGATTCCCATACCTCCATTATCAGGCCCAACTATAACATGTCTCTTCCTTCGTGGTGATCCAAATTCATCCATGCCACTTGAAATTAAACATCAAAACAGATGTCCTCACAGTATGAAACTATACTATATATGTTTCTAGAAATTCATATGGATTGACACTCAGTCCAATGAGAAAATAATGGATGCCTATATCTTATATTTTATCTCATCCAACGCATTGGAAAAAACTCTCCATTCCTTTTTCTTATTGAATCCATTTATGGAGGGAACCTTTACAATTACATGTTTCTCACAATTAGAATAGCTTATGTGATATTAGGAAATTTTTTATAGGACTCCCTACATGTAAGATACTTATCAGTTCATGAAAAGATAAATATGGTAATGGATGAAATACTATAAACAAATCATGATGAGTCCTTTACCCATGACATGAAATTTCATGAATGGGATCTTTTTCATGAAATAAAATAGTGAGCATACAAGGATATCACCTAACTAACATTGGTTCCAGGATCACACTACATATACATTCACTAACTATGTGAGGCTTGATTCTTATCATTACAATATATTGAGTAACGAACAAATCTACATCCCTTGTCCAATATATAACAATTAAATGTAATAATGTCTCTGTATGGATATGGGTCAAAACTATGTAGAAAATTTCTTAATTATGAACGACATGTGACATGATTCCTTCCATCATAGGACACATAGTGGTGCCCATACATCAATTCCTCAGTCAATTTAAAATATTACCTTTTCACACCAGGGATCCTATGTCCTTGAAAAATGATGTTAAAATTAATGGATTCTGCTGAACTATGTGTGGATAGATTCATGTCACCATATGACACATAGTGATGAATGGATCTTCAATCTTGAGTCGGTTGACATAATCAATGAGATAAATGATCCCCTCTATATACAGGTAAGAAATTCAAAGAGAGTTCCCCATTTAAGAAATATTCATGGCTTTATTACTATCACCACATGATACTTCGTGAATCCGAAATCTCCCACCATGGTTCCATATACATCAATCAATGTGAAAAATGAATCCAATTAATATGGGTTAGACTTTCATAGTTCATTTATCATTAATTATATATGTGTGGATTAATCTATTCCCTCAAAGTATATAGAGTGATGAATGGATATATGATTCATTGGTCTAACCTTGGTAGAATTGATATTACCTATATCTCCAGTCTTGCACATAGAATATCTATAAAACAACTGAGTATTACTCAATTCATGAAATCATAGGATACATATCGACTCCCAGATCCCAAATTCTAGGTTCATCCACAACATATGAAATGATAAAATTCATCCCTAAAAAATATGATCTAGACCTATAAAGTAAATTTACTAGCCTCATGGAACAAAACATCATGGAGAAAATATACATATAACTATTTTCAATTAGAGGTTGACCCATAAAACTAATGTTTCTTACATATATGTCTTATCTATGAATGGATTTCATAGTCACATTATATATTTGTGTAAGAAGGCCTCCAACATATATATACACACTGAAAATACTATTCATGGATAAATGATTTCCCCGTGCATCTAAATGTCCCCGACAAGTGAAAATTTCCATCATGGACAAGGGGATCCCCTCTCCCCTTCCTTATTTATTATTTTCTATGAATATAATTTTTTTGGGTTGCCCCTGGAATTTATTACCCATTACATGATTTATTAATTTAACCTTATGTGAAAGTTATTTACACAACCCATATTCCAAATATTCTGCTTGACTCTAGATTCACTATATTTTCTCCATTCGCCCCTGCCATCTCCCAAATCATCAATTTACCATGGAAAATATTGGAGACACCACTGTTTGACAATGATATTTACACATTAGGGGCTCGAACATTCAACTAGAGGAATATACTTTATGTATGAAAGGAAATCCAATTTTCTTGATCCCTAGAAGCACCAAAGTAGAACTCATAAATTTTACGAGTTTTGGGTCACCCATAGAATGTCTTCACCATATTCCATATTATTTAATTAAATCAAAGTAGTGAGAAATCAATGTTCATGGAATCTCATAATCTGAGCTAGAAATATATGGTTTAATCTAGAAGATCCTAAACAAAAACATTAGAATACCTATAATAAATGAAAAAAACAATAAATATAGAAGTAATCACCAATATAATCCTAAACTACAATACCATATTGTCCATATACTAAAAAAATTTAAATAGAAGTTTCTTTCCATAAAACCATTAACTACAATAACATATAGCAGAAATTATAAGATTTTAATCTATCATAATAGAAGGCCAGTTCTAGAAGACACTAAACTAAACCAATATAAGGATAATTATATATGTACTTAAACTACAAATATATAAGGTCCTAGCTGGATGAACCTAAACTACAAAAATAAATTATTTGAGTCAGAATACCCTGAACTATAAAAATATAATTTTGGAGTCAAAAGAACCTATAATACAATAATAGATGGTTTGAGACAGAAGACCCTAAAGTACAGAAATATATGGCCTGATGTAAATGACCATAAACTAAATCCAAATATTAGTATAATTATAAGACCTTAAAATATGAAACTAAAAGTCACATAATTCTCACCAGGATAAAAACCCAATAAGGGTATCATTTGTAGTAGTAAATTCCCTACTCCCTAAACATAGGTTTTGTGTGATCCAGAAAATATCAATCACACATAAAATGAAAAGGCATAAAACTTTTCAGGCATAAAACCCATAAGATGGAGGATAGAGAACAATATATTTTTTTCCTCTAATTATTCCTCCAAATTATGTTTATGAAAATGTTTTAAAAATAGGAAATAAATTGGAATAGTGTTTGTGGGATCCATCATATGGCCTTAGTTAAAATCAATATATGATCATTATGTCCACCAAATTTTCCAAAAAATAGACCATCTTTCCTATATGAAACATATTGCACCAAAATTACTTTTTTTAATTAGTAAATATAAAGATATCTTTATAAGATACATTAGTGAGGACTATCATGTTGGTGGGAAATCATGATAATTTCAAGAGAAAATTTCCATCACACATGAAAATCAATGAATTATGGTACACATGATATTATACAATGGAATTTTGTACTTTATGATCTATGAAACATTACAAAAATTAATGAAATAAACATCAAAAATGAAATAAAGTTGGAAAATGACATAGATGGTTTGTAAAACCAGCAGATTATGAGATTTATGTTTTCATATTAATATAACTTTAAAATAATTTTCATTTCACATGAGACTAGAAATAGGTATATATATGTATATAAATTAACACTAAGTCATACATTCCTTTCACATAGAATACAAACATCGATTGCACTATATGAAACTAAAACTTGTCTTGCGCTACACACAATACCATCTTGGTTTGCGCTACAAACAACACCGACATGGTGTATGATGTACACAACACTGAGTTTCTAAAAAACAAATATTTTCATTTCAAATTTATTTAAATATGAAAATTATAACCTATCCATTATACTTAGTAAAAAAATACATTTAAAATAAATTATATGAATAAAAAATATTGACGATGAATGATAATATTTTTGGTAATGTCCTTTTTATGTTTAAAAACATCATTTTCACAAATGAACTACTTCTAATAAAAAAATTAATTGTATAAAAACTTGGAAATTTAATTGGAAAAAAATAAAATATCATTTTTAATTCAGAACATCGAAATTATCATAGGTTGAATTTTTTGGATTTTTCTGAGAAACATTATTTTTTGATGAATATTGAAAAATGTTGCTCTTTAGTTAAAAACTATGTTTTTTATAATTAATTATTAATGAAAAATGATATTAAAAATATGTTTTTAGTTAAAATTAGAAGAATAATACATTTATTAATTCAATTTAATTCAGTAGGATAAATATTACTTTGAAAATAAATATAAAATCTTATGATGCTTTTGCGATTTTCCCACATAAAAACCACGTTATTTCATCACGCATGCAGGATTAGAAATGATCTTATTTGAGGTATTTCTATAATTTGAATTTAAAAAATCCATCTTAAACCCCAATATTTAGTATGATATTTATATTATAATAATACAATGTAAATTTTTGACCAAAATTAATAGTATATGTGACTAATTAATCACAACGGTTAAGGAAAAATTAGGCATAATTAGTGACTAAAATTTAAAATTAATGTCCCAAATGACCACGACACTTGCCTAACACCCATTTTCTATCCACATTTCGGCCAAAAAAATCCATTTGTGTGTTTTTTTTTATTTTTTTAGCTATTATAATTTGCACACCTAATTGTTTTCTAAAATTTCCATGTGAGTTCTTTTTCATCCCTATAAAAGGCAACAAACTCAACCCATTACTCACACCTATAAAACCAATTATGTTTGACCAATATCGGGCCATGTAGCCTCCCAAAATTCATAAAATCTACTTTCAAGCTTCCATTTGGGTAGAGACCCTCTATATGAATCCTTTTTCCACAAACCAAAAGGAGTTACCTGATTTAGAGGCAATGGCTTATCTTAAATCCCCTTTACTTATTTTTTTCCTTCTCCACAACTCAAATATTTTTATTAAATTTTTTTTTGAAAAAAAGTACCCTAAATATACTAGGATTATTTTATGATGTTTTTTAGACCTGTAATTACACACACCTCCATCTAATGGATGTTGAGCATAACGTTTCTATGTACGGATAACTATTGCCTCAAAAAATAATGATTAAACATTTTTCATTTACCACCAATCATGGTGGAAATTTTGATAGAAACTCTATATATATGTGTAATATAATATATTTATTACATAATTAATATTATTTATTACTTTTTTAACACATATATTTCAACCATCCATTAGGTGTTAATATGATATTCTCGTTTGAGGATGTGTGGGCTACCACCCCCTCAAATTGATGTTATTCATTCACACACCACTTGGTATGTATTATGGATGAGATTAATGAACATATATAATATATATGATATATTATATAAACTATAAAAATGATATATATATATATACAAATATATTCATATGTCATTATATTTTCTATCAACACAACAATAAAAACGGAAAACAACGTTAATGTATATGTACGACTTACCGTCTCAATGAATGGTGTGTTCCAAAACATAATTAATTATTCTGTATATTAATATAATATAAATATAATGTATAATCCTGAAATTTATATTATTTTATACATTTTTGATTCATGATATAAGTATAAGGATAACGATATAAAAAATTAAGACACATGCGATGAACAAATTGAATGTTACCTGAAATGAAACCTTAACATTGGATCATTAACAAGTGGGTAAAATAAAGTAACAATAAAAACATATATGGTGATATATATAATAATATTCTTCTTTATAATATCTATAATAAATTTATATTTATTATAAAGAAAAATTGTACACGAATCGAGAGAGTAAAACCACAAGGTAAGGGGATTTTCATCGCACTATTAATTTCCTTGAGATACAAGATATGTTTTCCACTCATTCTTTTTGTGTGGTGTATGTAATGAACATGATTTTATTTTATGTATATTGTAATTAAATATATAGTTATTCAAATATCCCTTCTATGATAATTATTTCATGATTTTTAGCATTCAAAATTTACCAAATCTGTAAAATAGTTTTCTCTAAATTTTTCTTCAATGAGACACAAGTTTTGTTATGCAATTAAACTCTTCTTAGTGGTCTATATACTTTCATTTGATATTTTATATCCTAAATCTACATATTTTCATGATAACTTAAGATTCATGTAATTTCCTTTCCTTTCATAGAGATCATGATCCCAAGATACCAAGTTATATATGTTTATTGAGACAATCTCATTGCTGTTCGAGATTATTTTTTTTATACATCCTTTTTTTGAAAAATTATGATACATCAATTAGGAAAATTCATGAGTTTATTTCTCCTATAGTATATCATTATATAATTTTTTTACTATTTCATATTCTTTGGAACATAATATAGTTATGAAAGTGTTTCTAGTAAAGCCGGACATTACCATCCTTTCGTTTGGAAATCAATGTTTTCTAAAAAGGATTTCAATAAAATTATTCAATTATACTATAAGATATAAAAAAAATTGTACAATTTTTTCTTTTACCAATATCTTCAGGGGAATGTACGTTTCATTTTACATATAAATAATTCTTTCCACCCTTTTTACAGTGAAAAAATAATGTAAATTTTACCTTAGATAACATGTATGGATTTACCTGCCATCATTCCTTTGAAGATTAATTTGCAATTTTAAAAACTGTAAAAACAAAAAAAAAGTATTTTCAATGAATTTTTTTTTAAAAAAAATTATACATAATTTATATGTTTTCCAGAAAAAAAAGGTTTTTAGAAGATTTTAAAGCTCTATTTATATGTTGTCAATGTGATTTTAATGTAATGTTTTCAAAATGTTTTCTATATTCCTTATATGTTTTCATGAAATATGATTTTCAAAACGTTTTCATGATTTCTTTATATGGTTTAAAACTATTCTCAATGAAATATTTTTCAAAACATTTTAAACCATTATTTACATGTTTTGAAGTGTTTTTATGGAAAAAGTTTTTTAAAATATTTTTAAGCATCATTTAAATGTTTTCATGGAAAATGGTTTTCAAAATGATTTAATTTCTTCATTATAAATTTTCAAGGTATTGCTTAAGAAAATTAATTTCAAATGGTTTTATGTATTAAAAATTATTTTTCAAACATGAAATTATATTTTCCTCAATAAATGTGTTTAGAATATATTTCAAAATTATTTTCCATCAAAGATGACATCTATTGGTGTTACTCATTCCTTACTATGAAATTATATAAATGTTAAATTCATATACATTCTATGAATGAGTTATGATTAATTCCATGGACTTTATGAAACCAATTTCTCTTTCTTGGGTTATATTCTTTTGAAACCGTATTCTATTAACGGGTAATGTTTATGATGAAATTATTATAAAACATGTCTATTTCCCCACGTTATGATATGTTTATAGGTTTATGATAACAAGTTCATTTCATGGGTGATGATATGTTCATTTATGATATTTCTGAACATGTATGTATGATTTCATTATGTGTTTAGTGGGACCTATATCTCCCTTCAGTTTATAGGGTAACTATTTATATCTCCTGAGATAGATATGGATGGAAGAAGGGTTTACTAGGTTCAGTAATACATGACTAGAAGGAGCGTTTACTTGGTTCAGTAATACAGGGATAAAAAGATGGTTTAATTAGTTTAGTAATACTAGGCTGGAATGAGGTTCTACTCAGTTCAGTAATATAGGGCTAGACCCAAGTTTTACACAGTTCAATAATACATGGATGGAATGCGGGATTACTCAGTTCAGTAATAGAGGGATAGAATGAGGGTTTAATTGGTTATGTAATAAATCGATCGAAGGACTATTCACCCATTTCAGTAAAGGACTTTTTCCTCTATGATGATCTTGGATGTGATTCTATGGATACTATAGAAATAATATTATATTATTAAATGTTTCCCATAATTCCAGGTCTTATTACTACCTTATTCTTCCATGAAATTTCTTCATTATTTCATATGATTTATGTATTATGATCATCCAATCATTATGAATTGGTCAATGTTATGATCATTGATATGTATGGAATGATCATTTATTTACCAGATAACATTCTCATACCCTTATACACATGTTTACACTTACATGTCTCCCTTTTTACCATTATTGAGAATTTGATCTCACCCCTTTTCAGGTTTCATTACTCCAGGTTATGAAGAATGGATTTGGGAAGAAGTAATAAAGGTGGAGAACATTTTTATAAATTTTAATGATCATTCACCAGGATAGAAGATTTTGTAACCATGATTCTAAAGACACTCTACTATTACGGTCCTCTAGCATGTACTCTAGTAATGTAATAAATATTCATCTAAAATGAAGAAATATCAAGGTACATTAAGCCTGGGTATCTATAGATGGTATAAAAATAAAGGTTTAGTCAACATTTGGAAAATTATATCAGAAAATCATCTTCAGATCACTATGTTTTTTTCTAAGCATATGTCTAGGGACATCTCTAATAATAAGGATGAGTTAATGTTTTTAAAATTTCATGGAATTTTGGTAAAGGATATATTGAGTGGTTTCCAAACAATACACCCATGTCTAGATAAAACATGTGGATGTGGCTCTGGAACATATGTACCTTCAGGTAACAACTCGATCATTATGTTCGAGGCATGACACTGGGTAATCTGTTACATGACAACAAGCCTTTTAGACCACCTGGTTTGACAGTCCCACAAGATATGATTTTGGAACTCAAAAACACTTCCTGAATCATCTTCAGGGATTTATATATTTGTTAGGCATAAATAACCTAGATAAACCAAAGGTTTCATAGATTATGGATGCCATCATGATTTAGAAATTATATATGTCTTTATTTTCATGACTATGTTGTTTTATGCTATGATATTTAATTCTCACATTATTCTTTTGGGTTTTGTCTATTGTGAGAACCGAAAGGAACTAGATTAAAGTTGAATTTGATGGAAGATTGTATAATAAGAAGTCATGTGGGAAGACCAAGGGAGTGAAATGTGTTGGATTTTGACTAATCAGATTTCATAGAACATGATTAACAATATTTACCATTTCAAACTCTTGGACTCACTATGGAAGAGAATGAAGGAGTTCGCTGAGAGTTTGGGTAATGGAGACCATGGAGGAAAGAGGATTCAGTTTCATTTTTGTCAAGAATTTTGGATGAATCACCTAATTAAATGACTTAGTGGAATAAGAAGGTTTTTTGACCTTGTAAAAGAAGTACCCAATGAAAGTTATTCAGATGAAAAAATGAATATCTTGGTTAGTTAAATGGATGGGAATTTTATCCTTCCTAAGTCATTATTGAAGATTTAGTGTTTTAGGGGTGGAATAAATGGTCATTATGAAACTCAATTTCTAAAAATGAATGTTCATGATGAGAATATATAAGGGGGTGTGAGTAATGGTAAGATTACTACTGATGAAGAGACACATATGAAATGTGAAGGAAGAAAAAATGCATTGTTTAATAGGATGAGGGATAATTTTTAATATATTGAGGATGAGGTAATCGAAGTATTTATGAATTTGGATTCTATAATAAAGAATGGTGGACTATGTATTTATTGTTTAGTTTATTTTTTTGGTAGGGGTTTACAAGAATATGTTGAATTGTCACGATGGACTATAAAGGTTTTCCCATGAAATTTAACGTTTTTAATAAGGTAAAGTAACCCTTAACAAGTGATTTTTGTTAATACAATTTTGTATGGATAATCATATGTGGGATATAAAGAAGTGAATTGTACATCATTGATTACCTTGGAACTATGTAAGGACTTGTTGAAGGGTTTTTATGCTATCATTGATGAATCATACAATTTTTTTACATTGAAGGAGTAAATAAAATTAACATCACAATGAAGAAGCATGTATGTTTTCCAAAATGAATTATGGTAATTCAAGTTATTACCATGTTTTAAGAGAATATAAGATGTGGTTATTCACATGCATGTAATGTGAGAAATGAGAGATTCTTTTTTTATTCAGGGGAATCAATGTTAATATGAATTCGTGGCTCTCTCTCTTTGGTTTGAGATTTTCAATTTTATGAAGGGCTATAAGGTTAACCGTTCTCAAAAAGTTAATGTTACATTTCAAAGAATGTATTTGTGCACTAATATAGTGTTGAAAACCCTTGTTAAAAGGCTCATTAGTGATTAACCTTATTTCAAGGATTCCCATATTATATATTATTTTAATGTTGTTTTAAAAAAAGACACCATGTATTTCGTGCGATAACCAATCATGTTCAGAAAGTTCACCGGTCTTGAAAACATGACCGAAGAACGATAATGGTTTCATGTATACAACTAGCCTACGTGATGTACGAATTAATTTAAATTTATTTTAAATTAGTAAATATTTATGATGAAAAACTAGTGTAACTTTTAATATATTAATTCATGTCTTTTAAGAGACAAATAGTTAGTCATGTTATTCTTTTATTGTCCATAAAATCCGTTGAATCCATATATTTGTGCATAATCGTCAAATTTAATTTTTGGACATTCATTCCATGAAAAAATGGATGTATTATAAATTTTTAATGTAGAAACCAAGAATAAAATTTTGTTTATAGAAATTTATGAATAATTAAACAACTTTATGAAAGAGATCAAATGTTATTCTTGTTGTCCTAATATTTTAATTTCCATTGATCTGATGTCCTTTTAAATCATCGTAGAATTATAACATTGAGGCCGTAAACATTCCATTGATCATTGAATTGTTTAGGATTTGTGACATCAATCACACACAATGTATATTTACATTTCCCCCCCTTTTCAAATCCTCTCCCCCCGACCTATGTCCCCCTATGTAGAAACCCAGTTATATTTTACATTAGGTACCCATTATGGTTCAAAATTTCCCTTTTTAAGAGATGTTTTAGTATCCATTTTTATGATGAGGATATATTTGAATGAAACTTTAAATTACTAATCATTTTATATCCCAAATTAATTTTGTGGGTGAAATTAGTTTGGGGGGGGGGGATAGAATCTAACACCCGAAGATTTTGAGAATTATTATTTTTGAATTAATTTAACTTTTCAGTATTATTCATTTCAAATGACACTGGAAATAGTAATATATATACACATCAAAAATCTAATTCAACCATTCTTTTCATACAAAATAAAAACATGGATTTCTCTACATGAAATTCTAACATGGCTTGCACTATATGCAATACCAACTTCTCTTGCACTATAAGCAACACCAAATTGGTGTGTGATGCACACAACACTGAGTTTCTATAAAACCTCTCTTTAAATTAATTTTATTATTTAAATAAGATAATTATAACATAGACATTTAACATTGTAATAACTAAATTTCAAATATTGTTGTATTATATAAATAAAATATATTTATAATTATAGATAATATTTTTTGGTAAAATTCTTTTTATGTATAAAAACATCATTTTCTCAAATAAACTACTTATAATAATGAAACTAATTTTATGAACTTTTAGAAAATAAATTAGATAAAATAAATTTAATTTTTTAAAATAGAACATTGAAATTATCATCGGTTGAATTTTTGGGATTTTTTGAGAAACATCATTTTTTGATGAAAAGAGACAAATACTTCTTTTTAGTTAACAATTGCCTTTTGTATAATTAATTATTAAATCTAAATGATAATATAAATATGTTTCAATGTCAAATTATATGAAAATCACATATATTAATAAAATTAAATTCATTATAATAAATTTTACTTTGAAAATGAATATAAAATTGTAACAAATAATTGAACTTTTCCCAACTTTAAAACCATGTTATTTTGTCTCATATATGTGATTAACAATAATATTAATTTTTTTTCTTTTATATTTGTAATTTAAAATATCGGAAAAAACCCATTTTATTCAGTATAGATTTTGGAGATTAATAATACCATATTAATTTTTTAAACAAATGATTTGTAAAAGTGAACAAAATTAATCACAATGGTTAAGGTCAAACTAAGCTTAATTGGGGACTAAAACTTAAATTTAAGGTCCCAAATGATCTATAAAATGGTAGGAAACAAATTTTATATCCACATTTATTCCATATACCTTTCATTATTTTTTTTGTTTTTTGAAGACTTTTTATAGGGAAGAACATCTTAACACCTTATTTGTCTCTAAGAATTCTATGTGAATCCTTTTGCATCCCTATAAAATGGCACCAACTCTACCTAGTACTCACACCTCTCAAAAATTTTATTATCATTCAAGATCTTCCCAAGTATCCTCAAAACAACCTCCCTTGTAATTTTAATCCTCAACATGGGAAGTAATGCTCTCAAGGAATCCATTTCGCATAATCCAAATGGAGTTACCCAATTTAGAGGTAATGTCTTCTATAAGAATCCTTTCCTTTATTTTCCTTATCCACCCCCTTATATCTCATTATTCAATTGTTGTGTGAAAACACCAATATATTCCATATACTAGTATATTGTTATGAAAATTATCTAACATACACTTTCACAATCCTACATATAGTGAATGCTGATCATACTTTTTCTGTGTACGTCGAAGTACTTCCTCCCGGAACAATGATTGTTTATTCTTCTTTTACCAACAATCATAGAGGCCATTATGATTTAAAATATATTTATAAATTCAATTTACTATATTTATTATTAATTTATAATTATTTATTAATTTTTCAACAGACATCTTTTTACCATCCATTTGGTGTTTATAAGATAATCTCGTTTGAGGAAGTGTGGACTAACTCCCCCTCAATGCAACGTGATTCATTCACCCACAAAATGGAATGTATTAAGAATATGTTTAATGTACCTTTATTATATATATGATATATACATTCTAATATAATAATTATATCTAATAATAGATACATATATTTACATATTTCTTTTATATATATTCTTTTAACACGACAATAAAAACGGAAAACATCATTCATGCGTACGTACGGCTTACCATCTCAATGAATAGTGCATTCAATTACATATATTATTGGGATATTTTTTATTAAAATATAATTATAATGTATTTACCTGATATTTAAATAATTTTCAATATTCTGGAATCTTGTTATAAATTTATAAGGATCGACGTTATAACAAATTAAGACACATGCGATGATCAAAGTGAATACTACCCGAAGTGAAAACGTAACATAGGAGTGTTACCAAGAGGTGATATAAGGTTATAATAAAACCACATATGGTAATAGATATAATAAAATACTTATTATAAAAGATTTATAGTAAACATATATTTATTATATAGTATTCTTGTACGATTTTAGAGATATTCAAGACACAAGGTAAGTGGATTTTCATCTCCCAAATATCCGTGAGATACAAGCTATGTTCACCAGTCATTCTTTTTGTGTGGTGTATGTAATAATCATGATTTTATTTTTTGTATGTTTTATTTAAATTTATGGGTACTCACATGTCAATTCTATGATCGTTCTTTTATGGGTATTAACTTTCACAACATTCCAAATCGGTAAAACATTTTGTCTCAATTTCCATTCATTGAGACTCATGTTTTGTTATGCACCTAAACTCTTCATCGATATGTATATAGAATAATTTTAGATGTTATATAATTATTTTAATTATTTTTATGATATAATAAGATTCGTGTAATTTCCATTCCTTAAATGGAGATCATGATCCCACGATACCATGTAATACGAGTTTCATGAGACAATCTCATTGATTATCGTGATTTTTAATGTTTATGCTTCATTTCATGAAATATTATGATCCATATCTCAATAATATTCATGAATTTAATTATAAAAAATTATTCAATGATATAATAATTTATTGATACAATTTTATACTCTTTGGTACATAAGATCGTTTAGAATGTGTTGTTAGGAATGTCTGACTTTACCACTCTTCTGTCCGAAATCAATGTTATCTAAAATGAGATTCCAAGAATAAACTACCATTTTCTTGTATGATATAAAAGGAATTTGTACCATTTTTTTCTGTTAACATTCTCTTCAAGGGAATATTATTATCATTTCCCATACAATGAATCTTTCCACCATTTTGACGGGAAAAAAATGTTCTTTTTACCTTGTACGACATGTACAGATTTACATGCCATTATTCCGTTGAAGATTATACTGCATTGTTTAAAAGGATCATCATTAAGAGAATTTTTCTAGAAGTATTTTTCATTAAATTTTGTTTTCAAAATGTTTTAAATCTTATTTTATAAGTTTTATAGAAAAATTTGTTGGAAAACATTTTCATGCTATATTTATAAGTTTTCAATATTCTTTCAATGAAATGGTTTTGATAATATTTTCAAGCTTCTTTCTAAAATTTCAATAAAAACGCTTTTCAAAATGATTTCAAGATTTCATTATATGTTTTTAATCTATTTGCAATAAAATGGGATTCAAAACATTATAAATCTTTCATTAAAAGTTTTTATGTGTCAACAAAATGGATTTTAAAATGTTTTGAAGCTTATTTTAAATGTTTTCAAGGAAAAAGGTTTTCAAAAAGATTTCTTTTCTTCCTAATAATATTTCATGTTATTTCATATAAAAATAATTTTCAAATGGTTTTATATTTTAAAAAACATTTTTCCAAAAATAAAGGATATTTTCCAAAAGAAATGTTAATAGAGTATATTTAAAAAAAATTTACATCTAAGATGTCATCTATTTATATTACTCAGTCCATTATAAGAAAGGATCTAATAGTTCTATGTATATCATTTCTATGAATGAGTTATTATTAATAAAATGGAATTTTTGAAACACGTTTCTCTTTAATGGGTTATATTATTTTGAAACCTACATCCTTTCATGGGTAATTTTTATGATGAAATTATTATGAAACATGTATCTTTCTATAGGTTATGATATGTTTACTTTTTATGTTACACATTTCATTTCATGGGTTATGATATGTTCATTTATGATATCGTGGTACATGTATTATTGATTTAATTATTTGATGGTTGAGACCTATATATCCCTCCAATGCATTGATTTGAGATTAATATCTCAAGAGATAGAGAGGTCTACAATGAGAGCTTACTCGGTTATGTAATTCAGGGTTGGAATGACAGTTTAATCTGTTTGATAATACAAGGCTGGAAAGAGGGTTTACACAGTTCAGTAATACAGTGATATAATAAGCGTTTACTCAGTTTAGTAATACTTGGATATAATAATGGTTTAATCAGTTCATTAAATTTGTCTTAGAAAAAGGGTTTAAACGGTTCAGTAATATAGGGTTTGAATGACGGTTTACCTGGTTATGTAATAGAGGGATAGATTGAGGGTTCAATCAGTTCAGTAATACATGGCAGGAAATGGGTTCACATAGTTTATTACAAGAAACTATCCAATTAGATGTTCTTGGATGTGATACATGGATTTCTATGGAAATCATATTATATGCATATGTGTTTGCAAAAATTCCATGTCTTATTCCTATCTTATTCTATCATTGCTTATGCTCTTTATTTCCTATATTTCATGTCTTATGAACAACCTATCATTATTCCACAATATATTTTATGATCTTTGATATGTAGGTTGTGGTCTTATATTTACATGGTCATGTTCCCATACTCTTATACTCATGTTTGTGTGTACTTGTCTCCCTTGTTTACGCTTACTCATCATTTGATCATACCGCTTTTCGTGTTTCCTTTTCCAGTTTATGCTGAATGGTTTTTGGTAGAATTAATAATGGTAGATATATTTATGGGAGATGTTGAAGATATTTCTCTAGGATAGAATATTTCATTTCTATGTTTCCAATGTCACTAAACTATTACAGTCCTCAGGCATGTATTTTTGAAATGTATAGAGAATTCACCTAAAATGGTTAAATATACATGTATGTTATGTCATGGTTTCTATAATGTTAATTAGATATATTAATAGATATCATGAAAATAGGATAATATTTACATATTGGAGGCTCTCATATGAATTCTGGAGCAAAACATTTTGTGAAACTACAGGTATATAAAAACATTTTCTCAGAGGATTCCTTGAAGTTTTTAGAAAACTACTCTTGGGATGAAATGGATTGAAAAATTTTATTAGGAGATTAAATTTCATCATCAATAATCCATTATAGTTACTCCACCCAAGTACCAATTTCAGGAATGGATATATTCTCTATATCGAAGTGTCCCAACTGTTCCAGTAATCTTCTCCAATATTAGAACATAAATGAAAACTGGAATATCTCTACATGAGTATGAAAACTTTAGATTGGATATTATCAGTTTCACCCTTTCCATTATTGACCAAATAATTATGAGATATACCCTCCCACATTCATTTGGTTGATTTTTTTAATGCCCCATCCAACCTTTTATTTATTAATGGGGAGGCCTCCAAAAATATTGCCCTTAATTTAATGGTTCTAGTTTTGTACCCTCAAATGGATCACTTACTGAACCCTAAGATTTAATTGTATTATAATAAGAAAAACTCATAAAATAGGGTGGTGAATATGTGTAAAAGGTAACTCAACAAGTCATTCACCCCCTCTAATGGGTCCTCTAAAATTATGGTATAAATATCACACCAAACAAGTCACTGCATCGACTAGTAATGTGATGCTGACACAAAACCTCGACTCAATCCAATAATGGGAATATAAACATATTTTGGGACTAAATAACAATTTATGGGGGTTATTTTTTTTAAAAAATTAATTATTAAGGTAGAAAATATCTACATTGGCTTACTTAGTTAGAGGAATTCACCAGGAAGAAGGAACATTAACCTCCACGCTCCATGGATAAGGTAATACAATAAGTTGCACAAGGGTTTATCTTTCATTGGATAAATAAACTAATATCACCATGTGAATAATTGATATGACTTGTGTGAAATATATACCTTTCTCAGTTATGATGAGAGAGAAATATGTTTTCTTATACCCATCCATTGGATAGAAGGAATCCCCCATTGCTGCAAGTTGATTAGTGGAACCATTGGTGTTTTATCAAAAGCCATGATTTACACTCCCCCGTTTAGGGGTGAAAGAAAAAAATATATGTGAGGTGGAATAAAAAATATATACTGTTGAGTCTTGTTTTATAATAATTTTCCCGCTTCATCAAAATGATTCTTCTATCAGGGATAATTTAGTAGTAAAATAGTGACATGTCTCTGTCTCTTCCAAAAGAATGTTTTCCTACATCGGATCAAATAGCCTGAATACAGGAATATACGTACTAGGTAATAAGAATAACTAGGCCAGAACATCCACCATATCTGCTTATTAATGGGATGATCCTAACAAAAAAAGTCCTATTAATGAAACTATATGCTCTCAGGTGTCCTTAGGGGAATATATATACTCCCCCAAGAGAGCTCGGCGGAGAAAAACACATTCTTGAAAAATCCGGATGTCTTATTGGAATAGTCCAATAGAAGGAATGGGTGAAATGAGTCATATACTTAAGGATTACAGGAAAGAGGTATCTAAAAATTTATAGTAATTCCATTTCACTATCCCTTTTGGGGAAGGATATCTGGAAGGTACTAATGTTGATATTATTAAGGAATGACCCCAGAATGTTCTAGTGTCGAGGGAATCACTCCACAAATGGAAGTTTCTTCCCTTATCCAATATAGTTGACCTGAGGATCCCTAATAATCCTTCCCTCGGCCACTAATCAATTCCACCCCAACAGCTATAGCCCAGGGAGAATATAAAACTGAGGATAAGTGTATCCAATCTCTTACAGTCTTTTACTATATCAAAAAAATGCAAGGATGATGGTATGATTATAATAAAACCATTTTCCATTAATCAGAGATGTATTATTATCCTTACCAAAACAGTGACAACAGGATGGGCATGTTCATCCATGAGCGCCTATAGATTTCCCTAAACCACCAAGTGATATACCAAAGTTGAATATAGAACCTAAACCTTGACATATTCCAACTACTATTCGTGTTTGCGTAGTAAATAATTTACCTCTGTAGTATGGTCTTTGAAAGTAAATCTCATGGGGTGATTATGTGGGAAAACATTACAGTGTAAATTCTACCAACAACATTATTCCATAGACCCTTGATTTTATATTCATTGTTCTTATAATAAACCCCAACTAAAATTATATAGTAAATAATAATATGATCTTGAATTCAGTCACTAGAACCACAATCAATGAGGCCATTCTGGTTGATTCTTTGATAGTAAATGAGATTAATGGTAAGTTACTCAATTCCTAATGAGGCTCTTATGGGTATATTGGTCCTCTTATAAGTAACTATTTTTGGGGCCTTGAATTCTCTTCAAATGTAGGAGTAAATTTTTTAGATTCACATACCAATGTGGGTAATATCCCATTGGGATATTGGTAGATCTAAGTCCTCACATATCACCGATAAAGACCCATATTTGTGTCATGGGGTGGTATTTCTATCTCTACCATAGTAAACTCCATAATAAACAATAGGCAAAACTTGTGAGCCACCATCATATTTTTCTCAGATCGAATATGAATATGGGAAATATATCTTGATTGAACAGACAAGAAATAACTGTTAAATCGAAGTGCATTATATAATATAATGGGGTGACTCTCATAGATCCAGGATGAAAAGACACCATCATAATGATATATCATATAGTCCTAAGAGAAAGAAATGGACTAACCTCTATCAACCGTACTACTAGTGGGTACTCCCCTTATGGTGTGAAGGAGAAATAGACATAACGGATCATGAAGTCCTGGACCTCTCAATCCTTAAGTGTAATTGCTATTACCTAACTGATATAATGAAAAAATGGTTTGTAAATAATTTTGGAGATATTCTATGTTATTATGAACTCATAAGCTCATAAATGATCCTCCATACAACCCTATTACACCAAAAAATGGTTTGAGTCTTAGTAATTGGATTCTTCTCTCTAAATATGGTGCATAAGGTGGTAGATTTTCTCTAATACCTAGATAGATAACTTGATACACTTCTCTCCTTCCACAAAGTCACTAGCATAAAAGTGGATACCCTCATTCCCCCCTTTTCCTCGGTCAAGAGTAGGTACTGAATCTTGTATATAGAGATGGAACTATCAAGATGAATAATTAGTTAAAACATAGAGATGAACACCCATCCATAGTTGATATTACTACCATCTTCAATAGTGGTCCAAAAATTGCTTCCACACAATGGGAGTCCTTCAAATGCAAGGAATTATACTTATTGGATTCTATCATACAATGGAATTTCAGGATGATGTATTTTTATAACATGTATTTTTATCTTATATAGGATGTGGATCTTTATCAATTGAATTTTTATCCAAATTGATCATTTTCTCATGTAAGATTAGTATCCCTATCTACATTATCCCATAGGAATTGTGGTTGGGGGGGCATTTCATACATATCTCCCAGTATAGGTTCATCCCAGATCCACTCGACACCCTATTGACTAATTCCCACCTCTCTATGCATTTGGTGGAATATGGTCTTGTATTCACACCAACAATTGAACATGTCTGGAATAAATCCTTTATTATTGTGATAAAATTTTAGAGAGATCCATATGGCCTTATATATCATAATCTTCATCAAAACCATTAACAACATTGAAGCAATATATTTTACCCAAAAGGGACAACCCCAACGCATTCCGAAATTTCACAATGATCAGATGACCTAGTTGGGAACCCACAAAAACCTATAAATGGTGATAGAGTTCATTTTATCAAAGAGTGTATATGGATAATCAAATAATGTTTACAATAGTTCCCTTTTAATTAAATGGGAATAAACATTATAAGATCTCCATATGTACATTCTCCCTCTTAAATGATATTGCCCACATGAGATATGTCTTAATGAATGTTATTGTGGGTTATTAGAATCCACAAAATAGGTACAACAGATGATCATGGTGATGGAATGATAGTGACATTGGTAAGAACAAAACCTTTGAAAGGCTAAAATTGATAAAGGGGATATTCCCACAAGCTCAATCCCATCATGTTTATCAGGATTATATATGATGAATCAAAATGAGAATGAAAAATATAATTAAAAAATTATACAAAATCATCCTAGAGATCCATCACACCCTTTGCCTATTTTTGAATGTATTATGGGAATTGTGGAGAGAAATGGATTTTATCTACATAAAAGGGATGAGAAGATGTCAAAAAAATTAAAAAAATAATCCCATCAAATGAAATTTATAACTCGGGATGTATCAAATGCCCCCACATGAACTATGTTGACCTTATAACATGCCATAAGATGCATGGTCACATGATGTTGTCACAATCATGTGATAAGCATGATGGTTTAATGATCATGTAAATAACATAGTAGATCATGTAAAACCTACATGATGGTAAAACGTCAAAATACATTTTTCTAGATTCAGGGATTCACTAAGGATAAGATATTTCTTGATTTGTAGAAGAACTATGGAATGGATGGTCTAGTGAATATATATTGAGAAAATAATTCCTGTGAATCGGCATTGTGAAACAGATCTTCTGATATGTTATTTCAAAAAGGTCACACGATCAGTTCTAGGGGATGGTTTGGAGAAGGTGTCATAATATGGAGCCATATCACCTGAGTTTTGGAGATTTTGAGTATCCATTTACTGAACTCCTCTATTCTACCCTATTTATTGAGAAATACAAGGAATATAAAGTGTTAACTAGTAGACCAAATTTCACCCAAGAATGAAATTGATGACAACCCCAGTGTCCTTATTGGGAATTCACTTTTCTAAAAAGTTTTTCCTTATCCCTATGGATGTCACTCGTAAGGGGTTATTTGTTGATTCCCACAAATTAGCATCAGAAAATCTACAAGGGAAGAAATAACCTAACCCTGGATATTATTTTCTCCATAATTAAAAGAAATGGAAGATTGGAATTACACATGGACGGTGTGGTCTTCCAACGGGATCATGATCACATAACCATTAAAAGATCATTTTAATGGGTATTGTGTAGTGCAAGATCTATTGGGGATTACATGGATCCCCTATGAAAATATTGTTTTGTAATATGAAGGAATCCAAGACACTCATGATCATATAATGGTCGGTCGATCAGTTTCCACGAGTGACATGAAATTTTAGCTAGTAGGTTCCTAACAAGAAAAAATAATAATTATAAAATAATGGATAAAAATTTGAAAAATATAGAAGCCTTTTGCGATAAAAAAATATTCATTTGATGTACTTATATGGTTCCAAATCCATTGTGGATCATTGGTAACATATCTATCTTGTCATGCGAGCCTACTAGAATATGAAATTCATAATGAGATTGTTCTTGGACATGTCTATTAGACTTTTCACTACCCCTAATACTTTATAAAACAAGTAGACCAGCAGAAAGAAAAATACTAAAATTTTGGTGGATGATCCAAAATCAATTAAGAAATTATCCATGGACTTGTAGAGAAACTAACCAGGACATGTGGTGTGTGTCTTCCCCTGATCCCATATTTATCATGCAGAACTCTCCAAAGAAAACAATGGGAAATGGTCAATTTTTATAATGAAATGCACAAAAATACACAAAAAATGGAAAAATTTAATGGTCAGTTATTTTAATGCGAAATAAATAATTGTTTATCAAGACACCACAAATCCTCTAGTGACATTTCTATATTTTCATGGAAGGGCATTCCATTTTTACTTTCATAATTTTAAAGTCTTCAGAATCTTCGCTGAGTTTTATGATTCCCTTTAACACCAAATAAAAATAGAATTGTATTAGTGAAAATGGTTTTGCATCCCCAAATGACCCATTCTTGGTCATATGATACATCACAAGTAGGGAGAGTGATTGTTTTTCAAAACAAACTCAAAAAATTGTAATATCCATGGCCCTTGAAAAATAATGAAAGAAATAAAATTGTAAAATATTGAATCATCTATTAGAGAAAGGATACATTTTCCTTCACATGAAAGGGATCATATTTCCCAGGTGGTAATAATCGATCAGACGAACCCCCACCCCTCAACAAGAAAACATGATCATATAATGTCCCTTAGACATATCGACCTAATCTCACAAAAATACCCCTGATAAGAAATAGTTTTCTAAAAAATCATCCCAACTCATTCATCTCCAGCCATGAAAAATACTTTCCACATACACTCTGATCTTGTTAGGACAACTAGAAATTTCATCATGACCTTGTGGAAGAACATTAACATGTCCACATGATCTGATAATTCACTTTTATTGGCCTGTTTGAAATAAAGATTGAATAGATGGAATGCTCTCGAGGTCGTTTAATATCACATGACACCAGGGTCGACCGACATCCATTTAATGTGACGTTCTATGTAACAACCCATGGTATTCAAAATAAATTTTAATGTATTAAAATTTGTTTTAATTAGATAGTTTTAACAAGAAATTAAACAGAAATTTTCAACTTCTATGTTTTGAATTTCAAAAAACGGCCATCTACGATTTTGATCAATAAGTTATTTGCAGTCTGCCAGAACCAACTTGTTTTTTGGTGAATAGTAACATATCCTTAGTAATAGTAATATAAATAGTAATATAATCCTTATAAATAGTAAATCATATTATTATTTTATTTTCTTAAGGTTATATGAGAATTAGATATTGATTAATTTTTCAAAGTGTTAAAAATGAGCTATAGTTATAAAAATGTAATTTTTGAATAAATTGTGATTTTATGAAAAAATTAAATTATTATTATTTAAAATATTATTTTAAAAAATTGGACTTTATCAATGAAATCTACACATTTAGAAATGTCAAGGGTAAATTTTTGGGATTTTTTTGATATTTTTGAGTTTTTGATGAATTGTAAAATACGATAAATTATGATAAAATCTGAATACTTTTTTTGCTATATCATATTTGATGAAAGTATGATTTAATCATACATGGTTAAAAATCACATGAAATTATTACTATTTGGGGTCAAATTAATCATTACTATTCATATACATGAGAAAAAATATTAAAGTAATGATTAAAATAATGTAAACCCTCTCCTCTACTTCACTATAAATCACACCATCATTCCCCTTTTCCTCTCACAGATCTCAAGCATTGGGTATTGTCTATGTTTATCACAATCTCCATCATAATGCTCATCCCAAAGTCCATGATCCACTTTTCTTAGAATGTGGAAACAATGAAAATCCTTAAGGAGGATCTCAAGGAGAAGAGATCAAGTTGTTTGAATCCTCTTTCATTTTCTTTTGTTTTATTTTCAATTATTTTATTTTCTTATACTCTCATAATATACCCTTATCCAAGCCGAATGAAAGATCGAGTATGATATATATTATATAATTTTAAAATTTTTATGGAACGATTCACCATCATTCTTTCTCTCCTATTCATCTTATTCTAAAAAATAAAAAACATTGTCCATGATTTTTTGATTTACCAAAATCATAGACTATGTGATTAGAATTTCCATTAATTACATAAAAACCGTGTAATAAAAACATTTTAGTGGTTGAAAAATAATTTTATTCATTTGATATATCCTCTTTCATTTTTAGGAGTAAACATATATACATAATATTAATTTATATAATGAAACTAGTTCGTGATTATAAAAGAACTACAAAAAATGTTACAAATGGATAACACTAATGATTTATGTAATGATTCATCCTAATACCATATGATCAACATGAGTTATGGAATAATATAATATTTTGAAAACATATTAATAATTTTTCATTCAACTTCTGTAATATCATTTTCATACGATAAGAAAATCAAATACAAACTGTCCATAGAAATCTTCTAATAAACACACCCAAAACAATGGAAGGAACAAAATTCTAAAAATTAATGGATAAAATGATGTCTTGAAATAGAAATATAAGGCATTATAAACATGAATATTTTTTATGATATTAATCACCCTCTTTAAATCATTCCATAGGAGGATTGAACATTTTTGAAGTGTGATGAACCTGAGTTATGGGAATTTTTAACCCAATTTACAATCTTTTGGACAACCTACTACTTTATTAATTATGTGGTATCAAGATTATTTTTGTGATGAAATTTTGTTATATTATTGGGTATTATGTGTATTTATAGTTTATACACATATGCATTAATTTCAATTAATTCCCACACCAATTATATTTGTAAGGGTCTTTCCTTTTAGAATAACTTTAAATGCCTCTTTAATGAAATTCAGGAATATTGTTTTTTATAGACATGACATGTGTGTTTTCTCTTAATTTAATGATACTTTATTACCATGATATATTCTGTTGAAATATTTATATTGGTCTGATCCCGTTGTATCTCATGATATGTTGGGATGAGCCCAATATATCTCAAGATATGACAGGTTAGCCCCATTATTGCTCTGCAACGCATTGTGTACATCAAAGATGGAATGTGACCAAATAGTTATTCCAAGTGTAAGGGTTATTTTAAGATTGATATGGTAAATATTTCATAATAAAACTGCATTATTTTTCAATTCATGTTAATGACTTTTTATAAAATGGGTTTTATTTGTTTTTACGTTATCACTTGATGAATGTTTTCTATCCTTATATCCCGTACTGAGGTTTCTGTGTTCATCCCATGATTTTTAAATATTTTTTTAGGTTATAAGGGGTTTTAATTGAAAAAGGAATAAAATTTAAATGCTAGATTAATTGGTAAAATATATTATTTTATTATTTATGTTTTATATTTTTAAAAAGGTGAATACTATTTTAGTAGTATCCTAATGTATGGTTATGGGAGGTTATGTATGTTTTATGTCCTTATTTCTCTAAAACACTAAATGTAAAAATATCCTCAATGTGTAAGAAATAATATTATTGTATAAAACACATGATTATCTATTATTTTATGGTTGGTCTCTTCTAGTTGGTATCATATAATTTTTTAGATAATATTAGGGGTTATGATGATATTAATAGAATACCATAAATGATTTTTTATTATATTTTGATTTCAAATGTTATAGTATTTCAATGTTACCATGTAGCCTCATCTACAATATGTATATTCAGAATGGTTTTCTATAGATGAAATAGGGAATGTGAAGTATGAAGGAACCAATAGCATGATGTCTATCCGAATCTTCAGCCAGGAATAGTGGGAATCAGAACCGGGCGGTTTGTTAATGCAATGGATCAGTTTACTCAAAAAATAAATGACTATGGTATCAATGCTAGAGAGTAACATGATATACCATGATGAAACATGTATTTTTGGGGCTATTTTATGAGGCAACAGCCTCCAGTATTTAGTGGAACCATATATCCAGTCATAGCCGAAGGTTGGATCATTGCTCTAGAAAAGATATTTGATGTCATGGGATGTTCTGTAGATGAAATGGTAATACTGGAAATTTATTTTGTGGATAGTGAATCCAATAAATGGTGGTCTCAATTTATGAATACGAGAGAAAGATGTGAACTTGATAGTATGGAATTGGATGATTTTATGAGTATTTTCTAGATAAATATTTTCCTCAAACTATTAAACTCTTAATGGAGAACCAATTCAAGGAAATGAACCAGAAAGATGATGATTCTTGTGGAATCATATGAATCCAATTTTACAAGACTGTCCAGGTACATACCAGATTTTACTAAGGATTTTGATAGTAAAATTAATAAATTTTACGCTGGTTTGAAAGCAATTTTTAGAAGTGTGTTGGCTTCAAGATAAATTAAAAGATATGGGTAACTTTTCCATTGTGCGTAAAAAGTTGAGATAGAGTTTTCTAACACATATGATCCTTGTGATAACATGAATAAGAAGAGGACAATTTGGTATGAATTGGGGAAGAATTACTTAATGAAATTTGGAGGTACGAAAATCAATTTCCCTTCTTCTGAAAAGTGTGGTTAAACACATCTTGGTGAACGTCTTTAAAAAATGGAAAATGATACCGATGTACAATGTTCAGACACATGTATCATGAGTGAAATGAAAAATGATTTAAAAATTATTGAGAATTCGATGGTTATATGTCTTAAAAGTAAATAATTCGGTCATTTTGCTAATGTTTGTTTGAAGGTAGTCACTCGGGAAGGGAATCAAAAATTTTGGAAGCACAAGGGTGTGGTAAAATCCTTTATAACCACATAAAAAAGTTTAGATCTTTCAAATGAGCTGTTATCAGGTAAATTTATTGTTTTTTCAAATTTTTCAAATGAGTTATTTGATTAAGGGTATACAGAATCGTTCATATTTGTTAAATTTTCATAAAAATTGGGAATTCCACATCATCAAATGAAACTAGAACTCATGTTAAAATGACCCGAAGGAAATATTGTGGTAAGAAGAAATTATTAGAATCTACGTATCCATGTATATCAAAGGAGTTCACCAGAAAACCCCATTGTATTGCATCAATATTATTTTTATGTTATCCTGGGTATAGAATAAATTGTTTTATTATAATAAGATATATTTTATAATAAAAGAAGTTTTTTCTTAGAAAGTGTTTCAGTTTGTGTACATGAAGTAAACCATACCATTGATAACATATCAAGAATCTACGAAACTGATAAAAGATAAAAATGAATGTTATGTTGCTCATATTTTTTTAAGATAAGGGAATTATCCAAATAAATAATATAGTAGTGGTAAATGAATAGTTAGATGTTTTTCCTAATGAATTTACATGTTTTATTCCGGATGGAGAGGTTGAATTTTCTATTTACTTAGTTCTTGATGCTAATCCATTTTATAATCCCCCTTATAGAATGGCTGAAATGGAACTCCTAAAATTAAAAATGAAGTTGAATGAATTATTAGATAAAGGCTTCATCTGACCTATAACTTCACCATGGGGTGCTCCTATCATTATTATTTAAAATAAAGATGGTTCAATGAAAATTTTCATTATTTATAGAGTCTTGAATTACATTACTGTTTAAAACATGTATCCTTTTACTCATATAGATTATTGTTTAGATTAGTTCCATAGAGCACAATATTTTTCAAAGGATGTCATGAGGTCATGGTATCATCAATTGAATGTAAAGGATGCATACATTCCAAAAATTGTGTTCTGTACTAGATATGGTTTTTATGAATTCATAGTTATTACTTTTTGGTTAACTAATTCAACTATTTTATTCATTGGTTTTATGAATAGAATATTACATGAGTTCTTGGATAAGTTGGGTGTTGTGTTTTTTGATGACATTTTGGTATATTCTAGAAGGAATGAGGAGCATGTAAAATATCTTAGGATTGTTATGGAAACCATTAATGACAAAAAAATGTTTGGAAAATTCAACAAGTGTGGAATTTGATTGCAAGAAATTTATTTCCTTGGTAGATTGTTTTTCTAAAGATGGAATAATTCTTGATCCGACTAAAACAATGGATGTCGATGAATGGAAAGGACCCATAAATATAACTAAGATTCATAGTTTTCTTGGATTGGTAAGCTATTACCAGGATTGTTGAAACTTTTGCATGGATATCTAGTCAACTAACTACGTTAACTCAAAAAGAAGTAAAATTCATCTAGATAAAATGTAATGATTTTTTTCTGGATTTGAAATGAAGATTGGTGAATTCTCTAGTCCTGACACTACCTTCCATAAGTAGTGAATTTTTAATCTATAGTGATTCTTCTTAGAAAGGACTAGGTTGTGTTCTGATATGGAATGCAGAGGAAATTTCTTATACTTCAAGAAAACTAAAAACTGCTAAGTTAAATTATCCCACATATTTTTTGGAATTAGTAGCAATGGGTTTTTACGTATATAGTTATATGAATCCATTAAATATATTTTTTCCACTTAAATGATTAGAATTTCAAAATAAGATCATATATAGTTATTATCAGTATGTTATATAGAGTCTGATAGAACCAACTTGTTTTTTGGGGAAGAGTAACATATGTTTATGAATATTAATATCACCCTTATGAATATTAAATTATTTTATTATTTATGTTTTTTAGTATATAAGATAATTAGATATTATTTAATTTTACATGGTGTAAAAAATGAGTTCTTGTACAAAAATTGTTATTTCTAAATAATTAATGATTCTATTTAAAAAATAAATGAATAATATTAAGAAAACTAATTTCCAAAAATGGATTAATTTTTTGAATTATAAACATCGAAAAATGGTATGGGTGAATTTTTGGGTTTTTTCTAAAATGTTTCAATTTTTGAGGAATTGTAAAATACGATAAATTATGAGAAATGGGAAATACATGATTTTATACATCATATGAGATTCAATGATAATTTAATCACACATGGTTCGAGATAACATGCAAATATTACTATTTGTGGTCTCATGAATGAAGACTATTCAAATTATTGACAGAAAATATTTTACTAATGATTAAAATAATGTAAAACCCCTCCTCTCTAACACTTTAAATACCACACTCATTCCCCGCTCACTCTAAAACCTATCAATCCATGAGAATTGTCGACGTTCTACCCAATATCTTTCCCAAGGATCATTCCCATGTACAAGACATGTTGTTCTATCCAAAAGGCCAAAACAAAATTAATTAAGTATGATATCATGTATAAGAGATCAAGAGGAAAGAATCTTCTTTCATTGACTTGTGTTTTGTTTGCAATTATTTTCTTTTTATATAATATCTTTACCTAAAATTATCCAATAGGATTTATATCTCATGTATTATATATATTATATATTTTTATCATGTTTATGGAATGATCAATAATCCTTCATCCTCTCCGCTCCTTCTTCTTCTAAAATTATAAACATCATCCATGATGTGTCAATTTTCAAGAATCATGGACGATGTGTTTACTATTTATATTACATCTTTCAAAGTACTTATAAAACAATTTAAATTGTTGAAAATGAATTTAATTCTTATTATATTTCAACTTTCAGGTTCTGAAATTATCACATATATATGTATATAATATTATGTTATATAGTGAAACTAGTTCGTGATTATCAACGAACCACAAAAATGATCTAAATAGATATCATGAATTATTTATTTAATGATTCATCCTAATACCATATAACAAAAATGAGTTATGGCATCAATAAATATTCTGAAAAAAATTAATTCCATTTCATTCCACTTCTAGAAATTCATTCCATAAAATATGAAAATCAAATACAAAAAGGCCATGGAAATCATGTAAAGAATGCACCTTAAATAATGTAAGGAACAAGAAACTAATAATTAATGGGTGAAATGATGTTTTGAAATTATTATATAAGGTTTTGTAAACATTAATATGTTTTTAAAATATATTAATAACACTATTTTAACCATTATATAGAAGGTTTACGCATGTTTTAAGTAATATGAACCCAACGTAAGGGAATTATTAAAACAATTTCAAACTATTTGGTTAACCATATAATGTATTCATTCTATGGTATTAATATTTTTTTTGTGATGAATTTTTGTTTATATTATTATTTATTATGGTTTTTTATAGTGTATACACATATCCATTATTGTCCATTAATTCTCACTATAATTATATTTGTATGGGACTTTCCTTTTAAAATCCACTTAAACTCCTTATATAAAATTTAGAATGGTTGATTGTATATATATATGGATTGAGTGGTTACCTCTGATTTAATGAACTTTATTACCATGGTATGGTCCTTGTAAATTTGTATGTTGTGTTGAGACCATTATAGCTCATTATATGTTGGGTTGAGCCTATTACAGCTCATGATATGATGGGTGAGCCCCATTATAGATATCCAATGCATAGGGTAATCCAGAGATGGAATTTGGAAAAATGGGTTTTCCATATGTAAGGGGGATGGTAAAAGTGTTATAAAAAATTTTCACAAGGTAAATAAATGATGTTTCCATCATGTTAATTAGTTTTTATGAAATTGGTTTTATTGGTTATTATGTGATCACATGACTAACGTTTCTTTCCTTATATCCCTTATTGAGCTTTTTGTGCTCATCCCAAGTTTTTAAATATTTTTTCACAGGTCATAAGAATATTTAAGACAAATAAGAGAGAAAATTTATATGTTATGATGATTTTTCAATGAAATTATGTTTTTATTTCGGATTTATATTTTTCAAAAAGTGGCTAATATTTTAGAAGTATCCTCATTTATGGTTATTAGATGTTATGTATGTTTTATGTCCAAGTTTGTCAAAAACTCTAAACCTAAAAAGTTCCTCAATATGTAAGAGGGCCTTTTATTGTATCAAACCCATGCTTTTTAATGATTTAAGTCCGGGTTCATATATTATAGACACAATAAAACTCCATAAAATATATCTCAAATCTATGATATATAAACTGCACAAGGAATTGAATGCCTAGGGTGGTGAGGTCTATAATTAACCCCCCCCAAGCCAAAAAATATACATGCACTGACTAATGGAAAAATCTATCAACGAACCATCACAATAGAGAACATTGGAGAAGACTTGTCATACTGTCAAATAATAGGTTTGGAAGGTCATATTTTAGGTAAAAATATTGTGAAGGACCTAAGGGATAACATGTTATGCATCTAAACATTATGATATCACTGATAGAACACATTAAAGTCTTCAAGCGTGTCATCAGAATCATGTGAAGAATGTGAGACATGTCAGATGAGACTTGTGACACCTAAAATAAGATAATATTGGAAAAACATGATGCACAAATGCAATAAAGTCTAAAATAATAGACTAAAAGGTTACGAGAGACTAATGCAAAGGGAACATACACTGATCTACATGTTCTCAGAATGACTCACCAAGATCATGTGATATCATCCCCACATGATGCTCAATTCATGAACTAATCCCTCAAAATCATATTTTCATCATGAAATGTCCATTGGAAATGTTAAATGAAGTCTCATGATGCCCTTTGTGCATTCCACCAATTTTATGAGATGTAATTACCCAAAATTATATCAATAAAAAACTCATTTTCTATAATTAATTCATATAGTATAAATTAAATAAAATTAAATAAATAAAATAATAAAATCTATATAAATGAATAATGAATAAAATAGAATGTAATTTTAGAAGTTGAAGAACCTATAACAAAATAATAGTAACTTGATTTTTGGAATAGAAATACCATCCTTATGAATAGTTTACCAAATAATGGAATTGTAAACTTAATAATAAATTTATAAATAAAATTTAAGCATCTTATAAATGGTATGAAAATATAAGTATGTCATAGTATAAGTAAATAAATGTTTTAGAAATTATTAATTATGTTCTAATATTTTTATACGACAAATTTTTTTTTCATGTTTGTAATTAATATAATTATTTAAAAGAAACTTTATTTCCATAAATTACACTAATAAAGTAATACATTTAATTATTATTATCAACAAATATTTTTATTATACCTTAGTTAAATTTTCAAGGTGTTTTAAAATAATTTATAATTTTAAAATCTATATTTTTCATGTAAATGATTATTTTATTTAAATATTATATTTCTCATAGTTGTAAAATTATTTTCAAAAAATGTGGGTCATTTTTCAACTTTACTCATAAAAAAATGTTTGGGTTATGTTTTTGGATGTTTATAAAATACATGAATTTTTAGTGAATTGTATAATATTTTAATTTATGATATTTATACATTATATGTTAAATAATCTATTACTCAAGTCATCACTAATGTTATAACCATAATCTAGAACCTAACATTATTATTTTAATATATTTTGTTTTAATTATTGATCTATTTCCTGTCTTGATCAAAAATAATAAAATATGGAATAAAATAAGCAGAAAACACCACTCTCTTCGACTATACATATCTTCCTTCACCACCTATGACCTTCACACCTTACAAGAATTTTTCCATTTACAATTTCTTCATAATACTCTTAAAAACACTTAACCATGTATTGAATATCGTGGTCTCATCAAAAAACCAATGCACAATCTCTAAGGAGTATTGCAAGGATGGGAAACTCAAGAGCTAAATTCATATTTTTTTTAATTTCTTTTGATGTTCTTTCATTATTCTCCCCTCAAATCCCACATTCTAAATGGTATGATAAATAAATTACACCACATATACTATAATTTTATGATTATAAAATAATAATATATAATTAAACCCCTCTCTTATACATATTATTATATAAATAAAAATGTCATTCATGAGGTGTCAGTTTATCACCTTCAAGGAAAAAAAAATCAATTTCCATTAACACCATCAAGAATGTTCTTAAACCCATTCCGATGTTACAAAAAAATTAATAAATTAATTACATAATATTTAATGTTATGTAATCATTATATACTAATGATAACAAATAATAAAAGAAAACAAGTTCATTTGGTGCAAAAATATTAGAAAATAATCCAAATGATTATCACTAACATATTATCCAATAAATTAGCCTCACCCAAAATAACCAAATTAATTATATGATTATATAAAATTAAGTAAATTAATTATTAACTTCTAAATTCAATTCTATTTTTTGATTTTCATTTTATAAGAAAATACTTACTCTGATATTAGCTAATCGATACTGAAAACTAAGAATATAAGATTTCCAGAATGATTCAATTTAACACTATAACTCATAAAAAGGAAATTAATGAACATAATAAAATAATAATAAATCAATAAAATTTAGAAATTTTTTTAATTATTAATTATTTAATCTAATTTGTTTAGTCAATACATTAATATGAAGTGTAGAACTGTTTAAAAAATAAGGTAAGGGAATCTACCCGAACCCCCATTTTTCCTTCAGGTTACTCTTTCTATCTCCTTAATGAAATTTAATTCATATATACTTATTTTAGTATTAAATTATTTTATATTTTCCAATCACATATATTCATATCATTTAATCTTTATATTATGGGAAATGCATGTTTTTTTAAAAGTTTCCCTTCTCAAGACTCATGATAAGCGAGCCATGTTAAAGGGAATTTTAATTTTTTTACATATTATCATGTGCAACACATAAAAAATTATTATCCACCATTATTTTTATACAATAACTCAATTTATCATGAAAAACTACCATTTTTCATTTCTATTTTTGTGAAACCAATTTTTCATTTTCTATTTTAGAGACTCTTTAACATTTTTTGTTAAAACCACTCTAAAGTGGATAATTTATAATGTTTTGTAAAAAAAATTATAAAATTATTTTACATAAGTTGGAGAAAATATATCATCATATTTTCCAATTTTATTTTATTAATTCCCATGAATTTTATAAATCCATTATTTCATGGACACTTTTAAGATTCACACCATTGTAATGCCTTATCACATGATTACGATACACATTACATTCCATGGTTAACCCTTATGATAGGTTTGATTACTTATGTATGAATCATCATGTGAAAGAAATATTCCTTATCATGTTATGTTGGGTGTTCCTAGTTAGTTATCTAATTTATTGGGTAATTTTTACTCTCATGATATTTCATGTGCAACAATCCTGGTTGTTATCCTTAACTTGTGCTCCATGTGAAACGATGTTGGTGGTTATCTTTATCTCCTTATCCTCCATATGAAATGTGACTTGAATCATGATAATTTTATTTATTTTCTTTATACCACAATACTATGAATCCATGATTATATGATCCCCTATTCTACAGGTTTTGACTACATATGTTTATTCATATTTCCTGCCTTTTTATATCATTCTGTTATCAGTTCTAACCCATGTGCTATGATTTTTTTTTCATAGTTGGATTTTTTATCTCATACCTTTGTTCATGTATTCCCTTGGGTGACCTATTAAAATTTACGGGCTACAAGGGAGTGAATATGTATTTTTAAGATTATTTAAAAGATTTTTTATTTTGTTATCAGGTTGTTAAATTATGTATCTAATCCTCTGAAAAACAAGACATTATGGTCCATGGTTTTCATTTAATGGTTTATTATCCTTAAAATCATGTAATATTATTTTTATAAGCCTAGTACCATAATAGACTCTATCAAAGGATGGTATAATTATTTTTTGTGATTAGGAATAGAGCATTTTAGTAATAACCCTACGGATAATACTAACTATGAGAAAAAAATCACAAAATTCCATTTTTTATATATTTGGTGGACTATATAGAAAAATAATCCATATATAAATACTACGTGTGGATGTTTTTATGTCATAGATATACCAAGAATTATAAACTCTGAGACGGTGTTTCATGCTTGACACTGGGTATCTTGGTAAAAAATGGGCCTTACTATGCACCTAGTTTTACACTCCTAAGGGATATGTTTTTTTAATTAAAAATCACACAAAAATCCCATAATAAAGGAAAAAAATTCCAATAAAAATATATTGTAGAAAAAATATCATTGATAACCTAGAGTGAAATTAATGGAATCAAAAGGTAGGATACATATTTCATTTAATTTTTAATACTTTTATTTTAAATTTTTACTTTTATAATTTTTATTAATTAAGTATTGACCCCTCAATTGTACTTAAATTTTATTAGTTAATGGATGGTAAGAGAAGAAATCTCTATAACAATATATTTTTATAAGAAATGTGTACATGTCCCTATTTATGTGCAAATTATGATGAGAAGAGGTGCTGAAAACACCATGAAAATACATGAACAATTGTCTCATGTTATGAATAAAACATTAATCACATGGAATTCCAAACATATCACAAGATAGAGAATGTTGTGTTTGAATCCTTAATATGAAAAACACCTCCCATTTAAACTATATCTTATGATCCCATCGTCACATAACAGTGGATTGACTCCGTTGAAATTATATTATATATCCTCTTGTGAACAGAAGAAGATAATGTTGTACATTGAGTCTATTTGTTTGATGGGGAAGCTAATTATTTGTCGACATTGATCAATAACATGTAGTCCAAGGTGGAAATATATTCCATGGATTGGGAGGAAATCAAGATAAAATTTGAAAAAAAATTCCACTAACCCTTTGTCTCAATATGAAAGGGGATTTTCTCAAAAATATTATAGAAGGAATATAATTCTATCATGGTGTTTGAAGAAAACATTACAAGGATTTCTTGTTATTCCTATGGCCTCTTAATGAACACTGAAGAAAGGTGTATGACTTATTTTTAAGACTAAATCCATGTATATAAATTGTTTTTCTGATTCTAAACTTTGATAGCTACAAATATATTATTTGTTCTGAACTTAAGGTTAAAATGGAGATCAAAGACTCTTAGTGGTCTAATGGACCCATTGAAAAAAAGAGGAAAATGGAATCTATTATCCATGGATAAATAGATAAATCCAATGATGGAATGGAAAATAAATATCTTATGTGTCAATGTTTTGGTAAGAATTACCAATCTTACTATCTAAATAGAACTGGGAAATGATTCAAATGTGGAAGATTGGGGAATATTGATAATAACTACCGAAGAGATATGAAAATTCCCACTAATATTGAATAATAATGGAAGGTTTAGATAAACACACATCCTATATTGTAGTGTTATAATTTTATGGAACATGATACTTATGTGAACCATTTCCCTACGCAAACGGTTGTTAGAGAAAATCAACAAAAACAACATCAAATGCAGCAAGGAATGCAATTTTCATTGACTAATGTATATGTGGAACCATAAAATGACAAGGTAACATGTATGATGGTTATTCATAAAATAATACTGAACACACTATTTGATTTTGTTTCCGAGAATTCATTTATAACATGCATGTTTATAAGTCCTATTCGAGAACAACCTCAATATAAGGAGGTTGCGTTATCTATGAGAACAACAATTGCATAATTTAATGCATCAAATGTATATAAAATTTATTGGTTAATTTTCTAGGAGATAACCTGTAATTAAATCATTTCCTAATTCCCATTAAAGGTTTTTAATCTTTATTCATCATAAACTAGATTCATTATAAAAATCCAACATCAACTATCAGGAAAGGTAGATTAGTCCACATTTCCAGAAGCATCCTCTAATTCAATTCAAGTGTAACGAGAATGATGAATCTACATAAAAATAATTGTCAAATGAGTGCATATTACTTCAATATTATCATGAATATGTACTTATAATGATTGAAATAAAGGATATAATCATTCTCGAAGACATTCCCATTGAGAGGGACTACACTGATGTGTTCGTGGAAGCGTTTAATGGTCCTCCTATGGATAAATAGATTTATATCTCCATTGAAATTATTCATGTACCTCTGATAACATTCAATAAACCTTATATAATATCCACAGTTGAGCTAGAATAACTGACGAAGCAGTTACATGAGAATCGTGACAAGGTTTTTATATGTCAGAGTTCTTCTCCAAGGGGTGAAGTGGCCCACATTATTGTGAAGAATGATAGATCAATGCACCACTACATTTACTATCATGATCATTGTAACGCCCCGACCCCAGTTACCCAGAGTCGGTGCATTATTACATGACATTGGCATGATCACAAGAAAGATCAAATCCCGAAAGACCGATTGGTTTAGTAGCCTTGGAAATACTAGATATATTCATAAGTTTTACATTACATCATAAAATGAAAACTACTACAACAACATAATGTCTCCATAATCCACACTACTATCCCCTCATAATATCCCTGCAGGTCATTCATAATTTACTTCTTCACATCCTGGGAAAAAATAAAACATAGAAAAGGGGTGAGCTCAAATGCCCAGTAAGGATAACAATATAGCGGAAACTTTCATAAATAAGAATAAACATTTAAGGCAATGCATTACTAAAACAAAAGCCTTTTAAATTTGAACATCAACATGGTATGGCAAAAGTAAAATGAAATAATGCCATTTACTTATTCACATGGATATTCTACTAATCGAATAATCACATGCAAAAATCAATAACCACTTTCATAATGTTGGAATGCATAATGCAAGACTATCATAACCACATAGCCAAGGCCTCGTGCCAAGAATAAAAATAAGATTTTGTCAAGGCCTTGTTCCAAGACACTAGTTTGTCTCATGAGACCTACCGATGCATCGAGGAGCTATAGCGGGCTCCACCCGTCACTTATTAAGTCCAATGCATTCCCATATGAAAAGGTTTAAACATAACATAAACATTCGTATTAAAACTAGCATACGAAATGTCAATACTTTCACAATAAACTATGAATGGTATAAAAATAGCACATCCACAGTCAAACATATCACAAAACCTTCAATACAATATAGAAGTTTTGTATCATAATAAATCAACTTCAAATAATCTTAAAATCCATCAAAGGATGTTGACATAGATGAAATCAAAATTCTTTTTAAAGAAATATCTCCTTTTATTTTGAAATCATTTAAGATCCATATAAAATAAAACATTTTCTTTGAAAATATTCTTATAAGCTTGTAAGGAAAGCTTTGAAGATTTTATAACGGCGTAAAATAACCGCACCCGCCGTATAAGTTAAAAAAAACATTCTTACCTCAATTCTGTCGAAAAGGTTAAAAAGGACCTTGTGTTGAAAACGACGGAAAGATTCCTTTATAAACCTCTTATAAAAAGTCAAACAAGGGTATAAATGACTTTAACCCATATTCTTTTAAATAGTAAAAATGTTTTGAAATACATTTTTAAGAAACATGGATGTGGATGATAACGAGATCCCAGTAGATTATTACGTATAAACAACCTCGGATAAAGAAGAGATTGTGAAATAACCCTTACCTTGTACTTTTCCTTGGTTGTGGTAGGTTAACCTCCTGTATAATGGTGAAATAATTGTTATTAAATTATACAAGAATCATATACATTAATATGATATCATATATGATCTTTTAATATTGATTTGATAATAATATCTTAGTATTATCGTTGTTTCGGGTGTTAACTTACTTGTTTTCTTTCATATGTTTTGTTACGTAAGACATGTTTGTAAAGGATAGGTTGTATATTATTCATATCCAGAATGATATCAAGTCCTTAAACATCATTTTTAAATCATAAAATGATAATTACGCTTTAATGGTTACGGTGGAGAATGAATCTCATCGCGTTCGTGGAGACGGTAGTCCGTACGTACGCACGAGCGACAATATCATTCTTTTGATATTAAAATAATATATAAATGGATGGTATATCATATATACAGAATCATTAACATGTTATATTTATTATTTACATGAGTTACACATCATTATTATACCCATCTAAATAATATTATATTGAATAACAATTACACCACGACGTGGAGACGGTAAACCGTACGTACGCACGTATGGTGACATGTTATTCAAAGGGTGGATATAATACTGAATATGATTGTACCATATTTATAATAACATCACAGTATATGTGAGATACTGGAGTTATTATTTCAGAATGGTAAGAACAAAGGAAGAAGAAGTGGAAGAAGAAATGAACTTAGAAAAGGGTGGTGAAATCATTACCTCTTCTTCGGGTTCTTCCTTTTGATTTGATCAAAAGGGCTCCTTAGGTTGGATTTATGATCAAACTAAGGCCTCTAGGTTGTATTGAGGGATGTTGGGAGAGTATTTGGGGAGAGTTTGGCCGAACCAAAAGGCTTTGAAGGTGTGATGAAATGAGAAGGAGGAGTGCCCTTTTATAAGAGGGGTGAGGGGCACCTTTGGAAAATCTAGAAATATTAATTTATAATAAATTCATATTCGGTTTCTAAAGGCTCCAAAGTTGACTATTCAAAGTATGAGGTGGGGATAGGTGGAAAACAACTCATCCAATAGAATTTAGACAGGTTTGGGTACTTATATTAACCTTATCTTTAAGTATTAACTCTAAGTTAATTAGTTTCACTTTTACAATGTCTCTTTGTATTTTATATATTATGGTTAATAAACATACTATATACATCCAAGCGACCCCCAAGTGGTCCATTAATGATTAACCTATCATAATATAAGTCTCTTGGCCGAACCTTAGATTTTTAGGAATTTAATATCAATTAATAATATAATATTTGTTTTAAGAACTCTTTTATGTCAATTTTGACACTATTCAATAGTTGATTTTTGTGAAACTCATAACAGATTGATTACTTCGAACAAATTCCATTAAATCAATCCTAATATATCATATTAGCCTAGAAAATTAGTTTAATTCATTAAAAGTTTCATATTATATTTATTTGGGTATTTATAATATCAATTATTTTAATTTTTCACTATTATATTAATTACTGCATCATCATTGTGTCATAAATAAAATAACTTATTTAATGTCTAAAAATTATAAATAAAATATCATTATGTAGGAAATCTTTTTATCTTTCTAATTAATATTTATAATCGAAAATCCAACATGTATATACCTATGTAAAAATTGTTGTTCTAAAAGATATATGCTTGTGTCATTTTTGTATTCATTTTGACTTAATTAAAATAAAGTGTCATTATCACTTACAAGTGGATCCATGGGGTCCCAAAATAGACCCAAAGATGCCCATGGTCGACCATGTATCAACCAATAGGGTTAAGACACGTTTTAGGGTAATTTAGTATTATTATAATATTATTTTTTTAACCCTTATTTACAGGATTTACCCTTTAACCATGGTAAATAAAATATTTACCACAGTAACTATTCAAAATGTCTAAAAATAAAAGTTACCTATTTACACAATTTGAACATCCTGATTCCAAATATGGAATCCATTTTCCTAAATTCAAAACACAGAAGTGGCTGAAATTAATTTAAAATTAATTCCCGCTGTTAAAACAAAAAGCGTGTTTTTAAGAGATAATAACTATCAAAAGATTGACACTTGTTTATGTTCGGTTTAATTGTAAAATTATGTCCAATGACCAAAATTATATTAAATGGTAAAAATATATTCTAAATATACTTTAAAACCACTCAAATTCATAATTTATCACTAGTAATTAATTTGATTAAAAAAGTTGTTTTTAATTAAAATTTAGTAATTTTCACTATTCATCAAAATATGAAAGTTATCTGAAATGTACCAAAATTTCACCCTAGGCTAAATTCGATATTCCGAATCCAAAAATGAAGTCCATTTTCAAATATAGAATATATATGATTTCAAAAAGTAGGTATTACTATTCATAACGGCTAGTTTGATTAGTTATGGTGTGTTAGAACTCGGTGTTGCGTACAACACACGCTATCACATTATTCGAAGGGAAACGTACCGTAGAAGCTTGGGGTGTTACATTCTCCCCTCCTTCAAATAATTGCGTCCTCGCAATTTCTAGGGTATTACTGCATAAAAAGACTCGGGTGGTTCTTCATCATAAGTTCCTCGGGTTCCCACGTTGCCTCTTCCATCTTATGATTTCTCCACAAAACTTTTACCAGACGCGTCGTCCGGTTTCTCAGTGCTTGATCTCTTGTATCAAGAATCCTGACGGGCTCTTCACAATAAGACAGATCCGGTTCCAGTTCTAATTCCTCATAGGTGAGTACATGCGTTGGGTCAGGCATGTATTTTCTCAACAGAGATACGTGGAACACATCGTGAACTTTGGAGAGACTTGGCGGCATTGCCAATCGGTAAGCTACAACCCCAATTCGTTCTAGAATTTCGAAAGGTCCGATGTACCTGGGACTCAATTTTCCTTTCTTACCAAAACGTATGACTCCCTTCCACGGAGATACCTTCCGGAAAACATGATCACCGACTTGAAATTCCAAATCCTTCCTTCGATTATCGGCATAGCTCTTCTGCCTACTTTGAGCTACTTTGATGTGATTTTGGATTACCTTCACCTTTTCCACCGTTTCCTCCACCAGTTCTGGGCCTACAAGTTTTCTTTCACCAACGTCATCCCAACAGGTTGGTGTACGACATCTCTTTCCGTATAATGCTTCATATGGTGCCATCTGAATACTTGAATGGAGGCTATTGTTATAGGAAAATTCTACCAGTGGTAAATATTGATCCCACATACCCTGAAAATCAAGTGAGCAAGATCTCAACATGTCTTCTAAGGTTTGAATAGTCCGTTCTGATTGTCCGTCTGTCTGAGGGTGGTAAGCAGTGCTCAAATGAAGTTCAGTATCCAGGGATTTCTGAAGACTTTTCCAGAATCTTGAAGTAAAACGGGGATCACGATCAGAAACAATCGATAGGGGTACACCATGAAGTCTCACAACTTCATTAATGTATAGTCTTGCTAGACGTTCCAGGGGTAGATCTTCTCTTATAGCAAGAAAATGTGCTGACATGGTAAGACGATCAACAATAACCCATATTGCATCGTTCCTTCTAGGAGTCTTTGGTAGCCCCATGACAAAGTCCATTGTAATATTGTCCCATTTCCACTCCGGTATGGGAAGAGGTTGCATGACTCCTCCAGGCTGTTGCCTTCCAGCTTTGACTTGTTGACAAATCATACATCTTGACACAAAATCAGCAATCTCCCTCTTCATGTTGTCCCACCAAAAATGTTCCTTCAAATCTCTATACATTTTGGTGCTCCCAGGGTGTATAGAGAAATTGGAACTATGAGCGTCATCCAGCAATTCCCTTTTTAGATCAGGTATATTGGGAACACAAAGTCTCTTTCCAAATTTCAAAGTTCCATCTTCATACACAAAGTCTCTCAATCTCCCATCATTCACAGCTTTAATCTTCTTTTGGAATTCTTCATCATCAGTCTGAGAACTCTTAATCCTTTCTAGTAAAGATGGTTTGGCAACCATTTGAAAAAGCATTGATGTTTCACCTTCCCTGGTTATTCCCATGTCCATCTTCACTAGCTCCATGAAAATTGGATCCCTTTCAATTCTCATCATGTTCAAAACTCCATGGTCTTTTCTGCTCAAAGCATCTGCCACCTTGTTTGCCTTCCCCGGGTGGTAGTGTATCGTACAATCATAATCCTTGAGTAATTCAAGCCATCTCCTTTGCCTCATGTTGAGTTCTTTTTGTGAGAAAATATACTTCAAACTCTTGTGATCAGTATAAATCTCACATTTTTCACCATAGAGGTAGTGCCTCCATATCTTCAAAGAAAAGATCACAGCTGCTAACTCAAGATCATGAGTAGGATAGTTTTGTTCATGAATTTTCAACTGTCGTGATGCATAGGCAATAACTCTATCATTCTGCATAAGGACACAGCCAAGTCCTTTCTTTGATGCATCACTATAAATAACGAACCCATCATTCCCCGATGGTAGAGTCAATATAGGAGCATTGACTAATATTCTCTTCAGTTCTTCGAAACATTCTTCACACTCTTTTGTCCAAACAAATTTAACCCCTTTACGTGTGAGCTTCGTTAATGGGTTTTCCAATCGGGCAAAATTCTGGACGAAACGTCGATAATAACCTGCCAAACCAATAAAACTACGTACCTCAGTTATACTCGTAGGTGCTGGCCATTCTTGGATTGCCTTGGTCTTAGAAGGATCAACAGAGATTCCATCTTTAGAGACAATATGTCCAAGAAAAGAAATCTCCTGAAGCCAGAATTCACACTTTCTAAACTTTCCATATAATTCATGCCTCCTCAGAGTCTTCAAGATAATGCGCAAGTGATTTTCATGATCTTCATAGGTTTTGGAGTATACCAATATATCATCAATAAATACTACCACAAATTCATCGAGATACTCCTTGAAAACTCTATTCATCAGATCCATGAATACAGAGGGTGCATTGGTCAATCCAAACGGCATTACAGTAAACTCGTAATGCCCGTACCTGGTTCGAAATGCTGTTTTCGGAATGTCTTCCTTCTTCACACACAACTGATGGTATCCAGATCGAAGGTCAATCTTTGAAAAGTATTGAGCTCCATGCAGTTGGTCAAATAAATCATCAATACGAGGTAGGGGATACTTGTTCTTTATCGTTATAGCATTGATCTCCCTGTAGTCAATACATAACCTCATAGATCCATCTTTCTTTTTAACAAAAAGAACAGGGGCTCCCCATGGAGAAACACTAGGGCGAATAAATCCCTTATTACTCAATTCCTCTAGTTGTTTATTTAGTTCGACTAACTCTACAGTGGCCATTCTATAAGGGGTCTTCGATATAGGCCTTGATCCAGGAATCAAATCAATAGAAAACTCAACTTCTCGTTCTGGAGGATGTCCAGGTAAATCTTCCGGAAATACATCTACAAATTCTTTCACAACAGGTACATCCTCTATTTGAACATTCCTTTCCTCACCGAAAGTTATTTCATTCTCTTCCTCCCCAATAATTTAATTAAGATGAGCTACTGGGGGTGGATCTAAATAAGAATTAGGTGGTGACGATTCTGCTCTAAAAATAAGGTGCTCCTTATCATTATCATCAAGAATCGTAACCTCTTTCTTCTTACAATAAATCTTCGCATCATAGTCCGAAAGCCAGTCCATACCGAGGATTATATCAAACTCAATCATAGGTATGACGATGAAATCAGCAGATAAAGAAAATTTATGTGCTCTAATGGGGACTGATTCACAAAACTTTGTTGCAACGATACTTCCCTTAGGAGTTTTAACTGACAACTCCCTTATTAAATCAAATTGGAAATATCTAATTTTCTTAGAAAACTGGGAAGATATGAAACAATGCGATGATCCAGAATCAAATAATGCATTTGCTAAACTTGAGGAAACCATTAAATTACCTGCCACCACGTCTTTCGGAGCTTCTACCTCAGCAGTAGTGATAGCATAAGCCTGGCCTTGATCCCTTGGCCTTTTCTGAGGTAAGTTCTCCTGACGCTTAGGACATGCATTTGCATAATGCCCCATCTCCCTGCAATTGTAGCACTGAACGTTGGTAGCTTCCTTCTTCCCCTTGCAATCATGAGCTTGGTGTCCTTTTTCACCACACTTGTAACAGACTCCCATTCCCTTCAAGCAAGTACCAGGATGTTTCTTCCCGCATTTACCACAAGATGGATATTCAACCTTTCCCTTCTTCCCCTTATTTCCTTTCCCCGATTGATCAGCATGTCTCTTCTTCTCTTTCTTTGCTTTAAAGTCATAAGAGTTAGAGAATTCCTTTTCGGTCTTTATAGCACATGAGACAATGTCTTCGTACGATGAAAAGGATTGTGAGACTAATGCTCGACGGATAAATGGTTTTAACCCATCAAAGAAACGATCAATCTTACTTCTTGGGTTGCGAATATAATCTCCAGCATACCTCGCTAACCTTGTAAAGTTAGCCTCATACTTTGTGACATTCTCATCCTCCTTTTGTCTCAGACTCAGAAATTGTCTTTCCATATCCGCTCGATGGTTGCGAGGGAAGTATTTTTCTAAAAACAGATCTTTGAATTCCCTCCATTCCATATTTGATACTTCATCATCTTCCTTCGTATTTTGAATCAATGACCACCATTGATCAGCATCTCCAGTGAGGCGGTAAACTGCCATGATAACTTTTTCCCTTTCACTGCTCCCCAAAGCCTGAAATATTTTCTCTAAGGAAAATATCCATTGCTCAGCTACTAAGGGATTTGTATTCCCATTGAACGTTGGTGGTTGTTGCCTCATGAATCGATCTAACATTGATCCTCCACGCTGCGGATCAGGGTGCTCCATACGGGTAAGGTTATTATTCATAACCGGAGTAAGTTGTCCCAGTATGGTGATTAGCTGATCGGCACCAGTTGCATCACCAGCCCCACTATAATTATCTTGAGCAGGAGGGCAATCCCTACATGGAGTGCGCGCATTGATACGGTTTCCATTTCTTCCACTAGGCGCCATTTCTAAACAATGGCATAAACTAGATCAGTTTATGAATCGAAATACATAATCCCATACTTATAAAACACTTAACATAAATTGATCTATTTATGGATATAATCCATAATCATAATAATGTTTTCTTTGAGGAAGTATATACTCATAAACCCTTCATAATGATTTGTAAAGATAGTGAGAGTTATCCTAAGCATATCCCCCGGGAGTGTCGTAACCAAGAGTGCAGCAAGGCCCGTTGTCGTGCACCAGTTCCCGTTCGAGTCTAGCTCAAAGCGGTGTTTTCGGGTTTTACCCCTAGGTACATCTGTGCCAGAGCCGCCTCTACCTGCTCGTATCCAGACAGGGATGTATTGCTTGGAGAACTCACAAAATCTCTACAATACCAAAATTCTAGGAAGTTCTTCTATACTAATCCTCAAAGTTCATCTTAGGTCTACGTGCTCTAATCAGAGTTTATCTAAATCTAGCTTCCAAGTTTTGTACTAAACCTCCTCTGATACCAACTGTAATGCCCCGACCCCAGTTACCCAGAGTCGGTGCATTATTACATGACATTGGCATGATCACAAGAAAGATCAAATCCCGAAAGACCGATTGGTTTAGTAGCCTTGGAAATACTAGATATATTCATAAGTTTTACATTACATCATAAAATGAAAACTACTACAACAACATAATGTCTCCATAATCCACACTACTATCCCCTCATAATATCCCTGCAGGTCATTCATAATTTACTTCTTCACATCCTGGGAAAAAATAAAACATAGAAAAGGGGTGAGCTCAAATGCCCAGTAAGGATAACAATATAGCGGAAACTTTCATAAATAAGAATAAACATTTAAGGCAATGCATTACTAAAACAAAAGCCTTTTAAATTTGAACTTCAACATGGTATGGCAAAAGTAAAATGAAATAATGCCATTTACTTATTCACATGGATATTCTACTAATCGAATAATCACATGCAAAAATCAATAACCACTTTCATAATGTTGGAATGCATAATGCCAGACTATCATAACCACATAGCCAAGGCCTCGTGCCAAGACTAAAAATAAGATTTTGTCAAGGCCTTGTGCCAAGACACTAGTTTGTCTCATGAGACCTACCGATGCATCGAGGAGCTATAGCGGGCTCCACCCGTCACTTATTAAGTCCAATGCATTCCCATATGAAAAGGTTTAAACATAACATAAACATTCGTATTAAAACTAGCATACGAAATGTCTATACTTTCACAATAAACTATGAATGGTATAAAAATAGCACATCCACAGTCAAACATATCACAAAACCTTCAATACAATATAGAAGTTTTGTATCATAATAAATCAACTTCAAATAATCTTAAAATCCATCAAAGGATGTTGACATAGATGAAATCAAAATTCTTTTTAAAGAAATATCTCCTTTTATTTTGAAATCATTTAAGATCCATATAAAATAAAACATTTTCTTTGAAAATATTCTTATAAGCTTGTAAGGAAAGCTTTGAAGATTTTATAACGGCGTAAAATAACCGCACCCGCCGTATAAGTTAAAAAAAACATTCTTACCTCAATTCTGTCGAAAAGGTTAAAAAGGACCTTGTTTTGAAAACGACGGAAAGATTCCTTTATAAACCTCTTATAAAAAGTCAAACAAGGGTATAAATGACTTTAACCCATATTCTTTTAAATAGTAAAAATGTTTTGAAATACATTTTTAAGAAACATGGATGTGGATGATAACGAGATCCCAGTAGATTATTACGTATAAACAACCTCGGATAAAGAAGAGATTGTGAAATAACCCTTACCTTGTACTTTTCCTTGGTTGTGGTAGGTTAACCTCCTGTATAATGGTGAAATAATTGTTATTAAATTATACAAGAATCATATACATTAATATGATATCATATATGATCTTTTAATATTGATTTGATAATAATATCTTAGTATTATCGTTGTTTCGGGTGTTAACTTACTTGTTTTCTTTCATATGTTTTGTTACGTAAGACATGTTTGTAAAGGATAGGTTGTATATTATTCATATCCAGAATGATATCAAGTCCTTAAACATCATTTTTAAATCATAAAATGATAATTACGCTTTAATGGTTACGATGGAGAATGAATCTCATCGCGTTCGTGGAGACGGTAGTCCGTACGTACGCACGAGCGACAATATCATTCTTTTGATATTAAAATAATATATAAATGGATGGTATATCATATATACAGAATCATTAACATGTTATATTTATTATTTACATGAGTTACACATCATTATTATACCCATCCAAATAATATTATATTGAATAACAATTACACCACGACGTGGAGACGGTAAACCGTACGTACGCACGTATGGTGACATGTTATTCAAAGGGTGGATAGAATACTGAATATGATTGTACCATATTTATAATAACATCACAGTATATGTGAGATACTGGAGTTATTATTTCAGAATGGTAAGAACAAAGGAAGAAGAAGTGGAAGAAGAAATGAACTTAGAAAAGTGTGGTGAAATCATTACCTCTTCTTCGGGTTCTTCCTTTTGATTTGATCAAAAGGGCTCCTTAGGTTGGCTTTCTGATCAAACTAAGGCCTCTAGGTTGTATTGAGGGATGTTGGGAGAGTATTTGGGCAGAGTTTGGCCGAACCAAAAGGCTTTGAAGGTGTGAAGAAATGAGAAGGAGGAGTGCCCTTTTATAAGAGGGGTGAGGGGCACCTTTGGAAAAGCTAGAAATATTAATTTATAATAAATTCATATTCAGTTTCTAAAGGCTCCAAAGTTGACTATTCAAAGGATGAGGTGGGGATAGGTCGAAAACAACTCATCCAATAGAATTTAGACAGGTTTGGGTACTTATATCAACCTTATCTTTAAGTATTAACTCTAAGTTAATTAGTTTCACTTTTACAATGTCTCTTTGTATTTTATATATTATGGTTAATAAACTTACTATATACATCCAAGCGACCCCCAAGTGGTCCATTAATGATTAACCTATCATAATATAAGTCTCTTGGCCGAACCTTAGATTTTTAGGAATTTAATATCAATTAATAATATAATATTTGTTTTAAGAACTCTTTTATGTCAATTTTGACACTATTCAATAGTTGATTTTTGTGAAACTCATAACAGATTGATTACTTCGAACAAAGTCCATTAAATCAATCCTAATATATCATATTAGCCTAGAAAATTAGTTTAATTCATTAAAAGTTTCATATTATATTTATTTGGGTATTTATAATATCAATTATTTTAATTTTTCACTATTATATTAATTACTGCATCATCATTGTGTCATAAATAAAATAACTTATTTAATGTCTAAAAATTATAAATAAAATATCATTATGTAGGAAATCTGTTTATCTTTCTAATGAATATTTATAATCGAAAATCCAACATGTATAACCCTATGTAAAAATTGTTGTTCTAAAAGATATATGCTTGTGTCATTTTTGTATTCATTTTGACTTAATTAAAATAAAGTGTCATTATCACTTACAAGTGGATCCATGGGGTCCCAAAATAGACCCAAAGATGCCCATGGTCGACCATGTATCAACCAATAGGGTTAAGACACGTTTTAGGGTAATTTAGTATTATTATAATATTATTTTTTTAACCCTTATTTACAGGATTTACCCTTTAACCATGGTAAATAAAATATTTACCACAGTAACTATTCAAAATGTCTAAAAATAAAAGTTACCTATTTACACAATTTGAACATCCTGATTCCAAATATGGAATCCATTTTCCTAAATTCAAAACACAGAAGTGGCAGAAATTAATTTAAAATTAATTCCCGCTGTTAAAACAAAAAGCGTGTTTTTAAGAGATAATAACTATCAAAAGATTGACACTTGTTTATGTTCGGTTTAATTGTAAAATTATGTCCAATGACCAAAATTATATTAAATGGTAAAAATATATTCTAAATATACTTTAAAACCACTCAAATTCATAATTTATCACTAGTAATTAATTTGATTAAAAAAGTTGTTTTTAATTAAAATTTAGTAATTTTCACTATTCATCAAAATATGAAAGTTATCTGAAATGTACCAAAATTTCACCCTAGGCTAAATTCGATATTCCGAATCCAAAAATGAAGTCCATTTTCAAATATAGAAAATATATGATTTCAAAAAGTAGGTATTACTATTCATAACGGCTAGTTTGATTAGTTATGGTGTGTTAGAACTCGGTGTTGCGTACAACACACGCTATCACATTATTCGAAGGGAAACGTACCGTAGAAGCTTGGGGTGTTACAATCATAAAAAATAAAATTATTGAATAAGTATCCCATGCCACATATATATGACTTTTTTCATAAGCAATGTGATTTTAGTTATTTATCTATCTTGGACCTTCAGTTATGATATCACCGATTAAAGGTGATAAAGGATGATATTCCCCAGACTTAATTTCGAATGAGGTATAAACACTATGATTTCATTTAATTTCTCTTAAGACTCACTAATTCACTTGAAATTTTTATGTACATAGTGTATAGAGTCTTTTGATATTACCATTTTTGATTTGTGTTCAGTTTTATTGACTATATTTTGATATACTCTAAGAGAATGGAGGACGGAGAGTATAATTTTTATACTGTCTTGAATACATTGATAAGGGAGTTACAATATGATAATTATAGTAAATGTGAGTTCTATATGAATGAAGTGTAATTCATGGGTCATGTAATAACCGAAAGGGGATATCAATACACCATTCCAAGATAAATGAAATCAAAGAGTGTCCCACGAGAACATCTGTAACGAAGATCTGTAGTTTCCTCGGTCTATCATGGTATTAATGATTATTTTTGAAGAACTCATCAAGATTGTAAAATCTAATGTCCAATATCACTTAGAAGGGAGTGATTTTTGTATGGAATCAAGAATGTGAGTAATTATTTAAGGATATAAATATATGCTTATCACTGTGCCAGTGCTCACACTCCCAAAATATGTGGAACTATTTAAGGTGTAAAATGATGCCTAAAAGAAGGCCTTGGGATTTGTATGTATGGAAAATGAAAAAATGATATCCTATGTCTCATATAATTTTAAAACCCATGATAAAAACTATCCTACGCATGATCTAGAGTTAGCAGCTATGATATTTTCATTGAAAATGTAGCAGGATTATCTCTATGGGGAAAAGTGTGAGATATATACTATTAACTAGTGTCTCAAATATATATTCACATAGAAGTAGAATAATATGAACTAGAGATGATTGTTAGTTCTCATTATGGATTATGAATACTCAATCCACTACAATAATGGTATGGAAAATAAGGCGGTAGATCCCCCATGTAGAATGTATCCTAAATCACTATCAATGACGAGAAAGGAGAAGGATCCAATCACCTTACATTTTCAAAGGACGAACATGGGAATAATTTATGAACAGATTTAATGAATCATTTATGAATTTATTTCTCAACAATATCTTATGAATAATATAAGGGATTATCAAATGAATGATGTGGAAATCCAAAAGAAGGAGGAATCTATGAGGAAGGGTAAATCCACAATGTTTAAAATTGACGAGGAAAAAATTATAAGATTTGGGTCAAGATTATATGTAACAAATAATAAAGGGATTAATAAGGATATTCTAAATGATTCACATATCTCAATATTCCCTATTCACTATGGGAGCAGAAAGATGCATTAATATCTCTGAGAGAACTATTGGTGGGACAATATGGTAAAGAACATTGTTGAATATAAAACAATTTTCTTGGTATTCCAGTAAGTAAAGGATGAAAGAAAAAATACTAAGGGGATGATTCAACCACAACCCATACCAACAGGGAGCATGTAGAACATTATCATTGACCTTGTCACTTGACTTCCAAAGACCTCAAAAAGAAATCAATTCTATATGGTGTTTTTTATCATCATAAAAGGACATTTAACTTTATTATAGTTTGAGAGGAATTCTCACAAGATCAAATTCGACTGATATACATTAAATAAGTTGAAAGGGTTAAAAAATGAACACCATTGATTATATCGAATTGAAATCGGAGAATCGCCTCCATGTTCTAGAAAAGTATCTAACATACACTAAACCCTGAGCTGAACATTAGTATGGCCTATCAACCTCAAACTGATGAAAAATTTGAGTGTACTATTTAAATACTAGAACACATGTTTATTCCATGTTCTATGGAATCTAAAAGATGATGGGAAAAATATATTCCCTTTGTCGAATTCTCTTATAATAATAGTTTCCAATCAAGTATCCAAATGTCTACTTATGAATCCATTTATTAAAAAATATGACAAACACTGACATGATTGAATGATGGCAGTAAGCATAAGCTTCTAGGACCTAGAATGGTTAAATTATTGGGGGAAATAGAGAAAAATATTCAACATCACATCAAGGCATATCAAAATAAACAAAATTTATATGTATACAATCATTGATGAGACCTTGAGTTTAATGTTGGATAAATCTTATTCCTCTACATATCTCCATGCAATAGAATCCTGATATTTGTGAATAAAGGAAAGATATTTCATACGTATATCGTCTAAATTCATGATTTTTTACTCTTTTGGTGCCATTTTATAATTATTATCACATCCACCTACCATGTCTCAAGTACAAGATGTATTCCACATATCTGTCTTAAAGAAGTACATACCAAATCATGCACATGTAGTGAATTTATATGTGGTCATGTTGGAGAATGATCTCTCATGCGAGGAGTAGCCAGTGATTATCATGGTCTAAAGAGATTAATTTTTTACATAGTAAGACTACTCACATGATCAAAGAACTATGGTGGATGTTAAATTATGAAGAGGCGACATGGTAACCTGAAGAAGTAATAAACTACAATTACCCTCAAATTTTTTTTCTATCATATGTAAAATGATATTTCAATTGGAAAATTTCATATGGGGGGAAGAATATAACCAACAAAAATTATATCAATGTAAAATTACCTTCATATAATTATTTTTTAAATTAAAAATAAAATTTAATCACATATATAACACAATGAAAAAAATAGATATAAATAATTAATATAATAAAATGTATTTCTTGAATTTGAGGAACCTATACCAAAGGAATAGTAACTTGACCATTAGAATAGTAATATACTCAATATGAATAGTAAATTGGCCTATGAAATAGTTAACTCACCTATTAAATTATAAATAAAATTGAAATCTATTATAAATGGTAATATGATATAATTATATCATAGTATAAGAAACCAATTTTTAAAAAAATTACTAATTAATTACAGATATTTTTATAAAACATAAGTATTTATTTTCAAAATTATAATTTTAATAATGACTTAAAAGAAAATATAATTCCATAAAATATACACATAAATTAATAAAATTTTATTTTATGATTATAGGATGATTTTATGAGACCATAGAAAATATTTCAAAATGTTATAAATTAAGTAATAATTAAAAAAATTATTTTTCAGGTTAATGATGATTTTATTTAGAAATTAAATTTCTCATAGATAGAATATTATATTTATAAAATGAAGTTCATTTTTTAATTATACACATTGAAAAAAATTGTTTTTGTGATTTTTTCAGTATTTATTTAAAATAATATTTTTTTTGAATTTTAATATATTGTGTTCATAAATTATTAGTGATGTGGAATATTCCTTGATTTATATCTGATGTAAGAAAAATAATATTTTACTGCATTTCATTATATTAATAATTTTTTATAATTAGAATAATATTCATTGGCTACAGAAAAAATAATTTCCTAATGAATAAAATAATAAAAAAACACTCCTCTCATCCACTATAAATACTCTTCTCCCCACCCCACCACCTCACAATGTCCATGTTTTGAGACATGTACAAAGAATGGAAATTTCTCTTCCCAAGCCCCTTCCTAATGTATAGGAGCTCTTGGACACATCCAAAAACCAAAACCCTTTTCCTTTGTAGGTTTTCTAGTAGGAGAAACTAATGTGGTAAATTCTTATGTCATTTAATTTAATTTCTTTTCATGTTATATACTTAGTATCTCATCACATAACCTCATACAAAAGGTATGATAATTCATGTACATAACATATACTAGAATTTTATTAGTTTATTGGAATAATAAATCCTTAAACACCTCTCATATAAATATTATTCTAGAAATAAAAATGTTATTCCTATGGTGTTAATTTATCGCCTTCAATGACAAAATATTTTTATTTCCAATTATCACCTTCAAGGCATATCATGAAACCACTAATATGGAAAACCAAATTATACAATATTTAATAAATTATTTTTATTTCTTTTTAATAATTAAATATTCATGATGTAAAATAATAAAACTAAGAGAGTTCATTGTGATAAAGAACTGCACAAAATAATTCGCACAATTATGACTAAAATCTTATCTAATGACTCATCCTCACAAAACATAACAAAATTAATTATATGATCATATATAATTATTTATTTTCATTAATAACTTATAAATAAAATTCTAAAAATCTATTTACAGTTCAATAAAACAACCATACTCTTATATATGAGAACAGATCACAAATACAATGAAAATAAGAACCCCTGAATAATGAAACTGAACACTATAACACATCAAAAGGGCCATAAATGAAAATAATAAAATTATAATATATAAAATAAATGTATAATTTTTTATGTAATAAATATTTAATGAATATTATTTTGTTTATTCGGGATATTAAGATGACATTCATAACTATTTCAAACACATGGTAAGGGATTCTACTCGAAACCCAATTTTTTCCATTCAGGATACACTTTATAGAACTTTACACGAATGGAATGATACATTATTTTTTGTACTTATATAAAGTATATTGGTGTCTTCTAAAATCAAATATTCATATCATATCATTCTTCATGGAGGGGAATTACTTGTTTTTAAAAATTCACACTTCTCAAATCTCTCAACAAGAAAGCCTAATTAATGATAATTTACGAATTTTATACCCATTATAATGTTCTCTCCATAATATATTATTTAACAACCATTTATTTTAAAATAATTCATTTTAACATGAAAATATATCACTGTTAATTATTGGTTTTTTAATCCGATGATGGTGTTTCTGTTTTAACGACTCTTTAAGATTATCCCTTAAAACCACTCTAAAGTGGATAATTTCTAATGTTTCTTAAACACTATTTTAAAATTATTTCCCATACGTTGGAGATAATTTATCATTATATATGCCTATTTTTCATTATTAATTTCTTTGGGTGTTCAAAATCCATTCTTTCATAACCACTTTTATGATACCCCAATTTGTAATGCCTTGTGACAATATTACGATACCAATTTCATTCCAAGGAGAATCCTTATGTTATGTTTGATTACATAAGTATTATTCATCATGTGTCCCACATATTCAGGAAAAGAATTATTATTCATGTTCCCAAATTATTTTCTAATGAGATAAATAATTTTTAATCTCATGGGACATCATATGCAACGATCATGGTGGTATACCTTGACTCGTGCTCCATGTGCAACGTTCTTGGTGGTTACCCTTGACTAGTGATCCTCCTTATGAAATTTTCCCTGAATCATGTTAAATTCATGATTTATATTTCATCAAAATTACTCTGATTCTATGATTATATGATATCGTGATCAATATGTTATGACTCCATATGTTATTAATGTTTGAGGCATGTTTATATCATTAGGTTATGAATTCTAACCCATGTGGTAAGATTTATTACTATTCTCATTACTAAACATGTATGGTTTTCTCATACCATTGTTCGTGTATTCCACAGGATATCCTATGCATATATAAGGGATCGTTGGGAGGTAGTATATCATTATTAATATTAAATAAAATATGTATTATTTTGGTCTCATTTTGTTTACTTCTGTATTTTATCTTACAAAGAATTTATCATTTATGATTAATGGTTTGTATTTAAGGGATAAGTACTATTAAAATCTTGTAATAATAAATGTACAATTATATATCCATTATATGTGAAGTACACATGGAATTCCAGGAAAATCATGTGATGTCATCAAGAAATGTCACCGATGTTTTTCAGTGATACAATGAAAAGCCATCTAGGCCTTGTGATGACACCATGACATGTCATACAAGATATGAAGAACCCTATAAACATGTTATCTTTCATTATGGGATTCCCTTAAGAACAGTCATCTAGGTCAATGGACAACCTCCAAACATGTCAACCAGGTCCTCCACTGCCCTCCAAACATGTCGTCATGAATCATATGACATACTATGGAAATTTCATCTGGTTCATGCCTATATATCTATAAAAACCATGTTATGGAACATATCATGACCATATTTAGGCCCAAATATTTAATATCAATTCGACATCATCATACAATCTATATGAAATAGTGAAATGAATTTTTGTAATTCCATTTTGTTTTAAAATTCATATGGATTCAATAATTCAATAGATAAAATATTAAGTAATTTATAATATTTAAATTATTGATAAAATAGATAAATAGATAAATAATTTTACTTTTATTGACCTCCATAATATATTATTCACCAACTATTAAATTCCCATCTAATAAATGAATAAAATACTTACCCCACTATATCTCTACAATGATAGGTATGTCTTAAACAACATGGAATGAGGGAGACTGGATGGTTGTTAACATAAATTTTAATTACCACCATTTCCTCTCCAAGTGAGATTGAATGTTTTGGTAAACACGTAATCCCATTATGACTATCATTTGTTACATTCCTCTGATGAGAAGAATATTAGATCCACATCAATTTTAAAAATATATGCTTCATTTCCATACGTAATTTGAAAACTCTAGATATATTTATATGAAATAACGTATATATGTCTCCCCCCTCAATGTTTGAAACATATAAATATATAGTAAAATTCAATAAAATTATGTGTACGTGTACATGATTAGAAATAAATATATGTAATAATTAAAAAATTTATTATTCATAATATAAAACAACATAGTGAGTGATTGATTTTTCATCAAACTGAATATTTAACTAGTAAATTTTTATATTAAAATTAACAATAAAAGAGGACATGCATTATTATTGTCTAAAAATGTGCAATTTCATGTAAATTTAATTTTTGGAATAAAATAAATTAAATATATATAATTGAAATTGACTATAATAGGAATAAAATAATAATTTAATAATTTAATAAAATATTATAGAAGAAAATTTAAAATATAATGAAAATTGTCACAATAGAACACTATAGGAAAAAATATTCAAACAAATAATTGATATTCATTTTAATTGAAAATAAAAAATATTAATAAAACTATAGGAATAATAATCATCTATATATGAAATTATGAAATCAAAAAAATTATTATTTTAATTTTGTTAGTTTCAAAAATAATGTTATTATTTAATTAATTTGTCGATTAATCAAGTGTATTATTATATCCTATATACATGACCATTTCATGTTGGATTGATAATTTCACAATTGTAGACATTGTAATAATTATGTTTTCATTAAAATATTGAGAATATATAGAACTATCTTCAAAATCATCAATATTATAACAGCCTAAATGATTTTATTCCACAAAAAATATGGACCTTCTAATATTGGAAGGGTAAACAACATAACATATTTTATTCTATTCATCATAAAATAAAAATATTCCTACTTGAAACTAATTATTATCTACATTACTAGTTTAAATTCATACTCATTATTTTTCCCTCATCATTTAATTTCAACCCACTAACACATAAATAAAATAACCTAAAATTTAATATCTATCATATAACATCAACTACAAAAAATTATTTTATTGATACATAAATTGGGGTTTTATCATTGGAAGTCAAAAAACATTGTAATTTAGCAAAAAATGATTATCCTATTTTGAATGTTATTCTTATCATTGTTGTGTTTTGTGTAAAAATTTAATCCATTACATTAAAAAATACTCCACGTGATCAGAAAATATCTACATCATGTTAAGAATTTCAGTGATTCTGGTGTAGATAAATCATTGTTGATTTATCCTAAACTAATGAAACAAATGTCGTTTTATATTCATTCATCAACTACTTTTCATTTACCTCAGATATAGTACCTTCAAAACTACCATAAAAATGATGTATATGGTTTAACATCACATATGTTGTTCAAAAAATATAACTGAGTAGGCATAATATAGGGATCATGACCCCGGTACCCCTAAATCAATATATTCTTTATTACATTGGAACAAGATAAAAAGACTCACATACCGAAATAATGTATAGTTTAGTAGTCTTAGAAAACTGTATAAAATCAATATTCCCATATTACATTTCAAAATAAAATTACATCATAATTCATTTTATGAATATCATTATTCCATATATAATATCATGGAATACCATTTTTAGAAAACATCCCGGATTATTGGGAAAGGAAAAAAATTATGTTTTAACTCAAATAATATGAAAGATACATGTACAGTAGAATCTATCATGAATAAATATTCATAATCAATATGTAATGGTAAATAACTAATCATAAATTACATTTAATTATCATAAGTATCATGAAATGATATAAAAAAATAATTAAGGAAGGTTAAATAACTGAACAAATATCAATTTAATTAAAAAACTGAAAATGAAATGCACTCATAGATAATATCATTGCTATAATAACATGTATAAAATGATATTTAATAGTTTATATTGTAATTTAAATAATAAAAAACAAATTACATTTAATTAATAAAAAGGGAATGAAAATCATCCAGAGATAGTATCTTTAAAAAAAATTCATGAGTAACGAGATACTGAATATTCAATATGGAATGATAAATATCTAAAAACATGTGAAATTTATTTAAAATTGTGATTAACAAAAAATGGATACTGTTTATTTAATATGTGAAGGAAAATAACTAAAAACAAATTATATTTAATCATTGATTGAGAATGATATTCATCAAAATATAATTCCACTATGAAAATATCATGGATATTACCAACTAAATTATTAATGAAGGAAATCATTAATCATTAGACTCAATTTCCTAAGGCACATTCCACCCCTACAATAAAGGCATTTCACATAATAGTTTAAACTATTGAAACAAAACCATTTAAATATCTCTTATTGATTCACATGAAGAATCCATGCATGAATCAAGGTGATTTAAAATTCTGATCCCTATCCTTTACTCCATCTCTAAAACATTTCACATACAACGAATGAATATTTTAATTCATGAAAAATGTTCCCTATTATAATGACCCAAAATTTTGTAAATAAAATTCCCATTATAATTTAATTATATATCTTATTATGTATTCTCGTTATTGAGAACATATGAAATTATTTTGATTCACTATATCATATCAGATTTAAAATAATGTTAAGCATCACACCATATGAATTGTATAAATATTGGGTTTTGAAAAATCTAGTTGACAAATAAAAATGATGTGATGGGCTAGACTAGTAGGATCACACAATATGATTCCCATTTTTCAGAGTTCCAATGGGACATAGTTTCATTGGAATCATCCCTTGACTAATCCTAGGCCATGATACAATAATTAATGCAGGAGAAAACCCATTTATGGGAGATGTTCAAGAATATCGAGATTATGACCCAAATTATGTATACCGAACTACAGCATGAAAATATTTGTGTCGCACACCATACCCTCTGGGTGTTTGTTATTGAAATAAATGAAAATTTATAAATCTAAAAATAAAATGAATATTTATATTTTATTCTCAATATATTCAAAATCAAATTTAATTCTTATTTCTACATTATAAATTTTTTTATTATGAATATATAAAATATAAATTATAATTTTGGTTAATATGTAAGTTAAATTATGGAATTACATTAGATTAGTTAATGAAATTTTGATATAAATAATATTTTAATAATCTATTATTATTAAATAGTATTTATTTAGTATATTTAAAATAATATTTTACAGATACATAATTAATTTTTATTAGGTTTTGAAAAAAGTTATTGTAAGAAACCCTTAATATATAAATAAATGTCAATTATTACTTTTAAATTTAAAATTCACTTATTTTGAATGATAATTGGATGAAATGAATATTATATTTTGAATAGAAATTTCAAAATTATCAAATAGTAAATACTTCATAATTCTTAGGGACAATCAATTTTTTCGGTAAAAATTAAATAAGATAAAATTATACAATTTGTATTATGACATCATAAGGAAAAAAAGTGATTTAATTAATTAAATTAAAGGTATACAAGAATATATTAATTTTTACAATTTCAAATAATTTGATTTCATGGTTATTTTTTGATTTTATAAATCCTTTATAAATCCTCCAAAACCTATATTATATATTCTTATTTTTTATAAAATATTATTTATAAACATAACTCACATACACATAGCCAAGGGTAATATTTTAATAAATTCATCCCTTGGACATATAAAATAATGAAAAAAATTATAATTTGGATGATTAATTGGGTAATAAAATTGTAATGATTGTTGTTTTGATTACTTTATTATATACATTTCAAAAACATGGTTTTGGAAATAGTAAAGGACGACCAATTTTTTCATATATAAACCTAGCCATTGTCCCATTGCTCATCACTAAAAATACAAGGATAATTTACTTACTCTTCCTTCCTCTCTCTAGATTACTCTCAAGGTTCCCTCAAGCTCTCCAGATTCTCGTACAAATATTTTTGAATTACACTCTGATTGAAATGGATCATTTCCTTCTACTATTTATTCATGCATATTCTCTATTTTATGCCTTTAATGTCCAACTCCTAATGTTGGGATATAATATTAAAAATTAATATTAATTTTCATATGATATCCATTTTATTAAAGTCCCCTTTTGTACTCATTGATACTTTTTAGGAATCTCCCAATATTGTCTTAATGTGGCTAAAATTTCATAGTGATATTCCAAGACAAGTCATTGTATTATGATTATGATCGCTAATTCCACTCAAGGGAATTTATCTACACAAAGAAATACCTATTTTATTGTGGAATTATATATATTTATTCCACATTATGTTATCAGGGAATTTCCTCTGTTGAAATGAGATCCTACGGTGAATGATTAATGTGGCATACCCATGCATGTACAGTGTATTAATGTGATGTGTGTACCCAGAATTATATAAGGGTCTAATGCATTTGGTAATGTTTTAGTCTCATTAAAATTCATTCAAGGGATTATGGAATAAAACTAATCCATAATTCTAATTTTCCCACTGTGTTATGATGTCTGGGTGGTTCTCATTGACATGTGTTTATGATCTATTGTTTAATGTTATAGACACATTCCCATTTTTCCTTTAAGTTATCATTTTATATCAGGACTATTTGTTCATGTTTATGATTCACACTATTTTTACTCCCCATTTGATTTCATAAATTCTAACATGAAATACAATATTCATGTATGGTCATGGCTATTCAATTAATTTTCTTTATAGATCACCGCATTATTATTCATGTCCCTAGGTTATCCAATGCAGTTTTAGAAGAAAATTTATTTATAATGTAAATGAATTATTTAATAACATCCTTGTATCCCATGTTTAGAATGTTGTACTATATACATAATTACTAAAGATAGGAAACATCATGATCTTATGGTTTTTCTATGCATATTCATGTGTCATTAATCACTGATTAATGTGTAATAAACACACATGTTTTTATAGTCAGTATCAAATAAATTTTTATACTATTTAGTTTTTGGAATAGTAAACTCTAGAGAAACACTTATTGATAAGACTAAAAATAATAATATATCCCTCAATTTTTTTAAAGTTTATAGTATATGGTTTCCATGAAAATACAACCCTATATGGATAATATAAGTGGATATTATTCTAGAATAGATGTAAATTTGGGGTAATCCCTCAAAATAACATATTTATCTATAATCAATCATGTACTAGTATAAAAAATGATCCTTTCTATACACATGGTTTGAAACTCCAAAGGGATAATATTTGGTAAAATAAAAAACTCATTACAAACCAATATTAAGGAAAAAAATTCCCATTAGATTCTATTTTAGAAAATTTATCAGGGATGACATAGATTTAAGCCTATAAAAATAAATTTTAATGAAATACATTCTATTATTAAATTACCACTTTGATGTTATTTGATTCCCATTTATGTTTTTCATCATTGAAAATTATTAACCCCAATTATGTTCTAGATGATAAAAGTGGTTAGAACCAGAATGAAGAATTGAAATATAGGGTTATCATCCATAACTATTTTCATATCTTCATATCGTGAATGTCTTGCAGAACTGTTCAGAAACCCACGAAAATCATGGAAGTGTATCGTCTATTGAAAATTTAAAATTATTATATTATTTCAACCCAAGTATTTAACTTCTCCGTAGTTATATTTTTTGGTATGAACGTCACATATATCCTTGTTATATTCTATTTAGTAGAATTTTATTCACTTCTGGGTATGTATTGAATTTCATTACATAGATATAACATAAATTATCATAAAAAATCAATAACTACATGTAACATGAATCTTAAACTGATTCAACACATCTAAAAGGATAAGGATGAATCTTTTTTAGCACTATCAACTAACGAACAAATATTATTTCTATATGATCATGTGTTTATTTATCAAATTATTTAGTCTGAGGGAAATATCATCCTTGATGACATGACCATTGTTATGGACTTTTATAATGTGTTTCTCAAATAATTTCATGGTCTCCCCCTAACTTATATGTTGAATTTTCAGTTGATATTTATCATGTGGTTTTTAAAATATTTAATAATCCATATATAATGGATATTTGTGTAACTTGCTGAGGGTAATAAGAGACAATAAAAGAATATGGATAAAGGGTTCGTAAACCAAAGTGCATGATCATGGGGTTTTCTATCCCTCTTCCTCACGATAAAGGATTTTTCAATCATTTTCAATGATTATGGTGAGCTCAACAACATCATGATAAAGATAATATATCATATTTAATCAATTTATGACTTGTTTGATCATCTACTTGGATCCTAACACTTCTCAAAAGAGGATCTTTAGTCAAGGAATGGTCAAATAAGGCTAAAGAAAGAGGATATCCACAATACTACATTCTATATACGGTACAAGAAGAAATAGTTATTAGTAATGCCAATAGAACTCACTAATTCTCCAAAAATATTCATTGAATTGATGAATATAGTATTTAGATATTTCCAAAAAAAATTCGTCACATTTGTAATGTATATTCAAAAAAATCAAAATGTAGGTAAGATAAATTTAAGAATCTTAGAACATTCTTAAAGACCCTATGGATGGAGATTCATTAAGGAAAGTACAAAACAATTGACTTTTGGTTGAATGAAATATCATTATTGGGAAATATTATTACATGTAATGGGATATATATGCACAATTCAATGATATAATCAATTTATGGATGGAAATTGATAATTAATTGGATATAAATCCATTTTTTACTTATTTGGGCTTTTTACAATCATTGCTTTTGGGGAAATGTCTCACGATTGTAAAACCCTATAACTATGATAACTCAGAAGAGAGTAAAGTATTTTAGTAGTAATGAATGTGATGATTGTATCAAGGATTTGAAAACAAGGCTTACTACTACACCTATACATTATATAGATACAATTATAAAACAATTCTCTTTGTATAATGATACATTGACCATGTCCATGGGCTGTTTACTAATGAAGAACGAAAACGTGATAATATATTCCTCATGTAATTCATTGTTCATGAAACGAACTACCCAAAACCTGATCTAGATTTGGTATATGTGATATTTACATTGAAAATATTATGTCATTATCTCTTTCGGGAGATGTGTGAAATGTATACTTATAATGGGAGACTAGCATATATATTCACAATGTAATTGTTTAATATGCACCAAGGAAGATGTTTAGAAATGATTAAGGACATTGATGGCATAATCTACTACCACCATGGGAATGATAATAAATAATATGTTCCTCTACATTGAAAATATCCGTCAATTTTAACATTGATGTATATAAATAATGATCTGATCATCATAGACTTGAAAAGAATGGATTCAAGTATCATAAGGGAAGAACATCATCAATCCTTTTGCAAATTATTTCCCAATAATAGATTTTGGACAAGATAAATGTTGTTTAAAGAAAATATGTAGAAATTTAGAAGAATGTGGAATCTATAAGGAATGTTAAATCCTCATATCAAAATTAATGAATAAGTAGTTGAATGATTTGGTCCATGACTATGTGTACCCTTAAATCTAGAGTTAATGAACATGATATAACGTAATGAACATAAAATGAAATTCTGCATTCATCAAGGGAGCATAAAGATATATTGAGATCTTCTAGAGAACAATTGGTGGGAAATTATTATCAATAAGGCCATGGAATATACATCATAGTGTCATGTACCTCAGAAAGTGTACATCGAATGGAAATATTTCTAGGGGATGATGCAACCATTATCCATACCTAAAGGTTAATAGAAAAAAAATAACCATGTAATTTGACATTGGACCTATGATGAAATCACGATGAAATAATTATATATATGTTGTTGTGGGTTACATTACAAAGATAGATCAATTCATTTCAATTCAATAGGACTTATAATTCAATTAATTTGAAATGATATACATTTTAGAAGTGTTTATGCTGCATGGAACACCACTACGATTGTATCTGATCAAGATCCAAGATTTACCTCCATGTTCTAGAAGAGACTAAAATATGATATAAATATATGGATGAACTTTTGTATGGATTATGACCCTAAAATTGATTAAAATTATATGTGTAATATCATGAAAATCAATGCAATGTTGAGATAATTTTCAATTGAATTCAATGGAGGAATAGATAAATATATTATTATGGTCAATATATCATAAAATAAATGTTCACACTCAAGAAAAAAATTTCTCCATATGAATCCATTTATATAATGAGATTAAAAACACATACATGTTGGGGTTATGTTGGTGAAAAGGGGTATTTGGCCCTAAAATGGTCAAAGAAATTGTGGAAAAGGTCTAGGCTATTAGGTAGCACATTAGGGATACTCATAGTAGAAAAGAGATCTTTAATAAAAATCATGAAAGGGACCTCTATTTTGTGGTTTTAGATAAGTTATTTCTATTAATATCTCTATGGAATGAGGTAATAGTTTTTGGGAATAAGGGAATTCTTAGTCCAAGACACATATGTCTCTCTAGGATCCTTGATTTCATTAGAGGTTTTTCCTATTCAGTAGAACACGCACATAACCTATCTCAAGTAGATGAATTGTTCCATGTATATTTCTTGAGTATGTACATACATGAACCATTACATGTACTGAATCTCAAGGTGGTATCAGTTTAGAATAATATTTCATATGAGGATCAACGGCTGAAGATCGAAGATCATAGAGAAAATTTCCAATGAAACAAGACAATGCACCTGGTCAATGTGATGTGGAGAAACCAAATGTTTAAATATGTGAGTTGGGAACTATGAAAGGTGAGAAAATATAAATATTCTCATATGTTTGACTATATGACATGATAATTTCAATAGATAAATTTCATAAAGGGGATTTTTGTTACAAACAAATCATAAATAAATAAAAATCCATCTATGATTGAATTAAATTTTTTATTTCGTACTAGGATTTTTGAAAAAACATACAATTATTTTGAATCATTATATCATATTGTATTTAAATGATCATTATGAATCATAACCATTGATAATATAACCAGTTAACGGTGATCAGACGGTTACAATAAATATAGGGTTTTGATAAATTTAATTGACATAGATTAAAGAAGTGATGACCTCAACCAGTTGGATCAACATTATGAGGTCCATTTATAAATGCTTCAAAGGGAGATAAAATCACTATAATTTTCCCAAGAATAATCCCAAATTTAGATCCAACAACTAATGAAATAAAATCAATCACATAAGAATTTCAAGATCATCAGGATTACGAATTGAACCATACACAACGAACCACACAACAAAAATGTTACCATCATAAACATTAATCATAAGGTATTTTTATGTGAAATAATTGGATATGTATCAAAGCCAAAATAAAATGAATATTTATATTTTATTCTCAATAAAAAATGGTTATATTTTCTTTTTGTTGTTACTTTATAAATGATTTTTATTTTGTTTAGAAAAAACTAAAATTATATTTTTCGGTAAAATTTTATTTTAAATAAACAATTTTTTTGATTAATTAAAACATTTATTCAATACATTATATTTTAATAAAATATTTTTATTAAAAATATTTATTAATTATAACTTATAATATAATGTTATAATGTCAAAAAAATTATACGTTTTCCAAAAATGATATTGTCAAAAATCATAGCATTTCTCAATAAGTGAATATTATTTTTTGAAAAAATAAATTTGAAATATTTGAAAAATTATTTTTTAAAAATAAATATTAATTTTGGAATCATATAATTGAAAATATGTGACATTTAATTTTTAATAATTATATATCATAGTTGAATTTTTTCTATGAATTAAATACTATATAAATATATTATGTGTATTATGACATAATAATTACCCAAAAGTTATGTCATAAATAATATTAATAGTATAAATGAAAAAATATATGTTTCCCATTTTAAATAATTTGTTTTTGGGATATTTTATTACATTTATAAATATTTTATGAATCCACAAAATCCTATATAATATGTTATGATTTTTAAAATAAATCATTATAAACCTAACTAAACTTCCCCATCACCATGGTTTATATTTTAATATGTTTGGTCCTTACACATATTAAATGATGAAAACCTATACCCTTTGGTATAAAACATTGAAAACAATCATGGGATGGTTTGTGTTTTTTACTATGATATTATAGAGTCCAAAACCAAGGTTTGGGAAATAATAATGATCTCACATATCTTTTCCTATATAAACCCACATAATGTCTCGTTTTTATTTCATAAAACCCCATGGATAACTTACTTACACTACCATTAATAAATTATAATACTTAAATATTTCCACCAATCTATCATGAATATATTCCCAAGATTTTTTAATAACCCTCTCAAGGTAAGGGATTCTTTCCTTCCCCTTTTTATTGAAGAATATTCTTCATTGTATTCCATTTATTTTCAATTTTTTTATTTTGGTAAATAATATTACACATATATATTACTATCCATTTTAATTACAAACGATGAGAGTACAATTTCTCTCTCGTTGAAGGATTTTATTAATATTTATGTATTATCATTATGCTGTCGAAATTTCAATACGTTTTTAGTTCCAAATCATTACGTTGTGAACACCATCCCAATTTACACATAATGTTATTCAAATAGAAACACATATCGTAATTTAATTTTATAAATCAATGTATTTATTCCACATTATGTTATTGGTGAGTTTAATGTGATGAACTATGATACAATATTGAATGATCCATGTGACACACTTTTTCATCTACAGGATATGAAAGTTACGGGTGTGACCAAAATTATATAATTCTGTAATGAATTGGGTAAAAAAAGTCTCATATAAAATTAGGCATGTTATTAGGGAGTGACCATAATCCATCATAAAACTTTTTCCACCATTTTATTATGTCATCAAGTTTAGCCTCGACCTATGACGATTATTTCATAACTGAATTAATTTACACTTTCTCGAGTTTGATTTATGTTAGAATGCTATATCATTCATCTTCGTCATGGATTATGATTTTTACCATTTTAATTTCCAATTATATTTACTATATCATAACTTTTATTACATTGTTCATGTTATGAAATTTTTATTCCTATATAGGTCATTATATATCACCACTCCCTGATATATTTCTACAAGTAATCCTATAATGTTTTAGATGATAATTGATTTCTAGGATAATGTTAGGGATGTTTTTTAAAACATTTGTATACCATGTTCAATATTTTATGATATGTTCATAATTACCATGTTTAATATACCTATCAATATTCTTGGTTGTATTATTTTTATTATAATGTAAAAATCATGATTTAATGTTTCATAAAAACATGGGTTTTCATAGTTATCATAAAATAAAATTATTGATTACGGAATACAGAATTATCAATATTTCCTCTGAAAAACTAATATCCTTATATATAGAACAACATATGTAAAAATGAAAAATATTATAAGCAATAAACATATTCATGATAAATAGAATTGATATGTAGGTGACATTTAATTTCCATTGATAACGTGAATGCAAATATTTCTAAAGAAATATTATGACCACAAATATTTATTATGAAATTGTGCTTCATTACATTCCTTATTAAAAATTATAATAAAGCATACCTAGAATGAGTAATTATGGTATAAATATAATATATACTTAATGGATAATAAGTATAATTAGGGTTTTTATAATATATAAATATAAATTCTATGAAAATTACCCACAGAACATTCTTGAGGGAAATAACATTTTTATATTGAAAATATTTTTCTATAAAAGATTTCTAAACATTATGAAAATAAATATATATGAAAATAATATTTAAAAATTTTCATGGATTGATTAAAACATTTTCTAGTCATTATAGATGGAAATCTCATTTACGTTATACACATTAAATTAAGGAATCCCTTCACAATTTTTTAAATTACCAAACAAACGTAATATTGAAAAAAATGAATAGTTTCATCAATTTTTTTTGAAAAAAGTAATAAATTCATAATAAATTCATTAATAAATCATTTATTAATAGTTAGAAACATTTTTAAATAAATTTTATAAAACCATGGATTTTGGTATAATTTTTTTATCAAAGAGAGTAATCAAGATGGATTTTATTAAAAACAATTTATCATTATTATTAATTACCAAGAGTGGGAAAATTGTAAAATTACATGAAAATTTATGGAATAAAAATAAGATAAAAAATTAACGGTTTTCATTATAACATTATAAAATAATTTCATAAAATGGATGTTCAAGGGTAAATAATAATAATTAAAATGAGACTGGAAAATGAACCCTTACAACGATAAAAACATTAATGTAAGAATTAACCAATGAATTGATAACATGAATAACAATAAAATCCACATAAAATAAGTGCTTACAAAACAGAATATATTAAATATTAAAAAAAAATATTGATAAAACATTAAAGATAATGATGAAGTAATATAAACACTAGAAAATAAATTGAGCTATGAAAAACCATACAAGTTTTCAATATTCATGTAAAATACCATTAGTTAAATTTAAAAAAATAGAAAATTAAAATAACAATTATTATTATGGGATCATTTTATTACCTATAAAAGGATTAGTATATAAACTATATATTCTAAATTAGGTCAATAAAATATATTCCCTAATGAATAAAAATTTAGATGAACTCTTTTTTTGTGAGTCTGACTCATCATATATATTCCTTAATACCTTGAATAATAAACTTATATTGATAAAATAAATTTTTTTTATTATTTTTTTATCTTTTTGATTCATTATGTTCCTTGAAGTAAAGTTTTATGAAAAACTTAATGAATCAAATATTCATAGGTCAGGTGTTTTGATAATATTTGATTCATGGGTCACAAATGACTTCAATAGGTGTATTATTGGTATAAGAGGTCATTATTTAATCATGTAAAAAAATTAATCCTGAAATAATTATAGTATTTATAAATCAATGTTCCTTTTAACATAAATCATGAAATTTTATTGGAGATATAAGGTATGATATGATCATTCAGATTATAGATCATACGTACACAATAACAACATTCATATTTTTAAGCTATCATTATAAAAATGAGGTATATAGTATATTATCTTTATAGAATGGACATAATATCTGAAATAAAATCTAATTTCATTAAATAAACTATTATAAATAATATATGTGGTGTGTTGATGAAAATAGGGTCACATATCTTTGTGAGGGGAGTAGTCCACATGTACATGAACATTATTCTCATATTTTAGAATTTATCATTATTACCTTCAATGTAAATCATCAGTTTAAAATGAATCCCTCACTTTACAAGGCGGTAGTCTTTTGTATAGATGTGAGATGCTATTGTATCCCCTACGAAATGAAAACTAAAAATCTATATATATGATATATTTACTATAGGGGTATAATTATTATATTAAGTTAATAAATATAACATAGATATTTCATTATACACAAGCATGATATGTGTTGACGTAAAATCTATCACATTGGTTTGTGAGGTTCTTGTCTGCTGTACACACGAGTGAAATTATTGTTTCCCATTAGAGGGAAGTGGAATCGGATATATCTCATGAACATAACAATATAAAATCACATTATATATAAGATAATGGTGTTATTATTTAACAATATTTGGTAAATATTTGAAGGATTAGGTGAAAGAAACAAAATAGAAATGCATAGAAATGAATTTTTACTTCTTATCAGACCAAATATTTTTGATTATACATAAAATATTCATTGAATGGATTTTTGAAAAAAAATATTATAGTATGATATTTAGGTATTGATTCAAATATTTCTGTTGGTGTTTTATGATCCTTCATTGTTTTAAGTTATTATTATTTATGAATAGGTGGTTGCCTTTTATTAGTGAGGTGGGTGGCACACTTTTTATTTTTGAAAATTAAAAGTTGTAATGATTTTTTTCATGGGAAAAAGTGTCCTAAATAAGTTATTATTGAGACATGGAAATTATAATATTAATTATTCCTAAATGTTATAATTTATAAAAGTTTTTTTTATATTTTATATGATTTTACTTTTAGATTAACACATAAGAAAACTCATAATTATGTTAATCATGGTAATTAATAATTTCAATTTTCAATATTAATTATTTTCAAAATATAAGTTTACTAACCTATAAAATATAAATTATAATCACACAATATATTAAATACATTATTTGAAATTTAATTCTCAAATTTTGAAATATTAAACTTAAAACAAAACCCAGAGATGCAATAAAGTACCTAGTTGGGAAGAAATGTTTTCCATAAGTTGATAAGGTTTTAATATAAAAATTCAATATAAGATTTAAAATAATGAAGTAAATTAGTAATAAATTAAAAATAGTTAACAAATTTTACATCAATACCAATTTAAAATATAAGTTAATATTTTTATTTTAAAAGAGGTTGTTTTTAATTAAAATCAATATTATCACGATTAATAAATAAATGAAAATTTTTAATATAAAATAGAAAAAACTCCGGAAATTTTTTTTAATGTTATTTCATGAACTAATTTCATTTTTTCAATTTCATTTTATAAAATATTTAAAAATTCTTTTGATTTTATATACAAAAATTGTGACTTAACCATCTTTTAAAAAAAATATTAAAACGTTTTACACTATTTCAAATCATTATTTTTTTATTTCAAATAAAAATATAACTAACAGATTTATTTAAAAATGATTAAAAAATTTATTTTCTTATTTTTTATTCATTAATATTCAATCGCACCGACATAAAATCTAGGTTATAACAGTATAGTAAATTACAACTCATTTAAGCTCAAGGTTGGGTGTTCTACAAACTATCGAAGTGATTAAATTTAAAGAAACACTTTTTGTTTGTTTTTTATGATTTTTATTTTTATATAATACTCTATATAATAAAATGTTAATAATATTTAATTTTATGGTGTTATTTCTACCCTCATCAAATAAATTTCAACTTGACAATTTAAACTTATAGTCATAAACGAATATATTTCTATTTGAAAATTTCTCAGTTGAAAATCCATATCTTAAAAATAGTTAATAAAACCCCCTCTTAATAAGATAATAACACAATTAAAAATTTAATTTTTAATAACACGTAACTAGGTTTCTATTAATGGATAAATTGGTCTCGATTGAAAATATGAACATAGGATAAATACATAAATAATTATAGGTAATTATAGATATTATTGATGGAAAAGTGAATGATAAATAGAATTTTAAGGAAATCAAGATCATTAATATGTTATGATTTAAATCACCATTCGATTAATTTTATGGTAATGTAATATGATATCCTTTTGTGTCATTATACTTTTCCTAATATTAAGGAATTATTTTAATTTCTAACTATAAAAGTAAATATAATTACATGATATGTTTCTATTTCATTATAATAATTTCATCCATTGGTTGATCTTCAACCAGTATCAAATTTATAACTTACTCTGTAAAAATAATATATATAAATGATATTATCTTTACTGAAGGACTATATTTCACATGAACAGATCGTAATATCCATAATTGAGTGAAAATACTTTCTATATGTATGTAACTATTTTCTAAAACAATCATTTTTATAAACATCTATCCAAAATAATTTAGACTAGTGATCGGTGTTAATCTATTATCTTCATTTGATTCGGAGATTAAGTCCCACAAACCATCGTAGATGCAACACGTTTTCACCATTAAAAAACTAGATTAATACAATTTGTATAACATTCTAAGATTGAGATGAACCATAATTTCTATGATATCAAATATATGATAAATCAAAAAGGTTTCCAATATAATTACACATTTATCACCAATGTAAATTCATTGTTCCATAAATAAAATTTTCATATAAAAATAATGCATTATATTTCCATAGCATTTTTCCAAAAAAATACACAATCATGTTTGAACCCCATCATATAAATCCAAAATTTTAGTTTTTATGATTTTCAAATTATGATAAATCATAAAATCATATAGAAAATAAATTATCCATAAATATTAAGTTAATAGATTCATTTATTATTCTAAATTATTATATTATCCTTATAATTTTCATGACTCTTATAACTAAATGACCATTTGTAAAACAAGTTCAAAAATATATTTTTTCAATCCCAATACAAAAATATTTTGACTATTTTATTACAAAATATGTCTATAATATTCAATGATAACATGTTTACAGAAGTTTATATAATTTTAATAAAAAAACATTGTGTGAAAAATAATAATCATTGTGGTAAAACCATATAATCATTTATATAATTTCTAAATCATGACTCTTTATTTCCAATATAATATAAATGAGGTTTAACTAAGCTTATTATTTTTCAACCTCTATTAAAACACCTCATTTTATTAATAAAATTTTTATTATCATATGCATATACCTACTAATGTGAAAAAAGTGAGTAGTAAGGTATGTTATCATGAACTATGTTACAGTAGGATAAAGCCCAATGCACCCTTTTCAGAGTTACTACCGCTATTTACAAATATTTCCAACCCACATCCACATTTAGTATCCAGAATGGCGTATATTTCATGGAAAACCCACATAATCAATTCTATAGATACTCATTAGGATGTTCTTATATCTGTAGCCTCAATACCCATCATAGTGTTTCATTCAATTATCGATGTATTCATTAATATAGTTCTCAATATTTCCACTAAAATTCCTATGATAAAAATTATTGTAACCCTGAATCTAGAAATGAGGGGATTGTATATTAATTTATTAAATTGTAATACGATATCAGTAATAAAATCTCACAGGAATTTTTTTTAATATAAAAAAAAACATATATGAATCATGTGACAAACCAAAATTCTGATGTAAGAACACTGTATCTGATAGCGTGCGTGACATGAAACACCAAGAGTATAATTGAATATAAAAGCATGTGAATTTAAAATATATTCACTATTTTTAACAAATTATATATTCTGAAATGAACACAATACTATGTTTTCTTGTATCATAGACATCAATGTTTTTCTTCGATAGCTTCTCTTACACACAAGAAAATGTTTTACCAAGTACTATTTATATTTTTATTTAATATAAAAAAAAATAACATAACTATTCAATTGAAGGTTACAAATAGTATTAAATTACATTTGAATATGTATGGTTTACACAAATATAAAAATAATTTATTTCTTATTAATAAATTAGAAATTAATATATGAACCAATAGATTATAAAGTTGATATTTTTATAATTAACAATTATTATGCACCAAAGGATTCTTGTCAAAAATAAATAAATAAATAACTATTAGTGAATGATATTGATTATTTATATATATAATATTCATTTTTATATTTTTTTCATTCAAATAATAGATTTGATATGATAATATTTATAATAAATCATGCATTACGAATAAAATTTTATCTTCCTCAAAATACAATGTTCTCACATTTTAATGGAAGAACTAATTTAAAACTAAAATTTAAAAATTTATATATTTGATATGACAAAATAAACTTCATTTTTAAAATATTAACTTAAAAATTATCCTATGGTTATTTTTTTATTTATTGAGAGGTTTCATTTATTAATGAGTATTGAAAAATAATACATTTAAATTAAAAACATCTTTTTCATCTTTTTTTTATATAATAGTTTTATAATATAATTTTATTTAAAATTTTATTTAGTCATATTATTTACCAATTAATATAATTAATCTCAATTAAATGAATTTCACATTGATATAGGAAATAAAATTTATTCAAACTTTTGTTCATTTTCCCTTTAAAAACAAGCTTTGTCGTCCTCTCTCTATAATTAATTATAAATTTATTAATTCCAATTATGTTATTATAAATTAGAAAAATGTTATCGATATTGGGAATCATATAAAATTTTCATTTCTTATAAGTTCAACTTATTTTTTGACCAAAAATATTCGTGAAAGCAATTAAAAATACATCACAATGATTAAGAGAAAAACTAAATTAATAACGGACTAAAAGATAATCATAAATGCCAAAATGACCTAGAAACGTGTACAAAACGAATTTTATGGAACTATTATGACCATAATTTCTATTTTATATAATTTTTGTAGTTTTGTTTGGAACATGATTTATGGGTGAGCTCTCAAATGTGTTTACCTTTTTTTAATTTACTAGAATTCCACTCCTCATCTACTATAATAGTGCACTCACTCACACCCCTCACATTAAAAAAACTATCAGGTAATTTATTTCATCAAAACCCAACCCAAATAATCTACCTACATTCTTAAACAATTCATATAATCTACATTTTTTTAGAAAGAGAGTCATGGTTTATTTTTTATAAATACAAAAAGTAGTTACCCGAATAAGAGGTATCATTCTTCAAAGTTCACTTTTGTATCATTTAATTACCCCCAACAAAAATTATTATTATTACGTGATTATATAGTTAAATAATTATACCAAATATACTAATATTTTTCATACTAATTTTATTACCAACACATACACACAATTATATATAATAGGATACACAATCATCATCCATGTGTACGGTGGACTACCGCCTCACGAACCAATGTCATGTGTTCTTCCATTACCACAATTAAAGGTTATAAATAATTATTTTTTTTATATGATATAAAAAAATTTAAATCCATTTATGATTATTTAATTTATATATATCACATACCTTCATTCTTTCCATTTTGTGAGATTACAATAACATCGTTTGTGGACGTGTGGACCAATGCCTCCCCAAAACGATTGGATTTATTCACACATTATGTGAAATATGTTTAGGATAGTTTAAATAAACATATGTAATTTATATTAAGTACATATTATAATTTATCGAATATATATATATATATTACTTTTTAAATATTCCAATTAAATGGAAGGGACATTCATGTTTACGTATGACCTAACATCTTCATGAACGATGCATTAATTTCCTAGATCCAAAATTTATGGATTGTTTTGAATACATATATAATGAATATATATGATAATTAAATCATGTTATAAATCTTTTAGAATATTAAATAATTTTTGACATAATAATTAACAAAATAAAAATAAAAATATACATGATAAACATGACAATTTACACCTAAAATGATTAAACTAATGAATTATTATTAACAAAAGGAAAATTATATATTATAAAAAGATAATATATGATTTTATATATATGATTATTGTTCTAGTATAATTTACAAAAAATAATAAAACTGTTATTAATGATGCTAAAATCCATTCTACCAAAATGAAGTGTAAGGTAAGAGGATTTCAAGTATCACATGTATTTCTATGAGACATATCCAACATTCACCACTCATTTGTTTTGCGTGGTGTGTATACAACCATATGACATGTTATATTATTAATTTCAATGTTTTATGATATTAAATGTATGAATTTATTTTATTATTTCTTGGTTTTCATTACTCAAATAGTAAGGGATTTTGTCTCAATTGAAATTCCATTATGACTTATTAGTAAATATTAAAAAATTATATTTAATGTTGTGTATATACTTTTTATTTTTCATTTAATATCCTAATTATATCATATTTCATGATATTTTATGTTTTTGTTTCAATTATCTAATTCAATGGGGTTTTACATGAAAATAACCATGTTGTAAAAGATATCATTGAAATATCTATGTATTTCTTAATTGTTAACCTCAACTTGAAACAATCAATTCCTTATTAAAAGTTTCTAGTGGAAAAAATTTTATATTAAATTTCCATATAACAATGTGATGGGTATAATTATCACCTAAAACACATACCACTTTCACATATGATGTGTACTTGATTGTTATTTAGCTAGCTGGGAAATATTTTTAAATAAATATCTTTTACTCAATGCAAATATATGATAAGGCATATTTTTCAAGAATTAAATTTATTATTCTCTACATGAAGGCTGATTTGGGAATGTATTCCATTGGTGTACCCAGTTATAGGAAGACTCTCGATGAATTTGTATTCTCATGAGATGAAACATTTGGAAAATAAAATTAGGTTTTACCTGATATGTTTGTAAACAATTGTGTGAGTGGTCCTGACAATAAAGCTATCATCTACCTTGGAAACATGCAAAAAAATAATTAAAAAACTTATTCATTAAAAATGAATTATTATTTGTCCATAAAATTTTAAACTTAATTTTTCCCTTTTATAATTATTTTATGAATAAATCATTGAATGATTTTAAAGGGTTCTATTCATTTCAATATATTATGTATCATTTTTTATTTTCCACTTCCCAATATAATATTTGTATCATGTATGTAATCTTGATAATCAAAACATCTAAAGTGATATGTCCTTCAGGATTTTATTCCTTGTAATCAAGACAATGTATTATTGTTTGGAAAAAATAAATTCCTTTAGGGTCTGATTTCTATAGTTGGTATCAAAGGTAGTTTAGTAAAAGCCTAGATAACTAGATTATGAAATCCTAGATTAGATAGTATTATCATACAATATAATTTGAGGATACATATAGAATAATATTTTAATGATTCATGTAGATATATATTATAAGGTTTTTACATAAATACATTCATTTCTAATTACTAAAAATGAACATTGTTCTAGAACATATGTAGCTTCTGGTAACAACTCCAATCATGTGTGTTGGACCTTACTCAAGAAGAGAATGATGGTGTTTTATAATAGCTCAAGTGGGAGAGACCATGGAGAATAATGTCTAAATTTAGATCATGCATGAAATCAAAGAGTATACACATAGGAAAGTGTTTCAGTCTACCATGTAAATTCATTATACATGGGAAATAAACACATTTAGAAAATGTATGTTGAGGAAAAATGATGAGTATGATGGATGGAAAAAAACACAACGTAAGAATCCATTTATAGTTCATTATATAAAATTTTGGGAACAATTCAATTTCTCAAGTAAATTACCTCTTATATAGGATAAAATCAATACTATTGAATGGCATATTTGGAAATAAATGGATGAATTATTTATGTAATCATGTTGTGTTGAAAATCATTATTAAATGGATATTTAGTGATCAACCTAATTTCAAGGGTGTCTATTATATTTATTTTGTTTGTCATATCAATATGGTATTAGAAAAAGGAAAAATTTAGGGTAGGAGACAACCAATCATTTCTAGTAAGGTGGTGGGGCATGAATCCATGAATGAGAATAATATGGTTTTTACACCAACCATTATACAATAAGATGGCCTGGTTAATGTGTCATTTATTTTAACAAAATAATTTTATGAATAAATGTTATTGATGAATAGGTGGTATAACTTTTGAGTTCTAAAGATTAATGTATTAACTAAAAATGTTTCAGAAAATAGTTTGAGACAAACATAAAAACTTCTTAAACTGATATTATGATTTATAACAACTAAATTGTAGTGATTTGGGAGTAAAAAAGAGATCATATTAGTATATCCACTTCACACAGTAAGGGAGGAATTATAATTTGATCGAAGCCCAACCAAAAAATGAAATTGTTCTATTTAAATTGAATCATATAATGTAAGTATATTTCCTTATATTTGTTTTGAAAAATAATTCCTTATCATTATAATAAGCAATGTAAAATAGTAATGTTATCCTAATACCTACATTTATATTAAACCACTGGACTTTTAAATCCTCATTGATTTAAAAAATTGAGGCACTAAATGTTAAATTTATAATTATCTTTTTTTTGTGAACTATGAACTCAATTATCTATTGAATTATTTATGAGTTTACACTTTGTAATTATCTCCACTTTCCACTAATGTTCTCCTATATAGATACCTAGTTATATATTACTCCATGTTACCTTCATAATTCTCCTTATGTATTATCAAGTGGATATTTTATCACCTCTCCTCAAGATGTGGGACTTTAAAAAATGGAATTTAAGAAATCAAACCCTATAAATATATGAACATGATTAAATTATCATTATATAATTTAATTAATGTGGGGAGAATGTAACACCCCAATATTCTAAAGAAAGAACATTGTATCTGATATCATGTATGAAATACAACAACACATTTATAATGAATTATAAAATAACAATTCATTAAAATATTTAAATTTATTTATTCAATTATAAATATTGAAATACACAGAATAATGAGTTAGTTTTCATCAAATGAAACAAAGAGCTTCTTTGATAGCTTCTGTCACATGCAAGATTGAGTTTTACATAATACTATTATTAGTTATATTTAATATATAAGATATAACACAAAAATTTAATTGGTTTTTATGAATAATATTAATTAGATTATGAAAATATATCCTTAAAATGTATAAAATAGATTGATTATTTATTAGTTAATTAGAAATGAATATAAAAACCACTTGAATATAATGGTTTTTATAAATAAAAACTCTAATTATGCCCCTAATTTTTCTATCGTAACGAATTAAGATAATTATCATTAGTGAATGATATTAATAATATATATATATAATATTAAATAATATTATATCTATAATCATCTAATTTATTTTGATATAAGTTATATAGGAATAAATCAAATTTTACTCTTAAAATTTTATTTTTCTAAAAATGAATTTCATTTATTTTTATAAGAGATCCTCAATTAAAACTAAATATTGACACATTGATAAATTATATATGAAAAAATAATCATCATATTGTAATGATTAATATCGAAATTATCAAATAATGATTGTTTAGTATTTTCCCAAGAAGATTCTTTTGTTGATGAATAGTGAAAGCAACTGGATTTTAATTAAAAACTTATTCTTCATATAAATTTTTTATATAGTGAATTCATATTTAAATTTGTTTTTATAAAATAAATAGTTAAATAATACATTATTAACCCAATTTATTTCATTTTAATCAAATTAACATTGATATTGGATATACAAACATTTTATCATTTTCTCTTTAAAAACCTTTTTCGCTGTACCATTTGCAGGATTAATATTAAATGGATTTATACTATGCCTTTGATTGGAATTTAGAAAAATTGATTCCATTATTACAATAATAATAATATATAATGTATAATAAAGTAATAATATGTTTTTTACCAGAAATATTATCGAACGAAACTAAATATAATTACAGCGATTAAGAGGAAAACTAGCTTAATATGATATTAAACCATAAACATAAAGGGAAAAATGATATATACACAAGTAAAAAAGCTATTGAAGGGATATTTTTTTCAAAATACTCCATTTTATTTTTTTTATTTTATAAATGGATGAAAATATATAATGGATACCTCTCAATTTTTTTACCATTTTATATTTAAATGAATGAAACTCCTACTACACTATAAAATGAAACTTAGCCCCTAAATTCATCCAAGATATTTATACATTTGTATAGTAAATCCCTTGACCAAATAAGATCCAAAAATACCTCAAATAATCCTAGAAGACCCACAATGGGCATCAATAAAATGAAGGATGCCCTTTGGTATATCTCAAAATGAGTTACGTGAATAAGAGGTAACGTTCTTCAACGATCACTTCAATTTCATTTACATTTACACCCCATAAATGATTATTAAATAATTATTATATAATAAAATAAGTATAACAAATATAATTATATGATTATATCTTAATGGTATGACCTACACCATCACAGATCCATCAAATGAGATATGTTACAATTATTCATCTGTACATTAGACTACTACCTCACGAACAATGTTGTTATTTATAACCTTATATCCTTTCCACTTTTGAAATTAGGATGGATTTATATTTTATACAAGATATATTTAATATTTATAAATTTTCTATGAATCTGGAAATTTAATATATCACATACAGTCATGATTTCCATTTTCTGGCAATACGACATCATCATTTTTTTTGTGGGGACTACATCCTCCTCAAACTAATGTGATTCATTCACACATTTCACGGAATGTATTAAGGATGGTATTAATAATAAAATGTGATATATATATATGATAAATATGTTCTATTAATGATAACATACAAATATATATCTCTTACATTTTAGATATATCATGGAAATGGAAGGAGTATTCATGCGTACGCACGACCTACCATATCCATTAATAGAGAATTTCATTTACAATCATCAGATTTTATGGATTGTAATATATAATTATATAATGTATGTTTATGATATGTAAATTGTTATTTATATATAAGATATTATTAAAGAATTATTTACATATGAATAAAAAATTAAAAAGGAACAATATTCTTAGAATACATTATAAATAACACCTAACACAATGTAAATAATGGTAGATTATTAATAATAGGGTAATAAATTTTTATACTAAGAATGTATATGATATTGTAAATTTTATTACTGTTATTTTATAAGTTATTTAAATTTTGAAAACCATTATACATTATTTTTATAGTCGTTCAAAAAATAGAAGTTTAAGGTAATGGTGTTTATAGTCTTACTTTTATTTCTACAAGTCTTATTCCATATTCACCACTCATTTATTTTGTGTGGGGGTATATACAACCCTATATCAATTTACAAGATTAAAAAAACATAATTCATGAAATTTAACATTAAAATTCATTTTATAATTTCATGTATCTCATGATTCAAATGTTACTCAAGTAGTAATGGATTTGTTCTAAATATACATTCCATTAATATTTATTTGTTATTATAATAAAATTTACATTAATTTGGTTCATATACATCCACTTTTTCTTTTAATATAATGATTCACTCTTATTTAATGGTATTATATGTTTAAATTTGAATAATCACAACAAAGGGTGTTTGAAATGAAAATTGACCAGTGGTAAATGTTATCTTTTCAATATCACATTATTTTTTTGTTAACATTCCAATGAAACAATCAAATACTTATGAGAATTTTCCATTGTAAATAACATTTATATTAGATATGAAAACTATTATATGATGTTTATAATTACTTCTTAAACCATATACAATTTTTACATATATTTTATACATGGAGGTTATTTGATTAAATATGGAAAATTTTGGTAAACTGATATCTCTTTCTTAATAAAATATTTTATAAGGAACATTTTTTTCACAAATTAAATAGATTATTCGATATATTAGGAATGATTTTGTTAATGTTATATATGGTTTGTGACCATTTATAAATCGAAACATGATGCTTTAATAGACTAATGAGATGAATCTATAAGGACCCAACCTTAAAACATTATATAATCTTTAATTAAATGAATAATTCCAATTGATGTTTTTTTTCAGGTTTAGTGTTTTAGAGAATTAGGCAATAACTATTACATTAGATCACAAAAAATACAATATAGATAATTATAATCAGTTTTAATTAATTTCATAAAATAAATACTCTTGAAAAAAAGAGTCATGTCTAGTTCAATGTTTTAGACAGCATGACTTTTCTTTGATCCCATCCCGGATCCTACTAATCCTTAAGTCCTGTGAAAACAATTTCAAAACATGGTATGACCATAAAAAGCTTAGTAAGGTTTATAAAATAAAGAACAAAAACATTATTCCATTAAAATATAATATTTTTAACATACCTCATGATATCATAAGATTTATTAATACCCTATAGAAAACATAAATCATAAAGGTATCTTGGGGCATACATAACATACATACACTATAGCTTTCACAGCTACATAGGGAGTTATATTTGGAAAATACATAACAGTATATTCCCTAAATATATTAGGAGAAACATTTATGTTTACCTCCATTATGTTACCCAATACATTGGAGAGCTATCTCGGGCTCACCCTCTCGAGGGTTATCACTGAACCACCCTTATACATAACAATACCTAATACCCATAAAATATTCATAACACATAAAAAAAATATAACATGAAGATAACATTTCCACATTTCAATCACAATATATAATTTATATATGTTTACATAAAAAATCCATTATCACAACCATTTTCAATACCAAAATACATAAAAGATTATATGATATTCATTATCCTTTTAAAAACAATTCGCCTTGTTAAGGATGCAAAAGATCAAATAATTCTCATGGTGGTGGAAAAGGTCATTATCACCGCTTACGTTAAATGGTAGCATTCTTTCTTGTATTTTAGTAAAACGAATCATAGAAAAAGATTCCCTTTGAATAAAATTAATATTAAATGGGGGTTTATACACAATAAAAAATAATGTCGTGTATAAAACAAAATATTCCTCAATGGAAAAAAGATTGAGGCGATGTCCCTTACCACATGTCTGACATGACTCATTTGTTCTTTAATCTCGTCAATAATAACTTAATGTGAATTTATACTTTATTAAGATACTTTTTCATGTTTATTATTCCTTTTATATCACTTATCACCATGTTATAAACATTATTTAATCATTTATGTAAAAAACGGTTGTTTTGTTGATATTTGGTACGTGAGTCAAAAATGAACTTCTTCTATTTACAAGTTTTCCATGTGGTCAAAATACTATTATCTCCAAATATATATTAATTATTTAGATATCATATATATCATATATAACATATATATCCAGTATAAATTGGTATTTATAATAGTATATATCCATTGGGGGTAATAAATGAAATGCACCGTTCATGGAGACGGTAAGATGTACGTATGCATGAACGCTACTTTAATTTCTATTTCATATTTAATGGAATGAAAACATAATGATACATAGGTATATTATAATTATAGTATAATATAATATATGTAATATGAATAACTCTATCCTTTATACGTTCTATGTATGGAATGAATGAGTCACATCACTTTGAGGGGGCGGTAGTCTGCATTTCCTCAAATGAAATTATCGCGTTTACCCATTATGGAAACCATAAATGTATTATATAAGTGAAAAATAAAAAATTATAGAGATAATATGAATATAATATATATCACATATAAATATAGTTCCATCATAATGTCCACCATAAGAGGCGGTAGAATAATATTGATCAATCATCGTTTCGTGAGGCAGTAGTTCGTCGTCCACAGAAATAGTATGTTCTTTACCCATTAGACGGAGATGTGTGTAAGTGTAGTTCAAATAAATCTCATAAAAACAACTGAGTATATTTAGGATACTGGTGTTGTTATAAAATAAATGAATAAAACGTTTTTATGCGGTTGGAGGTGTAAAATAAATGAAAACAAGTTAAAAGAAGATGTTACCTTTAAATCCGCTAACTCCCTATGGTTTTATCCAAAAGGATATCTTGATGTGACTTCTGTCTAAGTTAAGGCATCTAGGTGGAAGAGAGGGATATTTAGAGTTTATTTGGGTAGAGTTTGAATGGGTTAACAGTCTTGAGAGGTGTGAGTAATGGGTTAGAGGAGATGGCTTTTTATAAAGGGGAGGAGGGGCTCTTTATGAATGATTGAAAATATTATTTAATTATATAATGATATAGGTTTTAAAAGTCCAAAACATATTAAAGTAGAATATACAATGAATTTTCTTCTAAATAAAATAATCCAATAATAATTGGTCCGTTTTTGGATATTTTGTTATTTTTTATGATCGTATTTATTTAAATCATTAATTAATGAGGTAAAGACTCCATCATTATTGTGTCATTTATGATTTAATTTATTTGATGTCTAAAAATATAAATAAAATACCATGATGTAGTAAATATTTTAATGTTTCAATTTAATATTTATAGTCTAAGAGATAACTTATATAACCCCATGTAAATATTGAACTACTAAAAGATATATGTTTATGCCATTTTTTTCATTACTTTATATTAATAAATATAAAGTGTAATTATCACTCTTATGTGGCTTCATGGGGTCCCAAAATCAATCCAAGGATGCCCATGCTTGGCCCTGACTCATAAAATAAGGTTAGGACAAGTGTTAAGGTTTATTTATAATATTATAATATTATTTTTAAATTGATTAACCCTATTTACCTTTAACCGCGGTAAATAAAAGTCCAAAGTTACTATTCACAAAAAAATTATTTTCATCTTGTTGAACCACAATTTACTTACTGATAACAACAACGTATGTCATATTTTTGAAATTTCATTCACAGATGCGGTAAAATTTCATTTAAATAAAAAGTCAGTTTTTTAACTACTACTCAGTGTTTTCACTGTTCATAAAAAAATAATGGTTTTCAAGAAAATATAAAAAAATCATCCTAAGATATATTTGATTTAATGAATTAATAAATGATGAATATTTTACCAAATTCAAAACATATAAGTTTAATTAATTATTTTAAAATTAAATCTCGTTATTAAAACAAAAATCGTGTTTTTACGAAATAATAACTATCAACAGATTGACACCTGTTTATGACCAATTTCAAAGTGAAATTTTATTTAATGACCAAAATTGGATTAAATGGTAAATAAAAAACCTAATTTAACATTAAAACCATTTAAAAATATAATCAAACCATATATTTAAATTTTATTTAAACAAGAATTTCAATTAAAATCAAGTATTTTTCACTATTCATTAAAAAATGAATTTTATCCGAAAAATAACAAACAATTACCCAAAGTAAATTTTGATGTCCCGATTTTAAGGAAGAATTTAATTTTTTTCAAATAGAACATATAAATGCGATAAAACCTAGAATTAAAAAGGGTTCTTCATCAAAAGCCGATAAACCGACATTCTGATGAATATTAGAGTATTTATAATTAAAATTGGATTATTTCTGATTTTAAGACTCTAGAATTTATTAGATAAATGTAAAAACAATTAAAAAACTTGTATAATTATATTTTAGTTTGTTCTATTCATTCCCACCATTACAAAAATCAAGGAATTAAATACCATTTAAAATAATAATATTATGTTATCAATTTTTAGTGTAACTCAACATTATGAGAAACGTAAGATATCAAAGAAATTCGTCGTTGCATATCAGGTATTTCATCAAACATGGAATCCTTTTGAATGTAAAATTAGTATTTAATTCAAAATTATTAATAATTATGAAAATTACATATTCTCTATTCACCTGGGATGTTACATCCTTCCCCTATTTTTGAAATTGCATCCTTGCAATTTTCTACATTTATTAAATAAATGGGGGTATTTATCCCTCATAAAATTTTTAGAATCCCTTGTTTCCTCTTTAACTATATGGTATTTCCAAAAAACCTTTACCTGATGAATTTCCTTATTCCACAACACTTTCTCTCTTTGGTCGAGAATATGGCATACTGGTTTCTCATAAGAGAGATTCTCCTCCAACTGAACTTCCTCTGGGCACAAAACATGAGATGGATCCAACATATAATTTCTCAACATTGAAACATGAAAAACATTGTGTATCTGGGATAAAAATTGAGGTAAAGCCACTCTATGGGCAACTGATCCCACTTTCTCTAGGATTTCATAATTTCCAATGGACCTCGGACTCAACTTTCCCTTCTTACCAAAATAAATCACAATTCTACATAGAGAAACATTGATAAAGACATGATCACCTACCTCAAAAGAGAAAACCTTCCTCTAGTTATCTGCATAACGTTTATGCATGATCTGAACTATTCTCATGTGATTCTAAATCAACTGCAATTTTTGTACCATCTCTTCTACCAATTCTGGTCCCATCAACTTCCTTTCACCTACTTCATCCCAAAAAGCTAGAGTTCGACACCGCTTCCCATATAATGCCTCAAATGGAGCCACCTATATAGTGGAATGAAAAATATTATTATAAGACCATTCAACCAATGAAATATGTTTGTCCCAACTCCCCTGTTAATGAAGTGAACAAGCACATAACATTTCCTACAAGGTATGAATTGTTTGTTCTGACTTCCCATCTGATTGAGGATGGAATGCTATACTAAAATTTAATTCATTACCCAATGACCTCTGAAGTCCTTTCCAAAAGTTATAAGTAAACTTGGGATCACGATTAGATATAATGGAGATAGGAACTCCATGAAACCTAACTACCCCTTTAACATAAAATCTTGAATGTTGATCTAGAGACAATGTATCTCAAAAAAGAAATAAATGAGAAGATTTATTCAATCGATCAACAATAAACTAGATTTCATTTTTTACCTCGAGATTTCTTTGGAAATCTCAAAATGAAGTCCATAGATTTATTTTTCCATTTCCACTCTTTTGTCTATAAAGTCTAAAACATCCCTTTTGGGAATTTGCGCTCTTATTTATAATGTTGACAAGTATAACACTTCATAGTAAAATCAGAAATATCTATTTTAATTCCATCCCACCAGTAATACTGCTAAAGATCTTTGTACATCTTAGTTCTGCCATGATGAACATAAAACGGAGAACTATGAGCTTCAAATAACAACTCATTATTCAACTGTGAATCACAATTCACACATAATAAATTTCCAAATCCCAATATACAATAATTATCAATTGTAATATTAGGTAACATACTAGTCTGAACCAACTCTACCTTTTTCTGAAAATCAATGTCTTCCTCTTGTGCTTTCTTAATTCTTTGTGATAGAGATGATTTCACTGACATCTAAAAAACATAGGAACAACACCAACAACTTCTATTACAAAGTTCATAATGTAAAAAAACAAACGACCTCTTTCCAAATGTAGCATGGTTAGTGAAGCATTACTTTTTCAACTCAAAGAATCACCCTCATTATTTTCCATTCCCTGATGGTAATGAATTATGAAATTTTAATCCTATATTAATTCCATCCATATTCTTGGTCTCATGTTGAATTATTTCTGAGTAAATATATAAATAAAAATTTTGTCATTAATATATATTTCACACAATACTCCATAAAAATTATGCGTCCAAAATTTTAAAGAAATAAACAATAGTAGCTAATTTCGAATCATTTGTAGGGAAAATTAACTCATGAGGTTTCAACTAACATGAAGCATAAGAAATTAACTGATCATTCTACATAATGAAACAGGAAATCCATTTCAACTTAGCATCACATTAGATAAAAAACCCACCATTTTTGGAATTTAATGACAAAACAGGAGCATTCACCAATCTTATTTTTAATTCCTATAAATAATAATCACATTATTTTTCATAAATGAACTGAAGACCCTTTCAAGTTAACATAGTATGTGGGCTAGATAACCATGAATATTTTTCAAGAAACCTCTGGTAATAACCTAAAAACCCAAGAAAACTATGGATCTCAATTATATTTTGGAATCTTGGCCATTCTTCAACTTCTTTTTTTTAGCAGTATCAACAATTATTCCATTTTTTTAAACAATGTGACCAACAAATGAAATTTTTTGTAACCAAAACTCAATCTTTCAGAATTTCCAATAAAATTTCATTTCATTCATGGGTTTCAAGACAACCCCTAAATGATATAAATGATCTTATTTACTTTTAGAAAAAACCAAAATATTATCAATGAACACAACCCTAAACATATCCAAGAACTCGCAGAAAACACTATTCTTAAGATCCGTAAATATAGCAGGTGCATTTGTTAACCTGAAAGGAATAACTAAAAATATATAATGTCCTTAGGTAGTATGAAACACTTTCTTTGGAATGTCTATTTCCTTCACTTTCAAATGATGTTACCCCAACCTCAAATAAACATTCGATAAATACTAATCTCCAAAGATCTATTCAAACAAATCACCGATATGAGGAAAAGGATATTTCTTCTTAACAATGATGATATTAAATGCTCTATAATCAATGCAAAGTCTCATTGAACCACATTTCTTTTTAACAAACAAGATATGATCACCCCATGGTGATGTGCTATGTTAAATGAATCCTTTATCAAATAACTCCTCTTATTAATTCATTAATTCAAAATGTTAAATTTGATCCATTCGACAAGGGGGTATTGAAATTGGAATAGCATGAAGAACTAAGTCAATAGTAAATTCAACATCCCAATCAGGTATAATATCAGGAAAATCATCAGGAAAAAACATCAGGGTAATTATTTATCACTGTCACATCATTAATCTGAATAGTTCCTTTTTTTCAACATTATGTGCAAGGTAACATTCATTTCCAACATTTACATGTATCTCAGCTTCCTAATATGTTATCAAAAGCAATGGTCCACTATTGTTCAAAAACTGAAAATATTTTCTAAATGAAACCTCTTTATCTTTCTAGTCAATTTTAACATGATAAACAGAAATCCAATCCATACCCCTAATATCATCAAACTCTAATAGAGAAAAAACAACAAGGTTTTCAGGTAGATTTTTTCCACACACAAGGACAAGAAGGTTCATATTATTTCATTTTTTTTCTCAACATTTCTTCCCAATGTTTTTACCATATGTTTAGGATTCATATCTTGATATAAAATTCCCAATTTTGTAGAAAACATCTCAAAAATAAAAGAATGTGTAGAACCTGAATCAAACAACACATTGGAATTTTCTAACCAAATAGTATACCTAATACTACTTCATTTGATGTCCCAACATCTGCTGAAGTATTTGAAAAATATTTCACCACCCCTTTCTACTTGTAGTCTAGCTAATTTCTATAAGTTGAGTTCTTTGTTAGACACTCATTTGCATAATGACCAATTTCATTGCACTTAAAAATTATTACTGACTGTAAATTGGATTTTGTCTTGCAATTACCCTGATCATTTTCAATGCAATTACGAGCCTTATGTCCCATATAACCATATTGGCAGCACTTACTAGAATTCAAAAGATATTCCCCAATATATTTTTAAAACAATTATCATAAACTGTAAACGTATGTTCCTTACCATCATACTTTTTTGAATTCTTCTTCCCTTTTATCTACCACCTCGACCTCTTATTCTATTGTTTTTAAATGAACACCTGATCATCGTAAATCTCCATTACCATCTTCTCTGTATATCGAACAAGTTACCAATAACTTTTAAACTAATGAAAAGCTAATTCCCCTCGATACAATATCTTTAATCCTGAGTAAAAATGGTTGATTTTACTATCAAGATCTCATATGAAATTTGAATAATACCTTTACAATTGAGTGAATTTTTCGTCACAAGAAGCCACAGAGTCATCATCCTGACTCAATTCCCGGAATTGTTTTTCCATCCTAAGACGAACCACCTTAGGGAAATATTTATTAAGAAACATACCTTTTAATTCATCCCAATCAAGAGAATAAATGTCCTCATTATCCCTGATATTTTTCACCATCGACAACCACTAATCGACTTTACCATCAAAACGGTTAACAGAAATACTATCCTTTTCATTTTTTGAACACCCATGAAATCAAAAATATTTTCTAGTGATTTAATCCACCATTATGATAGAACATGGTTTAATTATCTTCTGAATTATATGGTATGTTGGCTCGTGAAATGCTCCAATGATGACATGTTCCTCTATGGTTGATCTGAATGATCTCGTGCATGGATACCACCACTATTTATAGCCCGATTCAATTGTGTCATCACTGCAAAAAAGTATTCAGTTCCAATTTTGACCATCTCAGGTTATTGATTTGGAAGGTTGTCTTCCTATTGATGTCGTCCCATTATGGTTGCCATGTTTCCTCTGTGAAAACCCATTCTATACACATAAATATCATAGTCAAAGAAATATGGTAAACTGAAAATTCTATATCATTTCAATCATAACATAAATTAATTTATGGACATTAATTTAACCATATTCTAATTCATAATGTTGTCTAAACTGACCTCTGATACCAACTATAAAGACCTCTGCTTAAAACATTACATAATCATGAATTAAATGAATAATTCACATTAAGGATCTTTTTAGGTTTAGTTTTTTAGGGAATGAGCCCATAACTATTATATTACATCTAAATAATAATAATGTAGAAACATTTCCTTTTTTGTATAAAATAAAAAATCTTGAAAAAAAGAGTCATGTCTAGTTCCATCATTTAGACAGCATGACTTTTCCTTGATCCAATCCTTGACCCTACTCATCTTTATGTCCTGTGAAAAACATTTAAAAACATGATATAAGCATAAAAATATCAGTAAGGGTTATAAAATAATGAAATAAAACATTAGTCTATCAAAATATATTCTTTTTATCATAACTAAAGAAATCATAATATTTTTTAATAACATATAGAAAACATAAATCATAAAGGTAACTTGTGGAATACATAACAAACTTACGTTTTAGCTTTCACAGGTATATAGGGCGTTGCATTAAGAATACCCATCACAGTATATTCCCATAATTTTTTTAGGAGAAATATTCACCTTTACCTCTGTCGCAATACCCAATGGATTTGAGATCTCTCTCAGGCTCACCCTCTTTGGTTTGACACAGAACCACTCGTATACGTAACAATTTCCAAGAACCATAACATATTGATAACTCATAAGTCAAATATAAAGGAAAGATACCATTTCTACATTTAAATCACAATATATCATTTCAATATATTGACAGAACAAATCCATTATCAAAACCATTTTCATTAACAAAATACAAAAAAGAGTATATGGTATTTATTTTCCTTTTGAAAACATTTCATCTTGTTATCGAATCCAAAGATCAAATAATACTCGCGGTGGCCGAAAGGGTCATTGTCACCACTTACGTTAAAAAGTAACATTATTTTGTTTTTCGTATAGTAAAAATCCTTGTAGAAAAAGATTCCCTTTTAATTAAATTAATATTAAAATGGAATTATACACCATATAATAGAAATTCATATATAAAACAAAATATGCCTCAATGAAAGGAGATTGAAACAAAGTCCCATACCTCATGTACAACATTACTTTTTCATTCTTTAATCTCTTGAATAATAAATATATATTAATTTCTACTTCCATAATAACCTTTTTCAAGATTATTATTCCTTTTATATCACTTATTACAATGTTATAAACATTATGTAATAATTTATATTAATAACGGTTGTTTTCTCGATATTTGGTACATGAGTCAAAAATTAACTTCTTATATTTACAATTTATCATGGTGGTAAAAATTCCATTATATCCAAAAATATATTCATGATTTAGATAAAGTATATATAATATATATCACATATATATATATATATATATATGTATTTACATTAGTACAAAAAAATTGAGGTATGAAATGAAATGCACCGTTCATTATCACATATATATATATATATATATATAAATATATATGTATTTACATTAGTACAAAAAAATTGAGGTATGAAATGAAATGCACCGTTCATGGAGACGGTAAGCCGTATGTAACATGAACGCTATTTTCATTTCTATTTCGGATTTAATGGAATGAAACCATAATAACACATAGGTATACTATAATTCTAGTAAAATATTTTATATATAATTTCATTAACTCCATCCATTATACGTTCCACGTATGTCATGAAAGAGTCTTATCACTTTGAGGGGGCGGTAGCACGCACTTCCTCAAATGATTTTATCACTTTTACACATTATGGAAACCATAAAGGTATGCAATAAGTGAAAAATACAGAAGTTTATAGGTAATATAAATATAATATATATATATATATATAACATATAAATATATTTCCATCATAATGGCCACTATAAGAGGTGGTAGGAGAATATTGAACAATCATCATTTTGTGAGACATTAGTTTGTCGTCCACAGAAACAGTATATTAATTACCCATTAGATAGAGCTGTGTGAAAGTGCAGTTAGAATATATCTCATGAAAAAAACATATTATATTGAGGGTACTGCTGTTGTTATAAAATAAAGGAATAAAAAGTGTTTAGGGTGTTGGAGAAGTAAAATAAATGAAAAGAACATAAAACAAGACGTTAGCTTTAAATCAGGTAACTCCCTTTGGATTTAATCAAAAGGATTTCTTGAAGTTCCTTATTCATAAAGTAAGGAATCTAGGTGGAAAATAGGGATAGTAATTTCTTATTTGGGTAGATTTTAAGAGATACAAAGAGCTTGAGATGTGTGAGTAATGGGTTACATGTGAGGGATTTTTATAAGGGGGGAGGGGCACTATAGGAATGTTTGAAAATATTATTTTATTATATAAAGTTTTTTGATTTCTAATGGTACAAATCATATTAGAGTCTAATATAAGATGACTATTTTAAGAAATAAAATTATCCAATATTAATAGATTATTTTTTGTATATTGTTTAATTTTTATATTCATACTTATTGAAATCATTCTTTAATGAGGTAAACACTACCTCATTATTGTGTCATAAATAATTTTATTTATTTGATGTATAAAAATTATAAATAAAATACCATGATGTAGAAAATATTATTATTTTTCCAATGATTATATATAGTCTACGTGATAACTTATATACCCCCTTGTCAAAATTAGTTTACAAAAAGATATATGTTTATGTCATTTTTGTCTTTACTTCAAATTAATTAATATAAAGTGTCATTATCACTCTTAAGTGGCTCCATGGGGCCCCAAAATAGACACAATGATTCCCATTGTCAGACATGACTCATTAAATAAGGATAAGAAAAGTGTTAATGTAATATTGTATTATTATAATTTTATTTTTACATTACGGAGCCCTATTTAGCTTTTACCGGGAAAATAAAAGTCAAAAGTTACTATTCACCAAAAATTATTTTCATGTTATTGAACAAAATTTTACTTATGGATATGAACCATGTTGGTCCGATTTTTTAAATTTAATTCACTGAAGCAGTAACATTTCATTTAAATTATAAATTCGGTGTTTTAGCTATTACTCTATGTTATAACTATTCATCGAAAATGGAAGGTTTTCAGAAAAATAGTAAAAAATTCAGCCTAAGCTATATTTGATATTCTGAATTCCAAATAGATTTACATTTTAACATATTAATAACATATAAGTTTTATTAATTAGTTTAAAATTTATTCCCATTGTTAAAACAAAAACTGTTTTTTCAAGAAATAATAACTATCAAAAGATTGACACTTGTTTATGTCTAATTTCAAAATAAAATTACATTCAAGGACAAAAATTAGATTAAAGGGTAAAAATATAATATAAATAAACATTAAAACCAATTAAAAAGGAAATATAATCATATAAATAAAATAGATTAATATGAAAATTTAAATTAAAATACAGTATTTTTCACTATTCATTAAAAAATGAATTTTATCAGAAAAATACCAAAAAATTTCCCAAAGTAAATTTTGATGTCCCGATTCTAAAGTAGAATTTTTATTTTCCAAATACAACATAAAAAAGTGACAAAAAATATATTTATATTTTTTTCACCATCAAAAGGTGGAAAATCAACCTTTTAAAGAATATTATAATATTTATGCTTAAAATTAGATTCTTTCTTATTTTAAACCTCTATAATTTATTGGATAAATGTAAAAAAAATTTAAAAACATGTACAAAAATATTGTAGTTATTTCTGTTCATTCCCTTCATTAAAATGGCTAGGCATTAACTACCATTTAAAATAATAATATTATATTATTATTTTTCAGTATAAGTCAACGTTGTGGGAATTGTAAGATTTCAATGAAACTCGTTGTTGCGTATCGGGTATGCCATAAAAAACGACATCCACTTTAAAATAAAATTAATATTTAATTCACAATTATTAATAAATATGAAAATGAAATATTTTTTATTCACTTGGGATGTTACGAAATCAACTAGCCAATCAGATGGTGTTTTATCGAACTTATTAAAAACCACCTTTTGAAAGGACATGACGGTAAATTTAAAGTGTACCTTGGAAGCATGGAATATAATAATTTATAATTTCTTTTATTCAAAATCATTTATAATCTATCAACTATATTTTCACATTGAAATTATCCATGTATTTATTTTATTCTCATTTTATTGATTATATGGAATCTATTTTATATATTTACCTTTCCATGATTAGTATAATCATTTATTCATTTCAACTTCTAATATACATAACCATACTCAAAATTTAAGCACACACTTATTTTATTTGGATTCCTTATAATATTTATAATAATTCATTGATTAATTTTTCAAGGACATTGTTAATTTTATTTTATTATGTATCATGTATTATTTTTAAATTCCGAATGTGATATGGGTATCATGTATGTAATGTGGATTAAATAAATTGCTAAAATAATCAGCCTTTTAGGATTGAATTCTTTATAATCAGACCAATATAATAATGTAAGTCCCCACATTTGGGCATCAATGGATAGACATACAACTACCATTACACTATTTAAAAACTAAATTACAACATATATTTTTTTCATTAATATCTTTATTCCGTCGAAAATATTTTTCCATTTAATTCATAGTAGACATTATAAAATAATTGGAAAGGAAAAAAATAAGGGTGAGATCAAATTCTCAGTAAGGGATTATTTTCATTGGTGTGATCATGAATAAATATCAATTATCAACATGGAACGAAAAATAACTAATTACCAATTCCGTTAAAATAAATTCAATATCATGATATGATAAGGAATAATTTACATAGAATGTTAGATAATTGAAAAACATTACATTTATATAAAAACTGAAAATGAAATTCAACTAGAAATTATATCATTATATTAATCCTATGGATATTATGAAATTTAATAATCATTATATATAGGCAATTTTCTAAATTCACTTTCCATTTAGTCATCAAATTGATCATTTAGTGCATCAATAGAAAATATCATAATTAAATTTTCGTGGATAATAAGATATGGAATAATAAATATGAGATGGTAAATAAGTGGTAACAAATTCCATTTAGTAAATAAATTCTAGAGACCTGGGCCTATAAACCTCGGAGCCAGTGTATAATAACATTACATTGTCCTGATTATAAAGAATAAAATCTATATGGACCAAATTGTTTAGAATACTTGGTAAACGAGTTAAATATAAGAGTCATGTATTAAAAATGAATTAAAATATTACTATATATTTTTCTATGAGGATAATAATATTAATCCCACTATTATATCCATGTATATCAATCATAGTTTTATTCTTAGAATCTAAGGGAAAGTGATTAAAAATAAGTGTGATCTCAAAATCTCAGTAAGGGTAAAGTAAAATGGATGTAATAATGAATCTAGAAGAATATTCAATATGAAAATGAAATAAATGAAGTCTCATTCCATGTAATAATTAAACATAAAAGGAGGTGTGTAGACAATATATCATGGTAATAAAATGTAAACACATGCCATTCAAATATCTATGTAAAGAAAAATCAATATAGAAAGGTATGAAATAGAAATAAAGGCCATTTAATCAATGAAATGAGATTTAAATTCATCTATAGATTTTTCAATATAAAATATCATGGATAAATAATAACTGAATAAAAATGAATGAACATATTAATTCTTTGATTCCATTTATCTTGGACATGAACCATTATACCATCAGTATGTATCCCCAATACAGAATAATTATATACGTAGAAACATTTTCATTTTTCTTATATATAGACTCAAAGTGTATTTTTCCATCTAATTTTGTCTTACATCTCTACTAATGCATCGAGGGGATTTCATTAACCAGGGTCAAACCCATTATATTTTCGTTAAATGGTTCACAAATAGGGTATTTCAGGTCTTAATAATTCATCATATTGAATAAAAAAATCCTAATTAAATGTCTCTATTTAATAAAGGATACATATTTATCAATATTTCCCCCAATAGTCAAATAACGTTAAAAGTAAACACTCTATAAAAAGTGGTATATGGTTTAGGAAATAATTAAATCCAAGAAAAATTATATGGATATTTAGGGAAAATTTACTATCAAATTATCATAGTAAATTGAATATTTCTAGGAGACTAAAAGGAATCAAGGAATTTAATGTCAATATTATCCTTTACAAAATCAATCATAAATAATATTGAGGAAGAATAAAGAAGATATCAGTTAATCATATCCTAAGTGGAGTAAAATAAAGGGTTCTTTTTTTGATAAATATAAATATTATAAATAGATATTTTAAAAATATTATTGCGGAAAATATCTTATTTTATTGAATTTTTTGTAAAATACATTTTTTTTAAAATAAATTTTGCAAAATGTTTTATTAAAAATTAATTTTTCAATCATGAACAGTATTATTTGATGAAATTATGAATTGTAAATTCGTATATTTTGATTGAGGTAAAAAGAAAATTTCATTTTTCAAAATAATTTATTTTATAGAAATGACTTATTTGGAAAGTGACAAGTGTATTCCTTTGAAAACATTAGTTAAAAAGTGAAAAAATTATTTAATAAATAATTTTTCCATAGTTAAAAACCTATATTAAAATATTTTTAGGAAATAGGGTTTCTATTATAAAATAAGTTCACCAACTGAAGAGAGAAATGATGTAGGGGTTTCTTAAAAAAATTCTAAAAGAATTTGACAACCAATGATTGGGAAAATGGAACTATTATTTGATTAAGGTTCTGAAATAACAAAGGGAAATAAAGTGAAACGTTTTATTTAATTATTATTAACTAATTTATTTTTATGGTAATTATACTCTAAAATCCTAATCGAAATTATATTTCAATGTAAACTTGTGAAAATATTATAATGTTGAGGTGAGAATAAATTAGTGATTAGATTATTTACATCAACTGTAAATACACATAAAGAAGTGTAAATAAATGAATATTAATTAAAATTAATTATACACATAATTACATAATATTAAATACATGAGGATTTTATATAAGAAAATTAAATGCAATTGGGTTCCAAAAATATTTTCCACTTGGTAAATTTTAACTCAAATACCCTTATATGAAATAAATTAGATTGAAACTCAAATTATCATGAAGAATGAATGTGTCATTATATTAAATGAGAAATTGGATATATTTTCACCATATATACGAAATAAGGTTCATAAAAATAAATTTATTGTTTCAATATAATGTAAAAGATCACAAAATGAAGTGAGATTGAAAATATTATCATTATAAATGATCTCGAGGAGAGTGATCTTGAAACATTCAAACGTTACCCATACCAAATTAAAAATATTTAATCATAATATCAATGAAGGAGTAAATTTAAAATAATCATTAAATATCATTATAACAATGATATTCATCTTATTACAAATTAATGGGAATTATATACACCATATAAAATAATCTAGGTTCATAACAACAAATAAGTCCCAACAGAATGTAAATTGAGATGAAATCACTTACATTGGGTTTACTTTTATTTTAATGAAATTTAACCACATTTATAAATTTTTTAAGAATTTTAATAACTAATTTTAGAACCATATTAATACTTATTATATCATATATGTTCTTTATATGATATATTATTACCCATTTGTTAACAATCATACATTATTTCCACTTTTTCAGGTGTTAAATTACTAGTATTTTAGTATGTTTTGACATGTTACTTGTTTTTCTTATTATATAAAACATGGTTCCATCATCTAAATTTTTTATAACATGCTATAGTTATCATTTATATTTAGATAATATTTATTTATAATTATCTATTAATTTTGGAGATAAGAAATGAAATGCACCGTTCATGGGGATGATAGTTCGTATGTAAAGACCCGCAAATTTCAAGGAAATTTTTTTCTTAATTTTCTTTGGAATTTTACAAGAGCGCAGCTTCAGACGGCACCTGATTCTGAGGCCCGGTGTGCCCGGAATCAATTTCCGAAGTTTGGCTCGGGTACGTTCAGTGAACGGACGAGCGGGTTTTTCTATCTTTTGAACCGGTGCCCGGAATAGAATTCTGAGGGCACCGATGAAATCGCAGCGCCGGTATTTGCTTAGAAACGCCTCTTCCGGAGTTGCGTTTGCTCAGACGTGGTTTTTAAATTTTGCGGCTTTAAGTCAGAAATAAAATAAAGTTTGTGCGACAACTTTATTTTATTTCACTTAAGCTGTTGGAAGCCACTTGAAGTCACTTAAAGACGGCTTGAACTGAGTTGAACTGGATAGGATACTATCCAGAAATATCCTACCCCCTTGGTAGGATATTTGTGCGGTGGGACCCGCACGAGCCCCGCCGTTTCTTTCGCTAAGTAACGCACCCGCGAAAACCCGTCAAAATAACTGAAAAGTCAACCGACGCGTTTTCTTTAATTCTTAACAGACCATTTAATTGGGCGGTTTATTTCGTGAATTAAATGGACTGTTTCTTCGTGAATTAAATGGGTCGTTTCTTTCGTTGAATTAATTCAACGAATTGATGGATCGTTTCTTAACCGGTTTCGTGTGTTGGCATGTTTATAAAATAAGACCAACCCAAAAATCCTTGGAAAGGATTTGAAAGAATCTTCGTTCCTCCACCCTCTCCGCAAAGAACGCGAAGAACGCGAAGAACGCGAAGAACGCCGGCGACCGGAATTCGACGACGCACACCAAGATCTGCGACGTCGACGAGATCTGCCCGCGACGTTCTTCGGCGACGCCTCTTCTTCCACGGCCGATCCTCGTTCGGCAACTAAGGTGAGAATCAGATCTTTTCTTCTCCCTTTTTAATTTCAATAACAACGGATTTAAATTATTAAATCCGTTTGTTCTTGATCCGGAGATTGGCGACGCGACGCCGGATTCCGCGACGACGCGACGATCTCCTTCCTCCGCGACGAGCGATTCCGCGACGACCCCTCGTCCGACGACGACGACAAGGTAAGGGTTGATTGGAATATTTTCCTTCCCGTGATTTTATTTCTTTTAAAGAAAAGAACTTGATCTTCGAACAATTTTAACATTTAAAATTGTTGTTGATTGTTTTATTGTTCCTCCCGTGGATTATGACTAACGCGGAGGGTGCGGGTCTAACGAACAAGACCCGGCAACCCTCCGCCGATCTATTTTGTTGTGCGGATTTGGCGGACGTCGACAAACCGTGCGGCAAGGGCAATTTGTTGGTTCCGCAGTGAAGATCGTCCCCCGGGAGGAGCATCGGCGCAGACGGGAAAGAAATCGGGCCACCGGAGCATCTCCGGCGGCCCGCGGAAGGAGGCGGCGGCGCGGGTCGCCGGCGCGGCGGCGCCGGCGACCGGAGGCGGCGGCGCCAGGCGCGCCGCCGTGGAAATCTTCCGCCGCGGCTGAAGCCGCGGCGGCGGCGGCAGCCGGTTCCGCGGCCGCGCGGAACCGGGACGGACGCGGCGGCCCGGCCGCGTCCGCGTGACAGGCGGCCCCCCGCGGGGCCGCGGTTTCTCTCAAGCCGCGGGTTCAACCCCGCGGCGGCGGCAGTTCGGCCGCTCGGCCGAGGCCGAGCCAGCCGGTCCGGTCGGCCGGGCCGCGCCCAGGCCGGACCGGACCCGGCCGAGCCTGTTCGGGCCGGGTCGGGCCGACCCGGTTCGGGCCGACCCGGTTCGGCCGACCCCAGGGGGGGTTCGGGCCGGGTCGCCCCGGGCCCAGTACCCCCGTTCCGGGCCCTCTACGGTCTTTCGCCCATAACTTGGGCCTGGGACCTCCGATTGACGAACCGTCAGCGGCTACGCGATCCTTGGATCGAGACGGTCGTTTCGGTATATTATACTCAAGGTTTCGGAAGACTTTGGGTTCGGCCGGGTTGGTTCGTACACGAAGCCAACCGGGCCCTCGGAGCGGAAACGCTCATAACTTGAGCTACGGACGTCCGATCGACGTACCGTCAGCTGTGGTAGTTTCCTCTAAGTGAGACGGATCTTTTGGCATACTCCGCCCGAGGATCGGATACAGGCGGAGTACGGTCGGGTTGGTTTTTCCCTAAAAACCAACCGGGCCCCTGGGACGAAAATGCCAATAACTCTCAGACCGGGCGTCCGATTGACGCGCCGTCTGTCGCGTTGAGATCCTGTTGTCGATACGGAACTTTTGGATACATCAACTTCGGACTACGTGTCAGTTGATGTATCAGCCTCTCGGCTCGTGGAGCGGACCCTCCTAAACGAGCTCGCTTTGTGCGGGAACCCTAGCGCTGGCTGTGACCTCGACGACAGAGCAGAGATCCTCCGTGGACTGCGACGACGGCAGAGCAGAGATCCTCCGTGGACTGCGACGACGGCAGAGCAGAGATCCTCCGTGGACTGCGACGACGGCAGAGCAGAGATCCTCCGTGGACTTCGGCGACGACTGTGCAGAGATCCTCAGTGGACTGCGTCGACTACTGCACTCAGCGATCCTACGCGGATCAGTGCCCGATCCTATGTGGGTCCTACTACCGGTTCTGTGTGAGCCACTGCCTACCGGTTCTGTGTGAGCCACTGCCTACAGGTTCTGTGTGAGCCCGATCCTGTGTGGGTCTTCTGCGGGGGTTAGTACCTATCGATCCTTCGTGGGTCCGACGACTTAGATGGATCAGTGATCATCTTTGACGTCATCTGAAAAAGTATACCTGGTTGAGCTGAATCTTATGTTACTCTCCTTTGTGGATTGTGTTGAACTATCCTATGTGGATTTACTATTTACTCTCCTTTGTGGATTGTGTTGAACAATCCTATGTGGATTTACTATTTACTCTCCTTTGTGGATTGTGTTGAACTATCCTTTGTGGATTTACTGTTTACTCTCCTTGTGGATTTGAGTCTTGCTTTCCTTTGTGGATTGAGTTGTTCTTGAGATCGTGAGCAGAGCTAGAAGTGGGGACTTAGGTATATGTATGGGCATATACCTAAGTCGGGTCAGATGTTACTTCGTGATTGCATCTTTCTTTTGTGCTATATCCTTTGTGGATTTCGGGAGACCTTCGGGGGTCTCGGGGTCCTTACTGAGTAGTTGTACTCACCCCTGCACGGGCTATGCCCGCACCTTGTTGTGTTGGTTGCAGACGACGGACAGCGCTGATCACGGTTGGGGCGTGGAGCAGGACGGTACCTGGAGGTGGACCACTGGTCGGGACGTGCTCGGAGCGGACGTGGGACCCGAGGAGCCTGGAGGCTATCTGTACCCACCCTTCAGGTGGGATTGCCAGTGGACGACACGAGGCCGCCGTCTTTTCTTCAGTTGCTGTTTTTCTTTTCAGTTGTACTTTACAGTTGGGCTTGTATTTCCGGCCCCCTTTACTTTATGCACTTTACTTTCCGCTTGCTGACTCTGTGTGGTTGTTACTTATAAAGGCAATGCCTTCCCTGTTTACTGGGATTTTACGCCTTGGTGCTAGTCGCCAGCCCCTGGCCTATGGAAGGCGGGCTTGGGGTAGTCACGGCACGGGCCCCGAGGACGGGTCGTGACAAATTGGTATCAGAGGCGGTCGGTTCTACCGCAGACTCTGATCGTCCTTTCTTTCTATGTGAAGCAATAGTGTTTAGTGTATTGAGTGTGGTTATCAGTTCAGGGAGCCCAGTGTTGGTGCGGCGGCCGACGTATCCGTACACCAGGACCCTGACTCCTGATTTCCGACTTAATGCATGAAAACATTGATTGCGTGTGTGTTTCAAGTTTTCTTTGTGATTACTTATGTCAGCTCACCGGGTATACTGATCTGCTTTATGGAAGTCTCAAGTTTTCCTTGTGATTACTTGTGCCAGCTCACCAGGTATACTGTTCTGACTGTGGTGCTCTTGTTCTCAGGATGGCCCCGCGACGACAGCCAGCTAGGGTTCCGAGTGTAGGGCGCGACGGCAGCCCACCGAGCGACGAGGCCTCGGTGCAGGGCCCTTTGCCAGCAGTGGCACCGGCGGTAGCCTTACCCGCCGAGCCACCGATGCTTCCAGTACCAGACGCTGACGATGCACGTCGCCTCAGGGCACTGCATGAGTTTCAGGGCCAGCGACCTCCCAGGTTTCGCGGTGAGGCGGACCCCCAGGCCGCCGAGGACTGGCTAGAGGCGGTGGTACGGATCTTCAGGCTAGTGAGGACACCAGCGGATCTCATGGTGATCCTCGCAGCGAGCCTCCTGCAGGCGGCGGCAGGACGATGGTGGAGCCTGATGCTCCAGGTTCACGATGAGGCATCCCTGCTCTGGACGGACTTCGAGAGCCTCTTCCGCTCTGAGTTCGTCCCGGCCACCCTCCGAGCGGTGCGCATCCAGGAGCTTCTCCAGCTGCGCCAGGGCAGCATGACGGTCGCTCAGTACGCGGCGAGGTTCACGGACCTATCTCGCTACTCGACCGACATGGTACGGGACCCCTTCTTCCGGGCCCGGACCTTCGAGCAGGGCTTGCGACAGGAGATTCGTGCGTCGCTGATCTCCCTCAGCATTCCGACCCAGGCGGGAGTGCTGGAGCGAGCCCTCCTGATCGAGAGCTTCCTGGCAGAGCCTTCTTCAGCGGCGAGACCTAGCGCAGGGCGGCAGGTAGCTGAGTCATCGGCAGCTGGTAGCCGACGGATGACTCACGGGTCCAGGCAGACCAGACCCCCTCGCAGACGGCCTCAGGACACCGGCTCAGCGGTGCGGGGCACACAGCGGAGTGCCAGCCTTTCGAGAGGCAGGCTGTGCTACTCTTGCGGCGGGCAGGGTCACATGGCTCGTGACTGCCCGACTCGCCGACCAGAGGAGCAGCAGACGGTGGAGGGGCCACCCAGGCAGAGGCAGAGGGTCGACCGTGGCGGTCCGCAGGGAGGAGGCGGACGAGGCAGAGGAGCTGGCCGAGCAGCGGGTGGTGGGCGACGCTTCCAGGCTCTACCCCCACCACCACCAGGAGAGCCACCTCGACCACAGGGAGCTGGCGGGCAGGGACAGGCCCAGCTCCAGGCAGTGGAGGCCTACGACCCCGACTTGCCAGAGATGATTCGAGGTACGATCTGTGTCTATTCCACCCTTGCTGCAGTACTTATAGACACAGGAGCGAGTCACTCTTTCATAGCCTCTGCCCTTGTTCGGAGCTCGGAGATTCCGACTGAGCCGTTGGCTCGATCCTTACGGCTAGAGACTCCTACGGGAGCGGACTCGACGATTACACACTGGTGCCGGCAGTGTGAGCTTACTCTAGGAGGCGAGAGCTTCGGCTGGGATCTCCTTGTAGCGGCGTCGAGGCCTTACGACGTCATCTTGGGCATGGATTGGCTATCCACGGTTCATGCCCAGATCGACTGTTTTAGGCGCAAGGTGCGATGTGTTCGTACCGACGGGAGCAGGTTTACCTTCACCGGCGAGAAGGGAACCTTTGCAGCACAGGATGGACTTCCGCGGAGGAGAGTGCAGCCCATCTCACATCAGTTGGCTAGCCTCATCCTAGGAGCAGTGGACGTGCGGAGTCCGGCTTTTCCTGCAGTGGTGGACCAGTACGTGGACGTCTTTCCCGACGACGTTCCAGGGCTACCTCCTCGTAGAGAGGTAGACTTTTACATCGACTTGTACCCCGGGACAGCCCCGATATCTACTCCAGCATATCGGATGGCCCCCGCCGAGCTTCGAGAGCTGCGGGCACAGTTGGAGGACTTGCAGAGCAAGGGGTTTATCCGACCCAGTGTTTCACCCTGGGCTTCCCCGATTTTGTTCGCCAAGAAGGCGGACGGGAGCTTGCGACTATGTGTCGACTATCGTCGCCTGAACCAGGTGACAGTGAAGAACAAGTATCCGCTGCCACGGATTGATGACCTCTTCGATCAGCTCAAGGGAGCGCGGTGGTTCTCGAAGATAGACCTCAGGTCAGGCTATCATCAGCTCAGAGTTCGAGACGAGGACGTGCAGAAGACGGCCTTCAGGTGTCGGTATGGCCATTATGAGTTCTTGGTTATGCCGTTCGGCGTAACCAATGCTCAAGCAGTGTTCATGAGCCTCATGAACAGGATCTTCCAGCCATACCTCGACCGATTTGTCGTTGTCTTCATTGACGACATTTTGGTATACTCGACGACTGAGGAGGAGCATGCCTACCATCTGCGAGTTGTGCTAGACACACTCCGAGAGCACCAGCTTTATGTCAAGCTCTCAAAATGCCAGTTCTGGTTACGTGAGGTCCATTTCTTGGGGCACGTCATTTCTGAGGCGGGAGTTGCAGTGGATCCCGCGAAGATCGAGGCAGTGCTAGCTTGGGAGCCACCCAGGAGCGTGACAGAGGTGCGGAGCTTCTTGGGCCTAGCGGGATACTATCGGAGATTCGTGCCAGACTTCTCCAGAGTTGCGGCACCACTCTCAGCTTTGACAAAGAAGGGGAAACCCTTCGTGTGGTCAGACAGATGTCAGCAGAGCTTCCAGGAGCTGAGACAGAGATTGACCAGCGCACCTATCTTGAGGTTGCCTGAGGAGGGAGTTGGGTACGTAGTCTACTGCGATGCATCAGGGACTGGACTCGGGTGCGTCCTGATGCAGGAGCGGGCCGTGATCGCCTACGGATCACGTCAGTTGAGGCCGCATGAGCAGAACTATGCCACTCATGACCTGGAGTTAGCAGTAGTGGTCTTCGCTCTGAAGACTTGGCGGCACTATCTGATGGGCGAGCGCTTCACTGTCTTTTCTGACCACCAGAGTCTCAGGTATATCTTCTCTCAGAAGGACCTGAACCTGAGACAGCGGAGATGGCTTGAGTTCCTCCAGGACTATGACTTTGAGATAGTCTATACTCCTGGAAAGGGGAACGTGGTGGCCGATGCCCTCAGCAGGAGGACGGGCATTCAGCTACTTGAGGAGGCGACGGAGCAGCTAGCCTCCTTGCAGATATCCTTCGTGGATAGAGACGGAGCAGCCTTTCTTCAGTCTCTCACAGTCTCTCCTCCACTTCTACAGTGGGTCAGAGAGGCTCAGCGTGAGGACGCTGACTGTGAGACCCGGCGTGCACTGATATCCTCAGGTCAGGCGCCTGATGGTTTCTCCCTTGGAGCAGAGCATGACATCCTTTTCAGAGGGCGTACCTTCGTACCAGTTGCTTTACGAGAGAAGGTGCTGAGAGAGTTTCACACTTCTCCCTTGGCGGTACATCCCGGAGTGGCGAAGATGTACCAGGATCTCAGACGACAGCACTGGTGGCCGGGCATGAAGAAAGCTATGGCAGAGTTCGTTTCACGATGCCTCACCTGCCAGCAGGTGAAGGCAGAGCACCAGGTACCAGCAGGCTTGGTACAGCCCTTGGAGGTCCCGGAGTGGAAGTGGGACGGCATATCTATGGACTTCGTGACTGGACTTCCACGTACTTCCAGAGGTCACGACTCCATTTGGGTGATTGTCGACCGACTCACCAAGTCGGCACACTTCTTACCCATCAGAGAGCAGGGCTCAGTAGAGAGCTTGGGACGTCTTTACGTCCAGGAGATCGTACGGCTTCACGGTGTGCCATCGTCTATCGTCTCCGATCGAGATGCTCGTTTCACTTCCCGGCTCTGGAAGGGGTTGCAGGAGGCGTTCGGGACGCGGCTCCATCTGAGCACAGCCTTCCACCCTCAGACGGATGGTCAGACGGAGAGGACCTTACAGACACTCGAGGACATGCTCCGTGCATGTGTTCTCGACTTTGGTCGCAGCTGGGAGGACCACCTACCCTTGGTGGAGTTCGCGTACAACAACAGCTACCACTCCACCATCGGGATGGCACCATACGAGGCGTTGTACGGCAGACCCTGCAGATCACCGTTGTGCTGGACAGACCCTGGGGAGTCAGCACTCGTGGGACCAGAGATGGTCCGAGCCACGACAGAGAAGGTCCAGATCATCCAGGAGAGGATGAGGACAGCTCAGAGCCGGCAGAAGTCATATGCTGACAGGAGGCGGAGGCCACTAGAGTTCGAGGATGGCGACCACGTCTTTTTGCGTGTCTCACCTCGACGTGGTTTACGGAGATTTGGCTGAGGCGGCAAGTTGTCTCCACGCTTCATCGGGCCTTTCCAGGTCCTCAGCAGGATAGGAGAGGTGGCTTATCGCCTGGCTCTACCACCTCAGTTGCACCGGGTGCACGACGTCTTCCACGTGTCTCAGCTGAGGATATACGTGCACGACCCGACGCACATCATCGACTTTGGGGAGCTGGACGTGGACGATGGGGCGACTTTTGCGGAGGTCCCAGTGGAGATCGAGGATCGACAGGAGCGGGTCCTACGTGGGCGGTCGATTCCTCTTGTGTGCGTCAGATGGCAGCACGGGAACCTCCAGGAGAGCACTTGGGAGCGGGAGGCTCAGATGCGTGCTCAGTACCCCCATTTGTTCCCCTAGTTTTTGATGTATCTTTACGGGGACGTAAAGCCCTGAGGTGGGAGTAATGTAAAGACCCGCAAATTTCAAGGAAATTTTTTTCTTAATTTTCTTTGGAATTTTACAAGAGCGCAGCTTCAGACGGCACCTGATTCCGAGGCCCGGTGTGCCCGGAATCAATTTCCGAAGTTTGGCTCGGGTACGTTCAGTGAACGGACGAGCGGGTTTTTCTATCTTTTGAACCGGTGCCCGGAATCGAATTCTGAGGGCACCGATGAAATCGCAGCGCCGGTATTTGCTTAGAAACGCCTCTTCCGGAGTTGCGTTTGCTCAGACGTGGTTTTTAAATTTTGCGGCTTTAAGTCAGAAATAAAATAAAGTTTGTGCGACAACTTTATTTTATTTCACTTAAGCTGTTGGAAGCCACTTGAAGTCACTTAAAGACGGCTTGAACTGAGTTGAACTGGATAGGATACTATCCAGAAATATCCTACCCCCTTGGTAGGATATTTGTGCGGTGGGACCCGCACGAGCCCCGCCGTTTCTTTCGCTAAGTAACGCACCCGCGAAAACCCGTCAAAATAACTGAAAAGTCAACCGACGCGTTTTCTTTAATTCTTAACAGACCATTTAATTGGGTGGTTTATTTCGTGAATTAAATGGACTGTTTCTTCGTGAATTAAATGGGTCATTTCTTTCGTTGAATTAATTCAACGAATTGATGGATCGTTTCTTAACCGGTTTCGTGTGTTGGCATGTTTATAAAATAAGACCAACCCAAAAATCCTTGGAAAGGATTTGAAAGAATCTTCGTTCCTCCACCCTCTCCGCGAAGAACGCGAAGAACGCGAAGAACGCGAAGAACGCGAAGAACACCGGCGACCGGAATTCGACGACGCACACCAAGATCTGCGACGTCGACGAGATCTGCCCGCGACGTTCTTCGGCGACGCCTCTTCTTCCACGGCCGATCCTCGTTCGGCAACTAAGGTGAGAATCGGATCTTTTCTTCTCCCTTTTTAATTTCAATAACAACGGATTTAAATTATTAAATCCGTTTGTTCTTGATCCGGAGATTGGCGACGCGACGCCGGATTCCGCGACGACGCGACGATCTCCTTCCTCCGCGACGAGCGATTCCGCGACGACCCCTCGTCCGACGACGACGACAAGGTAAGGGTTGATTGGAATATTTTCCTTCCCGTGATTTTATTTCTTTTAAAGAAAAAAACTTGATCTTCGAACAATTTTAACATTTAAAATTGTTGTTGATTGTTTTATTGTTCCTCCCGTGGATTATGACTAACGCGGAGGGTGCGGGTCTAACGAACAAGACCCGAAAACCCTCCGCCGATCTATTTTGTTGTGCGGATTTGGCGGACGTCGACAAACCGTGTGGCAAGGGCAATTTGTTGGTTCCGCAGTGAAGATCGTCCCCCGGGAGGAGCATCGGCGCAGACGGGAAAGAAATCGGGCCACCGGAGCATCTCCGGCGGCCCGCGGAAGGAGGCGGCGGCGCGGGTCGCCGGCGCGGCGGCGCCGGCGACCGGAGGCGGCGGCGCCAGGCGCGCCGCCGTGGAAATCTTTCGCCGCGGCTGAAGCCGCGGCGGCGGCGGCAGCCGGTGCCGCGGCCGCGCGGAACCGGGACGGACGCGGCGGCCCGGCCGCGTCCGCGTGACAGGCGGCCCCCCGCGGGGCCGCGGTTTCTCTCAAGCCGCGGGTTCAACCCCGCGGCGGCGGCAGTTCGGCCGCTCGGCCGAGGCCGAGCCAGCCGGTCCGGTCGGCCGGGCCGCGCCCAGGCCGGACCGGACCCGACCGAGCCGGTTCGGGCCGGGTCGGGCCGACCCGGTTCGGCCGACCCCAGGGGGGGTTCGGGCCGGGTCGCCCCGGGCCCAGTACCCCCGTTCCGGGCCCTCTACGGTCTTTCGCCCATAACTTGGGCCTGGGACCTCCGATTGACGAACCGTCAGCGGCTACGCGATCCTTGGATCGAGACGGTCGTTTCGGTATATTATACTCAAGGTTTCGGAAGACTTTGGGTTCGGCCGGGTTGGTTCGTACACGAAGCCAACCGGGCCCTCGGAGCGGAAACGCTCATAACTTGAGCTACGGACGTCCGATCGACGTACCGTCAGCTGTGGTAGTTTCCTCTAAGTGAGACGGAACTTTTGGCATACTCCGCCCGAGGATCGGATACAGGCGGAGTACGGTCGGGTTGGTTTTTCCCTAAAAACCAACCGGGCCCCTGGGACGAAAATGCCAATAACTCTCAGACCGGGCGTCCGATTGACGCGCCGTCTGTCGCGTTGAGATCCTGTTGTCGATACGGAACTTTTGGATACATCAACTTCGGACTACGTGTCAGTTGATGTATCAGCCTCTCGGCTCGTGGAGCGGACCCTCCTAAACGAGCTCGCTTTGTGCGGGAACCCTAGCGCTGGCTGTGACCTCGACGACAGAGCAGAGATCCTCCGTGGACTGCGACGACGGCAGAGCAGAGATCCTCCGTGGACTGCGACGACGGCAGAGCAGAGATCCTCCGTGGACTGCGACGACGGCAGAGCAGAGATCCTCCGTGGACTTCGGCGACGACTGTGCAGAGATCCTCAGTGGACTGCGTCGACTACTGCACTCAGCGATCCTACGCGGATCAGTGCCCGATCCTATGTGGGTCCTACTACCGGTTCTGTGTGAGCCACTGCCTACCGGTTCTGTGTGAGCCACTGCCTACAGGTTCTGTGTGAGCCCGATCCTGTGTGGGTCTTCTGCGGGGGTTAGTACCTATCGATCCTTCGTGGGTCCGACGACTTAGATGGATCAGTGATCATCTTTGACGTCATCTGAAAAAGTATACCTGGTTGAGCTGAATCTTATGTTACTCTCCTTTGTGGATTGTGTTGAACTATCCTATGTGGATTTACTATTTACTCTCCTTTGTGGATTGTGTTGAACTATCCTATGTGGATTTACTATTTACTCTCCTTTGTGGATTGTGTTGAACTATCCTTTGTGGATTTACTGTTTACTCTCCTTGTGGATTTGAGTCTTGCTTTCCTTTGTGGATTGAGTTGTTCTTGAGCTCGTGAGCAGAGCTAGAAGTGGGGACTTAGGTATATGTATGGGCATATACCTAAGTCGGGTCAGATGTTACTTCGTGATTTCATCTTTCTTTTGTGCTATATCCTTTGTGGATTTTGGGAGACCTTCGGAGGTCTCGGGGTCCTTACTGAGTAGTTGTACTCACCCCTGCACGGGCTATGCCCGCACCTTGTTGTGTTGGTTGCAGACGACGGACAGCGCTGATCACGGTTGGGGCGTGGAGCAGGACGGTACCTGGAGGTGGACCACTGGTCGGGACGTGCTCGGAGCGGACGTGGGACCCGAGGAGCCTGGAGGCTATCTGTACCCACCCTTCAGGTGGGATTGCCAGTGGACGACACGAGGCCGCCGTCTTTTCTTCAGTTGCTGTTTTTCTTTTCAGTTGTACTTTACAGTTGGGCTTGTATTTCCGGCCCCCTTTACTTTCTGCACTTTACTTTCCGCTTGGTGACTCTGTGTGGTTGTTACTTATAAAGGCAATGCCTTTCCTGTTTACTGGGATTTTACGCCATGGTGCTAGTCGCCAGCCCCTGGCCTATGGAAGGCGGGCTTGGGGTAGTCACGGCACGGGCCCCGAGGACAGGTCGTGACATCGTACCTACGCATGAATGATGTATTGATTTATTATTCATGTTCATGTAATTGAAAAAAAATTATATGTGTTTATATTATATTTAAATTATCTTATATATTTCATATATGTTACATATTTTTATTAAAACAATAATTTACACATTCAATGTACAGTGTAAACGAATCACGTCACATTGATGGGGCTATAGTATACAGTTCATCAAACAATGTTTTTTTTATTTACACAAAATGGATGATTGAAATTATGTGTAATAAAATATAAAATAAGTTTAATTAAATTATAAATATTATATATAACATATATAAATATATTTTATATCATATTCCTCAACCATTAGAGGTGTTAAAGGGGAAATAAAGAACCTTGTTTTGTGAGGTCGTACTTCACTATACACATAAACTGTATATTCATTACCCATTATATAGAACTATGTTTAAGTGTATGTAGAACATATAACATTAACAAATAGTAATATTTTTCTGAAATATTTTTTAATTATATAATAATCGAATATGAATAATTGAAATAGCAGAGAAAAAATTTAAACTAAAGCTCTTGTTGTAGGATGTTACCTCTTAATTAGGTAACTCCATTTTGGTTTGCACTAAATGGATTAAAATAATGGATTTATGAAAAAATAGATTATTATAGGGTTTGGGGATGGATTTTTAGTTTCTATATAGGATGATATTGGACTATCCAATGCGTCGTGATATGTGTGTGGAAGTGGGAGGGGTGAGTGCCTTCTAATAGTGGAGGAGGATTGACACTCTAGTAAATTTTGAAATAGGGATACACCAAGGGGTTTCACATTAAATGTTGATCATTTAATTTAAAACAATTATATAAAACAAAGTATATGGATAAAATTTGTCGATAAAATAGTTTTTGTAAAAGTCTCAATGTCATTTCCCCCCTTAGGTTTAAGGTTTAGTCTTTTGATAATCTTAATTTCACTTCAATCATTGTAATTAATTTTAATAACGTTTCCTAATATAAATTTTTATAAAAATAAATTGTTTAGATATTATAAATTATTCTTATTCCAAATATATAATCCATTTTTCCATATTATAATTATAAATGTTGAAGATATTATTTTAAAATTAGTCCCGCAGATTGCATGACAACTAGGATTCTTAAAGTAAATATGATCTATAACATGCTATGTTTTTATATCCAAATTCAAAGTGAAATATATTCCAATTACCAATATTTAATATCTTCATATAAAATTAATATAATTTTACATTAAAACAAATTAAATGTATAACTAAACTTATTTAAAAAATATTTTGAAACAGAAGTCATTATTTTTAAACTATTCAATAAAAATTGAAACATCATGGAAAATTTCTTGAAAATAACCCGACGGTAGGGAAAATATTCAAATTTAATTATAAATTTAATTTTGAAAAATAAATGTTATAACATTTCCAAAAAATATGTTTATGATAGGTTAAAAATTAAAAGCTGGTAAGATTCTCTAAATAAAAATATAGTTTTTTATCTGTAATACTGTGTTTGTTCTTATATCAATCCAAAAAAATCAATTAGATGAATATCAAAAATATTTTATTGAATATATAATTTATATTACGTTAGTATCACTATCAAATTGATATTAAAATAATTTATTTGTATAAAATAGAATTTTTATAATAAAATATTTTTTCTATAAAATAATTTCATTTATATTAAATGGGTTATTATATTTATTTCTCATTGATTAGTAACCGAAAAATTAATTTCATATAAATAAAAAACATATTTTAATAATATATTTAATAATAATAATAACCTATAATTTAACCACTTGGTTATATATTTTGATATTAAAGTATAATATTTTTAAAATATTTTATTTTTTGGGAAACGTGGTCTTGCATGTAGCATGCCATTGAAAAAACTTATTGTTGTATTTCACAAATGTTAACTCAGTATCCTGTGTGTTGAAATATGTAAAATATATTTAAATTATTTAAAATATTTATTGTATTATAAATTATCAGGATATTATATACCATTATGCACTTGGTGTTGCATGTCATACACATAATCAAGTACAATTCCCTTACATAATAATCTTAGTGCGTTACATTTTCCCATCATAAATTAATATTTTGTTTACAATTTAAAATCGAAAATGGTAATAAATTATTTTATATTTTATATTTTTAAATTCAATATCATTGAATGTGTGTGTAAGAAATACTATATAAAAGAGATAATGTTAATTACATATAACTATGAATCTATGTAGGAGACAATTAGTGACTATTATATATACATATATCAAGGAAAAGAGTAAATATTTATATGGTCTAACTGAGGTTTTCAATCACAAAAAATAAATGAATAATAAATTGTTAATGGACTCAAATAAATAAATATATGATTATTTAAAAGTCCATCAGTTCAACAAAAAGTTGGGTATTATGAATAATTTTTTTTATTTCTCATCATTTTCCGAATGATGTGTAATTCATTCAATACCTAATAATATAATGAAATATACTAAGATGTTCCATTATAATTTCATATGAGCAATTACATTTTTTTTATCTTTCTTCAATCAATTTATAATTAATCCATTACATCATGAATAAGATATCCAAAAAAAAATTTCAGTTCCCTAAAGAGATAAAATAAAAATTTAACCAATCATAAGGACCATAATGGAGTGAAAAGTCTTTTATCTATATCAAAATATTATACAAATACAATATGATTAATAATTTTATCTATAAAACTAAAAAATATACACTACTAGATTATAAATAATATATATTCATCAAATTATTTAACCTAAAAAATAAAATAATAATTAGGACATCGTGTAGGATGGTGGTAGTTTTGAAAACCTTATCATTCATCGGTCATGGGTTCACAAGATTCATCCTTTATAGACTTGATTGGTTTTCACCAAACATAAATTTTTTCCACTTATAAAACAATATTCATATTATTTACCAAATAAATATGTTGAACATATTTGAAATAAATTCAATCACTAAATATAATTTTTACTTTTTTTTCAATACTACGTCCATAGATAAATACTTCATCCACATATATCTACATAGGTCCTTCCATGGTCTATGTTTTATATATAATATCATTTATAGGATTTCAAAATCATGAAACCTAATAGTAATTATAAAACACCTTAGGTTTATCCTATGTTACTCATTGACATTTTCATTTCAAACAACTCATAACTTTTTTTAAAGAAAATGTGATATATCCAATCCATGTACCTCACGAGTGTCAAACCAGGTGTGATGTAAGGCCAATTTACATGTACCAGGTTACACCGATTTAGGCCCGACACTTATTGTCAGATTTATTACCCCTAGGTAAATCTTTTCTAAAACCACATCCACATGTATAATCCATATATGGATGTCTTTATAGGAATACCTACACAATATCTTCCATAACTAAATTCTAAAATATTATCCTATACTTATCTTAAAATTTTACATTAGTGCAATTTTATCTAGTCTGTGTTTTTTGAAACTCATGTTCCCAAGGTTTGTACTAAACTTTTTCTTATACCAATTGTAGTAACCCGACCTTCAAAATTCTAGAGATAGTGCCTAATACCATTTCATTGGAATGAAAATAATGAACTATGTTCTAAAAGATCAAATATTTTTATAGGGTCCCAGACTTAAACCTTACATAATCTTGAGTTATTACCAGATTACACATTGAGGATCTTTTCAGGTTTAGAGTTTTAGAGAATTAGATCATAAAACTTGCATTACATTCCACATATCAACAAAGTGGTTACATAAAGATAGTATTCTTCATTCCCATCAATGGAAACATATTTAAAATAAAACATGGATTATTTCTTGAAACTTCCTTGACACTATCATCATATCATGTACCTTTCCCTTGACCTGTGAAAAACATTTCAAAAAAACTTGGGATGAGCATAAAAAGATCTGTAAGGGATATAAAAATATGGAAAGGAAACATGGGTACATATATACATAAGAATGAGATCATACATTACCCATAAAACATAAGCACTTTAACATACCTCATCAAATCATGAATAAATCACAGAAATCATAAGACATAAAGGTAACTTGAGGCATTCATAACATTCTTACGTAGGGAGTAACCCTCTTGGTTACATTTGGAATATCCATCACAGTATATTCCCAAAATCTCTTCGGAGAAACCTTAACATTTCACTTCTTCGCGTTACCCAATGCATTGGAGAGCTATATCGGGCTCACCCGCCCTTATTTTATCACGGAACCACCCGTTTTCATAATAATGACCAAGAACCTCAACATAATCATATTACATAAAACATGCATAAAGGAAACAAAACATTCCCACCTTTCAATCACCAGATATCAATACAACACATTGATATAAAAACATTATAAAAACCATTTTCGATACCAAAATAAAAGAAAAGTAAAACATGGTATTTATTTTTCTTTTAAAAAAAAGGTATGGATTGAAGAGGAAGCCGAAACTCAAATAATGGTCAAGGCGGCGGAGAAGTCGTTGTTGCCGCATACGTATGACAAAAACATTCCCTTTTGTCGTTTTGTAAAACGATTCGTATAAAAAAGATTCCTTTTGAATAAACGTAAAAGTCAAAGGGGTTTATACACCGTATAAAAGAAGGTTGTGTATAAAACAAAATATGCCTCAATGAAAGGAGATTGAGACGAAGTCCCATACCTCGGGTCCGACTTGACTCGGTCGTTATTTAATGTCCTGAATAATAAACATGAGTTAATTTCTACTTGCTTAAGAACCTTTTTCAAGTTCATTATTCCTTTTATATCACTTATTACCATTTCATGAACACTATGTAATTATTTAAGTTAATAATGGTTGTTTTAACGATCATTGATACTCGAGTAAAAAATAAGCCCTTTTAATTACATGTTGTTCATGTATCCATTATATCCAGAATGGTATTCATGATGTAGATATCATATATGTCATATATATCCAGTACATTCATGCATTTATAATATTACATAATCATTTAGAGGTAAGAAATGAAATGCACCGTTCATGGAGACGGTAAGCCGTATGTACGCATGAACGCTACTTTCATTTCTATTTCGTATTTATAGAATGGAATCATAATGATATAAAGTTATTTTATAATTCCAGTATAAGATAATATATAATATCATAGTTCCATCCTTTATACGTCCCACATATGGTATTTAACGAATCAAATCACTTTGAGGGGGCGGTAGTCCGCACTTCCTTAAATGAAGATATCGCGTTTACCCAAAATGGAAACCATAAAGGTATGACCAAAATGAAAAATATAGAAGCTTAAGGAAAGAATAAACATATTATATATCATATATAAAAATAGTGACATCATAATGGCCACCTTTGAAGGTGTTAAATGAGTATTGAACAATCATCGTTTCGGGAGGCAGAATTTCGCCATCCACAGAAACCGTATGTTCTTTAACCATTTGATGTAGTTGTGTGAGAGTGTAGCTCGAAAAAATCTTATAACAACATCCTAGTATATTTAATATACATGTGTTGTTACAAAAAAGTAAATAAAAAGAGTTTAGGGTGTTGGAGAAGAAAAATAAAACAAGTGAACATGAGAGAATGAATTACCTTTAAAAGTGTAACTCCTTTTGATTTGAGCCTAAAGGCTTCCTTTGAAAGGATTCGGCCCAAAGGGAATCCTCTAGGATGAGGAGAGGGATGTATAGAGAGTAAATGGGCATGGGATGGCCGAGCCAAAGGCTTGAGGAGTGTGTTAAATGAGGTAGAGGTGGGGGTCTTTTATAAGAGGAGAGGAGGGGCACTTTTGGAAATCATGAAACAATTATTTTATTTTCAAAAGTGTTTCGAATTTATAAGGTCCCACATTGATATATTTCAATGATAATATGATAAGGCTTCGAAATATTTCCTTCCAATAGTTTTTGGACAAGTTTATGTCTTAGATTTTATATTATCTTTTCATTTTATTTAAACTGTTCATTAATGAGGTCATCGTTGCATCATCATGATGTCATAATTAAATTAATTTATTTAATGTCTAAAAATTATAACAAAAATATCCTGATGTAGAAAATCTTTTTATCTTTCTAAAGAGTATTTATAGACAAGAATATTATTAGTATAACCCCTTCTAAAAATTGTTTTAGTAAAACAATATATGTTAGTCTCATTTTCACCTTTATTTAAAAAAAGGCATTAAAGACATTATCTCACCCAAGAGGCTCCATAGGGTCCCCTAAATCTACCCATGGGTTTTCTTGGTCATACATGACGCATCCAATAGGAGTAGGACAAGTGTCATGGTGTTTTCATATTTTTATAATATCATTTTTAGCTTAAATTACACTAATTACCTCTAATCGCGATTAATGAAAAAAGTTACTATTCACCAAAAAATTATTTTCATCCCATTGAACCACATTTTACATACTAATAACAACCATGTATGTCGGATTTTCAAAATTCAATACACATTAGTGGTAAACTTTCATTTAACTGAAAAATCAGTTTGCTTGATTACCACTTAGTGGTTTCACTATTCATCAAAAATTGAAGTTTTTCTGAAAATTACCAAAAATTCACCCTAAGCTATATTTGATATTCTGAATTCAAAAATGAAGTCTATTTTACAAAATTCAAAACATATAAGTCACATTAATTAATTTAATAATTAATTCCCGCTGTCAGAGCAAATAGCATGTTTTTATGAAACAATAAGTATCAAAAGATTGACACCAGTTTAAGTCCAATTTCAAAGTGAAATTGATTCCAATGACCACCATTGGATTAAGTGGTAAAAATATATTCTAATTACACTTTAATAAAAATTAAAAATATAATCTAATTATATAATTAAATTAAATGAAAAAGCAGTTTTGATGTAAAATGCAGTATTTTTCACTATTCATTAAAAAATGAACATTGTCAGAAAAATACCAAAAATTCACACAAAGTAAATTTTGATGTCCCAATCATAATGAATAAGTTTATTTTGACAAGAATAGTTTATATAATTGTCAAAATATAGATTCAAAAATGGTTTTCCATCAAAAGGCAGTAAAACAATCTTTTAAAAATATTAGTGTATTATATGCTTAAGATTGGATTTATTTTCATTTTAAGCCTCTCAAACACTATCTAGTTCATTAATAGACATAGATAAAAATATCTATTATTCATTACTTACTTGGGATGTTACATCCTTCCCCCCTTTAGAAAATTGTGTCCCCGCAATTTATTTACATATCAAATAAATGGGGGTACTTATCCCTCATTGCATTTACAGATTCCCATGTTGCCTCTTCCATCATGTGGTTTTTCCACAAAACCATTACCTGGTGAATCACCTTATTTCGTAACACTTGCTCCCTGTGGTCAAGAATCTGGACCGGTTGTTCCTCATAAGATAGGTTCTCTTCCAGCTGAACTACCTCTGGACTTAAAACATGAGATGGATCTGGCATGTACTTTCTCAACATCGAAACATGAAAAACATTGTGTAACTGAGATAAACTCGGAGGTAAAGCCACTCGATAAGAAACTGATCCAACTCTCTCCAGAATTTCATATGGTCCAATGAACCTTGGACTCAGCTTTCCTTTCTTACCAAATCGCATCACACTTTTCCATGGTGATACTTTGAGAAAAACATGATCACCTACCTCAAAAGAGAGATCCTTATTCCTGTTGTCCGCATAACTCTTCTGCCTACTCTGAGCTGTTCTCATGTGTTTCTATATCAGCTGAACTTTTTTTGCCAACTCTTCTACCAATTATGGTCCCATAAACTTCCTTTCACCCACTTCATCCCAGAAAGCTGGAGTTCGACACCACTTCTCATATAACGCCTCAAATAGTGCCATCTGTATACTAGAATGAAAACTGTTATTATATAAAATTCAACCAAAGAAAGATGTTGGTCCCAACTTCCCTGATAATCCATAGAGCACAAACGTAGCATATCCTCCAAGGTCTGAATTGTTCATTCTGACTTCCCATCTGATTGAGGATGAAAAGCTGTACAAAAATTTAATTCAGTACCCAATGACTTCTGAAGGCCTTTCCAAAAGTTAGAAGTGAACCTGGGATCACGATCAGATACAATGGAGAGAGGAACTCCATGTAACCTGACTACCTCTTTAAGATACAAACGGTAAAGTTGATCAAGAGAGAAAGTATCTCGTATAGCAAGGAAATGGGTAGACTTGGTCAAGCGATCAACATTAACCCAGATTGCATTATTACCTCGAGATGTCTTCGGTAATCCCACAACAGAGTCCATGGATATATTCTCCCATTTCCACTCGGGAAATGGTAAAGGCTGAAGTATCCCTTTCAGTAACTGCCGCTCTGCTTTAACCTGTTGACATGTCAAACACTTCACAGTAAAATCAGCAATATCTCTTTTCATTCCATCCCACTAGTAATACTCCCGCAGATCTCTATACATCTTAGTACTGCCTGGATGAACTGAAAACGGAGAACTATGAGCTTCACATAACAACTCTCTCTTCAACTGTGAATCACAAGGCACACACAATCTCTTCCCAAATCTCAAAACACAATCATTATCAAGGTTGAATTCAGGCAACTTACCTTTCTGAACCAGCTCTACCTTTTTCTGCAACTCACTGCCATGCTTCTGTGCTTGCTTGATTCTATCTAATAGAGATGATCTCACTGATACCTAAAAAAAACAGAAGAACATCCTGCACCAACAACTTCTATGCCAAAGTTCATCAAATCCTTAACCAAAGGATCACATTCCAAATGCAACATTGCTAATGAAGCATTACTTTTTCTACTCAAAGCATCAGCCACTTCATTTGCTTTTCCTGGATGGTAATGAATTATACAATCATAATCCTTGATTAATTCTAGCCATCTCCTTTGTCTCATGTTCAATTCTTTCTGAGTGAATATATACTTTAAACTTTTGCGATCGGTATATATTTCACACTTTACTCCATACAAATGATGCCTCCAAATTTTCAATTAAAAAAAACAGCAGCTAATTCCAAATCATGTGTTGGGTAATTTACCTCATGTGTTTTCAACTGTCGTGAAGCATAAGCAATTACCTGATCATTCTGCATTAGGATGCAACCAAGTCCTTTCAATGAAGCATCACTGTAGATAACAAACTCACCATTCCTGGAAGGTAGTGCCAAAACTGGAGCATTCACCAATCTTCTTTTCAATTCCTGAAAACAATCATCACATTCTTTTGTCCAGATAAACATAACACCCTTCCGAGTTAGCTTAGTCATTGGACTAGATAACCATGAAAAATTTCTGACAAACCTTCGGTAAAAGCCTTCCAAACCTTGGAAGCTACAAATCTCAGTTACATTTGTGGGTCTTGGTCATTCTTCCACAACTTTTGTTTTTTCAAGATCAACAGTTATTCCATATTTAGAAACAATATGACCAAGGAAAGAAATTTGTTGCAACCAAAACTCACACTTGCTGAATTTTCCATACAGTTTCTTTTCTTTTAAGGTTTGCAAGATAACCCTTAAATGTCTTTCATGATTATCTTTACTTTTATAAAGCACCAAAATATCATCAATGAAAACCACCACAAACTTATCCAAGAACTCATGGAATGTTCTATTCATTAAGTCCATGAATACAGCAGGTGCATTGGTTAGCCCAAAAGGCATTACTAAAAATTCATAATGGCCATATCTCGTACGGAATGCGGTCATCAGAATATCTGCCTCCATTACCTTCACCTGATGGTACCCCAATCTCAGGTTAATCTTTGAAAAATACTAAGCTCGTGGAGCTGATCAAACAAATCATCGATATGAGGCAAAGGATATTTGTTCTTAACAGTGATATTATTCAAGGCCCTATAATCAATGCAAAGTCTCATAAAACCATCTTTCTTTTTAACAAATAAAACAGGAGCACCCCATGGTGATGTTCTAGGTCGAATGAAACCTTTCTCTAATAAATCTTGCAATTGCTCCTTCAACTCTAAAAGTTCAATTTGAGATATTCGTAAGGGTGTTTTGAAATTGGCTTAGCATCAGGAACTAAGTCAATAGTAAACTCAACTTCCCGATCTGGTATTATTCCAGGAAACTCATCAGGAAAAACATCAGGATACTCATTTACCATTGGAACATAATTAATCTTAACAGTTCATTTATTTTCAATGACGTTTGCAAGGTAACATTCATTTTCATCTTTTACTTGTTTCTTGGCCTCTTGATAAGTTATCAACAGTAAGGGTTCATTCTTGTTCACAAACTGAAATTATTTCTGAAAAGAAACTTCTTTAGCTCTATAGTCAATATTAGCATGGTAAATAGAGAGCCAATCTATACCCAGGATAACATCAAACTCTACTAGAGGTAGAACAATAAGGTTTTCAAGTAGGTTCTTTCCACAGATAAGGATATGAAGATTCTTATAAATTCTTTTTGCCTCAACTTTTCCCCCAGGTGTTTTTACCAAATGTTCAGGAGTCATTTCTTGAGATGGTATTCCCATTTTACTAGAAAAGGTTTCAGAGATGAAAGAATGTGTAGACCCCGAATCAAACAACACACTGGCATAATCTGAAAAAACAAAGTACCTAATACAACTTCATTTGATAGCCCGACATCTGCTGAAGTAGTTGCAAAGGATTTCACCACCCCTTTCTGCTTGTAGTCTAACTGCTTCTCATCACTCAAGCTCTTTGTCGGACACTCATTTACATAGTGACCCATCTCATTTCACTTAAAACATTTCACTAACTGTATATCAAATTTGGTCTTACCTCCACCTTGATCCTTTTCAGTGCAATCATGAGCCTTATGTCCCATCTTATCACATCGGTATAACTTTCTATAATTTAGAAGACATTCCCCAGCATGCCTTTTTCCACATTTATCACAAACTGGAAACTTAGTTTTCTTACCATCAGACTTTTTTGAAGAATTCTTACCTTTCTCCTGCCACCTCAGTCTCTTCTTCTGCTGGTTTTTATAGAACACTTGGTCATCGGCAAACTCTATTTCCACCTTCTCAGCACATCGAACAAGCTTTTGATAACTTTTAAACTCATGATAAGCTAATGACCTTCGATATTTTGGCTTTAATCCTGAGTAAAAATGATTGATTTTACTATCAAGGTCTCAGATAAAATTTGGAGCATACCTTGCCAATCGAGTGAACCTCTCTTCATAGGTGGCCATTGAGTCTTCCTCTTGCCTCAATTCCAAGAATTTCTTTACCATCATAAGTCGAGCAACCTTAGGAAAATACTTTTCAAGAAACATACCTTTAAATTCATCCCAGTCGAGAGCATCAATCTCATCAGCGTCCCTGACATTTTTAACCATACACCACCACTGATCTGCCTCACCCTCCAAACGGTAAATAACAAGACTAACCTTTTTATTGTCTGAACACCCCATGACATCGAAAATCTTCCCCAGTGCTTTAATCCACCCATCAGCTAACACAGGGTCAGATGTTCCTCTGAATGATGGGGGATGTTGCCTCATGAAATGTTCCACCACTGACATGTTCCTCTATGGTTGATCTAGCTGATCTTGTGCATGAATACCACCTCCATTTATCGCTTGAGTCAAGTGTGCCATCACTGCAACAAACTGTTCAGTTCCAATTCCGACTATCTCGGGATGCTGATTTGGAAGGTTATTTCCTTCTGTATGCCTTCCCAAAAAAGCTGTTATGTTTCCTCTATGAAAAACCATTCTGAACAAACATGTCTTAGATGAAGCAACATGGTAATCTTCAAATGCTATATCATTTCAAAAAAAATATTGGATAATCATTTAATAGAGTTCTAACTCATAAAGTTATCTAAACCTCCCTTTGATACCAACTATAAGGCCCCAGCCTTAAACCTTACTTAATCATGAGTTATTACACGATTACACATTGAGGATCTTTTCAGGTTTAGAGTTTTAGAGAATTAGATCATAAAACTTGCATTACATTCCACATATCCACAAAGTGGTTAAATAAAGATAGTATTCTTCATTCCCATCAATGGAAACATATTTAAAATAAAACATGGATTATTTTTTGAAACTTCCTTGACACTATCATCATATCATGTACCTTTCCCTTGACCTGTGAAAAACATTTCAAAATAACTTGGGATGAGCATAAAAAGCTCAGTAAGGGATATAAAAATATGGAAAGGAAACATGGGTACATATATACATAAAAATGAGATCATACTTTACCCATAAAACATAAGCACTTTAACATACCTCATCAAATCATGAATAAATCACAGAAATCATAAGACATAAAGGTAACTTGAGGCATTCATAACATTCTTACATAGGGAGTAACCCGCTTGGTTATGTTTGGAATACCCATCACAGTATATTCCCTAAATCTCTTCATAGAAACCTTAACGTTTCACTCCTTCGCGTTACCCAATGCATTGGAGAGCTATATCGGGCTCACCCGCCCTTAGTTTATCACGGAACCACCAGTTTTCATAATAATGCCCAAGAACCTCAACATAATCATATCACATAAAACATGCATAAAGGAAACATAACATTCCCACCATTCAATCACCAGATATCAATACAACACATTGATTTAAAAACATTATGAAAACCATTTTCGATACCAAAATAAAAGAAAAGTAAAACATGGTATTTATTTTTCTTTTTAAAAAAAGGTATGGCTTGTAGAGGAAGCCGAAACTCAAATAATAGTCAAGGCGGCGGAGAAGTCGTTGTCGCCGCATACGTATGACAAAAACATTCCCTTTTGTCGTTTTGTAAAACGATTCGTATAAAAAAGATTCCTTTTGAATAAACGTAAAAGTCAAAGGGGTTTATACACCATATAAAAGAAGGTTGTGTATAAAACAAAATATGCCTCAATGAAAGGAGATTGAGACGAAGTCCCATACCTCAGGTCCGACTTGACTCGATCGTTTTTTAATGTCCTGAATAATAAACTTGAGTTAATTTCTACTTGCTTAAGACCCTTTTTCATGTTCATTATTCCTTTTATATCACTTATTACCATTTCATGAAAACTATGTAATTATTTAAGTTAATAACGGTTGTTTTAACGATCATTGGTACTTGAGTCAAAAATAAGCCCTTTATAATTACATGTTGTTCATTTATCCATTATATCTAGAATGGTATTCATGATGTAGATATCATATATGTCATATATATCCACTAAATTCATGCATTTATAATATTACATAATCATTTAGAGGTAAGAAATGAAATGCACCGTTCATGGAGACGGTAAGCCGTACGTACGCATGAACGCTACTTTAATTTCTATTTCATATTTATAGAATGAAATCAAAATTATATAAATATATATTATAATTCCAGTATAATATCATATATAATATCATAGTTCCATCTTTTATACGTCCCACATATGGTATTTAACGAATCAAATCACTTTGAGGGGGCGGTAGTCCGCACTTCCTTAAATGAAGATATCGCGTTTACCCATAATGGAAACCATAAAGGTATGCCCAAAATGAAAAATACATAAGCTTAAGGAAAAAATAAACAAATTATATATCATATATAAAAATAGTGACATCATAATGGCCACCATTTAAGGTGTTAAATGAGTATTGAGCAATCATCGTTTCGGGAGGCAGAATTTCGCCATCCACGGAAACCGTATGTTCTTTAACCATTTGATGTAGTTGTGTGAGAGTGTAGCTCAAAACAATCTTATAAAAACATCCTAGTATATTTAAGATATTGTTGTTGTTACAAAAAAAGTAAATAAAAAGAGTTTAGGGGGTTGGAGAAGCAAAATAAAACAAATGAACATGAGAGAATGAATTACCTTTAAAAGTGTCACTCCTTTTGATTTGAGCCTAATGGCTTCTTTGAAAAGATTATGCCCAAAGGGAATCCTCTAGGACGAGGAGAGGGATGTGGAGAGAGTAAATAGGTAGGGGATGGCCAAGCCAAAGGCTTCAGGAGTGTGTGAAATGAGGTAGAGGTGGGGGCCTTTTATAAGAGGAGAGGAGGGGCACTTTTGGAAATCATGAAACTATTATTTTATTTTCAAAAGTGTTTCGAATTTATAAGGTCCCACATTGATATATTTCGAAGATAGGATGATAAGGCTTCGAAATATTCCCATCAAATAGTTTTTGGACAAGTTTAGGTCTTAGATTTTATATTATCTTTTCATTTTATTTAAACTGTTCATTAATGAGGCCATTGTTGCATCATCATGATGTCATAATTAAATTAATTTATTTAATGTCTAATAATTATAACAAAAATATCCTGATTTAGAAAATCTTTTTATCCTTCCAAAGAGTATTTATAGACAAAAATATGATTAGTATAACCCCTTCTAAAAATTGTTTTAGTAAAACAATATATGTTAGTCTCATTTTCACCTTTATTTAAAAAAAGGCATTAAAGTCATTATCTCACCCAAGAGGCTCCATAGGGTCCCCTAAATCGACCCATGGGTTGTCGTGGTCGGACATGACTCATCCAATAGGGTTAGGACAAGTGTCATGGTGTTTTCATATTTTTATAATATCATTTTTAGCTTAAGTTACACTAATTACCTCTAATCGCGATTAATGAAAAAAGTTACTATTCACCAAAAAATTATTTTCATCCCATTGAACCACATTTTACATACTAATGACAACCATGTATGTCGGATTTTCAAAATTCAAAACACATTAGTGGTAAACTTTCATTTAACTGAAAAATCGGTTTCTTTGATTACCACTTAGTGGTTTCACTATTCATCAAAAATTGATGTTTTTCTGAAAATTACCAAAAATTAACCCTAAGCTATATTTGATATTATGAATTCAAAAATGAAGTCTATTTTACAAAATTCAAAACATATAAGTCACATTAATTAATTTAATAATTAAATCCCGTTGTCAGAGCAAATAGCGTGTTTTTATGAAACAATAAGTATTAAAAGATTGACACCAGTTTAAGTCCAATTTCAAAGTGAAATTGATTCCAATGACCACCATTGGATTAAGGGGTAAAAATATATTCGAATTAAACTTTAAGACCAATTAAAAATATAATCTAACCATATAATTAAATTAAATGAAAAAGCAGTTTTGATGTAAAATGCAGTATTTTTCACTATTCATTAAAAAATGAACATTGTCAGAAAAATACCAAAAATTCACACAAAGTAAATTTTGATGTCCCAATCATAAAGAATAAGTTTATTTTAACAAACATAGTTTATAAAATTGTCAAAATATAGATTCAAAAATGGTTTTCCATCAAAATGCAGTAAAACAATCTTTTAAAAATATTAGTGTATTCCATGATTAAGATTGGATTTATTTTCATTTTAAGCCTCTAAAACACTATCTAGTTCATTAATAGACATAGATAAAAATATCTATTATTCATTACTTACTTGGGATGTTACAATTTTAGTAGTATTGGTAAACCAGATACATACATGAGTCTATTATTAAAAATTAATTCAACAATTATAACCTAGTATTTTGATTTTTTGATAATAACTTTAATCCATCTATTTTATCCATACATATATCTTATATTATGCTTAATGGATTTCTGGGGAAAAGGAATAAATAAGTGCTATATTAAATGATCAACCATGGTAAAGTAATGTGGAAGTAAAAATGAATCAATGCGAATAGTCAATATGGAGAAGTAACAAACTGATGACACATGCAATTTAATAAATAAACTAAAATTAGGATGTGTCATTAATATTAAATGGTAATAAACTATAAATTATTAACATTGAAATAAATTTGTAAAAAAATCAATATAAAAAGGTAGGAAATTGAAATACATTCCATTTAATCAACTAAGAATGAAATAAATCCATAGATATATCAATGAAAAATATCGTGGATTATTAATAACTAAATTAAAATGAGGAAATTCTTAATTATAAGACACCATGTATCTGGAACATGAACCATTATACCATCATGATCAATCCTCAAGATGTTTTATGTATATTGGTAGAAACTCATCAATCCTTCATGGAAATAAACATGGAGGGTTTGTCACGAAATTTTTTTTCTCTCAAGATAATACTGGTGAATCTAGGTGATTTCAATAACTACTCCCCATGTCATAGTGATTTCCATAAACTGTCCTCAACACGAGCCTTTCTTGTCCTGATAATTATCATATCCAATAAAAATTATGCTCTAATAAATATATGTATTGAATAAGGAATTCAAATTTATCCATATTTACCAAAATAATAAAATAACATTAAAAGTAAATAGTGAATGAAAAAATGGTATATGGTTTAGGAAATAATGAAATGCTTGAGAAATGATATGGATTTTTTGATGAAATTAATTATCATAGGAATTTAAATAATTAAGGGATACAAAAATGAATTTATGATGTGAATTTCAACACATTCCTCACAAAAATAAATCATAAACCAATAATAGTAAGAATAAGTATAGTATAAATAAATCATATCCCATATTTATTAAGATAAAGGATTGCATTCATTAATTAATGGAAATATTATAAAATGATATTTTAAAATAATTTGTGAAGAAAATATCAGTTTTATAGTGAAAAAAATATTAAAATCCCTTTTTTAAATAAATGTTTTAAAAACATTCGTTAAAAGGTTAGCTTTTAAATTTTCAATGGAAACATTGAGAAAACGATATCATATAAATCCATACATGTTGAACAATGTTAAAAAAATCATTTTTCATGGTAGAATGGATTGATAGATACCTTACTCATAAAGTGAAAAGACAAATCCTTTAAAAAACATTGATAAAATAAATAAAGGTAAAACATTTCATTAATAAATTATTTGGGAATGTTCAACAACCTTTTTGAAGAACTTTTATGATGAAGAAAATTATAGGAGAAAATGGTTCTCTGACTAAAGAGAGATATAGATATAGGTTTTTATAAAAAAAAATTCTAAATCTGATTGAGTAATAAAGAGTGAAAAAAGGAATTAGTAGTTGATAAAGGTATTTAATAACAGTGAGAATTAAAAATTACTGGGTTTATTGAAGTATTACTAAATAATTTCCTCTGATTTAAATTTAATGGTAAATAATCTCGAATAGAATTAGATTGTAATTTAATATATTGAAAATAATATAACATTTTGGAAAGAATCATTCACTGAGTAGATTATGTATATCAACTATAAATAAACATAAAGTGGAGGAAATTTTTCAATGGATAATAAAATTAATTATAACAAAATCATAAAATATTTTCAACATCATGTAATTATTTTAACCCAATTAAATTAAATTGTGTAATGAAATTATTTTCCACTTGGTACATTTTAACTCAAAGAACCATAGATTAAATAATTCTAATTGAAACCCAAACTATCATGAAGAATAAAAAATAAATTATATTATAATAAAAATTATTGTATGTACACAATATATATGAATTTTTTTGCATAAATATAATGTAAAATTTTCAACATAATTTTGAAAATATCACAAGGATGTAATATTTAAATGTTTATAATTATAAACATTCTTGTGGAGAATACACATTAAACATTACAAAGTGTACCATACCTATGTGAAAAATTGATTCATAATATACATGAAGGAATAAAATTAAATTAATCTTATAATATCATGATAATGTCATGATTCAGGATATAACATGTCATTGGTTAGTATATACACCATATAAAATAATCTAGGTTCATAATAACAAATATGTCTCAATGGAATGTAAATTGAGATATAATTATGTACCACATGTTTTATTTTGTGTGAATGGAATTTAACATTCAGTATAATTGTTTTAAGAGTGTTACTAAGTCATTGAAGGATCATATTCATACATATGAAATAATATATCATATTTTGGTAATATTTTATTACCCTTCTGTAAACAATCATTCATTATTTTTCTATATCCAAAGTTAATTGGATTGTTTTTCGATTATGATTTGACATGGTACTAGTTCTAATTAATATGTAGTTTAGTGTTTCATTATCATAATAATGTAAAACACTATTTAATTATAATATATATTTATTATTAATTTGTTTATAATAATATATAATTTTTGGATATAAGAAAATATATTTATTGTTCATGGAGATGGTAGGCCGTACGTACACGTGAACACTACTTTGATTTAGTTTTCATAATAAAATAACAAAAAGAAAATTATATATATATATATATATAAATTAAATTTTCAAATTTAGGTCACATATTTTACATACTTTTATTAAAATTATCATTTATACATTACATGTACAATTTTTAATGAATCAAAACATTTTGAGCAGGCATTGGTCCACATTTCCAAAAACAATGTTATTATATTGAAACAAGATGAAATGCTTAATGGTATGTGTTATTAAATAACTAAACAAGTACAAATTAAATAAAAATTTAATATTTTACATTTATAATTATATTTTACATCATATTTTCCAACCATGATATGTGGTATTGTTAAAATGGAAAAAAAAAATTCACGAGGTGGTAGATCCCTGTTCACATTAATGGAAAGTTCATTACCCACTGGGTGGAATTGTGCCTACCTATAGGTAAATCCCTTAACATAAAAAAATATAAAAAAATTAAGTACAATTTTTTTCTTATATAGTAATGGAATAATAATAATGTAAATGGTGGAAAAATAAATAAATCTATATTGCTTGAGAATGAATATTACCTCTTAATAGGATAACTACTTTTGGTTTACACAAAAAGTATTAAATAGATGGATTTATGAACAAGGGTATAATTTTAGGATAATGTGAGGGATATTTAAGATATATTTAGTAAGATATTTTTAATAAAACAATTTTGAGAGGTGTGAGGAATTGGGAGTGGTGAGTAACATTTTTTAGTGTTGAAGGAGTGACACTCTTATAAATTTTGTAAAAAGGAATTTTACCCACATTTTTTCCATTCAAAGTAGCTCTAATAATGGCAAGATTATTTAAAATGGAGGATATTGTCTCAATATTTCCATAAAATGGATTATAGACATGTTTATATGTCATTTTTGGCATTATGATTATGGTTTAGTCACTAATGATGCAAAATTCCATTTTAATCACTGTAATTATTTTTAATCACATTCACTACTATTTTTAAAAAAAATTGAACTTATTATGAAATATAAATTATCATTTTACAAAATATGGAATCAATTTTTAAAAATTCCTATAATAAAAAGTAATATACTAATTTAAAACTAATCCCATAGATGGGAAGACAATACCTATTTATACAACAATAACGTTCACAAATTGATATGTTTTTATATCCAAATTCAAACTGAAATTGATTACAGTAACCTAAATTGGATAAATTGATAAAATATTAATTTAATTAAATTTTATACCTATTGAAATTATAATTTAACCTTTTTAGAAGAAAAATATGTTTTGAATTTAAATTCAATACATTTCAATATTCCTTAAAAAATCACCATTATAGAAATATTCCAAAACATCACTCTTGGATAAATTTAATGTTAAAATTTCAATGATGAAGTTTTTTTTCAATATAAAATTTACAAAGAATACATAAATTAGATTTAAAATATGTTCTCCAATAAAATCATGTAAATTTGCCTTAATAAAAATATAAGTTTTTCTGTGTTATATTGAGTTTTTTATAATCTCACTCATATAAAACATATTAAATGAATAATAAAAATATTATATTATATATATAATATATATATTTCATTAATATCAATCAATAATTTTAATTAACTTATTTAATAAGGATAAAATAGAATTGTGATAATAATAATAGATTTATATAAAAACATTTCCTTTATATTCAGTTGGCTCATATATTTACCTCTAATTAATTAGTAACTAACTAATTATTTTAAAATATTTTTTAAAAACATATTTTAATATGTTATTTAATCCTATTAATTCAGATAATTTAATAGGTAGGTTATATCATATTTTGCTAAATAAAAATATTTTAATAATATATTATTGTTCGATGAAACTAGGTCTTACATGTAACACAAGTCATTGAAGAAAATATTAGTTTCACGTTACATATACTAACTGATTGTTGTGTTCATTTCAAGCTACAAAATATATTGAAATTATTTAAAAAAGTAAATATATTATAAATTATCATGATATTATATTCCCTTAGGCTCTTGGTGTTGCATATCATATAGTCTATAAAATATAATGTTCACACTTTAGAATTTATGGGTGAAAAATATATTCACAATCATAATTGAATAGGGATAATCAATAGTGAAAAGTTAAAAAACTAAAAAACATTTCATTCAATCAATAGTTGAAAATGATATGAATCATGATATATCATGAATGGAAAAATATTAGGTATAATATGGATAGATTTATTAATAAATGTAAATCTTAATCAATAGAAAAAATGTTATTAGGATAGTGATACCTCTACTATCAATATAATTTAAATGACAGTGTAAAATAAACGTAGAAACATTTTTTAACTGCATCATACTGATTCAAATCATCTGACTAGAAATACATCAAGGGGAAATATTACTATGGGACCCACCCATCAATTCATGTCCAAAACATTACCCATATATAGAATAATCAATTTGATTCATAAAAAATGTTCCATATAATAAATTTTTTGTATTGAGTAATGAAAATAGATTTGCCAATATATCCCTGATAAAAAATCATCATTTAATATTGATAAAAATATGTAAAAATTATATATGGGTTTTTTAAAAAACATATCTATGATAAATAATATTGATATTTTGGATAACATTATTTTTAATGATAATATAATGTGAATAGTTGAAGGGAATGTTAAGGACTGAAAAATTAATTAAGAAAGGGAAGGTCAATATAATCATTGTTCAAAACGATAATAAAATATTCATATAATTAATCAGTATGGTATAAATACAACATATCCCCGATTGATAATAAGTAGAATAAGGATTATTTTCATTGAAGAATGAAAATTTCATGAAAATAACCTTTAAAATATTCTTAAGTAAAATAAATATTCTAAAATTGAAAAACATTTTAAAACATTAGTTTCTCAATTTTATTTGAAAATATAGTTATTTTAAAATTACCTTTCAAAAATATAATGTAACATATAAAACATTTATGGGTCAGTATGGAGGGATATTCCATTCATTTCATACATGTCCAAACAAAGATTCCATTTCCTTTTTCAATAAAATTGATATGGGAATTGTAATGAAAATGAAATAATGTTTCATTTCAAAAAAATTATTTAAATTCAATTATGTTAAAAAAATATTAGTAAATCATTTAAAATAATATGAAAACTTTTTTTAAAACATTTCTAGAAAATATAGATTTTGATGAAACATGGGTTTCTACATTAGAGAAAAATTATTTTTGATTTTATTAAAATTATAATATAAATAATATTTAGTAAAAAAGTGAATAAAAATAGTGTTATAATAGGAAAAAACCACGAATACATATTTGGTAATTAAATTAAATGGGTTAATAAGACAATGATCAAATAATTTTATACATTGGAAATTTAGGCATACGTAGTCCCTATTAAAATGAAATAAAGAAATAAATACTTAAAAATATCAATGTTGTGAAGTGATAAATAAAAAATAAATAGAATATGTTTAACAATGGTAAATAAACAAAAAAACCAGTGTCTATAAAACATAATATATAATGAACCAAAAAACACATAATTATTATATTCTAAAGACAGTGATTATGTAATATACTATAATGAATATAAATTGTGTTATTAAATTTTTACCACTTGGAAATTTTCATTTCAAATCCACTTTGATGAAATAATTAAAATAAGAAAATATAATACCATAAATTAATAGGGTATCATGACATTACAATTATTTGTGTAATTATGTACACCATATAAAATTAATTATATTCATAACAATATAATATTCTCCATGGGAGAGAAAACGGGACGAAATCCCTTACCTTGAATCTGAAACGTCTTAGACATTAGTTATATCCCCAAATAATATATTTATGATAAATAAATAGTAAATTAAGAAAAAAAAATTCTTTTTTATACATTTAATTTCATATATTATTATTTTATATACAATTATAATATATATTATTTTTATGTTGGGTTTTTCAATAATATTTGATTTATGTGAAAAAAATAACATTAGAAGCATTACTATTGGCCAATGTCATCATTATTTCAACATATTCAGAATAATTATCATCAAAAAATTTCATATTTATACATCCATTATAAATTTAATAGTAATATTGACATATAGGTTTGTAAAATAATGGACATTATTGTAACATCCCAGGTAATTAAAGAATAAATAAATTTCATATTTATTAATATTTATGAATTAAATATTAATTTTAATTAAAAGGGGTTTCTACGTTCGATAGCATACTCGATACGCAACGATGAGTTTCTTTGAAAACTTACGTTGCACACAAGTAATAAAATATAATTATTTTAAATGTTAGTTAACAAGTAGTCGTTGTACTGGCGGGAATGGATAGAAATAACTAAAATATGATTATATATGTTTTTAAATGTTTTTACATTTACCCAATAAAGGATAAAGGCTTAAAATATGGAATGAATTCAATTTTAGGCATTTATACCCTAATTTTCACTAAGGGTTCACTTATCACCTTTTGACGGAAAACCGTCATTAAATATAGTTTTGATCAATCATATAAATTAATTTGGACCCAAAATAACTCTTCTTTAGAATCAGGACATAAAAATTTACTTTATGTAAATATATGGTATCTTTCCGATAAAGTTCATTTTTTAATGAATAGTGTAAAATGTTGTATTTTAATTCAAAACCACTTTTTAATCTAATTTATTTATATGATTAGATTATCTTTGGAATTTGTTTTAAAGTGAAATTAGAAAATATTTTTACCATTAAATCCAATAGTGGTCGTTGAAATTAATTTCACTTTGAAATCGGACTTAAACTAGTGTCAATCTTTTGATACTTATTATTTCATAAAAACACGCTATTTGCTCTGACAGCGGAAATTAATTATTAAATTAATTAATACAACTTATATTTTTTGAATTTTTTAAAATGGACTTCATTTTTGAATTTGGAATATCAAATATAGCTTAGGGTGAATTTTTGGTATTTTTCTGAAAAACTTCAATTTTTGATGAATAGTGAAACCACTAAGTGGTACTTATAAAAATTGATTTTTCGTTTAAATGAAATTTTACCACTTCTGTGTTTTGAATTTCAAAAATCCGACATACATGGTTGTCATTAAGAAGTAAAATGTGGTTCAATGAGATAAAAATATTTTTTTTGGTGAATAGTGACTTATTAAGTTTTTAATCGCGATTAGAGGTAATTAGTGCAATTTAAGTCAAAAATGATATTATAATAAAATGAAAATACCTTTACACATGTCCTACCCTTATTGGATATGTCATGTCCGACCAAGAAAATCCATGGGTCAACTTGGGGACCCTATGGAGCCACTTTGGTTGGAAAATGACATAAATAACTTTTTATTTAATGTTAAAGTAAAAATGACACACACATGAAATGTTTTACTAAAACAATTTTTACATGGGGTTATACAAGTCAGCATTTTGATTATAAATAGTAATTGGAAAGATAAAAAGTTTTCCTACATCATATTAATTTTTTTATAATTTTTAGACATTAAATAAATAAGATTATTTATGACATCATGATGATGCAGCGATGACCTCATTATTTGACGATTTAAATAAAATGGAAAGATAATGTAAAATCTAAGACCTACACATGGCCAAAACCTATTGGATGAGTGTATTTAGAACCCTTATCGCCTTATCCTCTAATTATATCAATGTGGGACCTTTTTAATCCGAATCTCTATTTCAAATAAAGTAATATTTTTTTACATTCCAAAAGTGCCCCTCCTCTCCTCTTATAAAAGGCCCCCACCTCTACCTCATTTCACACACTCCTCAAGCCTTTGGCTCTGCCATACCCTGCCCATTTACTCTCTCCACATCCCTCTACTAATCTTAGAGGATTTCCTTTGGGCATAATCCTTTCAAAGGAAGCCTTTAGGCTCAAATCAAAAGGAGTTACGCTTTTAAAGGTAATTCAATCTCTCATGTTCATTTGTTTTATTTTGCTTCTCCAACCCCCTAAACTCTTTTTATTTACTTATTTTGTAACAACAACAGTATCGTCAATATACTAGTATGTTGTTATAAGATTTATTCGAGCAACACTCTCACACAACTACATCAAATGGTTAAAGAACATACGGTTTCCGTGTATGGCGAAATTGTGCCTCCCGAAACGATGATTGTTCAATACTCATTTAACACCTTTAAAGGTGGCCATTATGATGTCACTATTTTTATATATGATATATAATATGTTTATTATTTCCTTAAGCTTCTGTATTTTTTATTTATGGCATACCATTATTGTTTCCATTATGGGTAAACATGATATCTTCATTTTAGGAAGTGCGGACTACCGCCCCCTGAAAGTGATTTGATTCGTTAATAACATATGTGGGATTTGTAAAGGATAAAGTTAATGATATTATATATGTTATTATACTGGAATTATAATATACTCTTATATCATTATGATTCCATTCCAGAAAATACGAAATAGAAATGGAAGTAGCGTTCATGCGTACGTAGGGCTTACCGTCTCCATGAACGGTGCATTTCATTTCTTATCTCTAAATGATTTTTTAATATTATGAATACATGTATTTTCTGAATATATATATATATGATATATATGATATCCAAATCAGGAATGGAATTCTGGATATAAAGAACCTTTGACCACACGAACAACATGTAATTGTAAGAAGTCCACTTTCGACTTAAGAACCAAATATCGACAAAACAAACATTATTAACTTTAATGGTTACATAATGTTTATAACATGGAAATAAGTGATATAAAAGGAATAATGAACTATAAAAAGGTTCTAAATCAAGTAGAAATTAACTCAAGTTTATTATTCAGGATATTAAAGAATGATCGAGTCAAGTCGGACCCGAGGTAAGGGACTTCGTCTCAATCTCCTTCCATTGAGGCATATTTCGTTTTATACACAAATTTATTTTATATGGATTATATACCCCTTTGACTTTTACTTTTATAAAAAAGGAATATTTTTCTACGAATCGTTTTACAAAATGACAAAAAGGAATGTTTCTTTTAACGTACGCAGCAACAACGACCTTTTCCGCCGTAGCGAGTATTATTTGGTCATTGGCTTCCTCAACAAGCCGTAATGTTTTTAGAATAAAATAAATACTATATACTATTTTATGTATTTTGGTATTGAAAATGGTTTTGATAAAGGATTCTATTATGTCAATATATTTATGATATATTTTGCTTGAAATGTGGAAATGTTATCATTCCTTTATATTGGTTTTATGTTTTATGATTTTATATTGGTACTTGGACATTTTACGGGTGGTTACGTGATAAACCATATGACGGGTGGTGCCGTGAATACCAGGACGGGTGGTTACGTTATAACCTCCAATGCATTGGGTATGGAAGTCGGCCGTATGGCTATTGCATTAAGTATGTATGGAAATTGGCCGTATGTGTAACGCCCCGACCCTAGTTACCCAGAGTCGGTGCATTATTACATAACATTGGCATGATCACAAGAAAGATCAAATCTCGAAAGACCGATTGGTTTAGTAGCCTTGGAAACACTAGATATATTCATAAGTTTTACATTACATCATAAAATGAAAAACTACTGCAACAACATAATGTTTCCACAGTCCACACTATAATCCCCTCATAATATCCCTGCAGGTCATTCATAATTTACTTCTTCACTTCCTGGGAAAAATAAAACATAGAAATGGGGTGAGCTCAAATGCCCAGTAAGGATAACAATATAGCGGAAACTTTCATAAATAAGAATAAACATTTAAGGCAATGTATAACTAAAACAAAATCCTTTTAAACATGAACTTTTAACATAGTATGGCATAAATAAAATTAGATAATGCCATTTACTTATTCACATGGATATTCTACTAATCTAATAATCACATACAAAATCAATAACCACTTTCATAATGTTGGAATGCATAATGCTAAACTTTAATTACTTTTCAAGGCCTCGTCCTAAGACCTTGGGGCTAACTGTAACCGGAACCCAACCCGGAGTGCCTCTAATAACCGGACACCAACCCGGAGTGCCTCTAATAACCGGACACCAACCCAGAGGGCTTACTTTTACCAGTCCCTAACCTGGAGGGCTTACTTTAACCAGTCCCCAACCTGGAACATACTTGTCCAACACATTCATATGAAGTAAAGACTGAAATATAACATAAACATTCTTATTGGAACTTGCATACGAAATGTCAATACTTTCACCATAAACTATGAATGGTATAAAAATAGCACATCCACAGTCAAACATATCACAAAACCTTCAAAACAATATAGAAGTTTTGTATCATAATAAATCAACATCAAATAATCTTAAAACCCATCAAAGGATGTTGACATAGATGAAATCAAAATTCTTTTTAAAGAAATATCTCCTTTTATTTTGAAATCATTTAAGATCCATATAAAATCAAACATTTTCTTTGAAAATAATCTTATAAGCTTTTAAGGGAAGCTTTGACAATTTTATAACGGCGGAAAATAACCGCACCCGCCGTATAAGTTAAAAAAACATTCTTATCTTAATTCTATCGAAAAGGTTAAAAAGCACCTTGTTTGGAAAACGACGGAAAGATTCCCTTATAAACCTCTTATAAAAAGTCAAACAAGGGTATAAATGACTTTAACCCATATTCTTTTAAATATTAAAAATGTTTTGAAATACATTTTGAAGAAACATGGATGTGGATGATAACGAGATCCCAATAGATTATTACGTATAAACAAACTCGGATAATGAAGAGATTGTGAAATAACCCTTACCAGTTTGGTAACTTATGAAACATACAACCCATGAAAGAGGTATCATAAAATGAATATGTAAGTACACATAAATTAGTGTGTATTACACAAAGAATATAATTATGGGCAGTACATACACCACACAAAAGGTAATGGTGGCAATATGGCATGAATCTCACAGGAATAAAGAGTGAGATGAAAACCCCTTACCACGTTAATCAACTGAGTCGCATGGCTAAAAGTTAATAACCACCAAATTATTTACAGAATAACATGAATATAAAGTGAATCATGATAATATATATCAAATGGAAGTACACAATACACCACTTTCAATAATTTAGTAGCGAACAATGTAAATCTCACAGAATTGAATGTGAGATAAGAAAAATCCCTTACCTTGTACTTTTCCTTGGTTGGGGTAGGTTAACCTCCTGTATAATGGTGAAATAATTGTTATTAAATTATACAAGAATCATATACATTAATATTATATCATATATGTTCTTTTAACATTGCTTTATTAATAATATCTTAGTATTATCGTCGTTTCGGGTGATAATCGATTCGTTCTTCTTAAATGTTTGGTTACGTAAGAAATGTTTGTAATGGATAGATTATATCTTATTCATAATCAGAATGATATTAACATTATTTTTAACCCTAAAATGAGAATAAGACTGGAATGGATACGATGGAGGATGGATCTCACCGCGTTCGTGGAGACGGTAGTCCGTACGTACGCACGAACGCTACTTCCATTTAATTTTTATTTTAAAAGAATTGAATCCAAATGATACATAGGTATATTACTATTCCAGTATAATATAATTTTTTATATATGTTACTTAAGTTCATTAACACCATCCTTTATACGTTCCATGTGTGGTATGAACGAGTCATATCATTTTAAGGGGGCGGTAGTCCGCACTTTCTCAAATGAAATTATCGTATGTATATACAACATGAAACGAATAATGGTATGAAATAAAATGGAATTACAGAAGCTTATATATAAAATATATATCATTAATATCATATTTAATTATAGTTCCATCATAATGGCCACCATGAGAGGCGGTAAGATGTATTTGAACAATCATCGTTTCGTGAGGCGTTAGTTTGCCATCCACAGAAACATTATGTTCATCATCCATTAGATGGATTTGTGTGTATGTGTAGTTTGAATCCTCCTTATAACAAAATCCTAGTATATTTAGGATACTGGTGTTTTTACAAAAGAAAGTAAATAAAAAGAGTTTGGGGGTTGGAGAAGCAAAATAAATGAAAATAATTTAAGAGAAATCGTTACCTTTAATTTAGGTAACTCACTTTGGTTGGAACCAAAGGACTTCTTGAAATGATTTCTGCCTAAGGGGAAGCTTCAAGGAGGAGGAGAGGGATGTGGGGAGCTTAGTTGGGCAGATTTTGGACGAGCCAAGTGGCTTGAGAGGTGTGAGGAATGAGTAGAAGTGGTCTCCTTTTATAAGGGAGAAGAGGGGCTCTTTAGGAAAGAGTGAAAGTATTACTTTATAATATAATTATATTCGGTTTATAATGGTCCAAAAATCATTGAGGTCGAAGTTAAGATGACTCATATTCTAAATAACATCAACCAATAAGAATTGAACAGGTTTTAGATAATATTTTAATCATTATAATCTTATTTATTTAAATGATTTATTAATGAGGTAAACATTTCATCATTATTGTGTCATTAATAATTTAAATTATTTGATGTCTAAAAATTATAAATAAAATATCATTATGTAGGAAATCGTTTTATCTTTCTAATGAATATTTATAATCGATAATCCAACATGTATAACCCTATGTAAAAATTGTTCTTCTAAAAGATGTAAGCTTATGCCATTTTTATTTTTATTTTAACTTTATTAATATAAAGTGTCCCTACCACATACAAGTGGATCCAAAGGGTCCCCAAATTGACCCAAGGATGCTCATGGTCGGGTATGTGTCCACCAATATGGTTAGGGCACGTTTTATGTTAATTTTGTATTATTATAATATTATTTTTTAACCCTTATTTACCGGATTTACCCTTAACCATGGTAAATAAAATATTTACCACAGTAATTATTCAAAATGTCTAAAAATAAAAGTTACCTATTTACACAATTTGGACATCCTGATTACAAATATGGAATCCATTTTTATAAATTCAAAACATAGAAGTGGCAGAAATTAATTTAAAATTAATTCCCGCTGTCAAAACAAAAAGCGTGTTTTTAAGAGGTAATAACTATCAAAAGATTGACACTTGTTTATGTTTGGTTTAATTGTAAAATTATGCACAATGACCAACATTATATTAAATGGTAAAAATATATTCTAAATATACTTTAAAACCACTCAAATTCATAATTTATCACTATTAATTATTTTGATTAAAAAAGATGTTTTTAATTTAAATTTAGTAATTTTCACTATTCATCAAAATATGAAAGTTATCCGAAAAGTACCAAAATTTCACGTTAGGCTAAATTTGATATTCCGAATCCAGAAATGAAGTCCATTTTAAAATATAAAATATATATAATTTCAAAAAGTAGGTATTACTATTCATAACGGCTAGTTTGATTGGTTGTGGTGTGTGTTAAAACTCAAGGCTGCGTACAACACACGCTACTGTATTATTCAAAGAAAGCGTACCGTGGAAGCTTGGGATGTTTCATTTAAATTTTTGATGTCCCCATTTAGTCAAAAAGTTTAAAATATTGTATTTAAAAAGGGTTCACTATTAAAATTTTATAAACGTGCAATACTGAAAATGAATTTGTTCTTGCATTATATCTTAGAAACTCATAATATGGATTCTAAAATTATAATGATTATATAAAGTTTAAAATTTAGATAATACTATCCATAACCTCTTTTGAATGGCTTTTTTTTTGTAAGTCATGGTGTGATTGAACTCGTTGTTGCGTGTAGTGCAAGTTATTGAATTATTTTGAAGAAATAACACACTATGAAATCTTGGGGTGTTACATTCTCCCCTCCTTCAATAAATTGCGTCCTCGCAATTTGAAATTGTTCTTCGAAAATAAAAGGTTGAAAATAGAAAATATCTTTGTGGGAAAACCCACATCGGAAATTAGGTTACTAAAATTTAGTCTTAATATGAGGAAAAGAGAAATGAAAGAGTCACCACCAAATTATGATCACGATTAGGAGAACATTGGTGGCAATTAGAGACATATAATTGGAGGAAAAACGTAAATATTTATAGGTAGTGATTGAGATCATCAATCACAAACAAGTGTATAATTGAGGACCTTAAATTCATCAATCTATGATGATTTGAAATACCATCGGTTCAACAAAACATAGGGTATTAGGATAACACATTTTTGACGTTTCAAAATATCTTAGTTGAAATCCCACATCGAAAAATGAATTAATGAGGCCTCTATTTAAAATAAAGAGTGGAAAGTATGAAGATTACCGAAAATAACACATACTAGGGTTCCATGTAGGAAAATATGGATATCGAAGAGAAATATAACCATCAATTATCTGATGGAGAGTGGTAGAGAACATGGCTATGAAAAGGCCAACAATCCCAAAGCCATAAATTTGTGATGATTTAAGGTACCATCTAGGACAACATTTTTGTTCTAAGTTTCTATTATTAATGTTGAGGAATTTATTTATGAGATTGGTTAAGATAATAATGAGATATACTTACTTTATAATTAGAATTTTACCCATTAATAAATTTCTACCACAAACTCATCTTTCACTCTAAAAGATAGTAGAACGTAATTTTTTTTTTCTATTTATACTATTCGTACAGGGTCCCAAAATAAATGAATTTATAATTCATCTACCAGATCTTTTAAAAAAAACTACATTATTTAATTCAGGACATCTCGTGGGACAGTGGTAGGTGATACACCCTTGTCGCCCTTCGGTTGCGGGTTCAAGTCTCGCAGCCTTGCCGGACGCGACGGGTTGCCGCCCGACCTCCGGGTTGTCCTTTTATGACAATCCAAATTAATCCAAACTAGAACTATCCAAAATACTTCTGTCTAAACTCACAGTCCAACATTTATAAGGAAGGTAAACATAATATAGATCCTTTTTACCCCGTAATAGAATATTAATACCTTCATCATGTATTACCATATTCCTTATTGATTACATTCATGCTCCCTTATTCCATATAGAATGCTGGATATACTTCATTAATCCAAAAATGTATTAAACCCCAACAATGATGGATTATACAAATCATTAATCAGTTCCAGGGTAGTCAAGAATATCCAATATAATTTATCCAAAACAATCACATATTATTCCAAAATCACTACCTCAGTATCAGAACTATATTATGATTTATCATTCCCACAACCATATATTTTCCAAAAATTTATCCTGCTATTGAGTCACTTTTCTTTGTTCCACACAATCTCAAGTCCTTAATGAAATAGTACTGAAGTACAATCCTTATATACTCCATAATTATTATAACAAGTACATTGTTGATACAACACTCAATTGTCATAATCAACATAAGAACTCTAATCATTCCTCTTCATATGTGGTAGTATCATAACTTGATTATTATCCAATAGGATCATTTGCGGCATAGTCTGATGACTGGGGCATAGGTTCGCGTAGTGTCCAAACTCTTTGCAAATGAATCATTGTACATTTAAAACCATTTTCTTACCCTTGCAGTCACGTACTTTGTGCCCTTTTCCTCCACACTTATAACAAACTCCCATTCCTTTCAGGCAAGTTCCAGGGTGTTTCTTTCCACAGTTACCACATATGGGAAAATTCTTCTTTTCCCTTTTCCCTTTATCCATATTTCTCTTTCTATCCTTTTCTTCTCTTGCTTCCCTTCAAATCCATAGGACTCAGTAAAATACATGATATTATTTCTTCATATGATGATAATACATGGGAGACTATTTCTCTTATAAATTCTAGCTTAAGACCATGAAAGATATGATCCTTCCTTCTCTTTGGATCATGTGCATTTCTGGAATTCTCATTCCTTCTACTGGGCGCCATTTCTATACAATGGCATAAACTAGATCTGTTTATGAATCAAAATACATAATCCCATACTTATAAAACACCTATCATAAATTGAACTATTTATGGATATAATCCATAATCATAAGAATGTTTTCTTTGAGGAAGTATATACTCATAATCCCTTCAAAATGATTTGTAAAGAAAATGAGAGTTATCCTAAGAATATCCCCCGTGAGTGTCGTAACCAAGAGTGCAGCAAGGCCCGTTGTCGTGCACCAGTTCCCGTTCGAGTCTAGCTCAAAGCGGTGTTTTCGGGTTTTACCCCTAGGTACATCTGTGCCAGAGCCGCCTTTACCTGCTCGTATCCAGACAGGGATGTATTGCTCGGAAAACTCACAAAATCTCTACAATACCAAAATTCTAGGAAGTTCTTCTATACTAATCCTCAAAGATCATCTTAGGTCTACGTGCTCTAATCAGAGTTTATCTAAATCTAGCTTCCAAGGTTTGTACTAAACTTCCTCTGATACCAACTGTAACGCCCCGACCCTAGTTACCTAGAGTCGGTGCATTATTACATAACATTGGCATGATCACAAGAAAGATCAAATCTCGAAAGACCAATTGGTTTAGTAGCCTTGGAAACACTAGATATATTCATAAGTTTTACATTACATCATAAAATGAAAAACTACAACAACAACACAATGTTTCCACAGTCCACACTATAATCCCCTCATAATATCCCTGCAGGTCATTCATAATTTACTTCTTCACTTCCTGGGAAAAATAAAACATAGAAAAGTGGTGAGCTCAAATGCCCAGTAAGGATAACAATATAGCGGAAACTTTCATAAATAAGAATAAACATTTAAGGAAATGTATAACTAAAACAAAAGTCTTTTAAACTTGAACTTTTAACATAGTATGGCATAAATAAAATTAGATAATGCCATTTACTTATTCACATGGATATTCTACTGATCGAATAATCACATGCAAAATCAATAACCACTTTCATAATGTTGGAATGCATAATGCTAAACTTTAATTACTTTTCAAGGCCTCGTCCCAAGACCTTGGGGCTAACTGTAACTGGAACCCAACCCGGAGTGCCTCTAATAACCGGACACCAACCCGGAGTGCCTCTAATAACCGGACACCAACCCGGAGTGCCTCTAATAACCGGACACCAACCCGGAGTGCCTCTAATAACCGGACACCAACCCGGAGGGCTTACTTTTACCAGTCCCTAACCTGGAGGGCTTACTTTAACCAGTCCCCAACCTGGAACATACTTGTCCAACACATTCATATGAAGTAAAGATTGAAATATAACATAAACATTCTTATTGGAACTAGCATACGAAATGTCAATACTTTCACCATAAACTATGAATGGTATAAAAATAGCACATCCACAGTCAAACATATCACAAAACCTTCAAAACAATATAGAAGTTTTGTATCATAATAAATCAACTTCAAATAATCTTAAAACCCATCAAAGGATGTTGACATAGATGAAATCAAAATTCTTTTTAAAGAAATATCTCCTTTTATTTTGAAATCATTTAAGATCCATATAAAATAAAACATTTTCTTTGAAAATAATCTTATAAGCTTTTAAGGGAATCTTTGACGATTTTATAACGGCGGAAAATAACCGCACCCGCCGTATAAGTTAAAAAAAACATTCTTATCTTAATTCTGTCGAAAAGGTTAAAAAGCACCTTGTTTGGAAAACGACGGAAAGATTCCCTTATAAACCTCTTATAAAAAGTCAAACAAGGGTATAAATGACTTTAACCCATATTCTTTTAAATATTAAAAATGTTTTGAAATACATTTTGAAGAAACATGGATGTGGATGATAACGAGATCCCAGTAGATTATTACGTATAAACAACCTCGGATAATGAAGAGATTGTGAAATAACCCTTACCAGTTTGGTAACTTATGAAACATACAACCCATGAAAGAGGTATCATACAATGAATATGTAAGTAAACATAAATTAGTGTGTATTACACAAAGAATATAATTATGGGCAGTACATACACCACACAAAAGGTAATGGTGGCAATATGGCATGAATCTCACGAGAATAAGGAGTGAGATGAAAACCCCTTACCACGTTAATCAACTGAGTCGCATCGCCAAAAGTTAATAACCACCAAATGATTTACAGAATAACATGAATATATAGTGAATCATGATAATATATATCAAATGGAAGTACACAATACACCACTTTCAATAATTTAGTAGCGAACAATGGAAATCTCACAGAATTGAATGTGAGATAAGAAAAATCCCTTACCTTGTAATTTTCCTTGGTTGGGGTAGGTTAAACTCCTGTATAATTGTGAAATAATTGTTATTAAATTATACAAGAATCATATACATTAATATGATATCATATATGTTCTTTTAACATTGCTTTATTAATAATATCTTAGTATTATCGTCGTTTCGGGTGATAATCGATTCGTTCTTCTTAAATGTTTGGTTACGTAAGACATGTTTGTAATGTATAGATTATATCTTATTCATAATCAGAATTATATTAACATTATTCTTAACCCTAAAATGAGAATAATACTTGAATGGATACGATGGAGGATGGATCTCACCGCGTTCGTGGAGACGGTAGTCCGTACGTACGCACGAACGCTACTTCCATTTAATTTTTATTTTATAAGAATTGAATCCAAATGATACATAGGTATATTACTATTCCAGTATAATATAATATTTTATATATGTTACTTATGTTCATTAACACCATCCTTTATACGTTCCATGTGTGGTATGAACGAGTCATATCATTTTAAGGGGGCGGTAGTCCGCACTTCCTCAAATGAAATTATCGTATGTATATAAAACATGAAACGAATAATGGTATGCAATATAATGGAATTACAGAAGCTTATATATAAAATATATATCATTAATATCATATTTAATTATAGTTCCATCATAATGGCCACCATGAGAGGCGGTAAGATGTATTTGAACAATCATCGTTTCAGGAGGCGTTAGTTTTCCATCCACAGAAACATTATGTTCATCATCCATTAGATGGAGTTGTGTGTATGTGTAGTTTGAATCCTTCTTATAAAAACATCCTAGTATATTGAGGATACTGGTGTTGTTACAAAAGAAAGTAAATAAAAAGAGTTTGGGGGTTGGAGAAGCAAAATAAATGAAAATAATTTAAGAGAAATCGTTACCTTTATTTTAGGTAACTCACTTTGGTTGGAACCAAAGGACTTCTTGAAATGCTTTCTGCCTAAGGGTAATCTTCAAGGAGGAGGAGAGGGATGTGGGGAGCTTATTTGGTCAGAGTTTGGACAAGCCAAGTGGCTTGAGAGGTGTGAGGAATGAGTAGAAGTGGTCTCCTTTTATAAGGGAGAAGAGGGGCTCTTTAGGAAAGAGTGAAATTATTACTTTATAATATAATTATATTCGGTTTATAATGGTCCAAAAATCATTGAGGTCGAAGATAAGATGACTCATATTCTAAATAACATCAACCAATAAGAATTGGACAGGTTTTATATAATATTTTAATCATTATAATCCTATTTATTTAAATGATTTATTAATGAGGTAAACATTGCATCATTATTGTGTCATTAATAATTTAAATTATTTGACGTATAAAAATTATAAATAAAATATCATTATGTAGGAAATCGTTTTAGCTTTCTAATGAATATTTATAATCGAAAATCCAACATGTATAACCCTATGTAAAAATTGTTCTTCTAAAAGATGTAATCTTATGCCATTTTTATTTTTATTTTAACTTTATTAATATAAAGTGTCCCTACCACATACAAGTGGATCCAAGGGGTCCCCAAATTGACCCAAGGATGCTCATGGTCGGGTATGTGTCCACCAATAAGGTTAGGACACGTTTTAGGTTAATTTTGTATTATTATAATATTATTTTTTAACCCTTATTTACCGGATTTACCCTTAACCATGGTAAATAAAATATTTACCACAGTACTTATTCAAAATGTCTAAAAATAATTGTTACCTATTTACACAATTTGGACATCCTGATTCCAAATGTGGAATCCATTTTTATAAATTCAAAACACTGAAGTGGCAGAAATTAATTTAAAATTAATTCCCGCTGTCAAAACAAAAAGTGTGTTTTTAAGAGGTAATAACTATCAAAAGATTGACACTTGTTTATGTTTGGTTTAATTGTAAAATTATGTACAATGACCAAAATTATATTAAATGGTAAAAATATATTCAAAATATACTTTAAAACCACTCAAATTCATAATTTATCACTATTAATTATTTTGATTAAAAAAGTTGTTTTTAATTAAAATTTAGTAATTTTCACTATTCATCAAAATATGAAAGTTATCCGAAAAGTACCAAAATTTCACCTTAGGCTAAATTTGATATTCCGAATCCAGAAATGAAGTCCATTTTAAAATATAAAATATATATAATTTCAAAAAGTAGGTATTACTATTCATAATGGCTAGTTTGATTGGTTGTGGTGTGTGTTAAAACTCAAGGCTGCGTACAACACACGCTACTGTATTATTCAAAGAAAGCGTACCGTGGAAGCTTGGGATGTTTCATTTTAAATTTTTGATGTCCCCATTTAGTCAAAAAGTTTAAAATATTGTATTTAAAAAGGGTTCACTATTAAAAGTTGATAAAAGTGCAATACTGAAAATGAATTTGTTCTTGCATTGTATCTAATAAACTCATAATATGGATTCTAAAATTATAATGATTATATAAAGTTTAAAATTTAGATAATACTATCCATAACCTCTTTTGAATGGATTTTTTTTTGTAAGTCATGGTGTGATTGAACTCGTTGTTGCGTGTAGTGCAAGTTATTGAATTATTTTGAAGAAATAACACACTATGGAATCATGGGGTGTTACAGTATGGCTATTCCATTAAATGATATGTGTGGAAGTCGACCGTATGGTTATTCTACTTAAGTATGTTTATGTCCCAAGATACCTTTATATATGTTATGTGTTCTTTATATGGGTTTTATGGTAATCCTTTGGTTACAAAAAGGTAAGTAATGATACTTTATTCAGTGAATAGTTTTTACTACTTCATGATAGTGAAGGTATTACTTTGATAGAGTATACATGGTTTACCTGATGTTTGAAAAACTAACAGTTTTCATTCCTTATGTATCCCTTACTGAGCTTTTTATGCTCATCCCATGTTTTTTTGAAATGTTTTTCACAGGACTTAATGTGGAATAAGGTCAAGGATGGGATCAAGGGGATGTCATGCTATATAAAACATGGAACTAGACATGTTTCTTTTTAAGAGTTTTTTTATTATGGAAACTTAGTAGAAGTGTCTACTTTGTAATATTTTGAGATTTAATAGTTATTTTCTAATTCTCTAAAACTCTAAACCTGAAAAGATCCTCAATGTGAATTATTCATTTAATTTAATATTAAGTATGTTTTATAGCCGTGGCCTTATATTTGGTATCAAAGGTCGGTTTAGACAACTTTAGGAGTTAGAAAAGTGTTAAATTATAATATGAGTGAAATGATGTAGCATTTACGGATTACCATGTTGCTTCGCCTAAGATATTTCTATGTTAAGAATGGTTTTTCATAGAGGAAATAGAAAAACATTTCTTGGAAGACTTACAGTGGGAAATGACCTTTCAAATCAGTATCCTGAGATGGTTAGAATCAAAACTAAACAGTTTGTTGTATTGATGGATCAGTTGACTCAGGTGAAAATTTTTGGTTGTTTTTATTGATGATATTTTTGTGTTTTCTAAATGTAAAGAGGAGCATGAAAGACATTTAAGGGTTGTTTTGAAAACCTTAAAAGAAAAGAAACTATATGAAAAATTCAGCAAGTGCGAGTTTTGGTTACAAAAAATTTCTTTCCTGGGTCACATTGTTTCAAAAGATGGCATAATTGTTGATCCTACTAAAACAAAAGTTGTTGAAGAATGGCCAAGACCCACAAATGTAAATGAGATCCATAGTTTTCTTGGTTTGGCAGGTTACTACCGAAGGTTTGTTGAAAATTTTTCACGGTTATCTAGTCCAATGACTAAGCTAACTCGGAAGGGTGTTGACTTCATCTGGAAAAAAGAATGTGATGATTGTTTTCAGGAGTTGAAAAGAAGATTGGTGAATGCTCCATTTTTGGCACTTCCTTCCAGGAATGGTGAGTTTGTTATATACATTGATGCTTTGTTGAAGGGACTTGGTTGTGTCCTTATGCAGAATGATCGGGTAATTTCTTATGCTTCATGACAGTTGAAAACTAATGAGGTAAATTACACTACTCATGATTTGGAATTAGCTACTGTTGTCTTTGCTTTGAAAATTTGGAGGCATCATTTTTATGGAGTAAAGTGTGAAATATATACTGATCAAAAAAGTTTAAAGTATATATTCACTCAGAAATAATTGAAGATGAGACAGAGGAGATGGCTGGAATTAATCAAGGATTATGATTGTACAATTCATTACCATCCGGGAAAAGCAAATAAAGTGGCTGATTCTTTGAGTCGAAAAATTAATGCTTCATTAACAGTGTTGTGTTTGGAACGTGATCCTTTGTTTAAGGATTTGATGAACTTTGGCATAGAAGTTGTTGGTATAGGATGTCCTTCTGTTTTGTTTCAGGTATCAGTGAAGTCTTCTCTATCAGACAGAATCAAGCAAGCACAGAAGCAAGATAGTGAGTTGTAGAAAAGGGTAGAGCTGGTTCAGAAAGGTATGTTGCCTGAATTCAATATTGATAGTGATTATGTTTTGATATTTGGGAAGAGATTGTGTGTGCCTTGTGATTCAAAGTTGAAGAGAGAGTTGTTATGTGAAGCTCATAGTTCTCCGTTTTTAGTTTATCCGGGCAGTACTAAGATGTACAGAGATCTGCGGGAGTATTACTGGTGGGATAGAATGAAAAGAGATATTGCTGATTTTACTGTGAAGTGTTTGACATGTCAATAGGTTAAAGCAGAGCGGTAGTTACCGAAAGGGATGCTTCAGCCTTTACCCATGCCAGAGTGGAAATGGGAAAACATATCCATGGACTTTGTTGTGGGATTACCGAAGACATCTCGAGGTAATAATGCAATCTGGGTTATTGTTGATCGCTTGACCAAATCTGCTCATTTACTTTCTATACGAGATACTTTTTCCCTGGATCAACTTTCCCGTTTGTATCTTAAATAGATATTCAGGTTACGTGGAGTTTCTCTCTCCATTGTATCTGATTGTGATCCCAGGTTCACATCAAACTTTTGGAAAGGCCTTCAGAAGTCGTTGGGTACTGAATTAAATTTTAGTACAGCTTTTCATCCTCAATCTGACGGGCAGTCAGAACGAACAATTCAGACCTTGGAGGATATGCTACGAGCTTGTTTGATGGATTATCAGGGATGTTGGGACCAACATCTTTCTTTGGTAAAGTTTTCTTATAATAACAGTTTTCATTCCAGTATACAGACGACACCATTTGAGGCATTATATGGGAAGCGGTGTCGAACTCCAGCATTTTGGGATGAAGTGGGTGAAAGGAAGCTGATGGGACCAGAATTGGTAGAAGAGATGGCAGAAAAAGTTCAGTTGATTCCGAAGCACATGAGAACAGCTTAGAGCAGGCAGAAGAGTTATGCGGATAACCGGAGGAAGGATCTATCTTTCAAGGTAGGTGATCATGTTTTTCTCAAGGTTTCTCCTTGGAAAAGTGTGATGAGATTTGGTAAGAAAGGAAAGATGAGTCCAAGGTTTATTGGACCATATGAAATTCTGGAGAACGTTGGATCCGTTGCTTACCGAGTGGCTATACCTCCGAGTTTATCTCAGGTACACAATGTTTTTCATGTTTAGATGTTGAGGAAGTATATGCCAGATCCATCTCATGTTTTGAGTCCAGAGGTAGTTCAGCTGGAGGAGAACCTATCTTATGAAGAACAACCAGTCCAGATTCTTGACCACAGGGAGCAGGTGTTACGAAATAAGGTGATTCATCAGGTAAAGGTTTTGTGGAAAAACCATGTGATTGAAGAGGCAATGTGGGAATCTGAAAATGGTATGAGGGATAAATACCCCCACTTATTTTGATAAGTGAATAAAATTGCGAGGACACAATTCCCAAAAGGGGGGAAGGATGTAACATCCCAGGTAATTAAAGAATAAATAATTTTCATATTTATTAATATTTACGAATTAAATATTAATTTTAATTAAAAGGGGTTTCTACGTTCGATAGCATACTCAATACGCAACGATGAGTTTCTTTGAAAACTTACGTTGCACACAAGTAATAAAATATTATTATTTTAAATTTTAGTTAACAAGTAGCCATTGTACTGGCGGGAATGGATAGAAATAACTAAAATATGATTATATATGTTTATAAATGTTTTTACATTTACCCAATAAAGGATAAAGGCTTAAAATACGGAATGAATTCAATTTTAGGCATTTATACCCTAATTTTCACTAAGGGTTCACTTATCACCTTTTGACGGAAAACCGTCATTAAATATAGTTTTGATCAATCTTATAAATTATATTGGACCAAAAATAACTCTTCTTTAGAGTCGGGACATCAAAATTTACTTTGTGTAAATTTATGGTATCTTTTCGATAAAGTTCATTTTTTTAATGAATAGTGTAAAATGTTGTATTTTAATTCAAAACCACTTTTTAATCTAATTTATTTATATGATTAGATTATCTTTTTAATTTGTTTTAAAGTGAAATTAGAAAATATTTTTACCATTAAATCCAATAGTGGTCGTTGAAATTAATTTCACTTTGAAATCGGACTTAAACTAGTGTCAATATTTTGATACTTATTGTTTCATAAAAACAGGCTATTTGCTATGACAGCGGGAATTAATTATTAAATTAATTAATGCAACTTATATGTTGTGAATTTTGTAAAATGGACTTCATTTTTGAATTTGGAATATCAAATATAGCTTAGGGTGAATTTTTGGTATTTTTCTGAAAAGCTTCAATTTTTGATGAATAGTGAAACCACTAAGTGGTACTTATAAAAATTGATTTTTCGTTTAAATGAAATTTTACCACTTCTGTGTTTTGAATTTCAAAAATCCGACATACATGGATGTCATTAAAAAGTAAAATTTGATTCAATGAGATAAAAATATTTTTTTGGTGAATAGTAACTTATTAAGTTTTTAATCGCGATTAGAGGTAATTAGTGCAATTTAAGGCAAAAATGATATTATAATAAAATGAAAATACCTTGACACATGTCCTACCCTTATTGGATGTGTCATGGACGACCAAGACAAGCCATGGGTCAACTTGGGGACCCCATGGAGCCACAATGGTTTGGAAATGACATAAATAACTTTTTATTTAATGTTAAAGTAAAAATGACACACACATGAAATGTTTTACTAAAACAATTTTTACATGGGGTTATAAAAGTCATAATTTGATTATAAATAGTCATTGGGAAGCTAAAAGGTTTTCCTACATCATAGTAATTTTTTTATAATTTTTAGAGATTAAATAAATTAAATTATTTATGAAATCATGATGATGCAGCGATGACCTCATTATTTGACGATTTAAATAAAATGGAAAGATAATGTAAAATCTAAGACCTACACATGGACAAAACCTATTTAATGAGTGTATTTCGAACCCTTATCGCCTTATCCTCGAATTATATCAATGTGGGACCTTTTTAATCCGAAACTCTTTTTCAAATAAAGTAATATTTCTTTACTTTCCAAAAGTGCCCCTCCTCTCCTCTTATAAAAGGCCCCCACCTCTACCTCATTTCACACACTCCTCAAGCCTTTGGCTCGGCCATCCCCTGCCCATTTACTCTATCCACATCCCTCTCCTACTCCTAGAGGATTCCCTTTGGGAATAATCCTTTCAAAGGAATCCATTAGGCTCAAATCAAAAGGAGTTACACTTTTAAAGGTAATTCAATCTCTCATGTTCATTTGTTTTATTTTTCTTCTCCAACCCCCTAAACTCTTTTTATTTACTTATTTTGTAACAAAAAAAGTATCTTCAATATACTAGTATGTTGTTATAAGATTTATTCTAGCTACACTTTCACACAACTACATCAAATGGTTAAAGAACATACGGTTTCCGTGGATGGCGAAATTCTACCTTCCGAAACGATGATTGTTCAATACTCATTTAACACCTTCAAAGGTGTCCATTATGATGTCAATATTTTTATATATGATATATAATATGTTTATTATTTCTTTAAGATTCTGTATTTTTTATTTATGTCATACCATTATTGTTTCAATTATGGGTAAACACGATATCTTCATTTTAGGAAGTGCGGACTACCGCCCCCAGAAAGTGATTTGATTCGTTAATACCATATGTGAGATGTGTAAAGGATAAAGTTAATGATATTATATATGTTATTATACTGAAATTATAATATACTCTTATATCATTATGATTCCATTCCAGAAAATACGAAATAGAAATGGAAGTAGCGTTCATGCGTACGTACGACTTACCGTCTCCATGAACGGTGCATTTCATTTCTTATCTCTAAATGATTTTGTAATATTATGAATACATGTATTTTCTGAATATATATGATATATATGATATCCAAATCAGGAATAGATTTCTGGATATAAAGAACCTTTGACCACACGAACAACATGTAATTGTAAGAAGTCCACTTTCGACTTAAGAACCAAATATCGACAAAACAAACATTATTAACTTAAATGGTTACATAATCTTTATAACATGGCAATAAGTGATATAAAAGAAATAATGAACTATAAAAAGGTTCTTAATCAAGTAGAAATTAACTCAAGTTTATTATTCATGATATTAAAGAACGATCGAGTCAAGTCGGACCCGAGGTAAGGGACTTTATCTCAATCTCCTTCCATTGAGGCATATTTCGTTTTATACACAACATTCTTTTATACGGTGTATAAACCCCTTTGACGTTTACTTTTATACAAAACGAATCTTTTTCTATGAAGAGTTTTACAAAACGACAAAAAGTAATGTTTCTTTTAACGTATGTGGCGACAACGACCTTTTCTGCCGCCGCGAGTATTATTTGGTCTTTGGCTTCCTCAACAAGCCGTAAAGTTTTTAGAATAAAATAAATACCATATACTCTTTTATGTATTTTGGTATTGAAAATGGTTTTGATAAAGGATTCTATTATGTCAATATATTTATGATATATTGTGATTGAAATGTGGAAATGTTATCATTCCTTTATATTGGTTTTATGTTTTATGATTTTATATTGGTACTTGGACATTTTATGGGTGGTTACGTGATAAACCATATGATGGGTGGTGCCGTGAATACCAGGATGGGTGGTTACGTTATAACCTCCAATGAATTGGGTATGGAAGTCGGCCGTATGGCTATTCCATTAAGTATGTATGGAAATTGGCCGTATTGCTATTCCATTAAGTGATATGTGTGGAAGTCGACCGTATGGTTATTCAACTTAAGTATGTTTATGTCCCAAGTTAACTTTATATATGTTATGTGTTCTTTATATGGGTTTTATGGTAATCCTTTGGTTACAAAAAGGTAAGTAATGATACTTTATTCAGTGAAGAGTTTTTACTACTTCATGCTGGTGAAGGTATTACTTTGATAGAGTATACATGGTTTACCTGATGTTTGAAAAACTAACAGTTTTCATTCCTTATGTATCCCTTACTGAGCTTTTTATGCTGATCCCAAGTTTTTTTGAAATGTTTTTCACAGGACTTAATGTGGAATAAGGTCAAGGATGGGATCAAGGGGATGTCATTCTATATAAAACATGGAACTAGACATGTTTCTTTTTAAGAGTTTTTTTTATTATGGAAACTTAGTAGACGTGTCTACTTTGTAATCTTTTGAGATGTAATAGTTATGTTCTAATTCTCTAAAACTCTACACCTGAAAAGATCCTCAATGTGAATTATTCATTTAATTTAATATTAAGTATGTTTTAAGGCCGAGGCCTTATAATTATGATCAAGGAGATGGTAAGCCATACCTACGCATGACTAACATTTCCATTTCTCAACAATTGTTATTAAAAAGAGGCAAGTAATATTATATCCTTCCGTAATTATTAATATATAATAAATACATTTTTATTTCTCTATATATACATATATATATAACCTATGTGGTGTGGTGATTAAAATAGAGGGACATCGCTTCATGAAGATAGTAGGCCACACATATGTTAATGATGTTTTCATCTTTTAATGAGTTAAAAGGGAATAAAGGAAAGAATATATTATGTTTTTAGAATTATAAATATGATAGTAATATCATAATTATGTAATTTATATCACATATATTCATTAAATGTTTCCTTATAATCTTTTAGGTAAAGCGTTAGTGATAAATGAATCACTTTTCTTCACAAGAAGGTAGTCCTCCATAAACACAAGATACGATATCATATATCAAAAAGAAGGGATTTTAAAAAATTTATATATGATATAAATACTGCAGTGGTTTAATTATGTGAAAAATATTATATATATATATATATATATATATATATATTATCAATCATCATACCTAATCCAGAGAGGAGTTCATGGAAAATGTGTTACATCAGTTCATGAGGCCGTAATACACCGTATAAATGAGTGACATTATCATTAACCATTTTAGGGAAGGGGTGATGGATATATGTATTGAAATTATTATAATAAAATATTATTGTATGTGATATAATTTTTTAATTATAAAATCATAACTGACTAAAATTTAAAGGTGGTGGATGAAAAAATAAAATAAAAAATGCATAGTTATGAATCTTAACACTTCTATGATCACCTATTTTTTATTATACCTAAAGTACACCTTGAATGGATTTATGTAAAAAAATTGATTTTAGGATGAGTTTATGGATGTTTGGAATTCTTGTGGTTATGTCTTGTCTGATCCAAAATGGTTTGATGTTTTCATGATTAGATGATAGGTGTGACCTTTTATAATTGAGGTGAGTGCAACACTTGTAATTTTGGGAAATAAAAAAGTTTACCCATGATTTTAAAATAAAAAGTTGTCTAAAATGAATTATTATAGATAATTTGAAATTATATAGTCTAAATATTTAAATATAATTTGATTTTGACAAAAATAAATTAGGTTATTTTAAACCTTCTCACTTTTGTTTAAACTCTGATATACCCATTTTAACCTTAACCATGGTAAATAGTATTTCTGGTTTTCATTATTCATTATGATAAAAAATAATGTTCAAATTATTAAAAATTAAATATTATTATTATTTAAAAAATTAAATCCAATTTTCCAATTTAACTTAATAAAATTTTTAAAATTAAAATTAAATTAAAACATTTAGATGGGGTGAAAAAATGGTTTTTAAGATGAATATTTCTCATAAATATAGTATATTTTAAAAAAAATTATGTATGAAATTGATTAAATTTACCTTAATCGGTTAAAATATAATATCATTGAACTAATTATAATTTAGAAAAAATTTAAAACCTAATATATCCTTTTAATTTATTTAAACAAAAGAAAAAATTCAAATAAAAATCAATATTTTCTACTATTCATTAAAAAATGAATCTTTTTTAAATAAATGAAAAAATACACCCTAAGATTATTTTTACATTATAAACATAAAAAAATATACATTTTACCAAATCATTTTTTGAAATATTTTAAAAAATAATTATAATTGTTTTTTGAAAATAATGAATAAGATATATTTTAGAAGATAAAAATTGTTAGAAAAACTTTTCTTTTCCATTTAAATGATATTTATTTTATTTATAATAATTATATTTCTAATTAATTTTTCTAACATGTGTAATAATATTTTTTTTATAATTTATTTATTATTATTCGTACCACAAAACATAATAGTCAGGTTATAATAATATACAGTATAACATTTCATTTTAACCTGAGTTTTTGTGTTCTATAAGCTATCGAAGAGATTAAATTATAAGAAATTTATTTATTGGGTTTTTATAATTGGTGTTGAATTTCACTTATGACATATAATATAATTTTGTTCTTTTATCAATTTGGGGTGGTACAAATTACCTAATAACATGATATTAAGTTAATATTTAATCCATAAATCCCTTTATCTTTATAATCAACTATCAAATATTGAGAGACAAGGAGAACAACATGATCCACATCCGAAAATTAATCTTTATAGAATAGATGTACCTATTATTATATATATTTGTGAATAATAGAGGCCTTTGGTCTAAGTATATTCTTATCATGGGCCTTCCAAATTTTATATTTCTTTTAGAAGGATACATCCAAAAGAAAAATACATGCCTACATATTCTTATATATTTATGAAATTTAATAAATAGATAAACTATTATATAAAAAATATAGTGGAAAAAAGAGCTGAAATGTATGAGGATAGATTTATTATCCAACACATATAAAAAAATTGGATGAAGGATTTTTTTATAATTTCTATTAAGAATTTAATAGTACCTGATTATAGACTTTCAAATAGGTTTCTACAATATATAAGACAATGAAATAATTATCATATTTTGTATCAATTCATGAAACTCATGAAATTTAATACCAATTAACATAACATAATTAAATAATGAATTTTTTCTCTCATTTTCATATAATCCCACTAGGTAATTTAATAACATATATGCATTGAAAAAAAAATCTTATAACTTATTATTAATTTTTGATAAGCCATATGCAAATATGATTAGTTTCCTTTCATTCTGAGAGCTAACTCCAAACACATTCGTATGAATATTAAGTCTATTTTTTATGGAAATATATTTTTTGACTTTATTTTTGTATATTAAAATTCTCCTATTAAATTTTCACTAATGTTTTTATTCACTTTTATAATGTCCATGTTATTATTTATGTGGGAAAATTCCAATAAGGTAGCTCAAAAATTGATAATTTCTCTCAAGTATTTGGTTGACGACCAGATCATCCAATCATTCCAAATATGAAATTTATTATTCCCCTTGTTGAAATATTCTTCAAATGTAAATATATTTGGTATAGAATCATACAAATGTTTAGCTGTTAAATGCATTTTATAATATTAAATATGGATTATTCCATAAAAAAATTATTTTATATTTCATATACACTTTTTAATTTTATTCTAAAACGATAATATGAAGTCCCATTTTGGAAAAATTAATGTCATTTAACATAATATCCGTATATATTTCTATATTCTAGATAGTAATTGACAATGAAAATTGTCATAGCATGTGGAAGAAAATATTATTTCATTAATGAATCAAATAATATAAACTATTTTTTCTTGTTTAGATTTAAAATAATCAATAAGTGCTGATAAATAACCGTAAATGTCATTTCAAATATTTTTGGGTCATGAAATCATCAGACTCATCATCACATATTTTCTCCTCAAACATATATATGGGGATAAGTTATAGACTCCATAAAATATAGGATATAAACTATGTTGGCTACTTGGACTCTGATATAGATTCAGTATTTTTTATAATAGAGCCATTTTATTATTTCTAACTTCATTTTAAAAAATAGAAATTTTTTTATAAATTATTTTCCACCATGGTGAATCATCACATTATCATAGATTTATAATAGAGATAATATCAGTCACATTGCATATTAGAATATTTTCATCTTATTATTTTCTAAATAGAAGAATAATATGATCATTTATTAGTATATTATAGATTTATTTTGTAGAAGGTCTGATTCATCTTTTGGAGAATCTATCACAGATAGATATTTCATCCATTTTATATTGTGATGTTCCATATTTATTTAATTTGATAAAATCATATATTCCATCCAATAAAACACATAGTTTTTTAGGGAAATCATGTATCTTCTTTTACCCCATCCCCATTTGGAATAATAATATTTTTTATCCCATAATTCTAATTGTGATGGTCATTACCTTTCAAAAAAATCTATTTTTGATGATAAATGAATTAATTGAAATTTTTATCACTCCAATCGTATATTTATTTAGTGTTAAGAAAAATTATCACTATTGATAAGACAATAAATTTAGTTTTACATAATTATAGATGTTATTCAGCATCACAGTTTAGATTTTCGAACCTTTTTTATCAATGTTTTCAATAAATTCATCATGTATTAGTTCATCAATACGATCCTCTCTCTGATGTAAAACATCTTCATTATCGTTAGATATTTGATCAATCATTATTTCACCATACTCAATCCATTGTGTATCAATATGAATAAATCCATATAAAATCGGATATTTGTTAATTTACCAATACCTAAAAGTACTCACAATTAACCATATCACTCATGGATAAAAAATCCTCTTTTGTCATGATTTTATTTAGAAAATCCCAAGTATCTATCAACCCCTTTCACACATTCATCGATAGTTAATCAAGAATTTATGTAATTAAATTCCATTAATTCATAAAATTAACCATGCAATATAAGAATATATTAATATATTAAAAATATATAAATTTATATATATATATATATAAACAAATAAAAGTAAGGAAAACATGAAAATTTTTAGTCAATTAATTAAAAATTTATGAATTTTCTTAAAAAAATATATATCATAAAATAAATTTAAATGAAAAACGTTTCAAAAATATTTTATATAAAAATTATTTATAATTTACCTAATAATTGATAATAATTGAAACAAATTGATACAAGCACTATTAAATTATTAATAAAATAATAAATAAAAAAATTATAAATACAAATAGTTACAACAAAAAATAAATATAGTGAGAAAAAATTATATGCATAAAAAACTATATTTATAATAAGATTTTAACAAAATAAATTATAATTTGTATCAAAATTTATAATATATATATATATATATATCGGTATTTCTTAACTAAAATATATAAAAAATATCTTGAAAAATAATAGAAATAACTTACAAATTTTGGAGGTCGATGATAGAAAATTGTTCTAATATTTGGATAAATATCTTATAGATGGTGGAATTAGGTAAAATGTTTCAATAGCATTTGAAATTTTTTGTGAAAATTATGTGGAAAAATGAATTAACAAAATCCTTGAACCATAGTTATCGGTCGAGTAGATCATGGTTTTGTAGATAGAATAAACTATAGGATCATGGTAAAAGGATGAAGTATGATATATTGAGGAGGAAAAATGTGAAAAAATGACGAAATTTTACTGAAATTGAGGATTGATCGTGGTTGGGTTCCATCGAGTGTCGAGATAATGAGTGAATTGGTACTATCGAGTCAAAAAAATATGGGTTTCTAGATTCTCAGAATTATTTATAATCACATTTAATTGTAGATTCCATATGAAATTGATGACTAATGATTTTTATTAACTTTAGTAATTATTTTATATAAAACTAAAGTTAAAGGAAAATTTTAGGACATTTTAACATTGTTTTTATTTAAAATCAATGTTTAAAGTTTCAATCTTCACATAAAAAATTGGATTCTAAAAAGATAACATTAAATCCTTTAAGTGGAATACATTTTTTAAAATAGTTATTGTTCTTCATAAGAATGATCACTCACATGTGTTATAACTTATGAGTTCAGTAGTTGTAAAGAATCATGTATGTATTTCATTATGATAAATACATTGAACACATCCTGAACATGAGAGGGGCTCTAGGGATGTTCTAAGTGATAAGTTACTTTCACTAATACATCATGTGTCTCAAATGGGGAAATATAATAAAGGGTTAACATTCCCTTATTTCATAATATTATAAACTCCTTTATGAAGATATTTATATGAATATTTTTCAAAAACATTTAATTCCTTATTTCACCAACAATTATCCTCATTTCATTTCTATCAAATCTAAGCTGCCTTAAAGTTTCCTCTAATGGATATAAATTTATCAAACATTTAATCATCTATTTTAATGTCCCAGTTCGTAGTGTTTCCTAGAGGTTCCCTAAACCTGGTTGGTCAAATGACTTTAAGAGAATTTCCCCAAATTCCAGAGGCTTCAAACTTTTAGTGAGGGGTGTAGTGTGAAAATGGGGAAACTATGCCTATATTGGAAGAGTATACAAAGTGGAAAGAAAATAACAAACAATAGCGGCAGCAGTAATACTATAAAACACAGTAAATAGCATATAACTGATAGTAATATAACCACATGAAAATAAATAAATGATGCATGTAACATGTGCGTAGGAAAATATACAATCAAGTCATAATACGAAAAATAAAATACTAGATCCAAAGTACAAAAAAGTAGGAAAACTCCAAAAGCATCGCAATATTTATCTTGGTACCATGCTCTCCAGCTCCCACAATAATAAAGAACCTAATAAATAAAGTTTATTTCACTTATATATAACTACAATCATATAATATGTTTAGGTCAAAAAACATCACCCAAACATGTAGTGAGATGAATCCCAGTAAGGAACCACCAAAAGATTTATGCCTAACTGTTAGTGAATATATATACCAGGAAATATGAAAAAATGAAGTATTAAACTAGGAAGTAATCATAAGTAAACACTCCTATAGTTTTCAATTACATTCATTTAACATTCATTATTCATCCTTTGAATCATGTAAACCATGGGTTATATCCTATGATTTTCATCCCTTGTGTAATAGTAATAACATGCATCTTAGAAAACCATCTTAAAAATCATGTATGGCTGAGTCCATGCATGTGCTTTGGCTTGTAAAAATTATCACCATTAATCAATTATTTAGTAATGACCCTTAGGAGAAATAACTCATATTCCAATACACCTTGTTTAACAAAACAACAATTCATTTAATAACGGCTCTCTGGGTAGCTCTCATGCTCTATCCCCTATGGTCTAATATATAAGTAACCATTTACAAACGACCTCCTAGGAAGATCACATAGTCTATACCCCTTAGTCAACATAGAATCAATGAATTATAAATGACCACCTAGCAGCTCTCAGGATCAATACCCATTGGAAAACAATACAACAATTCATTTAATAACGACCCTCTCGATGGATCTCATAGTCTAACCCTTCTAGTGTTTCATAACAACTATTCATACATAAATGACCCTACCTTGGGAATCCACCTTAGTCAAATTAACCTAGTTCAAAATTCCACAATGCATATCACAAGCATCACAAACAATCAGTAACTCCATCCTAAAAACTATTTATGGAAAATAAGGCAATCCTAATAGGAAATATAGTCCAAAAAACTATAATCTATCAAACAAGGGAATCACACCCATAGGGTGTCCCACAAAAAATTTATTTAACATTATATATATGAAAAAAAACCTTTATCAATCTACCATACCATAAGTGGTCATAAATAAGGAATACATCCAAACACTCAATACACCAAATGTTGGTTTATGGAACTTTTTTCATATATAATCCAAAAACAATCAACAAATGACACAAAAACCTACCTTAATGCCATATGATCAATAATCTTGAATTTCGGCCCTTGAATCACCCTAGAATGGCATAGATCTACAAAAAGGTGAAAACATCAACCTTAAACAACTTACAATAGAGGAAGAATCGGGATGAAAGGATCTAGGGGAATTGAGAACTCACGAGTGGGATTCCAACACACCCAATGAAATCTCAATCAATGGTCAGATAGATAGTATGGAAGGGTTAGAAGTTATTTATTCATTTTATTGGTCTCTTATACGAACAAAGGGGAGAATAAGATGTTTTCAAAGATGATACATTTACCTGATACCATTTATCAAATAAAAAAGAAAACTACATGGAAAGTTTATTAAATGTACATGCGGTCGGGGAGCCTTAATCGGCCCCTGCCTATAATGGTCAGCCAAGTCACTTACACTAACATGTACGTGGCCATTACATGGCCACTGCACATCTATATACGATGCCCATGTACACGGTATTTACTCATAAGTACACGACATATACATAGAAAACTTCAAATTTCTTCCATTTACTAAAAAACAACTCGAAGTAATGATCTATAATTGAAATGAAAATCTAGGTTCTTATAAACACCCCCCCCCCATAAAGCAATTCGTCCCCGAACATCCCTCCCAATGGTGGTAAAGAAAAATCTTCAAACCAATCTACCCACTGTGACCATATGTCAGCCTCCCTCTCCCATTTCTCATCATGTACTCGTCTGTGATGTCTTTGCACCCACACCAGAGAAATAGACCGACTATGGAGAACATTCGTACTATGATCCACAATCCGAATATGGTGCTCCTCGATGGATGCATCCACCTCCAACTCAACCTCCATTGGTTTAAAAACATGATATGGGCCTGAAAAGTAATGTTGTAGCTTGGAAACATGAAATAAGTCATCCATACCTCGATACCATCCAGGAAACTGCAACCGATAGAAATCTTCCCCAAATCTCTCCAAAACCTCAAACAACCTGACGTATCTAAGTGAAATCATCCTCTTTCTATTAATCCTCCTGTCTCAAAACCTCTATGTGACATGTAGAAATGCCTGATCTCCGACCTTGAACTTTAGAGGTCATCTATGTAACTCCCCAAGCATTAAAAAAAATAAACCAAATGTATAAAACATTGTTTTTTGTAAATATTTATAACTAGCTTTTAAACATAAATTTGTTGATCCAATGTTTTGAATTTCAAAAAACGGTCATCTGCAATTTTGTTCACTATGTTATTTGGAGTCAGATGGAACAATATTTTTTTTGTGAATAGTAACATACCATTATGAATTGTAATATGAATAGTAAAATGACCTAATGTAAAATAAGTTTAATTTTTATTTACATTTCTTAAGGATTTAAAATAATGACCTCTTGGTTAATTTTTCAATGTGATATAAAAGCAGTTAAAGAATTAAAATTGTTAATTTTTGAAATAAGTATGATTTTATTCATATATTTAATAAGTAAAATTTAGAAAATTATTTTCAAAAAAGGGAGTTAATTTAATAATTCAACACATCGAAAAATGTATTCGGTGAATTTTTTGCGATTTTTCTGAAATTCATGAAATTTTGATGAATAGTGAAATACCTAAAAATACCATATTTTCAAATTATCAGTAAAATAAAATACTTATGACATCATAAGTGATTCAAGAACAATTTATTTGAACTCACATGCCGTTATTAATATTTTGGGTCACACGAATTATGATTATTCGTAGTCTTGAGAAAAAATATTATAATAATGATTTAAATAATGTAAAATACGTCCTCTCCTTCACTATAAAAACCACCCTCATTATCCTCTCCCTCTCACACCACTAAAGCCATGATAATTTCGTCCCAGTATACCTCCCACAACTCTTCCCCTTGTCCTAGATATTATAGTATCACCAAAAGGCCAGAACCAAAGGCCGTAAGGATGATGTAAAGGAGAAGAGATTAAGGGGTAAGAATCTCATTTCATTTTCATGTGTTTTCCTTTCATTTCCATTTCATTTCTTATAATCTATTCCCCTAATATTATCAAAGAGGAATTAATGATAAATAATCAGGTATAATATTTATTTTCTCATGTTCATGGAAAATTTATCTTCAATCTTATTCTCCTCTCCCACTCATTCAAGTAATTAAAACACCGCATGTGATGTGTCGATTTACCCACATCATGGACGCTGTGATTTACGTTTCATATTTTTTGTCTTCAAGACTGGTTAGTAAACGATTTATATAGTTGAACCAGATTATAATTTTAGTATTATATATTATATAATGTAATCGAATCATTTTTTACACATGTGATTAATTTATAATACAAAACGAGTTATTTACGATCGAAGAATCGCCCAAATGACCTAAATAAATATCAATAATGTTTTAACTTATGAATCATTCTAATTTCAATATTCAAAATGACAAACCTTATAATTTAATTTTTTTTAAATATGTAAATACCAATCAATTCCAATTCTGGATTTTCAATTCCAATCGACAGAAATATCCGTCATGAACCGATCATGGAAACCATGTAAATAACGCCCCGACACAATGTAAATAACAAAATATTACTAATAAATCTATTGAATGATGTTCTAAAATAATTTTATAAGGCATTATAAATATTAATATGTTTCATTATGATATTAATAACAATATTTTAACAATTATACATGAGGTTTAAAGTCTTTTTATGTAATAAGAATCCAATGTAAGGGAATTCTTAACACAATTTCCATTCATTGGGTTAACCTTCTTCTTTATTCATTATATTGTATTAAGATTATTGGTGTGATGATTTGTTATTTTGTTTTGAACTATATGTATTTATTTTTTATTCAAATATCCATTCCATTATATTAATTCTCACTCCAATTATATTTTAAGAGACTTTCATTTTTAAATCCTTTTAAAATTATTTGTAATAAATTTCAAAGGGATTGGTTTTTATATATGTGACATGAGTGGTTTCTTCTATTTTTCAAGATTTCTTATTACCATGATATGCTCCTTGGATGTTATTTATGTTTGGTTGATCCCATTATAGCTCATGATATGTTGGGTTAATCTTGTCATAGCTCAATATATGATTGGTGAGCTCCATTATATCTCTTCAATTCATTGGTTACTTTGGAGATTGAATTTGACCAAAAGGTTATTCCATGTGTAAGGGTGCGCATAATAGTGATATGGTAAATAAGTCCCAAGGAAACTACATGATGTTTCTATGCTTTTGAGTTTTTATGATTTTGGGTTATATAGGTTTTAATGTTATAACATAACTAACTAGATCTTTCTTTATATCCCTTACCAAGTTTTATACTCATCCCATGTTTTAAAAATGTTTTTCACATGATATAAAAATGGGCAAGAGAAAATAAGGGATTATTGATGTATGATATGGGGCATTGTTAATGAAATCATGTTTCAAGGTTTATTATTTAATATTTTAAAAAATAGATATTGTTTTAGTAGTATCCTCTTGTATGAATGTGTTATGTCATGTATGTATGATATCCTAATCCAATAAAACTATAAACCTGAAAAGATCCTCATTGGGTAATAATGTATGGTCTTGTGTAATATTCCAGTTTATATATTATTTTAAAGCCAATTCTATATAGTTGGTTGAAAATGGTGGTTTAAATAACTTTATGATTTGGATGATATTTAAAGAATACCATAACTGATTTTTACTCAATGGTAATTTGAAATGTTATAGAATTTAAGGATTACAATATTTCTTCATCTATGTTATGTTTGTATAGAATTTTTTCTTGTAGATGAAATGGGGAAGATGAAGTTAGAAGGCACCAAGACGATGATGTACGTCTAAATCTGCATCCTGAAATGGTGGGAATTGGAACCGAGCCGTTTGTGATAGTAATGGCTCAGTTGAATCAAGTAATAAACATGGGTGGTATCCATGATAGATAGGAACATGATCTACAATTATGAAATATGAATTTTGTGGAGAATTTAATGAGGCAACATCCTCCATCATTCAGTGGAACCGTAGATCCAGTGATAGTCAAAGGACGAGTCAATGTTATAGAAAAGATATTTGATGTCATGGTATGTTCGTAACGTCAAAAAGTTATACTATTAATTTATCGTTTGGAATGTGAATCTGATCAATGGTGGTCTCTTGTTTAGAATACTTGAAAAATATATAATCATGACCGTCTGTAATGGGATGATTTTATGAGACTTTTTCTAGAAATTAATTTTCCCAAAACTATTCGACTTAGAATGGAGAAAAAATTCTAAGAACTAAAGTAGAAAGATGATGATTTTGTAGAAATATATGAAGCCAATTTTACAAGACTGGATAGGTATGTACTAGATTTATCTTGGGATATTTAATATAAAATTAATATATTTTACACTGGTTTGAAACTGTTTTTTCCAAGAGATTTGGCTCAACATAAGTTTAAAAATTATGAGAATCTTTTTGTTTGTGATGGAAAAGTTGAGATTGAGTTTTCTGGAACACAGGTGCCACGTGATGACAAGAATAAGAATCATTATGGTTGTCAGGATAAATGGATGAACATTTCAATGATGTGTGGAGGAATGAAAATGAATTTCCTTTCTTATGAAAGGTGTTGTAAAAGGCTTCCTTCTTAGTGTCTTATAAATTATGGGAAATGATACTGATGTGGAATGTTTTGAAAAATGTCTCTTAAGTGAAAGTAAAGTGATTTTAAAATTATTGAGAAGCTGTTGGTGAGATAATTTAACTATAAGTAATTGGGTCATTTTGATAATGTCTACCCAAAGGTAGTTACTCAAGAAGGTAATCATCATGATTTGAAGAAGTAGTTTTGGTAAAATCGTTTTCATCCACTTCTGCATATGTTTACCATAAAATTAGTTGGTATCAGGTAAATTTCTTATTTTTATAGATTTTTCAAATGTTTTGTTTGATTCAAGGTCTACACAATCATTCATTTCTGAGAAATATTCAAAAAAATTGAAAATTTAACCTCATTAAATTAATATAGATATTATGGTTAAAACCCATGGAGGAAATATTCTGTAAAAATGAAATTATAAGAATCTTTTTATCTTGGTGGGTAGAAAGGGTTTACCTGGAAAACCATGTTTTTCTAACTCTAGTAGAGTTTGGTGTTATTCAGGGTATGGGTTGTCTTTCTTTTTATCATTATAAGATATATTTTAGAGAAAAAGAACATTTTTATCTGAAATAATTTCAGTTTGTATACAAGAATGAACCCATACCATTAATAAAATATCAGGATGTGACGAAACTGATAATGTATGGAAATGAATGTTATCTTGGTCATATTTTTTAGCATAAGGGATCTATCCAGATTAATTTTGTACTAATGGTAAATGAATACATGGATGTTTTTCAAGATGATTTTCCTGGTGTTATTCCTAATCGAGAGGTTGTGTTTACTATGGAGTTAGATCCTGATTTTAACACAATTTCTAATCCCCCTAATCGAATGGGCCGAATGGATCTTCTGGAATTAAGAAGGTAGTTGAAAGAATTATTAGATAAAGGCTTCATCTAAACTAGCAATTCACCATGGGGATCCCTTGTCTTGTTTTTGAATAAAAGATGGTTTAATGAGACATTGTATCGTTTATATAGCCTTGAAAAACATTAATTTTAAAAACAAGTATCATTTACCTGAGATCGATGATTTTTTTATCATCTATAGGGGGAACAATATTTTTCGAAGGATGACCTGAGGTCGGGGTACCATCGGTTGAAATTAAAGGATGAAGTCATCCCAAAGGCTTCGTTCTATACTATATATGGTCATTATGAATTTGTAGTTATTTCTTTTGGGCTAACTAATTCACATACTGTATTCATAGATCTTATAATTAAAATATTTCATGAGTTCTAGAATATTTTTGTGGTTGTGTGTATTTATGACATTCTGGTATATTCTAGAAGCAAAGAGGAGTGTGAAAAACAACTAAGGGTTGTTTTACAAACCATAATAGAAAATAAACTACAGGGAAAATTGAAAAAGTGTAATTTTTGGTTACAATAGAGTTTTTTCATGGGAACATTGTAAATAAGGATGGAATAACTGTTGATCCTTACATAACAAAAGTGGTTGATCAATGGCCCAGACCTAGAAATTTTATAGATATTTGAATTTTTATTGGACTAACAGGTTTTTACTGAAGGTTTGTTAAAAACATTCCACGATTATATATCCCATTTACTAAGTTAACACGAAAATGGGATAAATTTTTTTGACAAAATAATGTGATGTTTTTTTGGAATGGAAGAAGATATTCGTGAACGCTCTAGTTTTGGCCTTACCATCCCAAAATAGTGTGTTTTTCATCTACAGTGATTCTTCATTAGAAGGAATTGGTTTTTTAAACAGAATGATCAAGTAATTTCTTATGCCTTAAGAGAAAAAAGGCTAATGAGTTAAATTATCCCACACATGAAATGGAATTGTCAGATGTGGTTTTTTTCTTTTAAAATTTCGAGGCACCATTTATATGAATCCAAATGTCAAATATATACTAACTATAAAAGTTTGACGTATATATTCACTCAGATGAAATTAAACAAGAAGAAAATAAGTGGATTTAACTGATAAAGGATTATTATTGCACAATCAATTTCCATCCCAGAAAAGCAAACAAAGTGGTTAATGCATTCAGTCGTAATCATCACGCATCATTTACCTTATTTTTGTAGAACACGATCTATTGTTTAATTATTTCATTAATTTAGGCATAGAAGTTTTTGATGTAGGGAATACATCAACTTTTTGGGTTTTAGTGCTGTCATCGTTATTAGACAGAATAAACAAATCGCAGAAGGAAGACCATGAACTACATTTAAAGGTTGAATTTTTTAAAATGTGTAAGTTTCCAGAATTTAACCCTGATAAAGATTGGGTTTTATGATTTGTAAAGTTGTTTTGTGTTCCTTGTGATTCGTAGTAAAATATATATATTTGTTTTTTATACACATATTTCTCCATTTTCAGTTCATCATGGACGTACTAAGATGTACAAGGACCTTTTCAAGTCTTATTGGTGGAATGGAATGAAAAGGCATATTGCAGAATTTACTGTGAAATGTTTGACATGTCAACAGGTTAAAGAAGAGTGGAAGTACCTGAATGGGATTCATCAAACATTGACTGTTCTAGAGTGCAAATGGGATAATATATCTATATAATTCGTGGTGGGACTACCTAAGACGTCTTGATGTAGCATTTTGATTTGGGTTATTATTGATCATATGACAAAATCTTCACATTTCCTTTATATTCAAGATTTAATGTCATTGGATCATATTTTTGCACTATACCTTCAAATGATTTTCAGGGTATATGGGGTTCCACTTTCCATTGTATCTGATCGGGAACCTAGATTCAATTAAAACATTTTTAAGTGGTTTCAGAAGTCATTGGGAATATAATTAAATTTCATTACAAGTTTTTATCTTCAATCAGATATGCAGTTTGAATGAACAATTCATAATTTGGAGGATATGATTCGATCTTCTTCAATGGAATACTAGGTATGTTGGGATCATCATCTTTTTTTATTTTATTTTACTTATAATAAAAAATTTCATTTGAGTATACAAATGGACGATTCATTTGAATTTTCCAGGAAGTGGTGTCGAATTCCAACTTTTTGGGATAAAGTCGGGGGAAAAAGTTTTATGGGACCATAATTATTAGACCTAGTGGTTGAGAAAGTGATGATGATCGAACAACAGATGAGAACAGCTCAGAGCAGGCATGACTGTTATGTAGATAATAGAAGGAAATAATTCTCTTTCGAGGTAGGTCACCATGTTTTCCATGAAATCTCTCCTTGGAAATGTGTGATGTGTTTTGTTAAGAAAGGAAAGATAAATCCACAATTCATTGGTCCTTTTGAAATCATGGAGAAATATGGACCAGTATCATACCGATTAGATTCGCCTTTGAGTTTATCTCAGGTACATAATGTTTTTCTTTTTTCAATGTTGAAAACGTATGTGCCAGATTCATCACATATCTTGAGCTCTGAAGCAGTCCAGCTGGAAGCGAACTTTTCATATGAAGAGAAACCAGCACCGATTTTTTATCCAAGGGAACATGTATTGCAGACTAAGGTAATCCACCAGGTAAAGGTTTTGTGGAGAAACCACATACTTTAAGAAGCAACCTTGGAATATGAAAATGTTATGACAGAAAGGTACCATAAAATTTTTAATGAGTAAATAAAATTGTGAGGACGCAATTTCTAGAAGGTGGGGATAATTTAACACCCCATGGTTTAAGAAATTAAATGAATAAAACATTGTTTTTTGAATATATTGATAGTTAGACTTTAAAAGTAATTTTCTCTTCTATGTTATGAATTTCAAAAAATAGTCATCTATAATTGTGTTTATTAAGTTATTTTGAGTCAAATGGAACCATCATTTTTTTGGTGAATTATAACATACGCTTTTGAATAGTAATATGAATAGTAATATGACCCTAATGAATACATAAATTTATTATTATTTTATTTTCTTAAGGTTGTATGATAATGACATCTTGGTTAATTTTTCAATGTGATATAAAAGTAGTTATAAAATTTAAATTGTTAATTTTTTAATTAAGTATGATTTTATTTAAAAATTAAAATAATAATTTTTAGAAAGTTATTTTCAAAAAATGGAGTTCATTTTTTAATTATACAAGTTGAAAAATGGATAGATTTATTTTTTGGGTAATTTTCTAATATTCTTGAATTTTTTATGAACAGTGAAATACTGTAAAATACCGTATATTGAAATTATCAGTTAAATAAAATATTTCTGACATCATAAGTGGTGTAAGTCCACTTGTTTGGAACTCACATTACATTATTAATATTTTTGGGTCACATGAATATTTATTTTTCATAGTTTTGAGCAAACATATTATAATAAGGATTTAAATAATGTAAAATACCGCTTCTCCTCTACTACAATTACCACCCTCATTCTCCTCTTCCTCCCACACATCCCAAGCCTTGATCCTTCCCTATGTTTTTCCCAATAGTCCTACCAAGATACTTACCCACGTTCTAGAGATAAAAGTCTATTAAAAAGTACAAAAAAAGGCCTTAGGGAGGATCTCAAGGAGAAGAGATAATGGGGTTAAAATCTATTTCCGTTTTCATGTATTTTCTTTTCATTTCCATTTCATTTCTTATACTCTCTTCCCATCCTCTTATCCAAGAGTCATGATAGCTCCAAAATCTTATATATTATGGATTTTCTCATTTTAATGGATAATTCAACATTAATCTTCTTCACCTCTCCCACTCATTCAAGAAATTAAAACATCGTCCGTGGTGTGTTGAATTACCGACATCGTGGGCGATGTGATTATAATTTCATTTACCTTATTCAAGACTGGTCATGTATCCATTTATATGGTTTATCCAGATTATAATTTTATTTATTATATCCTATATAAGGTTTTGGAATCATTTTGTACAAATTTGAATAATTTATAACACAAAATGTGTTCTCTACTATCGAAGAATTGCCAAAATGAACTAAACAAATATAAATAATATTTTTTACTTATGAATATTCCTCATTTACGAATAAAAAATGATAAATGTTATAATATATGGTTCTGAAAATATCAAAATACCATTCCATTCCAATTATGGTGTTTCAGTTCAAATCGACAATAATATCCATCATGAAACGATCATGGAAACCATGTTAAGAATGCACCCGACACAATGTAAATAACAAAATATTACTAACAAATGTGTCGAATGATGTCATAAAATGATCAAATAAGGTGTTATATACATTAATATGTATCATTATGATATTAATAACACACTTTAAACCCTTATACACGAGGATTCAAAATTTTTTATGTAAGAAGAACCCAAGTTGAAGGATTTATTAACTCAATTCCCATTCATTGGGTTAACCTTCTTATTTATTCATTATGTGGTATTAAGATTATTGGTGTGTCAATTTTTTATATTAGGTTTCACTATCTATATTAATATTTTACACTCATATCCATTCTATTCTACTAATTCTCACTCCAATTATATTTTAATTGTATTTATTTTTAAAATACTTTTACAACTCTCTGTAGTGAATTTCAAAAGGATTGTTTTTAATGTATATAGCATGGGTGCTTTCTTCTAATTTTCATGATAATTTATTACCATAATATGTTTCTTGTACAATATTTATGTTGGTTTGATCCCATTATATCTCAAGATATGTTGGGTTGAGCCAATTATATCTCAAAATATGATGGGTGAGCCCCATTATATCACTCCGAGGAATAGGGTACTCTGGAGATGGAAGTTGACACGAAGGTTGTTCCTTGTGTAAGGGTTAATGTAATATTGATATGGAAAATATTTCCCCAAGAAACTACATAATGTTTCTATGCATATGATCTTTAATGATTATGGTTTTATTGGTTTTTATGTTTTCACTTGACTAACTCTTTCTTTATTTATATCCCTTACTGAATTTTATACTCATCCCATGTTTTTAAAATGTTTTTTTCATAGAATATATGGATTTATAAAACAAATAAGGGATACATGATGTTTTATATAGAGTGTTGTTAAAGATATCATGTTTTATGATTTAATGTTTTATATTTTGAGAAAAATTGATATTATTTTAGTAGATTCTTCTTTTATGAATGTGGTATGTAATGAATTTAAGATATCTTATTTATTTAAAACTGTAAACTCGAAAATATACTCATTGAGTAATAATGTATAGTCTTGTGTAAAATTCAAGACTATGTTTCATTTTATGGTCGAGTCCTTAGAGTCTCTATGGATCATCAAAATATCTCTGTCAATACTTTTCATTATCCATCCTCTTCTGAATCAACTCCGCCATCTCAGTGGTCTCCTGGACAAGACGAGGTCCTTACAGAGCTGCCTCTCCTGCTTCCAACCAATATAGGGTTGATTGATATGTCCTACCATACAAAGACTCATAAGGTGAAATCTGAATTGTTGCATGAAAAATGTTATTGTTGGAAAAATCCACTGGTGGTATGTGTCTCTCCCATTATCCCCCAAAATCCTTGACACATGCTCAAATCATATCCTCCAAAACCTGAAACATTTACTCTGACTGGCATTTGTATGGGGATGGTAAGATATACTCAGAAGTGCCTATGTTCCCAAAGCCCTCTATAGTCCCTTCCAGACATAAGAGCTAAACTAGAAATCTAGGTTTGAATCGATAGAGTTTGGAAACCCATGAAAACGTACAATCTCTCAAATGTACAACCTTCATATCTCATCAACATTGAATGTTTTCTTAATTGATAAGAAATGTGCAACCTTCATGATCCTGTCGAGATCAACTCACACAGTATCATTACAATGATAACTCGGGAACATGAAAAACTCTATAATGTGTGCGAAAAGGAATTAAAACTATTCTACTAGCATGTTTTCCTTTAACTGGGAAAACTCGAACACAACTGAGGCCATAACCACAGCCTCACAACATGGAAAGGTCAAAGCCAAAACAACACAAGAAAAACTGGGAATGCAATATTTCCTTGAAAGACATTGTAGATTTTCACAGCACACCCACCCTTAACTGGAGGGGTGTTCAAACTGGCTCACTCGAACCATACTCAGAGAACAACAATGATAGCGAGTTGAACCATCACTCGATGAATTATCTTTGAAATGCCATGCCTAGAAGGCCAACATATTATAACTTAACTAGAAAACCTTTTTCCAAGGAACCATGTGCTCATAATGAATTAGTTCATCAAATCCTGCATCAGTCTCTCAGTGATGCTCCTATGTCACAGCATCCCTTGATCATTGAAATGTTCATTCCATAGAACAACCAAATTCGTAATTCCAGATCCATCCCACTAGAATTATTAACTCTTTAATAATTAAATTTGATCCCAACTAAGCATATGAGATAAACTCATATTAATCAACTCTGAGTCTAAAGAAGTCACCATGTTTGTCCATACTCCCCACACAAGTGATACTTTCGTGTGAATCCCAAAAGTCCACAAAACAACTGACTAAACCGAGAACGCCATCCACCTGGTGGTCACATCAAGGAAGACGTAGGAATCAAAAGTCTATCTGAGGTTTTATTACATGAGAACTCAAGAATCACTGAAGATTAACAAAGACTCTAATGAAACAACACATCTAGTGCACAACAAAGAAATAGATCACGGAAAAATATAATGACTTCCAAATATAGAACGGTGTATAACTGACACTCTCATAGTGAAACTAGAATGATGTCATGATAGATGCCATGATCCATCTTAAGAAAGAGCACATTAATATGATTTCAATGATTACTAGAAAAGGATAGTTGAACCACTATTGGTTGACCTCATAAAGGAAACATGACATTACATGCCGATGCATCATCATTTAATAGATGACAACAACATTGTGCTACCTAGCAAGCGCTGACTTGAAACAAGACCTTCAAGCCTCAAAAGATTTCATGAAAAAACTATCATTTCTGAATGGTACATTATTGGGATACTTCTACCAGGAAAGAACATATATTTGGTACAAATTATGTGAATCTTCTTAGCTAGGAGTGTCTTAAATATCTAGAAGGGTTAGCCACTCTCAAATGAGCTAGTTCAGAAGTAACATAAATGCACGTATGACATTCCAAGAACCATGATCACCACGTCACATCACTTTCCATGAAGCCAAAAAGATAAACTGGATGGAATGTCAAGATACCCATGTCCCAGAAAGTCCCCCAGAGTTGTGGGATGAAAAAGGGTTTATAACTCTCAGGTCACTATACAATGACGATAACCTAAGAAAATACACTACAACTCAAAGCTCAATGATGTAATCAAACTCAACAGCTCATTTAAAAAATTAACACTCTACGGGTATCATCTATGTCATCATAGAATACCCCATGTTTTCAAGATAAACGACACATTCTTAGGTAATATGAATAGGTTTTCCAACCTATATGTCCTAGTACTAGATGTCTCAAACAAGAAAATGCTCAAAATCACATCATTTACACAACCACTAACTCGGTTGCAACAAACCATGTCTTCCATCACTAAATAAAACTGAGTTTTACATGACCTCCTAACACCCAACCATGCCTGAGGCATGTCTGACTCGATGAACCAAGAGATCCTCAAGCTTGTTCCAACATCAAAAGTCAAGACACAATAACCACCTCTTCGAACAAGGATTTCACTTTAAACCAAAACATCTACCTGGGACAATGACACATGGACCATACCAACATCCAAATCACTTAGCATAATGCATGAAAACCTTTTCTAGGAGTGATACCTACTATAGGTTATCATCATATGAAACATAAGAGAAAACATTAACTACTAGGTTATAGAAAACAAATTTACTATTCTCAAAATACCCAGAGAAACTACATTATCTTAACAACCCAATGTAAAATAGGAATGTCTCACAAAATTTCTTTTAAACCATTTAAGATATATGTAGGATTAAAATATGTCGCTTATGCTCAAACATAAGAGGGGGGTTGAATTGTATACATTAGAAAATTCCTTTGGAAACATTAAATATGGTATAAAACTTTCGTTCTTAACCTTATGGAAAACTATGTTTAACAAATTTCTACAAGTTAAATTCACAATACCTCTTAGTTCGACAAATATTCTAGGTTCAGGAAATATGATTCCAGAAATGAAACTTAAGAAAAGTTTACACTTAAAATATTCTACCTTAAAGCGTATAGAATCTTATTTATCAGAGTATACAAGTACAAGAAATTATAAGAATGTTATACATTCATTATTAATCAAAATAAAATGGAAAATAAACATGAAACAATACAAGTAAAAAGTATGATATCTTTTAAACCAAATAGTAGGGTATCCAACAATCATGCATAAGGGTCCATTTATTTATACTTTTATAAAATTCTGTCTTACCCCAACCATGGTATGACCATGATAGGAATATCAGAATCTGTCTCACTATCCCCGCAAGCCCTCTAACATCAAGGTAGTCGGCACCTCTATCTTTCTTAACAAGTAAGTCCTCAAACTTTAAGGTTGTCTGCACCTCTATCTTCATATCCCCGGAATCCCTCAAATGCACTCATCAACATTTGGAGTTGCACGAAGAAAGCTGAACAAGTTGTTCAGTACAGAAAAATCATTGGAGTCTCTCTCTCTATAAACCACTTTAGCAGCATGAAATATCTTGAGTGATGGATCAGTAGTTGTGTGTTTTGAGATCGTTAAAATAAGCTACTATTTGTAGGAACTTCTCCAACGGTTGGGTCCCTCCTCCAATGGTGATATTTTTCCTTGAATCTCGGAGGGACCTGTACACATGTCACTCAAACAATGTGTTTTTAGAAACAGAATGTACAACATTGTTTCATAACATTAATAAATGTATGAAAAATATGGTTGCTTAACCAAATCTATTTTTCGGAGTCTAAGGAAAAAAATTTCGGACTCTAACATAAAAAACATTCGGAGTCTAAAATACATTGGTATTCTGATTCTATTTTCCAATTAATTCAGAACCTGAAATCTAATGAATTTGGTGTCTGAATTCTATGTAATTCAGAGTCTGAATTGTGAGGAATCCAGATTCCGAATTCTGAGGAATTCAATGTCCGAATTCTGAGGAATTTGGAGTGAAAATTCTTAGGAATTCAATGTCTGATTTCATAAGAATTTGGATTCATTATTGTGAGGAATTGAGAACCCGAAATCTGAAGAATTCGAAACCCGAATTCTAAGGAATTTTGAATCATAATTTTAGAGAATTCTAAGTCGAAGTTTTAGAGAATTCGGAGCCTAAATTTGAATCCTAAAAATTAAATACCCTATATTTAAGTATTTATAGAATTCTGAGTTTTTAGATGTGAAGCTGATTTTCAAACTTAGAAATAAAATGAGTTAGATTTGGGTATACTATAATAAGAACAATGAAATCAAAGGTATGGAGAAAATTTCCTTAAGAAAGGAAAATTTTATTTTTAAGATATATCTTAGTGGAAAATAAATTTGAGATAGAGTGTTTGTTATTTTCAAAACATAGAGGAATGGAAAATTTATAAGGAAAAATTATTCACTCAATAATCTACCACTTTTTAGAAATCATAGTCATCCTTAAGAAAAATAATATAAGGACTATGAAATTTTATGATCATTAAAATAAAAACATATCTCCCTTTACTTATGGATATTAGTGAATAAGATTAAATCCCAGATAGGATTTGGAATCACTAAGGATCGTATTATTGATTTCCTGACTGATATTTTTTATTTTCATTCATATGAAAATCTTCCTGATAAAAACTCCCCCTTAGATGAACTCCCCTTACTTAGGAAAAAATTCATCATTACCTAGTATTTTTTTTACATTCCTTTCTCCACCATTGTGATTTTCAAAAAGGAATACAGGGAATGGAATAGAAAATATGGTACCTAAAATATTAGTACTAAACAACCAAAAATATGAAGTGAAATGAAAAGATTCATTAAGATTGAAAGAATTTTTAGTGTAGGGAAATAAAAAAAGATCAGATTTCAGAAATATTTTCCTTCATTCCCCTTCAACAAAAAAATATTCACAATAGTCTTCGGATTCTCGAGTTCCTTGTGATCATATTCCATGCACTTGAGTAGCTGATCTTGACCTTCACTCTTCTTTTCTAAGGCTTTAATTTTTTCTTCTTGAGCCTTCAGCATATCAGCCTGAGCCTTCATGGGTTCTTCTTATTTAGCAATGTTTTCCTCAAGATCGATTCTGTGATCCCTTTCCCTCTTCCGACTCTGAGTAACTTAATAAAATTTCCCAATCAGATCTTTCACCTATTACTTCCAAGTAGTTTCTTCAAGAGATATAATTTGTTCAAAAGAAATGGTGAGATCATTGAAAATACCATCTTCGGTTTTAAAGGAATCCTTGACATTATCTTGAAACTCATCAATAATTCTCTTTTCTTCATCATTTTTCCTTGAAAATCTAGTCATATTATTGTAGGCTCTTTTATGGGATTTATAATTAAAGAAAAATTTTCAGAAATCAGCCTCAGTTTTGACTCACTTATCCATCACCATGGATACTAAATCTGTTATCTGTCTTAAGAAATGATGATTCATTTGACATGTTGAGTCTAAATAGGGAAATAAAGGAATAGATTCAACCATCTTCTGCAAATATTGAACAACAAAGTCATGAACAATATATTATGACTCTAAATCCGAGTTCTTTGTTCATGGGGATTCCTTTTCAATAATATCAGCTTTCCTCTTATATAAAGATCCAACATTCTTCTTACTGACCAAAGACTTCATAGGAGTATTGAACATCACCTAATTTCCATTAAATTTTATCTAAATGAATTATTCATGTCTAGGTGATTCATGTTAACTATCTGATAGCTGAAAAATATTATATTCATCAACTCCTTCCTTATTAGCTCCTGCCGCAACACCCTCAGGCTGTATAAAATCATGATTCCTACTTTCATCATATGTTGTCTTATTCACCTTTTCTTCTTCACCCTTCTCATCTTTTCCTGGTGTAGAAATTTTTTAGGATTCGGATTGAGAAGTCTACATCAATACCATTATAGATAATATTTCCTAATAATGGAAATATTAAACTTCCTTTATCAAGTCCTCCATTTCACCACAGACTAATTCTTCTTCTTTTTCTTCTTCAACTTGTACTATTTTCTCTTCTTGGATTTCATTTAGAAAAACTAATTTTTTCCCAGAGTCTCTGGAAGGGATTAATTCACAAATGATTCTGGTACATGAAGTTTCTCAGAGGCTTTCTCATCAGCTTTGAGAAGTTATTGTACAATTTTAGCCACGTTCATCATCATCTTCTTCTGCTTCTTCTCTTTCTATTGCTTCTCAGGATCCTTAGAATTCTTTTCCTTCAAGGATTTTGCCTCACCATGATCCAAACAAAAACTAGGCTCCCCTGCTTTATTGTTCTTCTTATACTCTCTCCACTTAGCATCCACTTCATCAGTATATGTTTTTTTACTCTTAGGTTTTGGGGGTGCTGATTGAACTTCCTTATCCATACGAGTTTTTCCTTTCCCTTCTAGTTCCTTCACCTTCCTCTTCCTTCCACCCTTTTTTGATGTCTCATCCACTTCTTGCTTCTTTGAAAGAGATTGTATTTTAGATTTCGAATAATCATTAAAAACTCTGGATTTACTATTAATACCAATTTTCATTCTCCTTAATGTATCATCGCTCAGTAACATCACTATGAAATTTCATGGGTTAAAATGGCCTGGGATTTTGAAATACTAAAGGAAAAGAACAATGATATTTAAAATAATTGGTGGATACATGATAATCTGAGACTGCAGATTTCCATTCGTGATATTCTCGATTGTCACCAAGATTTACTTAACCAAGATTATCTTTCTAAGGTTGACCAAGAAATCCAATATATATATATATCACTCTTCTTATGGGTATCCTTATCCTCTTTCCTTGGTATTATAAAACCTTGAACCCAAAGCTGAAGAATCCACCAATTTGTAGACAGGTGAACAATCTTCGGAGTCTTCATATACTTCAAGCCAAGACACTCTATTGCATATTCCTTATCAAAATATCCTGATACCTCAACTAATGTGTGAGTTAAAAACTTGGCTTCCCCTTCATAAAGAATACCAATCTGACTAGAAGCCTTTCTATATAAAAAACAGTAGGTATTTCCATAACACATTAATGAAAATTTATCATTCCCTCCTTCATTGAAAAAGATAATTGTTTCATAGAATTCTACCATAAACTTTGGATACCCCTGATCTTATGCCCTCAGTTTCGATATACATACATTCCCCTAGCCATTTAACTTGATGTTCTTATAAATGACATATTCATTCTTAGAATAAAACTTCGGATCAACTAACCTCTCTCAGTATATCTGCCATTCAGAGATTCCCTTAGCAGTTGATATTTCTTTTTGAGAAGATTCTTTAGCAGAAATTTGGAGATGAGGAAACATTTAAGATTCAGAACAACATTAAAATACAAGGGTAGAGCTTTAGCAGGCGAAGGCCTGAGAAATGATGTGGGCAAGCATCAGGGAGGATTTATATAGGATTTTGAGGTGATGGTTCAACATTCATTCTTGATACAATGGTTGAAACCATTCTAGTCAAGTCTGAAAGTTGAGATGATAGCTAAAGAAATAATTTGGTAGGTTCCAATATTTTTAGGTTTTTAAGATAAACATTTGTATTTAAGGAAAAAGTGAATCCGAAGAATTAAAAAAAATGAAAATACCAACAAGTAAAAAAATTATTACAAAATCATAAGAAAGGAAACATACCTTTCGGATTTCTAGGAAGATTATTCATTAGAAGGAGAATTATTCATGAATATCCCTAGATTATGGAATTTTGAATATGAAAATTTTGGACAAAATAAATAATTAAGACTACGAAAAATATTAGACTACAAAAAAAACTTTAGATTACAAAAAATTTTAGATAACGAACAAGAAAATGTACTCTCCCTATGATAAGGAGTTTATTACTGTCATGAGATAGGTTTCAACATGAAGTTAATAGGGAGGATTACCTTATGGTTATCATTCCTAACTTATGTTTAATGTATTCAAATATATCATAGGGTAAAGATTTTGTGAAAATATCTGCATTTTGATCTTGCATTCCAATAAATAGAATAATGATATCTCCTTTTTGTGTGTGATCTGTAAGAAAGTGATGCCTAATATCTATGTGTTTTTTATGAGAGTGATGTGTAGGATTTTTTCTTAAAGCAGTGGAACTACTATTATCACACAAAATTTGTGTTATGGTAAAATTCATACCATAGTCTGTGAGTATGTTTTTCATCCACAACACATGAGTGCAGTAACTTCCACCTGATACATATTCATCTTCAGTAGTGGAAAGTGCTACTATGTGTTGATTTTTTCATTAAAAATATTCTAATTAATCTCCTAATAAATTAAAAGTTCTCGATGTTATTTTTCTATGCATTCTACATCCATCAAAGTTAGCATCTAAAAATCATTATTAAAAAAAATCATATCTAGAAGTATAAAAGAGTCCTAAATCCATGGTTCCCTTTAAGTTGCGAAAAATTATTTTAGATGCTTTTAAATGAGATTCCTTAGTATTGTATTGATATCATTCATATACGCATATTGAAACCATTAAGTCTAGGCGACTACTTTTCAAGTATTGTAAACTTCCTATCATACCTATAAAAGATGTTTGATCTTTTGGTTTTCCAGCTTCATCAGGATCATGTGAATTTGTGGTACCAATGGGAGTACTAATACTCTTAGTGTTTTCATATCCATAATTTTTATGAAGATATTTAATAATCTTGTGTTGGAATATATAAGTTCCTTATTGTCATTGAGAAATTTGAAAACCTATGAAAAATATTAACTCACCCATCAAACTAATTTTAAACTCGAATTTCATTAGATCCTTAATGGATTCAGTTCAAGATTTCTGAGTTGAACAAAATATAATGTCATCAACATAAATTTGAACAATGAAAACATTTTTATTATCATTTTTTATAAAAAAGGATGGATCATCATTTCCCTTAATCTAATAGTTTTGTAACAAAAATCCTATAATCCAATCAAAACATGCTCTTGGGGATTGTTTAAGTCCATACAAATCTTTGAAAGTTTAAAAACATGTCCACGATGTTTTGTGTCTTCGAAACCGGGAGGTTGTTCAACAAAAACTTCCTCTCGAAAAACCCATTAAAGAAAGCACATTTAACATCCATTTGAAAAAGATTGAAATTAATGAATTATGAAAAGGCAAGTAAATTGAAAATATATTCATATATAATTACTGTATCATATGTCTATTCATAGTCTATTCCTTCTTTTTTATTATAACCATTAGAAACTAATCTAGCTTTGTTTCTTAAAATGATTCCATTGTCATCACACTTGTTTCTGAAGAACCATTTTTCTCTAATAATAGAGGATTCCTTAGGTCATTCAACCAGGGTCCAAACATTATTCCTTTTGAATTAATTTAACTCATCTTGCATGGATTTTATCAAATCATCATCACCTAAAGCTTCATCGGTGTTTTTTTGTTCAAGTTGGGAAAGGAATTCTAGATGTTCTACTTCATTTCGTAAGGAACTTCTAATCCCTATAAGATTATTTACATCACAAAATGATACTATCACTGGGATGATTCTTTAGAATCAAGTGATTTGGGTTTTGTGAAACCTGTTCATCAACATATGGTAGAAATTCCTCATGGTTAAATGTCTCAAAAAACATTTTCTTGAACATTTTCCTTATCATAAGGATCTTCTCTCAAGGGTTGAAAAAACTATTTTTATAAATACATCCAACGATGCAGATTGAGGTTGTTTGAAAACAAAAGTAATAGTTTCACCAAATTTAACATGCACCATTTCTTCAAGAGTATAAGTGTTTTTATTAAAAACTCTATAGGCCTTAGAAGTTGTGGAGTAGCCTAAGAAAATTCCTTCATCCGATTTGGGTCAAAATTTATGTAAATTATATTTAGTATTCAAAATGAACACATTGGAGCCAAATACCTTTAAGTAGGAAAGTCAAGGATTTCTTCCATTACATAACTCATAATGGGTTTTTTTATGATAAGGTTTTATGAAAACAAGATTTATAGTACAAAAATTTGTACTTACACCTTCAGTCCAAAAATGTTTGGAAATAGAATATTCCATCAACATAGTTCTAGTTATCACTTGAAGAATTCAATTTCGTCGTTCATCCACACCATTCTGTGGAGGAGTTCTTGGTTAAGTGAAGTAATGATTAATGCCTTTTCAACTACAAAATTTTTCGAAATATGAATTTTGAATTTCTCCTCCATGATCACTATGAATAGTTATCAAGGGAAATATTTTATAATTTTTAACATGGGTAGTAAAACATATGAAATAATAAAAATCTTCATATTTCTTCAATAGAAAATAGACCCATGAAAATCTAGTGTAATCATCAACTAATAAAAGTACAAAATATTTGCCTCCAATGCTTCCAGTTTGTGTTGGACAAAAAAACCAAATTTACCATCTATAATGAATAAGTGGTTGAGAATTCACCGATTTATTTAAAACTTCATTTATTTTTATTTCTATATTGAAAGGTGTTATAAACTTTTGAAGAATGAAATCTATGCTCCGGTATATCCTTAACAATTCTTTTCTTAGAATGTTTGAATAGGTTCCTAAGGTTACAGTTTCCTAAAATTCTATGCAATAACCAAGAGTGATCTTCCATTGCACTAAGACAAGGTATTTCATTACTCCTAAGGCCTTCTATGTTTAGTGTGTATATATACTCTTTCCTCTGGGAAGAAAGAATAAAATCTTCCTTAGAATTGTGTACTAAGAACTTGTCATTCCTAAAATTCACAAGGTAACCTTAATCACATAATTGAAATATGCATAAGATATTGTGCTTAAGGACATTAACAAAAAAATATTTGGAATCAATGTTTTTTCAAAAAGAACAATGTTATCTATAAAAATAATTTCTCCTTGAGCATTATATCCAAATGTTACTTTTCCTCTTTTTGTTTTGATAATCTTTTCAAGAAGTTTTTGTTACCAGTCATATGTCAGGAACATCCACTATCCATGTACCATATATTGTTGTTGGTACATTATTTATTTTCTTGAAAATAAGAGTTTTTGACTTTTGAAACCCAAACATTCATGGATACATAAATTTAAGAAAGAAAAATTATAGGTATCAACATTTTCATAGAAGAATAAGCTTTATGAAAACCTAATGACTGAGTTTTGTTTAATGAAAAATTTTCTCCCAATTTCCACCACCCTGATATTAACTGAAAAATGGAGCACTTTGAGGAACAAAATTTTTATTACTAAACATCAGTTAAGAATTGGTATAACCAGAACAAGAACTATTTCTTAAAGGTCGAATTTGGGAATACATATTGTCAATGATTTCCTTACCTAAGGTAATGTTTGAAAAACACTTCCTCAAGGTAAATATTTCTAACTTTAGTTTAATAACCATGTTTTTATCTTAAAAAGAATTATTTTTTGAACTAGAGTTAGTCTCTAAAATATTTTTCTTAGAAATTACATTTTCAAGATCCATATAAAGTTTATCCCTCTCAGAAATAACTTTCTCAATGTTTTTTGAAATAATTTTAAAATCAAATGTTTTCTTATCCAGATATTTATAATGATCTGATACTTAAATAGTATGAATAAAAAATATAGTGTTTTCCTTATCAATATTTTTCTTGAATTTATAATTTTCATTCTCAAGAAGTTTGGAAAACCTAGAAACTTCTTCATAAGTAGGTAAATTATTATCTTCAGATGAGGAAGACTCTTCATCTGAGGATTCACAATATTTATCATTAATATAATTTTCATTTAAAGATACATTTGTGATAGACTCAGCATTGTGTACCTTAGGAATTATGCAATGATTTTCAATGGATAGATTGGATAATAGACCATAATTCTTATGACCAAGAGATTCATACACTGAATATTCATCAGAAGAGTCACCACCACTGGCAATCCATGTGTAATTAGTTTTCAAAACATTTTTTTCTTTAGACTTGTACTCATTCTTTTATTCCTCTCATAATTATTTTCCTTTATATCTTTTTTCTTATGAATAGGTCAATCCGGCCATATATTCCCTGCTCTTTTACATTCATTACAAGCGAATTATGATTCTTTCTTATATTTTCTATCTTTATTGTTAAATCTATACTGAAATAATTTTTCCCAACTATCTTGTTCATCCTTCATGCAAGATTAGATAGTTCATTCTTAGAATGTTCACTTTCACTAGATTCAGATAAAATAATGAATTTTTTGGATTTGGATCTTGTAAACCATTTAAGAGTCTTGTCTTTAGTATGATTTGATGTTTTTGTAAAAGAAACACTTCCATTTATATTTTTATTCTTATTCATATCAACATATCTTATCATTTTAGTCTCATGATGAAGAAGAGTTGAAAAAATATCCTCAAGAGTAATCTGAGATACTTTTATATACTCATCAATAGTTTATCTCTTAGATTACCACTAATTTGGCATGATATCTTTAATCTTTTATACAATTGCCTCATCATCAAAACCTTTCTCACCCATAGATTGTAAACTATGAACAATAGTCATAAACATTTAATGCACCTTGAATACTAGTTCTCCATAAGGAAAAAATAAATCCATGATATTATGCTCTAATAATAGCTGTTCTAGTTTCTATAAAATTGGATATACCGAAATGAGTAACCTACAATTTCATACAAATACGATTTGCAGCTTCACAAGAAGAAATATGACTAGATATATTCCTGGTCATAGAACACAACAATGCATTGTGTACCCTGTAGTTTAGTTGATATTCTAACTTTTCTTGGTTGGTAAAAGTTATGACTTCCTTATCAGGAATCTTGTAATCTCCAGTAAGCATGAAAAATTTGTCTACTCCATTATTGATAACAAATGTCTTCATACGATATATCCAATATTCATAGTAATTTCCATTAAAACTAGGTGGTATAATACGATTATGATTTTCAATCGATCCAACACTCATTCCATGCATCTAAAAGAAAATATCATTCCACAAAAACTTTTTAATAGAAATTGTTTTCAAACAAGATAATAATTCCTAAGCAAGAAATAAAATTAATGAAAATGAACACTTGAGCAAGAAACATATATGTGAATATAAGTATTTTAGAGACCTTCTCTGATAGCAATTGTAGGATCGAAATATGATGTAGATGATCAAATATAATAGGGGTGAATTTTATACTTTAAAAAATTCCATTGGAACCATTAATTTTGGTATAAAACATTCATTTTTAAACCTAAGGTAAACTATGTTTAACAAATTTAATCAAGGTAAATTCACAAGAACTCTTAGTTCTACAAACGTGCTAGGTTTTGGAAATAAAACTTAAAAAAAGTTTACATGGAGAATATTATATCTTAAAGCTTATAGAATCTTACTTATCAGAGTATAAAAATACAAGAATGTATAAGATAGTTATACTTTCCTTATTAATCCAAATTTAGCGGAAAATAAATATGGAATAATACAAGTAACAAGAATGAGATATTTTAACCCAAAGAGTAGGGTATCCAATAATCTTGGATAAGGTTCCCTTGATTTATAATTTCAATAAAATATGTCTTTCCCACACCAGGGTAAGCCATCAATATAAATATCCGAATATTTTTTTCTATCCCTCCAATCCCTTGATCATCAAGGTAGTTGGCACCTCTATATTTCTTATCAAGGAAGTCCTCGAACGATAAGGTAGTCGACACCTCTGTCATCCTAACCTCGGAATCCCTTGAATTTACTCAGCAACATTTTGAGTTGGAGGAAGAAAGCTGGACAAGATGTTCACTACGCATAAATCATTAGAGTCTCTACATAATAATCACTTCAATAGAATGAAATATCTAGAATCATGGATTAGTAGTTGTGTGGTTTGAGCTCATTCAAATGATATCCTATATAAAGTCACATCTCTAATGGTCATCTCCCTCCTCCAACAATCATATTTTTCCTTGAATCTCGGAGGGACCTGTACAATTTTCACTCAAATAATGGTTTGTTAGAAGAAAAATGTATGACATCGTTCCATAATTTTAATAGGAGTAAGAAAAATATGGTTGATTTACCAAATTTGTTTTTTGGAGTCTAAGGAAAATAGAAGTTCAGAGTCTAACATAAAAAAACATTAAGAGTCTAAAATACATGGATATTCGGATTTTGATTTCCAATGAATTCAGAACCTGAATTCCATTGAATTCAGAGTCTGAATTTTGTGGAATTTGGAGTCTGAACTCTGAGGAATTCGGATTTTGAATTCAGAGGAATTTGGAGTTGGAATTCTAATGAATTCAGAGTCCGAATACTGATAATTCAGAGTCAACATTATGAGGAATTTGGAGTGGAATTCTTAGTAATTAAGAGACTGAATTACGAGGAATTCAGAGTCAGAATTATTAGAATTATGAGTATGAATTATGAGGAATTCAGAACCTGAATTATGAGGATTTCAGAATCTGAATTGCATAGAATTTGGAGTCTGAATTTCAGAGAATTTGGATCCTAAAAATATAATACTCAATATCTGCGTATTTATAGAATTCTGAGTTTTTATATATGAAGCTGAATTTTACACTTATAAATAAAATGAGTTAGATTTTGATAAACTATAATAAGAAAAATTAAAACAAAGGTAAGGAGAATATTACGTTGAGGAATGAAATTTTTCATTATTAAGATAAATGTCAGTGGAAAAAAATTTGAGATAGAGTTTTTGTGATTTTCCAATCATAGTGGATTAGAAAAGTCATATGGAAACCTTATTGACCCAACAATATCTAACATTCCATCATGAATAGAAAGTTAGCAGGTAATATCCTATTTAACAACCTTGTAAACCTAAAAGGATCTTGTTAAACCAACCATGGTCCTCAAAAAGGGAACCGAATTGTAGTTGTTTAACAACACAAAGAATAAAGGAAAAAATAGCTCATTCTATAAAAACCCTTTCAAATAATGTAATCATAGGAATCCTACATGGGATCTTTGGATGATAAACAATAATGTAATCCCTTGAAAAGGATCCTTGAAATGGTACAGAATGAGGGATCCTACTAGGTACTCCCTATAAGAAATAGGTCTCATAGACACATAGGATAGAAGAAAAATATTACATGAGAAATATCATCAAATAAAAAACATCACGAGAGGGAGCTCACAACTCATATAATATCACGTTCTCTACTAGGATGGTCCGAAAACCCAACCGATCTTTTGTGCATTGGTCATACTACCAAGAGACAATTGAAAATGGAAACTAGAGGAAGAACCTCTCCATTTAGAATAAAAACCAAAAAATACCTATTAGGAGTCCTCATATAACACTATTGGTTCCAATATAGCAATCTATGAAGAAAAATACTTAAAAAGGAATACTCACGGCACAAAAACTTTCTTCGGGAGATAAAATAGGAACAAACCCTCAAAGGGTAAAAAAGATTACTACACGGTGTTTAGAACACATAAATGGAGTGTACACTCACACTCTTACATTGTCATATACCCTCACGTTCCAAGGCATGTAGACATCATAGGTCAATGAACTGCCATTCCAATACATGGCGTGTACTCAAGTCCTCCCTCTTGGTCATGCCCGTCTACACGGCCAAACTCACATGGGTTCTATCTATAGAAATATTCATGGGGTGTACCTAATCTTCATGGAATGTCATTAATGAGACTCATCAACTTGGGTTTTCCCCCCACAATTCTAGAACAACATGGTTTATCCTGGGGTCACACTACATGGCTTTCTCCCTCTAGACATGGTGTGTACAACAAAAGTTCCATCCACCCATGTTTTAGTCACATGGACGGTTTCACGATGGATTTTAGAACAACGTGTACTCCCTGTACATGGTTTGTTCTAGAAAATGTTTACCATCCCCATGTCTCTACTCGCACAGTCAGTCACACGATCTAAAACTACATGGCATGTACATACTATACATAGCATGTATTTAATAATAGTTGTTTCCTCCTGAACAGAAGAGTACATGGACTGTGTTCATAATATCACATGCCCTGTTGTCTGGGTTTCCAAACAGTAAGCCTCTTAAACATCTTCAGAACCCTTAAAAACAAAAAATTTATCCATGGTATGCCATGTTCCGGTCCGTGAGTTCCCATACTCCCCGTAAATCAATTTTTTTTCTTCCTTATTCTTTTCATACCATTACATAATTCAATTAAATTTCAATCATGATCCACCAAATTCTGATCCAAGAGTTCCCACAACAACTCAGTGACCAATGATTGGAGTCCATCCGAAGATAAAATTACATATACAAATTCCCTATAAAAAATAATTGGTATTTTATCATGACATCTATCAAAACAACATGCATATCTATCACAACATCTTTCAAAACAATATGATACTACTAATGAATCCTAAATAGTATGACAAGAATTAATGAATGGTGATATCTCGAAATTAGCTATATGATGCATGAGATGGAATACCCTCATATCATTGGGTTGCAACATAAATACAGCCAAAATGATATAAATCATGACAACACAGCACAAGTGAATCACCATATGGTGAAACAGAATGAACTATAACAATTGAAAAACTAAAAAAAATTGCAATATTTAAGATTACTTGCCTTTCCCTATACATGAGATAACAACTCCTAAGAACAACTTATTACCAACTACCTGTAACTTCCTATCCCAGTCTATCATCTCCAAATGGTAAGGCAAAGTAGAAAAGAAAACTACCTCTGTTACCACATTGTAATGTACTTGTTCTTGGTTCCGCTCAAAGGTACCACAAACCTGGTTGGTCACATGACCGAAAGAGTATTTCCCCAAATGACAGAGGCTTCTGACTAGAAGCAAGGGACTCAATGTGATAATGGGAAAACTGTGCCCTGATTGGTAGAGTATACACAATAGAAAGAAAGTATAAAAAATTAGAGGAACTAGTAATACCACAATACATAGTAAACAATGGAAGACTGATAGTAATATAAAAACTAGAGAATATATAAATGATGCATGTAACATGTTTCTAGGAAAATAGTTAAATAATTCACAAAGATAAAAATACAATTATAAAACCAATGTATACAAGAGTATGAAAACTCCAACGGCATCACAAGCCTCATATTGGTCACACGCTCTCCAGATCCAGTAACAATCAATTAACTGATGAAGAAGGGCGCTTTACCTTATCTATATCTGTAACCATATAATCTATTTGGGAAAACAAAATGACCCAAATAGGGTGTGATATGAATCCCATTAGTTAACCCCCAAATAATCTATGACTAACTATTAGTGAATATATATAGTAGGTAATATGTAGAAAAGAAAAAATAAACTAGAATGTACTCACATGTAAACAGTCCTACATTTTTCAATTACATTGATTTATGATTCATTATTCGTCCATTGAATCATGTAAACCTTGGGATCTAATATAATATCTATATCCCCTATAAAATAGTGACAACAAATATCTCATAAGACCATATCAACAATCAGGTAAGACCGAGTCCAAGCTTGTGCTTTGACATGGAAAACTCATCACCATCATTCAATTATTCAATAATGACACTTTTGAGAAAGTTCTCATAGTATAACCCCCATCATTTCACATTACAACAATTCATTTAATAACGACCATATGGTTATCTCTCATAGTATAACCCCTATAGTCTAACATAGAACTAATAATTTATGAGTGAACAAAAAGGACGCTGACACGGTCTGTACCCATTAGTCAACTTATCATCAATGAATTATAAAAAACCACCTATAATATCTTAGGCACAATACACCTTGGAATAATCAACAAAAATTCATTTAATAATGACCCTATGTGTAGATCACATAATATAACCACTCTATTCAATCATAACAACAATTCATACTTGTGTAACCCTACCTCATAATGCTCTCTTGGTCAAATTACCCTTGGAAAATCATCCCCAATGAATATAATAGGAATCTCAAACAATCCATAACTCCATCCTAAAAACACGAGGTATATGAAATGAATAAATAAAATAGTAATTTTAGACCAAATGCCCATAATCAACCAAACAAGGGAAACACACACAAGTGGTGTCCCACAAATATGGTATTTAACCTTACGTATATAAAACTACATTTTATTAATATACCAAACCATAAAAAGTAATAAGTAGGGTCTAATTCCAAATACAGAATACCCCAATCATGGGTATATCAGTATTTAGAAAATATGATCCAAAGACAACAAATGAATGGAACAAAAAACATAGCTTGATTCCATATGATCAATAATCTTGAATGTTATCCCTTGAATCATCCTAGAAAAGATTAGATCTACCAAAAGGTGAAAATGATCTACCGAGAATAACTCATGAGATAAGACGAATCTGGATAAAGGGAAAGAGGGGAATTGAGAACTCATCGGTGGTATTCCAACGCCACCCAACAACATCTTAATTTGAGGTTGGAAGAAGAATTGGGAGGGGTTCAATGTTCTCATTCCATTCTGTCACTCTCATGTATAAACCAAGGGGAGAAGAATATGTTTCTAAATATGAGACATGACACTGCTCCCATTTATCATATAAAAATAAAAATACATGGTATGTTCATTAAATATACACAATGTGTAATAGCCATAACTGGGCCTCGCCTTAACCTATCTACCAAGTCACCTACATCGTCATGTACTTGGCCGTTACATGGCCAGTATGTGGATGTATTTGGTACCCAATTACACAACATGTACTCATAAATAAATGGTTTGTACATATAAATATTATCATTTCGTCCTTTTCCTAAAAAATCAACCAGAAATAAACCTCCATTCCTAAAGTGAAGATTCAGGTTCTTACATGTATCTTAAATCCCAATGTAATTTTTTATCCAACATAACAAAATAATTGTGTTCTACACTTCTTTCCGTAGATTTCATCCTTAGGCTTCATTTGAACTCTTGTGTGGAAGCTTTTTTTGTAAGAAAAATAAACTAGAGGAAGGTGATAATCATAAAAACCGTTTAAATCCTTTGAAAAAGATATCATCATAGATACATGGTTTGATTGGTTCTATTATATTTAGAATATATCTACGGTTTATCATATGTATGAAATGAAAACCCCGAATCTATATTTTTTTGATGAATTTTCTTGAACATTGTGGTAAACCTAAAATCCCAATCAAATACAATAGAATGTGATAATCCATGAAACCTAACCACTTACTTAATCTATATAATGGAAATATTATCAATATAGATATTTACAATAATTCAAATCAATTATGCTGACTTCGTGATGTGATCAACTATACCCCAAGTAGCATTATGGCCCCTACACCTTCTGGTGAGTTTAAAAACTAAATCCATGTATATGTTTTCTCATTTCCAATTTATTATAGGTAATGGTTGTAACCCCCCACTAAGACATTAATATCATAGTCCTTACATATTGTCATAACATAAATTGAGATACATATTATACAATATATCTCATTATACTATCCCACACTTAAATTCACTTGTAGATCAATATACATCATTATAGTTCCCCGATAAATACTAAATGTTGAACAATGATCCTCATCCAACAACTCCATAAAATCTAATATAAATTTAACATACAAATGTTTCATGATTTATATAATTCCATCATAATAATGGTTGGTCTAATGATTTTTTTTAACATATTCTGTAGTTCTAAAAAAAATTCCAAATTTATCTTTTCCAAATATATGGGTGGAAATTCATTTTAAAGAGATATATTTTACCACCATCCTTATTGTTTTCTAGATCTATCCATTGCAAATATTGAAATATTAGATCTTTTTAATCCACATCCTAGATATCATATCATGATCGTTTTCACATAGATCATTGATCACCTAGTTATTTTCCCAGGGGTAATGGATCAAGTAATCGTAACATTTAGTAAACTCATTCCGTCTTCTCTATAGGATATTCATATATTTCAAGGAGAATATATTCTTCAACAATTTATGATAAATATATATATCACAACATTCATTGAAAATTCATTTCATCCACATATTTAATGAAATAATTACCATTGATAACTCCAAATCATGACTTAGGATATTTTATACATTAAACGTCTATTTTCCTAAGGCTTCATCTATCACTATATAATTATTCATAAAGAAAATTCCTAGTACCTTCTTCAGTGCATCATGATAGATAAAAACACATAATCTACTATAGGTTAGTCTCAAATTAGATACACTAACAATTATTATAGAATCCATTTATTTCCTGACATAAATATTATGTCATTTTATAGATAAAAAATTTAATTGTTTAACAAATCGATGATGAGATGGTTTAGTGTCTTGGAAAAAGAGGATTATACATAAATTTTAAATAATAAAACATAAATAATACTTAATTCCTTATTCTATAGATTATTAGTGTAGTTCACATTCTCCATAGTACAAGTAATCACCTAAGTATATACATGAATGAAAGGGGTTATCTAAAAGCCCTGTAACAGGATAAATAAAGAATTGAATCAGTCTAACATTGGTGATCATAATAATAACATAATAATTTAATCATCATAATTATAGTTTTTGTAAGAATTAGATAAATTAGTGGAATGACAAAATTCAATAAAAATTAACATAATGTATTAGTGTTAAAATACCACACATAGTTGGGAACAAATCTAGCATCATGTTCACACATAACATATATGCATAATCATAACAACATCATTGTGAAGAATGATAGATTCATGTTCATTCATATTTCACATTATATCGTGAGATAAATAACATTACCCTATTCATGGGATCTTTACATAATTTCTGCCATCCACGTCACATTATAACATTTACATAATCATGTATACCACGTAAAATGTATATAAATCATAGACATAAAACAATCCATGGAAATGGAATGAGATTCACATTAAAAATCATACATTTATGAATAAAATTTGGGGTTCCCAAATAATGAGGGAAATTTTATTTGTTATTATATTTATTATTCTTGAGAGAATAATAAAGAACTCATGAAAAATAAAAATGTTTTTTGGAAATAAGAGTATTTTTGAAAAATATATGAATTGTTTCATAAAACCATAATAGAAACATTTATATCTCAAAAAATAAATTGGGATGAATATTAAATATATTTTATGAATAATAAATTAACATCCACGGTAATATTTGGAATTAAATAAAATTAATACATAGAAGAAAGTTGGGTTCAATAAATCCCCTTACCTTAGGTCTGAATGATTTCATCGCATTAATATCAAGGATAATTAAATTACATTAATTAATTAATAAGTAAAGAACCTGTTATATAAGTATTTGTTTCATTATAAATTTATTAATATATTTTATGGATATTTTTATTAGTTATAGAGTTCAATTTAATCATTTTGGATTGTTCAATTTATTGGTTTTCATGATCTGTTCACTTGTATAATGGTCTGGAAGATTGTGTAAAATGAGTATAGTTCTCCAAAATTAAAATTACATGTTATTAATGAAAATACAGAGTTTCAATGGTCTTAAATATTTTTTTCTTAATTCCATATATGAGGATGATTCATTAGATAAAATTTAAATGATAATCATTTAGAATAATTTTTCAATTTTTGATCATCACAATCTAGTTTTGTTTTATAATTTAGTATTATATATATAAAAGTTTTCCATAAAAAATAATAAATGTTATTAAATAAATTTTAAAATATATTTCGACAATTGAAATAGTTCTATGGCCAACATTTAAAACAATAAATGAAAGTGAAAACATTTTGTCCTTCAATGTGATAAATCAGCACACAATTGATTTTGTATGAATATTTATAATAAATGGGAGAGAATAAAAGGATTTATGATAAATTATTCAATTAACATAATAAAATTAATGTATATATAAGATACTATTGTTATCTTGCGTGTTTGATAAGGTAGTTTATGACACAATAAAAGAGACAAATAAATGAAAAAAATTAAATGAAAATGAACAGGAATATCACCACTTGAATTATTCCCATTGAGAATCCCATTCTGGAAATTTAGTGTGGACATATATTGATAAAAGGCTCTTAGACGTGATTTAGAGATATAGGATGATTATTAGGTTGAAATTAAAAAAAAAACTCAAGGATTTTAATGTTGGATGAGAAGAGGTGATGAGGGGTGGTATTTATAGTGGATGAGATGAGTGTTTTTCATTATATTCAATAGATTATTATTTTGTGTCCAAACTGTGAATAGTTTTGAATCCCACGACTAAATATAGTAAAAAGAAAATCTTCACTAATATCATTCCAGCATCACAGTGTTATGCTTGTTTTCCCTTAATGATCTTCATATGAAGCCATATGGATTCTCAAGTGCGAACTGTTATTGAAAGAGATCTTAACAAGAGGTAGATATTGGTCTCATTATCCATTGAAATCCATAGAACATTCTCTCATCATGTGTTCCAATGTTGGAATAGTTTTCTTAGTTTGGCCCCCAGTTATAGGATGCTAATCCATACTGAAGTTTCACTAATTTTTACAGATTTTTGGAGATTTTTTCCAATCATGGAGGTTAATATCATATCTTGATTGGATACAATATATCGTGTTACTTTACATATAATTAACATTTTTATAATTTTTATCCATGCAAGTTGACCTAGTGAGAAGTTATCTCAAATTTTGAAGAAGTGGTATTTCTTTATATGATGACCCACAACAACCGATATAGGATTATTTACACTTAATGACTTTAGAATTATGGTGATAAATTCAATGGTGATATTTTCCTATTTTTTTAATTGAAATGGTTAATGGTTTTATCATACACTTATAATTGTTTACTTTCAACCATCACTTGCTAAAATAATCTGAAAATTGAGGTCTATTCATCGATCTACTTCTTATTATTGTCTCACTAATAGTGATCATGGATATATTGATACATCTTTGTTCTCTTAGGGTGGATAGAGAAGGTTGAGCTATGTGAATCATTCAAAAGTTCTTTGTTTATCTCTAATTTTCATGGTACACATAGTCATTGAACAAATATTATAACTCATTACTCATCAATTATCAACTATGTGGATTTATATTTTTTAATAAATTCTACCTTATTCTAAATTTTCACATTATTTCATTGAGAATCCATTATTTTATCCACATGGGATGGTTCATGAATCATTTAAGAACGGATTAACTATTTTCATTACTTAATAATACTCATTTAGATCCTTTGAATGTATAATAATATTAGATCCATATAAATTCCCAACATTGATATTGTTATGGGATTATTTCTACCTAAAGAATCATCCACATTAGTTACATTCATTTGATTGTAGTGGAATGAGAAATCAGAATCCTTGACATGTTATAATCATCATTGATGGTTCATATTATTCTAATTGTTTTTGAATATTTAATTTAATCACTTATGTTATGATTATTTATCACACTTCTTTACCTAGAGGTAACCCCGCCATATTTTCAATGAGAAGATCAGAAACTCTAACTCCAGATCAAATATGGGTTATTTTTATCATGAATTATCAACTATATTGAGGAATAGACTGTCAATTTATAATTTTCAATCAGCGGACATCCTAATCCATTTTCTGAAGAATCACATTATACCACAATGAGTTCCTGAATTGTTGGTTTCATGATCACTGGTAAAGTGATAAGCCTCTTTTGTAAATCTTGGAATAATTCTTCGCATTAACTAGTTATGAAAAAATTTACTCCCTTTTTAGTAAACATGTCTAGTCAGAATGAAAATCATGATAAATTATTCCAAAATCATTGGTAATACCCAACCAGAGTAAAGAAACTACAAATATTTATTAATGATGTTGTGCTCAGACACTCTTTCATTTACTTTGTCTTGGAAGGGTCCACAGAATTTCCTTTTTTAGTGATAAAATTCCCCAGGAATGATACTAATTCAATAAAAAACTAACATTTACATAACAAGTAATATATATTCTCTTTTGATAAGGCATTTGGGATTTCATTAAAATTATCATCAGGTTCCTCATTGTTCATGGAGTATATTTGAAAATCATTAATAAATACTTCCAGAAACATTTCATTTTAATCTCTAAAGAATATATTTATTATCTCCATGAATATTTATAGAGAATTTGTGAGTTTGAAAGGAATCACTGGGAACTCATTGTGTCCAAATCTCATTTGAAATGCAATAATGGGAATATTTTCTTCATCACATTTAATTAGTGATATCATGATCGACGATCCACCTTGTGAAAATTCCTTTCCACCAATAGGTTATAGAACCTGTCACATATACATGGAAGGTGATACTTGTTATTTACCCAACTTTTTAGGAGTTCACAATAATCAATTTTGATTCTGATTGATCCATTCGTGTTTTTTAAGAAGAGAACCAGTACCCACCATGTTAATGAACTCAAGAATATGAAACTACGGTCTTTATTATCTTGTAACTACTTCATTAGTTATTCCAAGTCAATGGTGGTCATTATATAATAATTACTTTGATATAGATTTATACATTGGAATAAGTTCCATTTAAAAATAAACCTATCCTTTAATAGGAATTTAAGGAAATTCATTGAGGAACACATTAGTATCATCCCTCGCAATGGGAATGATTGCGATCATGATTATCTCCCTTGCAACAATAGTTTTTGAATGATATTATTTCCCTTATGAAAATAATATCTATATTGGAGATTATCATTTAAAAAGAGATTTATCCTCATCTGTAAACATATAAAAAATTAGTGGATGCCTTAGAATATGAAGACTGGTCTCCCTTTACAAAAATTTTATATTGACTTTGAATAATGATTTCCAATCCATGCCTAATAGAGAATTAAAAGCAACAAAACAAACTAATAAAAAAATTTCTGAGAGATTTTATCAACCTAAAAAACTAAGGAGGAGTTAAATACCTTCGATTCAATAATTTTCTCATTTTCTATTATCACTAATAACTCAACCTCCACATTTTGAGGCTTTGTTTGAATAGTTATACTAAACATGCATGATATGAACCCACTACGAGAAAACCGCCGCGAAATGCGTTTCGGGCTGGCATTTCGCGGCGGTTTTAAAAACCGCCGCGAAAAAACCGCCGCTAAACGGCAAAAAAAAATTATTTTTTTTTTAAATTATTTTTTTTATTTTTTTTAAATTTTATTCAAGGATTAGCGGCGGTTTTTTAAAAAACCGCCGCGAAATAGCGGCGGTTTCGGTAAAACCGCCGTGAAATAAAATGAAAAAAATAAAAAAATGTGAGAAACCCCGAAAACACTAAAACGATCATAACTTTTGATCCAGGCGTCCGTTGAAGCGCCACGACCAGTCAAATTGAAGCTCATGAAGAGATATAGAGGCACATATAATCAAAACCGTGAGACGTTATAAGGTGTGGACGATATTAGAGTTATAAAAAAGTTGAAAAAAGTTCTCCGACTTCAAATGAACATAACATTCGCTCCGGGTGTCCGTTTGGGCTCTACCACATATCAAATCGAAGCCAGCGAAGAGAGCTACGCAATGTTGTGACAGAAGCAAGCTTCTGTCGGGTTTTTCAACCCCAAAAACCCCTCCGAAGGCCTCCAAAACCCTGTTTCCGTCACCGGTGTCCCGTCGAACTTGTCTTCAAACGGACCTAACTTTCGATCTGCGTGTCAATTCGGCCTCCTCCACCTGCCAGATCATAGCTTGTTCCATGAGCTTCAGTTTGACTGGTTGCGGCGCCCAAATGCACTCATAGATCATATGTTATGGCCTTTTTAGTGGGTATCGGGTTTGTTATGTTTTTCAATGCCTCGTTTCTAGCACCCGTTCCCCGTCAGCTTTTTTTTAAATGGTCGTAACTTCCGATCCGCCTGTCCATTCGAACTCTTTCACCTTTCAGGTTGAAGATCGTTTCGGGATCTTTGATTTGACAGGTCACGGATCTAAAACGGACTCTTGGATCTTATGTTATCTCAGTTAATGTGAGTCCAATGTTTTTGTCTCTTTATGACCATTTTGACTAGCTTTAACGGTAGCTCCATTTATTACTGTTTATTTGGGTTTCCATGACTTATTATCTTTATCAATGTTTTTTTGTGGGTTATTATGATGATTATGTTGAATTATTAAGGAGTTTTCCAGAGTTGTCACGAGTTTTCATGCGTTCTCATTCTTTCTAATACCTCGTTCTTCATATGCTTCTCCATCCTTTTTCATGCATTTTCATGATTTTTCATCCCTTATCACGTCTTTTCATACTTTTTCATGTGTTTCCTTTATTATTTAGTATTTATTATTTATAATATACTTTAATTTATTTATTATATATTATTTGTAACTGGTTATTTATTATTTATTATTTATTATTTATTTTTTATTATTTATTATTTATTATTTATATTTATTTATTATTTATATTTAATTATTTATTATTTATTATTTATTATTTATATTTATTCATCATTTATATTTATTTATTATTTATTATTTATTATTTATATTTATTTATCATTTATATTTATTTATTATTTATTATTTATTATTTATTATTTATTATTTATATTTATTTATTATTTATTATTTATATTTATATTTATTATTTATTATTTATATTTATTTATTATTTGTTATTTATATTTATTTATTATTTCTTATTTATTATTTATTATTTATTATTTATATTTATTTATTATTTATTATTTATTATTTATTATTTATTATTTGTTATTTATTATTTGTTATTTAGTATTTGTTATTTATTATTTGTTATTTATTATTTATTATTTCTTATTTCTTATTTCTTATTTATTATATATTATTTATTATTTAATATTTATTATTTATTATTTATCATTTATTTATCATTTATATTTATTTATTATTTATTATTTATTATTTATTTTTTATTATTTATATTTATTGATTATTGATTATTTATATTTATTTATTATTTATTATTTATATTTATTATTTACTATTTATTATTTATTATTTATTATTTATTATTTATTATTTATTATTTATTATTTATTTTTTATTTTTTATTATTTATTATTTATTATTTATATTTATTTATCATTTATATTTATTTATTTATTATTTATTATTTATTATTTATTATTTATATTTATTTATCATTTATATTTATTTATGATTTATGATTTATTATTTATATTTATATTTATTTATCATTTATATTTATTTATTATTTATTATTTATTATTTATTTATTATTTATTATTTATATTTATTTATTATTTGTTATTTATATTTATTTCTTATTTCTTATTTATATATTTATTTATTATTTCTTATTTATTATTTATTATTTATTATTTATTATTTATTATTTCTTATTTCTTATTTATTATTTATTATTTATATTTATTTATCATTTATATTTATTTATTATTTATTATTTATTATTTATTATTTATTATTAATTATGTATATTTATTTATTATTTATTATTTATTATTTCTTATTTATTATTTATTATTTATTATTTATATTTATTTATTATTTATATTTATTTATTATTTATATTTATTTATTATTTATTATTTATTATTTATTATTTATATTTATTTATTATTTATTATTTATTATTTATTATTTATTATTTGTTATTTCTTATTTGTTATTTATTATTTATTATTTATTATTTATTATTTATTATTTCTTATTTCTTATTTCTTATTTATTATTTATTATTTACTATTTATTATTTACTATTTTTTATTTTTTATTTTTTATTTATTATTTATTATTTATTATTTATCTTTATTAATATTTATGATTTATGATTTATTAATTTTTATTTATTATATATAATTATTTATTATTTATTATTTATATTTATATTTATTTATTATTTATTATTTATTATTTATTGTTTATTGTTTAAATTTATTTATTATTTATTATTATTATTTATTATTTATTATTATTATTTATTATTTATTATTTATATTAATATTTATTTGTTATTTATTATTTATATTTATTTATTATTTCTTATTTATTATTTCTATTTATTTATTATTTATAATTATTTATTATTTATTATTTATTATTTATTATTTATCTTTATTTATTATTTATTATTTATTATTTATTATTTATTATTTATTATTTATATTTATTTATTATTTATTATTTATATTTATTTATTCTTTATTATTTATTATTTATTATTTATTGTTTAAATTTATTTATTATTTATTAGTTATTATTTATTATTTATTATTTACTATTTATTATTTATTATTTATTACTTATCTTTATTTATTATTTATTATTTATTATTTATTAATTTTTATTTATTATTTATATTTATTTATTCTTTATTCTTTATTATTTATTATTTATTATTTATTGTTTAAATTTATTTTTTATTTATTATTTATTATTTATTATTTATTATTTATTATTTATTATTTATTATTATCGAGTTTATATCTATTATTTATGTATTATTTGTTTTTTCAATTAATATATATAAGTATATTAATTTCTGTTTATTAACCACATGGCGAGCTTGCTGAAGTGGTAAAGTCTTTGGAAAATATGCAAGAGGTTAGGGGTTCAAATCTCACCAGACGCAGTATTTATTTATATTGAATGGGCATGCATGTGCATGGGCATGGGAGATGCATGCATGGATAAATAAATAAATAAATAAATAAATAAATAAATAAATAAATACGAAATAAATAAATAAATAAAATAAATAAAATAAATAAAATAAAATAAATAAAATAAATAAAATAAATAAAATAAATAAAATAAATAAAATAAATAAGAAATAAAAGAAAATAAAGAAAATAAAGAAAATAAAGAAAATAAAGAAAATAAAGAAAATAAAGAAAATAAAGAAAATAAAGAAAATAAAGAAAATAAAGAAAATAAAGAAAATAAAGAAAATAACGAAAATAACAAAAATAAGGAAAATAAGGAAAATAACGAAAATAAGGAAAATAAGGAAAATAAGGAAAATAAGGAAAATAACGAAAATAAGGAAAATAAAAATAAAGAAAATAAAGAAAATAACGAAAATAAAGAAAATAAAGAAAATAACGAAAATAAAGAAAATAACGAAAACCGCCGCCAATCGATTTAGCGGCGGTTTAAACCGCCGCGAAATGAAAAAAAAACCACCGCTAAATGCCTTTTTTGCCGTAGTGAACAATGCATAGAATCAGAATCAAATATTTCATTTTTTTTATTGACTGAATAACCAGAATACCTATCAACACATCATTATCATGATCCACCTCAATAGTAGTGATTTAATACACTTTCCCTTTCTACATTGTCTTTTGTTTTTTAGAAATGGTTACCCTCAAGAAGTCAAGATTTATTTCATTAGCATTCATTGTGTGCTTTCTCTCTACAGTGGAATAATTAACCCATGGGTAGTTCTCTCATTCCTTCCATAAAATTTTCATTTTCCCCGTATTTCATCAATATTATTGGTCTTAATGGAATTATCCCCCACACTTGATTAATTTCCTCATCCCATTGATGTTATTCAAATTATGTTTCTTCCAAAAAATTTCATATGGGAGTGTTTGAGTTTTCATTCCTTCTTTTTCATTAGATCCTCCGGCCTAAAATTCCATATTTAATTTCTTAACTTCATTTACATGGGACCATTTGAAAATCTCTATCTTAACATAGAGATCACATTGTACTACTTATTTAAAACTACCAATGTCTTGAATAACTAGAGCATTTCGATGTTGTTATTTTAAACCACTAATGAATCAATGTAATTTTCGATCATTATTGATGAAATACCCAAGTTTTACCTTGAATGAATTGTGAAATTTTTTCATAATCCATGAAACATTGATCTTAATTTTGCTTCTACTCAATTTCTTCTCTCTCCATATTTTTCTGAAGAGTTAGATGGGAATACAAATTATGAAATATTTACCAAATGAAAGTTTTTCATCATCTCTTAAACTTAATCCTTTGGCTTGGTATTCTTAATCAACTCCCACCATTGATCTACCTCTACATATAAATGATAAAAAAATGAGTCGTCTTCTCCTTCACATAATTGTAGAGTACAAAAAATATCTTCTCCATTAAATTAACAAACTCTTCATGAATAAGTGGATCATAAGCTCCATTAAATGATGGTAGTTGTTGTCACCTAAAATAATTGATGGCTATTTTATCCCTTTTACGTGTAGATGATAATTCAAGATTATTATATTTTTTATTCATATCCTAAAACAGTTGGGTTAGAATCACTACAAAATTTGCAACTCCACCACCCAATGAATTGGGATTTTCATTCATGAAAAATCTGCATTGTCCCTCACACGGATTGTTGGCCTGGTTTGTCCCTGTTCTCATAATTTTCTAAAATATAATTTTTTAACATATGTTATCAAAACATGAATGTATAATTTATTCTACTATGAAATTATTTATAAAGTCATATCTTTTGAGATCCCAATGATTATGATTTTTATAAAACAATGACTCCTCGATTCGTACATATACCTAGTCTAATACTATGGGTTCTAATTAATTTTATGTAATCCTAGTTCCCCAAATAAGAAAATAATTCTCTAATACCATCTATAATGAACATAAATTTTCATACAATACTATTACATAATTTTAATGACAAAAAACATAATAGTGTTACAACTAGATGATAAAAATATTTACTGTCAGGGGAAAATTAGGATTATATATTACTTATAAAAAATAAAAAATAAATATTATTTAATTCCTTATTCCCTATATTCATAGTTGCATTTTCATTATACTTAGTATATGTAATCACCTGAGGAAATGAATCAATGAAAAGGGTGAGCTAAAATCCTTGTAGGAGTATAAATATGGGCATGAATCAATATAACATGGGTGAGAAAAATAATAATAATCATAAAACATGTATGGAATAATCATAAAAATCATGATTGGATGAATTAGATACAGTCAAAGAATATGAAAATGCATAAATATGAATCATCATGTCTTGGTGGTCAAATACCACACATAGTTTTGAAAACATAAAGAATCACGTTCATAATTAACATATGCTCATAATCATTACATAATTATTGTGAAAAAAATATACCATCACCTACATGATTATTTCACATTATCTCATGAGATACATCACATTAACCAATGCATTAGAGATATATATAATTCTTGTAATTCCCATCATGTCATAACTTTTAAATAATCATGCATGCCGCATAAAATGTATAACAATATTAGATATAAAATAAACCTTGAGATAGGGATGGTATTCACATAAGGAAGTATTCATATTTCAATAAACATTGGGTTTTCCAATATAAATAGTTAAAATTAAATATGATATAAGAAGTATTATTTTTGAGAGAAGAAGAAAGAACTGAAGATAAATTAGTAATTTGTTTTGGAAGGAAGATTTCATGTTGGAAAACATCTATATATTTCATAATACATTATTGAAAATAAGTGTAGCCCATAAAAAGAAAATATAATGAAAATGAAATTACATTTTATGAATATTAAAAAAAACTGAAACTAATGTTTGGAATGAAAAAAGAATAACCAAAATAAAAGAAGATGTGTCCAAGAAATCCCATTACCTTATATATGAATGAATTATGCACATTAATATATAGAATAAAAAAATTACATTCATTGATTTCTAATAAAAATCCTCATTTACAAGTATTTGATTCATTATAATTTAATATGATCATTTATTATCATTTTTATGATTTATAAACATCAATTTCTTTTTTAAGAGGTGTTATCTTTCATTGTTTTCATGATCGGGTCACGTGTATATATGTATGGAATTTCATATAAAATTTGAATAATTTTACAAAATTTAAATTATAAATTATTAAATAAATTATAGGATTTTAATTGGTCATATATATTATTATTTTATTCAAATATTAAGATGTTTAATTAAATAAATCATTAATGATTATCATTTAGATTAATTTTGTGGTATTTCAATCACAACAAAGTACTTTTGTTTTATTATTTAGTATTATATATATATATATATAATATTTATAGTACATAAAAAAGGTTGTAACATACATACAAAAATCATTGTAACCATTATAATGTGATTATGACCAACCTTGAAGGTATTAAAGGAAAAAAGAAAACATATCATCTTTGAAGGTGACAAATGAACACCTCAAGGATGATGTTTTCCTTTTTAGAATTAAAGTTACATAAGAAGAGGATAGATAACAGATTATTAAAATTTAAATAATAAATATCATGTATATAAAAGTCACTGGAATTATAATTGAACATGTATTTGGGTAGTTGAGGAGAAAATAAGTAAATAAAATAAATTGATATAAATTAAAATAAAATGATGGAGGGTTTTTCATCTTTAATTCTTCTCCTTCTGAACCTCCTAAGGGAAATTGGGTTTCATATTTGGTGAAACCAAAGTATAATGGATATGGAGGAGAGACGTGTAATTTGGATTAGGAATAAATTGTAAAATATTCATGAGTTGGAAGTTGTGAGGAGAAATGGTGGTGAAGGGTGGTACTTATAGTGGAGGAGAGGGGTGTTTTAAAAATTATTATCTTCATTGTTTTATTATTTTTGACCAAGACCCTAAATATTATTGATTTGAACTTTTAAATATATTAAATATACAATGAGGTTTTTATATTACATGCTTAAATCATTCATATAGCAATAATGACTCAAATTGTGTTGAATTTAACTTATACCATAAAATATTATATTACACTTTTCACAAAAAAACAACAATTTTAGAAACACACAAAATCTCCACATATGATTTCATTGAAAGGGAGAATTCCAAAATGGAATCCATTTTATGAATCTTATTTTATAAATTTTATTAATTTAATTTTTAATTAAAATCAAATATTATTCAAATAAAATCAATTATAATATTATAGCCGATTTTATGATAGTTTATAAATTTATTAAGATATCATAAAATTTTATTATAATAATAAGACAAAAAACTGTAATGTATGATTCTATTTTATGAAGATAAATTTTAGTTATAAACCCTATATTAATTATAAAATTGAATATAATTAATTATTACTTACTAAAATTCCAATAGTTAATTTAAAAGTTTGAAAGAATTTTTTAAATTATATTATTATATAATTATATCATATTTTCCTTTATAAGATTGAAATATTTTTTTTCTACTTTCATAGGTGATATTTCTATTCTATTGAATATTTCACTTTACGTAATGGTCAAAATAAAATTCCAAAGGTTATGTTATGATTCCATTGGTAACGTTTTCTTAATTTCAATGAATAACACTTCATTCATTCTGAATTAATGAAAATAATATTATTATCTGGTTTCTATGTTATTTATGTCTTTTATACCATATTACAAAATTAATTTAAGGGAAAAGTACCAATTATAATTTCTTGGTTTGGTACAAATACACTCTTAATTTCATTGATATTTAACTCATATTCATCAATAGAAAGGAACATGATTACCTTGAGAGTTTTCTTGGTGAGGGTGATGGAGGAAATGATATATTTTCCACCATTTGATGATAATATCCATTGAAAAAAAGAAAATTGTAGATCCTAGACATTACTGTTTGTTTGGGATAATATTTTATAATACATGACATTGATGGATCCAGATATTTTCAATCAATTGTGATTATATGACCCAAATGATACATTCTGTACCCAAAATTTACACCTTAAAAATTTGACCTTCAAATTATCCTTCAATGAGATCTTGATTATAATCAATATGTAATCTCCATGATTGTTTTTATTATTTTAAAATATATAAATATCATCAATAAATCCTAAAAGAAAGCTAATCATGGTAGTCCCAAATGGGTCCATTCATTAAATCCAAGAAGGGAGAGGTGGAATAAGTTAGACCAAATGGGATCACTATATTTTCATTGTGTACATTCTTTTTAAATAATTTTTTATTTATTTTGATATCATCACTATTGAACCTCAATTTATGATATAAATAATTATGTTAAATCATGGATATTTATTAATCTCTGCATAGTGAATCAAAAAATAAATAAATACAAGGAATATAAATCTTATTATTGATAGTTATGTTATTATTATATAAAAAATAAATTAAGAGTCACATTGATAAATCCTTTCTCTTAATAAAAATTAAAAGGTCACCCTATGTTGAAACACTTAACCGAATTAATCCATTTTCATAATTCTCCTATAGTTTCTTCTTCTTCCTTGACAACATAATCATTATGATTATAAATTGATTTTCTGAAATTGGTGTAGCACTAGGTTTGAGTTTAATTGATAACTCAACATTAGGATTTTCTGGAACACATGGAACAGCGTTCCTAAATTCATAAACAAAATCCCTTACAATTTTCAAATCATTGATTTTTTGTTTCTCCCAATCCATATGAGATAAACAAAACTATTTAATAAAAATCATGAAAAAATGGATATAATTTCTACCAGATGTTCATATTTATGATTTCGATTATATATAATCATAGGCCGAATATATATATAAAACATAAATTTCCTTCCTCTACAATAAATTTTTGATTTGTCTAATTACATCAAATCCATGCCTATAATATCATATTTTCAACTAGTGAGAGAATAATAGGATTACTAAGAATATAATTCCCATAAAAAAAGCTAGATAAGAATCAATTAATTGATAATTGAACATCTTACCACAATGGGTGTTCAATGATAATTCAAAATCTAATCATCAAGTCAGTATTATGATAAAATTATCAAATTAATCAGATATAGAAGAGTTGGAAGCTCAATAATGAAGTAATACATTAGTAGTTATAAACATTATATTAAATGTACGTTTTACAAAGATATTATCATACCCCACATCAATAATTGTAGCCAATTGAGATTTACCTTTTTATGTTCTTAATAAGTTTCCAATGTCTATAACACTCTTTAATATTTGGATTTGAGTGATGTCTAGCATCATACCCATAGTCCATGAATTTGAAACATTCAACCGGGGGTGTTAAATTATGTGACTCATTTTCCCCATTAGTATCATACTTTTTATTGCAAAAAAATCAGACTATGAATTACATATGACCATTCTTCACATTAATAAAATATGTAATATTTATTGATAATATCATTACCTTTATGTTCCTATCAAAATCTTGATAGGATGGAATGATCATTGTCTTCTCTCTATAGTTTTAATAATTTTTTTTGGAATTAAATCATTAATTTATTATCAAAACCATGATTTTGATGGGTAACCATAAATGTCTTCTACACGTTGATATAACATCGAATTATTTCATCATACCTAATAATGTTTCTTATTGAAAACTCCCTAAAATAAATTGGTATTATGAAACAATATAGTTTATCAACCATATTTTTTTGTTGGATGATTACATGAGAAGCGTACCTCAAATGTCTTCTAAAATGTTTTCATAGGTACTAGTGGATACACCATCCTTATCTTTTTTATAAGTAATTCTGTCCCTTGTTTATAATGATAAAAATGATGAAATTACTTATTTGAAAATAGATTTCTTAACTAATAACACTCAATTGATTGAATTTATATCTATTTCCTTATGTTCTTAATAAGAGTCAATCATTGACCGTCATTACATTCTGAATGATCAAAATCTAAAGAAATTTTTTCATGTTCCAAAAATTGGAGGGTGGAAAGTATATTTTCAATGGAACTGATCAATTGATCAAAAAATAGTATATCGATAGGACCACTATAAGAATATAGTTACTACCTCACGAAGGACTCAAAAATATATTGTTCCCTCTAATTTCAATTTTGAATATCTGTATAATTAAAGGAATTTGAATGTTTTGTAAGAATAATAATTACATTTCTCTTTAAAATTCCCATAAAATTTTGTTTCTTGAGAGGGAAGGACCCACATTTTCAATCACACTCAATATTTACATTACATTTTTCTCATCAAATGATTAATATCTCAAAGGATTGTTACAGGAAAAAAATATCAGAGGGAAACCATTGAAACGTGAAAAATTATTTATAAAATGTATATATCATGAAACCCTATGTTTATTTCATTTCACCTTAATATTATCCTAGTCTAATCATGGTTATTGTTTATTCAAATCATTTATCACAGTTCAAAAGGAACATGCATGTTTTTATAGAATATCACATAAGAGTGTCAAACTATGTGAAAAGTAATGGAATACTCACCCTATATCATAATGATGGCTGATATATTAATCCAAAAAATATATTTTAGGTGTCACTACACCTAGATCCATATATTCCATTATCACATTAACCTGTGGTATCGATAAAGGGATTGTTTTATTAGTAAAATCACATTATTTTATTTACCTTATCTTAAGAGTTTCTCTTATTAATATGATTACCCTAATGGTTCTGACTAATGTTTTATCAACCTAGTTTATAAATGTAACTAAACTATTATCTAATACCATATAAAATGACACATTATTACCATACATAATTTTTAAATATTATGGATTAATATTCATTACATTAAATTACAACCCATGAATGAATCATATAGGTCATGTGTCATTAGAATCCCGGATACATAAACAACTTGTTCATAATATATTTATATCATATCACAATAAGTTCATCATAACATGGACCCTTATAATACAGATAATAAAACAAAAAGTATTCAAATCATGGTGAAAGGATAAAAAATAGAGGGTGATCTTGGATGATAAATAATTCTAAAAAGGTGATATATCAATGATCACATAATCATGACACGATATTATGGGTATGAGAGCATGAGTATAACATTTGGAACCCATGACCTGAAAATAAAAAAACAATATATTTAGTCATGGAATAATGATTTTCTATTAATAAGAAATGAATCTTAATAGAATCAATGAACATGGTATATGAAAGAATAACACACTAAGTGGGAATAATTTTTTTTCATATACATACAAATGGAAAATCACATCCTTAGTCAGGGATCATTGTCGAGACAAATATAGTTGATTGGATTCACATTGTATTCTGACAAATCTTAGTCAAGGTTTACTCCAAATATTACAATAATGGATATAGTCCCTTACTAAATTGGGTTTAATCCATATTACAGTACATATTATGTAATGAGAATTCCATATTAATCTAATTCACTAGAGTGCTGATATTTTTTACCGCCCATCATATATCGAAAATCATACCAATGTGTGCCACAAGATCCTAAAACATTCATATATAACAACTTATGAAAAATAATGTTTTTCATAATCATTAAACATTATATAAAATAATAAACCCTGGAAATAAGTGGGTTTCATAAATATCATTTCATCATAACTATAAACCATCCAGATAACGATTACTGATTGTTTAATGGGATCATTTCCCAAAAAACAAGAAGTAAAATTAAAATATATCACTATAGATGAAACAAGTATTTAAAATATCACAAGTGAATTTTATTTTGATAATACCCCATTCACTTTTAAATTATATATTAGAATTTACAAATTACTCTTGTATTAAAGTGAAAATATTTATTCAAAACAACCTTTTCAACATTTAATGTAATCTTCTAAGCATTTAGTTGCCTTGATAGTGGGAAATTACATTCCTGACATTTATGTTAAAATAAATATTAATCTAACATTCTAAAAAACATTCTTAAATTATCTCATTCATAAAAGGACATGATGATTACTTTAAAAAAATTAATAAAATTTAAAAAAGCTTCAAAAATGGCTTCAAAAAATTAAAATCCAATAAAATTTGGAAAATGATTTTAGAATACATAGATATAGAAGAAAAATGAGTTTTGAAAGAAAATAAAAATAAATTTTTTTTCCTTAAGGAAATTACCTTTATCTATTGAGTTATTAATTAGATGAAAAGGAAAATAAAACATAAAAACTTTTCATGTAACTGGAGTGTATGAAAATTCAAAGTATTCTTCATATATAAGTTAGAAAATATCATCATTATAAACATGATCGTAAATTATCCTGATTAAAAATTATATTTAAATAAAAAAACCATTACATAGAGTTGGACCCACTTCAAAATTGATTTCTCTTCATGTATTATAAATTAAAATTTATTATACTTCTTCAAAAAATCATGTATGCACTAATAATATGATATATGATAGAAATATGAAATATCAACACCCATTTACTATTAAGTAATCAATTAAATCATAGATTTCAGATATTAAATATTTAATTTTTTTAAAATTATTCTATTTTTTTAGTTCCAACCCTTAAATATTAATAAATTTTCCATCATATTCAGAATTATATTTATAATATAAATATATAATATAAATTAATTATATATTTTTTTAGAGTATAAAATAAAAAATTTCTATATTCCATAGTCAATGTCTACATTATTACATTGGAATAAGTTATTGGGATCTTATTCAAAAATTCTGGTCAGTTTAATATTCATGAATAACAAGATAGAAATTAAATTCCATTATTACATTAGATATATGAAATAAAACAAAACAAAATTAAATGTTTCTCAACCTTGAAACATATTAATGTATATTTTTTCATATGTAAGGCAAAAGAATTAAAATAATGGAGATCTCAAAAGATCATTAATGGATAAGTACAAAATAATTTATCCTGACTAAATAATGAATAATTGTTATAGTAAACTAGTTAACTAAAAACACGTGTCAATTAATCAATATCATGATCATGAAATATCTTAATGGGAAATTTAAAATGAAATAATCTCATATATAATAATAAATAAATTCTACATAATTTATTGTCATAATAGTAGCCATAATGATATCATTACTATAAAGGCCTTTTTCTAATATAGCTTAATCATTGGGTAAGTATACACCAAAATACCATTGAAATATTTTTTCAAACTTATTTTTCTTAAGAGACCTGTATATGAATTTAGGGGAAATATATTATTTTTCCACAATAATTACTACATGTACAATTCATTTCCACATATTTTGGATGATCAATTTAATATATAATATATAAATGTTATCAAACAATTTCTCTACAGAGTAATGAATACAAAATATTATGTTTTCCAAATCCAAGTAAACTACATTCATAGTAAAAAATATATATAAAAATATTATATAGATGAAAAAATAATTAAATGCATGATTCAAAGAATATGGATATCTATAATAAATTTAATTTATAATGAAAAATGACCACAAGAGATATAATGATTGAAGAAAACATCAATGACAACAAGAATTATAAGTGTGGAAAGGTAACATTCAATTCATAATTTTTATGAGATTTACAGAAAAATTTGTTCCCTTCATGTAATATGGAAAAATAAAAATAATATTTTAATAATATTTCATTAATAAGTCTTCTCTTTAAAACCATTAAAAACTTATAGAGGAAACTAAATAGTATAAAATAGTTATGGATTTGGGAAAGTCAATTAATTTCATACAATATAAAAAATATTCATGTTAAATTTTTATAATGAAATTAATATATTGTCCTTCTATAAAAATTATAATGATTCATTTTAAATCTATTAAAAGTAATGGATTATATAAAATGTTGACAATAAATCATTTGAGTAATTAAAATGGACATTGGTAAAACAATTTATCAAAATTATCATAAAAGAAAGATATACTCAATCAAAAAATTGATTAACGTTATCTTTTATATTAAATGTTTATTTAAATGATTCATGTTCCAAATAAAATTTGGGAGAAAATATGTAATTTATTCAAATAAATTTAAGATAATATAATATATGTTGTACATCATGTTTATACTAAGTAATTATTTCTTCTAAATAATATAAAACACCATAAAATGATATTGAAAAATAAATTCTTATATATATGATATTTTTTTAATTAAAAAATCATGAAGTATTAAAAATGAATTGAAATGTTAATAATATTTAATAAAAATATATTTTTTAGATAAATATTCGGACACTATATAGACCACATAAAATTAAAAAATATCATAATACAAAATATATCCTAATAGTGTTCGAATTGTGGTGAAATACATTACCTCACGCTTCCCCTTAGTTTAACATGATTTAAACTAATTATTAAAGGTTTTAAAAAGGTTAATAACAAATTTTAGATCCATATTAATAATTATAATTCCATATATAATAATATTATAACATCTTGTTACAATTTTATTGATAACCATTCATTAATATAATTATTTCAGAAGATAGATCCGACATTTTGTTAGGATAATTTTCCAGGGGAATTTTGGTTATTATGAATATTATGTAGTCTCACCATGTAGAAAATTATATTAATGATATAAATATAAATTTTTTTAATACATTTTAAACCCATTCCTAAAATTTTGACATGAAAATTGAATTGCATCACTTAGTAGAGATGGTAGGTAATTCATGTGAATGAATATTTTTTTCATTTTTTAATGGGTGAAAGGTGTAATGAACCTATTTATAAAATAATGTATCATTTATATTAGGTTTAAATTCATCGGTTTTTCCATTATACTATCACAATATTGAGTCACATATTTCATTAGGGTGTCTAGGGTCTATTAGAAGGTAGGAACCCCAGTTTTTGGGAAGAAATATTAGGCCACAATGTTAGGAGATACCATAATACCTAGACAAGAATGTTAACCGTATCTGTGTAGGTATTGATATTGGGGTGAATATGGACATAGAATTTAATAAAACCATGAATCCTCTAGTGAACAACCATGTTATTCACCTACAATTTTTAGCAGAGACAAAATTAACGATTAACACACAATTTTGGGAAACTATGCACCATGGCCCGGTGAGGTGTCTCTATAAAGTAGTGTAATGCATAGTTTGACCAACCATGTGACCTCATTTATGCAGGTAAAATTAAAAAACTTCACTTAAGGAAATTAAAAATTAACACCCTCAATTCCACCAAATATTTCCAATGGATGGAGCTCTCTCTCAATCATGTAATCTCATTTAAACCTTCTTATAGGCTCTTTTATATCTCTAAGATCTGAACATCGAATCATGTGTCATTGAAATAATTGGATTCATTTCCATTATCATTAAAAACATATTAATTACTTTCATAGATTTTCTTGTTATCTCTTTTTGTATTTTTGTTAGAAATGATTCACCAAATTTTCATATAATTTCATTGTTCCTCTCTTTTCATCCAATCTACATAGATTATGAGGCTGATATTGGATGAGGAGTGATATATAACCATAAGGTAGATGGTCTCAATCTCATTACCAAAAAAATATATTATTTTAATAACTCCTCAGTTGTGTTGCACATTGTATAAAAATGCATTATTTATCATTAAATTTATATATGAACATTTTCATTGTCCCATTTATCCTTGCTTGTCAAGTAGTGGAAGATGGCCTCATTAAATTCTACACCATTGGGTGTGATAATTTTTTTTCTCAATTGTATAAATTTTTAATGGACTGATCATTTCCTATGTATTAAATCTACTTGTAAATGGATTCAACCACTCATATATACTTGTTTAGTTGACTGAAGAACATAATATGTTATTAGTACATCATCAAATGAAAATTTCATACCTTTTTGATGAATTTATTTTCTACAATATGATTTTAGTTTCTTAAATGAGTTAAATACATTAATTAAAAGGGATAGTAATTAGTGGAAATGCCACAGAATTTCTTGACTAGATATATATATATATATATGATTTATATGAATTGTTACACCCATTAATATATTTGGTATTTATTATTATGGTTTTTATGATGTCATCCATGAAGTGATTATTATTATTGTTATTTTTGTTTATAATTTTTGGATATGTAAAAATTGTTAAGGGACTTCTTGAGCACAATGTTTCACTCTTCCTTAAGTTAGTTGTTTAGCATAATGTCTCTCACATTTATACTGTTATCTGGGTTATGGGTTCAACATTCTATGTTCCTTAGTTGTGTGTATTGGGCATGATGACTTCCACCACATACCCTGGGTGTTGAGCATGATGAATCACCTTCATTGTGGGATTACTGTAACATACCATTTTCATTATCCTAGAAACTCGTTAAACTAGTTATGCATGTATGTGTTATTACCATGTTCCAACCAGTAACTAGTATATATGTATATTACTAAATTTATATTCATGTATTTATCTCATATAAGAGGATACATTATAAAACTATACTATATATATTATTACTATATATATGATTACTTATTATCCTCTCATTTCATCCAATTATGAAGTAGGAATAGCCAAAATGTGTTATTTAGAATCATGATTTGGATAACATTTATTTATTCAAAAATGTATATTATTATTTTAGCAACACACTATTAAACTATATATAGTAGATTTTAATTTTCCTAGCTGTCATTGGTGGTGGCCTAATATGATTTTAACTTACAACATACTTAGAACAACTTTTGGTCCATGAGAAGATAAATATTAGTTGGTACGGATATGAGAAATATCCCTTTTATAGATATTTGATATTATTTCCTTATAACATGGGGCATGTGAGAAGGGGACTTAGAATATTCTCATGATTCTAGTTGATTATTAATTTTCCTTTATTTATTTTGTTTAGCATGATGTATATGTGTGTCACATGGTCACCTTTTTTACATTTTCATGCCATGAAATCATCATGTATAAAAATTAGACTATTTTGTTTTGTTATTTATATAGTTTCTTGAGTATTATGTTTTCCATTGTTTATCATTTATTTCATGATATTTATATGGCGGGTTGATGGTTTTTACATTTAGTTTCTGTTCATATATTCTTTTTCATTAGTCTGTTTATTTATTATATCTGATGTGACAGACTAATATGATGGTATGGTCTCTAATATTTACCACATCATACCCTCATTACTAGTCGGTAGCCTCTTGAACATGGGTATGCATGAATGGGGACATCTGATCCACTAACTCTAGGCCCTGGTTTAATGGGATCTAGGTTAGAATATTACAATATGGTATCAGAGCAATATTTTGTCTTTGTTTCATAATGTTTTAGTATTAGAGAGGAGACTAGAAGCTAATATAGTATTTAATTGGAATGTTCATAGTAGTAACAACCCCATTTTCTAGGTAAACCCAAATTATCTACTATGGGTTACGGTTATAATTGATTTTTCAAGTTACAGTTGATAGGATTTCAGTAATGGGTGATGAAAAAGTATTATAATGTCATTTCTGTTGATATTGGTGTTATAGTAATGATATTAAATGTACCAAGGCTATATGAAATGGGGGTGTTTCATTATAGTCATCATTATTATAACAATAGGATCAATATTACATTAATTTTTTCATGAAACTTCTATTTTATACATTCATTTTCTATCTCCATATAGTCAGTTCGTGATTTTTATGTACTGAAATGTGATGAAATTTTATTCACGAAGAATATAATTAGTCTAGATTGAGGGAATAAAACAATCTAAATGGTATTTTCAATTATCAATTGGTGAATATTACTTAATTAGATGCTTATATAATATTGTTGGTTATAGACCTACCGGTTGTGGACCAATATATATGTTTATATATATATGTGTGGTTCAATTGGCACAGATGAATTTAAACATTTAAATTAACAATGTTACAGATAAATGGGTTTCACATTACAATTTTAAGGGTGTTTTTCACAATACCCTTCAATTGAAACTCCATATATCAGAACCCCTTCTATAATACCTGAGAAGTAGTCCTAGACACAAAATCATTTGTGGGTTTTAAGAAGTATTTTATATTCATATAGCCTAATATGGGTTTCTTTACCACATATACCTCGACATTGAAGATGGTAGTGAGGTGTGATATTTTATATTAAAATGTTATATACCTATCCTAATTATCTATTTTAAATATTTTATACTGATTTAATCCCTTTTGAGGTTTTCATTTTAAATTTTAAAATCATTCCACCTTAAAATCCTCGAGTCGTATGCCTTGATGGAGGTGAAGACCATGCACCTGAGGTGGTTATCACTTAGCCACCATTGATCCCTCATATAGTCCCACATATAGAGCCCCGATTATTTTATTATATGGGAAATGATGCCTAGAGTCAACAGGGGTTCTTCTACATGATTCAATATATTAATGGTTTATATTGAGCTTCTCTAACTAAGAAAAAGTAGACTATGGAGTTTTGAGGGAAACATCTTATCTCCTTTTTAGAGGATGATTAAACTCATAATATAGTTTCTTTGATGGATCCAATGATTAATATTTTCAATAATCGTAATATGGATCCAAAGAGTTTGTTCTAACTTGTTTCATATATGTTTCACGATTTTTCCTCGAAATGGTGTGATGTTATTTCCCAAAAAGATTGGTATCGATAAATTATGTGGGATAACATCCATATTATCTTTTATGGTTATATAATTCCATGGATTATAAGGAATAACTGAGCTAGAGATATCATGAACATGATGTAGTGATCCATGTATTTCATTAAGTATTCCACTATGTTTTCTATGTTGTAGTTATTTTCACCGAATTTATAGGTGATGAAATTATGACCGCCATGTGACTTGATGATGGGCTTGTACACACAATCCGATCACAGCTCAATATTTTTTGATTGACTAGTTTTTCTAAGATAGTAAATCATTCCTTATTACTGAGAGTAGTATGAGAGAATATGATGGTGGAAACCATTAATGTTCAACACATAGAAATTTCATTGTTTCTTTTAGGAGACAGAATCATCACATGGAAGCTACTCACTAAGGTAGAAGCAATAAGAGAACATGTACTTATAGTTTCATCATATATGACAAGTGTGAAAAACTAGGTCATAAGGGACCTCAATATTTATAAGATCTTGTAGAATATAGAGTATATGATAGGATATGACATATCCAGGGAATCTATAAGACCATTCCATTAGTTCCTAGTGAGATGGTATATACAACTACCCCATGTTCTAGATCCATGATAGTAGTATATTCCCGGGTATGAAACTTCTTTACCACAATCTGCTAAGGCGTAGGTGGTGGCCATTGTAAACGAAAATGGACATATGATTATCATCCCCAAAAGAGGAGGCCTGATCAATGAATTCTATCTATGAATTAGTGCTATTGTATAGTCAAGTTACATGAATTGAATTCCATTCCATAAGAGAAGAGTGATATACCATCAATTATTCGAGGTACTATTCTAGTAGGCTCTAACATAGTGTCCACTTTATTTGACACATGAACATCTCATTATTTTAAATCATAGACAATCATAAAAATTTATAGCCGTGAGATTGAACACTAATGTGGTGTGATTATGAATTAGTACCTATTACGTATCCCATTAGAGAGTGTTTTCTTTTGTTAATATTCTTCCCCTATGATAGGAAGATATCATTTTGTGTGGAATATCTTCTTCCTCAACATGACATGGTTTTATATAACAATTATAATTTATTGGAAAGTTTACTATTAAGCCCATATTGACTTCTATCATTGGATGGTTAAGTTTACATCTGTAGAGGGTAGTAAACAAATGTATAGGGAGAATTTGACATCCAAAAATCGCGATTAGGACCTGATCATCCGGGGTTGGTATGCGTGACATCCCAGATTTCTAGTATTTTCATGGATGATTAGGGGTTATGATCTGGTGTTACCCCTCAATGGTGGATAATTTTAGAGGAGTCTCCCCTGATGACATTTCTCATCTACCTCTAGTGAGAGATGCAGAATTTATCATTGAACTAGTTAAAATATCTATACTACTGACCATTCCTCCAAATATGATGGCATCTATGGAGCATTTGGAGCACAAGAAACAGTTTGAGGATCTTGAGGATAGATGATTTATACTACATAGCACATATCTTATGGTTTCGTTAGTCATTTTTTTCTTGAATGTGGATAGTACCATTTGAATATGTATGGATTACCATTGATTGAACAAGATCAAAGAAAAGAATCACTATCTATTTTCTCAAGTAGATACCCTAATTGATCATCATTGTTGAGGAAATTCCTTTTGAATGATTTGTTTGAGTTTGGGCTATTGTGATGTGTGTTTCAGGCCTTCTGACATTCCTCAAACAATATTCAGTAGTAGGTATGGTCTATATGAGTACATGGTCATACCATTCTATTTCATGAATGCACCTACTGATTTTATAGCTCTAGTTAATCGAGTTCTCCACTCGTATTTTGATTCATTTATGGTTATATTTGGGGATGATATCTTACTGAATTCAAATTATCAAAATGGACATTCCAACAGTATTGGGATCAAGATGAATACACTGAGTGGGAAGGATCATTATTCTATGATCATAAAATTACATTTTTAGATTGAAAATGTCTACTTAATTAGTTTAATCATCTTGGAGTTATGAGTATTTGTAAACCCATAGTAAGTGAAATTTTTTGATTATAGGGATTATCCCAAGAATTCCTTTTACAAGGAGCGTTTATTCATTATATCCAGGTATTATAGACACTTCATCTAGGATTTATCATACTTAAAAATATCACTTATAACATTGACTAATATGGGTATAAAATTTGTAAGGTCAAATACATTTGAAGAATAATTTCAGGAGATGATGGGAATATTTTATATATTGTTGATACTAATTTTATAGGAGCTATTAAAGACAAATAAAATTTAATTTTATGCATTAGATATTGGTTTTAGATCTGTTCTCATACAAAACAAGCTAGTCAACATGTACATGTATCATTAGATTAGGCCTCATTACATATATTACCTAACATAAGACATCGATCTAGGTGTGGTAGTTCATCCTATTCACTATTGGGGTCACTACATAGATGGAGTGAATTTGATTGAATTCTAGGATCAGAAAACCCTCAAGTAAAACATTACAAGAGTGCTCCGAATCTCATGTAGTGAAGAAGGATTGAGTACTTACAATCCATATATTCCAAGATTTACTATATTATTTGAAAATGAAATATTGTAGACAATTCACTAAGTTGGAAGGAATTGGCAGAGATAGTTATGAGGGAACTCGTGAGTGGAATTTGGTGGATTCATTTTCATATAATCATGATAAGGTTCAATAGGATCAGGGTAAGACTATCATCTCATATTTGGTAGTGGCCTCTACAATTATGGAACATATGGGACTGAGGAAACTATAAGATACTGAGGTCTTACTCTAAAGGGAACCTATCTCATATGATGTCTTATCATCTATTTAGAACATAGATGAGGATGATACATTATTCTTTCATTGGTGTGTATTGGTCCCAACAAGCACCAAATAGGATTTGATGCTGGAATCATAAGCCTCGGTTTTCAAATTTCATCCTAGTGTCACTAATATGCATCATGAATTGTGCCCCCATTATTTTTTTCCTATAATGAAATTAGATATTTTCTCATTTATCAAATGATGTGAATCTTTTTTCCGTGTGATGACAAAACATCCACAACTAGTAGGACTTTTATAACCATTCTCCATTTCTGAGAGGAATTTGTATGATTGTTCTATGTATTTCATTACTATTTTTCCAAAATCTAAAAATTACAATGATCATGTTTGGGTTTTTTTCGATCATATGATGAGGGTATCACACTTTTTACCTATTAAAGAGACATTTTCAGTAAACAAGATCTAGAGGATGCATATCAAGGAGGTTGTACATCTTCATGGAGTTCCATGTTCTATCATATTTGAAAATGATACTTGCTTCACAAATTGTTTGTTTTAGGGGTTTTATAACTCGTTGTGTACATAGGTGATTATGAGAAAGGATTATCACCCCAAGATAAAAATGTTGATTGACTGTATGATACAGGTGTTAAAGGACATTCTTTGTGTGGGTATCCTTAATAAAAGGTGATCATGGGAGAAATATATACCAAATATTATGTTTTATTATAATAAAAATATTTCTGATACCATTATGATGGATCCTTATAATGCCTTATATTTTAGTCCTGGTTGATCTCCTTTGTCATTTCTAGAGGTAGGGAGGAATATTTTCTTTAAATAGACCTCATTAAACAGACTTCAGAATAGGTCCAGTTGATCAAAATTAACATGATGATAGCTATGTATTGAAAAAATTCATAAACTAACCATCAATGATGACATAATGAACATTAGTTGGGACATGTAGTTTTCTTATGAGTTACGCCCGGGTTGGCCCATCAATGTATTCATAAGAAAGGTATGATTTCTCCTTGATTAGTAGGATCCTTGAATATAATGGATTAAATTATATTTTTGTCTTACGAGATAGAATTTTATCAAAGATATCTATCAGTGAATGATGTCATTCAGTTATCTTAGATTCACCATTATTAACTACGGACATTACATGTCTTCCATAATGATGAGGTTAATATATAGGTGGATTCTTCATTTGAGGTGAATCTAATGTGTGTTGTTGATAAGTGCATAAAGAGGCACCATGGAAGGTCGTTCTTGTTAATATGGGAGATATGGTATCATGGATAAGTAAAAAATGAGATATAGGAGTAGGATACTAATATACAAGCTCAATGGATGGAACACATTTTTTGTGATACGTATGTATCCTCAGAGGTCCAACACGGCGATGGTTTTCTCTAAGGATGATATCATGTAAGGACCTAACTTTTCTCAATGATAATAATCTTTATTTTTCAATTTTAATTCCATAATGCATCCATTATAATTTTAAATAATGGATTTATATAAGTCAAGAGGGTGTCTTGGAATTTTTAAGTGTCAGGATTAATGTTTTTTTGAAAAAATTTCTCTCCTTCACAGTTAGAAGAAATTGTGCCGCCTAGACTGCATGGTTACTCCTACCCATATGGAGCATGAATTTGGGGGGTACATGAAGTCTTATGGTATAAAGACACCATAAAACCTCTTGAAAAACCTATATAGGGAACCATTAACTATTAGTAGATATATAACACACAATCGGAGAATGGTTTTGAAAACCATGCTCCATGATAGTGTGAGGTGGCCATTAAAGAAGTGATGTGTGCATAGTTGGTGCATAGTTTTTATAAAAATCCATAGAAAAAGTGGGGCCAAATTTTTTTAGATAAAATTATACTTTACCATTAATGAAAATAAAATATAAAACCCTATTCTCATCCAAACATTTCTTACGGATGGCAATATCTCTGTCTCCTATAATCATACTCCCACCTCCATTGGGATTAATTTATTACTTCTAGATCCAAAAATTGAATCAAATTCCATAATAATCATTGGAACTGCATCGGTATGGAGTTGAATACTTTTTATATTTTCATAGATGTTCTTGGTATCTATCTCACTATTTTTGTACCAGTTCATTTATAAACTTTTTAGGGTGTTTGATAGTTCATAATATTTTTTCAAATCTACATCGAACATGAAGAAAATATTATACATAGAGTCATTTATATCCCTAAGGTTTATGGTCAATATTTCTTTCCCAAACTTTTTGTATTTCTCATATCTCTTCCATTATGCCACATAAGTTCTTTTTGATATATTTCTATAAAATAAATTCTTCCACTTTAAATTCACATACACATTTTATAATACTCATGTTGAGATTTATTATGTAATTAGATGATGTTCACTACAATTAATACTAACCCCTTGGGTGTGATAAATATTTCTCATTCAATTGTATAAATATTTAATGGACTAGAAACTGACTAAGAATTCAACTCAAATTACAAATAGATTTTCTGAATATTATATACATATTTAGTGGACCGATGAACCTCCTATGTGCTTGGATCATAATGAAATGATTTTCATGTAACTTACTAATTGAATTGGTTATCTTCCAGATGATATTATTTACTTAAATGAATTAAATGGAACAATTAAAATAAAAAATATTTTACAGGAAGGCCACAATAATTGTTGCATGCTTTTATATATAGGTAATATAATAATTTTGAAACATATTTATTTATTGTTCATAGTTATTATTATGATTATGAGTAATACCTTAGCTTATTATTAATATTATGATTATTCAAGTGTGATGGGTTATATAATGATGGTTATAGGACTTATTGAGAATAACATTTCACTCTCACTTACATCAGGTGTTGAGTGTTATATATCAAATTATTATAATGTAATTTGGGTGATGTTCAGGAAATTCCACATTAATTTATATTGTGTATTTAGCATGAAGACTTACCCCCCCCCCGATAGCGATTATTCTGAATGAAAATTCGAATTAATTATCAGATTATGGGAAGCTACCATTTTCTCGAGCTTATGAATCATTATACTAGTTATAGATTCTTGTATTGCATTGTGGGTCCATCCAAAACCAACTACCCAAGTATATGACTACATAAATTCTCACATTATTAGTGAATATAGGTGGATATAATGTATAACAAAATGATGTTTTTATATATATTTGTACTATATTTATGGTTATAGAGTATTCTATCATTACATCCTATGTTGAAGTAATTAGAGCTACCAGGTCTCCTTTAGGAACATTGGATTTATATTATTCACATAGTACAAAATGTTTATTATTATTTTACCAACACATTTTTTAAATAAGTACATTTTATTTTATTATTTATAGTCACAGTTGCTAGTGTCATAATGGGATTTTATCTCACACTCTACTCATTCTACATTTTGATACCTAAGTATATTACCTATATACATTTATAGATAATATCATTTTCCCCATTATAGAAATTTGATTTTCTTTTCTCATAGCTATGAACATGGGGTATAGGACTGAGCATATTCTTGGGATGTTAGTGGAGTAGTCTTTTGTATTTTATGTATTTTTGTATGGAATGATGTACATGCATTAACCTTATACCACTTTTATATATCCTTATTCCTAGAAATATTCATTTATATGACTCATACTATTGTAAATTTTTTCTTTTATAGTTTCATAAATATTTACATTGTTGTAGTTTTTTATTTATTTTTTTCCTCTACTAGAGCGGGTTACTAGTTCTATCAATTATTGTATGTTTATATATGTTTCCATTTTAGTATGTGTATTTTTTAATATTCCTTATGACACTATGATATGAGGGTATATTCTCCTAATTTTAGCACCTTTCATTGTCACTGCTAATTAGGATCCTCGAGCACATGGGGAGGCATTCTTGGTGTCATGTGACCCACTGGCTCAGGGCCGCGGTTTGAAGGACTATTGGTCAGGACACTAAATATGGGTAAGTAAGAAGATGATACCCTAAATAATAATAATTAATATTTTGTTATATGTACCATAAATACTCGTTTTTTCTATCATACTGACTATCCATGTGAATCAGTGATGGAAAACAAATTACATCGATTCACATAGAGATAGTATGTCGTATACAAAAGTGATGATTTTGTTTACCATTTGATGGAGAAGGATATGGGTAAATATCATGTCATAAACATAAAAAAATATGTATATGATATATAGTGGTGTTATTATCCTATTATGATTAATACATAATTGAATATGTAAAATGAATAAGTAAAAAAATAAAGATCTTTGTTAAGATGATTATGTTCTCCTAGAGAATCCTCCTTTGGATCTATTCGTAAGTTCTATAGGGATAGATTCAATAAAATTTCATTATCTTTTGAATTTGGATTAGGATTATAGGGAGATACTTTAGTATGCTTTGGTCAAGTGAAATTTCTGAACCTGTGTAAATATGTGAGGGGAGGAGGCTCCCTTTTATAATTTCGGTGGGTTGAATACATTTTTTATTTTCATTATTTTCAAAAAACATTAAGTCATGATATTGAAGAAACATATCCAAAATTAATCATATATAATAAGGATAATTTTAAAATATATACATCCAATGGGGCTTTAAAAGATATCTAGGTCATTTTAACACTTATCATTTTAGATTAACCCCTAGTAAACAGGTTTCAACATACCTTTTGGTAACTAATTTATATAGTTTTTAAAATTAATTATGTCCAAATATAATTTATACCACACTAACTAATATAAATTATGTTAATTAGAAATTAATAATCAATTTCTAACAAAATTCAATTTATAGATGTTAAAAAATTTATTTTATGAATAAACACAAAATACCTGATCGAAAATAGTTTGTCATGAAATTCATTTCACATGCATAATATGATCATAAATTAACTATTTAGCATGTAATAACAATTTTTTAGTGATTGAATTACATATGTAGATATATAATGTATAAATTTAATTTATATTATTCATAATTAACAATTATTTCAGTTTATTATAATAGAAATTGAATATTTATTTAAAAATTATTCCATAAAAACATCCCTTTTTACCTCTATTTGATCTTATATTATATTATTTCAAATTTACAAACAATAAATGTTAAATTTCACATATTATAACACATTATAATATCTTTAATTTATAATGGTTAAATAGTAAATTTCAAATTCTTCATAATGATGATTTTTATACTGAAATTTTATAAAATTCATTCTTGGATTATTTTCACCTTATATATTTTAAATCAATATTCACATTATAGTTTCATAATTTTTATGCTATGAAATATTATAATGTTCATTATAGAAGTTTTACATATTATATTGTTTCCTTGTGTGTTACATTTTTTCCTCATTTAAAAACATTATCCTTGAAATTTTCATGAATATTGCATTCTAAAAAATTGAGAGTGGATTATCATCATAATATGTTCAGGTTAACTTATTGGTTCCTCCATTTTATGATTTATCTAATGTACCATAATCATTAGAGTAATCTGATTCAAAAAAACTTCTTCTCTATAGTAAAAACATGTTTTTCGTCATCATAGTAAGATAAACCAAGTTTTAATTCTATTTCTTCATAGGATATCATATGTGTTGGGTCTTATATATACTTCCTTATCAATGAGATATTGATCCAATCATGTTCCTTAGTAAGGATTTGTAAAATTTGTAAATAGTAATCTATAGAATCAATTATTTCTATAATCTCAGAAGTTCTGATGTACATTGGGTTCAGTATTCCTTTTATAACGAACATTATAACACATTTATATGGAGATACATTCAATAAAAATGAATATAAAACCTGAAATTCAAAATATTTTCTTCAGTTATCAACATAACTCTTTTGAATACCTTGAGCTAAATTAATTTGAGTATTACTAGTATTTATTTTTATCATTGTATCCTCAAGATGTTATGGACATACAAGCTTCCATTCCCTAACGTCATCCAAATATGTTTCTGTATAATTTCTCTTTATATATAATTCTAAAAATGATGCCATTTTAATTATTTAATGGAAGATACTTTTATAGAAAAATATAAAAAAGGTAAATATTGTTCCCACATATAGTGAAATAGAGATTGAATTTTATCAATAACTATCATAATTTATCAATATTTTTTATTTTTTCTATGTGTTTGAGGATTATTGGAGGTCCTCAATTGAAAATCAATATCAAGAGACTTCCTAATACATTTCTATAATTTCCCATTACATTTTAAATCATGATAAAAAAATTTTGAATGTAGTGCACCATGAAGCCTTAAAAATTATTAATATGTAATAGTATAAGATTATAAATTGGTTAATCATATCTTATAGAAAGAAAATGTACATATTTGGGAAGGTTTCCAATAATATCTTGTCTTTCATCATTATTTCCAGTTTTTTGGGAAATATAATGAAAAACTAAATAGTGATGGAATCCCATTCTATATATAATAATATGTAGAGGATGCATGAATCCTATTGGATGTTGTCTCATAACCATTATCTATTAAAAAAAGTATCACCATACATTATCATTAATTTCCCCCGTCATATTATCCCACAAAAAAATGATCATTCATATAACCATATATATTGGTGCTAACGGGATGCTTGGAAAATTCATGTAATGAACATCATTTAGTAATTCGTTTTTTATATTTATTATAGATGTAACAGTTAACATATTTTTAGGTTTTTGAATTCCATAATTATATATGATTTTTGTTAAATTCCCAATCAATCAAATATTTAATTAAATTTTGAAAATTATTATCAACAATATTAGAAAATTTTATATTTTCTAATATTGAGGGTTTATAGATCATTTGGAAAATATATGAAAAATCTACTACCTTGATAATTCCCATAAAAATATTCACCAAATCAATGATTATAGGATATATATATAACATTTTTTTCAAGAAAACATAGTATTTCCTACTCACTACACATACTACTTTATTTTCATTCCCTGTGTTTTATTGTGTTGAGAAATAATAATCCTTGAGTTTCTAAAGCTATATCAATTTCCTGATGTTGATATTTTTATGTGATAATAAATATTTTAGACTCTTATTATATATATAAACCTTACATATTTCTCTAAAATTATATTTTATCTATATCATTAATAAAAATATTAAGGCTTATAACTCCAGATAATGGGTTGGATAGTTCAATTCATGAATCATAAAATATATTTATGTATAGGAAATAACATTATCATTCTTCTTAAGGATGGAACCATGTACTGTCTTCAATGCATCACTATATTTCACCAATCCATCCTTTTTTCATGGTAGATTTAGATTATTGGATTGACCAATCTCCCCTTGAATTATTCAAAAAAAAAACAATTCCAATTCCATTATACTAGTTAACATAACCCCTTTACATGTAATATTAATTAACATGTTAGAAAATAATTAAAATTTTGAAACAATAGCTTATATTAACATGACAAACCAATAAAACTATGTACCATGCCTTTTTCAATGCTCTAGGTTATTTTTTTCTACATTTGTCAGGGGATGGTGAACTATGCTTCCATACTTGGAGTGAACATGGTGGTTAAATGAAACATTCAAACTCCGTAATTCACACTTTATAAAATTAGCATATGAAAAATGTTCTCATTGATCCATAGGAATTATTTTTAATAAAATCCTAGAGTCCTCATTACATATACAATATACAAGTATACCATTGATAAATACAAAAAAAATCAAGATATGACACAAATACTCTATTCATTCAAGATATTAAAATACACTGTTCATTATCTAATCAAAATGGAATTATTATAAGAACATAGTCAGTATACCTTATATAATATAATTTGTTCAGAATATTTTCCATAATTATATTCAATTCTAGATAACCATAATGAAGGTTAATCTAGGATAATATTGAGCTATATAAATTTAGTTGAATAAGTCTTCAATGTGGTGAAGAGGATACTTGTTCATTATAAAAATAGTATTGGATTACCTACAAATAGTTGAGAACATCATAAATTCTTCATTATTCAAAATGAAAGGAACATGGGATCCCCATCATAAAACACTAGAGAGTACAAATCCATTATCATGAAACTCATTTAGTTTTTTACTTAACTCCACTAATTCTATAGTGTCATATCCATTAGTATTTTTGATATAGTTATTATTTTTGGTAATATATCATTAGAATACTCAACATCATTCTCTAGTAGATTTTTAGTTAATTTCATAGGAAATAAATCATTATATTCATTCATAATAGGTACATCAAATTTTTTTCTGTTTTCGTTTTCTCTATATAATTTTTCTAATACTCTATTCTAAGAATAAAAAATAGAAAAGATACAATAGGTGGAATTAGACATGATCTATATGGTGATCTATCCCTTATAAAGATAAAGAATCCCAAATTTTCATCATGAATCATAAATTTCTTCTATTTGAAAAACTTATTGTATTTTATTTTAAAATTAATTCAACACAAGTATCATATAACAGTTAATAATATGTTTAATATTTAATTCAAATAACAAATAACCCTTATGTGACAAAATGGTAAATGACTGAGACATACTTTTTCGATGGGATTTCTACATGGAGCCTAATAACACCCTTCAGAAGGTGATTGGAAAATACTTAATTTATTAGAAAACATGGATGATATAAAAGAGTGTGAAGAAACAAATTATGTATTTTTCTGATCTTGGGATATGATTATAGTATTATCCATTTTACCTTTAGAAAATTAAATATTATCTATAGTGATCAGATAAGCATGTCCTTCTCCCACTAACATCTTCATTCTTATGTTCACATAACTAATTAAAAATGGTTTTAACAATGTCTACTATATGTATAGATGACGTACTAGATTTTAGTGATATCTTTAACCCCCTTAAATTGTAAATATAGTTAACCCTTATCTATTCCCTTGTAATAAAACTCTCATTACCGTAATGCATTTTTTAAAATATATTTTCCCATATTTTTCACATGATGAAAAATAAATCATTCTCTTCTTCTTATTTGATGTGTTAAATATTTTCTGGTGTTTTTCCAAATTCTTATTTTCATAAAATATCTTTAATTCATGATATATAGTAAATTAATTCTCAGTATAGATTTTGTATAATGAAATTTGATCATATGATGAAAGTATTTGACAATCCAAGGACCTTAAAAGTATTAGCTTAATCTAATTAGTGAAATGGTCTATTTTTTACTTCAATATTACATATCAAATATGTAGAATAAATGGATAGTATTATAAAGGAAGGCTCGTTATCTTCAATCCATTCTTAGTAATATCTATTTTATTGGTATATCATTATCTTATTTTCACGTTTTTTATCATGAGGTAAATATTTATTAATGAATGGTATATTAAAATCTCTCTTTTCAATATGATATACTTATTATTCTTCCATATTATTCTGGATAAATGATCACCATTAATAAAAATAATATTTATTAAAATTTAACTCAAGTATGACATTTTAACATTCATTAAATTTTAATGCTACAAATATCATTTCATGAGAATTAATACATTCCCCAAGAACCACATGATTATTAGTTATAAAGAAACATGGAATATTCTATCATAATAAATGATCATTTATATGTGTATCAAAAAATATAAAAACATGTTTATTTATATTTTCATTGTTATTAGTCTTTACCTGAGCAATATTCTCTAATAGGCCCATGATTTTATCGACTCCAACACATGTTCTATTAGCCTCTTCAGTAGGGATGTTTTTGCAATGGACATGTGTATTAATATCAGACATTATACTAGTATTAATTTATATAGAATTTCATATACTTGATTATATCATAAAATTATGAATATTAAATCAAAATATATATTTCTAAATTCGATCTATCAATTAAAATAAATTATACATTTACACAATTTTAATCATGGAATAAGAATTCTTATTTCATTGGGAATATATTTAAATAATAAAAATATTTTAAAGTAGTTTATAATCTTTGTAAATAATATTGGAATTGACCATACTATATCCCCTAGGAGTGTCAAACTATGTGTGTAGTACAGTTTCATTCACTATCCACTTGATCAATAGATGAGAAAAACTAAAAAACTATTTTCGATGTTATTATTCCAAGGTATATATGTTCCCAATCAACATTAACTTGTATTGTCTTGATATTGTTGTTACATTGGAAAAACCATAACATTTAACCTAACTAATAAAATTTATGGTATTTTTATATTATTAGACAAAGATTTAATGCATTTCTTAGCATTATGATCCATTATTAAAATTTTCCTAGATTCAGATTCCAAACATTCTATTAAGAACATATTTATTCCAACTATAAAATTAAAAGATCTAGTAACATATATTCATTTTACACATTATTATATTTCAATAACTGATATGGGGTCTTATATTGAAAGATTGATCAGTTGACTAGTGTTGATGAAATAAATATAAACACTATACATTTATTACATTGGGAATTCAAAACTAAAAATAACAAACCTAATTCTTTTGAAACAATGAATATCATTCAATGATATTTTTGTTATACCATGGGGAATTAAAAAACCTTTTTGATAAAATAATAAGTAATAGTCATGTAATATTATTTATCTGAAGTAAATAAGGTATAATCCACATATAAAAGTAAACAACAGGAAAAAACACACTATTTAATCAATAACAACTGCATTAAAGGAATTAACACCTAATTTCCAATGTAATAATCTCAAAGATAGTAATAACTGAATTTCCCATGAAGGAAATTCAAAATATTTGAAGATAATCATAAATATATATTTACTATCATGTACATGTTACATGATAGTATAATATATTTGTAGTTATAGGCTGAAAACCCTTTTGATTAGTTTGATCAATTGATCTATATCATGATACATGTAGATTCATTGAGGGGATATCAATAACAAGGTCTCACCTATCACTACATTCTTTATGAATTATTCTATTGTTTAATGATCCATTTAATTTATTATCAATTTTCCTCATCAATTAATATCCGTATTAAATAAATAATTCATAATATTATGATTTCTACAGTCACTCAATTAACTACTACAGTAAACAATTTATCATGAAATCAAATATGGTTTAGGAAATAATCATTTCCAACATATACAGAATGTGGTTTCTTAATAACAAATTATCATGTCATGAAATATTTTCAAAAGTTAATAATCAATTCAAAAGATATTTAATTCCCATAAAATTAGTAAGAAATAAATTATGACCCTTAATTCATCATAAATATTGGTTTTGAAGAAAAATTAACACATTTATTTAAACAAATAAAATCAATGTTTCAAATAAAAATAATATTTCATTAATAATTTTTCATTTAATAACCATTTAAAAAATTCAGAAGACACTAATAGTGCAAAACAATTATTGGGGTTGGTAACATCATTTAATTCTGTATATATTGAAATTAAACACTAATTTTGAATTTTATACAGAAAAGAAAAAATAAAACTTTTTAAAATCAGTAGAAATATTAATCCAAAAACATATAAAACATCCTAGATAATATAAATTTTACTTCACAAATCATTTTAGTGAAAAAATATTACTTTTCCAAAAACATATTGGAAAATATTGACATTGATGAAAAGATTACTTGAAAAAAATTGATATGTGATCATGTTTTTTATTAAATGATTCCTTTCTAAATTCATGTAAAAATTTAAGGAAATGTTTGGAGAAATTGTGGAAACTCCTTAAATATACATATATTAATAAAAAAGTGGTATATAATAAAGTGTGGATTATAAGAAACAATCATTGAAAAATATAAACAATCCAAGAAAAATTAGTTTGTAAAATAAATTTTTACCTCCTTGGTAATATTTTAATTGAAACCCTTTAACAATGTAAAAATTAATTGAAAAAATAATAACTATGAAAAAATATATCTAAAAGTTAGATAAAATATTGGGTATGTAAATATTAATCCAAAAAGTAAATATCTTCATAATATGAAATATGTATCAATGGTTTGGATATTGAGATGAAATCTATTACCTTATAGATACCTTTTGTTTAATGTTATTTAACAATAAATATAATAGAATAAAAAAAGATATAAATTTATAAACGAACAATATAAATATTTATAAAAACATTTACGATATTTTTATCTCGTCTTATCACTCTTGTGAAAATATTACATTATTATGATTGTTTCTGAGAGTTAACTATTTCGTTTTCTCAATCATGTTTTGTCCCGGAAGATCCTATTATTATGAAAAGTCTATAATATCATCATATTAATAATGTGAATAATATTATACATATAATATTTATTTATTATATACATTTTTATAATATTTCTTTAATTTTTGACACGGAAAATGAATCACATCACTTCTTTGGGAAGATAAACATTATGTAAGAATGAGTCGCGTTATCATTTCATAATTGATAAAAGTGTATGTATATTTATATTATAATAAATTTAAGGAATCGATATTATTTCATATTTATCAAATATAATCATTTGTTCTATCATTATCACTATCCATATGGGTTGGTGACGAAAAATAAATTACATCGGTTCATGAGCATGTGGACCATTTTACACATGAGCGATGGTTCTATTTCCAATTTGATGAAGAGTGACATTGTTAAATATAATAAATCATAATTATAACATAATGATATATGTGATATAATTTTGTTATTATATTTTAATTGATATTGTATAATTCAATGTGGTAAAATAAGAAGTAAAAAAAGATAGATCTTTGTTAAGATGACTACCTTCTCTTAGAGAAACCTCATTTAGATATATTCTTATGGACCCTAGAGTTGGTATTTGGTGAATACTAACTCCTATGTAACATGTATAAGGATTTTTTAGTGATATATTTTCATATTTTTTTCAATCTAAATGGCTTCATAGGTGTTAAAAAATCTTGGGAGAAGGTTCCCTTTTATAAATGAGGTGAGTGCAACACTTGTAATTTCTTACTGTTTGAAAATATTATTATGTCAATTTAATTGAAAAAATATCTCCCAAATAACCCAAATTATAATATTTTATTTTAAATCTAAAAATAAATCTATCAAATATTTTTTAATAATGTTTTCATGCCGTTTAAACTGTAATTTTTTTTAAAATTTACCCATGGTGAACCCTTTTTACATTTACACTGGTTACCAATTTTTAATATTTGTAGTGATTGTAATGACTAAAAAATAATCTGGCCATATTTAATATTGTTAATTGTTATTAAAAATGTTAAAACAGTTTTAGAAATTTAATTACATAGAAATATAAGTAATTATTCTAAATATGAACACTAAAAATGTGATGAAAAAATGGATTTTCAAGAAATATAATTTTCAAGAATACTATAATATTACATTAAAAAATGAATATTAATATTTATTTTATGGATTTAAATTAATTTAATTATATATATTACATAAAAATTTCATTAAAATCATACATTATTCCAAAAAAAAATTTTAAAAAATTGATAAACATTATTAATTTAAAATAATTTCTCATTTAATATCCATAATTTATATCCAAAATATCATATCTTAATTTATATCAATTGAATAATATATTTTTTCTTATAAATATTATAAAAATAAATTATAAATAAAATTTTGAATAGTTAAATAATACATTTTCAATTATTTATATTTCATATTTTTATAGAATAATTTCAGAATTTGCATTCTAGGATTATATTTACCTTGAACGTTTAAACTTGAAATTCGTCCTTTAATTTTTTAAATTTGGTTGCATTATATATTTATATTTTCCATGTAAAATGTTTGGTGACTATAATTTATGCTTTGGGGTTATATAGATTCATCCATAAATGACAGAGATAGAAAAATGAATTGCATTGCTCATGGAGATGGTAAGTCATACGTACACATAAACATTGATTTTACCTTCCAATGGATAGAAAGAAAGGATTTTGACTAATAATTTGACTCAATAAATTAACTATAATATCATTTATATCATATATATTAATTAATTAAATAATTATTACAATACATATATATAACAAATTAAATGTGAATCACAGTGCTTGGTGGAGGTTGTAGTGCACACGTACGCACGAGAGATTATGTCATTTTCCAATGGATTGTAAGGTAAAAATTAAGATATGATATTATAAATCTAGAAGTAAAATTGTATCATAAATTTAATATATAAATATAGAAATCATTTTAATTACTTGAAATTAATGATGGTTATGAAAAATTAAATGTATCACTACGTGGTGGTTGTAATCCACACATACAAACGATTGATAATTTTACTTTAAATTTGATTGAATATGGTTTTGTATTGGATGTTTCATAATAATATTAGTCTATTAGTATATTTATTTTTTTACATTTTTTATTTTCTAATGATTAAAATATATTTCTAATAGTTATAAAAAAAATAAATTGAAAAAGGATTAGTAAGGTCAATACCTCTCCTACGTTTGGCCTCATTTATATCCTTTAATAAAGACCATTGTAATGGTATTTTAAAAGTAAAATCACTTATAAATCCAATATATATATATTATTAGGATATTTTATAGATTTTGGTTAATATATAATGTTCAAATTAGTGTAAATAATTAAAAGTATGGGTTCTCATTTATAAAGGTAGAAGATGACACATTTGTAATTTGTTAAAAGATTTATTTATATTATTGTCATTCCAAAGAAAAATTATTCCAAATGGATTGATAATGGAAGATAAATTATGATAAGGATGAAAAAATCTACGAAATTGGAATTAGATATGTTTAATTTTAATATTTTCCATTATTGTTGGTGTACTCCTAGTAAACATGTTTTAACTTTAACAGTGGTGAAAAAAAATTTACTTTGTTTTTGATCACTTTGGAAAAAATAAATGTGGAATAATTTTTTAATATATGAATATTTATTAATAAAACTTAATCCATTTTATGTATTCAATCAATAATAATTTTATAAATTAATTTTTAAAATTTTATCAAAATATATCAAAAGCTAGTTTCCAGGAAAAATAGTTTTCTTATCTATATTGTTTTTATATGAAAAAAAATTAATTACATTGATAATAAATGGGATATTAATAATATAAATGAAATAATTTTATCATTAAAACTATTTTAATAAAAACTTGTACATTTTAAATGGTTTATACAAATAATTCATCTTTTATTTAAAATCTATATTTTTCTCATTTAATCGAAAAAATAATCTATTCTGAAAATTATATAAAATTTATTCAATGAAAATTTTGAAAATTTCTGTGTAAAAAATCATATAATGTTTTTTAAAATACAATTTATAAATTTTGGAAAAAAATAAAAAAAATTCTAATAAAAATATAAAATAATAATTTATGAAAATATATGTTTTATTTAAACATAAGATAATTTAATAAAAATATATATTATTTATCTAAAAAATTTAAAAATTACATAAATATTGTTTATTCAAATTTATATAATAATTTTATCAATTTTAAAATAATGGTATACTATAATATAGTTTATTTATACTTTGGGATTCATGCATCACAAGATATCAAAGAAATTAAATTTATATAAGAAATATATTATCAAATCTAGAGGCATTATAGGTATCACCATAATTACAGAATATTTTAAATAAATAATTTATAAATATATATACCCACTTAATAATACTCAAACAGTATAAGGGATCAGATATTTTGAATACCCTCATGTGATGAGCCGGTCGAGAGGCATAATATGAGTAACTTAGGTTAACTCATTAGATTATAATGAGGGATTAGAATTAGACTATAAAATAAATGTGTTTTGGGAAGTATCACTTGTATGACATATGAGCATCCTCATATCTATATATGAAAAAAGTATCATCATTGAAAATAAATATATTAATTTAAATAGGGTGATGAAGATGATGATAAAAATGAGTGATGATGACGTTTCTTATATACTTAGTAGGACTGTACCAAACATGAGGGATAATAATATATTTCTATGAAAAAAATTCATATATATTGGTATGGGTCATTAGATGGTTAAACCAAGTATATTATTGGGTAAAGAAGGATATAAACCACCCACACGAGTTAATTCATCCATCATAAGTGAAAACAAATTATTAACAAACTGAAAATATATGACTGGATATGTGTTTTTGAGGTCACAATTAATAGGTTGACATTTTCATTAATATAGCCATAAATTCCATGAAATGATCATGGGTCCTAGGGTTATTTTCCTAGAATAGTTCTAATAGATGAGTATACACCATTATACATGTATGATTTCTTTGGAGAGGTAAATACCTTTCAATCATCAAATAAATGTACCCTCCATCGACTTTAATTACATTCCTAAAAATCATTGTGTTTCATTAACTATAAGAGTTATTTCATGAATCCTCCCTCCAATGTTACCCCTTAGGGGTTAGTAATGAAGTTAAATAGATAATGAACCACAAGTACCAACTCTAGTAGGCCCCATGTTGGTGACAAAATTAGTGAAAAAAACATTTAACACGTTGGGATTTTTCACGTCGGTTCTATATAACTGACGTGAAAAGCTGTAAAAATCGATTTATCACGTCGGTATTTTATAAGTGACATGATAAATCGATGAGAATCCATTTTTTGTGTTGGTTATTTTATAACTGACATAAAAACTACCAAGAATACCTTTTTCACATTGATTATAAAATAACCGAAATTAAATTTGAATCTGGGTGCTTTAACACATCAGTTATAAAATAACTGACGTGATAAAGGAAATATCGGAAATTTATCACATCGGTTATGAAAAGAATCGACATGTTAAAGCCCCATTTATCACGTCAGTTATAAAATAACGGACGTGATAAATTATTTTCTATGTCGGTTATTAAATAACCGAATTTATAAACATAGAAAAAAATATTTTATCACGTCAATTATTAAATAATCGATGTGATAACACTTTTAAATGATTTATCGTGACCCATGTTCAATTATTCTGCTTTCTTCGATCGGGAGACCTGCGACTCATCTCTCTCGAATGAAAAACATTGAATGGATTCTTCAAAGTCGTTCCCTCTAGCCTTTTTTTCAACATCATTCATCATCATTATTCTCACCAGATCTATCAAGTCGACTCGCAACACTAAAGTAATCATCACACGGCTTGGTTTCAGTTTTTATTTTTTGCGATTCCCCAAAAAAATTAGATTTTATTTTTCTGTCATTATTCCTACAAACATGGTGTCCAGGGGGTGGGTGTGTCCAAGGGGGTGGGGTGGTGTCTAGGGAGGAGAGGGGGATTTTCAATGGGGAAGGCGTGTTCAGGGGTGGGGGTGGTGTCGAGGGGGGAGGGGGTGGTCCAGGGGTGGGGGTGTCTAGGGAGTGTCCAAGGGGGTAGGGGGTGGGGTGTGGTGTCCATGAGCGGAGGGGGTGTACAGGGGGTGGGGGTGGTGTCCAGGGAGTTGAGTGGGCTATCCACGGGGGTATGGGGTGTCTAGGGCATGGGGGTGTCCAGGGGGTGGGGATGTCCATAGGGGTTGGGCGCTGTCAAGGGAGTCGATGGGGGCTGTCGAAGGTGGTGGTGGTGTCCAGGGGGTGTCCCAGTGTGGGGGGGGGGGGCTGTCCATGGGGGTTGGGGCATCTAGGGGTGGGGTGGTGTCCAAGGGGTGAGTGGGATTTCCAAGGTGGTGTCTAGGGGTGGCGGTGTCCTGGGGGTGGTGGGGTGTCTCAAGGGGTGGGGGTTGTCCATGGGGTGGGTGGTAGTAAAGAGGGGTGGGGGAGCTATCAAGGGGGTGGGGGCAGTCAATAGTGTTTGTGGGTGGGGGATGTCCAAGGGGGTAGAGGTGTCGAGGGGGTGGGGTGTGGTGTCTAGGGGGTGAGTGGGTTGTCCAAGGGGGTAGGGGGTGTCCAGGGGGTGGGGGTGTCTAGAGGGGAAGTGGCATTCTAGATGGGTGGGGGTGTAACACCCGATACTTTTATGTTATATAAATTATCAAAGGAATCTTTTTCTACGCAACACTTGCTTGACTTGCTTTACACGCAATCGCGACCTTCCTCGATAGCTTGCGTCGTACGCAATACCGAGTTTCACTAAACAACAATATGCTATTAAAACTAGCCGTTATGAATAGTAATAACCACTTTTTGAAATTTTATAAATTTTATTTTTCAAAATGGACTTCATTTTTGGACTCAGAATATCGAAATTAGCCTAGGGTGAAATTTTGGTATTTTTCTGAAAACTTTCAATTTTTGATGAATAGTGAAACCACTAAGTGGTAGGTTAAAAACTGAATTTTGCATAAAACTTAATTTTACCGCTTCTGTGAATGGAATTTCAAAAATCCGAGAGACACGGTTAATATCAAGGACTAAAATGTGGTTCAATGAGATGAAAATAATTTTTTGGTGAATAGTAACTTTTTACTATTTTTACCGCGGTTAATAGTAAATAGGGTAACTAAGGGTAAATATGATATCAATATTACCCTAACACATGTCCTAATACTATTGGACAAGTGTAATTCGACAAAAAATAAACTTAGGAATAAAATATGACCATTTAGGCCCACTTGGATTAGATTAGGACATTTATTATTAATTTATTTAAAGAAGGGTTAAAATAGTTAAAATCAAAGTTTAACAAGTAAATCATTTTTAATATAAGGTTATACATAAGATAAATTCGATTGTAAATATTCATTAGAAAGCTAAAAAGATTTCCTACATGATGGTATTTTATTTGTAATTTTTAGACATCAAATAATTTAATTTATTTATGACACAAAGATGATGCAGTAATTATCTTATTAATGAAATATTGAAAAAATTGATAATATAAATACCAAAATAAATGTAATTTGAGACTTTTTATGAATTCCACTAATTTTCTAGGTTACTATGATATATTAGTGTTGATTTAATCAACTTGGTTCGAACATATAATTCTGTTATGACTTTTACAAAAATCATATATCAAATAGTGTCAAAATTGACACAAAATAGTTTTTAAATAAAATATTATATTATTAATTGTTATTTTATTCCTAAAAATCTAAGGTTCGGCCAAATGACTTAGATAAGGATATATATATTAATAATAAACAATTTGGGGTTCGTTTGGCATGTTATAGAAAGTTTATTAACCATATAGTGAAAGAAAACAAAAAGACACGGTAAAAGTTAAATTAATTAACTTAGAGTTAAATCTAATTGATAAGGTTAAAATAATACCCTAAACTTGTCTAAATCCTATTGGTTGATAGGATTTCGACCCTTCCCCACTTTATCTTCGAAATAAGACCCTTTGGAACCATTATAAACCGATTTTGACTTTAATATAAAATAATATTTTGAGATATTCCTAAGGTGCCCCTCTCCTCCCTTATAAAAGGGCACCTCCTCCCCCTCCTCCTCACACCAATTTGAGCACTCAAGCTCGGCCAAACCCTGCCATTTTCCCTTCTACACTTCCCTAGAATAATCCTAGAGGTCCTGGTCTTCTCCAAAGACCAATCTTAGTTCCTTAAGTGGAGGATTCAAAAAGGCGTTCCAAAGAAGAGGTAATATCCATTACCGATCTTTTCAATTTCTTTCTTCTTCAACTTCTTCTTCTTCAGTTGTTTCATGATAAAGTAATAACATCAGTATTACTGACATACTGATATGTTATTATAAATATGAAACAACCCTAATTCACCTTCTATCCATCCTACGGAAAAATGAAATCACCGCGCGTGCGTACGTACGGAATACCGTCTCCACGCCGTGGTGTAATCTATTTTCCACCATCACCTTACAAGGATGGGTATAATGGTGTAATGAGTAACTATATATGATTATTATTAAGTAATATTGATACTGAAATAATATATATATATACTCCAATACAATTCCACGATCATAGGAACGATATCATCACTCGTGCGTACGTACGGAATACCGTCTCCACGATGTGATGCGACTCGTTCTACATGATCTTCATTTCATAATGATTGTATAAATGAATTGAATGAATGAATATGGTATATACTACACTAATACCATTCTGGAAATTAATTATCTATAACCTAAAGATAAGAATAAGAATTTATTCGACAAAACACGCATAAGAACAAAAAGTTATAAAGACCCGAGTAACAAGTAACAATGAAATATTACTAACAAGAAGCTAATAATATGACCATATATGATCTCATATCAATATGTATGATTCTGGAATAAGTCAATAACATTATTTAAACCATTATACAGGAGCTTCGGACACAAACAAAGCAAATCGGACCTAAGGTAAGGGAAATATCACAATCTCATTTTTATCCGAGATTGTTTATTCGTAAGTATTTACTAGGGTGTATTTTATCATCCACATCCATGTTCCCTCAATATGTAATATTGTTTCCATCCACTTGAAATAGTTTAAATCCAATTTTACCCTTAGGTGAGTTTTTAGTAAAGAATATGAAAGGAATCTTTTGTCGTTTTTCCGTACGAGGTACTTTTTGACTTTTCCGACAAAAGTACGAAGAATGTTTTTTTAACTTATACGGCATGAATGGATTTTTAAAACATTACTTCAAAGAATCTTCCTTTACAAGTTTTCAAGTTTATTTTTAATCAACTTCTTTTATTTTAAAGTTGTATGACATGTTATGAAAGGAAAAATGTTTTTGAAGAAGAAAGGATATTTTCCTCAAGAATTCAATTCAAGTGTTTTATCAAAATTATTTTCCATCTAAGATAATAAAGGGTTCTGTTTCTATCCATATTTTTACATTGGTTTGACTATGTTGTGATGGAATTATGTTTATGAATTCCTTTATCATATATGAATTGATTTATGATGTCATGATGTTTCAAGAATCCCATTTTTGTTATATGTGTTATGCGATGATGTATGTTTTATGATTATGTGGCACACATAAGAAAGGATTCATTATAAGATGGGTGGGACCTATATCTCCCTCCAATGCATTGGGTAATGATTTTATATCTCATGAGATAGACATGGCTGGAACGGAAGGTTATTTCGGTTCAGTGATACAGGACTGAAACGAGGAGTGAACTCGGTTCAGAAAGGGACTTTGTCCACTAAGATTGTCTTGGAAATGAGTCATGACTAACAAGAAATGATTTTCCATGATTATGTGTGCATGCCACAAAGTTTCAAGTTTTATGTTATGGGGATCTCATTTTCACTTCTATGATTTATTCCATGTTAAGATATTATGATCTCTTTTGCAGGTTTTGATTTTCATAAAGATATGATATGATTTTTTATTTCCTTTATTTTCCCTTGATGAGCATTTGAGCTCACCCTTTTATGTTTTCTTTTCCCCAGGTCAGGAAGATGGATATTAAGTAGAATATGCTAAAAGGGACCCTAGATATGATGAAATAAATGGGAGACACTGTAGAAGATTTATGAACCAGTTGTTTATGTTTCCCCAGTTTCTAAAGACACTATACCTATACGGTCCTTTGTGGTTTTGTCATATGTTGTAATAAGAGTGATTCAATTTTGAAGTATTAACAATGTATGTAAAGTGTGGGTCGTTATAGTTGGTATCAGAGGAAAGGTATAGTCAACCTTTGGAAACTAGGATGTGAAAGCCTTAGTAAGAACCCTAAGGATAAGTCTAAGCATAGAACACAGTCTTAGTGTTTTAGAAATGGCCTTGAATAACCTAGGATAAGACCTTAAGCATGAAAATTTTATTCTTGAATTATGTGGTTTCCTATTATAATTAGTGTTGCTCACACTATTCTTCTTGGTTTTAGTCAATGGCTGGAACCCGAAGGAACCGTGTTAATGCGGAATGCGATGGGCAATGCAATGATTGTCCCCCTGAGCAACCAAACGATATGGGAGCTGGAATGCAAAATCTTGTAGCCATGCTCACACAACTTTCTCAAGCTATGAATCATGCAGGATTTCCAAACGAACAAAGAAGGGAGCAACATTCTGTTGAATCCTTCATGAGGCAGCGTCCACCATCTTTCAGCGGGTCTACTGATCCATTAGTTGCTGAACAATGGATTAGTACTACTGAAAAGATATTTTCAGTTCTTCAATGTTCTGAGCATGATAAAGTCATCCTAGCAGTGTATCGTTTGGAAGGAGATGCGGATCAATGGTGGAATCTTGTTAAGAATACGAGGCAAAGGGATGAAATTGAGTCTATGGAATGGGACGAGTTCAAGAACTTATTTTTCAATAAGTACTTCCCTCGTATTCTCCGAACAAAGATGGAGAAAGAGTTCCTTGATCTGAAGAAAAGGGATGATGAATCTGTTAGTACCTATGAAGCAAATTTTACAAGACTTGCAAGGTACGCTTCTGGTATTATTATCCAACCTGAGAGTAAGATCGATCGATTCTTTAGTGGCTTAAAACCAAGTCTTCGAAGGGCGTTAGCCATAAGGGACTTCAATAGCTACGAGGAAATCGTTCGATGTGCTCTCAAAGTCGAGATGGAGATTGGAGTAACCCATCAGTCACATGGGTTTGATAAGAAGAGGAAGATGGAATTCAAAGAAAAATCTAAAGAGCACACGGAAAAGAAGATGAACTTTCCCTTATGCTCAAAGTGTGGAAAGAAACATGGAGGGAGTTGTCTTAAAGGGACAAGTAAATGTTTTAAATGTGGAAAGGAAGGCCATCGGGCATTTGAATGCCGTGATAATGGGAAGAAGATGTCTAATGATGCAAACAAAGGAAGGGATACACAGAATGAACCTGCTACACTTCAATGTTTCAAGTGCAAGGAGATGGGGCATTATGCCAATCAATGCCCAAATCCAAGGGTTGATGATGATGGTCGACGTCAACAAACTCTTAAGGCTAAAGAAAAAGGAAAGTCACATGCAATTTCTATCAGCGATGTGGAGTACGATAACGATGTGGTGAAAGGTACACTTACCATCCACTCTAAAGTAGCAAATGTTTTATTTGATTCTGGATCCACCCACTCTTTTATTTCTGAAAAATTTTCTAAGGGTATCACCGTATTACCTCAACAATTAGATGTTGAGTTAGCTGTGACAACACCTAATGGCACATCAATCGCATCAGAAGTTTATAATTCTTCTCCGATCAAAGTTTGTGGGAAAGTGCTTCCTGCAAATCTTGTGATCCTTCCTTTAGTGGAATTTGATGTGATTCTTGGCATGGATTGGCTTTCTCTACATGGAGCTCATATCAATTGCCAAAGAAGGGAAGTCACATTTCATATTCCAGATCAACCTACGATCGTCTATCAATGCAAGGATGAACATAACCTTCCAGTGGAAATTTCTTCCATCTTATGGGTATTGATTCCACTAAATGAAGGTTATTTATCTCAAATGGTTGGTGAGAAACTCACGATTAAGAATATGCCCATTGTACGGGAGTTTGATGATGTCTTTCCGGAGGAATTGCCGGGTCTTCCACCAAATCGTGAAGTTGAGTTTTCAATAGAACTCTTACCGGGTGCTTTGCCTATTTCAAAGACACCTTATAGAATGGCCCCAATTGAGTTGCAGGAATTGAAGAAGCAACTCCAAGAGAATCTTGATAAGGGATTCATACGCCCTAGTGCGTCACCTTGGGGAGCACCTGTTCTATTTGTTAAGAAGAAAGATGGATCAATGAGACTCTGCATTGATTATCGAGAACTTAACAAGATCACTATCAAGAACAAATATCCTCTCCCACGCATTGATGACTTATTTGACCAACTACGCGGAGCTCAATACTTTTCCAAGATTGATCTTCGTTTAGGGTATCATCAATTAAGGGTCAAAAGGGAGGATATACCAAAGACGGCTTTCCGTACAAGGTATGGACACTATGAATTTATAGTGATGCCATTTGGTCTTACTAATGCCCCTGCTATCTTCATGGATCTAATGAATATAGTCTTTAGAGACTATCTTGATCAATTTGTGGTAGTATTTATAGACGATATTCTTGTCTATTCAAAGAGCAAGGAAGAACATGAAGATCACTTGAGAATTATATTGAAGACCCTGAGAAAGGAGAAGCTTTATGCCAAATTTACCAAGTGTGAATTTTGGCTTCAAAAAGTTGCATTTTTGGGTCATATAATCTCAAAAGAGGGGATATCTGTGGATCCAGCAAAAACAGAGGTTATCGAAAGATGGTCAAGACCAACAACAGTAACTGAGATCCGAAGTTTTCTTGGTTTGGCTGGATATTATCGACGTTTTGTAAAAGATTTTTCACGATTATCTAATCCACTCACCAAGTTGACTCGGAAAGGAGTTAAGTTTGTCTGGACAGAGGAATGTGAAGAGAATTTCAAGGAGTTGAAAAGAAGGTTATCCAGTGCACCTGTGCTCACATTGCCTTGTAGTGGAGAAAGGTTTGTGATCTACAGTGATGCATCCATGAAGGGATTGGGGTGTGTTCTTATGCAAAATGATATGGTGATAGCTTATGCCTCACGACAGTTGAAAATCCATGAGCAAAATTACCCAACACATGATTTGGAGTTGGCTGCGGTAATCTTTGCATTAAAGATTTGGAGGCATTACCTTTATGGTGAAAGGTGTGATATTTATACTGATCATAAAAGTTTAAAGTATATTTTCACACAAAAGGAGTTGAATATGCGCCAAAGAAGATGGTTGGAGCTGATTAAGGATTATGACTGCTCAATCCATTACCACCCTGGGAAAGCAAACAAGGTGGCAGATGCATTAAGTCGACAAGACCATTCTATTTTATCCATGATGAGGATCACAAAAGATCCAATATTTATGGATTTACAAAGGATGGATCTTGGAATTATAATGGAAGGGGAAAAATCTTATCTTTCTCAAATGAATGTTCAACCATCTATACATGTGAAGATTAAAGAGGCACAGAAAGAAGATGTCGAGTTACAAAAGAAGGTGAGAAATGTTCCTGAATTCAACCTTGATTGTGATGGGATAATAAAGTTCAGGAATCGTGTTTGTGTTCCTCCCATCCCCGAATTAAAGAATGAGCTGCTGGATGAGGCTCATAGTTCATCATTTTCTATTCATCCTGGAAGCACGAAGATGTATAGGGACCTGAAAGAGTACTTCTGGTGGGATGGCATGAAAAGAGATGTTGCTGAATATGTCTCTCGATGCTTGGTTTTTCAACAAGTTAAAGCTGAGAGACAGATGTCTAAGGGGATGTTACAACCATTACCCATACCCGAATGGAAATGGGAAAACATCACTATGGACTTTGTCACAGGACTTCCTAAAACATCCAAAGGCAATAATGCTATCTGGGTCATAGTTGATCGTCTTACAAAGTCTGCACACTTCATTGCTATTAGAGAGGATTTCTCTCTAGATCAGCTTGCTAGGATATATGTAAAGGAAGTGGTAAGATTGCATGGAGTACCACTTTCTATTATATCTGATCGAGATCCGAGATTTACCTCGAAGTTCTGGCGAAGTCTTCAGCATACTCTGGATACAGAGTTGAGTTTCAGCACTGCTTATCATCCCCAGACAGACGGTCAGTCTGAGAGAACAATTCAAACCCTAGAAGATATGTTGAGAGCTTGCTCTATGGATTTCAATGGAGGTTGGGATCAACACCTACCTTTGGTGGAATTTTCTTATAATAATAGCTTTCACTCCAGTATTCAGATGGCTCCTTATGAAGCTCTCTATGGAAAGAAATGCAGGACTCCAACTTGCTGGGATGAAGTTGGGGAAAGAAAGCTATTAGGACCTGATCTCGTTGATGAAATGTCAGAAAAGGTTAGATCTATTCAACAACACATAAGAGCAGCTCAAAGTCGACAGAAAAGTTATGCCGACAACCGAAGAAAAGACCTAGAGTTTGAAGTGGGCGATAAAGTGTTCTTACGAATATCTCCCTGGAAGAGGGTTATGAGATTTGGAAAGAAGGGGAAGTTGAGCCCTAGATATATCGGTCCTTTTGAAATACTGGATCGTGTTGGGAAGGTAGCTTACCGATTGGCGCTTCCACCGAATCTCTCTCAAGTTCACGATGTGTTCCACGTATCTCTCCTGAGAAAGTACATACCAGATCCTTCACATGTACTCAGCTCAGAAGTTGTACCGCTGGAGCAAGATCTTTCTTATGAAGAACAGCCGATAGAGATTCTGGATCGTAGCGAAAAAGTCCTATGAAACAAGACCACTCGCTTGGTGAAAGTTTTATGGAGGAACCACCAACTTGAAGAAGCTACATGGGAGCTTGAGGATATGATGAGGGAGAAGTATCCTCATCTATTTGTTACAAAGTGACGAATTTCGAGGGCGAAATTCTTTTTAAGGGGGGTAGAATGTAACACCCGAGACTTTTATGTTATATAAATTATCAAAGGAATCTTTTTCTATGCAACACTTGCTTGACTTGCTTTACACGCAATCGCGACCTTCCTCGATAGCTTGCGTCGTACGCAATACCGAGTTTCACTAAACAACAATATGCTATTAAAACTAGCCGTTATGAATAGTAATAACCACTTTTTGAAATTTTATAAATTTTATTTTTCAAAATGGACTTCATTTTTGGACTCAGAATATCGAAATTAGCCTAGGGTGAAATTTTGGTATTTTTCTGAAAACTATCAATTTTTGATGAATAGTGAAACCACTAAGTGGTAGGTTAAAAACTGAATTTTGCATAAAACTTAATTTTACCGCTTCTGTGAATGGAATTTCAAAAATCCGAGAGACACGGTTAATATCAAGGACTAAAATGTGGTTCAATGAGATGAAAATAATTTTTTGGTGAATAGTAACTTTTTACTATTTTTACCGCGGTTAATAGTAAATAGGGTAACTAAGGGTAAATATGATATCAATATTACCCTAACACATGTCCTAATACTATTGGACAAGTGTAATTCGACCAAAAACAAACTTAGGAATAAAATATGACCATTTAGGCCCACTTGGATTAGATTAGGACATTTATTATTAATTTATTTAAAGAAGGGTTAAAATAGTTAAAATCAAAGTTTAACAAGTAAATCATTTTTAATATAGGGTTATACATAAGATAAATTCGATTGTAAATATTCATTAGAAAGCTAAAAAGATTTCCTACATGATGGTATTTTATTTGTAATTTTTAGACATCAAATAATTTAATTTATTTATGACACAAAGATGATGCAGTAATTATCTTATTAATGAAATATTGAAAAAATTGATAATATAAATACCAAAATAAATGTAATTTGAGACTTTTTATGAATTCCACTAATTTTCTAGGTTACTATGATATATTAGTGTTGATTTAATCAACTTGGTTCGAACATATAATTCTGTTATGACTTTCACAAAAATCATATATCAAATAGTGTCAAAATTGACACAAAATAGTTTTTAAATCAAATATTATATTATTAATTGTTATTTTATTCCTAAAAATCTAAGGTTCGGCCAAATGACTTAGATAAGGATATATATATTAATAATAAACAATTTGGGGTTCGTTTGGCATGTTATAGAAAGTTTATTAACCATATAGTGAAAGAAAACAAAAAGACACGGTAAAAGTTAAATTAATTAACTTAGAGTTAAATCTAATTGATAAGGTTAAAATAATACCCTAAACTTGTCTAAATCCTATTGGTTGATAGGATTTCGACCCTTCCCCACTTTATCTTCGAAATAAGACCCTTTGGAACCATTATAAACCGATTTTGACTTTAATATAAAATAATATTTTGAGATATTCCTAAGGTGCCCCTCTCCTCCCTTATAAAAGGGCACCTCCTCCCCCTCCTCCTCACACCAATTTGAGCACTCAAGCTCGGCCAACCCCTGCCATTTTCCCTTCTCCACTTCCCTAGAATAATCCTAGAGGTCCTGGTCTTCTCCAAAGACCAATCTTAGTTCCTTAAGTGGAGGATTCAAAAAGGCGTTCCAAAGAAGAGGTAATATCCATTACCGATCTTTTCAATTTCTTTCTTCTTCAACTTCTTCTTCTTCAGTTGTTTCATGATAAAGTAATAACATCAGTATTACTTACATACTGATATGTTATTATAAATATGAAACAACCCTAATTCACCTTCTATCCATCCTACGGAAAAATGAAATCACCGCGCGTGCGTACGTACGGAATACCGTCTCCACGCCGTGGTGTAATCTATTTTCCACCATCACCTTACAAGGATGGGTATAATGGTGTAATGAGTAACTATATATGATTATTATTAAGTAATATTGATACTGAAATAATATATATATATACTCCAATACAATTCCACGATCATAGGAACGATATCATCACTCGTGCGTACGTACGGAATACCGTCTCCACGATGTGATGCGACTCGTTCTACATGATCTTCATTTCATAATGATTGTATAAATTAATTGAATGAATGAATATGGTATATACTACACTAATACCATTCTGGAAATTAATTATCTATAACCTAAAGATAAGAATAAGAATTTATTCGACAAAACACGCATAAGAACAAAAAGTTATAAAGACCCGAGTAACAAGTAACAATGAAATATTACTAATAAGAAGCTAATAATATGACCATATATGATCTCATATCAATATGTATGATTCTGGAATAAGTCAATAACATTATTTAAACCATTATACAGGAGCTTCGGACACGAACAAAGCAAATCGGACCTAAGGTAAGGGAAATATCACAATCTCATTTTTATCCGAGATTGTTTATTCGTAAGTATTTACTGGGGTGTATTTTATCATCCACATCCATGTTCCCTCAATATGTAATATTGTTTCCATCCACTTGAAATAGTTTAAATCCAATTTTACCCTTAGGTGAGTTTTTAGTAATGAATATGAAAGGAATCTTTTGTCGTTTTTCCGTACAAGGTACTTTTTGACTTTTCTGACAAAAGTACGAAGAATGTTTTTTTTAACTTATACGGCATGAATGGATTTTTAAAACATTACTTCAAAGAATCTTCCTTTACAAGTTTTCAAGTTTATTTTTAATCAACTTTTTTTATTTTAAAGTTGTATGACATGTTATGAAAGGAAAAATGTTTTTGAAGAAGAAAGGATATTTTCCTCAAGAATTCAATTCAAGTGTTTTATCAAAATTATTTTCCATCTAAGATAATAAAGGGTTCTGTTTCTATCCATATTTTTACATTGGTTTGACTATGTTGTGATGGAATTATGTTTATGAATTCCTTTATCATATATGAATTGATTTATGATGTCATGATGTTTCAAGAATCCCATTTTTGTTATATGTGTTATGCGATGATGTATGTTTTATGATTATGTGGCACACATAAGAAAGGATTCATTATAAGATGGGTGGGACCTATATCTCCCTCCAATGCATTGGGTAATGATTTTATATCTCATGAGATAGACATGGCTGGAACGGAAGGTTATTTCGGTTCAGTGATACAGGACTGAAACGAGGAGTGAACTCGGTTCAGAAAGGGACTTTGTCCACTAAGATAGTCTTGGCAATGAGTCATGACTAAGAAGAAATGATTTTCCATGATTATGTGTGCATGCCACAAAGTTTCACGTTTTATGTTACGGGGATCTCATTTTCACTTCTATGATTTATTCCATGTTAAGATATTATGATCTCTTTTGCAGGTTTTGATTTTCATAAAGATATGATATGATTTTTTATTTCCTTTATTTGCCCTTGCTGAGCATTTGAGCTCACCCTTTTATGTTTTCTTTTCCCCAGGTCAGGAAGATGGATATTAAGTAGAATATGCTAAAAGGGACCCTAGATATGATGAAATAAATGGGAGACACTGTAGAAGATTTATGAACCAGTTGTTTATGTTTCCCCAGTTTCTAAAGACACTATACCTATACGGTCCTTTGTGGTTTTGTCATATGTTGTAATAAGAGTGATTCAATTTTGAAGTATTAACAATGTATGTAAAGTGTGGGTCGTTATAGGGGGGCTGTCAAGGGGGTGGGGGTTATCCATAGGAGTGGGGGAGATCTCAAGGAGGCGGGTTCTATCCAGAGGGTTGGGGGCTATCCAGGGGGTGGGGTCCATCCAAGGGGGTTGGGGATGTTCAGAGGGTTGGGGGGATGTTTAGGGGGTGGGGGTTGTCTAGAGGGGTGGGGGGATGTCCAGGGGTGATTGTGTTCAGGGGGTGTTTAAGTGGGTGGGGGTGGTGTCTGGACGAGTGAGGGGGATTTCCAATGGGGTAGGGGTGTCCAGGGGATGGGGGTGGTGTCTGGGGGTGTGAGTGGGCTATCCAAGGGCATAGGGGGTGTCCAGGGTGGGTGGGGGATCTCTAGGGAGTGGGTGCTATCCAAGTGGTGGGGGTGTCCAGAGGGGTGGGGGAGATGTCAAGGGGGTGGGGGCTATCCATAGGGTTGGGGGAGGGGGGACTATCCAGGAGGTGGTGGGCTATCCATGGGGGTAGGGTTGTACAGTGGGAGGGGGTGGTGGCCAGGGGTGATTTGGATATCCAAGGGGGTAGGGGTGTCTAGGGGGGGGGGTGTCTTTGGGGGTGGGGGCTGTCGAGATGGGTGGGGGCTATCCAGTGGGGTTGTCCATAGGGGTGGGGGAGCTATAAAGCGGGTTGGGGGCTGTCCAGAGGGTTGGGGTCCTTCCAGGGGGTCGGGGGCTATCCAAGGGGGTGGGGGCTGTCCCGAGTGTTGGGGTTGTCTAGTGGGGGGTTGTCCATAAGGTTGGGGTGGGGGCTGTCCAAGGGGGTGGGGTGTCTTGGGGGTGTCTGAAAGGGTTGGGGGTGGTGTCTAGGGGGGTGATAGGGATTTCTAATGTGGTAGGGGTGTCCATGGGGTGGGTATTTGTGTCCTGGGGGTGAGTGGGGTGTCCAAGGGGGTAGGGGTGTCTAGGGGGTGGGGTGTCCAAGGTGGGTGGGGGGTTGTCTCAAGCGGTGGTGGTGTCCAGGTGGAGGGGGCTGTACAAGGGGTGGGGGAGAGGGTTTGGGGGGATGTTCAGTTGGTGGTGGCTGTACAGAGTGGTGGGGGGGGGGGCTTTCCAAGGGTTTGGTGGTATACATGGGGAGTCCAAGGGGGTGGGGGCTGTTCAAGGGGGTAGGGGTGTCCAGGGGGTGGGGGTGGGGGTGGTGTCCAGGGGGTGAGTGGACTGTCCAAGAGGGTCGGGGATTTCTAGGGGTGGGGGTGTCTAAGGGGTGGGGTTGTCTAGAGGGGTGGGGGCTATCCAGGGGGTGGGGGTGGAGGGGGTGTTGATCATAGGGATGGGGCCGTCTATAGGTTTCATATCATTGGGATCTGTGTAATTTTATATAGTGAATGTATATATATTTTAATATTTATACTTCATATTTCTTTTTTACGAAAAGGTGAATTTGGTATCCAATTCCACTAAGATGTATTCTTTGTGTACCTTTAGAAGAAAGGATTGAAGATGAATTTAAAACTATTATGTCTAACTATATTTTCCTTTTAGAATCATTTTCATGGCTAATTTTTTCAAATACGCATAGATTTGTTTTATAAATCAATATTGTTTTACATTAAAATTAGTATACTTTTTCATATAAATATATATTTGTCTTATCATAAAAATATGTATAAATTTGATATTTTTTATAGGTAATAATGAGTCGAAGTTGGATTATGGCACATCAAATCAGTAATGAATATGATGAAGGTGTTGTTGTCATTTAGGAATTTTCTATATGAAATGTTCCAAGCAGTGAATTTTTTTATGTCCATGCCTGAAATTTTTGAATATGAAGAAGTAGAAAATTATAGAGATCAAAGATCATTTTATTTTTCATGGTTTTAATCCGAGTTAAAGCCCTTGGATTTGGCATGGTGAAACTGGAAAAAATTTCAGATCTACTGATGGTGATAATTTTCAATATGGTAGCTCCAATGTAATTGATGAAATGATTCGCAATATTACAGCAAAACAAATTGAGATAGAACCGATAGTTGTGCATAAATATGGTGATGTTGAAAAAACATTATATCGTATTTGTATGGATTTTATAGTTTTACAAGTGGTGTTAAGATTGATTAACCTAAAGGCAAACCATGGATGGAGTGACAGAAGTTTTAGAGAGCTGATAGAATTGATTAAATACATTCTTCCAAAAGATGCGATCTTCCAGAATCAAATTATAAGGCCAAGAATTTATTAAGCCTTATGGGATTGGGATACAATAAAATACATACCTTTCCAAATGACTGTGTAATATATAGGATGGTATATGAATTTCTTTCAGAGTTTCTTAAATGTGGGACATCACGTTATAAGTTGAAAGAAAATTCATAGGCTGATGTAGAGATTAAAAATATCCCTTCCATGGTATTTTGGTATCTTCATATAATTCATCATTTGAAACATTTATTTTATAATTCACATGATGAAAAAAAGGTTAAGATGGAATGATGATGAGTGGATATGTGATGGAAAAATACGTAATTCATCTGATTTTCCATAGTGGAGGAAAATTAATGAGTAGAATCCTATATTTGGAAATGAAATTAGAAATAACATAATAGGGTTTTGCACAGATTGAATGATTCCATACCAAACCCGTAGTATCACACATTGTTTCCTATCCTTTTTTATTGGTAATTTACAACCTCTCTTCTGAGGTTTGTATGAAGAAAAAATATGTCATGTTGAGTATAATGATCTCTTGTCCTAAGAAACACGGAAATTATATTTATGTTTTCTTTTAACCATTGATTGATGATTTGATACAATTATTGGATGATGGTATTAGGGTTTATGATTATTATAAAATGGAATATTTTCAACTGCATGTAGTGTTTATGTTCAGTATAAATGACTTCCCATCATGTGGTAATTTTTCTGGAGACAATGTTAAGGGGAATAAAGCATGTCCAATTTGCGAACTACAAACTTCATATTTTCAATTTCGTCATCATAGGAAAACAGTTTACATGGGTCATCAAAAGTTTTTGCATATGGATCGCTCTTATAGAAGACTAAAAAAGGCATTAAATGCCTCATAAGAATTTGATATTCCTCCAAAACCTTTATCACCAAATGTGTATTTTAGCAGGTGGAAAACCATGATGTGACATTGGGAAAGACACAAAAATATGGTAATGATAGAACTATTTGGAATAAAATATCAATATGGACCTACTATATTGAAGATATCATGAAGTTAAACATAATATCGATGTCATGCACATAGAGAAGAATATCTATGACAGTTTGATTCGAACATTGTTAGATATTAAAGGAAAGAAAAAAAGATGGTTTGAAAGCAATATTAGAATTACTATCAATGGGAATAAGATTGGTGTTATCTCCCACACCTAATGGATGACAAACATTTCTTTACTTGGCTTGTCATATATTATCAAAGAGGGAGAAAATTATCTTTTTTCAATTTCTTCATGAAATCAATGTCTCTAAAGGTTATTCTTCAAATGTAAAAACCATTTCTCATTGAAGGATTTGAAGTTTATAGGTATGAAATCTCATGATTGTTACTTCATGTTGCAAAAACTTCTACCAGTCGCATTAGATGGAATATTACCCATCCATGTTAGAAAGACTATAATGAAGTTGTTTTATTTTTATAGTTCAATTTGTAATAAGGTGACTGATTCTAATGCTTTGAATATTTTATAAAAGGATGAAATTTATATACATTTTCAATTGGAAATGTATTTTCCTTCAACTTTTTCTCATATATCGATGCATTTAATGATTCATCTAGTTCAATAAATAATGATTTAAGGACCTTTATATCTTGGTTGTATGTGTCCTTTTGAAAGGTATATGAAAATATTGAAGGGGTATGTTATGTATCTATATAGACCTAAAGCCTCAATTATAGAAAAAAAATATTTCATAGGAGGTTGTAGAGTTTTGTATGAGATACATGGTTGCGGTGGAGCACATAGTTTTGCCTCCATTTCCCCATGAATGAGTTAATAATGAGGGAAATGTGATTTGTGGATTGAAATTAAAATCGTTCTCAACTGAAAATATGTAGAAGATAGAATTATATATCTTTAATAACATAGATTATGCACAATTGTATATCACATTTCATTTCAATGAGTTCAAACAATGTCATCCAAAGAAGAAAAAATATGGATTTTGAATGAGCATAACAAAACAATTTTGTCAAGATTTAAAAAGACCTTTCATGGTAGATAAGATGTATCAAAGAAATTAAATTGGGTAGCGGGTGGTCCATTTTAAATGTGATAACATGGTTCACTTTTGAAATTAATGGCTATACATTTCATACTAAAGCTCAGGAAAACAGAAGTGCAGTTCAGAATAGTGGTGTATTGGTGTTTGCCGATGTAATTCATTTTTGAGTTATAAGGACGAAAACACAATTTATGCATCATGTTCATATTATGGAGAGATTGATGAAATATGGGAGGTTGATTACATTAAAATTAATGTTCAGGTTTTTAAATTTAAATGTTTTATTGGTAACAACAGTGTTAGGAATGATTATTTTGGAATGACAGTTGTCAATCTGAATAGATTGGAAGACACAGCTGATTCTTTTATAATGGAAACACATTAAAACCTATTTTCTATGTAGTTTATCAATCATATATGTAGTGGGATGATGTTTTACAATGGAAAACCAATATGATGGTGAGGATAAACTTGATTAAGATGCTGATTTATATGAGATCCCTACTACCATGGAAAGATTACCAGAACATAATGATGAGCTTTTTGAAGACATGGTTTGTGCCATAAGGAACGATCATGATGAAGGAATTTTGGAAAACAATACATTTTTAAATTCCTAATATTATAGGTAACATATGTTTATTTCTTGTTTACATTTATTATTTTCATAAAATGTTAGATATTGTATGTTTTATATTAAAATGCGTAATAAAACAAATAAGTAGAAATTTTTGTTCATTTAAATTGTGTTTATTTTAGTTTATCATGTTTACCATTATGTAAATTATATATATATTATTTTTATTTAATGACAATTTCTTTTCCATGTATACCATGTTTACCTAGTTTACCATAGTTTACCAATGTTTAACATAGTTTACCAATACATAACATATATATTTATTGATTTTGTGGATTGAAAATTACACTACCATGTTTACCTTGTTTAACATCATAAACATTGTTTAACATGATTAACATATTATCCATGTTTACTATTAGATAACTTTGTTCAATTTTCCTTTTTCTGTTTACATTAGTATTATAATATTTGAATTTGTATATTTTTGAACTAATGTTTGTTTTTTTAAGGATAATGACATATAAATCGGTTTATCAACAACATGATTCTAGAGATGAGCATAATGATCATACCTCAAGGGGGGAACATTCACGTGATCCTATTGTTGTTCCCCAATCTTCTTCATGTGCTCCTATAATGACAAAGTGTATAAGAGCTGGAATGCATCGTTGCACACAATTACTAGAATTATCACTTACCCGTACACAGGACCAGAGAATTCTCATTGAGTTTGATGAGAATGATATTTCTAGATGTCAAAATGAAAATGATTTTAAGAGTTTTGTATAAACTCAGGGTAAGATAAAAGTAAGTATATTGTATGAAGATTGGAGAAGTGTGGAAAAAGAGATAATATCTCACTTGTGGGAGATGATTTTGGAAAGATATTTTCTATTGTTTGCATATTCTTTAAATGTTTATAGTACATATAATATGTTTTAAATACTCTTTGTCAGATGGAATTTGAAATTCCTGACACTAGAGGAGTCAAGAAGAAATCCTTATCAATGGATGCTTGGAGATGTAGGGATTTCAAATCAACCCTCTCATATGATTTCATTTTTGGTCATGAGAGTCATGAAAATCCATGTAATTTATTTCATTTCATAGATGAAGACACATGGAGATAGTTTGTTGAAAGTAGAAGAAAAGATTCATTTTTGGTAAGTGAAATTTAAACATTGATAATATTTCTTATATAAATGATCTTATTAATGTTTTGTTAATTATTTATTATTCTTAATTTATAGAAAAAAAGGAAATATCTTCAGGATATCCAATATAAAAATGAATACCCTCATAGTTTATCATGGGGAGGGTATACATTATTGGAATAATAGATAATGGAGGAAAATTTACAAAAAACTGAGAGCTAAGTCTTAAAGCTCTGGAGAGGTGGCCCCTCCATCCCCTCTATGTTGGCTTGAAAAATAGATGAGAGCTCATATGGGAAAAAATGGAAACATCTTTCAGAAGATTCGAGAATCGTAGCTAAGACGATTGTAACATATTTATTTTATTTAATTAAGTTAACTATATTCATCGTATAATTTAAATCCTTACAAAAATGTTCAATTAATTAATACATGATTCTCTTAAGGATCAGAGCTCACAGAGGGAATTTAAATCTTTTGGGAGGAAAGATATTTTATTCCCAGCATTGGCAAATATCAAGTATCCATGTCAAGTATGAGGACATCAAACGAGTGTATTAGTAAGAAAATTTTTCCATAGTATTCAATGTATTCCATTGAGGGTGTTTATAAAAAATAGAATCCTTGGAGTATGATGTTCATAATATTAATACGACGATGGAGAAAAACATTAGAGCGTAGGTACAGTCTATGTTTGCAGACATGAAAAGGAAATTTTAGACTGCATCTCCCACACCTCCACCTCCCCCTACAGCCCCATTATTTATCCTCCTCCTTCGTCAGTAGGTCCCACTATCCCACCTCAGCCTGAGGACCCCATTTTTTATCCTACTCCTCCACCACACCATCTTACTTATTGGGAGTTTTATGTTAGTGATCCGAAACATCATATAGTTTCATATGGGCTAGTATATTACATAGTAGATACAGTTCATCATCAATAGTTAGAGGAAGATAATCATAGGGTCACTGTAGAGTATATTATAGATAGATCAGATTGATTACCATTACATATAGATGAGGTGACGATAGTTGGAAATATAATCTGCCATTTTTTTAATTTGGCCATCCAGACTTCAGTGACTCATTACCATTACGGTATGTCTTTTATATCATTTATTTTATTTTTTATTAAATTTATTTTATCATTTTAAAGATAATATATTTTCCTATTTATTTTTACATGAATACTTAACAGGTAAAGAAATACTGTATTGACAACAACAAAGACAAATGGATATGACATCAGATACAAATTATAGTAGCCTTGAAATATTGTAAAGATATTAAAATTTTTTGGCAGATCATTATTAGTTTCCAATGGAATATCATGTTTTTGGAAGTGCAATAAATATGCAGATTGTAAAAACTTCTATCATGGAGCCTGTTACTAGAGATATGTTGGGCATCAATGTGGTGGAAATTTTTTCCATGTAAGCTTTCACACATTTTCCGTAAATTATATTTATTAACAATGAATACTTATGTCTGTTTTTATTATAAATCTTAATAACATGTGTTAGAATAATGGGTGGACAGATGTATATGGATTCATGGAACTTCATTTGATTTCCCCTAAAGCACATGCATTGGATGAGGAACAAAGAATGCATTAAATTTCTGAATGATTTGATGAGAATATAATCACACAGTGTTGGATGAGGACTTTTTGTGAGAGGTATGAAACATATATCTGGCTAAGAGTTCATTATATTTTAAAATAAAAAACCACTACTATAAATTTTATTTTATCAGTGATGATTGGATGTTAGGAGTTTTTTTCCCAAGAGAGAAAACACTTTATTAGATATTCTTTTTCATGGAGATGTGCGGGGTAGTTATAAGAATATGTTGGAAAAGTGTGTTTCTATTTCATAATAGTTTTATATATTATAATGAATTTTAAATATATCTCATTCATATTATTTTCTAACCATGGATGGGTATAAATTCAAAAAACACAAAGAAAAGGATTATGAAGATAAAATATGTAAATGTAAAGGTAAATATTAATTTATAATTTTTACATTTTGATTTCTTACATAAAAATAATATTTTGAATTTACACTCATTCAAACTGAATTTTCATTAAATAACAAGGCATCATCGAATGCTGATATTATATGTTAAAATTTATGTATAAAATAATTACAAATGGAACACTTGTGAACATTGACCAAGTAAGATTTCCTGTTAAACTTTTCCAAAATATTTCATTTGATTTATTCATTAAACATGTTAACTACTATCCTTTTAATTTGTATCTATTTAATTACCCTAGATCCTATAATGCTCGAGAGGTCAAACACTTACAAGTGAAATGGTCAAATTATTTTATAGGTTTGACTAGATTTTTGTTTGTTTGTAATTTAAAATTTAATTTTGAATATTGTCATTATAATTGTGTATTTGGTAGTCGTTGAGGTTTTATTTAGGTTTTCTATGTTGAAATTGTATGATTTGAATATTATATATGTTAATGTTTAATTTTTCTCTACTTCTTGATTTGGTCTAGTTCTGATGGATTTTATGGAATTGATTCTGGTTTGGGGGGTTCCAGGGGTGTGGGGCTGTCTAGTTGGGTGGGGTTTTTCCAAGTGTGTTGGAGGGTTGTACAATGGAGTGGGGGGAGGGAGTTCTAGGGGTGTGGTAGGGCAGTCAAGGGGTGTGGGCGGGTTGTCCAGGGGGTGGGGGATGTCCAGAAGGGTGGGGAAATCTATGGGTGTGGGGGGTTTCCAGTAGAGTGGGGGGGTCCAGGGTGAGGGGGGTCTAGTGGGGTTGGGGGGTTTCCATGGGCGTGGGAAGGTTGTCAAATAGGGTGGGGGAATCCATGGTTGTGGGAGGGTTATCCAGTGGGGGGTGTCCTGGGTGTCCTTGAGGTTGGGGGAAGTCCAATGTGTGTGAGCATTTCCAGGAGATTAGGTGGGTTGTCCAGGGGAGTGGGGGGATGTCCAGGGGTGTGGGGTGTCTTATTAAGTGAGGGTGTTTTCTAGTGTTGTGAGCGTGTTGTCTAGTGGGTTGGGGTGTCCATGGGGGTGGCGGGAAGTCCATGGGGTGGGACATTTCCAGGAGGGTGGGAGGGTTACCTAGTGGAGTGGCGGTGTCCAGGGGTGTTGGTGTGTCCTGTGGAGTGAGGGGGATTCCAGGGGTGTCCTGTGGGGTGAGGGGGGATTCCATGGGTGTGGTAGGGATATTCAGTGGGGTGGGGGTGTCCAGGGTGTCCATGAGGGTGGGGACAGTCCAGGGGGTGGGAGCATGTCCAGGAGGGTAGGAGGGATTTTTAGGGGAGTGGGGGGCTATCCAGGGGGTGTCTAGGTCTATGGGGGTGTCAAGGGGTTTTTTGGGTTTCTAGGGGAGTGGGACGATTGTCCAGGGTGTCCATGGGGGTGGGGGTGTCCAAGGGGAGGGAGGGTTGTCTAGGGGTGGGGGCTGTCTAGGAGGGTGGGGGTGTCTAAGGGGATTCTATGGGTGTGGGGTTGTCCACGGGGGTGGGGGTGTCCAGAAGTGTGTGAGGGTTGTTTAAGAGGGGTGTGAGGATGTCCAGGATGGTAGGGGGAGGCTGTCTAGGGGTGTCCTGGGGTGTGGGGGATGTCCAGTTGGATGGGGGTATTCTAGGGGTGTGGGAGGAATGTCCAGTGGGGTGGGGGTTCCAGGGGTGTAGGAGTTTTGTACATGGGTGTGGGAGGGCATTCCAAGAGGGTGTGGGCAGTCCAGGGGTTTGGGGGTGTCTAGTGGAGTAGGGGGGTTCAGGGATGTGGGGGGTGTCCAATGGGGTGGGGGCTTCTGGGGGTGGGGAGGGTTGTCTCGTGGGGTGGGGATTTACAGGGGTGTGGGAGGGCTTCCCAGGGGTGGGGGGGATATCCAGGGGTGGGGGCTGTCCGAGGGTGTGGGCGGGGGGGGGGGGGGGGGTGTCCAGGGTGTCTATAAGGGTTGGTGTAGTCAAGGTAGGTGGGAGCATGTCCAGGAGGGTGGGAGGGCTGTCCAGGTGGTGCTCATTAGTGTGTGTTTGGGGGGGGGGGGGGGTCTTGTGGGTGGGTGTTTTTCTAGGGGTGTGGGAGGGTTTTCCAAATGTGTAGGGGTGTCTAGGGTGTCCTAGGGAGTGGAGGTGTCCAGGAGGGTGGGTGGGTTGTTCACATGGAGGGGCTATCCAGGAGGGTGGGAGTGTCTAGGGGTTTTGGGGGTGTCTATGGGGGTGGGGGTGTCCAGAATGGTGGGAGGTCTGTCCAGGGGGGGAGGTTGTCCAGGAGGGTGGGGGTGCTGTCCAGGGGTGTGGAGGGGTGTCCAGTGGAGGCTGGGTGTTCTAAGGGTGTAGGAGGGCTGTACTGTGGGGTGGGGGGTTTTCCAGGGGTGTGGGAGGGCTATCCAGGCGTGTGGGTGGGATGTCCTTGAGGGGGGGGTGGGGGGTAGTCCAGGGCTGTGGGGGGTTTCCAGTGGAGGGGGGGGGTCTTCTGGTGTGTGTTTTGGGGGGAGTGGGGGGTTGTCCAATGGGGTGGGGGTCCAATGGTGTCTGGGGGGCTATCTTGTGGGGTGGGGGTTTCCAGGGGTGTGGGGGCTATCCTGGGCTGTGGGGGATGTCCAGGGGGTGGGGGATGTCAAGGAGGGTGAGGGAATTCCAGAGGTGTGGGGGTGTCCAGTGGGGTGGGGTGGGGTTTTATTTTGGTATGGAATAATATTGGTTGAACAATTTTAATAAAACAATTTGTTTTTACGTCGCTACTAATATAACCGACTTAAAAAAAAGAATTGGGATTGATTTTAACATCAGTTATTTGAAAACCGGCATAACAAATGAATGTGAAATGGTTTTCATATCAGTTATGATATAACCGACATAATAAATGGAATTGAATAGTTTTTAAGTCGGTTATTTTATAACCGACATAATAGATATGTTGTCACGTCGGTTATTATTTAACTGATGCGGAAAACTGCTTGGCATACAGGTTTATCACATCAGTTATAAAAATAACCGATGTGATTAACACTTCAGAGGCATAAATTATGACGTCAGTTATTATATAAATAATGTGAAAGAGTATATACCACATCAGTTATTTAAAAACCGACATAATAAATCATGACTCTGAAGCGTTTTCTATGACAGTTTTTTAGGAACCAACGTGGAAAACACTTCATATTTTTGGTTTTTATGTTGGTTTTAAAATAACCGATGTAAAAAAATGTTTATAACGTCTCTTGTAATAATGTCGTCCAAAACCCGATATAAAAAATAACAAATAACCACTGTAAAAACATTTTCTACACTATTTCAAACACCGACGATATAAAAAATCTCACAAATATAAGGAATTATTCTATTTAATATTTTTGGACAAGGATATTGTATTAAAAACCACCAAGACACTGTTGCATTAAATAATTTTGTTAACCCAATTTCATGTCATAATTCATGAATATTTTTATTATATATAAAACAATTGTCTCCTATAAAGTATTAATAAACAAGCCTAACAACATTGACATGTAGGTAGATCTAAAACCCAATCTACTAATTTCTTGTTCGGTCCCAATATTCCTACTGAATACATGAAAACTTTATTATATATTGGTAAAGTGTGGATAACAAGTGTAATCTGTTGGATCAATCTGAATATTTCCAATTAAAATGTTAGATTACCCTACTATTGATCTAGTGAATAAACAGAATCAACAAAATGAACCTAAAGAGGTAAATAAACCAATCCAAACCTCAACATTGCTCAATCAAAATATCAATCATCCAATAATATCACATAATTTTAAATATAACAATTGTTCTCACTACAGTTTCCCCACTCATTTTATTCACTCAAACCGTAATCTCAAATTTCCAATTCAATAATCCATTCCCATATATATCACATCACATAACCAACCAGCTCTAACATGGATAGAGACACATCCCTACCAACCCCAACCTTGAAATTTCTATCTTATAGTGATATCATTAATCACAATCACATCACATACACATCCACTCGCATCACATCCTCATCACATATGACCACTAAGACATCACATCACATTTTAGCCTCATCACATAACTAGGGTAGTAGGGTATCATTAATGTTAAGGAAATAAACATTGTTCCCTTCTCCCAGTATGGATGACTCAGAATACATATTGAATAATCATAATTAATGTGTAATTTAAAACCACAACCCATATCATCCCATCTAGAAGATGTGGGAGGATGTGGGAAAAAGAAGCCACATGTATCACCAACATCCTAGTTGCTGAAAAAAAAACAGAACCCAAACTCCATAGGTGTAGGTAAGGATATCCAACGCAAGTGGGGAATGTATATAAATAACATTACAAATAAATGATATCTATATAAAACATAATTATGAGCCTATGATACCACATAAACACCACAATAATAATCCATACCACCAGCACTGTACCTTTTAATATCTGCCTCCACAATTTTTAGTACTAAATGAATTTTTCTACACAACCACTAGATAAAGACACAGAACTACACATTTAATTAAAACATACACCATCATATTGAATTTATGAGTATCCAGTAACTGCCACTTACAAATCAATGTTATTTTCATTTACGTAACCAATTCATTAACTATTCATTTTAATTGTGAAAATTAATCCTTGATAATCCCAACACATTATTATTTACAAAACTAACCAAAAAATTATTTTCAATACTATAATTTATTCAATGGATTATTATGAATCAAAAAAATTCAGAACAATGTATGGATCACATCTCACATGTCATTCTATAGTCACTACCCATTAATAATCTAATCTATCTCACCACAACAACCACACTTCATAACCACCACACATCACAACTAACACAAAAGATCCCAAATCACATCACACACCATCCAACTGTTATAGCACTACCCACATCACATCATGTCCCAACCAGTAACCACCATCCCTACACATAATCAAGAATCACACAAGAATTCACATCAAGAATAAAAATATAAATAATCACATCCCATCTTCTGCAAATAAGGTTCACGGGAATACATCACTTAACATCATAATTTAGCAAAAATATTATCACAACAACTTGATTTCTTAGGAACCAATTTGTTACATATATATATATATATTATTTTTTTATTTCATTCAATGCTGATATAAACAATAAGAACAATAAAATTCTCATATATATCCACAAAATCGCTTGAATGGATCTTGACTCTTGCAATTTTTCAAAATGGAAAAAATATTTAATAGCATCATCAATAATATCATCAATGCAGTAAAATCACGAAAGTACAATACATGCATATAAATTTCAGATTACGAAAAATATTTTAATTCATTAATTAAACTCTTAATATTCACCAAATTGATGGAAAAACCTAAAATCCCTATACATTAACATAAAATCATATAGAATGGGAATCCCTAACATCAAGGAATATTTTAATTTTTAAATGAACAATAGTGAGAAGAAAAAATAATCTAGAAACAAAAACCATATGTGGAATATAATCATTCAATGTGGATCACACCAAAGGATCTCTAAAATGCTATCCAAATACTCCCAAAACGAAAATAACATAAACGATATGATTTACTAAAAGATGAAATAAATTAAAGAAGGAGAAAAACATAAGAACTCAACTCATATTTCCAATGACCAATATTTGAAACCAAAGGGTAAATGTAGGAATAAAGGGGTTGGATTATATTCAATGAAAACTAGGGTTTATCTAAAAATGGAGTGGAATGGGTGTTGAATGTTATAATTCCATCAAATGTTCATATTTGTATAGAGTCCATAACTCACCAAATTTAAAAATTTAATTACATGTTCATGATTTGAAGAATCTTGAAACCTTGAAATCCATGTTGTGAAATTGGTTTCATCCATGAAATTACCAATTCTCAAATATGAAAAACATCCACTAAAAATAAAGTAAATTAACTCAACATAATTATTTTCATGAATTCACATTTCACATCATGATTTCAATCAACATATAGAGCCTCACTTGAACATGAAAAAATAACATAGAGCCTCACTATAAATAAATAAAAAACTAATGTAACTAATTTACCTATCACATCCTAAAAAATATACTACATTATAAATACAAATCCAATATCCATTACATCCTCATTGAGTTACTTCGAACACTCCAAAATCCCAAACCAAAAAAGTAAATAGATGAGGATTCATTTCATATTAAATGAAATTAATATCAAATGATTATAATCCTCTAGAATAAAACCCATGCTTAAAATGAATATGATAGTGTCAAAATCTACTCCAAGAGATAACTCTCAAGAATCTAATTAAATCCAACACACTCCCACCAATAAAATGCATTGAATTGAAACATATGAAACCCGCATTTGACAACTGAATCACCATCCTCCAATGGTGATGACATCACATAGCCTAAAGACAACCACCAAAAACATATTTTTCATGTTACCATCCACACTACTATTTTATAATATATAAAACAAAGTCCAATAGTCACCCCATCTATAACACAATACATCTTCAATAATAAGAATAAATGATAAAAAAACCCATATCATGTTAATTTTTACATTGGGGTAAACAGATTCAATTAAATGATTTTAAAATGTTTCATAGTATAAAATGTCTAGATTAGGAATGTTTTTCACCTCTTAATGAACATTTATCCATAATAGAAAACACTAGAAAGAGAAAAACTAACATTTCATAATATCTGTTAGGTTCAAACACTACATTATCAAAGTCAAAATAGAGTCAAAAATAATAAAAAAAATACATTGGGTATTTGAAATAAACATGTATCTTAGTTTCCAATATTATACTATAATGGTTATCATCACACTATAATATGTGAACAAAGATGATGGCTCATCCATGTTAATCCTTCTCTTGATGATCCATGATCACTAATAGTTGTTACATGAATAGTGTTTCATCCGTGATATGAATACCACCCTAGTTGAAGATGCAGGAGTCATCATAAAAATATTAATGAATATAGGACATAGGAAATATGTTATGGATCCATCCTAACAGTGATTGGAGTTAAAAGAAATGCACAACCTTAATGACATTCCAATAAAACAAAAAATGTATAAGGATATTTTGATAAAACATACACCTTTACAATATTAAAATTCCCCCATTTTGGTGATTCCATTAAGAAAACATTGTATCCAACCACGAAATCTAGGGGCCTCCATGTATAATCAGCATAGGATGTTAGACAGTCCTACTCTAACTTCATCATCTCTTAGAACACAAGGATATTCTTGGTTATTATTTTCACAAAATTAAGTCCACAAACAACTAAATCCCCAACATCTATCCGAAAACAATATAGCATGAAATCGAATAGCATTCAATTTCTCAAATTGATCCATTCTAATGTATGAGTGATTTATATTTTTTCGGGACAAATCTACTATGGGGAGGCACCTTATCCATGATTCGATAATGTATAGGGTGTATGATTAAAGCCTATTGTCCAATCTCTGGATAGTCCGATCCATCATCTCGTCATTATGAGGGTGGAAATCAATGATTAGGTATAACTCAGAGCCATGTGTCTACGATAATCCAATAATTATCCTGAGATAAGATTATGTTCTCAATCATTGATTATGGTCCTATTAACCCCATGAATCTTAACCACGTCATCTACATAATTCCTTCCCTAGACATATATAATACTCAAATCAAGGATCAACAAAATATAATCTAGTATCATTACTATTTCAAAAATCATGATAATTGCATAAAATTCTCCACAATGCCAAGGTAACCTGTGGATATAATCCGTTGATATTCCCTCCCATTTCAACTTTGGAATATCCAATGGTGTTAATAAAATACCACAAAAGAGGTATTTCACCATCACCAGATGACACTCTGTACACATAGTGATGAAATATTAAAAAACCATTTCATCCATGGAGACTAAATATACCTCCCCAATTAATGATGCATAATTTTCAAACTAGAATGCACCATTAATGTAGAGATATTAAAATCACATATGAAACACACTGACCCTAGAAAATGGTAGCTTATGCCTTACATTATAACATTGGCATGATTACTATGAATCAAATCCCAAAGGACTGATCAATTTTTTAGTTTCAAAAAACTATATTACCTGAATTATAAACATATTATATTAGAGAATAAAAAATAATACATGGAACATAATAAAATAAAATGAACATTATCCTTGAAATCATATTAAATGGATTTTACTTCATAACATAGGGAAAGTATTCAAAGTAAGGGTGAGATAAATTGCTCAGTAAGGGTATGTAAAATAGAATCTGTAATGAATTAGTGAGAATAATCAACATAAAATGGTATATAATTGATAACACACTATAATTATATAACATGATAATTAAAAAATAAATATGGCATGGTATATAATGAAAAAACATTCCATTTAATCATTAAACTCAGATTGGACTACATCCATAGATAATGTATAAGAATAAATGTCATTGATAAATAATAACTGTATATTAATAAAGGAAATTATTTATTATCAGACTACATGATTCCTAGGTTCATGGTACATTTATTACCATGAGCATTCAAAAGATTGTTTAAAAAATATATGGTAAAAACCCATATGATTGTCTAAATTATTCATCTTATAAGACTACCAATTAATCGAGGGGATACCTATAGCGGGGATGCACCTATGTCTTACTTTTCCAAAGCATTTCCCATATATTGAATAATCAATTTAATTCATGATCAACATTCCTTTATAAAAATTCATATTTAGTAAAAGATGCAGATTTATCAATATTTACATATATATAAAATAACATTGAATTTAAATATTGTATCTATATACTGAATACATCTTAAGAAATAATCTAATCCATGATAAATTATATTGATATTTTGGGGAAATTTAATGTATAATGATCACTATAAATAAAATATTTTAGGGCACAAAAAATTTAATCATGGAAGTGAATTTCAGTACATTCCTAGACCAAATAAATCATAAACCATCCATAGGAAGAATACAAATTATATTAGAATAAAATATCCCATGTGGGATAATTTTTTTTCTCATTGACTAATATAAACACTCTAAAATTATTTTTAAAACATTTTTGAGGAAAATAATCATTAAACAATTCAATGTGTCCCATACCACATTCAGTAATTTGAATCATAATCCCCCTTAATATATAACATTAAAGAAAACATATAATATCATGATAATTAAGATATTCATGATATAAAATTTCATAGGTTATTATATTCATTAAAAAAAGAAACGAGAAGATAATTTTCAATAAGTTTCGTAGAAATAAATGCGAGACTATAAATCCCCATACCCACATGGAACCATCTAAATTTTAAACCCAAAAAGTAATAATAATCAAAAGTATAATTTAAATAAAATTAACTTAAAATAACTATTGATATAATTTATCAAAATGGGAATTATATTCACCACAACAATTACGTTAACTGAGAATAATACATTTACCTCCCAACTGTTAAAAGTGAGATGAAATTATCATTCCATGAATCCTTTTTTGGGTGAATGTATATTAACCACCTAAATTTTGGTTTATTAAATTATTATAAATTATTACATAAATATACTCATATTTATAATATCATGTATTATCTTCTTATAATTTCATATTACTCATTTTTTAACAATCTTTCGTTATTCTCACTATTTGGAAAGTTAATTAACATGATTTACATGTCTGTTTTGACATTTTATTTTGTTCTTATTGAGTATATAATAATTTATTCATATAAATAATGTGAAACATTACTTAAATAATATATATATTAATTATAATTTTTTTTATATTAATACAAAATTTTTGGAAATTGGAAATTTAAATCATCATTCACAGAGACGGGATGTCGTACGTATGCAATAACATTGTTTCAATTTTCATTCCATATTAAATGAATGAAATGTAAATAGTATTTATATATATATTATAATTCCATTATAATATTTATTTAATTTCTTTCAAACATTTTTATTAATAATATCATTAATTCATTACATGTTTAGCATGAATGAATCGCATCGTGTTGAGGAGGTGATAGTCCACACTCCCATAAATGATGTTATAATATTCCCATTAAATTTAAATAATGAATGTAAATGTTATATTAAAATTACAGATGAAAGTGTATGACATAAAATTTATTATATATAATATATACACTGTAAATATACCATTATTCACAACCTTGGAAAGAGTTAATGGAAGAATGAACAACATTGGTTTGTGTGGAGGTAGTCCCCCAAACACACAATTGATTATTGTGTATCCCATTTGATGTTAGTTTGTATGAGTGTAGGTAATAAACTTATCATAATACAATCTTAGTATATTTATGATACTTATGCTATTATATAATAATGAAATGATAATAATGTAAAAGGTGGATAAATAAATAAAACCAATTTGCTTGTTGAATAACATTACCTCTTCTTCGGGTTACTTCTTTTGGTTTTTACCAAAAGACATAATTAGTTTTATATCATCCAAAATTTAGGATTATTGGATGAGGGGATTGAGTTTTTCGGATTATTAGGGTATTGTCAAGATGGTATAAAAGGCTTGATAATTCTAAATAAGAGGGAGGGGTAAGTTCTATTTTATAGTTGAGAAGGAGTGACATTCTTGGAAATATAAAAATTTAAACAATATTGAAAGATATCCATTAATAATGTTCCTAAAAAAATGAATAAAATAATTTCCAAAATAGTATATGGTTTTAGTTTCTCCATCTAATGTATTTTTTATAGTGTTCTAAGACATTTTTCTGCACAATTTTATGGTTTTGTCCCTTGGTAAGCTAGTTTGTCTCTTAATCGATGTAATTAATTAAAAATGATTTCCTAAATATTTTTGACTAAAAATATTTTTAAATTTCTAGTATTTATAAATTATTTTTATTAAAACTATTGAATCTATTTTTTTTTTGATTTAAAATCAAATAAGTGCTAGAAATTAATTTAAAATTATTCCTATTAATCGGATGGAAAGAGGGTTTTTAATGTGATAATATACAAAAGTGTATAAAATCATTATTGTAACACCCCAAAGATTTTGAAAAATTAAATTAAATTCAGGAAATTTTTTTATGTAGATATTTATAACTATCCATTCAGCATAATTTTGAATCTTCTCTGTTTTGAATTTTGAAAAAATTGTCATCTACAATTGTGTTCTGTAAGTTATTTCGATTCTGATAGAACCAACTTGTTTTTTGGTGAATAGTAAAATACCCTTATGAATAATAATATGAATAGTAATAGGACCCTAATGAATATTAAACTATATAATTATTTTATTTTCTTAATTATTTAATATACTGAAATCTTGGTTAATTTTTCTGTGTGATATAAAAGTAGTTATAGAATTTAAATTGATAATTTTTGAATAATGTATGGTTTTATTTGAAACTTAAAATTAATAATATTTAGAAAATTATTTTTTAAAAATGGACATCATTTTTTAATTCTACTCGTCGATTAATGTTTAGGGTGAATTTTTGGGATATTTCAGAAACAGTTGAATTTTCAGTGAATAGTAAAAAATACAATTTGGTGTTTTGGTGTGTTTAATGACATTATTAATGATGTAATAATGATGTAATAAATCTTGTAGACTTATTTACAGTAAAATATTATGTTAGGTGTCCCAAGTTGCAAATTACTTTTCCAAATACCATGGGCAATCTCTTTGTTTTTCAAATACCAATAATGAGGCGTCCTTTGGAAATAATTAAAATATTCCCTCACATTTGCTATAAATATCAACCCATTACATCATTAAAGTCATTAATAACTCCTCATAAATGAATCTATGTCATAAATACCTCTCTGGTAGTGCTCCCAATGTTTCATCAATACCTAATGTCCCAAAATTCATGTTCTATGAGTTACTCTACAAGGTAAGAAAGTTCTCAACTTCATTATTGTTTCCATTCAAGTTCTCTTTTATGTGGCCTTGATTTGAAGAAACCATACCAAGTTATTATTTTCATCTTATTATTTCTCTATTATGTTTTATGATTCATTTCAGGATGGGTGGCCATTTTTTCATCTCTTTTTAATGCTTTATTAAACCCTATTGCACAGCGGTTAGGCTGGAAAAGTTTTGTAAGGGATTTCTCAACTATTCATTTATTTTGAGTTCATTTCTTTTCTTATTATTTCCTCATCTTCGTTTACACAATAGAAATTAATGATACATAAATCAAGTATATTCTATATTTTCTCATGTTTAGGAAAAATTAATCATCATTCTTCTTCTCCTCTCCCACTTATTCAAAGAATAAAAACATTTCCTGTGATGTGTCGAATTACTGACATCGTGGACAATGTGATTTCAATTTACATTAATTATTTCAATTATGGCCATGAAACCATTTTTATGTTTTATAAATGTTATAATATATTTATTATTTCTCATCAATGGTTCTGGAATTATTTTGAACAAATGTATTTAATTTATAAAACTAAATGGGGTCATTATTATCAAAGAACCACTTAAATGATCTAAAAAACATCATTAATGTTGTATCTTATGAATCATAATCATATCAAACATCAAAATTATAAATGGTATAATTTATGGTATTTTACATAGGTAAATACATTTCCATTCCAATTATAGAGTTTCACTTCGAATCAACAAGAATATCCATCATGAACCATTCATGGAAATCATGTAAAGAAACACACACAAAACAATGCAAGGAACAATATAATAACAACTAAAGGGTAAAATGATGTAATGAAATGATCAGATAAGATATTATAATGATGTATATGTTTCTGTAGGATATTAATAACACTATATTTACCATTATACATGAGGTTAAAACAAATTTTAAGTAAGAAAAACCCAAGGTAAGGGAATTACTATCCCGATTTCCATTATTTGGGCCAACCATATTCCTTATTCATTATGTTGTATTAAGATTATTAGTGTGATGAATTTTTGTTTATATAATGTTGTATAATGTTTATTTACGGTGTATACACATATCCAATCCATTATATTAATTCACATTCAAATTATATTTTTAAGGGACTATCCTTTTAAAAACCATTTAAAACTCTCTTTAATAAATTTCAAAAGGATTGTTTTTTATGTGAATGTGATTAGAGGTTTATCCTGATTTCATAATACAATATTGCCATGATATGTTCCTTGGACATTATTTATGTTGTTTTGATCCCATTATATCTCAAGATATGTTGGGTTGAGCACATTATAGCTCAAGATATGATAGGTGATCCCCATTATAGCTCTCCAATGCATCGCGTACTCCGAAGATGGAAGTGGACAAAAAGGTTATTTAATTTGTAAGGTTGAATGTATTATTGATATGCTAAATATGTCCCAAGTAAACAACATGATTATTCTATGCATTCGAGTTTTTATGATATGGGTTTTATTGGTTTTTATGTTATCACATTACTAACACTTTCTATCTTTATATCCCTTAAAGAGTTTTATAATCATCCCATGTGTTTAAAATTTTTTCACAGGATATATGGGTGTGTAAGAGAATGAAAGGATTCATGATGTTTGACATGGATGTTTTTCAAATAAATCATCATATATGTTTTAATGTTTTATATTTTAAAATAAAATGGAATCTATTTTTAGTAGAATCCTCTTATATGATTATGGTATGTTATATATGTTAGGTATCCTAATTATCAAAAAATATAAACTCAAAAAGTTACACAATGTGTAATAATATATGTTCTTATTTAAAAATAAATAATGAGTAACATTTTAAGGCATGGTCCTTATAGTTGGTATCAGCTGATGGTTTAGATAACATTATGGGTTGGAATGATACATAAAGAATACCATAACAGATTTTTAAACAATGATAATTTGAAGTGTTATATCATTTAAGGGTTACAATTTTGCTTCATCTATGTTATGTTTTTACAACATGGTTTTCCATAGATTAAACAGGGAAGCTGATGTAGGAAAGAACCAAGTGGCTGATGTTTGTCTGAATCTAGTGCTTGATATGGTGGGAATCAGAACTGAGTAGTTTGTGATAGTAATGGACCAGTTAACTCAAGAAATAAATGGGGGGAGGTATCCATACTATAGAGTAACATGATATACAATGATGAAGCATGCATTCTGTGGATAATTTTATAAGGCAACATCCCCTAACATTCTGTGGAACCGCATATCATGTGATAGCCTAAGGATGGATCAATTCTCTAGAAAAGATATTTGATGTCATGGGATGTTCGGAACATCAAAATGTAAAATTATCCATTTATCATTTTGAGGGTGAATTCGATCAATGGTGGTATCTGGTTAATAATATTACAGAAAAATGTGATATTGATAGATTGGAATGGGAAGATTTTAAGATTCTTTTTCTGGAAAAATATTTTCCGAAAACAGCTCAACATGGAATGGAGAAGCAATTGTTGGAGGTAAAGTAGAAAGATGAGGATTCTTCATCATCATATGAATAAAATTTTAAAAAGTATTTCTAGGTATGTACTGATATTTAACCATGGTTTTTAATGTATAATTAATAGCTTAAACTCTTCTTTGAAACTATTTTTGTGAAGATCGTTGGCTTCATAAGAGTTTAAATGCTATGAGAAGATTGTTCGTTGTGGTGAAAAAGTTTAGATGGAGTTTTCTGACAAATATGTGCCCTGTGATGACAAGAATAAGAAGCAATCGCTTTGGAAGGCAATGGGGAAGAACTCATCATGGAATACTGGACGTAAGAAAATGAATTCCCCTTCTTGTGAAAAGTGTGTTAAAAGGAATCCAGTTTAATGTCTTGTAAATTATATGAAATTATATAGATGTGGAATGTTTGGGAACATGTCTTGTGAGTACAAAGAAAATGATCATAAAATTAATGAGAAGCCAATGGTGATATTCTTCAACTATACGGAATTGGGTCATTTTGATAATGTTTGTCTGGAGCTAGTCACTCAAGTAGGGAATCATCAAGATAGAATACAGAAGGGTTTGTATTTTGCAAAAACATCAGTAGATGATGAGACGTCAAATGAGGTGGCCTCTGGTACATTTCTTGTTTTTATAGATTTCACAAATGTGTTACTTGATTCATTGTCTACAAATTCCTTAATTTTTGAGAAATTTTCAGAAAAAGTGGGAATTAAACCTCATTAAATGAAACCAGATATCATGGTGAAAACACCTAGAAGAAAAATATTGAAAGAAAAAATTATAAGAATCGGCATATCCATATATGTGGAACTAGTTTACCTGAAAACCATGTTGTTTGGCCTATTGGGGAGTTTTATGTTATTCTTGGTAAAGACTTGGTTCTTTTTATCATGCTAAGATAGAATATAGAGAAAAAGAATTATTTTTCAGAGTAAATTTTAGATTGTTTACAAGAATGAACCAATACCATTAATAACATATCAAGAAGAAAAAAAACCGATAAAGAATGGAAATTAATTTTATCTTACTCATTTTTTGGATATAAGGGAACTATCTAGTTTAATGATGTACAATGGTAAATGAATAAATTAATGTTTTTTTGATGTTTTTCTTATTGTTATTTCTAATTGCAATGTTGAGTTTACTATTGGTGTAGTTCTTAATGCTAAACCAATTTATATACCCATTTATCGAATATCCCAGATGGTAGTTATGGAATTAAAAAAGTAGTTGGAATAATTATTTGATAAAGGCTTTATCCAACCTAGCACTTTATAATGTAACTCTCATATCATGTTTGTTAAGAAAAAATATGGTTCAATGATACTTTTCATCGATTATAGAGCCTTGAATAACATTACTATTAAAAAAAGCATCATTTTCCTCATATCGATTATTTGTTTTATCAACTCTAGGTAGCGCTATATTTCATGAAGGTTGACATGAGGTTGGGGTACCATTATTTTTATGTAAAGGTCCAAGACATCCCGAATACTGGATTATGTACTAGATGTGGTCATTATGAGTTTGTAGTTATTCCTTTTGGGATAACCAATCCTCCTACTGTACTCATGGATCTTATGAATATAATATTTCTTGAGTTCATGGATACATCTTTGGTCATGTTTAGTAATGAAAATCTAGTATATTCTAGAAGTAAATAGGAGCATGAAAAACATCTTCGGGTGGTTTGGAAAACATTAAAAGAATATAAACTGTACGGAAAATTAAGAAAGTGTGATTTTGATTGTAAAAGATATCTTTTCTTGGGAAGACTGTAAATAAGGATGGAATAATAGTTGATCCGGCTAAAATAGAAGTGTTTGATTAATGGACAAGACCAAAAAAATGTTACATATATTCGTAGTTTTCTAGGATTAGTAGGTTATTGTAGAGGGGTTTTTAAAAACATTGCATGTTTATCTAACTTGATAACTATGTTAACAAGAAAATGGGTTAAATTTGTTTATAATGAAGAATGTGATGTTTTTTTAGGAACTAATGAAGAGATTGGTGAATGATCTAGTTTTGGCCTTACCTTCCCGAAACGGTGAGTTTGTCATCTATAGTGATTTTTCATTGAAGAAAAATGGTCATGTTCTGATGAAGAATGATTAGATAATTACTTATGATTCAAGGAAATTAAAACCTCATGTGATAAATTATCCCACACATGATTTGGAATTGGAAGCTGTGGTTTTGGCATTGAAAATTTGGAGACACCATTTATACGGAGCCAAATTTCAGATACATACTGACCATAAATGCTCGAAGTATATATTCACTCAAAAGGAATTAAACATGAGGCATAGAAGATGGATTAAACTAATGAAGGATTATGATTTCACGATCAATTATCTTCCATGAAAAGAAAAAAAGTGGTAGATGCCTTGATTAAAAAATCAGGCATCATTAACCATGTTACGTTTAGAACATGAACCCTTGAATAATGATTTGATGAATTTTGGATTGGAAATTTTCAGTGCTGAGAATACATCTGTATTGTTTTAGGTTTCAATACAGTCATCATTATTAGATAGAATTAAGAAAGCGCAGAAGAAAGTATGTGAGCTACAGAAAATGGTAGAGTTGGTTAAAATGGGGCATTTTCTAGAATCTAACCTTGATAATGATTTTGTTTTATGATTTGGTAAAAGGATGTGTGTGACTGGTGATTCCTAATTGAATAAAGAATTGTTTTGTGAAGATCATAGTTCTCCACTTTCAGTTCAACCTAGAAGTTCTAAGATGTACAGAGTCCTTCGGGAGTATTATTTGTGGGATAGAATGAAAAGATATATTAATGAATTAACTGTGAAATGATTGACATTCCAAAGGGTTAAATCAGAGAGGTAATTCCCAATGGGGTTGTTCCATCCATTGGAATTTTAGTAGTGGAAATAGAAGAATATATCCATTGACTTTTTTGTGGGACTATCTATGAATTCTCGAGGTAACAATGCGATTTGGGCCATTTTTGATCTGCTGGAAAAATCTGAAAATTTTATTTCTATTCAATATACAATGACTATGCATAATCTTTCTCGAAATTACCTCAATGATATTTTCAGACTACATAGAGAACTTATTTCCATTTTATCTGTTTTGGGATCCCAGGTTCACTTTTATCTTTTTTAAGGGACATTAGAAGTCATTAGGTACAAAGTTAAATTTCACAACATATTTTCAACCTCAATAAAATGGGCTGTCAAAATGAATGATTTAGACATTGTAGGATATGCTTCGATATTTTTTAATAGACTATTAGGGATGTTGCGATCATCGTATTTATATATTTGAGTTTTCTTATAATAATATTTTTCATTCCAGCATACAGATGTCACCTTTTGAGTCATTATATGGGAAGCGTTGTTGAACTATAGCTTTTTGGGATGAAGTCAGCGAAAGAAAGTTGATGGGGCCATAATTAATAGAGGAATTGGCTGAGAAAAGATTTATGATCCAACAACACATGATAATCGCTCAGAGCAAGTAGAAACATTATACAGATAATAGAAGGAAAGACTTCTCTTTCAAGGTTGGTGACCATATTTTCATTAAAATATCTCCTTAGAAAAGTGTGATGCATTTTGGTAATAAAGGAAAGCTAAGTCCGTGATACATTGGATCTTTTGAAATCTTGGAGAAATTTGTACCAATTTCTTACCATATAGATTTGCCTCCGACTTGGTCTCAGGTACAAAATATTTTTCATGTTTCGATGTTGAGAAAGTATGTGTTAGATTTTTCACTTGTCTTGTGCCCCGAAGCTGTTTTGCTGGAAAATAACCTTTCATATAAAAAGAAACCAGTACATATTTTTGATCAAAGGGAACATGTATTGGGGAATAATGTAATCTTCCAGTTAAAGGATTTGTGGAGAAACCACATGTTGGGATAAGCAACAAGGTAATCTTAAAATTCTATGAGGGAAAGTTACCCTCACTTGTTTAATGAGTAAATAAAATTGTGAGGACACAATTTCTAGAAGGTGGGGATAATGTAACACCCCATGTTTTTTGAAAAAATAAATGAAATTCATGAAACATTATTTTGATTATATATTTATAACTATACTTTAGACCTAATCTTTATGCTTATATGTTTTGAATTTCGAAAAAAAACCGTCATCTATAATTGTGTTTATTATGTTATTTGGAGTCTGACATAACTAACTTGTTTTCTTGTTGAATAGTTAAATACACTTATTAATAGTAATATTACCCTAATTAATAGTAAATTATATTTATTTCATAAGTATTTATGATAATTACATCCTGGTTAATTTTTCAATGTGATATAAAAGCAGTTATGAAATTTAAAATGTTAATTTTTAATTAATTATGTAATTATTTAAAAATTATATTAATAATATTTAGAAAATTGTTTTCCCAAAAATGGATTTAATTTTTGTATTCTACATTCTTATAAATGTTTGAGGCGAATTTTTGGGATTCTTCTGAAATAGTTGAATTTTTGGTTAATAGTAAAAATACAGTTTTTAGTTTTGGTGTGTTTAATGACATCCTTAATGATGTAATAATGACGTAATAAATCTGTTATAATTTTGTACAGTAATATAAGATGTAATGTTTTCCAAGTGGATAATAACTTTGGAAAATACCATGGGAAATCCCATGTTTTTTCAAATACCACTAATGAGGTGTCCCTTGAAAATATTAAAATATTCCATTAATTTTGATATAAATATCAACCCTTTCCTTCAATAAATTCATTCCAAACTTATCATCAGAGGAGATATTGACTCCTTAACTCCCTAGTATTCTTTTCAAAGTTTTCTCAAGGCCCCCAATGTCCCAACCTCCTATTCTAGGAGTTACTCTACAAGGTAATAAAATTCTCAACTTCTTTCATTTTCTATTCAAGTTCTCTTTTATGTGGTATATAATTTAAAAATCCATAAAATGTTATTATTTTCTTGTTACTATTTCTATAATTTATTTTATGATTCATTTATGTATGGTTGACCATTGTACCATCTATTTTTAATGTTTTCTAAAACCATGTTTCATAGTTCTTAGGCTGCCGAATTTTTGTAAGGGGTTTCTTAACTATTCATTTATTTTGAGTTCCTTTCTTTTATTATTAATTCCATATATCCTCTTAACCAAGAGGATTTAATGCTAAAGAAATAATTTTTATTCGGTATATTCTCATGTTAATGGAAAATTCATCATCATTCTTCTTTTCGTCTCCCACTTATTCAAGGAATAAGAACATTGTCCGTGATGTGTCGAATTACCGACATCGTGGATGATGTGATTTAAATTTACATTAATTCATACAAGACTTATCATGATACGATTTTTATGATTGAAAAGGGTTATAATATATTTATTATCTCTCATGCAAGGTTCTGTAATTATTTTGTATTCATGGTATTATTTTATAAAACAAAATGATGTTATTATTATCAAAGAACCACTAAAATGATCTAAACAAACATCATTAATGTTTTAACTTATGAATCATCGACATATAAAAAATAAAAATAATAAATAGTATAATTATTGGAACTATAAATATTTAAAGACCTTTCCATTACAATTATGGAGTTTTACTTTCAATTGACATGAATATCCATCATTAACCAATCATGGAAATCATTTAAAGAAACACACCCAAAACAATGCAAGGAACAAAATACTAACAATTATAGGGTCAAATGATGTAATTAAATGATCGTATAATATATTTAAAATATGTATATGTTTATTTAGGATATTAATCACACTCTTTTAACCATTATAAAAAAGTTTTAAACACAATTTAAGTAATAAAAACCTGATGTTAAGGAATTCTTAACCAAATTTCCATTCTTTGGATTAACCTTTTCTTTATTCATTGTGTGGTATTAAGATTATTGGTGTGATTAAGTTTTGTTTATATTATGTTTTATTATGTGTATTTACAATTTATACACATATCTAATCCAATATATTAATTAACATTCCAAATATATTTTTAAGGGGCATTCCTTTTAAAATCCTTTTAAAACTCTATTTAATAATTTTCAAATGGATTGTTTTTTATGTGTATGGAATGAGATGTTTCTCCTGATTTGATGATAATGTATTACAATGATATGTTCTTTTGATATTATTTATGTTGGGTTGATCCCATTATAGCTCAATATATGTTTCTATGATCCCATTATAGCTCATGATATGACGGGTGAGCCCATTATAGCTCTCCAATGCATTGGGTACTTCAGAGATGGAACTAGACCAAAAGGTTATTCCAAGTGTAAGGTTAAATGTATGATTGATATGGTAAATATGTCCCAAATAAAAACCATGAGTATTCTATGAATTCTAGATTTTATGAAATGAGGTTTACTATTATTATGTTATCATTTGACTAATGCTTTATATCTTTATATCTCTTATCGAGTTTTATACTCATCTCATGTTTTTAAAATGTTTTTTCATAGGATATATGTATTGTTAAGATAAAAAAAGGATTAATGATGTTTGATATGGAGTATTGTCAAATAAATCATGCATTATGTTTTAATGTTTGATATTTTGAAAAAATTGGGAACCATTTTTGGTAGTATCCTCTTTTATGATTATGGTATGTTATGTGTGTAAGGTTCCTAATTCTCTAAAACTCTAAACTAAAAAAGATCCTCAATGTGTAATAATGTCTGTTCTTGTCTAAAATTCAATATTGAGTAACATTTTAAGGCCATGTACTTATATTTATATCTAAATTCAATAAAAATTTATTAAAATGAGTTAAATTGTATTAATAGATTGAAAATTGAACTAATTCATCATTAAAATTAATTTTGAATATAAATTGGAACTAATAAATATATTGATGAAAAGGTAGTTTGCAATTATAATTCAGTATTTTAACCACATAATCATAAAAATGAACTTCACAATCAAATAATAAAAAATATCCAAAAATTTATGATGTTATTATTCTAAAATTTTAGTTTATTATAATAAATAAAAATTATTAATTTTCCAAAATATAGATTTCAAAAATGTGCTCCACTAAAAGGTGAGAAAACTTCCTTTATAAATTTTTTTTATCCATCAAATAGGATTCATCATATCTTTTGACTATAAAACCTATTGGTTGAATGTAGAAAATAATTGATTGAATATAATATATATATATATATATATATATCATTAAAATCATTCTTTATTAGTAGTCATTTTTTTTATAAGACAATGTGACTTTCAGAGCATAATTTTTTTTTTTGAAAATATTTAATTTATATTAAAATAGATTTTATATTTATTTCTTATTACATAGTAACAAATTAGTTAAACCCTATCTAATTATATGTTATTTAATATTATTCATTACATCGAATTTAACATCTATGTTACATATTATGATACTAAATAATAATATTTTAATAACATATTGTTGTTCGATTAAACATGCATTTACGTGTAATGCAATCCATTGTTGAAGGTCATTATTGCATGTAATGAAATCTAACCTCAGTATTCTATTTATAGAATGATAAATTTTACTTTTCATGTAACCCATAGTAATCTATGTTTCGCATTCATTGAAAGATATATATTATATTAAATTTATTTAAAATAGTAAATATTTTTTAAAGTATCTGGATGTTATATTTCATTCTATGGCAGATGTTTCATGTCACAAATGATATATAATATGATATTAATATTTTATAATGTTAGGGAGTTATATTATCCAAACCATAAATAAATTCCTCCATGTAATTTAAACTATATCATTATAATCTATGGTTTCACATATGAAAACTCATTTTTTGAAAACCCACCTCGTAATAGGGTTAATAAAATATCATCTAAAAAAGAGAGAAAGATAAGTACAAAGGACATGTAACAATGTTTCCATGTAGGGAAACATTATTGAAGAGTGAATATATGGACTTGGAAGAAAAGATTAAATATTTATGGGGAGTGTTTTACGTTATTGAGAACAAACAAGGGAATGATCAATAGACAATTGAAGTCCTCAAAACCGTAAGTCTATGCTAAATTTAGGAGACCATCTATTAAAAAAAATTGTATTAGCAAAAAAACTATTTCCAGATATTCTCCCTAATGTTAATTAATTGTCATATTTCTTGATAACATAATAAAATGCACTTTTTGATATATCTCAATAATCAAAATTTCATTATTTAAATATGATTCAATAACTTCACAATTCATCCATTACATCATGAAATGAATCTCCGATTTTTCTTATAAATGAATCATGATAATTAGTTTCTCGGATTGTAAGATCCATAAAAGAACCATTATATCTATCTCAAAGTACTTTATAAAACCAATATTACTAATATATTAATATCTAAACCCAAAAAGTAATATTATTGTATCATTAATATTATTTATTCACATAATTGTTTAACTAAATGAAATGGAATATTAACCAGGACATTGTGTAGGCTAGTGGAAAGAGAAAAGCACATATCATCCTTCCACTATGGAAATAATATTCATGTACTCACCAGATGTAACAGGTTGTCACCTTGCATGCATATTTTTCTTTTTTAATATATATATATACATATATATATAATTCCTATGATGGTCACAAAAATGTGATATATTTTATAGAAATTTAATATTTAAATTAAATTATCTATGTGGTTTTCAATTCTAACTACATTTTTAGAAATTCGAACAACATTAGATAGATATTATTAAAATTTCATTAATTATTATATAAAAACTAAAGGTTTTCAATACCATTAAACTGATAAATATATAATGTAAATTTATTATTCCATAAATAGGTTTTTAACATAAACATCCACCTTCCATAAATTTCTCCAAAATTTCAATAATGTTTTTCGACTTCCATTTTATAAAACATTAAAAGTGGTGTTTAATAAATTGATCATATGGTGAACCATAATATCATAATTATATATTGGTATTTATAACTCCTATGTTAATGAGGGACTATGTTCTTCTATGTGAATCCCCATAGTATGTCTTAGGGTTATGTTCCCAAATACAGGTTTTCCAAAATGTAGTTTCCAAGGCCGCTGTGAAACTTCCTTAGAAACCAAGTATAATACCATGACCATAGAATCCAAAAGAAGGATCTATACATAATTACCCTAGAACGCTTTATTAAAATCATGATACACATACTACATTGGGAAATAAAAAATAAAACATTATATATAATAAAATAAAATGAACAACATCATTGAAATCATATTCAAGGATTTATTTTTCACAACATGGGGAAAAGATAAAAATTATGGTAAGATCAAATGACAATTAAGGGTAATTACATAAGAAGTTATAATTAATAAATGATATTAATCATTATAAAAAGCTAACTAACTACAAACAAATGACCTTTAAATTACTGGATAAGAAAAAATAAATATGGTAAGGTACGTTTCTGAAACTGATGTCATCTAATCAATAAACTCATAATGAACTATGTCGATAGCTAATTTGAAATAATAAAAATTATTGGAAATTAATAACTAATTTTGAAAGAAAAAAATTATTAATTATTGGATTCCATGATTCCTAGGAACATGGTACATTTACAATCATTATCATTCAAAATATTTTTTTAAACATATCACGTAAAAATCCATCTAATTTGATAAATGACTCATCTCATGATACCACCGATGCATCTAGGGGATAAATATAACTAGGTCCCACCCATGGTAAACTTTTCAAAATCATTCCACATATATCAAATTATCTATCTAATTCATGTACAATGTTTTTTATCAATTATCATATATAGTAAAATATATAGATTTATCAATATTACCCTAGATATCAAATAATTAAAAATCTAAAAACCATATGTAAAATGCCATATTTTTAGTAATAATAATTATGATAAATGATATTAATATTAAGGGTAATTTATTGTTCAATGATTAAAGAAAATTGTTTATTCCAGTGGGACTACAAAAATGAATGAAGTAAGTGAATGTCAATATTAACCTTGCCCAAAAAATCATAAACCATACTTAGTTAGAATAAAAATTGTTATATTTCCAACATATCCCAAGTAGTGTTAATATAAATTGTTTTTTAGTTTTTTGAAAAAAATACTATAAAAAATATATTTAATATCATTCATGAGTAAAATAATATTTAAACCAACCAAAGTATCTCATTCCAACTTGAAACATTTGAACCATAATATGCATGGAAGGATAAAATTAAAGGAAAGGAATAATATCCTTACAATAAGTATATTCGTGATATAAAATTTCATATGGTAGTATATTCACCAAATAAGAGAAATAAGTAGTGAATATGGTATATGTTTCCTAGAAATTAATGTGATACTAGAAATCAACATACAACTATGGTAACATCTGAATTTAAGACCCTAATATTAAAAATTATCAAATTTTATATTTTAATAACATGATGATAAAATAATTCATGATATAATATTTCAAAAGTTTAGGTATATACTCTAAAAAAATTAGTACTTGGTGAATATGACATTTATCACATTGATGTAAAAAATGTTAGATGAAAATACCATACATTAATTTCCTTTTGGGTGAACATCCTATAAACTCTTGAATAGTGGATTAAAAAATGTTTCTAAATTATAAAAGAACCATTATAATGTTTATCATATCATATATTATCTTATTAAAATATCTTATTACCCATTTTCTTAACAATATTTCATTACTTTTGCTATATTGGTTGTTAATTGCCGAGTTTTCTGAGTCTATTTGGACATGTTATTTTAATTCCTATTACATCGCTCATGATTTCATCATCTCCATAATGAATTATTAGATGTATATTTTTTATATATTCAGTATATAGTTTTATATAATAATTCATAAATTTTGGATATTGGAAGTGAACTACACAGTTCATGGAGATGGTAGTCCATACATACATGAGAACATTGTTTCCATTTTCTTTTCATGTTAACAAAAAGAAAAATATATGATGTATATGTATATGGGAATTATTATTCTTGTATAATTTAAATTTCATATATTTCACATATTTTTATTAATACCATCTTCAAATCATTACATGTATAGCATTAATGGATCACTTCACTTTTCGGATAACGTAGTCCACACGGCATCAAATGATGTTATATTGTTCACAAAAAATTGAAATCATGAAGTTACATGTTATATAAAAATTTAAAAATCATAAATAAATTAAATATATGATATATATCATATATTAATTACAATTCCATAATTATTATCAACATTTAAATGTGGAAATGTAATAGCAAATGATATTGGTCCATGAGGCGGAAGTTCTCCCTACAAACGAACGATGATTGTCTATACTATTTTATAGAAGTGTGTGTGAGTATAGATAATAAAAATTTTCATAAAAAATAATAATTATATTTATTATACTAATTTTATAATATAATAAATATATAAAAATATTTGAAGTGGTGGAGAAGTAAATAAAACAACAACTCACTAAAGAATGTTACATCTGCTTCGGGTAACTCCTTTTGGTTTACAACAATAGTCTTATTGGTTTGTCTTATGCCCAATGTGAGGAATTTAGGCTGAGGTTAATGATTTTTTGTTTTTTTTATGATTTTTGACAGTCGAAAGGATTTATAGATGTGAATATGTGGGAGGGTTGAGTACCATTTTATTGTTGATAAGGAGTGGCATTCATGTAAATATAAAAAGTTAAACAATATTTAGAGGTCTCCCTTACATCACGTTTCACTAATAGTGAACCAAATTTGATCCAAGGAATGATATGGTAAATTTATTTCTAAAAAATTCATTTTGGAAATTACTCTAGGTCTTTTTTTCCATTATGATCAAGATTTATTACCATGTTAAACATTTATTTCTCTTCCTTGATGTAATTAAATTTAATTCATTCCACTATTATTTTATGTGGAGAAACTATGTCATTATCAATAAAAATTAAAATTATTTTCATTCCAATCATAGAATTTGTAGAGACCCAATGCTTGACATTCATGGACATTACATTACTTTTGTGGAATACTTAATACATAACAAGAACCAACACTCAAGGACCCTAATAGTTTAGTGTCATTGGAAACTCAGAATATAATCTTCTAATCAGGGTGAAAGATCTTCAACATCTCCCATAAAGATCTTCCCCATTTTGTTTTCTTATCAGAATCCTTTATTTATATCCTGGGGAAAAGAAAACATAAAAAGGGTGAGCTCAAATGTTCAGTAAGGGTAAACATAGAGAACATAAAACAATCTATAAAAATTTGAATGCAAAAACATGAACATAAAATCTAAACATAAAAATCATGAGCAATGAAATAAATCATAGAAGTACATACAGAATATATCATAAAGGAACATTAATCATGATAAACTAGCATGATAATAAAACATGTAATTGTGGAAAACCATTAATCACATGATAAGATTTCCATAGTAGCCAAGGAATTGCTTCCAAGACCATCTTAGTGGACAAAGTCCATTTCTAAATTGAGTTCACTCCTCGTTCCAGTCATGTAACACTGAACCGGATTAAGTTACAATTCCAGCCATGTCTATCTCATGAGATATAAATCATTACCCAATTCATTGGAGGGAGATATAGGTCCCACAAATCTCATAATGAAATCATTCTTACTTTTTCCACAAAATAAACATAAATCATTCATCATAACCCAACGAATAAAATGGGTTTCATAAACATCATCCCAACATAACATAATCCATATAAAACAAATAGATATCATTGCATCATATGATAATTGAAACCATTTAAATCATAGAGACATTATACTTGAAGCATACACATATGAAATAATTTCATCTTATATGGAAAATGGTTTTGATAAAACACTTGAAATGAATTCTTGAGGAAACTTTTCTTTTCTTCTTCGAAATCAATTTCTTTTCACAAAATTCCATGAAATTTTAAAATAAAATTATTTTTTTGAAAATATTTATTAAATATTTTAGAGTAAGCTTCATGAAAATAAGGCGTTATGAAACCGTAAAATTTTTTCATGTCGTATAAGTTTAAAAAACATTATCCCCGTACTTTTGTCGAAAAAGTCAAAAGGTTCCTTGTATGGTAAACAAAAGAAATATTCCTATCATAACATGTGGTAAAATTCAAAAATTGGTAAAAGGACATTAAACATACATAAAAACACTTTTATAAAACATGGAAATGGATGATAACAATAACCCCGACAAATACATACGAATAAACAATCTCGGATAAGAACGAGATTGGAATAATTATCCCTTACCTTTTGTCTAATATGATTTGTATGTAACTGAACCTCCAGTATAATGATTTAAATAATGTAATTGTCTTTTTAAATAATCATATTCATTGTTATGATATCGTATATGATTCAAATAGGTATTTATAATACCCGTTCATTTGTCAATTCCTTTTCAAAGCAACATTTTGGGTAATATTATTTTCATTTATTGTACGTGTTTGAACTTGTCATTCTTGATATTATTATTATTTATATCATGATTCACTTACTTCCAGAATTTCAAAAATGATTTATATATCATATATATTCAGTATATATATATATAATAGATAGATAAATGAAATGAAACAGACCATTCATGAAGACGGTAGGTTGAATGTACGCATGAACACTGTTTTCCATTCCTTATTGACTTGAATGGAAGTAATTAAATAAAATATACATAAATCCAGTATAATTAATACATTTTATATTTCATGATTATTTATTATATATACTTTACAATCATTCTTGAATCGTTAACTTGGAGAATGAATCTTATCACGTTGTGGAGACAGTAATCCATACGTATGCATGAGCGATGATATTGTTCCCATAATTATTAAATGGAATTAGAATGGATGGTATAATATCTCAGAATTAGTATCATGCTATAATAATCATATAAATTTATTATTTAGAGCCTTATACCCATCCAAGTAAGGTGGTGATGGAAAAACATATTACACCACGGCGTGGAGACTGTATTCCGTACGTACAAAATCGCGTAGATTTCATTTTCCGTAGTATATATAGAAGGTGAAATGGGTTTGTTTAATATTTATAATAAAATATCAGTATATAATTAATACTTATGTTATTACTTTATAATGAAACAACTAAATAAGAATAAGTTGAAGAAGAAAGAAACATGAAAGAATCGGTAGAAGAGATTAACTCTTCTTCGACGGACCTCTTTTAACCCTCCCTTTACGGCACTACAGTTGGTCTTGGAAGAAGAAAAGGACATATATTATGTTTCTAGGGAAGTGGAGAAGAGAAACCTTTAGGGTTTGGTCGAGCTTGAAGGATCAATGTGGTGTGAGGAGGAGAGGGAGGAGGTTCCCTTTTATAAGGGAGGAGAGGGGAACCTTTGGAAACTTAAGAAATATTAATTTATAATAAATTCAAAACCCACTTAAAAACCTCCAAAAATGACTCACATTCAAATATGAGATAAGATAGTGTTGTAATCGCATCAACCAATAAAAATTAGACATGTTTGGAAATTTTTTAAACCTTATCAATTTGATTTAACCTTATTTAATCTATTTAATTTTATTTGTGTTAATAAAATTATAAATTATAAATTGTTATAAATACATACTTAAATGTTGTAAATTTCTCATAAATAGATAATTTATAACCATTTTGACCATATAATTTTCAATTTTTAGTTTTTAAATATTTTCGTGATTTTTAAATAATTTAATAATATGTTTTTTTATAAAATATCAATATTGTCAATTTTGACACTATTCATTATTTGAATTAAAATAAAAACCAAAAAGAATATATGTTCGAACCAAAATATATAATAGATTCCTAAAATGTCATATGAATCAAAAAAATCTTGGGGAACATTAATTTGTTCATATATTATGTATTTTAATATTTTTAAAACCATTTATTTGGTATATCTCATAATAAAATAATTACTTCAACATTTTTGTATAAATATTTAATATAAATAATTTTTTCATAAAAAATAAAAATAAAATCCTATAATGAATATATATATAATAAATTTCGTAATAATATTTTTACTCAAATTTATCATCTTAAAATCACAACATTTAAATTGTTATATTTATTAAATTATGAAGGTGACATCTTTGGCATCATTTAAAATAATATAATATAAATGTCATGATCGGTTTTATAAGGCTTTAAATGGTCCAAAAATCGACCAATAGATTATTAGGGTCTAGATATACTCTAAAAAAATGGTTGGTCAAGTTTCTGGTCCTTTTTAAAGGAATTTTTATTTTAATAAAAACTATATTATTGATTATCCACTAAATAAATAATTTCTACATCATTAATGTATATGCTATTATGGGAATTAAATATTTCTTAAAAATTAAAAATAAATTACCATGATAAATAAAGAAATTTTAGCTTTCAAATGAGTATTTATAATCGAATTTATATTATGTATAACCTTATATTAAAAATAATCTAATTATTAAAGTTTGAGTGAGACATATTTCACTTTCTATTAAATAAAATAAATAAAAGCTCTTAATAAAATAAAAGTGGGTTCCATTAGATTCCATTTTGACCCAAGTATGATTTAGAAAGAAATATAATCATCCAATTATATTAAGATAAGTGTTAGGATAATATTATAATATTATATTTACCCGTAATTACACGATTTACCTTTTACTATCATAAATAAAATTTACCTTAGTTACTATTCATAAGTCCTAAAAATAAAAAGTAGCTTATGAACATAATTTGGACCTATCGATTCCAAATATGGAATTCATTTTTCCAAATTATAAACACAAAAGTTGCAGTATTTAATTAAAAATTAATCCCTCTATTGAGAAAACGGGTTTTAAAAGTTAAAATGATGCAAAAGTTTGAAATGTTTTTACTTATGAATTATGAATAAAATTAATGATAATGACTTACATTATATTAAATGGTAAAAAAATATTCTATTTATACTTTAAAACCATTAAATATTATAATTTCACCATATAAATTATCTCGATGAAAAAAAGTTGTTTATAATTAAAATTTAGTATGTTTTTACTATTCATCAAAATAAGAACATTGTTAGAAAAATATCAAAACATTATCCAATGTAAATATTTATATCCTGATTAAAATGAAGAAGATTATTTTTTAAAATTGATCTTATAAACATTTCAAAAATTATATTTAAAATGGGTGCACCATCAAAAGCAGCAAAACTGCATTTTTTGAAAAATATTTATTTGACCCGAAAAATTTATTCTGTTCTCACACCATGTTCAAGAAAATGTGTAACCTTAATAATAATGTAATAAAATTCAAAATATAGTTAATTAAATTTATAACGGCTACTTAATAATAATATTATAATCATATATTGTTGTTTAGTGAAACATTGTATTGCGTACAACCCACGCTATCGAGGAAGGTCACGATTGCGTGTAATGCAAGCCAAGTCAGGGATGCATTTAGTGAAAGACTCCTTTTTTGTTGCGTAAAAAAAATCCATCCATATTTCATTGATACATATATTACTATCAAACGAACTTGAAATTGTGTGTAACATGATCTAAGAATAGTGTTGCTTATACTGCAAGCTAATATGGTGTTGTGTAGAGCGAAAGATAATCTTGGTGTGGCATACAACAGAAGATATGAAAAAAAATTAAAAAGAACATATCTCATAAAATCTCAGGGTGTTACATTCTATCCCCCTCAAAATGAATTTCTCCCTCGAAATTATTCAGGGTTATAAATGGTTTATTACTCGGGAGTTTCTTTCATAGAAACCCACATAGTAAAAAGGAAAACAAAAACATAATTTAAAAAAAACATTAGAAACAATACGGATACCCAAAGTAACTCATCACTTGGGTTCCCACATAAGAGAACAAAGGTGAAAATATGGATATGGAAGAGAAATATAACAGCCATGTTCTGATGGAGAGTGGTAGAGAATATGGTTATGAAGAATCCAACCGTCACAAAGACATAAATTTTTTATGATCTAAGGTACCAAATGATTAATCAGATATGAGAGCACAAGGACAACATTTTTTGGTTTTCAAGATCATTTCCCAAATGTTGATGAATTTATCAATTAAAAGAATTACTTATCTGATTTTGGTACAATCTCAACGTTTCTCGTGACTCGAACAATTTCCACTTCATCTCTTAATGAAATGACGTTGAATTTGGCTTTCACGAAGTTTTAGCAGATCATGCGATAGAATTATAAGTCATTCCATTTGTCTCAAACATAAGTTAGCAAAAGTTATATACATAATTCCATCTATGGTGAGATTAATCAGATATGGTTTCAAAATGGGCTTATACTTCATCTATCATCCTACTTAATAAAATAAAACTAGTTTCTACTAAGGACGTCTTATTGGCTAGTGGTAGGCGATAAAGGTCGATCACACTTCGGTTGTGGGTTCGATTCCCATAGCCTTGTCTGACGCAATGGGTTGTCACCCATCCTGTAGGTTTTCCTTTTTCTAAAACTACATTATTATAACCTTCCACCATTAATATAAAAATATTTCTATCCTTAAACAATACTAACTTATGTCCAACATAATCTATTCCAATCTTTAGTCTTATCCAAAATACTTTTGTCCAACATCATATTATAGTGAAAAAGATTACCAGTGAGGTCATATAACAAGCATGTGAATACTATATTTTATCCCCCATATCTCATAAGATATATCATTTTGATCACATTTGAAACATGTGAATACCTTAATCATGTATTCTTACCATATAACCATAGTGAAAAAATGAATGTTTTCAAACATTAACTCTCTCAACATACCAAAATCCTAAAATTTCTACATACTCAAACCATGATATAACTCTGTCCCTATATCAGTCATGAGCTCATTTAATTTTCTCTTTATCCCTTCCTTATGCGCATATCATCTTCTTTCCAAAAATATTTCAATCCTTTTTTCATGGTTACTAGTACCATATAATTATTAAAAACCAATACTTATATATTTCAAAATTCCACAATACCATAAATGAGATTCCATGAAACTATTTTTAAATCCCATTACATAAACACATAATCACTCCACAACATCATTGTCATATTCAACATCACAAACAGTTATTGCATGTGACTTCCCTTTATCGTTTTCCTTAAGAGGATGCTCACGACAATTATCATTAACCCTTGGATTAGGGAATTGATTAGCATAATGCCCCATTTCCTTGCACATGAAGCATTAAAGTGTTACTAGAGCATTCTATGTAGTCATTTCTCTATTCACATCCTTATATACCTTTTTCCCATTACATTGACACACAACTGCTCGATGAACCTATTTTCTACACTTAAAACTTTTTCTAGTACATTTTTGTCAATCTCCACCATGATTCTTTCCACACTTCGAGCATAATGAAACATTCATCTTCTTTTCACCATTGTTCTTATATTTATCCTTGAACTCCATCATTTGTTTCATGTCAAAACCATGAGATTGATATATAGCACCGACATCTAGTTCTACCTTGATAGCACAACGCACAATTTCTTCATAGCTACTGAAGTCTCTTACACTAATGCCCTTTGAAGACTTGGTTTTAAGACACTGAATAATCGATTCACTTTACTTTCAGGTTGGATGATAAATCCCGATGCATACCTAGAAAGACTTGTAAAATTCACCTCATATATACCAACAGATTCATTATACTTTTTCTTTAGATCGTGGAACTCTTTATCCATATTTGTTAAAATAATATTAGGGATGTACATATTGAAAAACAAGTTCTTGAACTCGTTCCATTCCATGGACTAAATTTCATCTTGTGGCCCTGTATTCTTAATTAGAGTCCACCACTGGTCTGCTTCACCTTCTAAACGGTAAACAGATAAAATGACATTTTCATGTTCTGAACAACGGAGTATGGAAAATATATTTTCAATGGTACTGATCCATTGTTCAGCAACAAGTGGATTAGAAGACCCATTGAAAGAAGGTGGATATTTCCTCATGAAGGACTCAATAGAATATCGTTCCCTTCTCTACTCATTTGGAAGTCTAGCATGATTCATAGCTTGTGTAAGTATAAAAATATGATTTTTCACTCCATCTCCCATAATTGTGGTTTATTCAGGAGGAAAATCATTGAATTTTCCATTACATTGATCTGCATGGGTCTTTCTGGTTCCAACCATCATCTAAATCCCAAAAATAATAGTGCGAGGCAAAAATCAGGATAGGGAAAACAACATAATAAAGAGGGAGTACCTTCAATATATAACATGTTATGTTTAATTCTAATATTTTTACTGGAATTCTAGGACTATGGCCTATATGTATACTTAACTTTAGGGACTTCCCTTTCCATACCTTAAAAATGTCTCTAGGGATCTCACTAAAGTTTTTGTATCCTAGTATCCCAAGGTTAACTAAACCTTTCCTCGGATACAAACTGTAGAGACCCAAAGATTTCCGTTCATGGACAGTACAATACTTTTGCGGAATACTTAATACATAATAAGAACAAAAAATCAAGTATCTTAACAGTTTAGTGTCTTTGGAAACTCGGAATATAATCTTCTTATCAGGGTGAAAGATCTTCAAAATCTCCCATAAAGATCTTCCACATTTTTTTTCTTACCAAAATCCATTTTTTATATCCTGGGGAAAAGAAAACATAAAAAGGGTGAGCTCAAATTCTCAGTAAGGGTAAACATAGAGAACATATAACAATCCATAAATATTTGAATGCAAAAACATGAACATAAAATCTAATCATCAAAATCATGAGCAATGACATAAATCGTAGAAGTACATAAGGCATATATCATAATGGAACATTAATCATGATAAACTAGCATGGGAATAAAACATGTAATTATGGAAAACCATTAATCACATGATATGATTTCCATATTAGCCAAGGCATTGTTGCCAAGACCATCTTAGTGGACAAAGTCCCTTTCATAATCGAGTTCACTCCTCATTCCAATCATGTAACACTGAACCGGATTAACTTACCATTCAAGCCATGTCTATCTCATGAGATATAAATATTTACCCAATGAATTGGAGGTAGATATAGGTCCCACCCATCTCATAAATAAATCATTCTTACTTGGGCCGCAAAATAAACATAAATCATTCATTATAACCCAAAGAATAAAATGGGTTTCATAAATATTATCCAAACATAACATAATCCATATAAAACAAATGGATATGATTTCATCATAATAGAAGTGAAACCATGTAAATCATAGAGACATTATACTTAAAACATACAAATATGAAATAATTCCATCTTATATGGAAAATGGTTTTGATAAAACATTTGAAATTAATCCTTGAGGAAAATATCCTTTTTTATTCAAAATAAATTTCTTTTCATAAAATGCCATGAAATTTTAAAAGAAAAGGATTTTGTTTAAAATAGTCATTAAATATTGTAGAGTGATCTTCATGAAAATAAGGCATTATAAAACCGTAAAAAATCTGTACATGCCGTATAAGATAAAAAACCATTCTCCTTGTTCTTTTGTCGGAAAAGTCAAAAAATTCCTCGTATGGTAAAAAAAAGAAATATTACTTTCATAACATGTGGTAAAAGTCAAAATGGTTAAAAAGGGCATTAAGAATACATAAAAAAACTTTTATAAAACATGGGCATGGATTATTACAATAACCCCAGTAAATACTTACGAATAAACAATCTCAGATTGGAATGAGTTTGGAATAATTATCCCTTGCCTTCTATCTGATATGCTTTGTATGTATCCGAACCTCCTGTATAATGATTTAAATAATTTCATTTACTTATTACAGAATCATATTCATTGTTATTATATCATATATTATTCACTTATATATTTTTATTACCCGTTCATTTGTCAATTCCTTGTTAAAGAAACGTTTTGGGTAATATTCTTTTCATTTATTGTACGTGTCTGAACTTATCCTTATTCATAATATTAATACTTATAGCATGATTTACTTACTTATAGAATATAAAACATGATTTATATATCATATATATTCATTATATATATATAATAAATAGATAAATGATATGAAACACACCGTTCATGAAGACGATAGGCCTTACGTACGCACGAACACAATTTTTATTTCCTTATTGACATGAATGGAAGTAAGTAAATTAAATATACATAAATAAATTATAATTAATATGTCATATATTTCATGATTATTTATTATATATACTTTATAATCATTCTTGAATTGTTAACTTGGAGAATGAATCTCATCGCGTCATGGAGACGGTAATCCGTACCAATGCACGAGCGATGATATCGTTCCCATAATTATTGAATGGAATTAGAGTGGATGATATAATATATAAGAATTATTATTATGCTATAATAATCAAGTATAGTTATTATTTACACCCTTATACCGATCCAAGTAAAGTGGTGATGGAAAAACAGATTACACCACGGCGTGGAGATGGTATTCCGTACATACGCACGCACGTTGATTTTGTTTTCCGTAGGATGGATAGAAGATGAAATGGGGTTGTTTCAAATTTATAATTACATATTAGTATATAATTAATACTTATGTTATTACATTATAATGAAAAAACTAAATAATAATATGTTGCAGAAGAAATAAACATGAAATAATTGGTAGAAGAGATTATCTCTTCATCCATGAACCTCTTTTAATCCTCATTTTAGGGCACTAAAGTTGGTCTTGGAAGAAGGTTATGACCTCTAATATGTTTCTAGGGAAGTGTATAAAAGAAATGGGCAGGGGTTTGCTGATATTTAAGGCTCAATGTAGTGTGAGGAGGAGAGGGAGGAGGTGCCCTTTTATAAGGGAAGAGAGGGGCACCTTTGCAAACTTAAGAAATATTAATTTATTCAAAATTCAAACCCCACATAAAAACCTCCAAAAATGACTCACATTCAATGATGAGATGAGATAGGGTTGTAATCGCATCATCCAATAATATTTATACATGTTTGGAATTTATTTTAAACCTCATCAATTTGATTGGTCCTTATTTATTCTATTTTATTTTATTTGTGGTTATAAAATTCTAAATTATAAATTGTTATAAATACATACTTAAATGTTGTAATTTTTCAATAATTGGATACTTTATAACCATATAGACCACATAATTTCTAATTTGTAGTTTTTAAATATTTTTTTTATTTTTAAATAATTTAATAATATGTTATTTTTATATAATATCAATAGTGTCAATTTGGACAATATTCATTATTTGAATTTAAATAAAAACCACACAGAAGATATCTTCGAACAGAAATATATAATAGATTAAAAACATGACATAATCCTCAAAAAAATTATTGGGGCACATTAATTTGTTCATATATTATTTATTTTAATCTTTTTAAAATCATTTATTTTGTATATCTCTTAATAAAATAATTAATACAAAATTTTTGTATAATTATCTAATATACCTATATTTTGTATAAAATTAAACATAAATTCCTATGATAAAGAAATATATAATAAATTTCATAATAATATTATTACTCTAATTTATCATCGTAAAATCACAACATTTATTATTTTATATTTATTAAATTATGAAGGTGACATCTTTGACATAATTTAAAATAAAATAATAAAAATGTCTTAATCGGTTCTATAAGGCTTCAAATGGTCCACCAATCGACCATTACATGATTAGGGTAAATATTTACATGACCTATAATGTTTGGTCATATTTTTGGTCCTTTTTATAGGTATTGTTATTTTAATAAAAACTACAATATTGATTTCTCACTAAATAAATAATTTCTACATCATTAATGTATAAGCTATTAAAGAAATTAAATATTTCTTAAAATTTACAAATAAATTACCATGATAAATAAAGACATTTAAGCTTTCAAATGAGTATTTATAATCGAATTTATATTCTGTATAACCTAATAATAAAAATAATCTAATTATTAATATTTGAGTGACACATATTTTACTTTCCTTTAAATAAAATAAATAAAAGGTCTTAATCAAATAAAAGTGGGTTCCATTGGATTCAATTTCGACCCAAGTATGATTTAGGGAAAAATATAATCAACCAATTGTATTAAGAAAAATGTTAGGATAATTTTATAATATTATATTTACCCTTAATTACCCGATTTACATTTAACTATGGTAAATAAAGTTTACCGTAGTTACTATTCATAATGCCTAAAAATTAAAAGATTCTTATTAACATAATTTGGACCCACTGACTCCAAATATGCAATCCATTTTTCCAAATTTCAAACACAAATGTTGCAGTATTTAATTTAAAATTAATCCCACTGTTTAGAAAACAGGTTCTAAAAGTTAAAACGTTGCAAAATATTGAAATGTTTTTACTTTTTAATTCAGTATAAAATTATTCCTAATGACTTAAATTATATTAAATGATAAAATTATATTCTATTTGTACTTTAAAAGAATTAAATATTTTAATTTACCCATATAAATTATCTCGATGAAAACAAACTATTTGTAATTAAAATTTAGCGTGTTTTTTACTCTTCATCAAAATAAGAACATTGTCAGAAAAATATCAAAACATTATCAAATGTAAATTTTTATATCCTGATTCAAAATAAAAAGTTTATTTTGTAAAATTTAATTTATAAACTTTTCAAAAATTATATTTAAAATTTGTGTGCCATCAAAAGGCGACAAAACTTCATTTTTTAAAAAAATACTTATTTTACCCGAAAAAATTATTTTGTTCTCAAACCATGTTCTAGAAAATGTGTAAGATAAATAATAATGTCATAAAATTCAAAATTTAGTTAATACTATTCATAAAGGCTAGTTCATAATAATATTATAACCATATATCATTGTTTAGTGAAACCCGGTATTGCGTACAACACACGCTATCGAGGAAGGTCGCGATTGACTGTAATGCAAGATAAGGGATGCGTGTAGTTCAAGACTCCTATGTTGTTGAATATAAACAAATCCAACCATATTTCATTTATACATATATTACCATCAAACAATCTTGAAATTGTGTGTAAAACGATCCAAGAATAGTGTTGCGTATACTGCAAGCTAATACAATGTTGCATATAGTGCAAGATAATCTTAGTGAAGCGTACAACAGAAGATATGAAAGAAATTAAAAAGAATATATCTCATAAAATCTCAGTGTGATACAGAATTATTTTCAATAATTTTAAACAATATAAGTGGTTGAATTTAATTTATTATTAGTCTTATAGACTAAGTGGGAAAGATGATTTTTAAAGTGAATATTTTCAAAATGTTCACTTTATTTATATATATATATTCAGTAAAAAAATGATTCCACTAAACTAAATTTTATTAATATTTGTAAAAAATAAATATTTCATATTTATATGAAATTTAATATATAATTTACATTGAATAATTATAGAAATTAAAAATTAGTTTAAAGTTAAAATTTGTTATTTATCACTATTTATAAAAATATACAACTTCACAAAAAATACCAAAGAATCAAAATATGTTATTTTTAATATTTTTAATTAAAAAATAAATTTTATTTTTAATAATATAATTTAGAAATGTTCTACAAGTTAGTTTTAAAATATTTTTTCCATTAAAAGGTGGAAAAGTAGCCTTATAAACATATAGCTTTTATTCCTAAAATTTGGTTGGGTCTTATCTTCTGTATGTAAAATCTTTTAGATGAATGTAAAAAATATTTAATTTAATAAATAATATATAGATTTAATTATCAACATTAAATAATATAAATTAATTTAATTTATTAAGACATTGTGATTTTATAAGACTAAAAATTGTTCTTTATAAATACATTACTTTTATATTCAATTGGTTTTTGTATTCATTTTTAATAACATGGTATTACATGAATTAATCCGTATATTTTTATAAGTTATTTATTACTATTAATAAACACCAATTAATTATCTAGGATATATATTATTATATTGAATTATATTATATGAATAATATATTGGCGTTCAATAGAACTTAGTCTTGCGTGTAACGCAACACATTGAAGAAGGTCATTATTGAGTGTTACAAAATCTAACCTCAATGTTCATTGTAGATAATTATAAACATTGTTTTCCATATAATTAATTATAATCTCATTGTTTCAGTCATTTAAAGAAATATCATATATTAAATTTATTTAAAACGAAAAATATATTAAAATGTCTCAGGATGCTATATTCTTATATATGCATATTGTATCATGTCATACATGCTATTGAATGTGATACTAATATTTGATTATTCTATTGTATTAAAAGACATAAAATCCTCAATTATTTCCAATAGAACAAAAAAATCCTTTGAAACAATATTTTCTTCTGACCATCCTCTCACCATCCTCTATAGTATCACCATGGCCAACAAGGTCACCCATTACATCTACCTCTAAGTCTCTCCACGAATACATCCCTACATGATGTATCAAAGTTGACTATAGAGTCATATAAAATGGGAAAACCTGACCACATATCTCCCACACATTAAGATTCACTACAAAAAGATCCTCCATCCCATTCTAAACATCTAAAACCCCTCAAATCAAATACACTTAGGAATTATTACTTCGCATATAGAAAAAATACCCTTAACTAGTGTGTAAGAGCTATAAGGATCATAATACTAGAAAAACTATATATATATATATATATCTAGAAATGAATACTGATATATTAAAAACATAATACATAATTATGGGTCTTTTGGTCTTTGAAAACCATAATGAACTTATCGATGAGGTAATTCTTCCACAGCTTCAATGGAAACCCCACTAAAGCCAACTCTAGATGGTGGGTTTCATAGTTAAGATTGAGTGGTATATCTTCATATTACTATAAGGGATCCATCCTATCTCATGAATTTAGACACATAAAAAGCCCATATGAGTTAAATTATAGAAAAGTGCAACATCGAACCCTCAATATGAAATAAATGAAGTAGAGCACTAATCATCTTCAGCTTTAGGTAATTCAATTATTCCCGACACTAATCCGCCCATACAAAGACATTTCAATTTATAGAAAAAAGTTTTTAATGGGTATGGAACTCAATAATATTTTGAAACAAATCTCTAATAGTATCTATAAATATGGTAACACCCCAAAATCAATGAAAATAAAACTATGTTTGATTGCGTATTCAAAAAACAACATTGAGCTTAAACAACCGAAAAAATATATAACTGTTAAAACCATTCTATAAAAATAGAGGGAATAATGAGTATTGACTAATATAGGAAATATTTATAAATAATTATATATAAATTTCATACTAAAGAAAAATTATTGAATTTTTTTAGTAAATTCTCAGTCAATTTTTAGTAAAATACTTTAATTTTTAATAATACTGAAAAAAAATTATTTTTTTTTATTTTGATGTAATATTAATATAATTTATTTTTTGTACCTATTAGTAAATTTATTATATAAAATGAAACTTATTTTTAATATTATAAAATCCTAATTTACTTTTGATGACCTATATGTATTTTTGGGAAAGTAATTATGTTTTAGTTATTACTTAAAAATAACAATTTTGTAAATAAAGACTATAATTTTAAATAATTTATGGAATAAAAAATAAAAAATATATCTTCAATATGACTTTTAATAATATAATTATTATATATATATATTTAATAAATATAATTACATTTTAATGAACCCTATATTGGATATTTTTATAAGTACATTTTTTTGTTTAAAAAAGAAAATATTTATAAAAGCTTGTTTAATGGGCATAATGTTTTTCATTTTTAAATAATAAAAATAATAAAGAAAAATGAAATGTTATAAATGAAATGTATTAATTATATGTATAAAAATATTAATTCATATTCCCGGATGAATTATTATTAATCATTGAGTTAATATGAAATTATCTTTTTCCTGTAATACATAATTCTAAAAAATTGACTTTCTCATTGCTTATGTTGGTTGTGTTTTAAATTATGTTTACCCTATAATGAGTGTATAATTTTTTAAATTATATTACATATTTAGAATTATAATAATTTGTATTATATAATAAGGTCAATTTATTTTTTCTCTAAAATTAATAATGAAAATAATAAAAAATTAACTATCATAGTTATGGTAGAAATGGGATAACTGGGGGGTTATACTAAAACCGTATGGGTTGAAATGAACTAAAAAAGTGTTTATAATATAAATTATTGAAATATTTAGAACATTTAATTTCTATGTCTGCGAATACATTATTACTTATCATTCATTTATGTGATAAACATGGGTAATCCTCCTTCATTTAAAAAATTTCAAGTGTACCTCTCACATAACTTATAAATGGACACCACATAACCTCTATCCATTAATCCTTAAATACATTTTGGATAAATAGATTTAGTCCTAATTTAATTACATAATTATATACCATCATATTATAATAACCATTTTGTGTTAGAAATCCATTCTAAGAATACATTAAGTATAATCATGAAAAGGTTGCTGAGAAGAGGTAAACATCATATCTCTGAGTTTTTGTTGAATTTATTATTATTCCTCAATAAAATATCAATAAAATATTACCCAATTTCATCACCGGTGTCCCATATATATTTATATTTAATTATATTAATGTAATAACAAAATTCCATCTCATGTTCCATCAAATGTGATAGAAAATCAGGTTTGGTGCACATGACAGACTACAAGCTCACAAACTAATGTCCTTCATATTCTATCTTCGCCTCTCACGACAAGTTTTAATTATGGATTTAAAATAAAAATAAAATATTATAACATTTATATACTAATTTTGTTATGATTTCACATATAAATTCGTACATTCCATTCTATGGGGGATATAATAATGTTTCTCATGTTAATGGAAGACTACAACCTTTCAAAATAATGTTATCCATTTTTCACTAACACTTTAGTTGGAAGGTAATAAGGATAATGTTAATGAATATATATGATATAAATGGAATTATAATTTTAGTCATGAAATATTTATCGTTATTAATATATAATATATCATTTTTATTCTTTAATTGAAAACGATAAATTCATTCATGTAGGTGTGGAATACCACCTCCGTAAAGAGACATGATTGTTTTAAATCACCATTCCAAAATAAAGAGATATATATATGTATATTAAAATTTATAACAAGGTATTGATGCTATTATTACCAATATATAAATATAATAGTATACCTAACTTATTCCCATAATGATCTTTGAAGAATGAAAATGCTACTCATTCATATGTATGACCTACCATCTCCATGGCCGTAACATAGTCTAGTTTTCATAACAACTCTTAAATATTAGATTTAAAAGTATAATTGATTAATATATTATAATTATGTTATTATTATTATTCTGTATAATTTTTAATAATTAACTATTTTTCTATGAAAACACATAGAATCCATTTTGAAACAATGAAGTGATCGACCTAAAAACACCCAGTATGCACTTAAATGAATATGTTTTAAAATATGTCATTATAGTGGAATATAATAAATTATTTAATTATAAGGTGATGTTATAGGAAATAGATATTATTAAATACTATAATTTATTTAAACATATTATAATGGATATAAAGGACATTAACAATATATAGACTCTAGGGAAGTGTTTTCTCGTCTCACTATTAATTTATGTGATACATTTTACATATTCAAAAAGTTATTTATTATTAATTGAATATAATTCCTCATTTTAACATTTAATTCAATAAATCCATAATTAATTATAGAATTTGATGTTTCAATTTTAATTATTTCATCCTAGGGTGTCTGACATGAATTTTATCAAGTGGTAAATAATTTCATAACTGAATTCTTTTTAAATGGGTTATATTACTTATTATTCACCTATGATATTATAAGATTATGTGTGAAATTAGTTTTTAATAACATATGATCTATTTGAACTTGAAATATGTGTATTTTAATTTAACATACATAATTGACTCATTGATTAATTCTCACATCAATTATATTATCATTATAAGGGACTTCAACTAAATGTACTTTTCATTGAGGTGTATTTTAATGTTATTCACCTATATTATTATATGACCAATATAAACATTTACATTTTCATGTTATATCATTATTTATTATATTTTAATGATATTTAATATTATTATATGGTTAATAATTATTAGGGTGATATGAGTGAAATGTATCCAATGTTGTAAATGAAGTTCCTTTCAAACCCTTCATTTAATGTTATGTTTTGAATTTTTTCAAAAAGACCATTTTTTAACAAATATAAAATGAATAAATTTTCCCACATTGAGGGTGACTCTATTATTTTATTTTTAAATTTTATTAATCTGGGGTTTTTATAAATGATAATGGTTTCTTTTTTATGTGCACAATTTATTGATTTGAAAGACTAATTTTTAGAATAAAATATTATTATTAAGATCCAACATCATTTCTCTCTTCATTTGAATGTAATTTTTCATAAAAATAAAAGGTTTATAAAAATGATATTAGAAATATTTGACAATTATTTTTAATTATATTTTTCCCATTACTTCTTTTTCAAAAATTATTTGAAATGAATATTCCAATCATTTTCCAAACAATTTCCATTTTGATTTCACAAAAAAAATGTGAATGGAATATTTTATTTACCCTAAATGAAATAAATTAATCCTCCATCCAACATGAAAATTATTTTCAATTATGACTCATATAGATTTATAAAATTTAGTTTTAAAAGAAATTATTTATTAATAATATTTTTTAAATTTTGGTCTTTTTAATTGTGATTTTAAATGTTTAAATTTTATTTTGCTGAAGAAATATTTCAATGATATTTTAAAGGTATTTTACATTCATCAATGTAAAAAACTTTTGTTATTACTTAACCTGTAGTGGGGATATTTTTTATTGACACTTTCATCATTTTTTCTGTAGATGGAATAATATTATTTCAAATATATTTTCATAGAACTCATTTCATTTCCATGTGTGAATCATATTCTACAAAGAATAATGGTTGTTTTACGTTTTTTATGATGAAATTTTTTAATCAATTAATTATGATTATTTTATTGTTACTGGGAATAAATAATGCTTATTGGTGGTTATGTTATAAACCACAGTTTAGTGGTGACATTATTAAATGTGGAAGGGTGTATATGTGATAAACCATGGACGTGTGGTTATGTTTTTAACCAAGGATCTGTGATTCCATAATGTTAATCCAATTCATTGTGTACACAAAAGATGAAGGTCTTATATTTTTTCAATTACATTTTCAATAATGAAATGATGTTTAATTATTGAAAAATATAAAAAATTTGGTTAGGTGGGAGATATCCTCATATCATAGTCATACGAATTGTATATGTATGTGTTTTCTGAAATTATCTACAACTCTAAACTTATACCATCCTAGAGAATGTAAATGAATCATATTTTTGTTTTTATATTTTAGGGTTGGTATTTAAAAATTTGGTCTTCGTCCTTATTAGAAAAGTTTTCAATGTAATTATTATTTTTTTAGTACCAGATATAATAGTGTAGGTTATTTTCTGTTATATTTGTTATTAGATGGATGATATAGATAAATTGGGAAATTAACTTTTTTTATGTGATTTTATCTTTAGAGTTATATATAAAACCATTGTATAATATGATTAATTATAATCATATTTTTAATGTATTAAACACCCCATTTGGGGTTTTATGTTATGATATCATTAAGAGAATAAGGACATGTTAGGAGACATTTTATTTGGTTGAGGTATATGTAAATCATCGTTTTAATGTGAATTATTAATTTAAATATTCTAACATAATTTTTAAGGTATTGATAACCTTTTGGATTTATGTGATCTTTTATATTGATCTAAATATTTGGAGATAACATGTATTGTATAGATAACCATTGAACTGAAAAGTGTTTTTTTCACTAAGTGATTATTTTTATTCAAATGTAGATCACCAAATTTTATTCCTTTTAAGTATATATGCATAAGATAAAATTTCAGGTTAAAACACAATTTAATGGTAAGGTTATTTAGGAATTATTTAAATTGAACATTAAGTTTCACTATCAGATTTTCTATATTAATGTATTCTTTAATCATATGATTTTCAATCGTTTCAGTAAACATATTTCCATGAAAACCCCATTTTGGATTCAGTTATTAGATAAAGAAATGTGTAATAGCTTATTTTATCTATTTTTATTACATGGTCCATTAATATTAATTTTAGTTATTCATGAATGAAATATCTATATTGAATACTAATCCTTTGGATAAATACATGAGATTATGGTATAAATTAGACAAAGTATGATATTATTATCTTCAAGTGAGTATATATCAATCTTATCTTAGTCCATAATGTAAAATAAATCCTCATATATAGTAAAATGATCATGAAAAAAAATATTTTTATAATACTTTAATTTTTGACGAGCTGTTGCTCTTTTCAATCATCAATGAATTATGGTTTTGATGTCCTTAACATTATATTGATCATTCATTTTCAGATGATCAATAATATCATTCACTCTCCATAATTATTTATTATTTTCCTCCATGTAAAATTACTCACATCCCCCATATTTTCTCCTATTTCAAAGGCAATATGCAATATTCCATGTGACAATCATACATTATATTATCTCTTATCAAGAGGAGGTTTTATTAAATCTTTTTAAAATGTGGAATTCCATAAATGGTATTATAATATTTAAATCCATTTATTTTCAAGATAAAAATTAAATTTACAATGATAAATTTATTAATTGTGGGGGGATTCAAAACACTTGTATATAATAAAAGAAAACTATACTTGATAGTGTATTTGATATGCAAAATCAAGATTAAACAGACCATGATATATATAACATTTATAACCTACCAGTTAAATTGATTTTTATGAATAGTATTAATGAAATGATGATATATATATATATATATATATTCAACTGAATATAAATTATTTATAAAGGTTTCTTAAATAATCAAACAATTTTAGTAATGTAATTTTGTTCTTTAACAACTTGTATTCTTCGGACAATGATTTTTAATAATTTTTCTATAAATTTATTATAAATATATTTTGAATTTATGGTTGTTTTTTTTTGAAAAAATGAACATAAATTTTTAAATCACATTTGTAAAATTATTTTTTTGTGCAATTATAGTTTTTTTGAAATATAAATTTTTTAAGTGAATGCTAAAGAATAATTTTTTTTAAAAACATCTATTCTTTTCAAAAAATTATTGAATTTAAAAGTCCCAATATGTTTTCAGTAATATTTAAAGGAAATTAATTATTATTTAGTTATATTTAATACAATAAATTAATTTTGAATCAAATTTATATTGCACATTAATATAAGTTTGATTTATGGTTAAAACCGAATATTTCTAAAAACTATTTCAATGTGCATAATGTATTTCTTTTTTAATGAAATAAAATAATAATTATTATGAAATTTTTTAATGGACTTTATTTATTAGATATGAATAAATATTAATTGGGATTTATATGATGATTTTAATTTATCATAATGTTAATATTGAATAATATTTTTCTTGAAAATTACATTTCTTTAAAACCTTCATTTTTCAAATCTATGGGTAATGATTGAAATTTAATTAAACAAATTTGGCAATAAAAATTGGTAAAATTGATTTATTATTTAGAATCATAATTATTTATATTTTTTAATAATTTATACATATTTTATGTTGATAATTAATAGTGAAAATATTAAAAATTTATTACGAAAAATATAGTAAAAAAGCTGTTTTTTGAGGGTTAAACTAAAATGATAATCGTTAAAATGACCTTAAAACATGTGAAATTTTTATTTTATGGCTATATTTAGATCATATAATGTAAAATTATCAATAATTATTCATTTTCCCCCTTTTATAGAAAAATCATGATTTCATCGTTTTATTTTCTAATATTACTTGTGTGTCACTCACCTCATTTATAAAATCCCAAGAGCTTTATTATCCTTTACACACATTTGTGATTTTTTCAGAAAATAACTACACATTTTACATCCAAAATTACATATCCTTATATTATAATCCTTTTTTAGTCATAAAACCATTCTATTAATTCTTTAGGTATAAACCTAAAGAGGTGGTTCGAGAAGAGGAATAAAATTTAACCATGTGTTTTTGTTTTATTTCATCTTCCACCACATTAATTTTCCTACAAAACTGATAATATGAGAACAAAATTATATATTATATAAAAAAAATTTTAAAATAATTTCAAAATTCTAAATATGTTTCATATTCAATCAAATGGGATACAAACACATCCTTTAAGTGTAAGGTAGAGTACCACCACATGAATCAATATCATTCATTATACATAATTTCCTCTCAAAAAATGTTTTAATGATGGATTTAAAGTATATTTATTTATATTATGTATTTGGAATATATATACTTATTGTGGTATGATTTCACAAAGACCATCTTACCTTCCAATCCATGTGGGATATGATAATATCACTTGTGTGTGCGGAACATTTCCACACATTGACGCGATGTGATTTGTTTATTAGTGAAACATTACATAGAAGGTAATAAATATTATGTTAAATAATATATACTATATAAATAAAATCACAATCATAATCTTGAAATATTAATTTGTCCTGAAAATATAATATATAATTTTATTTCTAACACTTCAAATGGTAACGTCATTTCTGTACATGTTGACTACCTCCTCCATGAAGTGATGCCATTATTTTTTCATTGGAACATAAAAATAATGAAATGTATATGTATTTTTATTATAAAAGTATATAAATATGATATTATGATCATTCTAGAATGATAAAATTTTAGATACTTCTTTCCATAATCATCATTGAAAAACTGAAATGTTACAGATACATATGCATGACCTACCATCTAAATTATTTCTACATAGTTATGTTTTTATTAGAATTATTAATGATTGTTTTTAAATGTATAATTGATGGAAAATGATGATAATTAATTTATGATTATTATTATGGAGAGTTTCAGGTAATTGTCTTTTTTTCATGGTCAACGCACCGAATCCATTATGAAATAAATAAGTTAACATCCTAAAATCACCCATGGTGGACATAACTGATTATGTATTAACATATTTCATTTTAAATATTTAAATAAAAATATATATTTATAAGGATCTATACTAATAGAATTATAATAATAGATAAAATCATTTATGTAAGATTGTTATAAAGGAGATAAAGGAAATACCATGAATGTATAGACTCAAGGAAATGATTTTCTCATCTCAGTTATCATTTATATGAGACATATATATATTCACATGTTATTATTTTATACTATATAAAAATATCATTTTAAATATTCTTTCATTAATTCATCATATATCATGTAATTTTATGTTTCAGTTTTAATTTATTAATCCAAGGGGACATGACTTGATTTTAACACATGATATATAATTTCATATTTCAATTCATTTTTATTGGGTTATATTAAATCATCATTACCTTTTATATTCTAAGATTATGTGTGAAATTAATATTGAATATATTATTTTATATTTAAAATTATTATATGTTATGGCGCATTTGATACCCATGATTGAGTCATTGATAAATTATTAATTGAATAATATGATTATTGAATGGGACTTCATCTAAATTTCCTTTCCTTGTGGGGTATTTTGATGTTATTCGACAATAATATTTTATAATGTGTATATGAAGCCCCTTTTTCATGTTATATCATTAATTTATAAATCACTATAATATTTAATTCTTTTTAATCATTCATGGGGATTATGATTCACTATTTTCCCAAATAGAAGATGACTTTTTATGAAAAACATAATTTTAATGATATCCATTCAGATATTTTCAAAAAATTGTATATATGAAAATATAAAAAAATGTATAAAAATCATTACCACTCAATGTTTTCATATTTATATTAGATTTCTCTTGGTATATTTTCAATTAAAATGTGTATTTTTTAGTTGGACTGCTTTTATATTTTAAAAAGTGATTTTCAAATGAAAATATTTTTTTGAAAATACTACTTCATTTATGTATTTGTTTGAAATTAATTTTTTATTCAAAATACATATTATATAAATTTTCTAAACAATGATTTATTATGATTTTTAAAGGAATTTTTATCTATAATTGGATTTCTACCTGATTCTATACAAGGAATAATCACATTATTCTCCAAACAATTCTCATTTCACTTTTATAGAAAATGTTTACTGAATAATTAATTTAGCATGGATAGCATGAGCATATTCTATCTCCATCATTTACATCATAACTATTTTTTAGTATTGCATAATATTTATCCAATTTTATTTTAATATAAAAGATATTACAAAATTAATTAAGAATAATTTTTTTAAAATGTCATTTTTAATGTGAAAATGATACATTCCTTGTGAATGTATTAAATTATATTTTAACGATATCTTATAATAAACGATGTAAAAAGCCTTGTTTTTAATTATCCAATATTATGAATATTTTTTATAATATCCACATTCGTTCTTAGGATGGAATTATATTGTTTGAGGGAAATTTTCATGGAACTCATTCCTTTTTCCACGTGATAACCATGTTCTTAAAATAATTATAATTCTTTATTTCTGTATGATAATTTGATAGATTCCATGTTTTATTATAAGGCTATCATTTTTTGGGATTCACTAAGTTCATGGGTGATTCAGTTATAAACCATGTAATAATGGCAACATAATTAACCATGAATGGGTGGTTACCTAATTATCCAATAATTTGTGGTTATGTTATTAACCAAGTAAGGGTGTTTTTTTATATCCCTCTAATGCACTGGGTACTCTAGAATGGATTTCAGAAACATTGGCTATTCAATTTTCAATAGTTATATAATAGAAATCTTCAAAAGTCGCTATTATGTTTTATATAATTTTTTGTTGATTTATAATTTTTTTAATGTCAATATTGATACCACAAGGAACAGGATTATTGATTCGAATTTTCCCTTCCTTTTTAAAATCCCTAATAAATTATTTCATTTTTAATGATCTCGGTGTTTATTTGTTTGAATATTATTATTATATACCCATTGAATTTTATTATTTCATCATACCATAATGCACATATTATGCTCAGTAATTAAATTTCATTTTTAATGCTTACTATTACATTTTCTGAATATTTGATCTCACCCTTAATGTGATTATTTTTTTTCACAGGTTATAAAGAGTGTGGTGGAATGAATTATGTCTATAAGATATTTACTAAGGATGATGATAATGAATTAATGTAAAGTAATAATATTAGGGCTAGATGGGTGATATTCTAATTCAAAACAATTATTAATTTATATGTATGTCTTTGTATTAATTCTAAAAATCTATAATCCTAAGATGTCCTTGAGAATGTTCATAATCCATTATTTCCTCCTGATTTTGTATTCTTTTAATGGAAAAATATGCACACCTTCATTGACATCAAATATAGGAATGAAAATTTTATATAATTTTCATTGGATCTAGTAGTGCGTGTTCTAGGATGTTATAAATTCCATGAAAATTGTGAAACCCTTCATTATTCATGGGTTATTATCAAGAAAAAAATACCAAAATATTTGAAAAGTCTATGAGAAGACCGTGTTGAGACACAACATTCCAAAGGAAATGAACGTCTCACATTCATATATGATAGTTGAAAAACGTTCATGATAGTTGGTGGTTTTGAATGACCTGAAAGAAAGAACTAATATTCATAGAATTATCCTCCTCTATTAGTGATTATGTGAAGGTATCATTGATGAACACTATGATGAATATCTTTTAGAACACATGTAATATAACTTTTACGATCCCCACGTATAAAACATTTGCGTTCATGACCCCAAATGAAATGACCAAAAACATGAATTTTCATTACATTAACCTATGGGTAGTCTATGGGAAGATCACATCATTAACCCTCATTTGGTGAAATCTAGAATACATATTGACGATTGAAAACCAAATATCCACATATTTTGTGATAAAATGATTTTCAATTAATAAAAGAGGGTAATATTTTTTGAAAATTTCATGATTCAACCTCTAGTAATTGATGAAGAAACTCAAAATAATTCCAGTCTTCTTACAAGAAAACAATTGGGTACCTTAATGATACATATCGAGTCAGATAAGACCCTTATGAAAAATATTACCCACATATAACCTCAAATCATGAATCTATATAGGTTCTATATGGTAGAGTGCTATAAAATGGGTGGAACACCAGATTGTAACTCAATACCAAACATGATGTCATATCAGGGGTTTAGGGTTGTATTTTCACAACATCATCCATGAGAACAAGAAACATCTCAAAAAAACCCTTGAAACATCCTTTACATGGTCTTTCACTAACTTATACCACTATAGTTACAATAGAGGTGTTTCTTTCATTCCTCGCATCTAATATCATCACACTCCAAGAAATGTCACATGATATACCTTGACGTTATGAAATCGAACTCTCATATAGAAGAATTTGATCAATTTATGCATGGAAGACATTAAAATTCGGGCCATGGGTAGAATCATATGGATGTATCGATAGTGATTGGAATTTCCCACTGTCTCGAAAAACCCTTATCAATAATTCACATAATTGGAACTTTTCAAACAATGTGGGCTGATCTTCATCCAGTTTCAATAATACCATGTTCATTGGAATTCTATTCACCTAAAATCCCATTTAATAGACAAAATAAGAAGAAAAAAGGAGTTTATGGTTCCTAAATCAAACATTGTAGAACAAAAGTATAAAATAAATTGATTGTACCTCGAGAAACCTCTATACCTATAGTAATTTTTCCTTTTAAATAATGAATATGATCATTCCCAACTCCTCTGGATCAATGATTTAAGCCTCCATGTCCAATCCATATCCTAGGTCCATATGGATAGGGACCATCATATGGATTTCCTTTCCATCGCCATCTAGCCATAGCATCTTAATAATTATTGGTCGACCCTGCTACAAAAACTATCTCATATGAGACTAATAATACTGAAAAAGGTCATGATTTCCCAATTATGGATGGACACGATGAGTGAGTAGACATTTATCCTTACAATGTCCATTTCCCCCACAAAAAGAGTACAAAAATTGGAATCCCTTGGTCAACTTAATGGACCAAAGGACATCATTGTTATTGATATTTTATAACCTCCCTTTCAAGGTATAAGGGAAAACCCTTACAATGCCCGTAGGCTAAGTGATTATATGGCCCTTGGGCTTAATAAAAATTACATGACATGAAGGTATTAGAGAATTCAACTAGACCATAACTACAAGGAACATCCCCTCCCCAGTATCTACCTCATTATGGTAGCTCTCTACCTTCACATGGTCATTTGGTTATGCTTCCCATAAAAGAACATTATGGTCTTGATGGTGTAGTCATACCCTCTCATTCTTCCAAATACATTGGTTCTGCACTGGTGAGTGCACCTGCATTTAATCCTCCTCTGGGGCTGCTCCTTTTTTGTAGTCTTTCTAAGGAAACTCCATGTGGCCTGAAGGCCTTGAGGTGGCTCGAAGCCTTAATGGTGGCACGAATGTCCTACTAACCCAAAGGACTAGGTGGCATGAAGGCCTTAAGGACATAAATCCCAAATTGGTGGCCCATGTTGAATAATTATGACTGCTACAGTAGAAAACAATACATGAAATAGTACCTACAATAGTACCCACACACTGTACATTACTACTATAGTTCCTATTGTAGTACTGCTACAGTACCTGAAAATATTTCTCCACCTTGTTTCAAACAAGGGTCTCATGGATGCACTTAAGGATACCTCACCAACTGGGCTGAGGCTCATGTGATGGAATACCTTGTAAAATCCTTGAAAATCTCCTAACAAAGAATAATGGTAAAGGGTCTATATTTGTTGGTTCTCCACCAGAAAAATCATTAACATTCTATAGGTTCTTTTAAATAGACTAAATAACCACTCCTTGTGATACCATTATCTCCTCCCCAAGATTAATTACCTCCAAAAGAAAAAATCTCCTTGGAAACCTCCACCTTTTTTCTTCATCATCAGTTATGTAGAAAGCATACTCTAAGTGACTGCATACATGATCAGTATGCGAAAATAATCCACCAAAAACATAACAATGGACTCTTCATTTTGAAAGTGATCAATTTAGAAGTAAAATAAGTACGTAAAAATGATCCCTAGATTTCACACACATTGAATCCCATGCAGAATGGAGATAAAATCTTGTCACATTTCATCTATTTTTATTGGTGTAATGAATTCCAAATGGAGACTATTATGATATTTTGGATATGACGCAACCTCACACTTGTGTTCATCATAATATATAACCCACCACAAATGCATAGAACCATTCATATGACCATATTCAAACGATATCATGAACTCAGCATGTGCTCAAATAATATTGCTAGAGATCTAAAGCTCCTCCAACTAGTGTTCAGTCAAGAGATCCAAAACCCTCCCCTTATATATCCTCATACTCTACCTATATCAGGGACAAAAATACCTCATCAATTCCTCATCCTATAATATTTTTTTCATCAAATGATTTACCATATTATCCTTCATAACATTACATTCCACTATTACTCAAAGGTAATGACCTGAATCCATTACTGAAAATTATATATGAATCATATTTTTGAAAGCATGGAATTTTATCAAATCGTATTTGATTAACTCTTTCTAATTTAATAAAATTATAGAAATATAATAAAAATATGACCAATGATTACTTATTTACATATCTTAAGTACCTACATTACAAATTGGTCCACTTAACATTTCCATTCAAAAAGATTTAGTCCATACATATTACCATGGTGGCCCTAAAAATTCTTGTCCTACTTGGTCTTTCTGACCTATGTGACTGACCAAGATCAATTAAAACTCTTACCCTACCAACACATGAAATACCCACTGTTCCAAACACAAAAATCAATCCTACATCTCGACCAAAACATTTCATACCACTCAATCATGAACCCATTTTTCCGAAGGTACCCATCTAGGGCCAAAATTGAAGCAAGATAGTTCATAACCCCTACAACATGCCACCAGTAGGATCCATGATGTAGGAAAGTACTAGGAATATAAAATTCGTACATATGAATGTCATGAACCTCTATAAAAATATAGTATCATAAGATATGATAATGAGCTACCAAGAAACATGATCATATAAGGGAATGGTAAGCCTAATGAAATCTCAAAATGCATGAGTAGATCCAAAATATACAATAATGGTATCGTTGATTATATAAAAATAATTTTACTATAATAGATACATGATATTATCTCCAATAACCAAGATAATATAGTTCTTCTCACTCCCATAAGTCATTTTTGGAACTTGAAGAATAAGTTATATTTATATATGGTGATCATAATATGTATACTCAGTAGGATTATTCCAAACATCTCAATTTCACATGTGAAAGTGCATACTTTTGATATAGTGAATAAGAAGAAGAACCCACAGGTACCAAGACATGTCAACTAAAAAATCAGAATCTCACCATGGATTAATCACAAAACCATGCATCCAATAGTATCATAGTATAAAAACCTAGAGAATGAACCACACTAACACTTCCCCACTAATGTTTTTCTATCACACCCCACCATCAAATGTCATATGATCACATCCCTTCTTATATATATCACAGAACATAACAATCCATCTATTATGTGGGTTGAGATAGATCACTACCTACCAATCCCATGTAATTTAAATAATATGGTCTTAAAATTAGTCATCAACACATCATTTCCACATCACGTCAAATCAAAACCACTATATATCACACCACTTCTAAATTAGAAGACATTATAGCCCCACCACATTACCAAGGAATTATGATACCATGAACATGAAAGACATAGATATCATACAATCATCCTACTATGCATGAACTACATCAAATATCACATCTAAAACAATGCAACATAATATATGACACCAAAACGTATCATTAACAATTAAGGAAGATTAAGGAAGATGGGGTAATCAGCCTTTTGTATCAATACTGTAACACCCCAAGTTTCCTCGGTATGTTTCCTTTCGAATAATGCAATGGCGTTCATTGTACACAACTTCGAGATTTTAACACACCATAACCAATCAAACTAGCCGTTATGAATAGTAATACCTACTTTTTAAAATTTTATAAATTATATCTCTCAAAATAGACTTCATTTTTGGATTCGTAATATCGAAATTATCCTAGGGTGAAATTTTGGTACTTTTTGGATAACTTTCATATTTTGATGAATAGTGAAAATTACTAAATTTTAATTAAAAACAACTTTTTTAATCAAAATAATTAATAGTGATAAATTATGAATTTGAATTTTTTTAATGTATATTTAGAATATATTTTTACCATTTAATATAATTTTGGTCATTGGACATAATTTTACAATTAAACCGAACATAAACAAGTGTCAATCTTTTGATTGTTATTATCTCTTAAAAACACGCTTTTTTTTTGACAGCGGGAATTAATTTTAAATTAATTTATGCCACTTCTGTGTTTTGAATTTAGAAAAATGGATTCCATATTTGGAATCAGGATGTTCGAATTTTGTAAATAGGTAACTTTTATTTTTAGACATTTTGTAGAGACCCGAAGCTTATCGTACATGGACATTACATTACTTTTGCGGAATAATTAGTACATAACAAAAACACACACACAAGGATCGTAATAGTTTAGTGTCTTTGGAAACTCGGAACGTAATCTTCTAATCGTGGGGAAATATCTTCAATATCTCCCATAAAGATCTTCCCTTTTTTACCTAAAAACCTTTCTTTATATCCTGGGGAAAAGAAAACATAAAAGGGTGAGCTCAAATTCTCAGTAAGGGTAAACAAAAGAAATAACAATCACATCATATACATAAGAACATAGCTTTTGAAAATCTTAACCTGCAAAAGAGCTCATAATATCATAACATGGGATAAATCATAGAAGTGAAAATGAGATCCCCATAATCATAACATGAAACTTGAAACTTTGTGGCATGCACACATAATCATGGAAAATCATTTCTTGTTAGTCATGACTCATTGCCAAGACTATCTTAGTGGACAAAGTCCCTTTCTGAACCGAGTTCACTCCTCGTTTCAGTCCTGTATCACTGAACCGAAATAACCTTCCGTTCCAGCCATGTCTATCTCATGAGATATAAAATCATTACCCAATGCATTGGAGGGAGATATAGGTCCCACCCATCTTATAATGAATCATTTCTTATGTGTGCCACATAATCATAAAACATACATCATCGCATAACACAGGTAACAAAAATGGGATTCTTGAAACATCATGACATCATAAATCAATTCATATAAGATAAAGGAATTCATAAACATAATTCCATCACAACATAGTCAAATCAATGTAAAAATATGGATAGAAACAGAACCCTTTATTATCTTAGATGGAAAATAATTTTGATAAAACACTTGAATTGAATTCTTGAGGAAAATATCCTTTCTTCTTCAAAATCAATTTCTTTTCACAAAACATCATGCAATTTTAAAAGAAAGAGATTTTATTGAAAATAGTCATGAAATCTTTTAGAGGAAGCTTCATGAAAATAAGGCTTTATAAAACAGTAGAAGTACGTTCGTGCCGTATAAGTTAAAGAAAACATTCTTCGTACTTTTGTCGGAAAAGTCAAAAAGTACCTCGTACGAAAAACGACAAAAGATTGCTTTCATACATATTACTAAAAACTCACCGAAGGGTAAAAATGGATTTAAACAATTGTAGGTGGATGGAAATAATATTACATATTTATGAAACATGGATGTGGATGATAAAATACACCCTAGTAAATACTTACGAATAAACAATCTCGGATAAAAATGAGATTGTGATATTTCCCTTACCTTAGGTCCGATTTGCTTTGTTCGTGTCCGAAGCTCCTGTATAATGGTTTAAATAATGTTATTGACTTATTCCAGAATCATACATATTGATATGATATCATATATGGTCATATTATTAGCTTCTTGTTAGTAATATTTCATTGTTACTTGTTACTCGGGTCTTTATAACTTTTTGTTCTTATGCGTGTTTTGTCGAATAAATTCTTATTCTTATCTTTAGGTTATAGATAATTCATTTACAGAATGGTATTAGTGTAGTATATACCATATTCATTCATTCAATTCATTTATATAATCATTATGAAATGAAGATCATGTAGAACGAGTCGCATCACATCGTGGAGACGGTATTCCGTACGTACGCACGAGTGATGATATCGTTCCTATGATCGTGGAATTGTATTGGAGTATATATATATATTATTTCAGTATCAATATTACTTCATAATAATTATATATAGTTACTCATTACACCATTATACCCATCCTTGTAAGGTGATGGTGGAAAAATAGATTACACCACGGCGTGGAGACGGTATTCCGTACGTACGCACGCGCGGTGATTTCATTTTTCCGTAGGATGGATAGAAGGTGAATTAGGGTTGTTTCATATTTATAATAACATATCAGTATGTAAGTAATGCTTATGTTATTACTTTATCATGAAACAACTAAATAAGAAGAAGTTGAAGAAGAAAGAAATTGAAAAGATCGGTAATGGATATTACCTCTTCTTTGGAACGCCTCTTTGAATCCTCCACTTAAGGAACTATGATTGGTCTTTGGAGAAGACCAGGACCTCTAGGATTATTCTAGGGAAGTGGAGAGGATAAAATGGCAGGGTTTGGCCGAGCTTGAGTGCTCAAATTGGTATGAGGAGGAGGGGGAGGAGGTGTCCTTTTATAAGGGAGGAGAGGGGCACCTTAGGAATATCTCAAAATATTATTTTATATTAAAGTCAAAATCGGTTTATAATGGTTCCAAAGGGTCTTATTTCGAAGATAAAGTGGGGAAGGGTCGAAATCCTATCAACCAATAGAATTTAGACAAGTTTAGGGTATTATTTTAACCTTATCAATTAGATTTAACTCTAAGTTAAATAATTTAACATTTACCATGTCTTTTTGTTTTCTTTCACTATATGGTTAATACACTTACTATAACATGCCAAACTAACCCCATATTGTTTATTATTAATATATATATCCTTATCTAAGTCATTTGGCCGAACCTTATATTTTTAGGAATAAAATAACAATTAATAATATAATATTTGATTTAAAAACTATTTTGTGTCAATTTTGACACTATTTGATATATGATTTTTGTGAAAGTCATAAAAGAATTATATGTTCGAACCAAGTTGATTAAATCAACACTAATATATCATAGTAACCTAGAAAATTAGTGGAATTCATAAAAAGTCTCAAATTATATTTATTTTTATCATTTATAACATCAATTATGTTAATATTTCCTTAAAGGGTAATTACTGCATCATCGTTGTGTCATAAATAAATTAATTTATTTAAAGTCTAAAAATTATAAATAAAATATCATTATGTAGGAAATCTTTTTAGCTTTCTAATTAATACTTATAGTCGAATTTATCTTATGTATAACCCCATATTAAAAATGTTTTAGTTATTAAACTTTGATTTTAACTATTTTAACTATTCATTAAATAATATAATATTAAATGTCATAATCTAATCCAAGTGGACCTAAATGGTCATATTATATTCATAAGGTTGTTTTTGGTCGAATTACACTTATCCAATAGAATTAGGACATGTGTTAGGGTAATAGGAATATCATATTTACCCTTAGTTACCCTATTTACTATTAACTGTGGTAAAAAAAAGTAAAAAGTTACTATTCACCAAAAATTATTTTCATCTCATTGAACCACATTTTACTTACTGACATCAACCGTGTCTCTCGGATTTTTGAAATTCCATTCACAGAAGCGGTAAAATTAAGATTTATGAAGAAATTAATTTTTTTAACTACCACTTAGTAGTTTCACTATTCATCAAAAATTGATGTTTTTCAGAACAATGCCAAAATTTCATCCTAAGCTATATTTCATATTCCGAATTCAAAAATGAAGTCTATTTTACCAAATTCATATCATAGAATTTGCATTAATTAATTTTATAATTAAATCCCGTTGTTAAAACAAATAGCGTGTTTTTAAGAAACAATATCTATCAAAAGATTGACACTTGATTATGTCTGGTTTAAATGTGAAATTACATCCAATGACCAACATTGTATTAAATTGTAAAAATATATTCTATATATACTTTAAAACCACTCAAATTAATAATTTATCACTATTAATTATTTCAATTAAAAAAGTTGTTTTTAATTATAATTTAGTAATTTTCACTATTCATCAGAATATGAAAGTTATCCGAAAAGTACCAAAATTTCACCTTAGGCTAAATTCGATACTCCGAATCCAAAAATGAAGTTCATTTTAAAAAATAAGATTTACAGAATTTTAAAAAGTGGTTATTACTATTCATACCGGCTAGTTTTAATAATATTTTAATAGCATATCGTTGTTTAGTGAAACTCGGTATTGCGTATTACACACGCTATCAAGGAAGGTCGCGATTGCGTGTAATGCAAGGCAAGTCAAGTATGCGTGTTGTGCAAGCTCCTTTTGGTGTAGCGTACAACACAATACATTAATAAAATTAAAAAGAATATTTTTTATAAAATCTTGGGTTGTTACATTCTACCCCCCTTAAAATGAATTTCGCCCTCGAAATTCGTCGGGGTTATAAATGGTTTACTATTCGAAAGTTTCTTTAATAGAAACCCACATCGTTAAAAGGAATATCAAAACGAATCTTTAAAAACAAAAGTATGAAATGTAACGGTTACCCAAATAAACTAATCATTGGGTTTCCACATAGGTGAAAATATGGATATGGAAGAGAAATATAACCATCATGTTCTGATGGAGAGTGGTAGAGAACATGGCTATGGAAATGCCAATAATCACAAATCCATAAATTTGTGACGATCTAAGGTACCATCCGATTAATCAGGTATAAGATCACTAGGACAACATTTTTGGTTTTCAAGATCATTTCCCTAAGGTTGAAAATTTGAATTAGAATAAATACTTACTTTATTTTGGTACAATCTCACTGTTGTTCATGCCTTGAACAATTTCCACTTCATCTCTTAAATAAATGAAGTTGAATTTGTTATTCGTGAAGTGTTAGCTGATCATGTGATAGAATGACAGGTCATTCCATCTGTCTCAAACAAAAGGTTAGCAAAAATCATATACATAAGTCGATCTATAGTGAGATTAATCACATATGGTTCCTAAAATGGACTTATACTTCATATATAATACTTCTTAATATAATAAAACTAGTTTCTACTAAACAGGGACTTCCTGTAGGCCAGTGGTAGGCGATAAAGGCCAGTCGCACTTCGGTTGTGGGTTCGATTCCCACAGCCTTGTCCGAAGCGATGGGCTGTCGCCCGTCCTGCAGGTTGTCCTTTTTCTAAAACTACATTACTATAACATCCTATCAATAATATCAAAAGAAGAACTTCTTTAGGCTTATCCATAATACTGCAGTCCACTTTCATAACATAGTGAAAATGATTACCAGAGATTTAATACCATTGTTGATCCCCATATATCATAAGATATATCTTGTTGGACATATTCCAAACATTCAAAGGCCTTAATCTTGTACTCTCTTGAATACCTTAGTGAAAACATGAATGCAGTTTAAAGTTAACACTTTCCACATACCAAAATCGTCAAAATTCTATATACTCAAACCATGATATCACTTAGTCCTTATATCAATCATGAGCTCATGAATACTATTAAACATTTCATTTTCTCGTCTTCATTATGCACATATCATCTTATTTCCAAAAAATATCTCAATCACTTTGAATACCACATCAATTAATATTGCAATTCTCAATGATACAACATTATTTTGGAATCCCATTACATAAACACTTAATCATTCCACCACATCGTTGTCATATTCAATATTGCCAATAGTGATCGCATGTGATTTCCCTTTGTCCTTTGCCTTCAGTGGTTGCTCATGTTGATCATCACTAACCCTTGGATTAGGGCAATTATTAGCATAATGCCCCATTTCCTTGCACTTGAAGCATTGAAGTGTTTGTGGTGCATTCTCTACAGTGTTTGCTTTATTCACATCATTAGAAACCCTTTTTCCATTACTTCGACACTCAGCTGCTCGATGACCTTCTTTTCCACACTTAAAACATTTTCTAGTCCCTTTAAGACAATCTCCACCATGCTTCTTTCCACACTTTGTGCATAAGGAAACATTCATCTTCTTTTCACCATTATTCTGAGATTTCTCCTTGAACTCCATCTTTCGTTTCTTGTCAAAACCATGAGATGGATATGTAACACCAACTTCCATTTCTACCTTGATAGCACAACGCACAATTTCTTCATAGCTACTGAAGTCTCTTATAGCTAATGCCCTTCGAAGACTTGGTTTTAAGCCACTGAAAAATCGATCAACTTTACTTTCAGGTTGGATGATAATACCAGAAGCATACCTTGCAAGTCTTGTAAAATTTGCTTCATAGGTACCAACAGATTCATCGTCCATTTGCTTCAGTTCAAGAAACTCTTTCTCCATCTTTGTTCGAAGAATACGAGGGAAGTACTTACTGAAAAACAAGTTCTTGAACTCGTCCCATTCCATGGACTCAATTTCATCTCTTGGCCTCGTATTCTTGATAAGATTCCACCATTGATCAGCTTCACCTTCCAAACGATATACTGCTAAGATGACTTTATCATGTTCAGAACATTGAAGAACTGAAAATATCTTTTCAGTAGTACTGATCCATTGTTCAGCCACAAGTGGATCAGAAGACCCACTGAAAGAAGGTGGACGTTGCCTCATGAAGGACTCAATAGAATATTGTTCCCTTCTCTGCTGATTTGGAAGTCCAGAATGATTCATAGCTTGTGTAAGTATAGCAATAAGATTTTGCACTCCATCTCCCATAACATTTGTTTGTTCAGGAGGGCAATCATTGCATTGTCCATTGCATTGATCAACACGGTTCCTTCGGGTTCCAGCCATCGTCTAAAACCCAAAAAGAATAGTGTGTGAGGCAAAAATCATGCTAGGGAAAACAACATAATAAAGGGGGAGTACCTTCAATATCCAACATCTTAGGTTTAATTCTATGATCGTTAGCGTAATTCAATTACTATAACCTATACGTATACTTATCCCTAGGGACATCCCTAGACATAACTTAGAAATATCTCTAGGGATCACACTAACGTTTTCGCATCCTAGTTTCCAAAGGTTGACTAAACCTTTCCTCTGATACCAACTGTAGAGACCTGATGCTTATCGTACATGGACATTACATTACTTTTGCAGAATACTTAGTACATAACAAAAACACACACACAAGGATCGTAATAGTTTAGTGTCTTTGGAAACTCGGAACGTAATCTTCTAATTGTGGGGAAAGATCTTCAATATCTCCCATAAAGATATTCCCTTTTTTTACCTAAAAACCTTTCTTTATATCCTGGGGAAAACAAAACATAAAAGGGTGAGCTCAAATGCTCAGTAAGGGTAAACAAAAGAAATATCAATAACATCATATACATAAGAACATAGCTTTTGAAAATCTTAACCTGCAAAAGAGCTCATAATATCATAACATGGGATAAATCATAGAAGTGAAAATGAGATCCCCATAATCATAACATGAAACTTGAAACTTTGTGGCATGCACACATAATCATGTAAAATCATTTCTTGTTAGTCATGACTCATTGCCAAGACTATCTTAGTGGACAAAGTCCCTTTCGGAACCGAGTTCACTCCTCGTTTCAGTCCTGTATCACTGAACCGAAATAACCTTCCGTTCCAGCCATGTCTATCTCATGAGATATAAAATCATTACCCAATGCATTGGAGGGAGATATAGGTCCCACCCATCTTGTAATGAATCATTTCTTATGTGTGCCACATAATCATAAAACATACATCATCGCATAACACAGGTAACAAAAATGGGATTCTTGAAACATCATGACATCATAAATCAATTCATATAAGATAAAGGAATTCATAAACATAATTCCATCACAACATAGTCAAATCAATGTAAAAATATGGATAGAAACAGAACCCTTTATTATCTTAGATGGAAAATAACTTTGATAAAACACTTGAATTGAATTCTTGAGGAAAATATCCTTTCTTCTTCAAAATCAATTTCTTTTCACAAAATATCATGCAATTTTAAAAGAAATAGATTTTATTGAAAATATTCATTAAATATTTTAGAGGAAGCTTCATGAAAATAAGGCTTTATAAAACAGTAGAAATCCGTTCGTGCCGTATAAGTTAAAAAAAACATTCTTCGTACTTTTGTCGGAAAAGTCAAATAGTACCTCGTACGAAAAACGACAAAAGATTCCTTTCATACATATTACTAAAAACTCACCGAAGGGTAAAAATGGATTTAAACAATTGTAGGTGGATGGAAATAATATTACATATTTATGAAGCATGGATGTGGATGATAAAATACACCCTAGTAAATACTTATGAATAAACAATCTCGGATAAAAATGAGATTGTGATATTTCCCTTACCTTAGGTCCGATTTGCTTTGTTCGTGTCCGAAGCTCCTGTATAATGGTTTAAATAATGTTATTGACTTATTCCAGAATCATACATATTGATATGATATCAAATATGGTCATATTATTAGCTTCTTGTTAGTAATATTTCATTGTTACTTGTTACTCGGGTCTTTATAACTTTTTGTTCTTATGCGTGTTTTGTCGAATAAATTCTTATTCTTATCTTTAGGTTATAGATAATTCATTTACAGAATGGTATTAGTGTATTATATACCATATTCATTCATTCAATTCATTTATATAATCATTATGAAATGAAGATCATGTAGAACGAGTCGCATCACATCGTGGAGACGGTATTCCGTACGTACGCACGAGTGATGATATCGTTCCTATGATCGTGGAATTGTATTGGAGTATATATATATATTATTTCAGTATCAATATTAATTCATAATAATAATATATAGTTACTCATTACACCATTATACCCATCCTTGTAAGGTGATGGTGGAAAAATAGATTACACCACGGCGTGGAGACGGTATTCCGTACGTACGCACGCGCGGTGATTTCATTTTTCCGTAGGATGGATAGAAGGTGAATTAGGGTTGTTTCATATTTATAATAACATATCAGTATGTAAGTAATACTTATGTTATTACTTTATCATGAAACAACTAAAGAAGAAGAAGTTGAAGAAGAAAGAAATTGAAAAGATCGGTAATGGATATTACCTCTTCTTTGGAACGCCTCTTTGAATCCTCCACTTAAGGAACTAAGATTGGTCTTTGGAGAAGACCAGGACCTCTAGGATTATTCTAGGGAAGTGGAGAGGATAAAATGGCAGGGGTTGGCCGAGCTTGAGGGCTCAAATTGGTGTGAGGAGGAGGGGGAGGAAGTGTCCTTTTATAAGGGAGGAGAGGGGCACCTTAGGAATATCTCAAAATATTATTTTATATTAAAGTCAAAATCGGTTTATAATGGTTCCAAAGGGTCTTATTTCTAAGATAAAGTGGGTAAGGGTCGAAATCCTATCAACCAATAGAATTTAGACAAGTTTAGGGTATTATTTTAACCTTATCAATTAGATTTAACTCTAAGTTAAATAATTTAACATTTACCATGTCATTTTGTTTTCTTTCACTATATGGTTAATACACTTACTATAACATGCCAAACTAACCCCATATTGTTTATTATTAATATATATATCCTTATCTAAGTCATTTGGCCGAACCTTACATTTTTAGGAATAAAATAACAATTAATAATATAATATTTGATTTAAAAACTATTTTGTGTCAATTTTGACACTATTTGATATATGATTTTTGTGAAAGTCATAAAAGAATTATATGTTCGAACCAAGTTGATTAAATCAACAATAATATATCATAGTAACCTATAAAATTAGTGGAATTCATAAAAAGTCTCAAATTATATTTATTTTGAGCATTTTTAACATCAATTATGTTAATATTTCCTTAAAAGGGTAATTACTACATCATCGTTGTGTCATAAATAAATTAATTTATTTAAAGTCTAAAAATTATAAATAAAATATCATTATGTAGGAAATATTTTTAGCTTTCTAATTAATACTTATAGTCGAATTTATCTTATGTATAACCCCATATTAAAAATGTTTTAGTTATTAAACTTTGATTTTAACTATTTTAACTATTCATTAAATAATATAATATTAAATGTCATAATCTAATCCAAGTGGACCTAAATGGTCATATTATATTCATAAGGTTGTTTTTGGTCGAATTACACTTATCCAATAGAATTAGGACATGTGTTAGGGTAATAGGAATATCATATTTACCCTTAGTTACCCTATTTACTATTAACCGTGGTAAAAAAAAGTAAAAAGTTACTATTCACCAAAAATTATTTTCATCTCATTGAACCACATTTTACTTACTAACATCAACTGTGTCTCTCGGATTTTTGAAATTCCATTCACAGAAGCGGTAAAATTAAGATTTATGAAGAAATTAATTTTTTTAACTACCACTTAGTAGTTTCACTATTCATCAAAAATTGATGTTTTTCAGAACAATGCCAAAATTTCATCCTAAGCTATATTTCATATTCCGAATTCAAAAATGAAGTCTATTTTACCAAATTCATATCATAGAATTTGCATTAATTAATTTTATAATTAAATCCCGCTGTTAAAACAAATAGCGTGTTTTTAAGAAACAATATCTATCAAAAGATTGACACTTGATTATGTCTGGTTTAAATGTGAAATTACATCCAATGACCAACATTGTATTAAATTGTAAAAATATATTCTATATATACTTTAAAACCACGCAAATTAATAATTTATCACTATTAATTATTTCAATTAAAAAAGTTGTTTTTAATTATAATTTAGTAATTTTCACTATTCATCAGAATATGAAAGTTATCCGAAAAGTACCAAAATTTCACCTTAGGCTAAATTCGATACTCCGAATACAAAAATGAAGTTCATTTTAAAAAATAATATTTACAGAATTTTAAAAAGTGGTTATTACTATTCATACCGGCTAGTTTTAATAATATTTTAATAGCATATCATTGTTTAGTGAAACTCGGTATTGCGTATTACACACGCTATCAAGGAAGGTCGCGATTGCGTGTAATGCAAGGCAAGTCAAGTATGCGTGTTGTGCAAGCTCCTTTTGGTGTAGCGTACAACACAAGACATTAATAAAATTAAAAAGAATATTATTTATAAAATCTTGGGTTGTTACGCATTTTGAATAATTACTGCGGTAAATATTTTATTTACCATGGTTAAAGGTAAATCCGGTAAATAAGGGTTAAAAAATAATATTATAATAATACTAAATTACCCGAAAACGTGTCTTAACCCTATTGGTTGATACATGGTAGACCATGGGAATCTTTGGGTCTATTTGTGGACCCCATGGATCCATTTGTAAGTGATAATGACACTTTATTTTAATTAAGTTAAAATAAATACAAAAATGACACAAACATATATCTTTTAACAAAACAATTGTTACAGAGGGTTATATATGTTGGATTTTAGATTATAAATATTCCATAGAAAGATAAAAATATTTCCTACATAATTATATTTTATTTATATTTTTTAGACATTAAATAATTTAATTTATTTATGACACAATGATGATGCAGTAATTACTATAATAGTGAAAAATCAAAATAATTGATATTAAAAATACCCAAATAAATATAATATGAAACTTTTAATGAATTAAAATAATTTTCTAGGATAATATGATATATTAGTATTGATTTAATTGACTTTTTTCGAAGTAATCAATCTGTTATGGGTTTCACAAAAATAAACTATTGAATAGTGTCAAAATTGACATAAAAGAGTTTTTAAAACAAATATTATATTATTAATTGATATTAAATTCCAAAAAATCTAAGGATCGGGCAAGAGACTTATATCATGATAGGTGTATCATTAATGGACCACTTGGGGGACTCTTGTATGTATATGGTATGTTTATTAACCATATAATATAAAAATACAAAGAGACATTGTAAAAGTGAAACTAATTAACTTAGAGTTAATACTTAAAGATAAGGTTAATATAAGTACCCAAACCTGTCTAAATTCTATATTTTGAGTTGTTTTCGACCCATCCACACCTTAACCTTTGAATAGTCAACTTTGGAGCCATTGGAAACCGAATATGAATTTATTATAAACTAATATCTCTAGCTTTTCCAAAGGTGCCCCTCACCCCTCTTATAAAAGGGCACTCCTCCTTCTCATTTCATCACACCTTCAAAGCCCTTTGGTTCGGCCAAACCCTGCCCAAATACTATCTCAACTTCCCTCACTACAACCTAGATGCCTTAGTTTGATCAGAAATCCAACCTAAGGAGCCCTTTTGATCAAATCAAAAGGAAGAACCCGAAGAAGAGGTAATGTTTTCACCACCCATTTTCAAGTTCCTTTCTTCTTCCACTTCCTCTTTCTTTGTTATTTCCATTATAAAATAATAACTCCATTATCATATATATACTGTGATGTTATTATAAATATGGTACAACCATATTCAGTATTCTATCCATCCTTTGAATAACATGTCACTATACGTGCGTACGTACGGCTTACCGTCTCCACGTCGTGGTGTAATTATTATTCAATATATTATTATTTGGATGGGTATAATAATGATGTGTAACTCATGTAAATAATAAATATAAAATGATAATGATTCTGTATATATGATATAAAATCAAATTATATATTATTTTAATATCAAAAGAATGATATTGTCGCTCGTGCGTATGTACGGACTACCGTCTCCACGAACCCGATGAGATTCATTGTCCATCATATCCATTCAAGTATAATTATCATTTTATGATTTAAAAATAGTGTCTAAGGACTTGATATCATTCTGTATATGAATAATATACATCCCATTAATAACGAATATGGCTCACATAACAATGAATATAAAGTAAAATGAACCCGTTAACACCCGAAATGACGATAATTCTAAGATATTAATAACAAATCAATGTTAAATGATCATATATAATATCATATTAAAGTAAATGATTCTTGTATAATTAAATAACAATTATTTCACCATTATACAGGAGGTAAACCTACCATCGACCAAGGAAAAAGTACAAAGTAAGGGATTCTCTTATCTCACTTTCAATTCCGTGAGATTTCCATTGTTCGCCACTAAATTATTGAAAGTGGTGTATTGTGTACGGCCATTTGATATATATTATCATGATTCTCTTTTATTCATGTTATTCTGTAAATCATTTGGTGGTTATTAACTTTTGGCCATACGACTCAGTTGATTAACGTGGTAAGGGGTTTCTTATCTCTCTTTTAATTTCGTGAGATTTCCATTATTCACCACTTAATTATTGCATGTGGGGTATGTGTACTGCCCATGATTGAATTCATTGTGTAATATACTTTAATTTATGGGTATTTACATCATCAGGGTATGATACTTCATTCATGGGTGTATGTTTCGTAAGTTACCTAATCGATAAGGGAATTTGAAATTTCAATTTCCACTCATTTGGCTTTACGCATATTTCATTGATTATATTACCCGAAGATTATGTGTGGAATCACTATTCATTTGATTATGTCATAATTTCCACTCCCCTTCCCGTGGATATAAGTTTGATAAACATAATCACTCCATTGATAATTCTCAAGTCATTGATATGAATTTGATAAGAGTAATTTTAACTCATTCTCCATTTGTTGAGTTAAACATCCAATTCGTTGGTATTGTTTTTACAAGAATATGTGTGAATGTCCTTTGATTGTTTTACACTGAATATCCAATCATATTTAGTGTATTTATATTTTTAACACATAATTATGTCATTGATTTATCCTTAACCTAAGGATACAACCTTTATGAGAGATTTCATCTCAATTTACATTCCATTGAGACTTCTTTGATGATATACACCAAATCACTTTATGTGGTGTATATAATGTACTTTGACATAGTATATCATGATTCCCTTTATTCTCATGATATTACAAAGTTTTTATTACCTCAATTATTTGTATTCAAGTGTCTCTTTTGGTTAGAATCTCTAACTAAAATACCATTTTTAAATGTTTTAAAGACTTATTCATCTAAACCTTTCTCATTAATGTCCATGTTTTAAAAATGGTTTTAAGGATTTATTTATATGGACATTAAAGTTTAGAAATCACAACTCCTTTTAAAAAGTTTCAAAGTGGTATGGGAAACTTTGATTCAAAAATCTACTTTTAAATGGCTTCTTGACAAATAGTGTGACTTTTAAATGTTTTCAAGAAAAGGGGGATATTTCTCTCAAATAGTTTTGATGATTATTTTCATCTATGTCAACATCCTTCATTATTCTTGATTGAGGTTAATGTGATACAATACAATCTTCCATATTGTATCGAATGAGTTATGTTTGACTGTGGATGTGCTGTTTTTATACCATTCATGGTTTGTGGTAAAAGTATTGACATTTTGTATGCTAGTTTTAATACGAATGTTTATGTTATGTTTAAACATGTTCATATGAGGAATGCATTGGACTTAATAAGTGACAGGTGGAGCCCGCTATAGATCCTCGATGCATCGGTAGGTCTCATGAGACAAACTAGTGTCTTGGCACAAGGCCTTGGCAAAATCTTATTTGTAGTCTTGGCATGAGGCCTTGAATATGTGGTTATGATAGTCTGGCATTATGCATTCCATCATTATGAAAGTGGATATTGATATTTCATGTGATCATTCGACTAGTAGAATATCCATGTGAGTAAGTAAATGGCATTATTTCATTTTACCTTTGCCATTTTATGCTGAAGTTCATGTTTAAAAGGATTTTTTTTAGTTATAAATTGCCTTAAGTGTTTATGCTTATTTATGAAAGCTTCTGCTATAATGTTATCCTTACTGAGCATCTGAGCTCACCCCTTTAAATGTTTTATTTTTCCCAGGATTATGAAGAAGTAATTTATGAATGACCTGCAGGGATATTATGAGGGGATATGAAGACAAGATGTTTTTTTATGATGTAATGTAAAAAATTATGGATGTATCTAGTTATTCCAAGGCTACTAAACTAATCGGTCTTTCGAGACTTGATCTTTCTCGTGATCATGCCAATGTTATGTAATAATGCACCGACTCTAGGTAACTAGGGTCGGGGCGTTACAGTTGGTATCAGAGGAAGTTTAGTACAAACCTTGGAAGTTAGATTTAGATAAACTCTGATTAGAGCACGTAGACCTATGATGAACTTTGAGGATTAGTGTAAAAGAACTTCCGAGAATTTTGGTATTGTAGAGATTTTGTGAGTTTTCCGAGCAATACATCTTTGTCTGGATACGAGCAGGTAGAGGCGGCTCTGGCACAGATGTACCTAGGGGTAAAACCCGAAAACACCGCTTTGAGCTAGACTCGAACGAGAATTGGTGCACGACAACGGGCCTTACTGCACTCTTGGTTACGACAATCCCGGGGGATATGCTTAGGATAATTTACATTTTCTTTACAAACCGATTTAAGTAATATATACATAAGATGAGAGTAAATGACTTTGGTTAATCCTAATATGTTTCAAATTGAGAATATGGTGACATTTTAATCTCTAAATGATTTTACGACTACTATTACTCACACAATGCTTTCTGGTTTTAGTCAATGGCTGGATTACAAGGAAGTCATAGTGACTTTGAGAATGATGTACAAGGTGGGAATGGTGGTGGAAATGAGAAACAAAATGGAATGTTGATAGGCGTAAAATATATCGTCTTTATGCCAAATCAGTTTTCCAAAAATATGATCAACAACATATATATTAACCAACTCCCAGACTCAACAAGGAAGAGAAAGGTGATAAATGATAAGATCTCCAGAAATGGAGACCATGGAGAAAAGAAACCTCAATTTTCATCATGCAGGAAATGTGGAAAGAGACACCCAGGAAAGTGTATCAAGGGGACAACGAAATGTTTTACGTGCGGGAAGGAAGGACATAAAGTGAAGAATTGCCAAAGAAAAATGAAGTGTACTATGGAAGAAGATAAAAATGGTCCCAAGAGTCCATTTACAGTCATTTGACGTAAATGTAGGGGACCTAGCCATTACCCGAGTGAATGTCCTATTCTATAGGATATTTTCTTGGTCAAAGAAGAAGATATGTGGAAATAAATGGTTGGAGAAAAAACATAAAAAGTATTAGCACTCGTTGTTGTTGGGTACTTTGGAATAATTTTCTCTTGTATTTTTAACCACGCAGTTTTCCATGTGAGAATGATATTTGAAGAAGAATTGTCTCTTCTCTTGTGGATATAGGTATAAATAACTATTTGGTTTTATATGATCATTGGGGTTTGAGAAAATTATAAGTTATTATAATTTGGGATAAAAATACAAATTATGATATAACATTTGTGATTAAATTATGTTATTTTGAGGAATTTATCTCATTTTGGTAATATTATAAAATATAGTTTTTGAAAAAGGACAACACATAGACCGTGTGACAACCCGTCGCGTCGGACAAAGCTGTGGGAATCAAACCCACAACCAAAGTGCGATTGGGATTTATCGCCTACCACTGGACTACGTGAAGTCCCTGGTTAATGTGACTATTTTTTTTAGTTAAATGATTTTATTGATCAATAATAAGATGATTTGGGTTCTTATGTCTTATCAAATGAATACCCTTGGTATAGGAAAATGATTGGGTGATTAAGTGATAAATGTTATTTTGGAAGATGTTCGCTTTGTTGGAAACACTATATGCCCAAGGAAAATAGAATACAATGGGGTTTCATTTGTAGAGTAATGGTGGATTTTTATCTACGTTTTTATTGTTGATTTATAGTGATTTGGGTTATTTATGGAAATTATTAACCTATAACAGAGAATATGTGATGATGTTAATTACTTTTAAGTATGTGACTTTAAGAGTATTTGATGTCATTTGGAGATACAATGTAACATGGGAGACTACATAATCAAATTCTTCTATGATTTGGGTTTCAATATTAGTTTGGATTATATTAAAGGATTTTAAGGACAATTGGTTATTGAATGGTATCTATTTAACTTTGGGGTATTGTTGGTTTAACTTTAGAAATTAAGATTAGTGCATATTTATCTCAATGAATATCCCTTTGGGGGATCATTAGATCATTCAATAACCATTTTGGTTTTGATTAATCTTCAAAGACAATGTAAATATATGGTTTATCCTGCATGGATCATGTGATTCTATAGAAGTTTATTCTAGCTCTTCTAGTGTGACCAAGTCTTCTTGAATACTCATCGTTTAAAAAAAATTGAGTTAGTGGTGGAAATTTATTAAAGAATGAAAATTTACTTAAAATGTAAGTATGTCTCATAATGTTCTTAGTAAATATCATAAATGAATTCCTCTTCCTTATGTAATGTAATTTAAAAAAAATGTTGTCCGTTTACTTTCCTACTAGGAGACTAATGGTCGTTTGTCCCAACAAAAGTTTTTGGTTTTCTAATTGTTAACTTTCTCATGATCATGATTTCTATCCCTCTCCATCAGAACTTGACACTTAGTTTATCATCCATATCCATGTTTTTCTTACATGGAATCCTAGTATGGGTTATCTTGGATGACCCTTATACCTCTCTTTCTTTCTTTTAAAGTGATAGTTTTATTGGCTCTTTTTCCGATGTGGGACTTTCCATTATATTCCCAAGAAAAATTTTAAAAATTGCGAGGACGCAATTTATTGAAGGAGGGTAGAATGTAACACCCCAAGTTTCCTCGGTATGTTTCCTTTCGAATAATGCAATGGCGTTCATTGTACACAACTTCGAGATTTTAACACACCATAACCAATCAAACTAGCCGTTATGAATAGTAATACCTACTTTTTAAAATTTTATAAATTATATCTCTCAAAATGGACTTCATTTTTGGATTCATAATATCGAAATTATCCTAGGGTGAAATTTTGGTACTTTTTGGATAACTTTCATATTTTGATGAATAGTGAAAATTACTAAATTTTAATTAAAAATAACTTTTTTAATCAAAATAATTAATAGAGATAATTATGAATTTGAAATTTTTTAAAGTATATTTAGAATATATTTTTACCATTTAATATAATTTTGGTCATTGGACATAATTTTACAATTAAACCGAACATAAACAAGTGTCAATCTTTTGATTGTTATTATCTCTTAAAAACACGCTTTTTTTTTGACAACGGGAATTAATTTTAAATTAATTTCTGCCACTTCTGTGTTTTGAATTTAGAAAAATGGATTCCATATTTGGAATCAGGATGTTCAAATTTTGTAAATAGGTAACTTTTATTTTTAGACATTTTGAATAATTACTGCGGTAAATATTTTATTTACCATGGTTAAAGGTAAATCCGGTAAATAAGGGTTAAAAAATAATAATATAATAATACTAAATTACCCTAAAACGTGTCTTAACCCTATTGGTTGATACATGGTCGACCATGGGAATCTTTGGGTCTATTTTGGACCCCATGGATCCACTTGTAAGTGATAATGACACTTTATTTTAATTAAGTTAAAATAAATACAAAAATGACACAAACATATATCTTTTAACAAAACCATTGATACAGAGGGTTATATATGTTGGATTTTAGATTATAAATATTCCATAGAAAGATAAAAAGATTTCCTACATAATTATATTTTATTTATATTTTTTAGACATTATATAATTTAATTTATTTATGACACAATGATGATGCAGTAATTACTATAATAGTAAAAAATCAAAATAATAGATATTAAAAATACCCAAATAAATATAATATGAAACTTTTAATGAATTAAAATAATTTTCTAGGATAATATGATATATTAGTATTGATTTAATTGACTTTGTTCTAAGTAATCAATCTGTTATGGGTTTCACAAAAATCAACTATTGAATAGTGTCAAAATTGACATAAAAGAGTTTTTAAAACAAATATTATATTATTAATTGATATTAAATTCCTAAAAATCTAAGGTTCGGCCAAGATACTTATATCATGATAGGTGTATCATTAATGGACCACTTGGGGGTCTCTTGTATGTATATGGTATGTTTATTAACCATATAATATAAAAATACAAAGAGACATTGAAAAAGTGAAACTAATTAACTTAGAGTTAATACTTAAAGATAAGGTTAATATAAGTACCCAAACCTGTCTAAATTCTATTGGTTGAGTTTTTTTCGACCCATCCCCACCTTAACCTTTGAATAGTAAACTTTGGAGCCATTGGAAACCGAATATGAATTTATTATACACTAATATCTCTAGCTTTTCCAAAGGTTCCCCTCACCCCTCTTATAAAAGGGAACTCCTCCTTCTCATTTCTTCACACCTTCAAAGCCCTTTGGTTCGGCCAAACCCTGCCCAAATACTATCTCAACTTCCCTCACTACAACCTAGAGGCATTAGTTTGATCAGAAAGCCAACCTATGGAGCCCTTTTGATCAAATCAAAAGGAAGAACCCGAAGAAGAGGTAATGTTTTCACCACCCCTTTTCAAGTTCCTTTCTTCTTCCACTTCCTCTTTCTTTGTTATTTCCAATATAAAATAATAACTCCATTATCATATATATACTGTGATGTTATTATAAATATGGTACAACCATATTCAGTATTCTATCCATTCTTTGAATAACATGTCACTATACGTGCGTACGTACGGCTTACCGTCTCCACGTCGTGGTATAATTATTATTCAATATATTATTATTTGGATGGGTATAATAATGATGTGTAACTCATGTAAATAATAAATATAAAATGATAATGATTCTGTATATAAGATATAAAATCCAATTATATATTATTTTAATATCAAAAGAATGATATTGTTGCTCGTGCGTATGTACGGACTACCGTCTCCACGAACCCGATGAGATTCATTGTCCATCATATCCATTCAAGTATAATTATCATTTTATGATTTAAAAATAGTATCTAAGGACTTGATATCATTCTGGATATGAATAATATACATCCCATTAATAACGAATATGGCTCACATAACAAAGAATATAAAGTAAAATGAACTCGTTAACACCCGAAATGACGATAATTCTAAGATATTAATAACAAATCAATGTTAAATGATCATATATAATATCATATTAAAGTAAATGATTCTTGTATAATTTAATAACAATTATTTCACCATTATACAGGAGGTAAACCTACCATCGTCCAAGGAAAAAGTACAAAGTAAGGGATTCTCTTATCTCACTTTCAATTCCGTGAGATTTCCATTGTTCGCCACTAAATTATTGAAAGTGGTGTATTGTGTACTGCCATTTGATATATATTATCATGATTCTCTTATATTCATGTTATTCTGTAAATCATTTGGTGGTTATTAACTTTTGGCCATACGACTCAGTTGATTAACGTGGTAAGGGGTTTCTTATCTCAGTTTTAATTTCGTGAGATTTCCATTATTCACCACTTAATTATTGCATGTGGGGTATGTGTACTGCCCATGATTGAATTCATTGTGTAATATACTTTAATTTATGGGTATTTACATCATCAGGGTATGATACTTCTTTCATGGGTGTATGTTTCGTAAGATACCTAATCGATAAGGGAATTTGAAATTTCAATTTCCACTCATTTGGCTTTACGCATATTTCATTGATTATATTACCCCAAGATTATGTGTGGAATCACTATTCATTTGATTATGTCATAATTTCCACTCCCCTTCCTGTGGATATAAGTTTGATACACATAATCACTCCATTGATAATTCTCAATTCATTGATATGAATTTGATAAGAGTAATTTTAACTCATTCTCCATTTGTTGAGTTAAACATCCAATTCGTTGGTATTGTTTTTACAAGAATATGTGTGAATGTCCTTTGATTGTTTTACACTGAATATCCAATCATATTTAGTGTATTTATATTTTTCACACATAATTATGTCATTGATTTATCCTTAACCTAAGGATACAACCTTTATGAGAGATTTCATCTCAATTTACATTCCATTGAGACTTCTTTGATGATATACACCAAATCACTTTATGTGGTGTATATAATGTACTTTGACATAGTATATCATGATTCCCTTTATTCTCATGATATTACAAAGTTTTGATTACCTCAATTATTTGTATTCAAGTGTCTCTTTTGGTTAGAATCTCTAACTAAAATACCATTTTTAAATGTTTTAAAGACTTATTCATCAAAACCTTTCTCATTAATGTCCATGTTTTAAAAATGGTTTTAAGGATTTATTTATATGGACATTAAAGTTTAGAAATCAAAACTCCTTTTAAAAAGTTTCAAAGTGGTATAGGACACTTTTATTCAAAAATCTACTTTTAAATGGCTTCTTGACAAATAGTGTGACTTTTAAATGTTTTCAAGAAAAGGGGGATATTTCTCTCAAATAGTTTTGATGATTATTTTCATCTATGTCAACATCCTTCATTATTCTTGATTGAGGTTAATGTGATACAATACAATCTTCCATATTGTATCGAATGAGTTATGTTTGACTGTGGATGTGCTGTTTTTATACCATTCATGGTTTGTGGTAAAAGTATTGACATTTCGTATGCTAGTTTTAATACGAATGTTTATGTTATGTTTAAACATGTTCATATGAGGAATTCATTGGACTTAATAAGTTACGGGTGGAGCCCGCTATAGATCCTCGATGCATCGGTAGGTCTCATGAGACAAACTAGTGTCTTGGCACAAGGCTTTGGCAAAATCTTATTTGTAGTCTTGGCACGAGGCCTTGGCTATGTGGTTATGATAGTCTGGCATTATGCATTCCATCATTATGAATGTGGATATTGATATTGCATGTGATCATTCGACTAGTAGAATATCCATGTGAGTAAGTAAATGGCATTATTTCATTTTACCTTTGCCATTTTATGCTGAAGTTCAAGTTTAAAAGGATTTTTTTAGTTATAAATTGCCTTAAGTGTTTATGCTTATTTATGAAAGCTTCTGCTATAATGTTATCCTTACTGAGCATCTGAGCTCACCCCTTTAAATGTTTTATTTTTCCCAGGATTATGAAGAAGTAATTTATGAATGACCTGCAGGGATAGTATGAGGGGATATGAAGACAATATGTTTTTTTTTGTGATGTAATGTAAAAAATTATGGATGTATCTAGTTATTCTAAGGCTACTAAACTAATTGGTCTTTCGAGACTTGATCTTTCTCGTGATCATTCCAATGTTATGTAATAATGCACCGAATCTAGGTAACTAGGGTCGGGGCGTTACAAATACCATCCTAGATGTAGGTGGAAACACCTAGAACTAAAAATATGTTTTGGTTGTTATGGATATCCAACATGGGTGTGGAACATTACAAAATATAAAAACAAATTAATAGATATCACACAATACCCAACCTATGGGTCTATAACAAATGTACTATCACTCTGAACAATACAACCACTACACCAATCAACATTTTCTACAACCACAACAACTTTTAAATGTATAATACCCTAAAAATGAATCATATAGATATAAACCCCCAATTTTAATTATATATTATTCCATTTTATAAACTATAAGAGTTTCCACTAACTCTAATTTTCTATTCCATTTCATTTCTTAGTTACACCACCTATTCTTTTAATATTTAGTCTATTTAATCCAATTACCACTTCAATATTCAAATAAATTATTATTTCATTAAAAACCCATTTCAATTTGTTTCGACATTACAACTTATTACAAGGTTTTCATGGTAAATAACATATCCTCACCCCCAAAACATCTCACCCATCTCACATCATCTCCCATTTACCACCCCACACCCAACCAAAACATCATATGTAATGACCCAAACAATTATCCATGGAATTTATCCATTATTACTGTAATATAATATATTATAAATCACATAAAATTACTTATAGACCTTATTTAGGACTTTCTAAATTATGAATTAATGAAATAAAATGTATTTCTAGAAGTTTTGGATCCAATATAGATTAAATAGTAACCCGATCATAGGAATAGTAATCTGAACCATATATATTGTAAACTATCCAAATGAATATTATCCACACCCATGAATTCATAGAAAAAATAAGAATATTATAAGTGAAAATATGATATTATTATATCATAGTATAAGTAAGAAAATATTTTTAAAATTATTAATTATGTGTTGGAATTTTGGTAAGTCATACATTTTTAATTAAAATTATATATTTAATTTATGAATTTAAATGAAAATTTAATTTTATAAAATATATTCTTAAATTAAATTTTATTATGTCTTATGATTTTATGATAGTTTTATGATACCTTAAGTAATTTCTCAAAGTGTTATAAAATGAATTATAATTTTAAAATCCTTAATTTCAATGAAGTGATGAATTAAATTAGTAATTAAATTACATATATTTAGAAGCTTATTTTCATAAAATGGAGTTAATTATTTAATTCTACGCATAGAAAAATATTTAGATTTATATTTTTGGATTTTCTGAAATATGTGAATTTATAATGAAGTGTAAAATATGATAATTTATGATAATTGATAAATATAATAATTTTTTAGTCATTGTTAATGTATGGGTGATTGAGACACCATTTGTTCGAACTAACATGATCTAATTACTATATTTAGTCTCCATAATCAACAATATTCTCTTGACCAAAATAATTAACCAATTAATTAAATAATATGAAAACGTAGTTATCCCCCACTATAACTACCACCCCTCGCCCCCTCTTATCCTCGCACCTCCCATGCATTGAGCCTTGTCAAAATTCTTCCCAAACCACTCACCCCCCCCCCCCCCCCCCGCACACACGTCCATGAGATCATGGATTGATCACAAGACCAATTCTTTTTCCCTACGGAGGTTCTCAAGGGGGATAAATCCAAAAGGTAAAATCCTATTCCTTTTTCAATTAATTACTTTTCATTTTCATTTATTTTCCTCTATTATAATAACCATGACATATCAAAATGTCATGATAACTCAATTATGTTTAATATACGAGAATTATATCATGTTAATGAAATTTTCATCATTAAATTATGTTCACTCACTCTCTCCCTCTGTCATTTATTCAAAAAATTCAATTGTCACCCATGATGTGTTAATTTAGAGACATCATGGGAAATGTACTTTAATATTCCATTAGAACATTAATGGATGTTAATAAAACATTTAATGTTTAAATAATGATTCTAAAATTAATATTATAATCCGCTTTATGTTCTTGATGTAACATTTATACATAAAATAAAATGATAAAATGAAACTAAGTTGTTGTGATCCAAGACCTAGAAAAATTAACCTAAAACGATCATCATTAACTTTTATCTAATGATTTATCCTAATAGTATATAAAAATATTATTTACAAGATCATTTAATCTTTCGGAATATCATATAATAACAATTCTTTATATTTATCCCCTTTTGAAATGATCTTCCATTCATGCATAAAAGAAAACCAATAATGGAAACCATGAAAACAAATGCTTCCAAATGAAGAAATTAAAATATATAACTCCTCAAAATTCATATAAATGAACATAATAAAATAATAATGAATAAAATTAGTTTTGAAGTGGTTATGGGATGATAATTATTGAATTTAATTTTATTATATTGGATATTAATTTGAAGGAAGCATTCAGACATAAGGTAAGGGGAATTATCAAACCTAAATGTCCTTCTTTCTTTTTCCCTATTTCACCCCATGTACAGTATAGATATTCCTTATATTTAATTTATCCATCTCTATCATACCTTTTATGTAATATAAATGTTTTATACTTTAGTTTATGGAAAAAAATGTTTTCTAACAGTTTTTTTCTTTAATATAGTACATACCTTTTACTTCTTGAGATTTTTTATTCTTCACTCAAGGTTTATGATTCTCATATCAAGTATGATATTCCTTATTTTATTTGGGGACCCAAGGATTATGAATGTATTCATTATAAAATTAAAACCATTCCATTCCATGTATTATTTTATTTCAAGTATTGATATAGGTTCTAAATGTATTGAATGATAATGTAAATGTTATGATGTAACATGTATTCCTAGAATTGTATATCACTCTAATTAACTGGGTGATTTGATTTATCTCATTGGAAAATTGAAATATTTGATAACATGATGGTTTATTTTTTCACGACTACGTATGGTTGTTGAACACTAAGACATGATTTTTCATTTTATTCATTTCAACATTCCATGGCTTTATCTAATGCTTCCTCTCCTGATTATGAAAATGATTTTATGATTACGTACAACCAATTTTATATTGTTTAATTTTCATATATATCCTCTTAAAATTATTTTATATCACCCATTAATTTTATGTTTGTCCCCAACTGATTACGTTTACAATGGAGAAAGAGAATACCTTTAAGAAGCTAGAGAAGAAGGAATTAAATAAATGATTATTTTTTTTAATGTTTTATCATCTTAAACATACGATGACAAAAAATCCTTTGGTTCTTTTCCATGTAATGATTTTATGATTTTATCATTAAAATTATGTAATAGTAATATATGAAAAATTAGTTTCTCTATAGGTTGTATCGGAGAACTATTTAGTTAATTTGGGAATTAGGATTAGATAACCTTAGTAAAAACCTACATAATGAGACAAAGTTTAAGTATGATCCCAATAAGATTTTATTTGAAAAATATAAATATAGGGATCCCATAAGATATGCCTTCAAAATTAACTTCCAAAATAAATAAATTATTTATTGATGACATATTGACATATTATTTGTTCAAACCTTCAATATTTGATAAAATATTTGGAACGTGGAGACCTAGTTCAATAACCCATGAGAAGGTCAATGCATTGATTTATCAAACAAGATCCTTGATTACATAGGATGTGGAGTTAAAATTTTCATGGATATGCATACCCAGCTATCACATGTTACGAACAATAACCTAAAAAATTTAGATCGTTTTCCTTTATCAATGATTAAGAAAATGGATATTAAGAGATTTATTTTTTCAACAATCACCACTATTTTTTGATCATATGATCCACTAGATGCAGAATAGTGGGTCAACTCATAATAGACCGTATTTTTTTCTCTTCACTATTCTTTGATGGAGAATGTGAATCTTAGTTTTTATCATCTAGATGGAGAAAAGAATCAGTGGTGGGATTTGATTAAGAACACTAATATTAGTGAAGAAACTGATCATATGGGGTGGGATTACAATAAGATAATGTTTCAAAAACATTATTTCCCTTGAACTCTTCATATAATTATAGACAGAGAATTCATGGAGCAGAAGAAAAAGGATGGAGAATCTATCATGGCTACAATGAAAATTTCACAAGGCATGCAAGGTAAGATTTAGGTTTTGTTATCAACATTGATGGACAAATTTATTGACTATTTAGTGGTTTAAAACCCCACATTTAAAAGGATATTTCAATTCATGAATTTTATAATTATGAATATTTTTTGTGTTATATCAAAGTGGATATGGAGTTTGCAGAATAAGCCATTAACTATATTGATAAGAATAAAATGATGTAGTATCAAGTTGTAGGATCTCATAATAAAGGTGGAATTAAAAAACAACAACCCACATGTCAAAAATGTGGTAAAATCATGTGAACTACCTCAAAGGGATGGTGAAATGATTCAAGTGTGGGAGAAAAGGCCACAATGCCCATTATTGTCAAAAATATTTTAGGAAGTATACCAATATATTCGTCGAAAGGAGAGAACCACCCATGGTCCAATGCTCAAAATTCCAGGAGAAAGGGAATTAGGCAAGCCATGCAGTAAACCTAGATTCCAATTTAAAGAAAACACATATTTCAGATCTTTATTTACATTAGAAACATTTAAAAACAATGATAATTCATATACTAGAGTTTTATGAAAACATCTCTAAATGAGGTGTCTCTAATTGAGATATGTTTTAAAACATCAATAATTAGTGATGCTGAGAAAAATTTATAAATTAGGGACATTTTAAAAATTCAATTATTACTGTCCCAATATTTTCAATCTTTTTCTAGAAACATCATGAAGTAAACATCACAAAATTAATATTGTTTTAATGTATCACTAATCATTGATACAATATTTACTGATGTCCTATAGATATTTCGATACTGAAATGTTTTTAAATTGGAGATGGATAAACGATTTTTTTTGAAAACATAATTAATTTTTTGAAATCAATATTTTTTGTAATTATAAATCCATATTTTGTTTAAAGAAATATGAATTTTACTAGCACTAATCCCCCCTCCTGTGCTATCTCCATGCCTCGCCCTACTCTGGTTTACCCCATCATACCTCCCCCTCCAATGCTCTCTCCCATTTATCTCTCACCCCTCCCTCTCATTCCTCACCCCTACCTACCACACCCCGCATGCTCGATCCCCCTAACAACCCCTCTCATCCCTCGCCCATCACCTCGCTCGCCCAATCCTCTACCTTCCATCCACGTGAATTAGGCCTCCCAGCCTCGCCCATTCCCCTATCATCTTACTTCCCAGCCACCTGCATCGTCTGATCCACCCTTGTATCCCAACAGTCTATTACAATCCCCCACCAACACTAATTAAAAACTTGTATCCTACATGAATCAAAGAGGCGATTGATCACCTCTCGGTTGATGACACTGCCAACACACCCAATTCTGATATTGATAAATAATTATATATATTTTGTATATAAAACATTAATATATACATATATTGATATATATATATTAATATATATATATATATATGGTTTTATTATATATATGTTTATATTATAATTTATATATGTGTGTGTGGTTGGGTGTTTGTATTTTATATATATATATTATTATATGTTTATATTAATATATATATATTCTTATATATATATATGTGTGTGTGTGTGTGTGTGTGTGTGTGTATAATTACTCACTTTTTAAAATTATCATATAAATGTAACTAAAATAGTCACGTTTTTCTAATAACATGACTATATTGAAAATATTTACTTGTATTGTGTTATATTTATATATATGAAAATAAATTTCAATATTTTAAATTTAATATATATATATAAATATATATTATATTAATATACATATATTAAGATATATTTATATATATATGATTATATTTTATATTTTATATTTTATGTCTATATATATATGTTTATACCCAACAAGCTACCATTTATTAAGAATGAAAAGAAAAAAGATAATGGTGGATGGGGTCAAATAAGCATAAGTTCCCTAATCTACCAAGAAACAGGTCTACATATCATAGTACGACATATCATTTCCATAATCAGAGTCACCCACAATCTCCCACATAGATTGAGCCTTTACCTGATTGAAAATTTTAATTATATATGCTTCCACCTTCCTTGATGCCTTAGAAATTGACCTGGTCGACACATGGTTAGGAAGATTAGAATAATCCTTTTCGTGGTCTCCTCTATGAGGGAACAAGGGTGAAACCCTCACTACTAGTCACCTTTGTCGTGGAACCTAAGATTTAATCCTTGTAAGTGGCATGCCCCACACTGCCCAATGCCCTAGAAGGGGTACCAATATTCCCTCTTTCATCCTTAGAAATGCTCCCCCATTTCCCAAATAATTTAGATGACTGAAGGATCTTATTAATTTCCTGACGACAATCAACAGGTTCTTGCTGATTAGAGACGTCAACCGAAGGGGGGTCAGGGGTCATCATTCTCGAAGACCATGTAGGGATGTCCTCAACTGAAGTAACAGCTTTAGCCAAGTCAACCTGAGCATTAGAGGGGCCACTATGATCCCTCTCCAGAGACACATCCACCCGTGGTCTTTTTCCTTCCATATCAGCCATAGTGGAGGGTGGATCTCTAAGAGGAACAATGGGCTTTGAAAAATCTGATTCTTTCATCTTCTACTTCCTTCATCAAATATTTTCTGAATGACCCTTCATCCCACATTCCTCACATGAAACATTCTTTCAAAATAGCTCTAAAGATTGCCGGAAAGCCATAGATTTATTGTAAAAAAGAGGATTTTTTTCATACTCAACATCTATTTGTATGTTATCAGAAGGAGTGGATAGAGTTACCTTGTCAATCAGAGTAGAGCTGAGATCAACCTCCACCAACATCGAAAAAAAGTGACCATACCAAACATCCTCAGTTTCCTTGTCAATACGAATAGGAGTCCCAATTGTCGTGCCAATATCACGCAGAATTTTTGGATGCCAAAGGACCCAATTGAGTCCATGAAGACGAACCCAGATTTGAGAGAAAGCATTCCTTTATATATTTTTATATTCTATAATATTTTTTGATATGTTTATATTATATTATATTTATTTATATCATTATATATATATATATGTGTGTGTGTGTGTGTTTTTTTAATGTAATGTTTATATATATATGTGTGTGTCTGTTTTTGTTATATATATATATATGATTTTTACATTATATATATGTTTTTATTTTATGTTAATATAATATCAATATATTTTTATATTTAATGTATATTTATATATTTATATTATGTATATATTATATACATGTTTCTGTGTGTGTGTGTGGTTTTATATTATATATACATATATATATTCATGTGTACATATATATATATACATGTATAAATTATATATATATATATATTATGATTATACTAATATATATGATTCTATGTATATATATATATTATATGTTTAAATATATATATTATCTGTTTATATCTATTTTTTATATTATATATTTATTTTTGAATGTTTTTATCTGTGTGTGATTATATATACATATGATTTTTTAGTTGGATTTTATATTTTTATATCTATTTTTATTTTTTTATTATTATGTTTTTTTTCTGTTTTTATGTATTATATGTTTTTTGTGTGTGTTTAAATTTATATTCCTTTCTAACTACTTTTATTTTTTGTTATATGTATTATTTTTTTATCTATACGTTATATATATATATATCTCTCTCTCTTATGAAGGTTTCATTTTTATATATATTATCCGTGTCAAATTTTTTTAAATTTTTTTGTTTTATGTTTATATGTTTATATTTTTATCTGTTTTTTATTTCATTATATATTTTATTGTGTTTTTATTATCTTTGTGTGTTTTTATGTTTATATAAATATATATATAACATTGTTAATTTAGATACGCCTTTCAGGAAGAATTGCTAAATCAGTGACACTATTCAGGATGAGTCGCTATTTTAGTTACAATTTCCTGAAGCATCGCTAATTTGGTGATGCTTTTTAGGAATAATCACCAATTTAGCGATACTTTTCTATAACCATTACCAAATTAGAGATGCTTTTCATGAAGCATCGCCAATTTATATTCTCTTCTAAGTAAGTGTCTTAAATTTGGCGACACTTTTAATGAATACTTACAAAATAAGAAATTATTTTTAGTAAGTGTCACTAATTGAACAATGCTTTTAAGAAACATAAAAAATTTATAAATGGTTCTTAAAAAGCATCTCTATATTGGAAATGTTTCCAAGAAAAGTTTCTAATTCAGCATAACTTTATCAAAAACATCGCAATATTTATAAATTAGTTACATTTTAAAAAAACTTTATGAAATTATATTTCTTTTGTAGAGGTCCTCGAGTGTAATTAGTTTCAAAAGCCACCAAATACGAAAGAGAAAGGTAATGAATATTTCATCACAGCTATTGTAGTGGATCAAAGAATGAATTCATATAATGTACACTTCTTATTTACTCAATATTGGAAAAGTCATTTTTTTGTTAGGGTTCTACACATTCTTTTATATCTTTCATGCTTGTTAGAAATATTTCTTCGAATGCTATAATCCTTGAAGTGGAGATATCTTCCAAAAAACCTATTTATTCAGTCATTTCAACCCATGTGATGGAATCTTCTCATGTTTATATATTTGGGAGGATTCTTACATGGAATCTCATGATACATCCTTTGGATATATTTGACACTATAATTGGAATGGATTGGATCAATTTATATAGAGATAATATAATATATTGGGAAAAATAAATATCCATTATTATTCAGAACAATCCCATGCTCTACTACAAATGCATGGAGGATCATGAATTTCATTTGGGAAATCCTTCAATGGTGTGGGTGTGGATTCACTATAAATAATAATACCTCGCTGAAATGTTTGAGTCAATGTAAAGCATCAACCATGTAGATATTCACATCGTGAGTAAATAAAATGATGTATTTCATGAAGTGTTACCCAAACATACCCCAGAGAGTGAGGTAGAGTTCTCAATAGAACACATAGCCGTAGGTGATCATATCTAAAATTTTCAATATAGGATGGATTCTATCGAACAATATGAGTTAACGAAGAAGTTGCATGTTCATTTGGACAAATGGTTCATATTCCCTAGTGTATTAACTTGGGGTTTGAAAGAACATTTTTTCAAGAAGAAGGAAAGATCATTGCGGTTGTGTTTCGATTATTGGGAACTCAATAGGATCACCATAAATTATAATTACCATCTTACAAGGATTGATGACTTGATCAATCAGTTATGACGAGCTCAGTTCTTCTCAAAGGTTGAACTTTTTTTTGGAAATCATAAGCTAAATGTAAAGAAATAAGGTATTTATATGACTTCCTTCCATACAAGACATGGTAACTATGAGTTTTTTTAGTTGGCCTTGAGATATATTAAATAACTTGAAATCATCATGGATATGATCAATACGGTCTTTAGACATTACCTTGAAATTTGTTTGGTATTTTTATCAATGAAATTATCATATACTACAAGAGTAAGGTGGATAATGAAGAATATCTAATGCCAGTGTTTGGGACATTAAGGAATTAGAAGTTGTACACAAAGTTTATAAAGTGTGATTTTGGATGTAGTATGTCGCATTCATGGGAAAAGTTATCACAAGTGATGGAATTTCTGTGAACCCTTCAAAAACAAAGGCAATTGTGGAATGGCCTAGACCCTCAATTGTTATATAAATCTATATTTTTCTGGGATAAGTAGGGTGTAATAAACTATTTTTTATAAATTTCATATGATTTTCAATACCACTAACTATTTTATAATGGAAAGGGGTAATGTATGTCTGGATGGAAGAATGTGGGGAAAACATCAAGGAGTTAAATAAAAGTTTGATCACTGCACCTCTACTCAGATTATTATGAGGCGGAGAATGTTTTATGATATACAGGGATTCTTAAAAGATATGATTGATTTTTTTACTCTTGGAAAATGATAATGTGATAGCCTATGTCACATTATAGTTGAAGATCCATGAGCTGAACTACCCGACACATGATCTGCAGCTAAAAGTTGTGATTGTTTCCTTGAAAACATTGTACCCCTGCCTATTTGGTGAGATGTGTGATATATATACTTATCACAATATCCAAAAGTATATATCCACACAACATGATCTCAATATAAAACTAAGTATATGGTTAGAGATAATCATGGAATATGAGTTATTTATTCACTATCATCCATGAATGAGAAAAATGGTAGCCGATCCTTTTAGTAGAAAGAACCTGATACTCTATCCCTAATGAAAATAAAGAAAGACCCTATAATCATGGATATGCAGAGGATGGATTTAGAAATCATAACAATAGGGAATAAATATGACATTTCCCAAATTATTTCCCAAACAACTATCTAAATGATATTACAGTGTCTCAAATGGATGATCAGGAGTTACAAAAAAGGTAAGTGAAATAAAGGAAGGGAAGCTGCAAGAGATCAATATAGATTGAGATGGTGTGATTCGGTCTAGAATAGGGAATTAAGATCCCTCCTAAATTATGATAAAGTTGAAGATATTGGATAATGAATATATCTAAATTTTTAGAATCCATCTTGGGAATACCAAGATGTATCATGGTTTCCATGAACACTTCCAGGGTAAACATGAATAATGGGATAGAGGAGTATATCTCAAGGTTGTTAATATGTCAACAAGTTAAACGTGAGAGATAGAAGTACAAAGGGATGATGCAACCATTTCCTATACCCATGTGGAATTGAGAGAATGTCAATGCAGACTTTTTCATGGGTCCCCCAAAGATATCCCAATGATATAATTCAATATTTGTTTCGGTGGACCGACTTACCAAGATTGACCAATTTATCACTATTCAGGAAAATTTGTCACTTGAGAAAAATATCAGATATAAGATATGGAAGTAGTAAAACTTCAGGGGGGTTCCAATCTAAATTTTCTTGGATCATGATCCAAAATTCATATCTAAATTCTCGATGAGCCTACAACATGCTCAGATTACTAAATAAAATTTCATCACGGACTATCATCCCCAAACTGATGGTCTGCCTAAAAAGAATATACAGATGCTCAAACATATAACATGAGCCTACTCTTTAAAATTTAAATGTGGATCAGATCATCATATCCCATTGGTTGTTTACTCATACAACATTGGATTCCATTTGAGTATTAAGATTTCTCCATATGAAGCTCTATGTGGAACGTAATATAGAAATCAATCCTTTTGGGATGAAGAAAATGAAAAATTGCTACGTGGACCAAATCTAGTGCAAGATATGACAAATAAGGTTCAATACATCCAAAACCATATCAATGCATCCCATAGTATGTAAACTATATATGATAACAACTGTCAAAGGGGATTGGAGTTTCATGTTGGATAAAAGACTTCCTTCTAATATCACCATGGAAATGATTTATGCAGTTTGGAAAGAAAGCGAAGTGAATCCAAAGGTACATTGGCCCATTTTAAATCCATAATCAAATAGGATCCATGGACTATTTTCATTCACTTACACAAAAAATGTCTCATATTCACGATGTGTTTCATGTATCAGTCATGACTAATTACACACCAGATCCCTAACATATATTGAACTCAGAGGTGGTATAGTTGTAAGATGATCTCTTTTATAAATAGCATTTGGTAAATATTTCTACTAGGAAGATAAGAGTTAAGGAAAAAAGACAACCCACATTGTCAATGTTTTTTGGAAAATCCATATGTCTGAAGAAGCAATATGGGAACTGGTGGAGGTGTTGATTGAGAAGTACCCTAACCTATTTTTGTAGAATTAATTTTTAAGGGAAAATTTTGAAAATGGGGGAGGAATGTAACGACCCAATATTTTATTAGTGGAATTTGTACATTATTATTGTAATTATATACAGAAGAAATCACATTATATAGTCTATAAAACGTAATAAAGACTTTATAATCGTAGAATTAATGAAATAAGAAATATTCATCGAAGTTAAGTATTCAATACCCGTGAAATAGATACTTGACCTTAGGAATCTTAATATAACCCTTATGAATAGTAAACCGAACAAGTGAATAGTATCCTCACCCATGAAAGTATATGTAAAATATTTATATCTTATAATGGAAAATATTATATAATTATATCATAGTATAAATAAGTAAATATATTAAAAAATTAATAATTATGTGTTGTTATTTTTGTATGTAATAAATATTTAATTACAATTTTATTATTAATTTAATTATTTACACGAAATTTTATTTTCATAAAATCTAATACTAAATTAATATTTTGTTTCTTATGATTTTATGATAATTTTATTAGACCTTAAGTAATTTTAAAAAGTGTTATAAAATTAGTAATAATTTTAAAATCTTTATTTTCCATGTAAATGATGATTTTATTTGAAGATAAAATTTCACATACTTATAATATTAATTTCATAAATTGGAATTCATTTTTGAAATCTTCATGTCTATAAATATTATTCATGAATTTTTCAGAATTTTCTGAAATATTTGAATTGTTGATGAATAAACAAAAATGGTAATTTTCAATAAATGCCAAATATATGAATTTTTTAGTCGTTGTTGTTGTAAGGATGATGTATGAACCATTTATATATACTCGTGTTATATAATTACTTTATTTAGTCATAATAAAAAACATCACTTATTATATTGTGAAAAATAAAAAGCTAATGTATTAAATAATGGGAAAAAACTATATCCTCCACTATAAATCCCACCCTCCACTACCTATTATCCTCACACCTATCAAGCATTGATACTTGTCCAAATTATTCAAGAACATCTCCCAATTCCCCTACCCAACTTATAGTATCTCTTTTCCTCATCAAAATACCAAAACCATTTCCCAAAGTAGTTTCTTAAGGAGGATAATCCAAGAGGTAAAATCCTCTTCCTTTTTTAATTTCTTTTCAATTTTGTTTATTTTATTCTCTTGTACAATACTTATCTTATCCCAAAGAAATTATAACATAATTTTTTTGACAGAATTTAATAATATCATGTAAATATAATATCCATTATCAAAATCCTCTTTCTACCTCTTTTATTCTAAAAATGATATCATCGCCTGTGATGTGTCAATTTGCAGACGTCATGGAATATAAACTTTCATTTTCTATTAATGACTTCATATATGTTAATAATAAAATAAAATGGTTGGAAAAAGCTTCTAATTTTTTTATTTAAAATTTTTAATCTATATGTAACATTTATACATAATAATAAATGATAATACAAAATTAATTCATTATGATCGAAACCCAACAAAAACTAACCTATAACGATCAAAATTACCTTCTATCTTACGACTAATACACATATAATATAGATAAAAGGTTTATAATATAAATTAAACTTTTTTATCATCAAAAATAAAAATTCTGAATATTTATCCTCATTTTACCCGAACATCCTTTCATGTATACAAGAAAACCAATAATGAAAACCATGAAAATTAATGATTCCGAATGACGAAATTAAACTATATAACTCATAAAAAGTCTCAAAAATCAACATAATAAAAAAATAATGAATAAAATTAGTGTATAAAGGCTTGAGTAATTTTAATTAATGAATATAATTTGGTTATATAGGATATATAAGTGAATAAAAAATTCATACAGAATGTATGGGGAATTCTTAACCCAATTTTCTTTCTTTGGGCTGTCCCTATTTCATCCCATTATAAGTATGTATATTCCTTAATTATTATTTATTAATAACTATCTTACATTTTCTATAATATACATGGTTTATAATTGATTTTATGTCCAACATAATTGTTTATAAAAGAACTATTTCTTTAAAAAACACACATTTTATATCTCGAGATTGTTTCTTCATCACTCAATGTTGATGACTCTTATAACAAGTATGTTTCACTCATTCATTTGGGAACCCAATTTTATATGAATGTATTATTTATTAAATAAATCCCATTATATCCCATGGGTTTTTTTATTTCTAGTAATTAAATACATTCTTTGTGTCATGCATTATAATGTAATTGTGATGATGTAGCGGGTGAATCTGGAATTATATAGCACAATGTAAATGTAACGATGTGATGGGTGCACCGTGGATTATATATTACACCAATGAATTATGTAATGTGTGGTATCTCATGAGAAATTTTCAATATGCGTGAACATTATTCTTTTTTGGTTCACAATAATGTTTGGTTTTTTACCACTAAGACGTGATGTTTCTATTTTATGCATTGCACATTCTATGACTTTAACTACTGCTTACTGTAATGATTATGATGATTGTGTTATGATTATTCCAACTCTAGGATATATTGATTCATGTTGTTCTATATACTCTTAAAATTATTTTATCTTACCCATTTCCTTGATGTATATCCTCAAGTTATTACTTTTACTAAGAAGAATGATAAGACCTCTATGAAGCTATTGAATTAAGAATTAATGAAATGTTTGTGTTTTATTTTTATAAAGTTATATGGTCATCATTTTCCAAGGTAAAAAAACCTTTGGATACTAGTCATGTGATTATTTTATGTTATTATCATTATAATTATGTAATAGTAATATTATAAAAATTAGGGTCTCTAAATTTGGTATTAGAGAACTATTTAGTAAATTGGGAATTAGGATTAGTTAACCATAGTAAAAACCCTTATAATGAAACTAAATATATATAATCTCACATGAAAGTTTGTTTTAAAAAATTCTAAATATATGGATCCCAATGATATTCCTTCCGAGTTAATTTAAAATAAAAATAAATTATTTATCCATGACATAGTGACATATGATTTTATCTGACCTTATTTGTTTTGGAAAATGTTGTGAACTAGGAGAAACTAGGTCAATAACCCATGAAAGGTTAAATGATGTGATTTACCGAATGACAACCCTAATTACATGAAGGTGGAGTTAAAAATTTCATGGTAATGCATACCCAGCTATCTTAGGTTATGAAAAATAACTCGAATAATGTACAGAGTCTTCCTTCACCTAATAGGTAGAAACTGAATATCTAGAGTTTTAAACGGCAATAACCAATGATGTTTAGTGGATATTCTGATCCACTAGTTACGAAGTAGTGGGACAAATCGATAGAGAAGATCATTTTTGATCATCACTGGGATGAAGAAGGTGAAAATAAATATTCATCATCAAGATGGAGAGGCCAATCAGTGGTGGTATTTGATTAAGAACAACAGGGAAAGGGATGGAATTGAAGAGATGGACTGTGAAGACGTTATGATAATGTTTCATAACAATTATTTCCCTCAAACTCATCATATAAATATGGATAGATAATTTATTGAGATAAATAAAAATCAAGGAGAATCTATCATGGCCTACAAATAAAATTTTATAAGTCTTGGAAGGTATGCTTCAGGTTTTGTTACAACGAATTATAGAAAAAATAAAAGATTATTTAGTCATTTAAAACACCACCTTCAAAACGTTATTCTAATTTGATTCATCGGGAGTTATAAATAAGTTGTATGATTCTCTCTCAATATTGATATGGATTTTAGATAATGGTCCGATGGATATGGTGATAAGAAACAAAATATGGAGTTTCAAGTTGGAGGATCTCATGAGAAAGGTGGAAAGATAACTCGACCACCCACGTGTCAAAAATGTGGGAAGAAGCATCATGGGAAATACCTCAATGGGATGGGGAAATTATTCAAGTGTGGTATAGAAGGACACAATTACCATGAATGTAAGAAAGACATGGGGATGTAGGATAATTTGGTGGAGGAAAGGAGAGCACCCCCCATGGTCCAATGCTACAACTGTAGGGAGAAATGGAATTATGCAAGCCAGTGAAGTAATCCTGGAGACCACTATAATGAAAACATAAATTTTTGATGTTTTAATTCATTATAAATGATTTGAAACGTCATTAATTCATTTAATAATATTTTATGAAAAAATCACTAAATGAGGTTCCCCTAATTTTGTATCGTTGTAAAACTTACACAATTAGCTATGCATAGAAACGTTGCTAAATTAGATATGTTTTAAAACAGCAATAATTAGTGTCCCCTCATTTATCAAAATTTTCTAAAAACATCATTAAGTAAACATCACAAATTTTGCACCATTATAATTCATAATTTAGTCCTTATACCTCTGTTTTCGAGGATTTATAGAAATGTTGGTAATGAAATGTTTCTAAATTTGAGACGTTTTACATATGCTTTTTGAAAACATCAGTAAATGTTTGGAAATTTTTATTATAATAGAAAATAAAACGTTTTTTTAATATATATTTTATTGGCACCACTACCCCCTCCCATTCTACCTCCCTACAACGTCCCTCCCTCGCGTTCCTCGCCCCCTCCCTGCCTCACCCTGCTTTGCGGCTCCCCCGACCAACCCCATCTTGTGCATCACCCCTTGCTTGGTTCTCTCTCTCCCCCACCTCCCTACCACCTGCATCAGGCCTCCCTTCCTCACTTCCTCCCCTACCACACAACCGCCTGCATCACACGCTCCTTCCTTACATCCCACCCGTCCAGTACAGAAATGTACCCACACCCCTTAAAAATGATATCTGGCAAGAATCAAAGAGGTGATCAAACACCTCTCAGTTAAGAACCTATCTAACACATCCAATTTAGATATTGATTAATACATAAATATTATTATATATACATAATTTACATGAAATAAAAAATTATTATATTTTTATAAATATTAATATACAAATATTAATATATATATGAATGTATGAAAATAATTTTATTATATATATGTTTATATTATATATATGTGTCTGTGTTTATATATATATATATGTGTGTGTGTGTTTATATTTTATACATATTATTTGTTTATATTAATATATGTGTGTGTGCTTATGCGTGTGTGTGTGTGTGTGTGTGTAATTTGCATGTTTTTAAAATTCTATAAAAATTGTCACTAAAATAGTCATGTTTTCTTAAAAACATGACTAAATTTAAAATAGTTAATTGTATTATGTCATATTTACATATATAAAAATACCTCTCTATATTTAGAATATAATATGAATATATAATATATATATTTATATATATATTAAGATATATAAATATATATATATATATGAATAGATTTTATATTATATATTATATATATATGTTTATATTATAATATATATATATATATATCTTTATATTGTATTATATTTATGTATACGTTTATATTATATCTATATATGATTTTATTTTATGTTTATTTATATAATTATATTATATATGTGTGTGTGTTTATATTATACGTATATGTTTATATTATATATATGTGTGTGTCTCTGAGTGTGTGTTTGTATTTATATTATATATATAAATTTATTGATATATACATATACATATATTCATGTATAAATTATATATATATATTATATGTTTATACTAATATATATATGTTTACATGTATATATGTATTATATGTATATATATATTATTTGTTTAAATCTATCTTTCTTCTTTTTATATGTTTTTATTTGTGTTTGATTATATATATTTATATATGATTTTTTATTTGGATTTTATGTTTTCATATATATTTTTATTTTTATATTTTTATATTTTTATATTTTTATGTTTTTATATAATATAGGTTTTTCTATTTGTTTTTTAATATATATGATTTTTAACTATTTTCATGTTTTTTATATGTATTATTATTTTATTTGTGGGTGTTATATATATGTGGGTGTAATATATGTTTTTATTTTTATATCTATTTTTTGTGTTTGTTTTTATGTTATATTTATTTTTTTGTTTATATGTTTTTTTATTAGTTCATTGATCTATTTTTATATTTTATTGTGTTTTTAGTATCTGTGTGTGATTTTAGGTTTATTTATAAATATTTATGAGTATATATATATAACGTCACTAATTTAGCTACTCTTTTTATGATGCATCGCTAAATTAGCGATGGTTTTCGGGAAGAGTCACTAATTTAGAGACACTTTGAATGAAGTGTTGCCAATTTAGAGATTTTTTTCGAAAAGCGTCAAAAATTTAGAAATACCTTTTAGGAAGAAATACCAATTTAGTGATGCTTTTCATGAATCAATACCTATTTAGCTATGATTTTTGGGAAGAATCTCCATTTTAGCGATGATTTTGAAAAAATATCACTAATTTATCAACTATTTCAAGAAGTATCATGAATTTATGAACTTTTTTCATGATGCATCACTGATATATAGATTCCTTTTAGGAATCATCTCTAATTTAGCCACATTTTGAAGAAAATCTAAATTAGAAATGGTTCCTGAAATGCATCTCTAAATTAGGGATGATTCCAAGAAACGTCATTCATCTATCCACAGTTCATGAGAAACATCTCTAAATATAAAAATTAGTGAAATTTTTTAAAAACATCACTAAATTTTATATTTTTTGAACTGGCTCTCAAGGGTAATCGATTTTAACAAACACCAAATCCAAAGGATAAAGGAATGACTTATTCCATCACTACTACTGAAGTGGATCAAAAAATGATTTTGTACAAGGTACGCATCCAATTCAATCACGATTGGAAAAAGTATTTTCTAATTATGGTTCTATGTGTTCCTTTATATCTTTCATTTTTTCCAAGAGATATTTAATAAAAGCCTCTAAACCATGAAACATGGATATTTTCAAAAACTCATAGTTCTTCAAACATTTTAACCAAGTGTTGGTATCTTCTCTAGTTGACATATGTAGGAAGATTATCCCAACAAATATCATGATAAATCCCTTGGTGGAATTTGAAACTATAATTGTAATGAATTTACTATCATTATATAGAGAACATATAAAATATTAGGAAAAAGAAATATCTTTTCATATTAAAAACCATCTCATGCTCAACAATAAATTCAAGGAGGATCATGAATCTCCTTTGTAATTTCCTTCAATGGTTTGGGTGTTTATTCTCTATGAATAAGCATACTAATCTCATATTTTTTGGTCAATGGAAAGTGTCAAACCATCAAAAATTCCTATTGTTTGGGAATACAATGATGTATTTCCTGAAGACTTACCTGAACTTCCGCAAGGGAGTGAGGTAAAGTTCTCAAAAAAAACTCATACCCAGATCCAATCTAATCTAAATGTGTCTATATAGGGTGGATTCTATTGAACTAGAGGATTTAATGAAGAAGTTTCAAAAGAATTTGTACAAAGGGTTCATACGCCCTTGTGAGTCCACATGAGGTGCACAATATCACATTTTAAAGATGATGGAATGATCAATGCGACTCTGTGTCGATTATTGGGAACTCAAAAAGATCAACATAAATAATAAGTATCTTCTTATAATGATTTATCCCGTGTTTGATTGGCTCTGTGGAGCTCATTACTTTTCAAATTTGGATCTTTTTTTATATCATCAGCTAAAAGTTAATAAAGAAGATATTCAAAAGACTTACTTTCATACAAGGTATGAAACTTTGAGTTTTAGGTGATTTCCTTAAAACTTAATAATTCCACTAAAACAATAATTGATTTTATGAATAGGGTATTTAGACACTACCTTGATATTTTTTTTATTGTTTATGGATGATATTATCATATAAACCAATAGTAAGGAGGAACGTAAAGAACATATAAGGACTATGTTTGTGACATTACTGATTGAGATGTTTTATTCCATGTTTAGAATGTGTGACTTTTGGATATAGAAAATATAATTTTTGGGACATAAGGTCTGAAGTGAGTGAATTTCTATTGATCCTTCAAAAACAAATGTGATTGTGCAATGGGCAAGATTGTCTTGTGTCACCGAAATCCATAGTTTTCATAGATAATTATGGAATTTTCAAATATTTATGATAGACTTATTATGATTTTCAAGCATGTTAACTAAGTTAACATGGAAAGATGTAATGTATGTTTGGATGGAAGAATGTGGGGAAATCATTAAGAAGATAAAGAGAAGGCTAACCACTACACATGTACTCACATTACCGAGAAGTGAAGAATGTTTTGTGATAAATAGTAATTCTTCAAAGATAGGATTGGGATGTTTACTCTTGGAAAATGATAATGTGATAGAATGTGTCTCAGGACAGTTGATGATCCAAGAGTCGAACAGCCCAACACCTAATCTCAATCTAGCAGCTGTGATTTTTTCATTGAATATCTGGCAGCACTACCCCTACAGTGATAAGTTTGACATGTATACTGATTAGAATAGATTAACGTATATATTCACAAAAAAAGGATCTCAACATGCGATAAAGATGACTGTAATAGATAATCATGGACTACGACATATCTATTCACAATGATCCTGGAGAGGAAAAATGTCCCAATCCATCCCTCGGGGCCCATGCTATGACATACCCCAAGAATGACTCCCAAAGGCCAAGGGTTGGAAACTAGCGTCGAAGGCGTCAACCTGCAAGTGGGAGGCATTTTTCTGGGTACCTCTACACACAAACACACACCAAACCACATCCCAAAAACCTAAAGGTGAAAACAAGTATACTGAAACAAGTGGTGAGTACAAGTAAAACTGACAACAAGTGGTCCAAAATACAAACCCAACAAAAATACTAAAAACAGGAAAGTACAAATGGACTCGGGTAGCCATCCGCTAAAATCCCCACCAGATGGTAAGATTTTCAAATCTATAGGAAGATGAGGTAGTATGTCTTTTCCTATAGATCCTATTAGGTCCCACCTACTCCTAGTCCCCCATGTCCTCCTTGGAAACATCTGTCATCTGTATAATACACAACATGTGCATGCAAAGCCTATCTTGGGGTGAGTAACACAGTACTGAAATGGGTACCCAAGTCCACTAAGGAGAAATACAACAAAGAAACCACAAATAAAATCCACATAGTAAATAAATATCACACTCGGTATATTATAGAGTTGGAATGGTTCATAGGTAATAGTGTTGAATGTTCCATACTGCAGGGGGGATCCTCCCTGATGAATCGTTTCTCCTATGCTGGTCCAATTAAGATCTATATGATTTCTACTCTTCTGTATGGACACATAGGATTCACAGGGCTGCTTAATGTCTTCCATCCCACTAAAGTTCCACACAATTAATTATCATCTGTCACACCAGTAAGGATCCACATGGATATTTCTTGCCTGTATGGACACTACAGATCCCCACTACTATTGCTCATCTAGAGGTCGAGAAAAGAACCACAAAGAAACTTCCTGATCCATCGGTGGTACCTCAACCACCAAAAATTCCCAAATAGAATAACACAAGTCACGTCTTGTCACAAAGGTTTCAACACAATAGACAGTATTTTGAACGAACGATTGTACTATAAGATAATACAGTTTTAATAACCAGGGACCAGTTGCGTTTGGTCCTGGTCCGAACCGGCCAGACCGACTATACCAACCCATCCCGGGGGTGCCACAAACCCCTATTTAATTCGACTGACTCGGTCTGACCCAGTTCGGGTCTGGTTTAGTCCAGTCCAGCCTGGAATGTGGGTGATGCTTAATTGGCCTTGCTGGACTCAGCTCAATTTGGCTAAGGGTCCATCCTGGTGGGTCTCCCGGTGACCCGGTCTCATCTGGACCATCCCAAAGGGCGCGAGTCTGGCCTACTGGCATTGTTCCGGCCTACCAGTGTGGGTCCGGCTTGACAGTGTGAAATTCAGCCCACTGTGTGTGGGTCTGGCCCCCCTCCATCCTAATCTGCCAAAGGCAGACTAGTCATTTCTGGTCCTGCCAGGCCGCAACCGAGAGTTTTGGTTGGTACCTCCTGCCCCACGGGTCGTCTACAGGGATGTTCCCTATCTACAGTTGGTTAACAGCGACTCCTCCATGTGCGATGCAGCGTGGCACCGCATCGGCTCACCACCAGCCGATGGGTCGGAGGCCAGCGACACATCCTGATGTGTCGTTTCCAATGATTGCATCCTCTTCCGCGTGGCACATACGTTGATGCGGTTATCTGGGTTGTTGTGGTGCACACCCATGTTGTTCTGCCCTCCGACACCGGGGACGTTGTAGGTGCACTGATAAGGTCTTTATTGGACCACCAGACACGCTCTTGTGGTCTGTTCTTCGTGCCCCCTATACCTACAACCTCTAGGGTATGTCACCTTCCCTCCGATGGAATCGATTCTTCTTTCCATCAACATGAGAATTTTTCCACGAAAAACACCCAAGAGCAGGGGTTAGTCCTTATTTGTGTCATCCTGAACCCTACACATTAGAAGCATAAACTTGGGGATGCTCATGAATTTTATTTTTATCAACAAAAGAATAATTTGATCCCGAATCAATAATTACCAAATGAAAAGTCACCCTCCCCTGAGAATGCATAATTTTCGGAATAACTTGTTCATGGGTAAATCCACCTTTTCCATTTTCAATGAGAATAGGGAAGCTTTAAAAAAATTGAACCCCTATCTCATTGAAGTTTTTTTCCATAGCTCTTTATCCACAAGGGTCAAAGAGGTCGATGGAGTTCGTTGTTCTTCGAGAAACGTCGAAGACGATGAATTCCTATCGGTATTTGCTGTTATTAATTGGATAGGAAATCCATTAGAGGTTCATTAGATAATCCACATAGTTTAATAATCATTCCATCTATGTGTAAACTATTAAAAAAAATACATGTATTATTGTTTCATTTCCGCTTCTTTGTCGCATCATTACACTCTTTAATTTATTAAATAGCTTCACTTTTATGCATCATTAAAACATTAATACAATGCTTGTTAACAAGCCATTAATGAGATCCATTAATGCACCTCGTCACTGCCTTGTCGCTACACTACAGCATCATCGTGGCATCCCTCATCGGTGAGAAAAGAAATAAAATAACTTTTAATGTTATTTTATTATTTTTCTCAAAATTTATGGAAATTAAAATTTCCAATCAGCCCTTACCAGATGAATTTTACTACTTTCTAGGAGACTATCAGTGTTTTGAGTTCAAAAGTGCCCCCATGTTTTTTATCTGATAAACGATTAAAATGTTAGAAAAACCTGATCGTACTTTTTCTAAACATACTTGAAAAAATTCAAAATTTGGTTCTGGGATGACTGGACCTTGGAATCACATCCCTTCAGAGCTTGTAGTCTCGAAATAAATCCATATAATTAAAAAAATACAGGGAAATCCAAGATGTTTAATTATCCATGCTATTGGGATATGTGTCCCTAAAAGACAAAACTAGGGCTAAACAAACAAATGGGCATACTGACCACGAATCTGAGACTCCTCCTCCCATGTGCTACCCTATAGATTATTATGCTACCAACGAACGTGAACCGAAGAAATCGACCGACTACACAGACCCGCTCTTATTGATCCTCTATCTCCACCGAGAACTCGACAAACTACGCCCCACCGTCAATTTCCTGCTTGCCCAATTCGATGATGAGTGATTGATCATGAACATATCTACTCATCTATGACACATGGAAAACATCATGCACCTGATGCATCTGTGGTGGAAGAGCTAGGCCGTACACCACTTCCAAAACTCTACTAAGGATCCTTAAAGGTCTGATGAACATTGAAGTTTGATTTTCGCCTCATCCAAATCTCATCCATCCCCATTGGGGTGGGAACCGAAGGAACACATGGTCTCCCTCCACGATCTATAAGGATCTCTCTATCCAATCGGCATAAGTCTTCAATGTGATCTGTGATGTCCTCATCCTCCCCTGGATCAGATGAAGTTTCTCATTGGTAGATCGTACCAACTATGGACCCATTAGTGCTGACACCCTTGGGTCTGTCAAGCATAGAGATGATCTACAAGGATGCCCGTACAAGGCCTCAAATGGTGCCATGCCAATTATTGGGTGATATATATTGTTGTATGAAAACTCCACCAGTGGAATTTGGTCCCCCCAACAATGACCAAAATCAAGGACGCAAGCACAAAGCATTTTTTCTAGGGTTTGTATGGCCCAATCAGTTTGACCTTCATTATAGGGATGAAAAGATGTGATCAAGTGAAACTGATTCCAAAATAACTCTTGTAATCCCATCCAATACCGATATGTAAAGCATGAATTGCAGTCTGAGAAGATCATCAAAGGCACCCCATGAAGCTGCACTATCTCCTGTACATAAAGGTATCCTAAGCCCTCTAACGGTCCATGCTCCAAGATGGGTAAGTAGTGCGCCAACATGGAAAGTCGGTCAATTTTCACCCATAAAGAATCGTGGAAACTTAATGTTCTTAGTATCTCCATCACGAATTCTATCGAGATACCATCCCATTTTCACTCTGGTACCTCATGTAGCTAATCCATTCCAACTGGAACCTAATTCTAGGCCTTCACTAGCTGACAAGTGAGGCATTGTGAGATGAACTCAACCACTATTTTCTTCATTAATGGCCAGTAGTATAGACTTCAGACGTCCAAGTACATCTTCTACACTCTAGGATGTACCTCTAAAGGGGTTGTATTGAACTCCATCAACACCTCATACCGCAACGCCACTGCTACTATGGTGCACCCTATGAGAAGGATTATGTCCTCCCCACCTATCAAAAATACATCTCGGGCATGTCCTGAGTATAAATTAGCACGTTGGGGCTCAGATTTAACATTCAGTAGTTGGGCCTCTCTAAGTCATTGTAAGAGTGGGGGAGTAATAGTCATCAACTGAATTTAAGATGATGCATCATCATCCATGAAGGATATATGTATCACGGCTAGATTCTTTGTCTCCACACTCATCAGCTGCAAACTAGTCCTCCTGTTAAGCGCGTCTAATATTACATTCCCCTTCCCTGGATTATAGACTATCTCAATGTCAATGTCCTGGAGAAACTCTATCTATCACCACTGTCTCAGGTTCAGGTTCTTCTGGGATAAGATATACCTGAGACTCTTGTGGACGGAGGAAAATGTAAACCATTCACCAATCATATAGTGCTGCCACATCTTCATAGAAAATACCACTGCTGCTAACTCCCAACCATGGGTTGTGTATATATGATCATGCTACCTCAACTGTTGTGATCCATAGGTGATCACCACTCACTCCTACATCAGGAAAAAATATATTCCAGTTTCTGATGTGTCATAGAAAACTAGGTACCCAAGGCCTTACTATGGTAGTCTCATGATGGGGGCACTAGTCAGTCTCCGACTCTGCCCTAGGAAACTCTGCTAGAATTTCTCCGTCCACACGAAGGGTTTTCCTTTCGGTGTCAAAGTGGATAAGGGTGCTTTCACTCTAGAAATGTCCAGAATAAACCTCTGATAGTAACCCGAAAACCCCAAGAAGCTCTACACCATAGTCATGCTCATGGGTGTCTCACAAGTGGGCACTACTTCTATCTTCACTGGATCCACTATGACTACAGCCTCTAAGATGATGTGTCCCAAAAAGTGGACCTCCTGAATCCAGAACCCAAACTTCGATGTCATACCATAATGAATGTGCTCTCGAAGTGTATTCAGGACTATCCATGGGTGTATAGCATTATCCTCCTCTGAAACCGAGTACACCATGAGGTTTCTAATGATGACCCTGGAAAACCGGTGAAGATAATGCTAGAAAATCCTATTCATGAATCCCAAAACACTTTTGTGAAATTTTTCTTGACAAAAGGCATCAAAAAGGACTCACAGTGTCCACACTATCACATTAAGTATTTCATTGGTACATACCCATTTTGAACCAGAAGCTGGTGATAACCTGATCCGAGGTGGATCTTCGAGAACCACCTTGCTTCCTTCTGTTGATCAAAGAGGTCATCAATCATTGGCAGTGGATACATGTTCTTCATGGTCACCTAGTTCATGCACTACAACTCCACAGATAGACTGAATATATTTTCTCTTTATTTGAAAAATACACTAGGGCTTCCCACAAGGAAGTGTTGGTCCATATGAAACACATCTCCAAAAACTCACCTTGTTGTAAAATCGGTTCTTGAAGCTCTGCCAAAGTCATCCGATATGCCAGTGTGGATATCAGTGCCGTCCTAGGGTATAGGTCAATGAAAAAGTACACCTCTCTATTAGGAGGATGTCCTAGAACATAATCAGGAAAAACATCCATGTACTCATCCACCACTATAGGAATGCTTAGACTCCTCTCATCCACCGCACTGAGGGCGAGGCTATCCAACTAGTGAGTGATTGGTTGCACCATCCTTTGGGAAAGTCTTTCCAATGCTGTAAGGGTTTCCTTCTCACTGTTGTAGGAAAACCTCATCTGATCCTCACAAAGACATTGCACTTTGTTCCTAATAAAGTCAATCTGTGAATGGACTATAGATAACTAGTCTATACCCAAGATGACGTCGTAAGGCCTCGACACTGCTACAAGAAGGTACCATCCAAACTTCTTTCCTCCAAGAGTAATCTCACACTACAGGTACCGGCAAGTAATCATCAAATCCCATCCCATAAATGTATCTAGCTAAGGATCGAGCCAATGGCTCCATCGGAATCATTGAGTTCTGAATGAGATCTGTGGTAAGGAAAGAGTGACTAGAACCTGTGTCTATAAGAACTGAACCTAGGGTTCTGAAGACACAAATCATACATCAAATCAACTTTGGAGCACCGTAGTTATAATGCTCCACTTCCTGAAGCTAAGCTCACCCCTATTTTCCTATTCCCTGAGGTTGGGTTGGACCCCCTCTGGTGGGGGTAGTAGTACCTCAAACCATCTCCCACTACCTTCTGTTTGGTATTCTACTATGCCGTGTCCGCCTCCCTCTGGCCCTTTTATCTCAAACCTCTTCCAATAATTAGGAGGACCCTTTATTGTCTTCTAGTCATCTGTTTGGTTGGTTTTGTATTCATGATCCATGTTTCCCTTCCAACTGCACGGGTAGAAGAACCTGCTCCTCTAATGTCTCAAGTTTTCCTCGTGGACTCAAACCACCAATCCTAAGTCCTAGGGTCATCCACTAGATGATCTAGCCTATTTAGACAAATTATCCATCTTTTAGATTCCTTCTATAGATTTCTCGGCTACCGGTCGCCCGGTAGTGGTACCCACAATCGGTGCATACTCTCTGAGGAATATCTCTACTAGTAGAGCATGTTCCAACACTCCAACCTATGTCGGGATGGTGAGAGACACCATCAACGTCCTAATATACCCCCTAAGTCCATAATAAAAGGCTTGAGCCCTGAAGAAATGTTCTCGAACCCTATTTGTAGAGTAGCAGGAAAGCGCAGTGAACCTTTCTGAGTACTCAGATACCATCATGATTCCCTACTGAAGGTGATGCATCTCTTGAATGCAAACCAAGTGCAAAGTCATGGAGAAGAACTCCTCATAAAAATTCCGCTCAATGTCCTTCTAGGTGGGGGTCACCTCATCATGTGTCTAGATCATCAGACTCCACCATCTCCCTACTAATCCCTGAGGAAGGCTTGCAGCTATGATCACCATCTAGTAAAGTTGTTTACTCACTAAGAGGAGGATCCATGTCACCGATTCTAGCCAATCCTCAATAACCTAACGATCTATCTCTCCCCAAAACCTAGGAGACCTCTATTTATGAACCTTGTGCAGGGATCAAAATCTGCGCACATCCTTAGGTGGTACCGACGATAGTAGTTGATATCCAATGGGTAGTGGTAGCACTAGTGCACCACCCAGTGGGTCCATCTCAAGAATTAGTCCCTAAAAGGATGCCTCATCACTATGTGGGTTGTCCCCCTGACCACGTATAGGAATACTGGATGCTCGTCCTTATGGATGTATCTAGAAATATGTCATGATGGGCCATAGTTAATAGATTAAACCAAGTGATCTGACTATTATACAAAAGAACATAAAGATACACTTTTGCAAGCGGTTTTTTATGAATTGATCCAAAAAAAGAAATTTATTTCCTGGTGTGTGGATACGTCAGCCGCCACACCAACACTGGACTCCATGAATCTAAAAGTTGGACTCACTACATTTATCTCTGCTACCGAAAAAACAACATACTCTCAGTATCTAAGGTAGAACTGGCCACCTTTGATACCACTTTTCCATGACCCATCACCCAGGACCTATTCTGTGACATACTGCAAATCCGCCTCCCGAAGGCTAGGGGTTCTCGACTAGCGCCATAGGTATCAACATGCAAGTTGGAGGCATTTTCCTGGGTACCTATATGTAGACACACCCCCAACCACGTCCCACAAACTGAAAGAGGAAAAAAGTATATTGAAATATGTTTCAAGTATAAGTACAGTTGATAACATGTGGGCTCGAATACAAACCCAACAAAATGTCTACAAATAGGAACGTACAAAGGGACTCAGTAGACATCCACTAAAATCCCCACGTGATGGTAAGAGTAGCATAGTTACTGTAATATGAGGTAGTATTTATTGTGTACCCGATCATAATAGGCCCCACATGATCCTAGGCCACCAAGTCCTCCATCGAAACATCTGTTATCTGCACAAGACACAACACGTGTGGGCGAAGCCTGTGCAGGGGTGAGTAACACAGTACTCAGTAGGGTACCGCAGTCCACTAAGGAAAAATAACACCAAGAAACCACAAATGAAAGAAACAATGTAAGTACATCCGACACTAGGTATATTATATAGTTATAACGGTTCATCGGTTATAGTGATGAACATTTCACACTATTGAGGGACTCAACCCTATTGAATTTTTGTTCATCTGCTGGGCCATTAAGGATCCACACCGTTACTACTTTTCTACTGGGCCACTAAATATTAACATAGAAGTTTCTCTTCTACTAGGACTCTAAGGATCCTCATGGCTGATACTCATCTATCAATCCACTAAGGATCCACACAACTTCTGCTCGTCTGCCGAGCCACTAAGGATCTAGACGGCTACTACACGTCTTCCGGGCGACTAAGAATCTACACGAACACTTCTCAATCCATGTAACATACATCAACCACCATGAAGTCCCACAAAAAAAATAACAGAACAGACCTTCGAGTCTTAAGGGTTCCAATACAATAGAAGGCACGTCGAATGGAATCCCAGTCTGTATGATATTATAATTTTCGTAATCAGGGGCCAGTTGTGCCTAGTCTCGATCCGAACCAGTCGGACTGACCTGACCAACCCGCCCCAGGGGTCTCACATACCCTGGTTTAATTCAAAAAACTTGACCTCGCTCAGTTAGGGATGGGGTTTGGGCCTTACTGGACATGACCCAGTTTGGATGAGGGTACAGCCTTCAGGGTTACCCGGAGACCCGGTCATGTCTGGCCCTACGACCTGGTTTACTCTAACTCGACCTGAAGGGGGCAGGTCATGCCCATTGGGCATGGCTCCGACCCTCTGGGCAAGGGTCCTACCCCCTGGGACATGGATGAGATCTGTAGCTGAGATTCGTCTCGGGAACCTCCTTCCCCACGGGTCTTCTGCGGGGCCATTCCCCAGCTGCGGTTGGTTGACTACGGCTCCTCCGTGTGTGACACAGCTCAGAGGTCGGTCACCCCTCCTATTGTTATGCGACCAAATTCCACCACCTCCTCCATGTGGACATCATCTGATGATGTTGTTCATGTTACTGTGACGCATCATCGTTGTGTTTTGGCGTGTCGGTAGCGTCTTTGGTGGACAATTGGATGCACTTCAGGGGTCTGTTCTCTATGTCTCCTATGGTTACAGCCTTCGTGGGATTTTACCTTACCTTTGATGGCCTCGAATACACCATGCCATTGACTTGAGAATTCGATCACAAAGAACATCAAAAAATAGGGGCTCATGCCTTGTTTATGTCAGCCCACGCCCTCCGTGTTAGGAATTTAAAACATGTGGAGGCTTAGGAATTTTAGTTCCATCAACAAAAGAATAATTCAATCCAAAATAGAAAATTCACAAAAAAGGTCACCCTCCCACAAGAACACATGTTTTTTGTTTAAACTATTCGAGGTTTAATCTGTATTCATTGTTTGGATTAAGAATAGGTAATATTTAAGAAATTTAAACCCCTGCCTCATTGACATTATTTCCCATAGTGCTTCATCCCCAAGGGTCCAAGAGGTTGATGGAATTCATCGTACATTGAGGTACATCGATGTTGATGATGTCCCACCAATGTTCTTCGTTCTTTTTTAGGGAGGAAATTCTTCAGTGTTTTGTTAGATAATCCTCACAGTTTAATCATTATTTATCAATGCATCAAATATTAAAAAAAACACCCCACAACATTTTTGTTACATTGCAACATCACGTCCTTACGCTATTTCATATATGAAACATCATCAATTTTACACATCATTAAAGGGACATTATTCTATGTGTTAATGAGCCAATAATGAGCTCCATTAATGTGCCTCATTGATGCCTCGTTGCTGAACTACATCATCACCGTGTCATCGCTCTTTGGGGATAAAATAAATTTATTAGATTTTTTGTGAAAAGTCCAGAAATTAACATATCTCAAAGTCCCTTGTCGTACAAAGTGAAGTCCTTTCTAGATGAATCCCATCGTATTGAGTTCAATGATGCCATTAGATTGTTGATCTGAGCACTGATTCAAATTTTTGAAACAACTGCTCACACGTTTACTTATCCTACCTTAATAATTGTTCAAAATTTAGTTCCGGGATCACTGGGCCTTATAATCACCCGCCTTTAGAGCGTCTAGTCCCGAAACAAATCCATATAATTAAAAAAATTACACAGAAATTACAATAAGCTATAAAAACATGGTATCTAATGATCCTAGTAGAAAGATACTGCTACATTATCCATGATGAAAATGGAGAAAGACCCTATATTCATGTATATGAAATGGATGGATTTGGAAGTCGTAACAGTAGGCAATAAATCCCACCTTTAAAAAATGATTTCTCAACCATCTATCCAAGAGAATCATATAGAGGTATGAAGGGATGATCCAGAGTTGTAAAATAATTCCAATGCAACAAATGAAGGGAATATACGAGAGTTACATATTGATGTTGATGGTATGATTTGGTCAAGAACATGTCATTATGTTCCTTCATCACCTGGGAAAAAAGGATCTATTTTATAATGCATATATCTCAACATTCTCTATCCATCCTGGTAGTACAGTGATGTATCATGGTCTCCAAGAACACTTCTGGTTGGACAACATGATAAATGATATTGTGGAGTATGTCTCAAGGTTATTGAAATGTCATAATGTTAAAGCTGAGCGGCTGAAGTCCAAAGGGATTTTGAAACCATTTACTATACCCATGTGGAAGTGGGAGAATGTCACTATGGACTTTGTTATGAGTCTCCCAAAGAGATCAAAATAAAATAATGTGATATGGGTTGTGGTGGACTGACACAATATGACTACCCACATTATCACTATTTGGGAAGATTTAACACTTGAAAAACATTCTCATATATATATGATGGAAGTGGTGATACTTCATGGGTATTCGCTCTTTATTTTAATTTATAGTAATCCTAGGTTCATATCGAAATTATGGAGCAGCCTTCGACATGATCTTAATATTGAATTTAATTTTATCATAGACTATCACCCCAAACTGACGGCCATCCTAAAAAGACTATTTAGATGCTCGAATGTATTATAGGATCCATCTTGTTAGAATTCATAGGTTGATGGGATTAGTGTCTCCAACTAGTTGAGTTCTCATAATACAATTTCTTCTACTTGAGTATTCATATGACTCTTTTTGGTGATCTGTATGGATAGTGATGTAGAACACCATCATGTTGGGATGATGTTGGTGAAAGAATGATTCCTGAACTTGATAATATGAAAAAGATGATGGAGATGGTTCATGAAATATAGAAACATATCGATTCTTCACAGAGTTGGAAAGATAGATATTTTATCAACAATCAATGGGACTTGGATTTTGATGTTGGAGAAAAATACTTCCTTCGAATATCACCGTGTAAAAGACTCATGTAGTTTGGAAAGAAAGGGAAGAAAATCCCTAGGAAAATTTTACCCTTGGAGATCCTTAATCCAATAGGATCACTAGACTGTTGTCTTTTAATTCCATAAATTATGTATCATATTCATGATGTGTGTCACGTATCAGTCATGAGGATGTACTTAAGAGATCTCTCACATACGCTAAACTCAGAGGTGGTATAGTTGGAAGATTATCTCTCATATGAAGATCATGATGTAAATATTCTAGTTTAGAGATATAAGGTTCTAGTAAAAAATACATCCCAACTAGTCAATATCATCTTTGGAAGGACCATAATTATGAATAAGAAACATGGTAATAGGAGCAGGTGATGTATGAGAAGTTCCCACACCTGTTTATGCAAAATAAAATTTTGAGGGTGAAATTTTAAAAGCGGGTAGAATGTAATGACCCAAACATTTATCAATGGAATTCCACCCTTCTTATAGTAATTTTATATTTAAAAAATTAAATAAAATTACATATAGAACATAATAAATAATTTTAATTGATGAATTAATGAAATAAGAAGTATATCTAGAATTTATGTATCTAATACCGATGAAATATTAACATTAACTTAGGAATAGTAATATAAAACATATACATAGTAAACCATCCAAGTGAGTATTACCCTCACCAATGAATGTATAGATAAAATTTAGGAATCTTATAAGGTAAACAATAATATAATTATATCGTGGTATAAATAAGTAAATAATCTAAAAATTGTTAATTTTGTGTTTGAGTTTTTGTAATCATAAATCTTAAAATAAAATTGTAAGATAAATTTTAAAATTTAACAGTATTTTATTTTCATAAAATAAAACCCTAAATTAATATTATTATGTATTATGATTTGAAGATAAATTTTTGAGACCTCAATAAAGTTTCCAAAGTGCTATAAAATAATTTATAATTTTTAAATATTTATTTTCCATGTAAATGATAATTATAATTGAAATTTAATTTACTCAAATTTTAAAAACTATTGTCATAAAATGGAGTTAATTTTTGAATAATAGTAAAAAAAAATTGTGCCAATTTTTCATATTTTTCTTAAAGCCTTGAATTTTTGATGAAGTGTAAAAAATGCTAATTTTCAATAAATGCTAAATACATGTAAGTTTGAGTTATTGATTATGTAAGGATGATGTAAGAACAATTTTTTGAACTCACATTATCTAATTCCATATTTATTTTCAATAATCAAATATATTTCAGGCATTGTTCAAAATAATAAACTAATGAATTAAATAACGAGAAAACACCCCTATCCTCCACTATAAATACCAGCCCACAACCCCTCTTATCCTGACACCTATCAAGCTTTGAAACAAGTCAAAATTCTTTAATAAACACTCCCAAAGCCCTTCCACAAGTTCTAGGTGCTATTGAACTCATGAAAAGTACAAAACCCATTCCCTATGTTGCTTCTCAAGGAGGATTAATCCTATAGTTAAAATCTTATCCATTCTCTTTTAATTTCTTTTCAATTTCACTTATTTTATTCTCTTATCCAAAAATTATCTTATCCAAAAGAAATTATAACTCCATTATGTTTTATATATTTTAATTCTATCATGTTAAAGTAACATCCATCCTCAAACTCATTTTTCAACCAATTTTGTTTAAAAAAATGAAATCATCGCCTATGATGTGTCAATTTACCAACATCATGGGTGATGCACTTCCATTTTTTTCAACTCCATCAAGGATGTTAATAAAAAAATAGATGAAAAATTATAATTTTTTATGACCTTTTTAAATATTTTTATGTAACTTTTTTACGTAATACTAAATCTTAAATCAAAATGAATTCATTTTGATGGAAAACCCGCAAAAAATAACATATAATGATAAACATTAGCTTCTACTTAATGATTAATCCTCATTACATATAATTTTTTCATAATATCATTTAAACGTATTTAATATTTCTATATAATAATTTTTTAAATTTATCCATATTTTACAAGAACTTCTTTTCATCTATACATGAAAAAAAGTAATGAAACAATGAAAATGAATTCTTCCAAGTGATGAAATTAAAATATATAACTCATGAAAAATATCATTATTTATCCAAATAAAAAAATATTGAATGTAACTAGTGTATCAATGTTTCGGGGATTCTAATTAATGAATATAAGGTGATTATATATGATACAATAATTGAATAAATCATTCAGACGTAAGGTAAGGGGAATTCTCAAACCCCAATTTCATTCATTGGGGTTTCCCTCTTTCAATTCATTTTTATTATGGATATTCCATAAATATCATTTATTAATAATTATATTACCTTTTCTATAATATATAGTTTTTATACATTAGTTTATTTCAAACATAATGGTTTCCAATAGAACACTTCTTTTAAAAAAACACACCTTTTACTTCTCGTGATTGATTCTTCTTCACTCAAAGTTGATGATTCTTATATCATGTATTTTAATCCCTCAATAATTTGGGTACCCAATGTTTATGAATTTATTATTTATGAAATAAATCTAATTCCATTCCAGGGGTTACATTATATATTGGATTTATATACATTCTTTGTGGCATACATGATAAGGTAAATGTTCTGATTTGATGGGTGCATCAGAAATTATATAGTGAAATGAAAATATTATGATGTGATAGGTCTACCAAAAATTATATATAACTATAATGAATTGTGTAATGTTATGTATCTCATGAAAAAACTAAAATATGTGGGAACATTATGATATAATTTTTCGCAACTATGTGTGGTAGTTGACCACTTAGACATGATGTTTTAGTTTAATGCATTTACACATTCCATTCCTTTGTTTAATGATTCTTATATTGATTATGATGATGGTGATATGATTATGAACACACAATTATATACTATTTTATGTTATAATTTTTGAGTCAATAAGGTTTCCTTATGACTTTTCCATTCCTTCATGTTTTGAAAATCACAATCACTCTTTCTTAAGGAAAATATCTTTTCCTCCCAATTCTATCTTAAAAATGAAAAAATTCCTTTCGTAAGGAAATTTTCTTCTTACATTTTTTTTTAATGTTCTTATTATTTTATATCCAAATATAACTCATTTTATATCTAATTTTATAATTAGGTTTCATATCCAAAACCTAGGAATCCTATAAATACATAGATATAGAGTATTCTGTTTTTAGACTCCGAATTCTCTGAAATTCAGAATCCGAATTCTCTGAAATTCAAACTTTTAATTCACTGAAATTAAGACTAGGAATTCTCTAAAATTTAGACTCGGAATTCTGTGAAATTCGGACTCTTAATTCTCTGAAATTCTGAATCTGAATTCTCTAAAATTTGGATTCTGAATTCCCCAGAATTCCGACGCTGAATTCCTCAAAATTACGAATCTGAATTCCTCAGAATCCAGACATAGAATTCCTCAAAATTACGACTTCGAATTCCTATATATTAAAACTCTAATTTCCTAAGAATTCAGACCCTGAATTATATGGAATTTAGGTTCCGAATTCATTTGAAAACAGAATCCAAATATCCATATATTTTAGACACCGAATGTTTTTTATATCAGACTCTGAAATTTTATTTTCATTATACTCTAAAAAATATATTTGGTTAAGAAACAATATTTTTCTTATCCCTGATAATGTATTGAAAAGATGTTGTACATTTTATTTCAATAAAATCATTTTTTGAGTGACACATGTACAGGTCCCTCTGAGATTCAAGGAAAAATATGACAGTTGGAGGAGGGAGATGACCTTTGGAGGAGTCTCTATAAATAGAAGCTCATTTGAATGAGCTCAGAACTCTTTTGATGAACCTGTTGATCACTCTAGAGATTGCATGCTACTGAATAGATTTCTAGAGAGAGGTAATATCACGCTTAGTGTGTACTGAACATCTTTTTCAGCATTCGTCTTTGACTCTGAATATTGATGAGTACATTCGAGGGCTTCAAGGAATAAAAAGACAAAGGTGCTAAATAACTTGAGTTTTGAGGGATTTCGGGGATAGTAAGAGAGATTCTGATATTCTTATCGAGGGATTACCCTGGTGTGGGTATGACAAACATTCATGAAAGTATAAATCAAGGGACCTTTATCCATGGTTTTTGGATACCCTACTCTTTAGGTTAAGAGAATATTTAAAACTTGTTACTTGTTTTGTTTCATGTTTTTTTTCCACTGCATTTTGATTAATAAGTAATGTATAACAATCTTTTACTTCCTTTTTCATGTATACTCTGATTAGTATGATTTTATACGCTTTAAGGTAGATTATTTTCCTTTTAAACTTTTCTTATGTTTCATTTCTGGAACCATAATTCTAGAACATAGCACATTTGTATAACAAAGATGTCTAGTTAATTTACCTCTTTTAACATTGTAAATAATATTTTTCCTTAAGGTTAAATACAAAAGATTTATACCAACATTAAAGGTTACAAAGGATTTTTTTAAAGTATAAAATTCACCACCTCTTTTATATTGAGAATCTAAATTATATTTTGATCTTACAACTGGTATCAAAGGAGGTTTTTGAAATACTTATATTCATATATAAGTTTTTCTTTCTCATGTTTTCATTGTTCTATTTTTTTATCGGAATTTTTTTTCATTGTTTACAAGATTTTACTATTAAAAAGTTTTTTTGTGGAAATATATTTTTTTCGATTGAAAGAATGATTGTAGGTTTGATTGAAAATATAAATCTTACTAGGGAACCTATTTTTGATGGGAGTGATTATGAATATTAGATAGATCGTATAAAGACTATTTTTATTAATACCGGAGTGGATAATAGTGTTGTGCTTACTAGAGATTACGAGATTCCTGATAAGGAAGTCAAAACTTTTACTAACCATGAAAAGATAGAATATCAACTAAACTACAAGGTACACAATACTTTGTTGTGTTCCATAACAAGGAATATATATAGTCAGATTTCTTCCGGTGAAGTAGCTAATTGTATTTGGATGAAATTGGAGGTTACTAATTTTGCTACATCCAAAGTTATAGAAACTAGAAAAACCATGCTTATAGCAGAATATCATGGATTTCTATTTTTTTTATAAAAACCCAGTATTTAGTGTACAAAAAGGTTTATAAATTTCTTTAATAGCTTATAGTCTATGTGTGAAAAAGGCCTTGATGATGAAGAACTTGTGAACTAGATTATAGATATCATTGCTAATGAGGGGGAATTTAAGGGAACAACTATTGATGAGAATATGAAAGTATATAAAATTACTCTTGATGAGATCATTGAAACTATTCTTCAACATGAGACTAGAATGAAGATAGATGCTGTTAATATTAAAAAGAAGAATGGAAATTGACGTGTAGCATTTACTACCATTAAATAAATGACTCCTAAAAGTGTTACTAGATCTATGTCTAATAAATTCACTGTTTTATCAGAATCTAGTGAAAGTGAACATTCTATGAATGAGCTAGCTAATATTGCTCAATGGATGAAAAAGTAAGTTGGAAATAAAGACTTTTTATATAGATATAAGAAGAAAGAGATGTAGGATATGGAGGTATCATAATTCACTTGTTATGAATGAAAAAGATATGGCCATATTAGGCTAGATTTTACCATTCTTATGAAAAAGGATGGAAATGAAAAACATTTTGAAAGGAATAGAAATAAATAATACAAGGATAATGATAATAATGTTTTAAAAACCAATGTCCCCATGAGTGCCAGTGGTGGAGACTCTTCTGATGAATCCTCATAGTATGAATCCTCTGGTTAGAAGAATCATGGTTTACTAGCCAAAATACCTATTAAAAATCAATGTCTAATAGCTAAGGCACATAATGAGGAGTCTATCACAAATGTATCTTTGAATTCTAATTATAGTGATGATAACAATTATGAATCTTCGGATAAAGAATCTACTTCTGATGATGATAATACTTTACCTACATATAAATATGTTTCTAGGTTTTATAAAAATCTTGAAAATGAAAATTCAAAATCAAGAAAAATTTGGATATGTTAAACTCTAGAAATTCTTTTCTTGCTAAGGATGTATCATATCTTTCTATTCACTGTGATAAGAAATCTTTTTATATTGAATATATTTCAGAAAACCTTGAGGAAGATAATTCTAAGAAGGATAAATTTTATAAGGATCTTTAAAACATAATCTCTAGTATTTTTTTGAAACTATCCCTAGTTCTAAAAGTAATGTTTGTGAAGATAAAAATATGGTTATTAAACAAATGTCCAAAATATTTTCCCTGAGGAAGTGTTTTTCAAACATTAAAACTGGTAAGGAAAACATTGATAATATGTATTCTCAAATACAGCCTATAGGGAATAATTTTGGATTTGGTTATACCCATTGTAAACCGGTTTTTAGTAATAAATTGTTTTCTCAAGGTAATCCATTCTCCACTAAATTTCAGTGTTGTGGAAATTGGGTGGAATGTTATTCCTTAAACCAAACACAATATTTAGGTTTTCATAAAGCTTATTTTTCTAAGAAAATGTGGGTACCTAGAATATTGCTTTCTAAAATTCCCGGATCTAAAAAATTTTGGGTTCAGAAAGTATAACACTCTTATATTTAGTAAAATAGAGAAAGTACCGAAAAATACATGGTACGTGGATAGTGTATGTTTCTAGAACAAGACTGGTAACAAAAACATCATTGAAAAGATTATAAGATGAAAGGAGGAAAAGTAACTTTCATAGATAATTCTCAGGGAGAAATTATTTGTATAGGGAATATTTTTCTTCTTTGAAATACATTGATTTAAAATGTTTTATTTGTTAAGGGTCTTAAGAACAACCTCATTATCATTAGTCAACTATCTGATGAAGGATACAATGTGACTTTTAGGAATGACAAATACATAGTACACAATTCCAAGGAATAGTTTATTCATTCTGTCCATAGGCAAGAGAATGAATACATAGTAAACATAGAAGACCTTAAGAACCAAGATCCACCTTGCCTTAGTGTAATGGAGAATCAATCTTGGTCATGGAATAGAAGGTTAGGACATTGTAACCTCAGAATCCTATTCAAACTCCCCAGGAAAAGACTCGTTAAGGATCTACCAGAGCATAGATTTGGTTCTTCAAAATATTTTGATCTCGGTCAATATGGAATGAAACATAAATATTGTTTTAAATAAATAGGTGAAGTCACAACAACTGCTACATTACAGTTGGTGGACATGGATTTTTTTGGTCCAACACAAACTGTAAGCATTGGTGGAAAATATTATCTGTTTTTCTTTGTCAATGATTATACTAGGTTTATGCCGGTCTATTTTCTAGCATAAAAAAGTAAACATTTCATTATTTCAAAAGTTTTAAAGAACAAGTTAAAAATGAGAAAAACCATCCATTGATAACTATTCATAGTGATCATGGAGGAGAATTTCAAAATTCTGATTTAAAATATTTATATTAGAAAAGTAATTACTCTTAACTTCTCAGCACTAAGAACCCCTCAATATAATATTTTTGTTAAAATAAGAAATCGAATTCGTCAGGAGATGACTAAATCCATATTGTGTGAATATTCTAAAAAAATCATTTTTCGACTGAAGTTGTAAGTACAGATTATTATACTATAAATCAGGTTTTGATTAGACATTTTCTTAATAAAACATTTTATGAGTTTTGGAATGGTAGAAAACCTAAACATTCCTACTTCAATGTATTCGGTTGCAATGTGTTCATTCGGAATAATAAATTTAATTTATATAAATTCACATCCAAATATGATGAATAAATTTTCTTAGACTACTCCACAATTTTTAAGGCCTATAGAGTATTCAATAAAAGAAACATGTACTATAGAAGAAATAGTACATTTCAAAATTGATGAAACCGATCCTTTTGTTTTTAAACAACCTCAACCTACATCCTTTGATGTGTTTTCAAAAACTGATTATCAAACCCTGATAGAAGATCCTTATGATAAGGAAAATTTATATGAAAATGTTTCTGAAACATTTACCCTTGAATATTTCCTACCATATGTTGATGAAGATGTATTACAAAACCCAACTTGGTTGCTTATGAAGAATCATTCCAGTGATAATATCATTGGTGATGTAAATCAACCTATAAGGACTAGAAGTTCCTTAAAAATAGTATAACATCTAGAATTCCTTTCCCAATTAAAAATAAACTGTACTGATGAAGATTCAGGTGATGATGATTGGATCAATTCCATGCAAGATGAGATAAATTAATTCTAAAGGAACAGAGTCGGGACCTTGGTTGAAAGACCTAAGGAAACATCTTCTATTGGAGTAAAATGGGTTTTTAGAAAAAAGTGTGGTGATAATGGAATAATTATATGAATGAAGGCTACATTATTTGTTAAAGGCTATAATCAATAAGAAAGAATATATTATGAAGAAACCTATTATCCAGTATCTAGAATTGAATGTATTCGCATTTTACATTCCTTTGCAACATTAATCAGTTTAAAACATTTTCAAATTGATGTTAAATGTGATTTTCTTAATGGTTATGTTCAAGAAGAAGTTTACGTTGAACAACAACCTTCTTTTGAAGACATAAAACATCCTGATCATGTTTTCAAACATACCAAAGCATTGTATGGACTTAAACAAGCTCCTAGAGCCTAGAATGAAAGACTTAATGGATTTTTGTAACAAACCAATTATATTAAGGGAAATGTTGATTCATCCCTTTATATTAAGAAAGATAATAAATGTTTTTTTGATTGTTGAAATTTATGTTGATGAAATTATATTTGTTTAAACTCTACAATCATTAACCAATTACTTTTCAAATATAAGGAAATCTGTGTTTGAAATGAGTATGATGTGTGAATTCACATTTTTCCTAGGCATTCAAATTTCTCAAAAAAAAATAAGTAACATATATATCTCAATATATGGGTATTAAATATCTTCTTAAACATATAGATATGAAAACACTTAAGGTATTATTACTCTGATTGGTACAACAAATTCACTAGATTTTGATGAAGCTGGGAAACCAGTAGATCAAACATCTTTTAGAGGTATGATAGAAAGTTTACTATACTTGATAGCTAGTCATCTAGATATATTGTTTTCAATATGCTTATGTGCAAGATATAAATCCAATCCTATGGAATCTCATTTTAAGTAGGTTAAAAAAATATCAACATAAAGGGAACCATGGATTTAGGACTATTTTATACATATGGAAATGATTTTGTTTAAAAAAAATTTAGATGCTTACTTTGATTGATGAAGAATGGTTAGGAAAAGTAAATTTGGAACTTTTCATTTCATAGGAGGTTTTTTAGTTTCTTGGTCATGAAAAAAGCAACACTCAGTACCACATTCCACTGCTGAAGACGAATATATAGCAGTTGGAAGTAGTTGTGCTCAAGTGTTGTGGATGCAACACACACTCACAGATTATAGCATGAGTATTACCAAAACACAAATTCTGTTTGATAAAACTAGGGCCATTTCCCTATGTAAAAACCCTGAAAACCTCTATCATGAAAAAACACATAGATATTAAGAAAAACATTCATAGGGATCACACACAAAAAGGAGAAATCATTATTTAATTTATTGGAACACAAGATCAACATTCTGATATTTTCAGAAAATTATTACCCTTTGATAGATTTGACTATATTAAACAGACGTTAAGAATGATAACCATAAGGTAATATTACTTATTAACTTCTTGTTGAAACCTATATCCTTACAGTAACAAAATCTTTTTCATATGGTGAGTAAATATTTTACATAATCTAAAATTTTTGGTAATCTCTAAAATTTTCGTAGTCAAATTTTATTTTCATAGTCTAAATTTTTTTTTGTGGTCTAAAAATTTTTTGTCGTCTAATTTTCTTCGTAATCTATATTTTTTTTAATCTTAATTTCTTTTCGTAATCGAAAATTTTTTATAGTCCAAAATATTTCGTAATCAAATTTCTCAGAATATAAAGTCTCTTCAAGAATAATTTAACTCATTACCAATATTTTTCCTAGAAATCTAAAAGGTTTGTCTTTTTTAAATAATGGTAATAATATTTTATTGTAGGTTTTTTTATCTTTTTTAATAAATTTTTGTGGATTCATTTTTCCCAAAATATGATTTTTTTTAAATACCTCAAAAGATCAGAACATACGGAAATCATTATGCGGCTATTGTCTCAACTATCAGATCATAATAAGATGTTTTTCAGCTGTTGGATCAATCAATGAAGGTACATTAGCCTTAGTCTAGTTGGTAAGGACTCCGTAAGTGTATTCAGGTCACCCAGGATCAAATCCAGGTAGAGACATAATTTTCAAGGGTAATGTAGCAGTACTGTACCAGGAACTGTGTAGTACTGTAGTAGGTACTATAGAAGGAACTGTAGCAGCTACTGTTTTTAACTGTAGTAGTTGGGAATATGCCTTCGTTTGGTCCTTTGGGCCACCTATTTGGTCCTCGAGTCCTTTAAGTCCTTTGGGCCACCTAGGCCTTCGGGTCAGTAAGGCCTTCAGGCCACCTCAATGCCTTTGGGCCACCTTAGGTGCGGATACAAACTATAAAACCTACGTGCAACAATCTTTACATGGAGGATGAGCAAACGAGCTTTCACCACATCAGAAGCTATATGGATTGCAAGAAAGAGAGGGTATGACACTTTCCATCGGGATAAGCCTGTGCATGCATGAGAATGCCTAGCCGAACAGCCATGCAAAAGAGGACAGCTGATTTCACGATGAAGATGCTGTGTAGGAGCAGTTCCAAGTAGTTAGTCTGGGTTGTATTTATTGTTTGAAGCCTATAAGCAATGAATTCCCATAAGGCCTACAGGCCATGTAATACTTCTACCTACGGGCCTTGATAGGGTTCCACCTCTCCCATTGAAATGTGGATTATCAATGTCAATAAAAAATGCAGGCCTTCGGTCTATTGGATGGATTAATCAGGGAAGTTGAACCGTCGATTCAATTGCCTATATAAAGGCCCTACAATGCTTGTACCACATATACATCCAAGATCTTGCGTGTTGAATCTTTGGGCTTCCTACATAAGCCCTTTTCTAATTTCTCAGGTCTTCTTTACTTCTGAATGTATGCTGAAGCTTGTTCTTAGAAAGGAATGTCAACTGTTAAAGAAATATCCGAGTGTTAGATCTACGAAGAAAGGTTAGTCGATTTGAATTTTTATTCCTAATATGACTCTATCATATCTAATAATATCAAGCTTAATGGCTTGGAGGGTGTATGTATTTCGAAACCAAAAGCATAGGATCTTGTGTATCCAAAGTCGTTAGTAGATTTCTAGGAGATAGTTACTTTCTACCAGGAAAAAGGTAGAGAGAAGTTCCCCTTCATGTGTAATGGAAAGATATATTATCTTTCTTACACCAAGGCTGCAAGCTTGATTGGAATTCCTTATAAAGGGGAAGATGAGTTATGTACACACAAGCTACTTGATATTCATGGATGTTTTGATTAGGAGAAGGCCATAGCATTCCTTGGTCTTTCAGAAGTAATGAATCTAATTATTCTTCATATTTCTATGAAAATACGGATTCATGAACTATGGGTTCAATGTTTAATAATTCCGAGAAAAGGTGATAAAGTCACTCTGAAGAAAAGTTATATCTAAATTATGGATTTTTTGGGTGAATTTAAGAAAGATAAATTTGGTTAAGTACATTCTGGTTACGATTGAGAATATCAAAAATGGGAATTTGAAATCTAAAATTATCATGTATCCTGGTATTCTGTCAATGATTATTGTTTGTTGTTTAGAATCCTTCAAAATTCCATGCATCTCTATGTTGTGGAATTACAAGGTCATTTTGATGAGTGATGATACTTTGAAAAGGATGAATGTTGGTTTTTCTAAAGAATCAGAATAATTCTATGATTTTTATAAATAGAATCTAGAAGCCTTATAAGAGAAACAAGAAGTGGATGAGACTTCCAAAATGGGTGGAAGGAAGAGGAAGACAAAGGAACCAGAAGGGAATGTAAAAACTCTAGTTGCGAAGGAAACCCAGTATGAACCTCCAAATCCAAAGAAGAAAAAATCCTATCCTAACGAGGTTGTGAAAAAAATAAAAAGAGGGTAAGGAAAATCGGAAGGAAAGGGATCCTAAGTTTGTCTTTGACCCTATAGAGAAAAAAGGGTTAAAGGAAAAGGTTCATGAAAATCTTTAGAAACAAAAAAAAAGAGAAAAATCAAAAGAAGAAGTTGTCTGAAGCTAAAATCATCGAATCCATTCTTAAGGGTTCTGAAAAAGTCTCTGAACAGATTTCGGTACCCGAATCCTTTTTTATAGAATCAATCCCAGATACTCCGGGAAATATGTTGGTGATTCTGGAACAAGATCAAGAAGAGGAAATAGTGAAATAAATAGAACTCTAAGAAGAAGATGAATAAGGGAGTGGTGATACTGGGGACTTGATAAAGAAAGTATATAATTTTCATGAGAAGGAATGTCTCTCTGAAAAATTATCAATATGAACTTATGAAGATGATTCTTTAAAACATGATACCCCATGAAAATATTAGAAGGGTGAGGAATAATTGAATAAGTTGTCTGAAGAGGAAAGTAGCAATCATGATTTCATGCACCCATAGGATGTTGAGGGAGGAGCCGAGATTGAATAAGTTGATGAATATAAAATTGATCAGCAATCAGATAGTGAACATGAATCTTCTAATCAAGAACAAATCATTCGGAAGGATGATGAGGGAAAACAAGTGGTTGTAGATATACCTAGAAAATTTGTGTTAAATAAGAATGAATTCAGTGCTTAATCAAAGAGAAAGGTTGCTGAGACTGACAAAGAGTCCTCACCAACCAAATTCTTGAATTCAGAATCGCCCTCTCTTGGACATGATTTTGTAGTTCAGTCTTTGAAATATTTTGTTGTAATTATTTCATTATTCCCTAGTATATACTCTGGATTCTAGATGCTTCAGCATATGTTAAATCAGAAATCGGATTTAGTGTCCATGCTAGTGGATAAATGTGTCAGCCTCGTCGCAGATTTCATGACCTTTCTAATTAGTTATGAGGCATATAAACGATCTTGCAAGAAAATGAAAAGCTGGTCAAGGAAAAAAATAGAAGAAATGATAATCTTTGATGAATTTCATGATAGTATCAAGGATGATTTTGACACCTAAGAGATGAAGATCATGTATCTCACTAATAGTTTTGAGGAAAAGCTAACCCTTGAACAGAAATCTCAGCATCCTGAAGTAAAGATCTGAATGGGAAGCTATATTATGTAGCCTGAATTTGAAGAGAAAATGGGATCTCAAAATTGAGATTGATGAAAGGATTGTTATGAATGAAGCAGACTTGAAAGCTCAGGAACGGTTTTTTAAGGCTCAGGAAGTAAAATTTAAATCCGTAGAGAATAAAACCGATGATCATGATCAATTTCTCAAGAGTGATAAAGAAGAATACAAGGAGCTCAAGAATCTAAAATACATAGTGTAGTAGCTGATACCGAAGGAGAAATAAGGATAATATTTTCCAAATCCTCTCTTTTGTTGTATTTCAATGATTGTACAAATTATTTCAAACATAATGTAATTTTCACAGTTCTCAATATTTTGTTGTTTAGTACTAAACTTTCAGGTTCAATGTTTTTTTCATTCACTTTTTTCCTTTTTTAAAATCATAAAGGGGGAGAAAGTAATGTTAAACGGAATACTAAGTAACGAAGATGTTTCCCTAAGTAAGGGGGAGTTCATTTAAGGAGGATTTTTTATCAAAAAGAATTTTATATGAAAGAAAATAAAAAATCTCATTCCAGAAATTAGGAATACGATCCTTAGGGTTTCCAATTGCTAAGGGGGAGTTAGTCATATTCATTATGATCCATATGTAATGTGATATAAGTTTGTATTATCATGTTCATAAAATTTCTAAGTCCATACACTCTTTTTCATAAGGATGTTTGTGGTTTCCAAAAAGGGGGAGATTGTTGAGTCAACAAGGTTTCCTTATGACTTTTCCATTCCTCTATTTTTTGAAAATCACAAACACACTTTCTTAAGGAAAAAATCATTTCCTCCAAGTTCTATCTAAATAAGAAAAAAATTCCTTTTGCAAGGATATTTTCTCCTTAACTTTGTTTTCATTGTTCTTATTATAGTTTATCCAAATCTAACTCAATTTATTTCTATGTGTAAAATATTGTTTCATATATAAAACCTTGGAATCAAATAAATACAGAGATATAGAGTATTCTGTTATCAGACTCTGAATTCTATGAAATTCAGACTTTGAATTCTCTTAAAGTAAGAATCTTATTTCTCTAAAATTCAGACACCAAATTCTCTAAAATTCAGACTCCAAATTCTCTGAAATTTAGAATCTTAAATCTCTAAATTTCAGACTTTAAATTCTCTGAAATTCAGACTCTTAATTCCTGGAAATTATGACTCTGAATTCCCTAATATTCGGAATCTCAATTCCTCATAATTCATAATCCGAATTCCTCAGAATTAGGACTCCTAATTCCTCATAATTCGGAATCCAAATTCCTCTGAATTTAGACTGTGAATTCCTCAGAATTCGGACTCCGAATTCCTTAGAATCCGGACTCCGAATTCCTTAGAATTCAGAATCTGAATTCTACGGAATTCAGGTTCTGAATTATTTTTAAAACATAATATAAATATCAATGTATTTTTTACACAAGAATTTTGTATGTTAGAATCTGAACTTTAATTTTCCATAGACATTGAAAAATAGATTTGGTTAAGTAACCATATTTTTCATACCCACGATAAGGTTATAAAACGATGTCTTACATTCTATTTCTATCAAACCGTTGTTTGAGTGACGCGTGTACAGGTCCCTCTGAGATTCAAGGAAAAATATGACCGTTGGAGGAGGGAGCCGACCATTGGAGGAGATACTAAAAATAGGAGCTCACTTGAACGAGCTCAAAAATCTCTTGATGAACCTGTTGAACACTTTAGGGATTTCATGCTACTGAATATATTTCTTTAGAGAGATACTCTCACGCTTATTATGTACTGAACTTCTTTTTCATCTTGCTTCGTGCGACTCTAAATGTTGCTGAGTACATTTTAGGGCTTCCTGGAATAGGAAGACAGAGGTACTAAATACCTTAATGTATGAGGACTTCCTTGGTGAGAAAGATAGAGGTGCCGACTACATTGAAGTTCGAGGGATTGTGGGGATAGTAAGACAGATTTCGATATTCTTATTGAGGGATCACCCATAAGTGGGTAAGACAGAATTTCTTGAATGTATAAATCTATAGACCATTATCCAAGGTTGTTGGATACCCTACTCATTGGGTTAAAAGAAGATTTCATACTTGTTACATGTTTTTTTTCAAGTTTATTTTCTACAGAATTTTTATTAATAAGGAATGTATAACTATCTTATAATTCCTTATTCTCGTATAATCTGATTAGTAAGATTCTATATGCTCTAATTTAGAATCTTTTCCTTGTAAACATATCAAAAGTTTCATTTCCGTAACCATAATTCTGGAACCCAACAAGTTTATAGAACCAAGAGGTCTTGTGAATTTACCTTGTTTAACAATGATTAACATAGTTTTCTTTAAGGTTAAAAACGAATGTTTTATACCAACATTAATGGATCCAGATGATTTTATTAAAGTATAAAATTCACCCCTCTTGTATATTCATAATATACATCATATTTTGATCCTACACATATCTATCGTCCTATTAGGCTTTTTCTCACCCCTTTCATTGATGAATATCATTAGGTGATTACTTGTAATAAGGATAATTTGAATAACTCTATGAAGCTCTATATGAAGTAATTAAATAAATGAATATATTTTATTTTGTAAAAGTTGTTTGTTTATAATATTACCGAGACACTAAAATATTATATCCTGGACATGTTATGATTTTATATTGTTTTTATTATAATTATGAAATATTAATATAAGAAAAGGTATGGTCTTTATATCGTTCCCAAGAAAACACGCCTTATAGAAAATTCAAATTCCCATCGCCATAAAACCTCTCACATCACCTCCAATTCCATCCAACCATTACATCAATACCTATATATTGTCAGAGACTAACTAGTCCCCACTTCCATTGTACCTCATCCCAAATCACAAAATGTCTCACAAAAAGTATAAGCACACAAATCATTATATCATGTATTTTAAAAATTTGGTTCAATGGATTACATCACATTATGTAATTATTATGAAATTATAACATCAAAAAAATAGGTCACCATGAGAAACCAATTCATTATCCATGAATAAATTTAATATCCCTTTCATTCAAGGATGATATTAATAATCAACATTGTAAGTGTCTCAATTACATCAGTTTTGACACATGTAATAAAAACAACTTATTTGATATTCCGAAAGAAAAATGTCACAAAATATCAACAACAATATCATAAAAATAGTAAAAAAATAATATTTATCCCTCTCGCTATCAATATTATATTTATCAAAATAAGTATATTTATTATTCCATGCTTGACTATATACCCATTGTATAGTAAAATAATGAAATCCCCAGACATGAATATAAAAAAGAAAGAATTGAGATCCCCCATCTCAATGAATCATTATGATTTACTATAAACCACAAAGAAAAAGAAAAATGACCAAAAATTAGATTTGCAATGAGAACCACAAATAAACCATTACAGAACTAATGGATCATCAAGACCTATCCCAAACACTCACTGAAATAGAAAAAAAACATTGATATGATTTTCTAATGGAATAACACCTCGAAATAAGGGGATAAAGTGATGAAAACTCATCATATTTCAAATGGCCATCCTATAGAACCCAACAATGAAGGAAAGAGTAAAGGTTCCATAAGGTACATCAATGAATCCTATGGTTTTCCCAATAACTAATAGGAATGAGTATCAAATGATAGAATTTGGTCAAACCCTCGTTCTTATAAATAGACTATAACTCCAATCATTTACAACCTGAAATATATATTCTTTGTGAAAATTTTCATGAAACCTAGAAATTCAATATGATGAACTGGATTAACCCATGAAATCCCAGAATCATAAACATGGTGAACTATAACTGAAATTCATGTCCCTCAAACCTAATTTAATTAACAAGATGAATTCTCCAATCATGTTAGGTGTACTTTTTGAATATAAATAATCCCCCAACCCAAATAAAAAATCATGAGACTCAAAAAATATGAATCATAAACTCATTTCTTAAATTTAACATTCACATTAGGAACCATTTTTTTCTATTTAACTATAACTCCAAACACATCACAATACTCATCATGTTCCTCTGAAGACCCCCAACACCCAAAGAAGAAAATTAATGGGTTAAGGATCCATGGAACATTTATTTCACTTCGTAAAATTTTTAATAATGGTGAGAAATACCCAATGTTTATGATATAGGGTATTTTTCCCTATAACATGGTATATATAATGTCATTAGTGCTTCTTAAAATGTGATCTCTCATGTATATAGTGGTAGAGGTTGAATGGATGATTATATAATTGGATGAAATACAATAATGTAGGTTGTTTTAATACAAATGTGTTTATTAGTTAAATGTTTTTCACTACTAAATATATATGTCTTTGAAGTGTGGGATTGTTAGATAATGATTTATTGGGGTACTTCCAATGTGTTTTGGGTCACTGTTAGTATGTAATATCCCAGTAAAGGAATTTTAAATAAATAAAACTAATATCTTTTTCAAGTTATTGTACTGGGGAAACATGATAGAACCGTAGTTTTTAAACTCCTTTAAGTAAAGAATATTTTAAAATTGTACTTATAGTCTAGGATAATTGAAATTAGTGTTTTGTATTATTGGTTACACATAGTGTATGGTACATATGAATATTTTTTTCCTTTCAAAAGATATAGTAAAAATAATTTTTTAATTACTTTTTATGTTACTTGGTATGATATTTAACATGAAATGGGAATGTGTATCTGGGAAATTGGATTCAAATTACCATGTACCATTATATATTTTGACATGTATTATGATATGGGATATTTATTTTATCCATTCAGTGATATATTTCTCAATATTTATAGTCCCAAAATATCATATAAATTAAGGAAATGAAATTTTAGAATGTACTTACCTAGATTATGGATTTATATTAAATTAATTTATGGATTGAAATTATAAAAAGTAGGATTTATGAGTGAGGTAATGATATATTTATTGTGAGTTAGAATACATGATATTCATTTTCATGAAAACATAAGGGATTAGAAAAATAATATATATAGTGTGTAGTTTTATTGATTTAAAAACACATATCGTCCATGCAATATATTTATTTAACTACTTATTCATTTATATTTTATATAAAGATAAATATATAAATATATATTATTTATATTACACTAAAACACATGAATATAAAAATATTTAACATGTAATTTTTTTTATATGTTAATGCAATTGTCTATGATTCCTTGGGGATAAATTGATCTTGAGATGGTACATTTCGGAAATATAAATCTACTAAAAAAGCCAAATTTATAACTCTTTAGTTATTTATTTATTTTTTAAAATAAAACACAAATAATATGATTAAATAATATGTTATTTATTAATTTTTTTAAATAGAATAAAAAAATATCTATACTGGTGCATGGGATGAGTTTTAAAAATGTGACAACTCAGTTACATCAAACTGATCACTATATGTGTCAAAGTCAACCATAATATATTTAATTTTTTTAAAAAAAAATTATCATCCTTTATTTTATATATAATTTTATAATTTCTATACTATACTAAATAATATGAAATTGGATCCAGTTTCTTAGTATGTAATTAAATTGCTGATAACAAGGTATTCTATGACATTATAAGTCATTGACATTAATTCCATACCTAATATTTTACTTTAATATGAATACATATTTCCTAAAAACAAGAGGATTTGTAAATATATATATACATGAAACAAAGATCAATTTTTTTCACCAATATATGTCTTAGAACTCAATCACAATATAATATTGTTCCCAAATCAAACGCTACCATAAAACACCAAATATCTTGTAAACAATTTATTTTTATTTAATTTTTTAATAAAAAAATCACAAGAATTGTATTTTATTATATATATTTTTATATATAAAAATAAGGAGTCATACACCAAAGGCTGAAAAATGATACAAACTAATGATAAATTTATTTTCTAAAATTTATATACACATAATTTAATACATTGTTATTATATATATATATTTATTTATTTATTTATGTCTGTGTGTGTGTGTTTGTGTATTTTTATCTATGAGGGTGAATATATAATTTTTAAAACTGATTTACTAATTTTAAAAACATATATATAGAAATATATAGAAATATATATAATCTCATAAACATATAAACACACAAAAAAACACTCATACAGACATATAAATACAATTTTTTGTGTACAAATAAAAACACTTTAACCAAATATATATTATTAATAAATTGGTAAATATTTATATTTATTATAAATATTGTTTTATTGTAAAATACAATAATTAATATTTGATGTTCACTTAAAAAATACATATTACATATCCTTAAATAGATAAACCACTATTTATTATCATCACATGTGAATGAATAGTAAATCATATCTTCTCTATCAATAGAACATTTTATTATGTAAAAATATTATATAACAACCCATCTCTTTATTACACAATGATAGATGATTTTTTATAATATTACACATCATACAACCTAAAATATCCATAAGTATAGTTTCTTTGGAAATTAGTTTCATTACATGATAATTTAAAATTGAAAAAACATCATATTTATTGAAAACATCTATAACATGATCACACATAAAACTACAGGGGATTAACTGCGGAAATATATGAGAAATGGGTGAGCAATAAATCCTTGTAATGGAATAAAATTGCAACAGCATAATGAGAATTATTCATGTTACACAATATGAAGAACAATGGTGAATAAAAGGATTGAGAATCATAAACATGAACAATAAGGCATGATATGACCTGATAATCACAACATTGGAAATTTGGTAACAAAATAAAACATTGTATCATAAAAAAAGGCTAAGGGTAATGATAATTAAAAATCATTTATTCATCTTCCTAGAATTTACATATGGATTTTTAATAACTTTATTTGATAGTGCACTTTGTTTATGCTGAAGATTACATGAAATAAGTTCTCAAGTATTCAAAGAAGAAAATGTTTGCAAAGAGGAAAATGTTACCTATTACACACCATGAAATGAATGTTCACATCGTGTAATATTGTCTCAGAGTATATTGAATGTCATTATCCAAGTCTTGAAAATAGGTCATGAATAGTTCAGGTGAAGAACCCAGTACATGTCATGAATTACCAATACATTACGTGAATTCAGTCAAACTCATTGAATGAGAAATCCATTCGGAAGATACAGCTTGAAGGATATTACACATCCTGAATCAGAGGCACATGATGTGAAAGTAGTCAAACATCATATCTTGGATGAGATACCAATTAGACATACATAATATTTAAAAAAATGGATATTTAAATGGATTAATTATTACAAGACGTGAAATACATTACACATTTTGTTTTTTATTAGCTATAAATTCAGTAGCCCTCCAACAGGTTTGTAGAGATTCCAGAACATAATGATTTTATGCTATTAATTCCTTTTGGGTTTCCTTATACTCCATATCCCCTAAATTCATAATTATTGTCCGTATCATTATTTAATTGTTATAATTGTTTTTTGGATCATTTTTTATACATATTCTTCATTTTTCTTTTTTCATTGACACCATCATTCATAATCATTTATCCATGAATTCATATCACATCCATTTACGGTTTCTTTCAATTTATGTATTTAATTAAGTTGGGATTAATATTTCTCGAACCGTAATTTCATTCCCATTCCATTTTTTTAATTTGAACCACTAAATGATTTTGAATAATTTAAATTAAAACATTATAAGCATGTCAAGAAGGGTTTCAATTATTTATTTATTTTCATATCGTCTTACCATGAGTGGATAAAACATTTGTGGGTAGGGGTCTAGAATAGATGTGCATGAACCTTAATAAAATCTCTAATTATATTCTTGGTAACCCTAAAAATTCATAATCCGGATAAAATATCTACAATTATTCAATTAATTTGAACGTCCATTATAACAGGATAATAAATTAAAGGACCCTATTCTAATTGGAGTATATTAGGCTATGATCAATTGCCTATAAGAATTTATTCTATAGAAGCTAATCAAAATGCATCAAGTTAGTAACTATCTCCTGCTCTTGTAATAGTTAAATCATAGGTAGAACTACGTGACTTGACCATAGTCAACAAGCAACCTACACTTTTTTTTGCAGCCTAATCCTTAGGATACTACTGAGTTAATGTTATTGATCACCTTTTCCACAAATACATGAAATTTTCCTCAACCTCTCTCTCACTATTTAAACAACCACTAAACACCATAGATATATTATTAACCTAATTAAATAAAACTATATAGGACTCCAACACTAAAGGTTTTAAAGAAAATGTCTCTTAGAAGACTGTTACACTCCATGCAGGATCATCCTTGAAGTATTTCCATACTATGCCTTGTAGAAATTGATATTTGGGAATACTATAGAAATTTCTATATGATCTTTCCCTGCCTAAATTCATTGACACATGTGGGGACATAAAATTTTGGCATCATTTCTGGGGAGAAAACTCATTTCTTACAAGCATCTAGAAATCCATACCCAGGATTACCTTTTCCTGACCCCTTTTGTTCTTTCCCTTTTGAGACACCCCTGCATCCCTAAAATGAAGTACAGTAAATTTACCATCTTCTGTCATCTTGTTTGGAGAACATTGAGACAAACAAATTATTTACCATAGATCCTTATATCGAAATGTACATTTCTACATGCCACCAATCTACGATGGCCGACCCCAACAATCTAGTGGGACCCAACCCATATAACCATAAGAATCATCAACATGTTATTCCTGGAGAGAAATCGATGCATGAAGAGAGTAACATCATGTATTATGACTTTCCACCAATCAATAGTACCACACCAAGAATCATTCATCCCCAAACCAATATTATACTTTTGAAATAAAACCTGGAATCATTTATATGATCCACAACATGGAAAATTTATATAGACTCTAGTGTGATGATCTTCATGAGAACATATCTAACATCATAGATGATTGTGATACCTTTTTCAATCAGGGAGTCTCATCTGAAACAACAAGACTTCATGTCATACCATTTTCATTAAGAGACTAAACAAATGAATGGGAAAACATTCATTCTCAGGATTCTATCACAACATGTGATGATATTTCCATGATTTTATTGGATAAATACATTCCACCAAATCATACATGGATGATCTAGAGAGATATTTAGAACATTAATCAATCAGATTGAGAATTTGAATGGGTAGCATGGGACTTATTTAATGAGTTGATGAGGATATGTCCATGTCATGGACTAGTCATTTGGATTCAGTTACTAATGTTCTACAAAGAACTCCATATTGCTTCAAGAACTATTGTTGATTCTTATGCTGATGGAAGACTGATGTTTACAACCCTTGAAGTTGGAAGAGCCATTTTTGATGAAGTTTATCACAATTATATCCTATGGAAAAGTGATCATGGACCAACTCGGTGTGATATCCACTTTGAGGATAAAAACCTCAAATTCTAAGTTCTAGTAGAAGTGCTCATGAAGAAGCTCAGATTACATCATATTCATATTGAAAAACTCCCTCTAACTCCCATAATCAAAATAAAATAATGTGATCTTTGTGGTGGCATGCATCTATATGAGGACTATAATGCGGGATTTTAGGAATCATAAGCTCAAGATTGTAATTATCTCAATTATATTTAGCAGAACCCCCATTTTATAAAATAGAAAAAATAATACCAGTACATCACTACCCAATAGAAACCACAGAATAACCATGTATATTTTTAGCATCGAAGTATCCAAGAACCATTTCGGAATCAAGGTCCACCGGGGTATCCACCGCTGATCCAATTTCCAAGATTGCAGAAGTTGATGCAACAAAAACCATCCCACAATGATCGCAAAAGTAATTCCAACCCACTCATCCTATAACTCACAAAAAACTTAATCCACCTCAAAGTAACATAGGATAATATCCTATCAACTTTTATCCAAAACTACGATCAAAGAATGACCACTTAGGAAACAAAAATGATAAAATAAATAGCTGAATTGTGAAATCATGAAGTTTAAATGGGTCAAATATCAAAAAAATTTCTGTTAGATTACCAGGTTCCATACCTAATTATATAGAGAAAAAACCAAGATAAGAAGAAAAATCAGTATCCCTATGTGGTAGAAAGATATTTGAATTTAAACAAATATATCTAAGAGATAAATAGAAACAAATAGATCAAAATAAACAATAACTAGTAGAAGAAGAGTATCACCAGTGAAAATAATAGCTAAAGAAGTATCACCGGTGGAAAGTGAACAAACACTAAATAAACCCATGGAAACAATTTATGTTTCCCAACCACCATACATTCCAAAAATTCCATTCCATAAAAGATATATATAAGGAAGACAAGAGGTCCAATGAAAAATGTTTTTGGAAATGTTCCAAAAAAATCACATACACATACCATTTATAGAATCCATTGGTTAGATTCCATTGTATGAAAAATTCCTTAAGTATCTATTGTCCGAAAATGAAAATATAATATCTTTGGGTAATATCATTAAATGAAGTTTCCACTACTATTTTTTAGTAGAAAATCCCACAAAAAATAGAGATAACTCATATGTTTTTGAATTCCCTATGAAATTGGAGAATGAATTTTTAGAATAGATCAATGTGATAATAGAGATAGCATCATCATAATTCCAATTAGTGTTTCCCTCAAGTTAGGACTCTGAAAACTCAAAAAAAACATAAGCAACCTTGAAAATAATTGATCGGTCAGTGAAGTACCCCATGGGAATTTTCGAAGATGTTTCCATTAAAGTAGGAAAATTTACTATTCCAATAGGCATCATTGTTCTGGACAAAGAAGAAGAATGAGAGTTACTGATTAGTCTTGGAATAATATTTCTATCCATAAAAAATGCTATGGTATATGTGAATCAAGGAAAAATGATATTCCTAGTTTAGAGAAGAGCATGTAGTGTTCAACCTGGTCAAAGCTACCCAATAATCAGAAGTTGTTGATCATTGTAGCTCCATCTCTCTTACCTACTAATGAGATTTTTATATATCCATTTATTAATATATTGAATCATCACTCTAAGGGAATGAAGAGGAGTTAAATTTTTTGTAACTAATTTTCATTGAACCTATCATGAGGGATACCATGCCGCATTTCATCCCCTCCATCATTAAAACACCAAATATAGAACTGTAAACTCTATATAGTACTCTTATGTACTCATTAATAGGAGCTTCTGCCTCTCTACCTATAATTATCATTTATAAAATATCATAGGAACGATAAAAAAATATTGGATAATGTTTTGATGAGACATAACTAGTCAATTTCCTTGGGAGTGATTGACATCAGTTGAATCAATCATACTAAATGCACTCACAAGATTCTACGTGAAGAATATGCAAAGGAAAATACTCAACCAAAAATATGGATCACAAAACCAATGAAAGAAGTCATCAAAAAAAGTTATGAAACTATTTGATATATGAATAATCTTTTCCATAGTAGAAATAACTAATGAAATTTAATTAATTTCAACACACACCATCATTGGATAGAGAGTTTATGTATTTTATAGATGCGTGGATTCAACAATGAGGAAGGATAATTTTAAATTACCATTTATAGATCAAAAGGTGAGATAACTTTTGGGACACTAATTTTTATGTTTCATGGATTGATATTCAGGATACTACCAAATTGCATCTCACCCCCTCTGATTACCCGAAAACCTCATTCACATTCAAATTTGAGAAAATTTACTATATAAAAATGTCATTCAGAATGTGAATTTATTCAACATTCTTATTGTGATGAATGACAGATACATTCCATGACAAGGACCAAGAATTTTTAGAAATGTTTACGGATGACTTCTCAGTCTATGGAATATATTTTGAGGAATGTTTAAGATATTTGGAATTAGTCCTCCAACATTGTGAAGAAAAATGACTAGTCCTAAGTGGATAAAATCATTTTATTATCAATGGAGGAATAGTCTTCAAGCATAAGATCTCCAAATAAGGCATAGTGGTTGATCAAACCAAAATTAAATTCATCAAGGACATTACTGAACCATCAATAGTGAAGGGAATAAGTAGATTTTGGATCCATTATAGAATTTATAAATGATTTGAAATAGACATTGCAATGTTTTTCTGACCATTGATGGACATAATATAAAAATATCACCCATCAATTTCACTGAGTATTTTTTGTATACATTTATGTCATTGAAAACAATCCTAATAGCAGCCCCCATCATCATTTCACCAAATTGGGATAATTAATTCGACTTAATGTGTGATTCCAATGACCTTCTTCTTAGTGTTGATTTAGGATATAAAAATTTCCACATCCTTTGTCCTATATGTAATAAAATCCATATACTAATTGTAGCTCATGTTGAATAAAACAAAACATATAATGTACTATTATACATTGTATATTCCCTTGAGTAATTCCATTACTATAGGTAATTTCCATGGTGATAGTACATAGTGATCATGATTCCCTAAGATACATGATGAAAAAGAAGGATGCCAAACAAAGGCTGATACACTAAATCTAATTACAACTGGAGTTTGAGATTTCAATCAAGGACACAAAAAGAACATAAAATGTTATTTCTATCCACATATACAACCGTCCCCTTTCATTCATCAATGAAGGTGTGGAGTATGACATTGAAGTATATTTTCTTGCTGAATCCCTTTTTAGTATCAAGTTTAACCATGGTTTTATGATATTGATAACAATCATTACATGAAATTATTGAATTATAACCATTCATATCAACAATAGATAATATTTATCATTGATTGAAAAAATATCTATAGTAATGATCAATTACTGTTAAAACATTATGTTGATGGCTTACTCTGATGTTGAATCTAAGAAACTGAAATCTGGAATGTAATAAAATGTTTCATATGTCATCAGCTGAAGGACATCATGGAATTGAGTGAACAGTATATAAATTATAAATAGTGATTTTTTATCCCATTCTACACCATGAAAATATAGAATTTGGCCAAATATACGATAGATGACAGCAGATAAGAAATATAAGAAAAAGTAATGAGATTCAATAAAATACCAGCATAGAAGTAGAAATATTCGACGTTTAGGGAATATAATTCATGGGACCATTTTCAGCCTCATATGGAAAATCCTACATTTTGGATGGCATTAAATATTTCTTGAAATGGTTTGAAGCTGAAGAAACCTCACATGACATTCTGAAATAGGTCATGAACATTTTGAATAATAATTTGTTTGTAAGATTTAGATATCCAAGATTTCTCATTAGTGGTCAAGGAGCAAAATTAGAAAACCATGTTGTGAAATTATTTCTATATAAATATACAACCATAAACTATCCATGAACTCTCTATCACCCACAAACAAGTACTAAAGTAGAACTGACAAACAAGGAGATCATGAAAATTTGGAAAAAGTCTGTAAATACGAGCTGATGTGACTGTAGACTAAAGCAGGATGTTGAACTTTGGGCATACCGTACAATATACAAAACACCTATAAGAAAAACACAGTTCTAACTAGTTTACTAGAAACAATGTAATATTCTAGTAGAACTTGATCATCATTCCTATGGGGTGATTAAGAAACTAAATTTGGATTTTGAGAAGGATGGAGAAGATTGGATGCTTGAGTTAACAGAATTAGAATAAATCATGAGGGGTGACTATTAATGTTCTATGATCTATAATGAAAAAAATGAATGGTTTGATCCTATAATTTCTGGGTACATATTTGTCCCATAGAAAAATTCCCTTGTCTTTAACTCAAAATTGAAACAATTACCTAGTAAGCTAAAATCATGATGGTTATAACCCTTCAAACTCGTTGATGTTTTTCCTTATGGGAAAATAAAAATTCAGAGAGAAATTGGACCAATATTTATGAGAACATTAGGACATTGAATTTTTTTTCAAATCCTTTCTGGGAAGGTTGTGTCATCATCCTCAAGTTCAATTAAGGTTTAAGTAAGTTGGGATATCGATGTTAGAGGAATTGCTAACTATGAGGCAACCAGGGGTAGTAAATCCAAGCCTATGTAAGATTAAAATAGCACTAGAAAAGTTCTAGATAAGCGATGACCTAGAGGGTAGGGGTTTACATGTTTTAAAAAAAATAACAATTAGATGTCGTGAAACCCCATTACATGGATTGTATCTTATCTATCAAAAATCAATTCAAAAACACCATTACATTACTCAAAATATTTTTACACATCATGTAATTCACCAGACTTATTTTATGGAATTCTCCTTACCGCATCCTTTGGTGGTCGACCTATCAACATGGATTCACAATTCTCTCATTTTTAAAAGTCTCATACATAGAGGACTTACATTAAATTGATGGGTAGATCCTTGATTATGCACATATCCAAGAACCTTGGAATGATTCATACAACTCTTCAACTCACATCATTGGGACCCATTATTCAAATTTATCTCTTCATTTTGTATTAAATGGTGAATTTAGTGTAGGACATCTTTTTGAACCACTAGGCACTGTGCATGCATGAAGAAACACCGCATGCAGAGGCACCACCACTATAAGCAGTAGAACCACCAATTATTCCATCCACCACTTCCAGACCTGCACCAAGAACTCATCCTTCTACCTCAAACACCACATCTACCAAATCTATACCCACCCAACCCACCCCAATAGAGCTACGAGTATCACAATAGTAAATCCATGAAAATATATGCCAGATTTTCACCAATATTTTCCTTCCATTTATCAAGCCTTCAGAGTTCACCAGTCCACCACCACTAGCCTCTTCTTTCCCCTCCTCATCTACCATTACCAAATGACACATAGCCCACCCCAACCATCCCCTACATCTTACTAACCCTTCTTCCCAGAAGGATTATATAGTGGAGCATACCCGATGGGGAAATGGATTGGCCACTAATACATCCCTCGATGAACCTTTTGTCGATCCTCCTGCAAGACCTATGACCTTTTTACTAATCCAGACCTATACACCCCCCACTAGATCCTATGTTTCAAGTACTACTACTCCACTATCTATCTCTAATCCACCTACACCAACTACTTCCATGAACACTGATCCATACCTACATCATTCATCACCACTAGTGGGTGGAATGATGATGGAAAATATATTCACCATTATGGATGGCTCTTAGTCAGACTTTTTTTCCATTTTTGGGATTTAATTTTTTTTATAGTGTTGGTTATTCGATTTTTTAACATTTATTTTCCTTAATTTTTATATTGATCACATATATACATATATACATATATATTTATTTTTTCATCCTTTCTATTTGGATTGCTATTAATTTCATTCATTTTTTAAATAGACATGTTTATCTTCTCTATATCATAAATATTTGTCAATGGACCCATTCCACCATCGATTTTAGCACAAAGGGTGCCTGAGAACATTGTAGAAACAGAAATACAACTTTAGGAGCTATCCATAGATATCCATGCACAGTAGCACCCACCTAGATCGATGATTCCACCCCCCCCCCCCCCCCCCGATCTGATTTATTCTTCTGATAAACCTAAACTTATAAATCCAACCAAGAGTTCTTTTAATCTGGAGTAGACTACCACCAGCAGCTACAAATCAAAGTGGAGAAACTGAGCTGATGGACCCCACTGCATGATGTTATAGTCCATCTGTCTAGCTGACAATTTTTTGTTAGAACTTTATGGGAGGAACCCATAGTTAATTGTTTTCTAGATTGATTCATTATCAAAGAGACTTCTTTATTTTAATTTTTATCCCCATTAGAACATAATTGTAAGAATTTAATGTTTTTTTTAAAATTGGGTACATTTTCTCTACATTTTGTGCAACCAAAAATTATTTTGGTAATCAATATTTTCATCTTGAGAACTAATGTTTCGTTTAGTGTAGGAACTATTTTCTAATACATTTTATAGGTGCACAAGAATTTTCAAGATAGATTCCAACATCTCTCATGGAATCCCAATTATTACATAGAGATCTCAATTCCCTCAATTTTTCGAATTATTAATTTACAGTTTCTTTTATCTACGCTTTGTATACTATAACCCTCACATAATAATTCCATGGAAAATGTTAACACATTCACCTTCTAAGTGTGAGGTATTTTCTCATGATTTTCACTTTCGATATAATTTAATTATTTTCAGTTCTTGGCTATCTATGAGGCTTTTTCTAAACTGCATACATGCATTAAACATGAAAAACATTATACCCAATTAAATAACCTAAAAACATAAGTAGAGAATTGTTAGGATCCATGTTTTGTCCCTATATAGATTTTTATAATTATTTACGAGAATAAAAATTTAATTAAAATTCAACATTATTAAAATTATTGTTAACAGAATTATTAGTAAGTTTTATACCCTTTTTGATTTCTGGTTTAATATTTTATTATCATTTCTTGAGAAGAATCTATGCAGAAACTTTCATATTATTTTATGAGAATATTTGTTGAGTGATACATGGGATGTGTAAACCTATCAAAACATGTATTGAGATCTTATTGAGGATTTAAAAGAACAATTACAATTTAAAATTGGATGACGAAATCTTTGTTGAGAAACTATTTCTTGAGAACCACCTGGAATTTTTCATTTGTTATTCTATTGTTTATATGAATGACATTATAGGACGATTCTTTTCCAAGACGATTTCCCCGTTCCTATGATTATCGTTTAATAATGCATGATTTTACATTAGAATAAATATGGGGGCTACATTCAGATAGCTAGGATGTTTTTATTTCAATGATGAATTGTGTAGTACATAGAACTATTTTATTAAGATCCATGTTTACATTATAGATGATCACCTTTATTATTCTAAATTTCCAAATTCAAAAGAAAATAAAAATTAATATGGTTCGTATATTAGGAAGGTAAAAAATAACCATTTCAAGACAGATGAACCCCCCTAAAGGATCATATATTTTTAAGGGAAGGATGTGAGATTTCCCATAGACATGATTTTTTAAAAATTAAAATACAAATGAAAAAAGGAAAGGAACATGATACCCTTTTGGATCATACATTATATATACATCGATCTAATCTGAGCTACTGAAACACTGGACTTGAATAGCTAGGATGATTCATTTTCTGAAAATTTTCTAGACACTCATGCATTCTACATCATTGATTACCCTCCTATTGAACATGATTTTCAATTCATACCCACCAACCCCTAGCCTCAGATCCATTTGACCCCAATTCTTGAATCCCACATGATAAATTTTGTATTTTTCTTTACAAATAAGATATGATATAACTTATGAAAGCCTACGGTTAGGAGAATGTACTAAGTTAATGGTAATAACTAAAATTTCATTTTACATTCTGTGATGAGAGAATATTCATTATGATGTAAATTGAAAATGGGAATATATATCAAGGAAATTTTAAATGATAATAATTAATATATTATAATTTGTTTAATGAATTGAGCTTTTAATTATGGGAAAAATTATATATATAGGGATTATTATAGATTCCAGCCTTTTTTGATTACAAATTGTATTATTTTCATAGATATAATGAATGTTTCTGTATCTCTTTTTGGAATCACCAATATGTTTCTTTTGCTTGAGGACAATAAATTGATCGTGTGTCAGAGAATTTGATAGTCCAAAGTAATATATTCTTTTTGTTTCCATTTACTTATGGATTTTAAATTTCATTATATTAAATTGAACTTGGATTATACTTAATCATCAATGAAATAAGGTAAAAATTGTTCAAAGAGGAAAATGCAGAAATGTAGGAAAATGTTTTCATTTACACATCATGTAACCTATGTTTTGGTCGTGTAATAGTGTCTCACTAGATACCAAATGTCGTGAACCAAGTCATGAACCTAGGTTGTGAATATTTCAAGTGAAGAACCCATTACACCTTATGAATGACCAATATGTGATGTGACTTTATTCAAACCCATTGAACAACAAATCTGCTCAGATGATAGAGTTAGAAGGAAATTACACCTTTTGTTTCAGTGGTACATGATGTGAAAGTAGTCAAACCTCATATCTCATAAGAGATACATTCGCGATACTTTTATGATTCCAAATAAAATGGATATTTACATAGACATGGAAATACATGATGTGAAATACATTACACATTGTCTGATTTATCATCTATAAATATAGAATCCCTACAATGGTTTTGAAAATCATCATGCAAGGAATTGTTTTATAATATTAATTCTATTCATGTTTACATTGACTCGTTATACGATAAACTCAAATTTCCTTGCCATTTCATTATTTTATTTTAATTCGAGTGTCATGGATCATTTATTCAATATCACCTTTATTTCCATTTCTTTATTCCACTTTCAATTATCATCAGTCATCCACAAATTCGTATCACATCCACTTCCGAATTAATTACATGTATGTATTTAATTATGTTTCAATTACTATTTATTGAACCTTGATTATATATCCATTCATTTTTTTTGAATATTAACAACTACATGATTATGAATCATTTAAATTCAATGAAATTATCATTTCATGAATGGTTTTAACTATCTATATATTTTCATCTCCTCCTATCATGATTGCCTAAAACCACCCACAGCAGGGGTCGAGTATATGTGTGTCTAAACATTAATAAAATATTTAATTCCTAACATGGAATCCATATGACTTATTAATAAAGATAAAAAATCAACACTTAATAAATTAAATTTAATGCCGCTCATCGCAGGATAATCAAGCGAAGGACCATATCCGGATTATATTATTTTATTTTATGATCAATATACTGTGATACTTTCATCCTTAGAATATATGCCTAATGAATCTTGGTTGTTACTATCTCCTGATCAATGAATAGTTACCTCCTAGGTAGAACTATTTGATTTAACCATAGTCAACTAGAAACCTAATCTGGATTCAAATCCTAAACCTTAGGATCCTAACAAGTTAATGTTAAAGATTACCTTTTCCACAAATACCCAAAATTCACCCCGACCTCTCTCTCTCAATATTTATACAATAATCGAACAACATAGATCAAGTATTTGAAAAAATGAAGAAAACATGAACATTATATTCTCCTAAAGGGTTTTATGTCTTTGAATATTAGAATCTATTAATGATCCAAATAGGATCATCCTCAGAATTTTTCTATACTATCCCTTTTCACAAGTAATGTATGAGAAAAACATACAAATTCGAATTTGACTACAGCCCGTGTGAATTCAATGATGCATGCAGGCACATCTGAAAAATTCCAATACATCATGATTGAGAAATTACCATTAAGGTATCATGATCATGCCATGTCCAAACATGAAATCACATGAGAATAAACATTACCTAGTGCATTGGAGTAATTTATAATGCTATGCGCACCTATCACATTCACTTCATTCTCATGCATAATTGTTCAACATAGATCAGCAAACACATATTCATTCATCATAAAATTTTATTCCACATTCAAGGAGTGTTGAATAAAGACATGTAATTCCAAAATTAATTATTTATAGGTGTTTAATGATGAATACCCTTGTATATTAATTCGTATGGTATTCATTACACAATTTTTTAGGCATTGAAAATCACGGTGAAATTTCAGCAGCATAATGGGATCACATAAAATATTAAAAAATGGGTTGATGAGAGAAAAAGGGAAGTCTCATAGATTAGAAATTAATTTTAATGTAATGGGTATTTTTTAAAATAGATTATATGACAAGGAAATGATGATAAATGATATAAGGTAATTAAGATACCTGAATAATAATGAGAATGGAAAAGATACCTTACTTGAGTGTGTGATTCCAAATGATTAAAATGCACTTCTGAAATGATTTGTGTCACCTTGGGAGTACTATATAGTGGGGAGGGTAGAATAAGGATGAGCTCCATAGATTTTGAGTGATGTGAAAGGAAATAATGGGTTTATTTATATATAAAATTATGGATTATTTCATTATTATTACTTAAACTTATAATTGTAGATTTACTTAATAAACTAAGAAAAACCAAAAACATTCCCACGATTTCTGCCCAAAGGTAGTGGATTCCATTATTTTTTATGTAAAAGGACTATACGTAATAAAATAATTCCATTTCTTTTTTGGATGTGTGTTATTATATTAGTTAAATGATTTTAAAACCATAAAATATATATTAAGCTTCATAGGATTCATAATGGATTAATATAATAAATCAAATTATCATAAAATATAATTATTTTAAATAGAAATAAATGTTAGATGATATGAAAATATAATTCCCTAAATAAGATCATTTTTATGGAAATAATTTTTTAAATATGTGACTTTTCAAATTTAAAATAAAAACCCTATTTGTTAGGAAATTATGGTTTTTTTGACAATAATAGTTTTTGGTCCCTTATAAAAATCACATTTAAATTAATATATATTATATGATCATTTATATTTAATAAAAATTAGATAATAACAATATATTAATATTTTTTCCAAAAAACACTTATTTATCAAAATAACTTCCATAATTGAATTTGAATATTACATAAAAATATTATTCTTTTTTTGTATCAAAATAAAAATAATTTATAAATAAAAAATAATTTGAAGAAAATATATTCATTATTATATATAAAATAATGAACATACTATATTTCTAGGATCATGATTCATATCCCTTTAATACACAAAAAATTTCTATAAGAGTAAGGTATGTGATAGTTATATTTTTATGAGGTGGTTTGGCAAACAATGTTTGGACCATGATCTCAATAAGCTTGAAATTATCCCTTAAATGGTTTCACTCATGGTTACGTTATTGGATAGTAACATTGGTGTGGTTATGCGTGAATTTTAGAGATGATATCTCCATTAGAAGCTATGAAAAATGGGAATCATAGGTTACACTCATAATTGTATAGGCAGTCACTTCCTTTGTCTCTGCCAAATTAATTTTTTAAAAACCTATATTTAAAATGATCATGTGATCACTATTCAAAAACTATATTATTAATGGTAAATATGATTAACATTCATTTAATTATGATATTTTATAATAAATCCTAATAAGGTCATGTGTTTTCAATATTTATATGACATAATAAGTAATTTAATTTAATTATATTGGGACTTTTATTGAGAACACTTCAAGACATTTCAATTATCCACCATTAAGAAATTTCACCTTCAAAATTTTCATTTCCCACACTAAAATAGATGATTATTTCTCATTTTCATCACCTCTTTTGGTTCCCTTGTCACTTCTTCAAACATGTGGTTTCTCCATAACATTTTTAACATTATAATTTTCTTAATCCAAAGAACATTTTCTCTCTATTATAAGATATTCCAAGGATCGTCTTCATAATAATGGTTATTCTCAAAATTATATATGGATTGAGTACAATTGAGGGGTCTAATTTATACTTTCTCAATATGGATACATGGAATATATCTTGCACTTTAGATAGGTTTTGTGGGGTTTAATTGGTACGACCCCACATTGATGTAATCATGTATCTCAAAGGGGATAATGTATCTTGGAATAAGCTCTCCTTTATTTAAATATATCATCACATTCATCCATAAAGGTATTAAGAGGAATAAATTGACTTAAAAAATAAGACTGTAGGTCTAATTAAAGATTGTATGGGTTTTTATTTATTCAAATACGACCACCCTTGATGTACTTCTAAATTGAATTAACCTTTTCCACTAGTTCTATGACCATTTTAGGAGAGATTTTTTTTATTCACCAAATTCATCCCAGAATACTGATTTTCTACATCTTATCCCATAAAACGTGTTACAAGGATACATTTGGATGCATCAGTTGAAACTATATTGGTAATAGAACTCGACCAAAGGTAGATATTGTTCCCATCCTCCTTTTATGTCCATAGAACATGTTCACAGAATGTATTCCAATTTTGGACTAGTATACTCAGATTGGCCATTATTTTGACGTTTATTATATGTACATAAGTTTAGATCAATTTTTAGATCATGACTGATATTTTTCTAGAACATGGTCATGAATATCATATCTTACTTAGAGTAATTGGTATTGTTGCCCCATGATACCTCTCCACATCTCTGATGTATATCTCTGAAATTTGATCCCATTATAATTCTACTCAATTTGTAGTCAAATGAGTTATCTTTGTAAGATGATAAATAAAAACCCATATACCGTTGGTTTCCTAAGATGTCTTCAAAAGTATGGTGATATAGTATATTGTGATGTTTTTCCACATCCATGTTGTTATGGGTAATGGTTGCATCATCCCATTAGACTTTTTCCATTAAACCATTACTTGTTGTCATACCCTGATTTTTTTTGTAGATTTAGTGATCTCCTTCTTCATATTGTCCCACCAATAGTGTTATTAGAGATCTCAAAACATATTTTTTCTTCCTGGGTGAATGGTGAATGTCGATATATGTGCATCATCCAATAGATAAATCCTTAAATCTAAATTTTATGTCACACTCAGTTATGATCAAAATACCACAACTGCTTATTCATTAACAATTAACTCTCATGTTTTCCCTTTTCATAGAGTTCCCACTTTCTTCTAAATTCCCACATCATTTCCCTAAGCAACAAATAAATTTTCTTGATGATATTATTAAACAATAATTTGTGAAACAATTGATGATGATCCTTTCATTAGGATTCCTAGGTCCATAATTTTTTAATCTAAGAATATCAGATCCATGTCAATTATTAGCAATGATATAATTATTCAATCCTTTCAACATAGAGTGTCACGGACCATATTCAATTTCCAGGATGGTAGTGGATTGAGAAATAATTTTAATTGATCAGATATACCATATTCTTTGGTTCATATTCGTCTCTTTCTATGTGAATATATATGTGAGTTTTTTTATATCTATATATATCACTATTCATCCCAAAGTGGTAATGTAATTATATTTTCTAAGTTAATATCATTGTATTCAACTCCAAATAATGTGTTGGGTAGTTGTATTTTTAAAATTTCAACTTTCTTAAATCGTAGTCTATGACATTTTCAACCTGTATTAATAGACATATCAATCCTCTATTTGAAGCATAAATGAATAATATGAAAATGTATCCAAGTGTTTGTAGAGTGATCATTGTGGCTCCGATAAGAATAATTTTCACCTCCTCGAATGTATCTTCACAATCATCATTCAAAGGAATCATCAATCCTATCTGACTTAGCTTACATATAGTGTTTTATAATGTTGATAGATTTCTCAAAAATTAATTATAATACACATATCAATCAAGTATACTATTTATATATTTCATAGTTATTGGCCTTTTCCATCGTTCCATTTCATCTATATTCAAAGGGTCCTTGTATATCCCCCTACTTCTGATGATATTACCCAATAATGAGACTTCCTTCAACTATAACTCATAGGTGATGTATTTTACATGAATCTTATACTATTTCAAGGTCTTTAGAACTATACTTGGATACTCTTCATGATGCTTATTTATTTTGGTGTATATTATAATATCATCTATAAAAGACACAAAACATCTATCAATGTAATATAAAAATATTCCATTCATCTTGTAAATGAATAATTCATGAGTATTTCTCAGTCCCAATGGTATTACTATGAACACATACTGCTCGTACCTTATATAAAAATCTTTATTGAGGATATCCTCCTTATCCACCTTGACCTAATAATATCTTGGTCATAGATCATCCTTCGATAATTATTTTAATCAACATAGCTAATCTATAAATTCTTCAATCCATGGTAAATGTTACTTGTCCATTATCATTATCATTTTTATCCCATGATAATCAATGAAATGTCCAATTTACTCATCATTGTTCATGACGAAAAGGGGTGGGGAACCCAATGGTGAAGAACATGGGAATATGGAACCGTTATCAATATTCTCATATCATTGTTTACTCCACTTCTCATGTTCCATAATATCTATTCTATACAATGTGTTGGATGATTTAAATGACCAATTATGAGCTCTATTGAAATTTAACATATCGACTTTGAGGAATATCAAAAAATTACATGGGAAACACATCATCATATTCCTTTTCAATAATCATGTTTTTGAGGATGGTAATATAAAAAGACTCAATAATTTATACTTCATACACTTGAAAGTAGGGAAATAATATAAATTCTTTATTTTTTTGGGTGGAATAAGATTCAACCTCTTCATTGCACTTGTATTGAATAAGGGGTTGATTCATGGTAAATAGTATTATTTCCTGCTCGTGGAATGTTATGATGGATTTATACATAGAAATCTAACCCATTTGCAGAATTGCATAAAATTTTAGTTAAGGGGTTATGATATGGTTTTTTGGGAAGTGAAGCCAAAAAATTTTCACAGGGGTGGAGTTATATACTTGTAATAAAGTAATTTCCCCATTTCTTATTTTCACCGACAACTGTACTTTTATTCATTCATGTGGCATTATTATAGATATAATATAAATTTTTTATAAGAAGTAATGTATAGAAATTGAAAAAAAAATTTGGTTCTCTATTCTTGAATGAATATCTAGTGTACTAGTCACCACATTATTGTCAGTATCCACCTCATTTGTTGTGATGGAAAATCTCACCTTGGATGTAGTTTATTGTTGGGTGTCTTTGAAAACACATTTATTTGTGAATTTGATTTGAAATTTCCATTAGTTCCATGACGTTTAAGTAATGAAAATTATTCTTAGAGTTGATGGTATCATTCCATTTCTTCATTTCATTAGTGGGTTTCTCCAATAAGAAATATATAGCTTGTTTCACTTCATTCCTAAACCTAAATCATTTCTTTTTTCCCCTTACGCAATTTTCTTGGAGATTCTTTCTACACCTCTGACAAGTGGGGTGTTGGAATTTACTGTCACCATTACATTTCTATATTGGACCACCGGAATTACAGTCCACATTATGCCTCTTATCCTTGTGATTCCCTTGAGATTCTCTTATCTCAGTTTTTTATTTTATGGAACATTAGTAAATTTCCTCATACCGATTAATGTCACGAATCTCCATGTATTTTTTAGAATAGTTTTTATCCTAAAAAAGAAGTATTCAACCATGTATTAGGGGATAACGAAAAAGATGTAGGGGTATCATGAATGTATTGTGATATTTTCCTCCTTCACCCTGATAGATTCATAATCATTTTTCTCAAGGTAAAATAAATAACGTTCCATTTTTTTATGGAGAGTGAGGGGAAAAAATTTATCGGAAAAAATTATCCATAATTCCTTCCATCATATCACATTTATCTCTTACTCGGGTTTTGTATTATTTATCAATTTATGCCATTGATAAGATTATATCTCCATATGATAAATATAAATTCATAACTACTCTTGTTCGGATCATTTAAGGACATATATGATTATCTAAATGGTGTTGACCAATTTTTAGACTATTAAGGTTTAGGATGATCCATTTAGAGTTGGGGGCCTTTTCATATAAAGGAATCAATCCAAAAAATTAATCCCTTATAGGGATTTGGGTTGTTCTACTTTTCTAGTTTTATATTAATAACATTAGTTATCTAAGAGTTTATCATCACAATGGTTTTGATTCCATCTTTCATCAGGTTCGACATCCTGTTGGGTAAATCATATCATTGTCTGCCACACTGGTTATTTAACCGACTCCTCCAATTTCTATAAAATGTATAGAATAAATTTATAATTATGAATGGTTATTTTAAAACTTTTAAATACATAAATGTGAATACAATGACATTAAAGTTGTAACATATAAATTAAAATTATTTCCTTAAAATATAAATTTCTAGGATTCAATCTATGTTCTCCATGATATATTTTATAACATTTATTCTTATGGGAATTTTTGTTTTATTAATATTTTTTTGTAATTATATAATTAATTTATCAATACATATCTCATGAAAGCTTCAAAGAAGATTTTTTGGAAGGATTCTTAGCGTGTGTCATGTTACATTGAGTTAGGTCTGGTACATTATGTCGAAGTTGTTTCCCCATGGTACATATGTACCAAAACCACATCCCATTTCAGAATCCAAATAGGGATATTTGTTCTTAATAAACCACTTAATCTATAAATACCAAAATTTATGGATGTTTTATTATTAACAACCATATCTTGAAGGAATTATTTAGAGTTTTCTAATCATTATCCAAAAAATATCTAAATGTTTTCTTTGTTACCAACTATAAAATTTACTAACATTATTACATATTAATACATTATTTGTTACATAATATTACAGGTAATACATCCTGAATGATCGTGAAGAATATTTTAATTTTTAATTAGGTAGTTTAATTAATAATATGACCCCATAAATACATCATCTTTTTGGATAACTTCTTTGACATGCTTACACATAAAGCCTTATGGGATAACCTGGGGAAATACATAAGAACGAGGCGAGCTATAAATACTAGAATCGAAATAAAAAAGGAATAACAAGTAGGGAATAATACATGATAGACAATAAGAATATAAATGGGGAATAAAATGAGGTAGAATCATAATCATGAACAATATGGCATATTATAGCATGATAATCATAACATGGGAAATTTGGAATCAACATAAAACACTACATCATAAACATAGGTCAAGCATGAAATCCAAGACATCATCATGGGAAAATTACCATAAAAGAATTTAGTTCAATGACTTTCCACATATGATGTCTCATTAGAATAAAGATTACCAAACATAATGGATTCTTATATAATTTTGGGTTCACCCGTAACATTAATTTAATTCTCATATTTAAGTGTGCCACATTGATCTTATAACATGGATTCATTCATCATCATATTTTATTATCTGATCAAGGTGTGAGGAACTAATTATTTAAATTACCATATCAAGGAATTATAAGTGTATAATGGAGAATAGCATTGATATGTAATGGGTATGTTATTCACAACACAATTGTTTTGGCATGAAAAATCACATTGAAATTTCGACAGCCTAACATTATCACATAAAAATTAATAAGATGGGTTTATGGGAGATAAATCATTATATCATTATTTGGAAAGAAATTTTACTATAAGGGGAATATGTAATAACATATCATATCAAATGTAAATGAAGACAAAAGACAAAAGGTAATAGAGATACTTGAATAAGGAGTAAAATGTAATAGATCACTTACTTGAGTGTCTCGAGTAAAAATGAATAGATCACATACTTGAGTGTCTGACACCAAATCCATGGGAGGAGCATCCAAAGTGCATGAGGCACCTTGGGAGGACTCTAGAGAGGGTAGAAAAGAGTATGTACATGATCCAATTATTTTTAGGGAAGATAAATCGGTTCACGGGTGGGTTTATATAGGAAAATAAAGGTGTTTCATTATTATTTTTCAAACATAAGTTTTGGAATTTATATAATATAATAACCAAAACCACAATCCTTCCAAATATTCCCATGGTTTCTGAAAACTTGGAGTGGTTTAAATTAATTTTTAAGTCCGTGGTCCTAAATTAATAAAATAATAACCATTATTATGCAGAGGTGAGTCATACTCTTAATGAAATGATTTTAAAACCATAAAATAAATAATTTGTTTTGGGGGATTCATAATTTCATTATAAAATAAACATAAAAACCAATAATTTTAAAAATAAATATATATATTTGTTCTTTTATAACCATTATTCTTATTATTACAACACTTTTGGGTCATTATGAGGTCATAATATACAAAGTATTTTTATAGTGTATTTTATTTTTTTCCCAAAAATTCAGTTGTGTGAGAAAATTTCGGTAAATTAATAATTTTTTAATTTTGAAATTATAATTTTAAAAATAAATTATTTTTATCTAAATATTTTTCTAAATATGTGAATTTATTACATTAAATATGAAATTGTCATTTATTATGAAATATAGGATTTTTATGACTAACAGTTTTCAAAACAATATAAAAATGAATTATGACTTCATAAAAATTATATGATAATTAATATTTATTAAAAATTATATAATATTAAAAAATAATTTTATTTTATTTGATTATTATATTTATATTTAATTATTTTATCAAGATAAATTCCTTAGTTAAATTTTAATATTACCAAAAAATACAATTTCTGGTTTAATATATCAAAATGAAATAAATATAATGTAACATTAATAGGAAGAAAAAATATTCATTGAAATATAAAATTTAATGTATATTATCATATTTCTAGGATCTTGATACATATCTCTTTAATACACCAAAAAAGTCTCTAAGACAATGTTACACGACTATTTTATTTTCATGTGATGGTTCGATGAACATGGTTTGGGTCTTTTTAACATCCTAGGTAATTATAGAATAATTTTTTTTTTCATATATATTAATATTTAGAAATTACATAGATATTTTTTTTAAAAGGAACTCTATGTATGATATTTTACATGACATGCAATATTAGGTTTCTTTGAAATATTACGTTTCACACAAGACTAAGTTATACTAAAAATAATATAGTATTATTATTAATATTTTAAGTTGTAGTTATCTCATAATTGTTAAAATGGTGGGAATGAAATAGATTAACTAAATAATGAGAATATGGTTCACAAAGTTTTATATATTGATTCATTTTTTACCAAATTTATTAAGAAATTAAATTAAAAAATAAATGAATAAAAGATTTTTTTACGAAAAAAATATTTAAATGCACATAAGTGAGTTTATAAAATAATAAAATCACTCATGATGGATTTTATTAATGAATTATATATGTAAAATATTCAATTTAATTTGTATGATTTGTCTTATATGTTATTTAGACTGAAATAAAAATGAATTATTATTTTAAATAAACGACGTATTTTATAAAAATTGTTGTTTTATGGCATTTTGATGGAAAATCCATTTTAAAACTGGGATTGACACTTTTATAAGTTAATTTGAAAAAATAAAATAATTATTTATAATAGTTACATAAAAATTATCTATGGTTTATTTTTGGTATATTCATCTTAAAATTAATTTTTAATGAATCGTGAAATCACTGCATTTTAATTCAAAAATGATTTCTCGACTGATTTATTTATATAGTGATATTTTCATTTTAATTGGTTTTAAAGTGTAATTATACTATGTTTTTATAATTTAAAATGATCTACCTCATTGGAAGCAATTTTATTGTTAAAATCTAGTAGGAAAACCATGTGAACTTTTGAACATTTTATTTAAAAAATCATGTTTTCTCATTCCAAAAATTAGATTAATTTAAAATTTAGAACTTCCACTTCTCTAAATTAAATTTTCAAACAATAAAATACATGGTTATAATCACCATGAAAAATATTTCCCAATATGATCTAAATAATTTTTGATGGATAGTAACTTTAGTATTTAATTTCCTACGGTTTAAGGTAAATTGGGTTATTAAAGGTAAAAATAATATTATAATAATATGAAAATACACTTAAACATGTCCAAATCTTATTGGATGAGTTAGTTTACACACAAAAAATTTTGGGTCAAATTTTTGGCCTTTGAAATCCACTTGGGTGTGATTATATCATTTAAAACATTTAATTTAAATCAAATAATATTTTTACATAATCATGTATTTTATGACTAAATTTTGTTATTATGATGTTATATAAGTGATATCTTATAATATAAATTGTAAATATAAATCTAAAAAACATGCCAATATCATTCTAATTTATTTAAAATATTTAGTAATTAAAAATTTAATTTTAATTATGAATCAAAGATGATGAAGTATTAGATTTATTAAAGAATGAACGAAATAAATAATAGTAATAATTAGAAATATATATATATATATATTGAAATAGCTCATGTTGTAAATGAATTTTTTGAATGAATATGACATATTAGGATTTAATTAATTTGGGTTTTTTCAATGGAATCATGTTTATAATATATTTTAAAAAAGACATGTAATGAATAGGTTCAAAATTGACATAATTCATATTTTAAAAAAAATATTTAATTAGATGATATAAAATTTATATAATAATAATATTCAGCTAAATTTTTTTTATAACACTCTATGTTTCATTAATTACTCATTCATTTTACGTTTGTCATGATTTGTTATTTATTTTAACCCTCTCTGTCTAAATTACTGGATTAAATGGTATGAGTTAAAGGGGGTTGAAACAAATATAAAAGGATTAATAAATATTCAAAACATTCCTAATTCATATTAGATTATTATATTTAGTCTTATAATCACGCTATATTTTAATTAAATGATTTTTGACCCATTTGGAAACCATGTTGAATTTATATTAATTTAATTCATTTATTAATTTCAATGGATTCCCTCCCCTCTAATATAAAAAGACACATATTATTCAAAATTACACACACTTAAAAAATCTTTTGGTTCTTCCAATATGTTTCCTAACACCTTCCTATAATACACACAGAAATTATTTATTAATTATTTTAGATTTAACACCTTCCTTAGTGGTGTTAACGTGTTCTTAATAGGTGTTCAACAGAAGAAGATGTATCGTTTTTTAACTATATGTATTTTATTTCTTCTTCCACTGACTATAAATATTATTCATCCTATATGAAATAATAAATCCATTATACTCAATATAATTATATTTTATTATCTAAATATAATCACCTAATTCCATATCAAATTCTATCTACTTCGAAAGGAACTAATCTTTCGTGCACAAATGTTAACTCTAACCACCGCGATCTGATATAATTTGTCTTCCATAACCATATCTTATGACTAGTAAAAATGATTAAATTAATGATTTTATAAAATATTTATGACATATTTATCATTATATGTGAATAATATATCAATTATTTTGTTACTTTCCAGGAACAAAAAAATGAAAGCAATATTTTTGTGTACGTGTCAACTATCACCTCCACATAGCGATGCGAGTCATTATTAATCACCACATCACTTGTATGGTCTTTATAATAATATTTAAATTATTATTATTATTTTAATTAAATTATTATCATTATTCAAGGATAAAATAAAAAACACCATTTTTCCAAAATGATCAATGAAAAATGAAAATGTTACACATATGTGCGTGTGACCTACTATCTCAATGATTATAACATTGTTCATTTTTCATAGCATAAATAAATAGATTTTTTCAAAATTATAAATATAAATATACTATCTAAATAATGGAAATTTAATATGGGGTTATATAAGTGATTTCTAAAACTAAAAATAGTAAATATAAATATAAATATATTATCTAAATAATGGAAATTTATTAATAATATTAAAGAATTAAATAATTAAATTTATTTATTACACAATGACCACGTGGTAATAGATTTATTAAAGAAAGAATCAAATAGATGATATTAATAATAATAAAATAAATATAATTTGAAATATTTCATTCCACACACAAATTTCACGGATGAATATGACATTTTTTATAGGTTTAATTTATATTTTTCAAATGAATTTTGTTATGATATTTTAATAAAGTCATGTAATTAATACTATAAAAATTGACATAATACATATTTTAAAATATAAAATATTTAATTAAATTATATAAAATTTGTAAAATTATAAGCTTCAGAAAAAAAGTTTATATAACTCTAAATGGTCACTAATGACTCATTAATTGGACTTTTTTATTATTTGGTAATAATTTTAATCCTCTAAGTGTAAATTACTTGATAAAATAGTAATAGTTAAAGTGGGTTAAAACAAAACGATAAGGATTTAAAAATATCCAAAAGATGTATAATTATTATTTTATTATTGTAATTAGACGTAAATTGATCTTGTATTTAATCAAAATGTATTTACACTCATTTGGAATTGAAATTAAATTTACATTTATTTAATCCTTTTAATAAATCCAATGGTTCCCCTCCCCTCTTTTATAAAAAGGATTCCCTTCCTTTGAATTACTCACACTTCCATAACCATTTGGTTCGACCAAGATATATAAAAAACCCTTACAATAATCACTCTCATATTCTTGATGTATTAGTTTAGAAAAAACATCATCCTTAGAGTTGAAAATTTTTTCTTCAAAGGTGATCAATTGAAGACGATGTATAATTTTTTTATATATTTCTATTTTATTTTTTCCCACTTCCTTAAAATAAACTTATTCCTAGATGAAATAAAAAATAAATTATCATTAAAATACTGAGATTTTATTATGTTAATATCATAACCTAAATCTGTTTCTAATTCAATCAAATAGGAACAGAATTAATTATTCTTACGTACATGTGGACTATCACCTCCACGAACCAATACAGTTTGTTTTCCATAACCATATCTCAATACTATTCATAATTATGGGATTAATTTTTTATATTATTTTCATTAAATATTTATCATTATAAGAGTCTAATATATCAAATTTTTTCATAATTTCCCTACACACATAAATGATAACCTCAATTGTTCGTACATGTGAACTATCATATCTATGAAGTAATGTGAATCATTTTTATCCACCACATGACTTTTATGATATATATAAGTACATTTAAATTATTTTTATGAAGTATATTATATTATAATTATTTTATAAAGATAAAATAATAATTACCATATTCTTATAATGATCAATGAAAAAAGGAAACGTTACTCATGCATACGTAAGACCTACTGTCTCTCTGATTATAACGTTGTTCGTTTTTCATACAACAAAATATGGTTTTATTGGAATGTATAATTGATATATAAATGTTATTACTATATCATTAATGTTATTTGGGAGATGATTTACATAATTAGAAGATTGACTATTGACAATATAACAAGATCATTTTTGACTCATGTACCATATATTGACAAAATAATCTGATATGAACTTAAAAAATTATATAATTATATAACACGGTAATAGGTGAAATAAAAGGAATTATAAAATTTAAAAAAATTTATAATGAAAGTAAAAAAAATTAACCTAATTTTATTATTATAGAATATAAATATTGTACATAATGATTCAGACTCATGGTATGGGGCATCATCTCAATTTCCTTTCATTGATGCATATCATGAAATTATTCACTACTATTATCCAATAAGATGTATATAAAACCGTTTTGACTTGTTATTCATCAATTAAAATATTATGATGACATTGAATGTGATGTTTATTGTAATTACTTAATAATTTTTATTTAACAATTTCTCAAGTTGTAAGGGGATATTTAACTAACACATCATTTTAAATTTTTTATTGATTTATTTTAAAAAAACATCTATTTCATTTCAATGTTTTTTAAATGGAATTTCGGAATTAATTTATGTGGACATAAATGTTTTAAAATGTTGATTTCTTTTAAAATATTCAATGTTTTATGGGAAACAGTTATAAAAAAGAATATTTAAAAAAAAAATTAAATGGTTTTGAAAATATATTGATTATTTCAATATATTGAAATGATTTATTGTGATTTCAAAAGTTGTTTTATGATTGAAATGTTGATTATTGCAGTCTATTTTATGTTATGATTATATAATGGGACATAGAAATTTGACAGTTGGATACATGATAGACCAAATATGGGTGATTATGTGATAAACCAAATATGTTTGGTTTTGTGATAATCAATGTGTGGGTAGTTATATTATAACCTCCAATGCATTGGGTATTGAAGTCAACTATATGGCTATTCCTTTTATTGATATGTGTAGATGTTGATCAAATAGTTATTCTATTTAAATATTACTTTTTCCCAAGTAAACTTTATATGTTATCTGTTTCTTTTTATAGGTTTAAGGTAATATTTTGATTACAAAAAGTGTAAAGAATAATCTTATATTTAGAGAAGTGAAATTAATAATTCTTAAATGTTAGACTTTTTACATTATGATAATGTATTCAAGGTTTACATGTTAATTCAAGGATAAGAGTTTTCATTCTCTGTGAAACCATTACTGATCTTTTTGTATCAATCCCAGGTTTTTGAAAAGTGTTTTAGAGGAATTAATGGAGAATACAGCTTAGGATGGGATCATGGAAAAGTTATGATGTTTAATGATAAAACCAAACCATGTTTCTTTTTAATAGTTTTTTATTTATGAATAAAATTTCCATGAGTTAAATTGTCTACATTGTAATATTTACATTTTTTTGTATGATTTATACCCTAATTATCCAAATCTATAAACATGAAAAGATCCTCGATGTGAATTTAAGTAAAATTATTGACATAGCTCAAGATTATATAATGTTTATGGAAGTACCATATAGTATTGATACCAATGAGCATGAAATTATCCATTAAACTATTTCACTATTGAATATGTTATTGTATCTCAGCTTGGTCTTGGTCAAGGAAATATCTTAGGGATCCTATCTCCCTCCAACACCCCAATAAATGTTATTCATAGCCTACGATCATACTGTTTGAGGCCATCACTTCCATTATCCGTGTCAATTGGATTTCATAAAAACCTATATTTATAATAATCATATTATCACGGTTAAAATGATATATCATCAATATTAGAGTTTTTTAACAATCATTTAAATATAATAGGATATAATAAAATCATATAAAATCATGTGTGTTTTATATCCAAACTACATAATAATACATTTAACTAGATTTCATGGTTAATTTCATTTATAACAGTTATATTCATTAGGGATAGTCCTTGAAAATTGGTTTACAATTTATTGTTACCGTTTTAAGATTTTTTGAAAACCCCTTTTTTATCATCACATACAATCCATGGGATGGTCCAGCTCCTCATCTCAAAAAAATATCTTTCCTAAAGTAATACATATATTTAAAAAACTTGTAATATTTTTTTTATCACCATTATTAAGCGTTAAAATAAAAAATAATTCCCTTTATGAAAAATTTCCTTCTCTAATGAAAATTTTTCCTTCCTATAAATTTTTTTTTTATTATGTTGATAATTTAATTATTTCATTTTAAATGAGTGTTTAAATATCAATATTATTATCCTTTATACAACATTATAGATTTCGTGACTAATATGTAGGAATATATATCCTTTTATAACAATAATTGTAAATTTTATTCAATATTTACTCTTACAAATTATATTAGAAGTGTGATATTATCCAAAATAATAATAACTTTTTTTAATATAAAATAATGTTTTGTTGTGGATTAGTATACACACTGTAATTTGAATTTTTTGGTGGTGTATTTCCAAAATTCTAAATAAAATTTTGTTTGAAATATATTACCCACATCCCTATGCTAAATGATTTATGTTTCAGTTTTTAATGATCAAATAACAAAAGAGATTCTAAATCATCCTAGTTGTTTTAGTATTTTTAGTAAGTGATGCTTTGTTGCTTATTAGAATAATTATTATAGTTGGATTAGAGGTTATTATTTTATATTAGTACGTAATCATGTATTGGAACATTGTAGCAAATGAATAACCCTATAATATAATGATTTATAATTTTTTTTAGAGATAAAATAACATTTTTATAAAAGAGATACATGTAATGTCTATTGTCCATCTATTTATTTATGGTCATTAGGGTGACTTTTTAATGATTAAATTATAGTTCCACTAAACCTTTTTGTTTTATTCTAAGGGATGTATTCCATTTTTAGATTAAGATTTGATATTTGGTAATTGAGGTTCGAGATTAATGTGTTTTTGGTTGTGTTATTTATAGATACCTATAATTTTCATATATAGAAATTACATCTTATTTGAAGATTATCCATTACATAATATAATGATAAATTCTAGAATAATATTAGATTAGTATCTTTTGAAACATGGATATATAAAAAATTGGTTCATAATATTTTTGTATCATCACCCACTTAGTCATTCATAACTAGAACCCATATTTCACATATCAAAATTAATATGCTTCATTATAACATTGGGAAAGGAAAAAATAAGAACAGGTGAGACGAGATGTTCAACAATGGAAAATAATGAAGATATCAACGATCACATTAACATAAAATGATTATATGGGTATGAAAACATTATAATAAAATTAAAAAAACATAACCTTCATGTAAAATATCATATTTTTGAATAATTTAAGAAATCATTTATTTACATATCACATGAATCATAATGGAATAAATGAACAAGATGAACAAAAGCATAACATTTTCTTGACACATTGAATATTTTAATATATATAACTATATAAAATAATTTACTTTGTTGTTATGGAAAATATTCAATACCAACATAGTGGAATGGGATCACTCCAGAAACCTTGGTAATAGTCATGGTTCACAACCAAGACTATAATTGTTGAAATAGTTACTTATTTAACACGGTTTCTTCCCCATTCTAGTACTATTTATCTAATGTGATGTCCATAATCACCTAATGTATTAATTGAGAATATAATTACTAGCTCACCCATCATATGATATAAATAATATAGATGTGTTCAACAATTTTATAAAACAGTCATCATATAATATTGTTTTAAAATAAACTAGTTTCATAGTAATTTCATAATGTAATTACTTGTGGATTAGAAATGGGTTTCATTAACATTTCATAAAATCATTATATTATAACATATGATAATGTAATGAATATCATAAACATCATTTCATTATAATCATAAACCATTTAGATAAAGAATAAGGATGGTATCATTGGATTATATCGATGATAAATATTAGGATACCTCAAATGATTATATAATATATTGAAAATTCTTTTAATGAAAAATATAGAACATTTCATATGGAAAATATCCATGTCTTAAATTGAGATAAATTATATAAAAACTATAAATTTCAAAAATAAAAAGTAATATTTTTTTTAAATATGAATTGAAACATGTAATGGAGCAATTAAATTATTGAATATTCATGAATGTAATAAGTTCTTTTCACACTGTACTCATGAAAGAAAATATTCATTCCACATTTTCAGTAAAAAGACGAAATTCAATCATTAATAATATTAATATAATATTCCATTTAATAATGATTTTGAAAATTCAATCATGGGTAAAAATAATATTAATAATCATAAAACAATGTTATAAATATTCTAGAAATCATTTTTTGAAAACATGGTTATGTAAGATAAAATATGTTTGACCAAAGAGAGAAATAATGTCGATTTTCCATAAAAATATTTTTTATATATACTAAGTAAATTGAGGGGGTATTTCTAAAATAAGAGATTTATTCTGAAAAAATTACCATATGATAAGAAATATATCATCAATTTATTTATATGTATATCATATTATATGAAAATTGGATTGGTTGTCATATATATATATTGTTAATCAATGAGATTGTACCATAAAATCCTTACCACTTTTGTAAATTTTAAATCATAAGTCCCATAAAAGGAAAAAACATTATCGGTATTAATGTCCAATGATTTTCCTAAAGGTATAAAAAAATAATTTAATGGGTAGAATATACACTAGATAAAATAAAGAAGTGGTGAATATGACATATGTACTAGAAATGTAGAAACCAGATGAAAAACCATCACCTCAGTCCCAATGTCCTTTTTACATGTTTATAAACCTTGAGTATAATAAATATTGCTTAATTAAATATAAATTTTATAACAAAATCATATATAACATAGCATATATGGTTTCCGAATAACCATTTATTGACTTTTTATTAACAATTTTTTATTAAAATCACTCTTTATGGGGAAAAATGATTTGTTTCTCATGTATGTTTTGTTTCAGTAGTTTAAATCTTGGTTATTTGGTTATGGATCCTCTATATAAATAATTATAATCATTAAGTAAATATAAAAGTTGATTATATACATATATATAGTAATCCATTAAATTATGATATAGAAAAAGTAAATACACCATTCATTAAGACTTTTGGTCATATGTATGCATGAACACTGCTTTCAATTTATAGAAGATAGATCAAAATGTTGGTAAATAATAATTTACTATTTAGTAATATTTATTAAATAATTTAACTGACATACATTAGTCAAATAATTATTTATTAATATCCATTTAAATTAAAATGACAAATGAATTACACTATATTGTGAATGTTGTAGTCTAGAAGTATGCATGGGTGAAACTATTGTTTTCCAACGCATTGGAATGTAGTAATGTAGAAATGATATAATAATTAAAGATGTATAATTAAATAATAAAAAATATATAAATATATAATTTATCAATATATCTATTCTTGATAGGAAGTTATGGAAAAATAATTACATCATTTTGTGAGGTAGTAATTCTCCATACACACAATTGATGGTTTTGTTTCCCATTTGATGAATGGGAAAATGGAAAAAGTTTATTAACTCATAATAATATAATAAAAATATATTTGATAAACTTTTTTTTATATTTTTAGTATGTTTTATTAATATTTTATGGATTTAGAAGAATAAATGAAACAAAAAATTCATGGTTATGAACTATACCTCTTCTCTAGATGATATATTTAGGTTCATACAGAAATCATTTTTAAAATAATTTTATGATAAAAAATGGGATCTATTTCTTAAGGGTGTTATGTGAGTAATTTTTTTGCGTAGGTATTTTTTTACCCAAAAGGATCTTGAAACATGAATAGGTATGTAGATGGGGTTAACTTCTATAATAGAGGTGAATGGAGAACATGTTATTTTTAAATGATTTACAATAATATAAATTAAAATTACATGGAAAATGGATCTAAAATGACTCATTAAATAACATATATGATAATTTTCTATATATATTTTCTTCCAATAGAAATTATAAATTTATTAGTTCATTTTAACTATTATCCTTTTTGTTTAACCCATGATAAACTTCTTTTAACATTAACCGTGATAATATATTTTTACTATTTTTACAATTCATTATAATAAAAAATTATGTATACATTTTACCTTATATTAATTATAAATAATGAAAATATTTAATCCATCTTATAAAATTAAATTCATTTAGGTGGTAAAATTTTATTTAAATATAAACCCATAATCAAGTTGAAAAATAAGTATTTCAATGAAAAAGGTTATTTAAGTGTAATTTTATGTTTGAAAATTAAAATTAAAATTTATTAAAATTACATAATTTATATTATTCATAATATATTTTAAATAATTTTAATTTTATAATGATTTAGATATCAAATTAAAATATATAAATCCTTTAAAAAAATGTTTTCCTAAAAATTATTATTTTTCACGATACATCAAAATATTAATGATATTAGAAAATTATAAATATTTAAGTATTATTAATTTTTAAATCTTATTTTAAAATATGAAAAAAAAAATTCAAATCAATTCCCTAAAATTATAAATTTTATTTTTAGAATAATTTAGCAAAACATTACAACACTATTTTTTAGAAATAATATACATTCAATAATAAAAATAAATTTATTATTGTCTCATTCCTAGGAAAATATTATATCAATGAAAAAACATTGTATTAAATATATTAAATATTAATTTTATTAAAATAATTCATCTATATTGAAATTTTTCATCTTTTAAGATAAAACCCGTTCATAGAAAAAAATAATTTCTCAGAAAAATTTTCCATATTTTTTCAAATGTTTTTTTAAATATTCATTACTAATATATTGATGAAAAATGTATTTATGTCATATATATATATAATTAATAAAAAATTCATTGTATAATTAGTTCTATTCATAAACAACAATTTACACGATCTGTTATAATGGTACACAATATTACAATTTGTATAGTCTGATGGTTGCAAGTGTCATAGGCTATCAAATAGATTAATTTTTTTAAAAATGAAATATACCATAAATAGTAGGTTGTTACATATTAACCCCTTAAGATTTCTCCTAACATGAAATTCCAAAACTATAATTAAAAAAAAATAGTATATTATGCCTCATCAAATCCTTAGTTTCCCACATAACTTCTTTGAATTTATGATTCCTATTAAGAAATATAATCTGGTGACTAGCCATGTTTTGTATCACTTTATATTTGTGAACTAAGATTTCTTCTATTTTATCTTCATTTGAAACATCATTTTCTAGTTGTATGACCACTAATCTCAAAACTTTTTTTCCAACTCTAAAACTAATTTTTGTCACACTGAATGGTTATAAATTTCCCAAAATATTTCCTAGATAGATTAGGTTCCAAAATATTTATTTCATCGACTTCTTTGTAACATACCTATTTTATCCCAATGTCTGGATCACTAATGTTTTGTTTAAATTCATTTAAATTACCCATAAATTATGATGCCTAATCAAACCAATGAGGTCCATGGTGCTTCTTGGGCTAACATGAAGCCCGTAGCACCGATGAAGGGGAAAAATTCATGTCCACTAGATTTTTATAAAATCATGCAACCTAGGGAAGATTACCATGTAGGTGTTATAGGTTGGGGGACAATGATATTTCACTTGGCTTACACACAATTAGTCAAACAGTATTTCAAACTATGTGACATGACACATATAGTAGTAAATGACACATAGTTGGCTTGAAATTTTTTCCAAAACATGAATCCAATCCTTAGGTAATTTATATTTGGGTGAATTTATGATTTTTCACTTGAATAGTGATTTTGGAATTTTTCTTTCCAACTTATTCCCTGACATGTTCTCCTCTCCCTCTAGTTAAACGATCCCCCCTCCTAAACTACTTTTAAATTTCTTTATGCATCCTTCATATGATGTTTGTTTCACTCAGTCAAAAAAGAATCAGACTCATATCATAATGATCAACCTTCCACACCCATTTATATTATGTTTCCTCATCTATCCATTATTCTATTTTTGTGCAATTTATTTTTTTCTTTATTTATGGGAATATGATAAATGATTTTATTTATTCCATTTTATGTTGAATCCATTATTATTAATGAATTAGTGGAACACTACTACCTAAAGGATGGATTTTTAGTCTATTTTTATTCAGTTCATCCCATTTTATTTGACTCGTTGTTGTTATGATCGTTGGAACCTTCCAGAAATGCTTTATTCTTGCATTTTAAATTGATTAAAATTATTTATTAGGTCTGTAGTGACCTCAAATTATGTAGAAACCCATCCATTTGGGTTCCACCTTGCCTATAGACACACATTTGGTATTTCCAACATTGAATGGCCTCTTATACTAGTATTTAAATGGGTAGTTTCCATATGTGACTGGAAATTTGATTAAGTGTATTCAATTATAATTGAATTTAGATGAATGGGTATACATGAGGGTTTCCCTTGTGATTCATGCCTCAACATACATTTAAATAAATATTCTTCTTGCTCAAATTAAATTCCACAATCCATTAACAAAATTTCTTATGAAACATTGTGTGAAATCTTTTCTTTATGACATATTCCATTCCTTACACTTATTCTATATCATGATTATCATGTTTTGTGCTTTATTTTATGATCATTTTAGAATTACACAATTGATTGGATTTGTTTTAATTCTATGATTCAGTTAGCTGTTGTCTTCATAATTTGAAAATCCAATGATGATATATAATTGTATACATATTATGCCATGTATAGTTTTCCACATGCTCATGCCTTTCTCATGTTTAATTACAAGTACACATTTATTATAAATTGTTACGAAGGTTTGTGGTTAAATTTTATATATTGATTTGTGGTGATCATGTGATGTTGAGATTATATATTTTTTGAAATGTAATTATAAATATATTCCTTTTTATGATGTTTCATGTTTTATATTGTTAAATTTATATGGGACGAGAGTGAACATGGTTCCTAATTTAAGGATTCCTTGGACATACTTAGTGGGATACTATTGACATGATAACAATGATACTTTTACATTATAGGTATGGTATCACTGGGTGGATTTAATTATACTTGCAAGTGATTTTGGTTCCACGAGGGGGAAACTGAGGACATACCCCTTTGGCATGATGGTTATGCCATTCCTCGGGTGATACCTTTTCACGTATGTTAGATAACATGTATAAACTATGATTCATTTTGTCTTAATTGACATAAGGTATTCCATATCAGTTACCTTGGATAGACTCAAGGAAATTGGTTATAATTGATGTTTTATATCCATCCTTAGGATTCTGTTTAGATCACTTTAGATGGGCCCAGACTTCACAATGGGAATTTATGGATTGATTGATTTTCTCATTTCATAAGTGATATATATTTTGTAATTATCATTGTAATGGGAACTTCCATGATGACATGTACATTATAACCCATGTCGAAGCACATTATTAAGGGTATGTATTCATGGGTTACATTGTATACTTTATCGCTTGTATTTGTATTATTTCATTAAAATGTATATTGGGTGAAAAAAATAGGTGGTACGGGTCGAGTATCCTTTTAGGAGCCCGAAACAAGGCGGATACTTTTATTTGTCTATTTCCCTTCTTTTATTTACATTTGATCATTATCATTTATTTCTTCTACAAAATGGATCGATAGAGAAACTATCAGCGATGACAAACTATGATTTATATCTCACACCCAACTCAAGAACCATTTTTACCCCAAGTATCTATTTTGTTCATAGGTATAGATAATGTGAAGCAATCTTCTTCAGATGATTTGTTGATTTTCTGATTTGGGATGAAAGCATAGGGTTAAGGACTGATCATATGCTCAAGATGCTTATAATAGTAGTTTTTCCATTTTTTATGCTTCGTATAGAAATATATTCTTATATCCACAGTTTCTAATTCACATGTTTTTTAGCATCACGAAAATCATCTTTCTTGTACCCATTATTGGTTTTTCACCTTCCAACAGTTATAAAATTTTATTTCAAGGTTTATTTATATTATCCAATGCCACTGTATGCTTCTATTGTATGAATAAAAAATTTATTACTTATTTTTTAACACTATGAATACTTGTATCTATGAGGTAATAGTCTCCCCATATACACACCCTATTTTATTTCTACTAGTTGTAAGACTTTGGATATCTAGTAGATGCACTTGATGTTATGTGGCCACCGTCTCGGGACATTATTGAGTGGAACTCAGTGTGGGATGCTACAAAGGTTATTCAAATCGCATATTTTCAATTGTCTTACTTGTTGAATTCATTCATGTGATCCAAACATATGGATTTTTACTTTTATCTTTTCTTGAATGCAGCTGACCCATGTATTGTGGAAACCCAAATTAAATGGTATAGGAAATTTTAGTGAATGATTTCTTCATTTAAATTTGATAAAAACTCACCATTTGGGCCACACTCGTTTCTATGTTGTTATGTTATTGGTATTGATTAATTGATTAATTAATTATTTAAAACCCAATAAAATGATGTCATATTCAAATTATGTATCATATTCGGCACCTTATGACTTAAGAATGTTATTCATTATTCCATCCCATGACTATTTTTAGTGTACATTACTTTTATAGCGTGTGATTATTTTTTATTCCTTTCTTATTATTCATTGTATTGAATTTTTTATACATATCGAAGTGTTCCACATCACATTGTAGAGATATGATAAGGTTTTGATTAAGTGGATGCCAATTTAAAATCATGAGGGGTATAGGCCTTTATGAATTTGATTGGTGATCCAACTAATTAAACCATTTTAGAAGGGGTTAATTGAATAAGGAATTAATTTTGAAACCATATTTTGAAATTATATTGTTACCCAATATGGGAATTGTGATACCTTACCTGAACTCATCCATTGTAGTGGGAAATAGACGTCATCTTAGTGATACTTCTATGACCTTTTACATTTTTTCATAACCTAGCTCTATGAGAAGACTATGGTTTTCAGTTTTATGGTGTTCAGGTTGGTCGTATACCTTCCCTCATATATCAATTTCCATATTTTCTCTTCTTATCTATTATAATTATTTTCAAATGCATGCACATGAAATTTTTGAGATATAAATCAGTAAATTCCTCATATTTAATGACAAGAGTGTGTCGATGGGAATGCTTTGGAGGTTTTATAACATGAAAAACCCATGATACTTCCCAAAATACCACTAGAGGTATATCCTGTTGATCTTACACTAGTCACTAATACTCAGTTTCAGGATATATTTCTCAGGTTTATGTAGTTTGTTCAGGGTGCTCCCTAGTGTACCCTGACTATGGAAGTGATGACTCGAGGAATTTAATAGTTACATCCTCCCACCTTATCAAGGGATGAAAGACCTCATGTTATAGAATTGTTGTTATAGTCTACAGTTTCTATCTTCAAAATTATTGAGATGCCTCCAGAGGAGAGGATCATTATTGAGAAATACAAGCTATATGACTCTTAAAAGAATTGGTGGGATTCCATTTCCCAATCCAAGTGTTAATGCGCTATGATCTAAGAATGAATCTAGGTTGATTACTTTGACCATTTTTTCCAAATAAATTTAGATATGATCTAGCTCGAGTGATTATGCATCTTTAGCATGGCACCATGAATGTGCTTGAGTGTCATGATCATTTCAATGAGCATCATTATTTCACTCTATCTCTGACTGATGATGATTTGATGACTATTAAGGGTTTTTTAAATGGACATGGGAATCATATTTTACCGCAAGTGACCATATTATATTTTAATTATATTATAGAGATAATAAAATTTTCCCTAATTAAAGAATTTAAAATAAGAGAACTTGGTCATGTGTGGCAGGGATGTTCAGTTTCAAAATAGGGTGACAATTATTCCGGCAGTAGGATGCACCTTTTTTAGGGTTCCCGTTGTATTGGTTCTAACCGTGTGAAATTAAATAATAGCTTCATAATATGTCACCAGTGTGGAAGAAGAGAACATAATAAATCCTAATTCTCATGGAACTCAATAGAGTGTCGAGTGTGGGGAAAGATGGGTCATATTCAGTGATTCTTCTAGTCATTCCATCTAGCATTGAGTGGTAGGGTATCCATATTAGAACATCTATCATGTGCAAGATATAAGAATATATATTAGCTTAAGAGTTGGTATTATGTTGGATGATTAGGTTGTAGTAATAGTGTTCATGGATGATTTATTAAAGCCCTGTATCTTTTTCATCAGTCGAGTGGATTTTCTCAATATAGCCAGGATGTATATCAGGGTTCTGGTTCAAGCTATACTTATATTTCACATCCATCGGTAGAGGAGGAGAGACCAGGGATATCCACGGTTAGATATTCTTTTTTGGTGACCTCTACATTATTTTCTTCCCTTTTAACTATAGTTTTATCCCGCTCTATTATATATTCTACTCTTGTGTAAAATCATGATCGTGAAATTGATGGATTTTGTGACATAATGTCTCTTAATACTCAATTATTTGTTAGAACATAAAGCATACTCAAGTTTTTGGGGTTCCCCTTGTGATAGGTGGGTTCCATTGGATCTGTATTTTATTTTTCCTTCATATGACTGGCTCCGACGTCATTCTCCATATAGAAACACTTTTTCCTTATTATGGTCAAGTTGATTAATATCCCAAACTGCTGTCCATTACATCACCTAAAATAATCATGTTTATGCACAATGGTTAATATGATATCCATGAAGATAAAGCTGGACCAAAGTTAACTGGGATGGGAATTGTGATAACCCATTTGTTGAGTCTCTCTATGAGAAATCAAGGAATTCATTTAGTGGAGTTTCCTCCTTTTTTGGATCATTTTACGAATTTATTCCATGATGATTTATATATATTACCACATGTAAGAGAGGATGTGTTCACTCTTTAGCTTATTTCAGGTGCGACACCATTTTGTAGTCCTTTATTTAGGATGTCACCAAAAGAGCTACAGAAACTCAAAAATCATCTTGGTTATCATGAGAATAGAGGTTTTAAAAAACCCAACCCATATTTATGGGGTTAATATGTCCTTATGCTAATAATAATTATGTCACCCTTTATTTGTGAATGGATTATATACATTTGAACTATCTCATAATGAAGAGTTGTTATCCACTACCTCGTATAGAATAGCTCTTCGACCAAATCCAAGGGGAATGTGTTTTCACCAAGATATATTTGAGATTATCCTACCTTCATGTTCTTGTGACACAATTTTATATACCACATACAACATTTCTAAGAAGGTATGGATTATATGAGTACTTCAATCACACCCATATTTTAATCTTCACCATTTGTCTAGTTCGTATTTTGGATATTGGTTGTTCTCTCAATTTCTATGTGTAATAAGATTTAAATTTTGAGATAATAACATTCCGATATTTGGGTTCCTTGCCTATTCCACATTTCATCTGGGAGTGTTTTATGAAAATTCTAGTTTTTTGGCATCACTAATGGTGGTTCATGGTTGAAGAGTGGTTAGAGGAAACCATGCAACACAACCCAGGAAAACCTGTAAATATAGGTTGGTTTCTATGGTTTAGTTCCAAAATTTCCCACTACATTTAAATCAAATTGGAATGAACTCATAAATACGATGTCTCTTTGCATAACCATATGGTATGGATGAAGCATAGTTTACCAAACTGTGTGGCCAAACTGAGTGGGATTCCTGTATCAAAAAAATATTGCATTACCCTTTTTACCATATTATGTATTTTACCCTAATGCACTAAATGCATCCAACATTTGGTTTTTAAACCCATATTTGGATCCCCCTCCTTACTGAAACCTCTAACCTCCCTCAATGGAAATTCTAGGGTGATTTTTTCAAGTGGTGTGGATTGTTCTTCTAGGTATTTTCCTCCTTTCTTCCTCCCCTTCTTACTCCTTCCAATTTCCTTTATGTTTCACCAATCCTATTGTCACTTGGATATAGGTATTATGTTTCCCTTGGTTTATGATTTATTTTGTGTCTCTAAGGTTCATCTTGGATGTTATTTCTTCCTTGACCCCTTGTGAGGTTGTTTTGGGTGTGCATTGTTGATGCGACATGTAATTGAAATGGTTTCCATTTTCACCTATCCATTTTTTTAATAATTTATCATTTAATTATTTTGAACCATAAATATAAGATAAATATTTTTGTGTGATAATTGGAAAATCAATTATTTTTACAGTGGTTATTTATTCCAAGTTATGGAGTGAATAGTTTTGTTTTTTTACATGTTTCACTCCATGTGTTTTATAAAATGACCAGTTGGATTTCTCATATTATTGGTGGATTCTAAATAATTTTATGGAATGATTAATGTTTTTGATTCATCTAAATGTTTGTTTTATATTTTTAAAATTTACTTATAAAGGGTATCTAAATGAAAGTGGCACACGTTTTGTGCATGGAAATGATATGTTATTTAATGATTCCACATTTCACCATTTTTATTTAAATGAAAGAGGTTTTGTTTTGAAAATGTGGATTGAAAACATAATTGTATTTTATAAATTCTTGTTAAATTTAAAATTACGTGTTAACAAAATTTTGGTGGGGTAGATTTTGTTTCTAATTAAACGGGTGATTAAGGTACATTTCGAAGTATTTTATTTTTGTTGAAAATGATTTTTATGAAAAATGTATTTGATAATATTCTTATATTATTTTTATTTAATAGATGAAATGTCCCCTATGTGTAATCATCATGTTCTATTATGATGAATGGGTGGGATTTCAAAACAATAGAATCCTAATGACCCATTTACATTGTCCATAATGGGAAATCTTTAGTGTAGAATCCTTTAAGATCTAATGTTTATAACAAGAGATTTATCCCTAGGGGTACTAAGGAGATGCATGTTATGTGAATTAATTTTTAATGATATTTTCTAATGTTTTTTATTATAGTATGGAATCATTTTTCTCATACCATTTTGACTCTTGAGATTGGAACCAATCATTGCTAAAAAATTCAAAGAGAATGATTTTTTCACTGGTTAAGATTACGGTCTTACGAATGACCCATAGTAAGGGATATGATATGTTTTTTTAATATTTAAATTGGAAAGTGTCCCAATGTTAAGAAATTTAGGGTGATATTGAGCATGTTGGTGTAATTTGAATTCATCATGCGGGGCATACATTATGGGATGAGTCAAGATGTATAGAATTTTCTATAATTTGTCATGATCTCTTAGGATATATCATTTCTTTTAGAACATACTTATCTATAGTTTATGATTGAGATACATGTTAGTTAGTTTCTCTTGTATTAATATTTCCATTTCCATTACATTATGATCATTTTTGTTACTCTATTTTTTGGGTTTTTTTAAATGTTATGGGTTGTATTTCAAAGGTTGGTCAAAAAATTAATATGGAATTTTTTTATTCTCCCTTGGTCCAATTATGAAACGAAATAATCATTTATCCTCTTGAAATTTTTGTTATATCATTCCTGGGAAAGTATTTAAATTTAATTAAAAAGGTACATGGATAGTGTTTTGGTTTAATTTGGATATGTGAGAGAAAATTTTCTTTTATATATATTGAATCTCAATCTTGATGATTATGATTCATTATTTAATGGATGTAAATGAAGATTAGATTTTTTCAGGCATGCCTACTATGTTTTTATAGTTAATCTTATAGTTATTTATTGTTATTATTCTTTAGTGTTGGTTCAATATTCATTTCAGTCATTGCGGGTGATGGTCGGTCAAGGTATCATATTCTGACCCATGCAGTCACATAGAGATATTGTGGTTTTTTAGGTTTAGTTTGGTTTTATTGTTCAATTTGTTGTATTCTTTATTTATTGTGTAAAATAATTTATAGTATTATATTTATATATATTGGGGTGCTATTTTTATTTCCACAGTATAGTTTATTTGTTTATATTGTGTGAAATATTTCTTTTGGTTACTCTGTTGAGGAATGGGACTAGTTTGGAGTCTTTGGGGATCAGTAATACCCTTTGAACCTTGCCACTAATTGGATAGGGTTACCGTTTCAAGGTCAACCAAGGATTGTTTGAGAAAATAATGTTATAAGAAAAGAATAGTAATTTAGTGTACCTAGATTCAGAGAACACTTTTTTATTTAGGATGATAAGGTTGTTAGAGTAAGAATGTCGTAGCATGGTTTGTAAGGCTGAGGGAGTGTATTGATAATAGTTCTTTGACCAAACCATCAGATTCCACATGTAGTGAGTTTATGTTTGGTTCCTCTGGTCTTTTGGTTGTTTTGTGTCTGGGAAATGAAAATATTGTTAGGACAGTGGTTTTAGTGAGATCATAGGGTCTGAAAGTCCATATGGACCTGGGGAAATGGTAGTATTGGACTCTCAGTGATAGTTGTGTGATTGGCATATTACCACCAACCATATATCCATTTCACCCATTAACACTAGTTTTCCCCTTTTGAATTGTTCTGGGTATTCCATGATTATGAAAAGGGTTTTTGAAAACCCCTATTTATGAATTGTGAAAATTGAATTCTTTTATGCTAGCAGCTTGGTATTGAGATGATGGAAAAGATTTTTTAAGAACCATTTTTATGAAATCTAGAGAAGTAGGATTTTTATTATATATTCTTATTGTAAAATAGAACATTATTATCAGGATTGGATAATCATAATAAATTCCAAGAGTTTATCGAAACTATTTTCATAAGAAATTGATGATTCTTTGAAATGGAGTTTTGAAATTTTTTGTAAATGTGATGAAGTGGGGTTTTAATCAAATTATTTTTTTGGAATGATATTTGTTGAGCTATCAAAAATGGTTTGAATGGGGTGAATTGGAATTTTGGATGGGATCAATGTTATTTTATTTTGAACATGATAAAATAGAAGGAAGTGTAGATTGTGAAGAAGAGTTTTTATTAAATAACTTCTGATCCTATTAAAAGGTTGAAGATTTCTAAAATTGAGAGTGAATTAAGACTGTGAAAACAAGGGTGGAGTTTTTTGTTTTAAAAAGTGAAATTTTTTTCTTTGACTTTTGAAATTTCCATTGATGATCAAATGAATCGATATGTGTGAAAAAGTGGATGGATGTGGATATGGGTGGAAAGGTTCCCAGCTTGCCAATATTTGATGAGTGCTAGGGTGGAACAAGAATGTGCACATGTGAGGATCCATGAAATTCCATTAGTGATGGTGAAATCCACCATGTTAAATATCATTTAAAAGTATAGTAAGACGATAATCATGGTGTTTTGAAATTAATGACGTGTAGTATGTCTTCCATTGAGTTTTCTGTATTTCCTATGTGTGATTATAGTTTGAGATCTCATTTGTGATTTGGTTTTATAGCGGTTTTTAGGTGAATATTGGTTTAGGAGTTGTTTTGGATTTAGATCATAGATTTATTACGACATATTGTACTCCCCCGCAATGATTTGATATACGTTTGTGGTGAAGCGACATGAGGTTCACCATTATTAAGGTCTCTAGATGATCAACCAAAGGAACTCATTGTCATGTTATAGAAGTTTCATCCACATCAATTTTATGGGAATGATGATCCTAACAATGAATATTGGTGGATGCCGAAAATGAAAATTATTTTTAGTCTCCTTGTGTTTCTTGAGTTGTTAGATGTAATGTTTTCTACCTTCATGATTGAATGATAACATATAAGAGGTAAATTTTGGTGGCAAAAAACAATCCTCAAGAATATAATACATGATTTTTCTTCATGTATTTTTTAGTTATTTTTTATTTAACTGAGGTAGAAAATGTGAGAAATGGTATATATATGTGTTTTCCGTAGATAGGTGATGGATCAAGGTGGGAGATATTATGTTATTTATATGGACCTAGTTCAACATCATCTAGATTTGGCGGTTGATGATTCTTTGAAGTCTCGCCATTTTGAGAGTGGGTGTTGTGTTGATCTATATTTAAAGGTGTCATAGTTTGGTTTAATATCTTTTTCGATGTTGCGAGGTAAGCTTTTTGAGTTGATAATGTTGTGATGGGAGTGATTGAGGAATCCATTATTCCTCCAATCTCTATTTGTGGTGAATGGAATTATAGTATGTAGATATAGAAGTTTCTTGAAGCTGTTGGTGTTGTTCGCAGAATTAAAAATTCCCTTGATCATAAATCATATCATTATATGTATAGGATTATGTGTTGTCATCAGTGTTGTAGACCATATCATAAGAAATTTTCATTTTTGAGTTCTCCGAAGACCTTTCATGCATGTATACGCTTAGGTCACTTGATATTGTTTTGTTAATTTTTTTCCAAGAATTGATTTAGAGAACATTTTCTATATTAGGATACTATTATATTCCTAGTTTAAAGTCATTCATTATGTGTGACTCCTTGGTTTTAATGGATGTTTCTATTGGTGTTATCCCATGTCTTATTAGATTTAAATTTTAAAAGTAGATATTGTAGATCCCATGAGAACATCTATTATAATGTAATCATATCCATATTTTTATTATTATAAATTTTATCATCTTGAATGGATATGTGCCTAATTTAGTGTATTTGTAATGATTTGTCTCATTTAATGCTGAAATGGAAGATGTTTGTGCATCATAAAAATCTTTATTTTGATGTAAAGAATTAGTTTCGATTAGGATTTAAATGATCCTATCTTTGAGGCAGTCATGGTTTCAATCATCTATGCTCAAGACATATTCCTAGAAGGGTGGCCTACATGTAGTTAGGAATCCGATATATGTGAGGGACCTTTGACCATGTTTTCTTAAGTAATGAATGAGAATAGTTTAAGTCTCTTTGTTGAAGATTCGCCATATAAATGGTCTAGTTATGTGGAAAGGGATCTACAAACCTCATTTCTTTGTTGTGATCCTTATGGGAGGAAAGTTCCTCCAAGGTTACAAGGATATTTGGTTGTTTATTTTTCTTGAAATATTAGTGGTCATATATTTTTAATCATGGGCCCTTAAATTGGCAGTCATTCTATGATCTGTTATTCTATGTCAGATATGGTTTTAGAAAATCACATATATTGGTGTTTCTTTCATCAAATATTTCCCTTTGTGGTGAGGTTTTTTTTCCTCTCTATAAAGATATGAAATGGCCCATGTCATGTTTTCTCATACTGGTTTGTTCTGGATTATTTATGTTGGATAATTATTTATGGTGGGAGCCCCACTACATGTCTCATTGTGGTTTTTAATAGAGTTCATTGTGATAGATTCTTTATTATGGTAGGGATCCCATTATGGACTCTCTTGTTTTAAATTAAATTTGGGATCCAATTCTGGTTTAGAATGAGGTGTTCTATCTATAAATATATTATATTTTTGGTTCCTCTAATTTTGGGGGAGTGTTTTTATTTTGTAGAAATGTGGTTATAGCATCCTTCATGTTCTGGGAAGTGGTTTTGGATCATTGAGTCACGATTGATAATAGGCCTATGTTTTGATCAATGGTGGTTGATGTATTCCTAGCTCAAGTTGAGGAATCATTTTGTTATAGAAAATTTTTATTTTTTATCATTCAATTAAAAAAATTGTTGGTTTCTATGTGAATAGAGTGTTAATGGTTTGGAGAATTCTCACAACTGGATTTTTATTTCCATCCTTTGTTTAGTTCATTTTTTGGATATTGGATTTTCTCCAAAGTACTTGGTGAGATGATTTTTAAAATTTTAGATAATAATTTTTAAGTATTTTGTTCAATGATTATTCATTAGATCATCTTGGAGTTTTTTGTGAGAAGTTTATTTTTTGGTCTGGAAAATAGATAGCCCATTGTTAGAAGAAATTATGCGTCTTAGCCTAGGAAGCCATTCAGAATTTTGATGATGTTTGAGGATTAGATCATGGATTTTGAACAAAATTTCAAACAGTGTGGAAAGATTGAGGGAAGGCTTCGTTTATTTCAAGAACTATATCTCATAGTTGGATCAGAGTTTACTAAACTATGTATCCACAACATGTGAGCTTCCCATATTATAAAATAAAGTTATTTTACCATGATACCCTCATCAATATTGAACCCCAAACCACCCTATTCCTCCCCCATTTAGTTTATTCTACCCTAGGAGGTTCATCCCTCTTTTATAAGACCCCCTCATTTCATGGTGAATTGTGTACGATTTAATCATGTTTTTGTGTAGATATTTTAGCTATTATCCTCCTTTTATCCTCCTTTTCTTCCTCATTCCATTTTCCATTATGTTCATATTATTCATTTTTCTCTGGAATATCGAGTTTATGTTTCCATTTTTATATGTTGGGGATTTTTGTTTATAATGTTTCTTTTCAGTGTTGTTTCTTCCAGGACCATTTGTGAGGTTTTTTTCAATGTGCATTGTTTAAGCTTTGTGAGATTTTGGTAGATTTCCTTTTTCACATTCCTATTTACTATAAGAATCATTGGTTTCATTCTTTTATAACCTTAATATAATTTTTAATATTGATTTGTGGTGATTCACATAATTTTTTTTAAAATGATTCTAATATGTAAAATGATGTGTTAAATTTTATTTGAAATTTTTGATTTTGATTCTTTGAAAATAGTTGTTTAAGGCCTTTTGACATGATTTTAAAGGTCCAGAAAATGATTATTATGAATCCCATCCTTGGATAATAATCATCAAATGTTTATTTTTTATAAATGGGATCCCATTTTAATGGAATCCTTGTGATTCATTGTGTTTAATGGGTGGAAAATCCTCTCTATGGAATCCTCATGACCCAATTACTTTGAGAATAATGGGAGATTCTTTGTGTGGACTACATTTATATATATTTTTTATGGATGGAGATTGATCTTTGGGGTGACTCAAGGTGATGAGTTTTGTTTGAATTATTTATATATGACATGTGCACATGTGATTGGTTTCATGGTTATCATCTATTGGATCAACCCCTTTATACTATTGACATGGTAACCAAGAATATCTAGTTAATTTTCTGAGAACAATTATTGAAATAGAAAGAATTACACTCTGACTAGTGGCCTATATCAGGGGATATGATATGTTTTTATTATTGTTGTTTTGGGATAATGACATTTTTCAGGCCATTTAGGGTATGATTGAGCATGTGGGATGAATTTTATTTCATCAAGGGAGGAATGCTTTCTGGGAGGAGTCAAATTGTATAGTATGTCCTGGATTATTTTCTGAGCTCCTAAGTTATCCCTTGTCTATTATAACATTGGTTCATATAGCGGATTATGCAGATACGTTTTGGTTGGTCACTCTTGTTTTCTTATTTCCATTTCCCTTATTGCATGATAATAGTTGTTTATCCTTTTGTGGTTTGTTTCTTTTGAAATTTGACTAGTTGGTTTTCAATGATTTTTTGAATAATGATTTTTGAAATGATTTATTCTCACTTGTTCATGTTTTAAAACAAAGGAATCATATTTCTCTTGAAAATGTTAATGTTGTTTTCAAAGAAAAGGTATTTATTGAAAAGGGAAATGAAAATTGTTTTTTTAAAGTGGATATGTGTGTAAAGCATACATTTATATATATTTTATCTCAATCTTGAAGTTCATGCTACTTTATTTAAAGGAATTTAATTAGGAATATATTTTTTTAGACATGCCTACAAGTCTATAAAAATGATGCCTATTGTTCATTCTTGTTTTTATCCATTGCTGCAGGTTCTATCTGGATTTTGATTACCTTGGGAAATGATTAGTCATGGTTTTATAGTGTGATCCTTGAGGTTAAATTTAGATGTTTTGTCATTATGGTTCTGTTGGATTTTGATTTTTAGGTTTTTTATTTTCAGTTTATTTTCTAAAATAATGATCAGTTGGTTATTTATTTATATATTGGTTCTAAATGTCTATTTTCTATGTTTAGTTTATTTATTTATTTTGGGAGAAATCGTTTCTTGGTTACTCTAATGATTACCAACACTATTTTTTATCCAATTGGGATCATGAATTCTTTTCGGGCCTTTAAACAGATTCACTCAGGTGAATGGTTTAGGTTCAACCCAAGTTGATTCATGATAACATGGTTATGTCAGTTGGTTTATCAAATGTTCCAAAAATCCTCATTGGTTTGATGAATTATCTCTTTAAATTGTATATTTATTCCTTCATGGTAGTATTCATTGACAACATCTTAGTGTATTTTCTATCTAGAGATGACAATGAGTCCCATCCTCAGATTATACTCAGTACAATGAGAGAGCATTAGCTATATGTGATGCTAAGTAAATTACACTTTTGGATCAACAAGATTAACTTATTAGGTCATATCATGTTAGAGGCTAGTGTATTTGTGGACCCAATGAAGGAGATAACCATGGTTTTCTAAAATCATCCCAATAATTTGTTTCAAATCGCAACTACTTGGGGATGGATGGGAATTATAGGAGATTCACCTAATATTTCTCAATCCTATCTTCAATACATGTATCTCTAATTATGAAGGTTATGTAATTCCTATGGACTAAAGCCTATCAAACAAATTTGTAGTCGTTGAATAGAGACTCCCATCAGCTTCTATTATTATTCAACATGAACCAGGAAGATGTTATATAGTTTATTATGTTGCTTCGGTAATCATACATGGGGACGTTATGATGCAATGTGATCATGTCGTGGAATATGGGTCCCACATGCTATGTTCTCATGAGTGTAAATACATGACACACAATATCGAGCTATCATCTAGGTTTCATGGCCTATGTTGTTCGAAGAACTAGCTATTAGTTGACTGATTTATTGTCTATACATGTCAAAAAATATTAACATATATATCTACTTTGTGATACGAGAATTTTAGGTAGTGTAGGTGGGTTGAATACCTACTGTTGATTGATATTTATCTTACCTTCAAACCTATAAAGGTAAATTCTATGGATGATTATTTGAGATGAATGACTCAGATGCAAGGCATCTAGGAGACCATAAATGAGTATTAGATGATGTGTATGATTTTTTAGTTTCACCTGGAGTGTTAAGAATAGCATAGATAGGTTTTAAAAGATGATTTTTAATTGAAATATTCATTTCTGTAACAAGCTAGAATGTGTTTGCTATCGTATTTTGAGGGACTCATTCTATGAGAGAGAATAAAAGTACAGAACCTACCTACTGGTTGGATTTTTTGTTCAAAATATGACTTTACACTTATTTAGTCTTGTATGGGTTTCTTTTGATATACATGAAGAGTTTATGGGAAAATCTCATGCCTCTATTTGGGTGTTTAACAGTAGGATTACCACGATGTATCCGGATATAATTCATTAGTATTTGGTGGCTAGGCATGGGGAGGCATATTGTAGGATTTATAACTCATTGATCGACCTATCAGCAGGTGAAGGAAGTGAAACATCGATGTGATATACTTCTAGAACCTCTCTCCATTCCTGAATTGAAATAGAAATATGTGAAAATTTAATTTGTGACGGCATTTCCCAGATCCCCTCAAGTCTACGATGTTGAATCGGTGATCATTGACAGGTTAACCAGTGTCTCTCAATTCTTACTAATCTCAGAGTTCAACTATGTTGATGATTAATGAAGGTTTTATATCTTTGAGATAGTGATATTTCATGTTTTTTCTCATCCTATCTTTTTTATCATGATTCCCTCTTTACATCTTGGTTCATGAAATGGTTTCAATGGGAACTCATTTCACGTGTTCTCTTGAGTACATCTTATCAATCTCTGTATGATGGGTTTTCTAAGATGAAAATTAATGTGTTAGAGGATATGTTTTGGTCCTATACAATTGATTTTAGAGGATCATAAGAAAATGATATTCCTCATATTGATTTTTACAATAATAACAGCTTTTAAGAAAAAATATTAGATAGATTGATATGAGGCCCTCTTTGGTGGATAGTGCCAGTCACCTCTATGCTGGCTTGATGGGGGTGAGGAATATCTAATGGGTCGATGTCTTATCCATGAAACATCATAGTAAGTCCATCTAATTATGATTCATATTGATAGATGTAATTCCATGAAGAAGTCCATTACCGATTATCGTCATAGACCCCTAGTGTTAAAGATCGAACATTGTCTCTTTCAATTTATATCACATAGATTGGGTCATATATGAATTAGGAGAAAAGGAATGTTATCACTGTTCCAAGTCGGTTCTTTCATAAGATAGAGATGGTCGGGCTAGTAGACTATTAGTTTCTCTTATCTCAGAGGTATAATTCCATGAATGATGTCTTCCACATTTCGTAGCTTTGATAGTATTTTCCATACCCTCTCATTCATTTTATTCTGAGGATATCGAGCTGAAGGATAATGCATCATTAGAGGACCATCCAGTTGGTATCACTGATAAAAATGATGGTACTTCAAGGAAGATTAGTTCATTTTCTCTAGGTGATATGGCAGCATAGACGTGTACATGATGAGTCCTAGGAGAGTTTGTTTGATTTGTGTGCATAGTTCTTGGAGATTTTCATAGAATACGTTCTACCACCCTTATAAGGAAAACATGGTGATGAATTTTTTCAAGGATTGGAAGTTGGAGCATCCCATAATTATTTAAAGGTACTCACCGTAATTATTCTATAATTATTTTAAATGTCCCTTAAAATAACGCCTATCATGAAAAGGATGTATCATGTAATTATAGGGCTTGTTTGATTCCCATGGAACTGAAAAAGTGAAAAATAGGTTGGTTCACATGGTTTTTAAGGTACTGTATGACCCAGGGAACATGACCTTGTTAGTTATATAGGATTGTGGATATTTTGGTTTGACAACATTTTCACACGATTAGTAAAACCGTGTGAAATAACTTGTGACATTCCACTTATAGTTGTGAATGGTCCATTGTTGGAGAATTGTTTAAAAAACAGGGTAGCTAAACTATAAATAGTGTAAAAGTGTATGAATTTATTATTTTTTCCTCCATTAAGGTTTTATTCTTTTTTTCAATCCCCATTCTTCTTTCCTAGTTGATTCTCCTCTACCTCTAGGTGAAAAAGCATCCCTTCTCACCTCCACGTAGGATTAATGCAACCTCATCCATCCAACATCAGTTTTATTTACTATAGAGAGCATTTGAATTGTCTCGGCATGCTCTATCATCCATACCCATCTATTTGATGTTTCAACTTCCATTCATTGGTTTATTTTATTGAAACAACATTTTCCTTATATTTTGTAATTTGAATAATCCTTTTATTTATTCCATTATTGGTTGAATCGATGCATGGAAATGGGCGAGTGGAGAACTAATACATCTAGGTAGTGGTTCTTTTTTAATTCCCATCATTTCATCACATTTTATTTGATGTCCTTTTGTGATTGTTGTGGAACCCTTCCATAAACTCATAGTTTATTCACATTAAATTGATTGGATAGGTTTTCGGGTATGTAGTGACTTTAATATATAATGAAACCCATCTGTATTCTATTCTATTTATCATTAGAAACCCCTATGGGTGTTCCGGCACTAAATGGATTCACGACATATGTCTTAAATGTGTAGTTACCTTATGTGAGTGGAAATTTGATTAAATTCATTCAATAATAATTGAATTAAGATGAATGGGTACCCATGAGGGTAGCCCATGGGCATCATTCTTGGAATTATATTTAAATATTCATTCATATCATTGACATTGGGTTCTACAAGGTTTAAAAATAATTTATTAGGGAACATTGTTTGATCCACTTATGTTATTTATATTCAACCGTATATAATTATAGTACATCATGTTCAACATGATCTATTCCACATTTTATGTTTACTTTCTAATGATGTAATTGATCGTATGGTTTTGAATTTAATTCTTTAGTTATATTGTTGGATTGAGATATTGAAATCCTAGTGATGAAATTTAATTATTTATATGATATCCCTTGTAGATTTTTCATCACCCTCATTCCTTTCTCAAGAATAATTCCTTATACCTTATATATATAAATTTTTCAACTTATGTTTTTATGAAATGAATAGATTAATTGATGGTGAACATGTGATCTTGAGATGTATTTTACTATCAAGAAATTATGAATATATGGAATGTCTAATGGTTCACCTTGTTTGATATGGATAACTTTATGGGTGTTGCGAGTTAACATGGGTCTTGAGATAATGATTTGATGGACATACACGTTTTTCATGGTTGGATACACTTGATGCGTTGAGAGAAATACATTGTCTTTGAAGGAATGGGATCACTGAATGGATTTACTTATACTCTTGTGAGTGGTCGGTTCTATATGGGAGAAATTGAGGACATACCCATTCTAAAATATGACTATTTAATGTCTCGGGTGAAACCCGATCCCTGATGTGAGATACTTGGTATGGGCATGGTGTCATCCTTCCCTGAGTGATACAAGGGACACCATATGGGTTTCCATGGATGGACTCGATGCCATTGGTTATAATTTATCTTCCATAGTAGCCCATATGATTCGGTTTAGATTCCCATTTAAGAGATAATACTCTACAAGAAGAATTGGTGGATTTTTTTACATTCCCATTTCATATGTGATGCATACTTTTTAATTATCATTATTGAGAGAACATGTATTATGTCAATTAAATTAGACCCCCTAAATAAGGATATGTATGTGGGTAAGATTTCGTGGGTTTCCGTGTTTAAATCATCTATTATATTCATATTATGCATTGCCTAGGTACTTCTTTTCAGTCAACTAGTTGAGGATAAAGTAGGTGGTAGAGGTCGTGTGTCCTTTTAGGAACATGAAAAAAGTTGGTTAATTTTATTTGGTTATTCCATAGGTTTTATTTATATTGTCACACATTAATATATTTATTTCATGAAGTGGATCTTACAAGACATTGTTGGTGTTAACCTACTAATATTTATATCTCACACCCTTATTGGGAACAAATTGGTACCTGAGTCATCTTTTGGATTTTAGATTTAGATTAGGGGAGGTGTGATGCATTCGATACATGATTTATTTGATACTTTATGATGGATTAGGGGGTATAGGACTGATAAAATGTTCGAGATTATTTTTGTATATATTTTTTAATATATGTTGTAAATTATTGTATCCCCAACTTCCCATACTCATATTTTTGTTTAGAATCATGACCATCATCATTCTTGTATCAATTATTGATTATTTATCTTTCACGAATTATTTATTTCTATTGAATGCTTTATTTATGTTATATTCTTCTATTATTTGTATCTTTTTTTATTTTAACATTATTTATTATTTACTATTTACCACTAAACATAGTTAGATATATGGGGGTGTAGTCTCTCCATGGAAACACAATAGGCCCTTGGTAATAGTTGGAAACCTCTAGTATTCCGGGATATGAACTTGATGTCATGTTTCTGCCATTATGGACCCCTGTTTAGTGGTACTCAGTGTAGTTCACAACAGCCATCCTACAATGTGTGAGTTATACACTTAAAAATATAAAGGGACCAAAAATATTCCATTTTAATTTGTGATTGAATGTTATTTTTGTATGAAAACATTACATGATGAAGGTTTTGATCCAAATAACCATTAAAATTCATAAAATATGATATCCGAATATTATATAGTATTTAATTGGTTCTCTCAAATTGAACATAATTTTGAAGATGGTATGTATTTTAAAACATAACTCTATATCTAGATCATGATGAAGATTCTTCCAAAACATCAAGGTAAACATATATTCCCAATCATATATGAAATAATTTTGATACTCCATGTAACCTTAGAAATCCTATGATATATATACTAGAAGAATGATCAAGAGTTATGCCTTATCTAATTGAAATTATTTTTACTAAATTCATATGGTGATTAAATATAAATAAAATGTCACTTTGGAATTTAAAACATTTGGTGAGACCAATGAAAAAATATATTGGGATTTTTTGAATTATCCATTATTGTATGGGTAATAGTTGTAACATTTCCCTGAATTATATCTCTCTGAAATAAAATTATTACATACCATGAACCAAGATACATATTTTCAGGACCAATCCCATTGGGGCCCAGTCTGTGACTCCCCAAAACCGCTACCAACAAACTAGGTTATGGTGACTAGTACCAAGAATGGGTATCTATAACATGGGAGGCATGGGACTATGTACCTATACTCAAACTCACATCTAAAATAACAAAAATTTCATAAATGTTAAATTATTTGAAATAAACCATTATTGAATAAATATAATCCCACTACTTGAGTACAGAAACATGTAACAGAAAGTAAACATGACGAAATACAAGGCCACCACAACGAGACTGGAAAAATGTTCATCTTGAATGTGATGATGGGGAATGTGGACATGATACTGTAAGAAAACACTCTAGTATGTATTTCTTAGTAAGAACCATATGTTCTTGGTTCCTTTAGAACATTTTCAAAAGGTCGGTAGTCTACACAAGGAATGAAACATGATAGAAAATCTGTAACACCCCATGATTTTATGAAAAATATACTTTTTAATTTCATTAATGTATTCTGTTGTACGCTACACCAAAAGGAGCTTGCACAACACGCTACCTTGACTTGCCTTGCATTACACGCAATCACAACCTTCCTTGATAGCGGGTGTAGTACGCAATACTGAGTTTCACTAAACAACGATATGCTATTAAAATATTATTAAAACTAGCCGTTATGAATAGTAAAAATCACCTTTTAAAATTTTAGAAATTTTATCTCTCAAATTGGACTTCATTTTTGAATTCGGAGTATCGAATTTAGCCTAAGGTGAAATTTTGGTACTTTTCGGATAACTTTCATATTCTGATGAATAGTGATAATTAGTAAATTTTAATTAAAAACAACTTTTTTAATCGAAATAATTAATAGTGATAAATTATTAATTTGATTGGTATTAAAGTATATTTAGAATATTTTTTTACAATTTAATACAATGTTGGTCGTTGGATGTAATTTCACATTTAAACCAGTTATAAACAAGTGTCAATCTTTTGATAATTATTATCTCTTAAAAACACGCTATTTGTTTTGACGACGGGAATTAATTTTTTAATTAGTTAATGTAACTGATATGTTTTTAATTTGATATAATATACATCATTTTTTAATTCATAATATCAAATATATCTTAGCCCTAATTTTTTGTATTTTTCTGGAAACTTTCATTTTTTGATGAATGGTGAAACCACTAAGTGGTAGTTAAAAAAACAGAATTTTTCATAAAACATAATTTTACCGCTTCTGTGAGTGGAATTTCCAAAATCCGAGAGACACGGTTAATATCAAGGACTAAAATGTGGTTCAATGAGATGAAAATAATTTTTGGTGAATAGTAACTTTTTACTTTTTTTTACCGCGGTTAAAAGTAAATAGGGTAATTAAGGGTAAAAGTGTTATTATTATTACCCTAACACATGTCCTAATTCTATTGGATAAGTGTAAGTAGAACAAAAACAACCTTGGGAATAAAATATGACCATTTAGGCCCACTTGAATTAGATTAGGACACTTATTATCAATTTATTTAAAGAAGGGTTAAAATAGTTAAAATCAAAGTTTAATAACTAAATACTTTTTAATATAGGGTTATACATAAGATAAATTCGACTATAAATATTCATTAGAAAGATAAAAAGATTTCCAACATAATTGTATTTTATTTTTAATTTTTAGACTTAAAATAATTTAATTTATTTATGATACAATGATGATGCAGTAATTATCCTATTAATGAAATATTGACATAATTGATGTTATAAATACCCAAATAAATGTAATTTGAGACTTTTTATGAATTATAATAATTTTCTACGTTACTATGACATGTTATTATTGACTTAATTAATTTTTTTCGAACTAATCATTCTGTTATGATTTTCAAAAAAATCAATTACCAAATAGTGTCAAAATTGACATAAATTAGTTTTTATAAAAAATATTATATTATTAATTGTTATTATATTCGTAAAAATATAAGGTTCAGCCAAGATACTTATATCATGATATGTGTATCACTAATGGACAACTTGGGGTCTCTTAGATGTATATGGTAAGTTTATTAACTTTATAATATAAAAATACAAAGTGACATGGTAATGTCAAACTAATTAACTAAGAGTTAAAACTAAAAGATAAGGATAGTATAATGACCTAAACTAGTCTAAATTCTATTGGATGAGAGGATTTTGACCAATCCCCACCTTAGCATCGAAATAAATCAATTTGGAGCTATTTAAAACCGAATTTGGATTTATAATAAAATAATATTTTTAGTTATTCCAAAGGTGCCCCTCTCCTCCCTTATTAATGGGAACCTCCTCCCCCTCTTCCTCACACCACATTGAGACTTAATTATCATCCAAACCCTGCCAAATTCTCTTCTCCACTTCCCTAGAAACATCCTAGAGGTCCTGGTCTTCTTCAAAGACCAATTTTAGTGCCCTAAGAAGAGGACTCAAAGAGGAGATTCAAAGAAGAGGTAATGTCCGTTACCGATTCTTTCAACTTTATTTCTTCTTCCACATATTCTTCTTAGGTTGTTTAATTGTGAATTAATAACATCAGTATCACTCATATACTGATATTTTATTCTAAGTATGAAACAACCCTATTTCACCATCTATCCATCCTATGGAAAATGAAATCACCGCGCGTGCGTACGTACGGAATACCGTCTCCACGCCGTGGTGTAATCTATTTTCAACCACCACCTTACTTGGATGGGTATAATGGTGTAAATAATAACTATATATTAATATTTTAAAGTGATATTGATTCTGAAATAGTATACGTACACTCCAATACAGTCCCGCGATCATGAGAACGATATCATCGCTCGTGCGTACGTACGGACTACCGTCTCCACGACGCGATGAGATTCATTCCCCACGTTAACCATTCATGAATGATTATAAAGTATATATAATAAGTAATCATGAAATATATGACATAATAATGATACTGTATATATGTGTATATATATGTATTTTATCTACTTTATTCCATTCAACTCAATAAGGAAACGAAAACAGCGTTCATGCATACGTACGGCCTACCGTCTCCATGGACGGTGTATTTCTTTCCATTTACTGATATATTATATATAAGTATATTCAGAATATATATTATATATAAATCATTTTTTGTATTCTGGAATTAAGTAATCATGATCAAAGTAATCATATGAATAATTACAAGTCAAAACACAGACGACAAATGAAATGATTTTACCAAAAACGCTCTTTAACATGGAATTTACAAAAGAACGGGTAATACAAAGTCATAAGTGAACCATATATGATATCATAACAATGAGTATGATTCTGGAATAAGTCAATGACATTATTTAAACAATTATACAGGAGGGTCGGAAACTTACGAAGCAAATCGGACCTAAGGTAAGGGATAATTTTTCAAATCTCATTTTTATCTGAGATTGCTTATTCGTAAGTATTTACTGGGGTTATTTCAATTATCCATGTCCATGTTTTATAAAAGTGTTTTCATGTATGTTTAAAGTCCTTTTTACCCATTTTTTACTTTTACTACATGGTATGTAAGTAATCTTTCTTTTGTTTATGTTACAAGGTACTTTTTGACTTTTCCGACAAAAGTACGAGAAGAATGTTTTTTTTAACTTATACGGCATGAATGGATTTTTAAAACATTATTTCCAAGAAGCTTCATTTACAAGTTTTCAAGTTTATTTTTAATCAACTTCTTTTAGTTTAAAATTGTATGAGATGTTAATTAAGGAAAATTTTTTTGAATTAGAAAGGAAATTTTCCTCAAGAATGGAGTTCAAGTGTTTTATCAAATGTATTTTCCATCTAAGATAATATGGGGTTATGTTTCTATCCCTATTATTACATTGATTTGATTATGTTGTGATGGATTTTTATGAATTCCTTTATCTTATATGAATTGTTTTATGATGTCATGTTGTTTAAGAATCCCATTTTTATTACATGGGTTATGCAATTATGTATGATTTATGATTTTGTGGCACACATAAGAATGATATCATTATGAGATGGGTGGGACCTATATCTCCCTCCAATGCATTGGTTAAAGATTTTATATCTCATGAGATAGACATGGCTGGAACGGCGGGTTAAACCGGTTCAGTGAAATAGGACTGAAACGAGGAGTGAACTCGGTTCAGAAATGGACTTTCTCCACTAAGATAGACTTGGCAATGAGTATTGACTAATAATAAATGATTCTCTATGATTATGTGTGTATGCCACAAAGTTTCATGTTTTAAGTTATTATTATTGGGATTTCATTTCACTACTATGATTTATCCCATGTTATGATATTATGGTCTCTTTTGCAGGTTAAGATTTCCAAAATGATATGTCCTTATGAATATGATGTGATTGATATTTAATTTTTTTACCCTTATTGAGAATTTGAGCTCACCCTTTTATGTTTTCTTTTCCCCAGGATATAAGGAAAGGTTTTAGGTAAAAAAAGGAAGATCCTTATGGGAGATATTGAAGATCTTTCACCATGATTAGAAGATTATATTCCGAGTTTCCAAAGACACTAAACTATTACGGTCATTGTGTGTGAGTTTTTGTTATGTAATAATTATTCCGCAAAAGTAATGTAATGTCCACGTACGTCAGGCTTAGGGTCTCTACAGTTGGTATCAGAGGAAAGGTTTAGTCAACCTTTGGAAACTAGGATGCGAGAACTTTAGTGAGATCCCTGGAGATATTTCTAAGGTATGTCTAGGGATGTCCCTAAGGTTAAGTATAAGTATAGGTTATAGTCCTATAATTATGGTAACAATATTATAATTAAACCTAAGATGTTAGATATTGAAGGTACTCCTCCTTTATTTTGTTGTTTTCCCTAGCATTATTTTTGCCTCTCACACTATTATTTTTGGGTTTTAGACGATGGATGGAACCCAAAGGAACCTTGTTGATCAATGTAATGGACAATGAAATGATTGTCCTCCTGAACAAACAAATGTTATGGGAGATGGAGTGCAAAATCTTATTGCTATACTTACACAAGCTATGAATCATTCTGGACTTCCAAATGAGCAGAGAAGGGAACAATATTCTATTGAGTCCTTCATGAGGAAACATCCACCTTCTTTTAGTGGGTCTTCTGATCCACTTGTTGCTGAACGATGGATCAGTACTACTGAAAAAATATTTTCAGTTCTTCAATGTTCTGAACATGATAAAGTCATCTTAGCAGTGTATCGTTTGGAAGCTGATGCTGATCAATTGTGGAATATTATCAAGAATATGAGGCCAAGAGATGAAATTGAGTCCATGGAATGGGACGAGTTCAAGAAGTTATTTTTCAACAAGTACATCCCTCGTATTCTTCATACAAAGAAGGAGAAGGAGTCTCTTCATCTAAAGAAAAAGGATGATGAATCTGTTGGTATATACGAAGCGAATTTTACAAGTCTTGCAAGGTATGCATCTAGCTTTATCATCCAACCTGAAAGTAAAGTTGATCGATTCTTCAGTGGCTTAAAACCAAGTCTTCTAAGGGCATTAGCTATAAGAGACATCAGTAGCTATGAAGAAATTGTGCGTTGTGCTATCAATGTAGAAATGGAAGTTGGTGTTACTTATCCATCTCATAGTTTTGACAAGAAACGAAAGATGGAGTTTAAGGAGAAATCTCAGAATAATGGTGAAAAGAATATGAATGCTTCCTTATGCTCAATTTGTGGGAAGAAGCATGGTGGAGATTGTCTTAAAGGGACAAGTAAATGTTTCAAATGTGGAAAGGAAGGTCATTGGGAATTTGAATGCCGCAATGATGGGAAGAAGATGTCTAGTGATGCAAACAAAGGAAAGAATACACAGAATGAACCTACTACACTTCAATGATTCAAGTGCAAGGAAATGGGGCATTATGCTAATAAATTCCCTAATCCAAGGGTTAGTGATGATCGACATGAGAAACCACTTAAGGCAAAGGACAAAGGGAAGTCACATGTGATAACCATTGGTGATGTTGAATATGACAACGATGTGGTGGAATGATTAAGTGTTTATGTAATGGGATTCCAAAATAATGTTCTATATAGTATCGTGGAATATTGGAATATTTATGTATTGGTCTATTGTGGTTTTTAATAATTTTATGGTACTGGTAACCATGGAAAGTGATAGAGATATTTTTGGAAAAAAGATGATATGCGTATAATGAAGCAATAAGGAAAAAATGAAATGTTTGACAGTATTCATGATCTCATGATTGATATATGGACTAAGTGATATCATGGTTTGAGTATATAGAATTTTGAGGATTTTGGTATGTGGAAAGAGTTAACTTTTAACAGTATTCATGTTTTCAATAAGGTTCAATGGGTATTCATTTTTTTTCAAGAGAATACATGATTAAGGCCTTTGAATGTTTGGAATGTGACCAACAAGACATATCTCATGATATATGGGGATCAAAAATGGTATTAACATGCTAGTTGTATGAACTCTTTGGTAATCATTTTTACTATAATATGAGATTAGACAGCATTATTTTGGATAAGCCTAAAGATTGGAATGGATTATGTTAGACAAAAGTTAGCATTGTTTAAGGATAGAAGTTTTTTTCTATATTATTTATGGGATGTTATAGTAATGTAGTTTTAGAAAAAGGACAACCTGCAGGATGGGCGACATCCCATCGCGTCGGACAAGGCTGTGGGAATCGAACCCACAACCAAAGTGCGAATGGCCTTTATCACCTACCAGTGGCCTACAAGAAGTCCCTGTTTAGTAGAAACTAGTTTTATTATATTAAGCAGTATGATATATGAAGTATAAGTCAATTTTAGGAACCATATATGATTAATCTCACTATATATGGACTTATGTATTTTTTGATAACTTTTCTAACCTTTTGTTTGAGAAAGATGGAATGACCCATCATTCTATCACATGATCTGCGAACACATCACGAATGACAAATTCAACTTCATTTCATTAAGGGATGAAGTGGAAATTGTCCAAAGAACGACCAACGGTGAGACTATACCAAAATCACGAAAGTATTTCTTCTAATTCAAATTTCATCAACTTTACTGAAATGATCTTGAAAACCAAAAATGTTGTCCTAGTGCTCTTATATCTGATGAATCAGATGGTACCTTAGACCGTCACAAATTTATGGCTTTGTGAATGCTGGCTTTTCCATAGCCATGTTCTGTACCACTCTCCATCAGAACATGATGGTTATATTTCTCTTCCATATCCATATTTTCACCTATGTGGAAACCCAAGGATTAGTTTATTTGGGTAACCGTTACATTTCATAATTTTGTTTTTAAAGATTGGTTTTGGTATTCCTTTTTATGATGTGGGTTTCTATTAAAGAAACTTTATAACAGTAAACCATTTATAACCCCAACGAATTTTGAGGGCGAAATTCATTTTAAGGGGGTTAGAATGTAACACCCCGAGATTTTATGAAAAATATTCTTTTTAATTTCATTAATGTCTTGTTTTGTACGCTACACCAAAAGGATCTTACACAAAACGCATCCTTGACTTGACTTGCATTACACGCAATCGTGACCTTCATTGATAGCGTGTGTAGTACGCAATACTGAGTTTCACTAAACAACGATATGCTATTAAAATATTATTAAAACTAGTCGTTATGAATATTAATAACCACCTTTTAAAATTTTAGAAATTTTATCTCTCAAAATGGACTTCATTTTTTGAATTCGGAGTATCATATTTAGCCTAAGGTGAAATTTTGGTACTTTTCAGATAACTTTCATATTCTGATGAATAGTGAAAATTTCTAAATTTTAATTAAAAACAACATTTTTAATAGAAATAATTAATAGTGATAAATTATTAATTTGAGTGGTTTTAAAGTATATTTACAATAGATTTTTACAATTTAATTCAATGTTGGTCATTGGATGTAATTTCACATTTAAACCAGTTATAAACAAGTGTCAATCCTTTGATAGTCATTATCTCTTAAAAACACGCTATTTGTTTTGACGACGGGAATTAATTTTTTACTTAGTTAATGTAACTGATATGTTTTGAATTTGATAAAATAGACATCATTTTTGAATTAATAATATAAAATATAGCTTAGGCCTAATTTTTGGTATTTTTCTGGAAACATGCATTTTTTGATGAATAGTGAAGCCACTAAGTGGTAGTTAAAAAACTGAATTTTTCATAAAAAATAATATTACTGCTTCTGTGAGTGTAATTTCCAAAATCCAAGAGACACGGTTAATATCAAGGACTAAAATTTTGTTCAATGAGATGAATATAATTTTTGGTGAATAGTAACTTTTTACTTTTTTTTACCACGGTTAAAAGTAAATAAGGTAATTAAGGTTAAAGTGTTATTATTATTACCCTAACACATGTCCTAATTCTATTGGATAAGTCTAATTCTACCAAAAACAACTTTAGGAATAAAATATGACCATTTAGGCCCACATGGATTAGATTAGGACATTTATTATCAATTTATTTAAAGAATGGTTAAAATAGTTAAAATCAATGTTTAATAACTAAATCATTTTTAATATAGGGTTATACAAAAGATAAATTCGACTATAGATATTCATTAAAAAGATAAAAAGATTTAAAACATAATGGTATTTTATTTTTAATTTTTAGACTTAAAATAATGTAATTTATTTTTGATACAATGATGATGCAGTAATTATCCTATTAATGAAATATTGACATAATTGATGTTAAAAATACCCAAATAAATGTTCTTTGAGACTTTTTATGAATTAAAATAATTTTATATGTTAATACGACATGTTATTATTGATTTAATTAATTCTTTTCGAACTAATCATTCTGTTATGATTTTCACAAAAATCAATTAGCAAATAGTGTCAAAATTGACATAAAATAGTTTTTAAAACAAATATTATATTATTAATTGTTATTATATTCATAAAAATCTATGGTTCGTCCAAGATACTTATATCATGATATTTGTATCATTAATGGACCACATGGGGGTCTCTTGGATGTATATCGTAAGTTTATTAACTATATAATATAAAAATACAATGTCACATGGTAAATGTCAATATAATTAACTAAGAGTTAAAACTAAAAGATAAGGTTAGTATAATGACATAAACTTGCCTAAATTCGATTAGATGAGAGGATTGTGACCCATCCCCACCTTATCTTCGAAATAAATTAATTTGGAGCTATTTAAAACCGAATTTGGCTTTATAATTAAATAATATTTTTAGTTATTCCAAGGTGCCCCTCTCCTCCCTTATAAAAGGGCACCTCCTCCCCCTCTTCCTAACACCACTTTGAGACTTCAATCTCATCCAAACCTTAAAAAATTCTCTTCCCCACTTCCCTAGAAATATCCTAGAGGTCCTTTTCTTCTTCAAAGACCTATTTTAGGGCCCTAAGTAGAGGACTCAAAGAGGTGATTCAAAGAAGAGGTAATGTCTGTTACCGATTCATTCAACTTTATTTCTTCTTCCACTTCTTCTTCTTAGGTTGTTTCATTATGAAGTAATAACATAAGTATCACTCATGTACTTATATGTTATTATAATTATGAAACAACCATATTTCACCATCTATCTATCCTACGGAAAATGAAATCACCGCGCGTGCGTACGTACGGAATACCGTCTCCAGGCCGTGGTGTAATCTATTTTCCACCACCGCCATACTTGGATGGGTATAATGGTGTAACTAATAACTATATATGATTATTTTAAAGTGATATTGATTCTGAAATAGTATACATACACTCCAATACAGTCCCAAGATCATGAGAACGATATCATCGCTCGTGCGTACGTACGGACTACCGTCTCCACGATGCGATGAGATTCATTCTCCACGTTAACCATTCATGAATGATTATAAAGTATATATAATAAGTAATCATGAAATATATGACATAATAATGATATTGTATTTATGTGTATATATATTTATTTCATCTAGTTAATTCCATTCAACTCAATAAGGAAACGAAAACAGCGTTCATGCGTACGTACGACCTACCGTCTCCATGAACGGTGTATTTATTTCCATTTAATGATCTATTATATATATGTATATTCTTAATATATATTATATATAAATCATGTTTTATATTCTGGAATTAAGTAATCATGGTCTATGTAATCATATGAATAATTAAAAGTCCAAACACGGATGAAAAATGAAACGATTTTACCAAAAATGCTCTTTAACATAGAATTTACAAAAGAACGGGTAATATAAAGTCATAAGTGAACCATATATGATATCATAACAATGAGTATGATTCTGGAATAAGTCAATGACATTATCTAAATCATTATACAGGAGTTTCGGACACTTACAAAGAAAATCGGATCTAAGGTAAGGGATAATTTTGCAAATCTCATTTTTTATCCGATATTGCTTATTCGTAAGTATTTACTGGGGTTATTTCTATCATCAATGTCAACGATTTATAAAAGTGTTTTCATGTATGTTTAAAGTCCTTTTTCCCATTTTTGACTTTTAATACATGGTATGTAAGGAATCTTTCTTTTGTTTACGTTACGAGGTACTTTTTGACTTTTCCGACAAAAGTACGAGAAGAATGTTTTTTTAACTTATACGTCATGAATGGATTTTTAAAACATTATTTCCAAGAATATTCCTTTACAAGTTTTCAAATTTATTTTTAATCAACTTCTTTTAATTTAAAATTATATGACATGTTATGAAAGAAAAATGTTTTTGCAGTAGAAATGATATTTTCCTCAAGAATGGAGTTCAAGTGTTTTATCAAATTTATTTTCCATCGAAGATAATATAAGGTTCTATTTCTATCCCTATTATTACATTGATTTGATTATGTTGTGATGGAATTATTTTTATGAATTCATTTATCTTATATGAATTGTTTTATGATGTCATGTTGTTTAAGAATCCCATTTTTATTACATGGGTTATGTAATGATGTATGATTTATGATTTTGTGGCACATATAAGAATGGTATCATTATGAGATGGGTGGGACCTATATCTCCCTCCAATGCATTGGGTAAAGATTTTATATCTCTTGAGAGAGACATGGCTGGAACGGCGGGTTAAACCGGTTCAGTGAAACAGGACTGAAACGAGGAGTGAACTCAGTTCAGAAATGGAATTTGTCTACTAAGATAGTCTTGGCAATGAGTCTTGACTAATAAGAAATAATTCTCCATGATTATGTGTGTATGCCACAAAGTTTCATGTTTTAAGTTATGATTATTTGGATTTCATTTCACTTCTATGATTTATCCCATGTTATGATATTATGGACTCTTTTGCAGGTTAAGATTTCTAAAATATTATGTCCTTATGAATATGATGTGATTGATATTTCTTTTGTTTACCCTTACTGAGCATTTGAGCTCACCCTTTTATATTTTCTTTTCCCCATGATATAAGGAATAGTTTCAGGTAAAAAGGAAGATCTTTATGGGATATATTGAAGATCTTTCACCATGATTAGAAGATTATATTCTTAGTTTCCAAAGACACTAAACTATTACGGTCTTTGTGTGTATGTTTTTGTTATGTAATAAGTATTCCGAAAAAGTAATGTAATGTCCATGTATGTCAGGCTTGGGGTCTCTACAAAATCCATTATAGGGGTCAGTATAAAATTTCCCTAATGGAAACCCAGAAATCAAAAATAATTTAACAAAGGAATAAAATTTATCTCTACACAAGTATACATCTACAACACATATAATAGGAATATCCTAATATACTCAAAAAATCACATAGTCTGAATGTAAAGTCTCAGATGTAATAACAGCAACGAATTCATGCTCTAAGGTTTGACATAAAACTCATCTAAATAAAAATACTCCATGATTTAGATAGAACTGATGGTGTCCATATGAGTGATATATATAACAGGGACTTTCCATAAGATGTATATGTTGCATTTCTGAAGAGATATGATACACAGATATGGTTCACTCACTATTTCATTTGGTATAACAAATATAAAATATGGATTAACCCTCCATTTAGAGGATTGATTATTGAGTAGTGAATTTCATCACGATAAATTGAACTCAAACTAAGGAAAGATGATTATAGTGGATCTCTGTTTGGGACTCATAGAATGATTCCATAACTCCATCTGTGTATTCCTAATGAAGGTATCAGTATCCTATGTGAGGGATGTGTTTCCACACTAAACCTCATAGGAAAGGAAATATATAACACACCATTATGAAACATGTTCATGATACATTGGAAAAAGGGATTCAATATAAATATTAAGGATTACGCAACACGTACTTCGGGTAAATGGTGTTTCCCATAAACATTGGGTACTTCTCTTGTTAAATGGCCTATTCCTATGTCTATATAAAAGTACACGATGTTCCCATGAACACATAAACTCCCCTATTTCAATGTCAACAACTATTTCTAAATATTCCTTTCATGGAAATTTCATTTTTATAGTACACGTATATCCCATAACTATATACTCTAGTCCTTGTACATGTACAATATCAGGAATATTTTGAGCAATTATAGAGGGGTCACACACCATTTGACATGGTCAGACACTATGTGATACTTAAATATTTCTCCAAAACCAATCCACTATTTTGAGGGTCTTATATGTTGTGTACTCACGAATTACAAACCATATAGATTGAAATTTTAGAGAAATTAAGAAACTTCCTCTACATGGTTTCTCACTCCTTCGGTCTCCATTCAAACTGGGTATCATGCCGAGAAACACATATCAAGTTTATCTGACCATGTCATGGTTTCTTTCTCGAATCCAACCATGGATACTGTCAATAAAACACCCTATGTTGGTTATTGTCACATTCAAATCCCCCTCATGAATTACCGTTCACTATTTTAGTTCAATCTGCTTTCCCCTACCTCCGTCACTTTATCCTCACACCATACCATGTCTAGATCTTTGATATTAAATAGTTTCACAATGAAACTTGTGCACAACATTTGATTCGTCTGTTTTTGGGTCTAACAATTAGAAAAAAAACCTCAAAAATGATTCCACATATGAAAATGTTAGATAACCACGAAACAGGAAAAATAGGATAGATCCTCATCCATGTTTAGTTGGACTCAATTATTTTCCATTATAATTGATAATAAATAACAAATAATAATAAAAATCTCAAAAAACTCCTTCAAATACATGAGTCCCCAAAAACAACCAATCCTAAATTAATTAAATTGGTCAGTTGATTCATGTTATAATTAGAAATCAATATCAAGGAATAAATACAAATAAACAATTTTCTGAAATCGATTTCAAATCGATCACTAATAATGAATGACATTGTTTCGTAGTCATTGGTGAAATCCTATGATTCGATTGCACAGCAATCATGGATCCTTGATCTGACTGTCGTTCATCTATGAGATATCATCCAACACTCTCTCTAAAAGCTACATAAATAAGTGGATAACCTAGTAATTCCATCATATCATTTTACACATAGAAAAAATTAGGTTCCTATATCAACAAATAATTTAATAAATTTATTTTTATTTGTTTGATTCTTTTTTAAGCCTTCAATGAATTTTAATAAATGACCCATAATAAAAATGTTATTGTCACACCTAAGGTAAAACCAACATTCTACAATCATTGGTTCCCATATATTTATGATCAGGGACCTCGTTTAGATGATTTTACTCTTTTTCAAGAAAAATTTTCAAGTGTGCTATTTAATGCATTTCAATCAATTATTCCAGGAACACCATGCCTCATAATCAAATGTATTCTACCTAATATGTCAAAAAATAGTCCATAAAATATCATAGAATAATATATAGAATATATGAGTCATTATTTTATCCACACATTACAAATTTTTATCTCAAAAATAAAATATAACCTGCTATACAAAAAAGATCTGGGTACTAAGAACGAATACAAGCTTCCATATACTAGGAGATCTCATAGAGATTCATGTTCCACTATTGCTCACAAATTAGTGTAATCCATCACACATGATGTTTCCCAACATTTCGTTCCTCAATCTATAATAGGTACTTCGTAAAGGAAGCTCTATCCATGATTTCCATTTCTCCCCAATCAATAACTACTGAAGGGTGATGCACATATATTCTCAACTATGATGCATGGAAGAAGTTGTGAACATATTCAAACTATGGTGGAAGATCAAAGTAGTACTACATCATGAAATATCTACATAATATCATTAAAGGGAAAACTAATCTCAAAGATAGCTTATCTCCCCAACCAAATCCTTGTAAACGACATCATGGTGAAACCCATAGGAACACAAGGTCTCCTTCCTAAAACCTGAAATTCCTTTTTTTTTATTTTCATAAGAAATATAATGGATTTTTTTGGTTCTTATCCAATACTAGTTGATCATAACCTTCTCAGTAGTCTCTCACAATAACTCTAATCCCATAACTGTGGACACTCTTTAATCAGACCTACAAAGTGGTTAACATCACATTTCATGTACAAGACCTTTAATGTTGTTATACTTGTGGTGGAATGGTAATTTTTTGGAAAAAATACTACATAAATTATCGGTTATCCTTCATCTATGTCAAAATATAAACACGAATGCTCGTAGCATGTCCTCATGAACCAATATATTCCACACAGTCTATCCATCAATCTGGGGGTGAGAAGTCATGGTCAAAAAAAATTCTTCCCAAATTTCTCCTTGAATAACATGAAAACAAATATTTAATATGATAATAAATGTCTCAAATGATCATTTCAGTAAGTCCATCAATTCATATGATTTCCTTCATTTAAGGGCATCCCAATCTATCTAGTGAACTTTTCTGTCCGAAAGCTATAAAGTATTCTAACAAGGAGAGTAGATCTATATTAACTAATATGGTATCATGTACCCTTTACCTATGTAGAAATACCGTCTTGAATTATATGGGTAGCTATCAAACATCCACTCTAGAACAAAACAATTTTGAGCTAAACCCAAAATAACTTGTTTCTCGCCCTTCACATACCGACGAGTAAGGCATCAAGTGAAAAGCAATGAAACTCCCTTATTTATCCATTGAAACAATAAATATTGTTAGAGGTCCCGGTATAACTTTTACATATATTGTTGAACCACTAAATCATACTTATTAATATCTCTAAGAACCTCATCCCATAAATACGTTGGTACTATTATTCATGCTCGGAAAAAATAACCATGCTCCCCACCATCAAGATTTTCATGAGGAGCATGTCAAGGGTACATCTTAGTATGTAGGGTCACAATTACCTAGACAATTATACCAAAATAACTATAAATTAATATAGTTACGATAAATATATTGTAGGTATACTACACAAACACCATCTACAATAGATACCTAGAATGAGAAAAACATCCCTAATGCCCCATTCAGAATTTGCAAGAAAGATCTCTGGCATAGTGAATCTACTACCACGTTCCTCCTTCCAATAGTATAGATAATCTAAAATTCATAATCCTAGAAAAACTCTTGAAATATAATCTATTTTAGGTAAATATCCCCATGATATAAGGTATACAAAATACACTTTTGGTTAGAATATAGGATAATATTCTCACCCATCTCGTATGTCACCACATCTACAAAGCGAATTCTACTGCTACTAAATCATGATCATTGGTAAAATAGTTCATATCATGTAGTCATAACTTTTATGAACCATAGGTAATCACTACCTACCACTCCATAAAAACCCAATAAATCTTATTTCCTAATTCATCACAGAATAATACATACTTGATACCCTCTTAGAGTGGTCTAATGATGGGATTACTGATCAGCCTTTGCAACATGCCTTTAAAATCCTTTTGAAACCTCTCTATCAACATGATTAAACTCCCCTTTTGGTATAATCCTATCAAGGTTTCTTATATCCTAGATAATCTAATCATGAATATTCTATAATAGACTATCAACCAAATAATTCCTTGTAACTCTGTCACACTTTTGGGTGGATCCCGTGACAATACAACCTCATCCTTCATTGGTTGCATTACCACACTATATACTAATAACAAATAAAATATAAATTGGTCATATTGTATCTTGAACAATATATTTTTATACTTACATTAAGGATGATTCTCTAGTATTACTTCCATTACAATTCTCATGTGTCTCACAATCTCCTTCTTAGACCCTAAGTACACTAGGATATCATATTTGAAGTCTACTAAGAACAGTTCTAGGAAAGGATGAAGGATCTATTTCATGAGTCCCAAGAACACTGATAGGGTGTTTTTCATTCCAATTTGAATCACCAAAAACACAAGATGACCATAAGAAGAAATGAATAATGTATTTGGTATATCCTCATCTCGTACTCGTACATGGTGATATCCTTATTTGAGGTCAACCATTAAGGATAATCTTGCCCTATCAAACAATAAATTCGTTCATTTGTCCTCGATAGTGGAAAAATTATCTTCATAGTCACCTGGAGCATGCACTGGTAGTCCACACATAACCTCGAGAACAATTCATCCTTCTCATAAAACAAATATGGCACTTACAAGGGAGAAAAAACACATCAAAAAAATAGAATTAATCAATAGGACATCTAACCATAGCCTCATCCCAAAAACCATTGTGTGATGCATTTTATATGATGCTGTAGATACCGATCTATTCACTAGTTGTAGATTAGTGCAGAATCTTATATCTTTGAGAGGATGTGATATTTTAATTTCTTTAATAAAAACATCCTCATAATCCCCCACAAATACCTAGAATTTTAAACACATAACATCCACTGCACCTTGGGTCATTCTCACCAACATATGATTAATGGTCTATAACCACTTATTGATGAGCCCACTATGCACTTCCCAGATTTTATTTTCAGCCATAAAAGAAAACTTGGTTCCATCACTGTGGACACAAATCATTCTCTACCAAAAATTGTTGATTTAGGAATGAACACCAGACAACTAGTCAATACCTAAAATAATTTACTAAGGTTTCATTACTTATACATGGGTATCCCAACAGAAACTCTCACCTCTAATAGTTAGGTCACACTACTATCATAGGTGTGGGATCATATAGTCATCTACAATAGGAGTCTCTAGGTGTGAGGTTGTAGAAAAAAATATCATTTAGAATCTATATGTAATGATTCAAATATGAATAAATAATGGAATAGATATGAAATTTTCCTATTAGAATTGAATCTAATTTAAAATGACATATATTTTACTGGGTATCATTCCTGGTGCATTTTGGTCATATTCTCCTACCATCTTTAGCTACCCCATCCCCTATCCTTCATATCCCTAATCATAGCATGGGATAGCTGGGGGTGGTGGTTGAAACAGGTCAACACGTCTTCCACCTCAAGATACTCGAATCTTCCACATAGCACTCATCTAAGAGAACATACACCATGATTCAAGTAGCACTAATGGTATCCTTTTGGTATATTAAAATCATCATGTGTCACCATAATAAGTAAACATTGGTTTTATGAATATATAAGATACACATATGAGGACCAATTCAATGTAAATGGGGAATACCCACAACCCAATCCATATTAACCTGCTATGTAGTGGATCAGAACACGTATTGTGTTGGTCAGCAAAATACCATGAGCATAACCTATGGAATTAAGATGATATAGGATCTTACTCTGAGCCTCATAGAATGATTCTATAAACTCTATAAATGATGTCCTATTATTTTGATCATTGTCCTATGAGTAGGATATGATTACAAACTAACCCTTCGGCTAAAGGATATATGGAACAGTAATTAAAAAATCCATGATTTAGAGGACAATGACTTCAATCAAACACCAAAGGATTAAAGAAAACGTACTAGGTGTACAGAAAAAATCCCATTAAAACCATATCCTTCCCATGAGAAACATCCCTTGCTCATTTCCCTATAGATATACATGGTGTTTTCATGCCTGTGTAATGCATTCAGTGTCCACTAACACATCTATGCTCATGTATACATGTAACGCCCCGACCCCAGTTACCCAGAGTCGGTGCATTATTACATAACATTGGCATGATCACAAGAAAGATCAAATCTCGAAAGACCGATTGGTTTAGTAGCCTTGGAAACACTAGATATATTCGTAAGTTTTACATTACATCATAAAATGAAAAACTACTACAACAACATAATGTCTCCATAATCCACACTACTATCCCCTCATAATATCCCTGCAGGTCATTCATAATTTACTTCTTCACATCCTGGGGAAAAAATAAAACATAGAAAAGGGGTGAGCTCAAATGCCCAGTAAGGATAACAATAAAGCGGAAACTTTCATAAATAAGAATAAACATTTAAGGCAATGCATTAATAAAACAAAAACCTTTTAAAATTGAACTTCAACATGGTATGGCAAAAGTAAAATGAAATAATGCCATTTACTTATTCACATGGATATTCTACTAATCGAATAATCACATGCAAAAATCAATAACCACTTTCATAATGTTGGAATGCATAATGCCAGACTATCATAACCACATAGCCAAGGCCTCGTGCCAAGACTACAAATAAGATTTTGTCAAGGCCTTGTGCCAAGACACTAGTTTGTCTCATGAGACCTACCGATGCATCGAGGAGCTATAGCGGGCTCCACCCGTCACTTATTAAGTCCAATGCATTCCCATATGAAAAGGTTTAAACATAACATAAACATTCGTATTAAAACTAGCATACGAAATGTCAATACTTTCACAATAAACTATGAATGGTATAAAAATAGCACATCCACAGTCAAACATATCACAAAACCTTCAATACAATATAGAAGTTTTGTATCATAATAAATCAACTTCAAATAATCTTAAAATCCATCAAAGGATGTTGACATAGATGAAATCAAAATTCTTTTTAAAGAAATATCTCCTTTTATTTTGAAATCATTTAAGATCCATATAAAATAAAACATTTTCTTTGAAAATATTCTTATAAGCTTGTAAGGAAAGCTTTAAAGATTTTATAACGGTGTAAAATAACCGCACCCGCCGTATAAGTTAAAAAAAACATTCTTACCTCAATTCCGTCGAAAAGGTTAAAAAGGACCTTGTTTTGAAAACGACGGAAAGATTCCTTTATAAACCTCTTATAAAAAGTCAAACAAGGGTATAAATGACTTTAACCCATATTCTTGTAAATAGTAAAAATGTTTTGAAATACATTTCGAAGAAACATGGATGTGGATGATAACGAGATCCCAGTAGATTATTACGTATAAACAACCTCGGATAAAGAAGAGATTGTGAAATAACCCTTACTTGTACTTTTTCCTTGGTTGGGGTAGGTTAACCTCCTGTATAATGGTGAAATAATTGTTATTAAATTATACAAGAATCATATACATTAATATGATATCATATATGATCTTTTAATATTGATTTGATAATAATATCTTAGTATTATCGTTGTTTCGGGTGTTAACTTACTTGTTTTCTTTCATATGTTTTGTTACGTAAGACATGTTTGTAAAGGATAGGTTGTATATTATTCATATCCAGAATGATATCAAGTCCTTAAACATCATTTTTAAATCATAAAATGATAATTACGCTTTAATGGTTACGATGGAGAATGAATCTCATCGCGTTCGTGGAGACGGTAGTCCGTACGTACGCACGAGCGACAATATCATTCTTTTGATATTAAAATAATATATAAATGGATGGTATATCATATATAAAGAATCATTAACATGTTATATTTATTATTTACATGAGTTACACATCATTATTATACCCATCCAAATAATATTATATTGAATAACAATTACACCACGACGTGGAGACGGTAAACTGTACGTACGCACGTATGGTGACATGTTATTCAAAGGGTGGATAGAATACTGAATATGATTGTACCATATTTATAATAACATCACAGTATATGTGAGATACTGGAGTTATTATTTCAGAATGGTAAGAACAAAGGAAGAAGAAGTGGAAGAAGAAATGAACTTAGAAAAGGGTGGTGAAATCATTACCTCTTCTTCGGGTTCTTCCTTTTGATTTGATCAAAAGGGCTCCTTAGGTTGGCTTTCTGATCAAACTAAGGCCTCTAGGTTGTATTGAGGGATGTTGGGAGAGTATTTGGGCAGAGTTTGGCCGAACCAAAAGGCTTTGAAGGTGTGAAGAAATGAGAAGGAGGAGTGCCCTTTTATAAGAGGGGTGAGGGGCACCTTTGGAAAAGCTAGAAATATTAATTTATAATAAATTCATATTCGGTTTCTAAAGGCTCCAAAGTTGACTATTCAAATGATGAGGTGGGGATAGGTCGAAAGAAACTCATCCAATAGAATTTAGACAGGTTTGGGTACTTATATTAACCTTATCTTTAAGTATTAACTCTAAGTTAATTAGTTTCACTTTTACAATGTCTCTTTGTATTTTATATATTATGGTTAATAAACTTACTATATACATCCAAGAGACCCCCAAGTGGTCCAATAATGATTAACCTATCATGATATAAGTCTCTTGGCCGAACCTTAGATTTTTAGGAATTTAATATCAATTAATAATATAATATTTGTTTTAAGAATTCTTTTATGTCAATTTTGACACTATTCATTAGTTGATTTTTTTGAAACTCATAAAAGATTTATTACTTCGAAAAAAGTCAATTAAATCAATCCTAATATATCATATTATCCTAGAAAATTAGTTTAATTCATTAAAAGTTTCATATTATATTTATTTGGGTATTTATAATATCACTTATTTTAATTTTTCACTATTATAGTAATTACTGCATCATCATTGTGTCATAAATAAAATAAATTATTTAATGTCTAAAAATTATAAGTAAAATATCATTATGTAGGAAATCTTTTTAGATTTCTAATGAATATTTATAATCGAAAATCCAACATGTATAACCCTATGTAAAAATTGTTCTTCTAAAAGATGTAAGCTAATGCCATTTTTATTTTTATTTTAACTTTATTAATATAAAGTGTCCCTACCACATACAAGTGGCTCCAGGGGGTCCCCAAATTGACCCAAGGATGCCCATGGTCGGGTATGTGTCCACCAATAAGGTTAGGACACGTTTTAGGGTAATTTTGTATTATTATAATATTATTTTTTTAACCCTTATTTACAGGATTTACCCTTTAACCATGGTAAATAAAATATTTACCACAGTAACTATTCAAAATGTCTAAAAATAAAAGTTACCTATTTACACAATTTGAACATCCTGATTCCAAATATGGAATCCATTTTCCTAAATTCAAAACACATAAGTGGCAGAAATTAATTTAAAATTAATTCCCGCTGTTAAAACAAAAAGTGTGTTTTTAAGAGATAATAACTATCAAAAGATTGACACTTGTTTATGTTCGGTTTAATTGTAAAATTATGTCCAATGACCAAAATTATATTAAATGGTAAAAATATATTCTAAATATACTTTAAAACCACTCAAATTCATAATTTATCACTAGTAATTAATTTGATTAAAAAAGTTGTTTTTAATTAAAATTTAGTAATTTTCACTATTCATCAAAATATGAAAGTTATCTGAAATGTACCAAAATTTCACCTTAGGCTAAATTCGATATTCCGAGTCCAAAAATGAAGTCCATTTTCAAATATAAAATATATATAATTTCAAAAATTAGGTATTACTATTCACAATGGCTAGTTTAATTAGTTGTGGTGTGTGTTAGAACTCGAGGTTGCGTACAACACACGCTATCGCATTATTCAAAGGGAAACGTACCGTAGAAGCTTGGGGTGTTACATTCTCCCCTCCTTCAAATAATTGCGTCCTCGCAATTTCTAGGGTATTACTGCATAAAAAGACTCGGGTGGTTCTTCATCATAAGTTCCTCGGGTTCCCACGTTGCCTCTTCCATCTTATGATTCCTCCACAAAACTTTTACGAGACGCGTCGTCCGGTTTCTCAGCACTTGTTCTCTCGTATCAAGAATCTTGATGGGCTCTTCGCAATAAGACAGATCGGGTTCCAGTTCTAAATCTTCATAGGTGAGTACATGCGTTGGGTCAGGCATGTATTTCCTCAACAGAGATACGTGGAATACATCGTGAACTTTGGAGAGACTTGGCGGCATTGCCAATCGGTAAGCTACAGCCCCAATTCGTTCTAGAATTTCGAAAGGTCCGATGTACCTGGGACTCAATTTACCTTTCTTACCAAAACGTATGACTCCCTTCCACGGAGATACCTTCAGGAAAACATGATCACCGACTTGAAATTCCAAATCCTTCCTTCGATTATCGGCATAGCTCTTCTGCCTACTTTGAGCTACTTTAATGTGATTTTGGATTACCTTCACCTTTTCCACCGTTTCCTCCACCAGTTCTGGGCCTACAAGTTTTCTTTCACCAACGTCATCCCAACAGGTTGGTGTACGACATCTCTTTCCGTATAACACTTCATATGGTGCCATTTGTATACTCGAATGGAAGCTATTGTTATAGGAAAATTCTACCAGAGGTAAATATTGATCCCACATACCCTGAAAATCAAGTGAGAAAGATCTCAACATGTCTTCTAAGGTCTGAATAGTCCGTTCTGATTGTCCGTCTGTCTGAGGGTGGTAAGCAGTGCTCAAATGAAGTTCAGTATCCAGGGATTTCTGAAGACTTTTCATAAATCTTGAAGTAAAACGGGGATCACGATCAGAAACAATCGATAGGGGAACTCCATGAAGTCTCACAACTTCATTAATGTATAGTCTTGCTAGACGTTCCAGGGGTACATCTTCTCTTATAGCAAGAAAATGTGCTGACTTGGTAAGACGATCAACAATAACCCATATTGCATCGTTCCTTCTAGGAGTCTTTGGTAGCCCCATGACAAAGTCCATCGTAACATTGTCCCATTTCCACTCTGGTATGGGAAGAGGTTGCATGACTCCTCCAGGCTGTTGCCTTCCAGCTTTCACTTGTTGACAAACCATACACCTTGACACAAAATCAGCAATCTCCCTCTTCATGTTGTCCCACCAAAAATGTTCCTTCAAATCCCTATACATTTTGGTGCTCCCAGGGTGTATAGAGAAATTGGAACTATGAGCGTCATCCAGCAATTCCCTTTTTAGATCAGGTATATTGGGAACACAAAGTCTCTTCCCGAATTTCAAAATTCCACCTTCATACGCAAAGTCTCTCAATCTCCCATCATTCACAGCTTTAATCTTCTTTTGGAATTCTTCATCATCAGTCTGAGAACTCTTAATCCTTTCTAGTAAAGATGGTTTGGCAACCATTTGAAAAATCATTGATGTTTCACCTTCCCTGGTTATTCCCATGTCCATCTTCACTAGCTCCATGAAAATTGGATCCCTTTAAATTCTCATATTGTTCAAAACTCCGTGGTCTTTTCTACTCAAAGCATCTGCCACCTTGTTTGCCTTCCCTGGGTGGTAGTGTATCGTGCAATCATAATCCTTGAGTAATTCAAGCCATCTCCTTTGCCTCATGTTGAGTTCTTTTTGTGAGAAAATATACTTCAAACTCTTGTGATCAGTATAAATCTCACATTTTTCACCATAGAGGTAGTGCCTCCATATCTTCAAAGCAAAGATCACAGCTGCTAACTCAAGATCATGAGTAGGATAGTTTTGTTCATGAATTTTCAACTGTCGTGATGCATAGGCAATAACTCTATCATTCTGCATAAGGACACAGCCAAGTCCTTTCTTCGATGCATCACTATAAATAACGAACCCATCAAAGAAACGATCAATCTTACTTCTTGGGTTTCGAATATAATCTCCAGCATACCTCGCTAACCTTGTAAAGTTAGCCTCATACTTTGTGACATTCTCATCCTCCTTTTGTCTCACACTCAGAAATTGCCTTTCCATATCCGCTCGATGGTCGCGAGGGAAGTATTTTTTCTAAAAACAGATCTTTGAATTCCCTCCATTCCATATTTGATACTTCATCATCTTCCTTCATGTTTTGAATCAATGACCACCATTGATCAGCATCTCTAGTGAGGCGGTAAACTGCCATGATAACTTTTTCCCTTTCACTGCTCCCCAAAGCCTGAAATATTTTCTCTAGGGAATTTATCCATTGCTCAGCTACTAAGGGATTTGTACTCCCATTGAACGTTGGTGGTTGTTGTCTCATGAATCGATCTAACATTGATCCTCCACGCTGCGGATCAGGGTGCTCCATACGGGTAAGGTTATTATTCATAACCTGAGTAAGTTGTCCCAGTACGGTGATTAGCTGATCAGCACCAGTTGCATCACCAGCCCCACTATAATTATCTTGAGCAGGAGGGCAATCCCTACATGGAGTGCGTGCATTGATACGGTTTCCATTTCTTCCACTAGGCGCCATTTCTAAACAATGTCATAAACTAGATCAGTTTATGAATCAAAATACATAATCCCATACTTATAAAACACTAAACATAAATTGAACTATATATGGATATAATCCATAATCATAAATATGTTTTCTTTGAGGAAGTATATACTCATAAACCCTTCATAATGATTTGTAAAGAAAGTGAGAGTTATCCTAAGCATATCCCCCGGGAGTGTCGTAACCAAGAGTGCAGCAAGGCCCGTTGTCGTGCACCAGTTCCCGTTCGAGTCTAGCTCAAAGCAGTGTTTTCAGGTTTTACCCCTAGGTAATCTGTGCCAGAGCCGCCTCTACCTGCTCGTATCCAGACAGGGATGTATTGCTCGGAAAACTCACAAAATCTCTACAATACCAAAATTTCTAGGAAGTTCTTCTATACTAATCCTCAAAGTTCATCTTAGGTCTACGTGCTCTAATCAGAGTTGATCTAAATCTAGCTTCCAAGGTTTGTACTAAACTTCCTCTGATACCAACTGTAACGCCCCGACCCCAGTTACCCAGAGTCGGTGCATTATTACATAACATTGGCATGATCACAAGAAAGATCAAATCTCGAAAGACCGATTGGTTTAGTAGCCTTGGAAACACTAGATATATTCATAAGTTTTACATTACATCATAAAATGAAAAACTACTACAACAACATAATGTCTCCATAATCCACACTACTATCCCCTCATAATATCCCTGCAGGTCATTCATAATTTACTTCTTCACATCCTGGGGAAAAAATAAAACATAGAAAAGGGGTGAGCTCAAATGCCCAGTAAGGATAACAATAAAGCGGAAACTTTCATAAATAAGAATAAACATTTAAGGCAATGCATTACTAAAACAAAAGCCTTTTAAAATTGAACTTCAACATGGTATGGCAAAAGTAAAATGAAATAATGCCATTTACTTATTCACATGGATATTCTACTAATCGAATAATCACATGCAAAAATCAATAACCACTTTCATAATGTTGGAATGCATATTGCCAGACTATCATAACCACATAGCCAAGGCCTCGTGCCAAGACTACAAATAAGATTTTGTCAAGGCCTTGTGCCAAGACACTAGTTTGTCTCATGAGACCTACCGATGCATCGAGGAGCTATAGCGGGCTCCACCCGTCACTTATTAAGTCCAATGCATTCCCATATGAAAAGGTTTAAACATAACATAAACATTCGTATTAAAACTAGCATACGAAATGTCAATACTTTCACAATAAACTATGAATGGTATAAAAATAGCACATCCACAGTCAAACATATCACAAAACCTTCAATACAATATAGAAGTTTTGTATCATAATAAATCAACTTCAAATAATCTTAAAATCCATCAAAGGATGTTGACATAGATGAAATCAAAATTCTTTTTAAAGAAATATCTCCTTTTATTTTGAAATCATTTAAGATCCATATAAAATAAAACATTTTCTTTGAAAATATTCTTATAAGCTTGTAAGGAAAGCTTTAAAGATTTTATAACGGCGTAAAATAACCGCACCCGCCGTATAAGTTAAAAAAAACATTCTTACCTCAATTCCGTCGAAAAGGTTAAAAAGGACCTTGTTTTGAAAACGACGGAAAGATTCCTTTATAAACCTCTTATAAAAAGTCAAACAAGGGTATAAATGACTTTAACCCATATTCTTGTAAATAGTAAAAATGTTTTGAAATACATTTCGAAGAAACATGGATGTGGATGATAACGAGATCCCAGTAGATTATTACGTATAAACAACCTCGGATAAAGAAGAGATTGTGAAATAACCCTTACTTGTACTTTTTCCTTGGTTGGGGTAGGTTAACCTCCTGTATAATGGTGAAATAATTGTTATTAAATTATACAAGAATCATATACATTAATATGATATCATATATGATCTTTTAATATTGATTTGATAATAATATCTTAGTATTATCGTTGTTTCGGGTGTTAACTTACTTGTTTTCTTTCATATGTTTTGTTACGTAAGACATGTTTGTAAAGGATAGGTTGTATATTATTCATATCCAGAATGATATCAAGTCCTTAAACATCATTTTTAAATCATAAAATGATAATTACGCTTTAATGGTTACGATGGAGAATGAATCTCATCGCGTTCGTGGAGACGGTAGTCCGTACGTACGCACGAGCGACAATATCATTCTTTTGATATTAAAATAATATATAAATGGATGGTATATCATATATACATAATCATTAACATGTTATATTTATTATTTACATGAGTTACACATCATTATTATACCCATCCAAATAATATTATATTGAATAACAATTACACCACGACGTGGAGACGGTAAACCGTACGTACGCACGTATGGTGACATGTTATTCAAAGGGTGGATAGAATACTGAATATGATTGTACCATATTTATAATAACATCACAGTATATGTGAGATACTGGAGTTATTATTTCAGAATGGTAAGAACAAAGGAAGAAGAAGTGGAAGAAGAAATGAACTCAGAAAAGGGTGGTGAAATCATTACCTCTTCTTCGGGTTCTTCCTTTTGATTTGATCAAAAGGGCTCCTTAGGTTGGCTTTCTGATCAAACTAAGGCCTCTAGGTTGTATTGAGGGATGTTGGGAGAGTATTTGGGCAGAGTTTGGCCGAACCAAAAGGCTTTGAAGGTGTGAAGAAATGAGAAGGAGGAGTGCCCTTTTATAAGAGGGGTGAGGGGCACCTTTGGAAAAGCTAGAAATATTAATTTATAATAAATTCATATTCGGTTTCTAAAGGCTCCAAAGTTGACTATTGAAATGATGAGGTGGGGATAGGTCGAAAGAAACTCATCCAATAGAATTTAGACAGGTTTGGGTACTTATATTAACCTTATCTTTAAGTATTAACTCTAAGTTAATTAGTTTCACTTTTACAATGTCTCTTTGTATTTTATATATTATGGTTAATAAACATACTATATACATCCAAGAGACCCCCAAGTGGTCCAATAATGATTAACCTATCATGATATAAGTCTCTTGGCCAAACCTTAGATTTTTAGGAATTTAATATCAATTAATAATATAATATTTGTTTTAAGAATTCTTTTATGTCAATTTTGACACTATTCATTAGTTGATTTTTTTGAAACTCATAAAAGATTTATTACTTCGAACAAAGTCAATTAAATCAATCCTAATATATCATATTATCCTAGAAAATTAGTTTAATTCATTAAAAGTTTCATATTATATTTATTTGGGTATTTATAATATCACTTATTTTAATTTTTCACTATTATAGTAATTACTTCATCATCATTGTGTCATAAATAATATAAATTATTTAATGTCTAAAAATTATAAGTAAAATATCATTATGTAGGAAATCTTTTTAGCTTTCTAATTAATATTTATAATCGAAAATCCAACATGTATAACCCTATGTAAAAATTGTTCTTCTAAAAGATGTAAGCTTATGCCATTTTTATTTTTATTTTAACTTTATTAATATAAAGTGTCCCTACCACATACAAGTGGCTCCAAGGGGTCCCCAAATTGACCCAAGGATGCCCATGGTCGGGTATGTGTCCACCAATAAGGTTAGGACACGTTTTAGGGTAATTTTGTATTATTATAATATTATTTTTTTAACCCTTATTTACAGGATTTACCCTTTAACCATGGTAAATAAAATATTTACCACAGTAACTATTCAAAATGTCTAAAAATAAAAGTTACCTATTTACACAATTTGAACATCCTGATTCCAAATATGGAATCCATTTTCCTAAATTCAAAACACAGAAGTGGCAGAAATAAATTTAAAATTAATTCCCGCTGTTAAAACAAAAAGCGTGTTTTTAAGAGATAATAACTATCAAAAGATTGACACTTGTTTATGTTCGGTTTAATTGTAAAATTATGTCCAATGACCAAAATTATATTAAATGGTAAAAATATATTCTAAATATACTTTAAAACCACTCAAATTCATAATTTATCACTAGTAATTAATTTGATTAAAAAAGTTGTTTTTAATTAAAATTTAGTAATTTTCACTATTCATCAAAATATGAAAGTTATCTGAAATGTACCAAAATTTCACCTTAGGATAAATTCGATATTCCGAGTCCAAAAATGAAGTCCATTTTCAAATATAAAATATATATAATTTCAAAAATTAGGTATTACTATTCACAATGGCTAGTTTAATTAGTTGTGGTGTGTGTTAGAACTCGAGGTTGCGTACAACACACGCTATCGCATTATTCGAAGGGAAACGTACCGTAGAAGCTTGGGTTGTTACAATACATGTCCTTGCTATATATGTGATAGAGTACATGACATGACCATGACCATGTACACCTGGTCTTATCCATGTCCAATCTCAAATATAAGGAAAGCCATCAAGGAGGGGTCGTGTGCCACGTGACATGGTCACTTGTTGTGTGATAGTTAACTCATTTTTTAAACAATTCCATCCAATGCAAGAACCCCACATTCCATTTAATCTAACATTAAATGTTGTGTATATCGTGATTTATCATAATTCCAAAACCATCATCATTTATTAGCCCACTCCTCCAACCTCAATTTTGGACTTGAATCATTCTATGAAATGTTGACCATCCATGAAAATGCATCACTCTGAATTATTTCTTGAATCCTTCCTTCTAATCCATTTTTGTAATGCCCTCCATTAGTTCTCATCATCGTCACATTCCCAATTTGAATTGACAGACTCTAATCTTTTCGAATCTTCTCACCACTATCAGCTCCATATGATGATCATTCCATAATGAGTATGTATCTAGGATATCGAATCATTACACCTAGAAATATGTGAAAATGGTTTGATTCCCCAGTATTTGGGTCTATCAACATGAAAAAAACATCAGTGATAAACACACATAGAACAATGGTAGAAATTATGAAATGTTAAAAAGTTGAATGAATAATGGAATTGTTTGGTTGGCCTCAATATGTTGTCCTTTAATGAAAAATGACTATCCAATAATAATCAAATATATCTCCTAATAGATCCCTACAAATAAACACATCCCAAAAAACAAAATATCATCAAATTAATAATTTGGTCAATTCATTTTCATTTTATAATGATATCCACAATAGGGAAGAAATAATAATAAAAAACACCCTACCTCTATTTTAGATCCATCACTAATAATGAACGAAGCTTCATTTTAGTCATTGGTGAGATAATATCATTCCATTACATACTGATTTTGGAACCTCGATCTGGTGGTTGTTCATGTAGGAGATATCCCCCAATGCTCCTTCTAATGGCACTCGGTTTTTTCAAATAAACCCATAATTCCATAATAATGGTTTATATATTTGTCTAATTTGGTTTTTGAGTCAATGAATAAATAAAAATAAAAAGTTATTTTATTTTATCCATTTTGAATCATATGAACAATTTCTGAGAAACATCTCGCTCTGACAATGTTTTTGTCATTCCAAAGAAAAAATACTCATTTTGAAGTAAATAGTGACTTTGAATTTCGTATATGGGCCACCAATAATATGTTATTCAACATTTTATGGGGGACTACATTTATGTTCTATTTAATATATATAATATATTTCAAGCATGTATTCTGAGAAATCATGTCCTCGTGATGACATTTTTCCTCAGTGCCTGGTCTAAAAAATAATAGATAAATTATCCAAATCCCTTCATTGATGTGTCAATATAGAATAAAATTCCTTATTTAATTAATGTAAATAAAATAATAGTTTTACTAATCAACCTTACATTTTTTCCCTTGAAAATTTATTCACATGAATTTTTCTAAAGGAAGATTGATCCCTTTGGAGTTAACATTTTCAGTAGATTTTACAGTCATGGGAAAATCTCTATAATGCATCGATAAGATCAATCAACACCATGAATTATACATACCTCTATTATTGTAGTTGTATGGGAAAATTTTCAATAACTATTTTCGTTTATGGGTTTACAGTTATATACTATATTAAGATTATATGACTCAAAAATTAAATATTATACATTTTAAATTCCATCATTATAGTTTTTTCCTAAAACTTTATCATCATATGCGTATTCAGTGAAATTATCAAGTGATGTTAATGATAATCCTTGTTTTTTTAATATATATTAATATTTTCTATAATGAATATATAAAACTGATCATGTAAATAAGAGATATAATATTCATTAAATCCATAAAAATACTTATGGAATCAGTTAGACCAAATGGAATCACAGTATATTCGTTTTTTCTATACCATCTACAAAATGATATTTTGAGAATATCTAAGTTCTTGTCCCTCAAATGATGATATCAATAGAAATTTTCAATCACAGAAATGTTTTAAAATCCAAACAATTGATCCAATAACTGAACAACATAGAATAACTGATATATTATCTAGATTATGATCTTTTTTTGTTCCTGATAATCATGGTAGAGACACATAGATTTATATTTGTGTTGGAAAAATAATAGATTCACCATAATGTGAAAACCATATATATATATAAATCCCTTGTAATAATTCCCCTATATTTGATTCTTAAATTCATATAAATCAACCATTAATATTATTTATGGAATCTTTGGAATAAGAATAACACCAAATATGAGTTATATTGAAAAATAAGCACCATAAATTAGTGTAAGACTACTTATCTCTTCTGTAAAAAATTAAAACTCCATAAAAAATTGAATATATTAAACATTGAGTTCATCACTAACCATCTAAGATAAACACCCATTTTTAATATGCATGATGAACCATACAATAGATGAAATTTCAATTTGATATTCAAATTTATCATCTCACTAATGAATGATCATAGGTTGGTTCTGAATATTAAACATGACACCTCCAACCCATTAATTCATTTCTAATTTATCTCACATTTTCATTATTATAGGGATTGATTTTTATTTAATTCCAGTTAAAGAAAATTATTTTTCCATTTTCTAATAAATATATTTTATATTCTTCTCCTCTATTTATTCATGATATTTTCATTTAATAGTAAAAAATTTTACACTCATTGAAACATAAAATAATTGATAAATAGTTTTCATGAATATCTGAGTTCATATCTCCCTTTTGATAAAAATATCTTTTTCTTCAGAAACATTTTTTTCTATAAAGGTTTTCATTTGATTTAACATTTAACATATTATTTATTTAATATATTTTTACATATTTTTATTTTTTATATTTTTTTAAATGAATCTTTGAGTCATTTTCAAAACAAAGAATAATTATAATTTTCAAAAAATGGTAAGGAAATATTTGTTTTAACGTAATCAGAATGCAAAAAAATATCTTTACTCTTGAATTTTTTTAAATAAATCGTTATAAGATTCAATAATATTTTTTAAAAATAATAATTTTATTATAGTTGTATGAAATTTCAATTTTTAAAGGTGATTTTCAGAATGAATATGATATTTTTCTCAAGTGTGATTTCATAGATATTTTTATTGTATATATATACATCAGTGAAAAATAACCTTTATTATACATATACTTCTCAAAGGATATGTTTATTTATATCATCCTTATTCATCCTCTGGATGGATGAAGATCATTTTTACAAATGAAATTATTGGCATTCAAAGAATATATTTTTTTGTATTCACTAAATTTATGATGAAATATTCACATTCCTATAATAATTAGACATTATATTTAAAATAAATACACATATTTTGAATCATGAATATGATTATTGATTAAAATATAAAAAATTAATACATAAAATGATATGAATTGAATTTTATTTTCTCATTTGGGAAAATATTGATAAATCCATATTATTAAATAAATATAAATATATTATAATAAGGCACATTGTTCATGAATTAAATATATTATTTGATATATGAATAATTATTTAGAGAAGAAGTGATGGATGTGGCAAAAAATTATTTACCCCATGATTAATTAATAGACTCGTGATGTGAATTTACAAGTTACCATTAAATGTGTTTCTACCTATACTTTTAAATTGTCTTATTAAGGGTCTTTATGGTATTGGTATCTTGATGCATGAGATGATGACATCCAATAATAAATAATTTCATTCATAATGAATTTATTTTATTATTATCCATGAATATTTTGAAATTATATAATCTATTGAGTCGTTTAATTCTCAGTTTACTGATTAAATTGAATGTGTTTTATGTTATGTACCTTTTCATATTAATTATATATTATTTAATTATAATGGAAATGTTATTGATTAAAGAAAATGTGTGTTTAGTTACCTTCGCTTAAATACTGATGATTATTTATTTATTCCTTATGTATTCCACTTTACAAATCCCTTATTGAACATTTTTTCTTACCCTTATTTCATTACCTTTTATTGGAATCCATGAAGTGTAATATGAATGGTATTCAGGGATTTCCTGGAGGGGATAATGATATTACACAAAGAATAATGTTGTAATTATTTTCAAATGTACTCCCACACTCATGGATATATCTACATTACCATGTATACATAATTATTTGGTTAATTGAGATAAAATTCCTTATATTTTATTTCAATTTAATAAACATGGCACTAGATTTTGGATAATGAGGTAGGGGTCACTACAGCTGGTATCAATGAAATTTTTTTAGAAATGAATGGAAATGGATTAATGAAGGGGTAAATTAATAATCATAAACCTTTGATACAATACGATGATAATTATAGAAGAACGTACTAATTCATTGGTAAGTAAGGGATTCTGTGGTTTGCAATAAATACATCCATATTTGGATAATAAATGTGGGTGTTGTTCTTGAATTAGTGTACCCTAGGGTAACAACTCTTAATTTTGTACATTGTTCTTGACCAGATAATCACTTATTGCTCTAAAAAGAACCTTACTGAACTTCTTTATGGACACTCTTGGGAGATATTTTTAGTGTTATTCATATTTTCATTAACAAAAAATATGATGGATGTTAATAGATAATAACCATTAATAACCTTGGTTTAAACTATGGTGTTTATCTTGAAAATAACGTATCATGACTTAGACATAATAAAAATGATTCTATGAAATTCCCACTATGATTATTGTATCTCACAATATGATTTATGTTTTTAATATTTTGGTGGAACATGAAGGAATTAGGTTAACATTTAATGGGTTGGACAATTTAGAGATTATCAAAAAATAAATGGATAATAACGATAGGGAAATATATTGTTATTTTGACATATTAGTTAACCTAAAATATGATTAAAAACCCATAACATAACAGCTATCATACTCACCAATGACGATAAATTTAAAGAGTTTAAGATATCTCATGGTGGAGGATATGGAAGAATGAATTATCTAATTTCATCCAATATGAAATGTTGAAAGTGAACAAGAACATGTCACAATATATTGGAAAAAATTCACTATGTGTTAAAAATAGAGGAATAAAGAAAATAATTCCTGATGAAAAATAAAGAGTATGGTGGATGGAAAATAATATCATCCTATGAATCCATTTATAGTTCAGTGTGTTATCTGTTTGGAACCTAGGAATTATTATTGTTAATTTACTATTTTAAAGGATAACCCCTTCACCGAGGAAGGTCCTATGTTGAAATAAAATGGATGAATTATATATCTATTTTGATGAAATAATGAAATTGATATATGTATTTCACAAATTCTATATTGGATATAAGAATCATGAAACATCTAAATAGTCTGTACAAATTGACATGAATAAGTTTATTCATTAACATAAGATTTATGGATAACATCATAGGTTTAAGAGTTTAGGATTGATCATAAGGTCAATATCATAAAATTTATGGTCCAATTTTTTTAGAACCTGGTTAAAACAAAATTGTTTTTTAACATTCTCACTATAACGATAGGTCTGTTTTAAAACCAAAATTTGGAATGATTCTTTTCTAGTTATTATCTTTTCAACATTTTCATATCAGGCTTGGGTAAATTCTTGAGAAGTTTCCTAGATGGTGGGATGGGTTTTGGGAGCACCGGTCCTACTAGAGTAATATGAACACGCTGTGCACAGTTAGTTAAACATTACAGGTCAGTCATACCTGTTAAAACAGGTGTCTAGTAGTGAATGAATGGCCTTTACATGCTCTATATGGCCATTAGATTCAAACCATGCATCTTACGTAGTTTTATTTTTTGGGTTATTTTATTTAAATAAATTCATGATTAAAGAGAAGTTAAATTAAATGAAGTTGAATTGCAGAATTTATTTAATTAAATTCAATTTAAAAGTATCTAATTAAACAAAGTGAAATTGGGGTTTTATTTCATTAAATTATAACTAAGAGAAGTTAATTTAATTATGGAAAATTGCAGAATTTTTTAATTAAATCTAGTTGAAAAAAAAATTAAATAATGTCAAACATGTGTTTTATTTAATTAAAATAAAGCATAAATAATTTAATTAAATGAGGATAATATGGATAATAGAGAAATAATCCAAATAATTTGTGTTCAAGAGAATTTTATTAAATGGTGTTGAACGGAGAAATTTATTTCATTAAATTGAGGTTGATAGAATTTATATAAATGATGATGAATTAATGATTTTATTTAATTATATTTAGTTAAAAATAATTTAACTAAATAAATTGAAATGTGGGTTTTATTTAATTAAATTAATGTTGAGAGAACTTAATTAAATTATATTGATATTGAGATGTTATTTCATTAAATTGATATGAAAAAAATAAATTTATTTTAAATGATGATGATCTAGAGTCTTTATATAATTAAATAATTATGAGATGAATTTAATTAAATGACTTGTAAATGGGGAGTTGGGGGTTATCAAATAAGGGTAATATTAAATGATAAAATATATATGATTTGTAAATATGGAGTTCAGGTTTAATTTTAATTAATTTCAATTTTAATTGGAATTTAATTAATTTATGCGAAATAGATGTTTTATTTAATTTAATGAAAGGATAAGAGGAAATTAAATATTCATTGAGAAATGGGGGTTATTATTTAAATAAACTGAGGTTGAGAGAATTTAACTAAATAATGTCGAGGTGTTTTATTTTTTAATATAAATAAATTGTGTTTAGATAATTTAAGTAAATAACATGAATTTAAGAAATTATTTAATCAAATTTAGTTGGAATTAATTTAATTAAATGTTGATTAATGAGGTGTTAGGTTTTTAGTAATTATGTTGAGAAAATTTATGAAATATCAATAATTTGGAAAATTTATTTAATTAATTTGGGATGGAAAGGAATTTAATTAAATGATGTGTTAAATGTAGATTTTTTCTTTTATCTAATTATATTGAAGGATAAGATGAATTTAATTATTTGATTAAAATGGTGTTTAATTAAATTAAAACTTGTTATGATAATTTCATTAAATAACATGAATTGGAGAAATTATTTAATTATATTTTGTTGGAATGAATTTAAATAAATGATGAGTACTTATGTGTCAGTTTAATTTTTTTAATCTATGTTGAGAGAATGTAATTAAATAATAATGAGTTGGAAAATTTATTTAAATATTTTCAGTATTAAAGGAATTTAATTAAATGATTTTTTAAATGTGGATTTGGGATTTTATCTAATTAAATTCAAAGTTATGATAAATTTAATTAATTTATAAAAATTGTGGGTTCTATTTAATAACATTTTTTAGATAGAATTTAATTAAATAATGATGAGTTGAAGAATCTCTTTAATTAAATTTTCTTGACGAAACTTTAATAGAACGATGTGTAATTGGGGAGTTTTGGTTTATCTAAGATTGTAATATTAATGGGAAATAATAATAATAATATGATGGTGATTATTATTATTATTATTATTATATTAATTATCATAAATATTTTTATAGTTTTAAAACTACTATTAAAGGGAGAATATAAGAGAGAGGTGCACCTCTCCCTCCTCATGCATGAGGCGTGATGCACCCATGGTGCAACATCCATGGGTGGCGCACCAGCCTTCTCTCCTAGATCCCTCTCTACATGCTGGATCGTAGTGGTTCTTTCATGGGTGTTCTCTGTATCATTGAGGTAAGTCCTCTACATGTTATGTTCTTCTCATCGACCTCTATGGGTCTCCTTTTCATTGGTTCTATTGGGATGAAACCCAATGTTCAGGATTAACCCTAATTTCATGTTTCTTCAGATCCTTGGTGGTGAGAATGAAATATCAGGAGATGTTGGTCTGTATTCTTAAGACCATATCTGAAGGATCAGTGACTCAATTTTTTTTGGTTTACCACACTTATATTCGTGAAAGGCTATATTCCCGATAAATGGGTTTTAACCTTTGGATTTGGTGCTTATGGATTATTTGAGTTTTGTTTGTTTATTTTGGGTGTTTGTTGGTTCTAACCGCACTAGTTTCGGTTGAAAATTATTGTTATAAGGTGGAAATAATTTTCCAGCGTGTGTGAGATTTTTTTCAGGTGCGTTTACATGAGCGAGCTGTGATATGAGTTAGAAAGCATTGGCTCAACCAATTATTTGAAGTTGGGTCCTCAATATTTCTTAATTAATAAAAAATAGTATTTTTTAATTACTGTTGTTAATAAATTTGACTGAAAATGAAGGGTGGATTTGTTACTAGTATAAAATAATATATAAGAGTAAAAAACATGTTTTTTTAATAAAACCCCTCCCATGGAGATGTGCTGCCTTCAAGATAAAAACATAATGATTAGATTGTGGTGTTCTATTATTTGCTGATACGTGTGTTGTTCTATTTTTTCCCTTACATGTTGATGCACTTGGATTAAGTAATAATTGTGAGTTTTTGGTGGGATAGGTTGATATAATTATTTATGAACTAATGAGTAAAATATTTAGAGACAATTAATTGTGAATTAATCCTAATATTTTAAATTGAAATTTCGATAATTAATCGATAAATTTTTCAGTTGATATTGAAATGGTTGCCTTAAGATATTTATTTTGAAAATTCATTATTTGAGATTGAAACAATTTCATTACAGACAATTAATTTGGGAATTAATTACGTGATATTGAAATGGATTTATTAGAGATAATTATTTTTTGAATTAATAATGTTATATTTAAATAGTTCCATTAGAGATAATTAATTTCTGGATTAATTTTGTGATATTGAAATAGTTTCCTTGAGATAATTAAATATAATTTAATTAAGGTAATAGAGTTGATAATTAATTTGGAGATTAATTATGAGATATTAAATTGGCTATGTTGAGATAATTAGTTGAGAATTAATTTTCTGATTTCAGTTTTGAAATTTTGACAATTAATCGGTAGATTAAGTATGTGATATTAAATTGGATAAGTTGATATAATTAAATTATAATTAATTATGTTCTTTGAGAATTGTAATTGAGATAATTAATCGACGAATAAATTATGGGATATTAAATTGGACATGTTGAGATAATTAATTGTGAATTGATTACATTCTTTGAGGATTTTAATTGATATATTTAATAAGGGGATTAATTATGAGATGTAAAATTTGGATAAGTGGATATAAATAATTGTGAATTATTTATATACCTTTAATAATATGTTCTAGACATTTAATTGTGGAAATTAATTTGAAGAGTTGATATTTATAATAAGATTATAAAAATCTAGAAAATTAATCATGTTATATGAATTTTGTTGTTGAATAATTAATTTAGGAATTAATTAATTGGATTTTTGTACCTAGTTATTTTTGGAGTTAACAAATGGATTTTAGTATGGATAATGAGATGAATGAGAGGAACTTGCCTCAGGTTTCTGAGTTGAATGTGAATCCCATGCTAATGTTTTAATAAAAAATAGAAGATAGTTTCCCTCAAGTATAAATTTTAATATTCTTTCTTATATGTAATTGAAATGGGATAATGAAATTCTTGAGAGGATAAATTCTTAATGCATTATATGTTGTTAATTGTTATTCCTTGTATAGGTAGGGGATGTAACACCCAAATATTTTATTATATATATTCTTTTAATTTTTTTAATGTCTTGTGTTGTACACTACACCAAGATTATTTTATGCTATACACAACATCTTATTAGCTTGTAGTATACACAACACTATACTTGGATTTTGTTACGCTAAAGGGTGGCCTACTTTGATTGCTTGCATCATACGCAAGACCAAGATTCATTATACAATGATATATTATTAAAATATTATTATTTGATGGGATATAAAATAGATGTTATGAATAGTATTAACCACATTTAGAATTTTATATAACATTAAAATTCATCTTATGTATTATCTAGAACTATATATAAGAACAAATCCAATTTTTTGTATAGAATTGGTTTTTTAAAATATATATAGTTTTACCACCTTTTGATGGAGCACCCATTTTAAATATAGTTTTTTACATTTTTATAAGTTAAATATGAAGAAATAAAATTCTTCATTAGAAGTGGGATAAAAAAATTACATGGGATGATTTTTTGGTATTTTTCAGATAACTTTTATATTTTGATGAAAAGTAAAAATGCACTAAATTTTAATTGAAAAGAAACTTTTCTATAAAAATATTTTATATGGTTAAAAAATATTATTTATTGGTTTTAATGTATAAATGGAAAATATTTTTATCATTTAATCCAATGTTGGTCATAGAATTTAATTTTACGTTTAATTGGACAGAAACACATTTAAACATTTCGATAGTTCTTACTTCTTAAAAACCAGCTTTTTGGTTTTGACAACATGATTTAATTTAAAATTAATTTCTAAAAATTATATATTTTGAATTATGAAAAATGGATTCCATATTTTGAATTAGTGGGTCCATGTTATGTTAATAGGTTACTTTTATTTCTTTTAGATATTATGAATAGTAACTATGGTAATTTTAATTTAACACAGTCAAACGTAAACTAGGTAAATTAGTGTAACAAATAATATGATAAAGATAATTAAATGATCTAAAACCTACCAAAATATTATTGGATGAATATAACTCTCCCCTAAAAATCATTTTTTTGAAACTTAGTCATTTAAGGTCCACTTGACAATGATAATGACAAATATATTAATAAAACCAATGAAAGTTACAAAATGTCAAACTCAAATTTCTTATAACTATAATAATATTAATATAGGGATTAACATGTGTTATATTCTAACATTAATAGTCCATGTAATGAATAAGTAATTACCTACATCATTGTAAATTTAAAAAATTTTAAGAAATTAATAGTTTCTTTAAAGTCTTATACATTAAGGATGTCAAAATTAATTAATTGATGGTAAATCCATACAAAAATTTTCATTAAAATACTAATAACCAGAAAAAGTCTTAAACACATGAACAAATAAAATTGGTTTAATATATATCTTCCATAATCATCCATGTGATGAGAACATGACCATTTTTAGCTTTATAGAATATATTATTATATTTTTTTAGGGTATTTAATATGATGTTAATGATTTCACATGCATACATTAATATGTATAATATTTCAAATTTTTTTATTTTATAGAAGATAAATTATACTACATATATTATCATTAGAGATATTAAATTTATATTCATTATAGTATTTTATTTTTAATTTTTACTCAAAAAATAAGTATAATAAATAAATACCAAAAATCATATGTACTAATTATTTTAATAATAAAGATATCAAATTAATGTTATTAATAATATTTAAATAAATATAATTTGGGAAAATTAATTGTTCAAATGAATTTTATAAATTTCATTGATCTATTATGGATATTAAAAAAATAATATTTTCGAGTATAACATAGTATCTTGATATTTCTAAAAATCCATGAAATAAATATTGTGAAAATTGAGAGAATTGATATTTTTTAAAAATAATGATTTATAAAATTATTTAAAATTAATAAAACAAATTTTAGTAATATAGAATAATTTTTGTATGTTTTTAGTTGTTTTAAATTATTCATTTATGAAATAATTGAAATAAAATAAGAAAATATTTCACCCTTTTAATATTGAAACATTTTTTATTTTAATTAAAATTAAATAGTAAAACTAATTTTTAATTAAAATGATTATGTTTAAATTTTCATCAAAATTTGTCTAAATTTTCTTGGATGATGATATTTTAATCTGATAATATCTTATATTCTAATATATATAATTTTTAAGGTATTTGGATTGATTTTCGAATTATTATAAATTAATATGTTTGAGCTTTCCAAAAGTGCCCCTCAACTCAATTATAAAAGGAAACTTCCTCCATCAACTCTTTACGTCATTTTTATCCTTAAAGATCGACCATACCCTTCCAATTTACCTTATAAACTTCTATATAAACATTCTTAAAGTATTTTTCTTCTTCAAATACAATCTATAATACTCTAAGAGGATATTTAGAGGAGGCGCGTCGAAGAAGAGTTAATATCATTTACCGATTCTTTCAATCTTCTTTTTTCTTATACTTCAACCTCATGAGTTGTTTCATTATAAAGTAATGAATCTACTATTACATATATAATGGGAGTTTATTATTACTATTAAACAACCTTATTCTACATTCCACCAATCCTATGAAAAATGAAATGACCACACGTGCGTACGTATGACTTACCGTCTCCATACCGTGGTGTATTACATTTTTCACCCCCACCATTCATGGATGGGTATACTGATGGAAATAATATATATATATATAATAAAAAATTATATTCATTCTATGATACTATACCCTATCTAATTCAATACCATTCGACAAATATGGGAACAATATCATCGCTCGTGCGTTTGTACGGCTTACCATCTCAACGATGCGATGTGATTCGTTCTACATAATCATAATTAAAGTGTGATTATATAAATAATTTGAATGAATAAATATGATATATATTATAGTAATACCATTATTAAAAAATTTATAATGATAACCTCAAAATATGAATAAGAACTTATCTAAAAAAACATGCATGCGAACATAATCTAGTTAATACCCGAAAAATGAGTAACAATGACATATTAGTAACAAAACGATGAAAATATGAACATAAATGTTGTCATAAAAATTATTATGATTATATAATAATTCTATAACATTATTTAAATCCTTATACTAAGGTTATGGACTATTTGGCAATCCTAATTTTATATGAGAATTTTTATACAAGATTTTTTACTGGGGATATATTTATCTTCCATGTCCATGTTTTCTAAAAATGTTTTCATAAACTATTTACTATTATTCTATGTATGTTTAATGTAATTTTTTCCTATTTTTAATTTTACTATATGGTATTGAATGAATCATTCTTTTTTTACCATACAATGTATTTTTTGACTTTTCTGGAAAAACTATGTGAAAAATGTTTCTAACTCATATGGGATGAATGTATTTTTATGGTTTCATGAAGACTTATTTCAAAGAATCTTCCTCTAAAATATTTCAATTTTGTTTTCAAATATATTCACTTCTTTTAAATTTTCATGGCATTTTGATAAAATAAAACATTTATGAAGTAGAAAGAAATTTTTCCATAAATATTAAGTTCAAGTGTTTTATCAAAATTATTTTACTTCTAAGATGGATTTATTTAAATTGGGTTATGTTTCTGTCTCTATTAATACGATAATTTAAATATTATGGAATGATATTTTATATGGATCATATTATGATGGATTGATCTTAACGAAACCCATTTTATTTTAGGGTTATTCTATGATGAATTATTTGTGTTTTTGTAGCACATGTAAGAATGATTTCATTATGGGAAAGGTGGGACATATATCTCCCTTAAATACATTGGATAAATATTTATATCCCAGGACATAAACATGCATAGAAAGGAAAGTAAATATGTTTTAATAATATAGACATGTAACGACATGTAAATATGGTTCATTAATAAATGGTTGGATCGATAAGTTAGCCTGGTTCAGTAAAGGACATTGTCCACTATGATGGTCTTAGAAGCAATGCCTACTATACTATAGAAATCATATTATGTGCTTATTGGTTTTCCACAATTCCATGTTTTATGTCAATGTTATGTTATAATGGTCGTGTTCACTTATGATTTATGCCTTACGAATTACCAAGATATATTTAATGACTCGAGATTTGGATATTTAAACATTATGTTCATGTTTCTAAATTCATTTATTTTCATTTTGTTTTATTTTCTAACTGTTTACCGATACTAAGAACTTGAGATCGCCCTTTTCATGTTTTTTTTTGTTCTAGGATATAAATAATGGTATTAAGTAGGGAAACTAATGGGGAAGTACTTTATAAGTGATGTTGAAGATGATTCACCAAACTAGAAGAATGAGTTCTGATTGTCAATAGACACTAAACTAATACGGTATTTGGGCATCTATTTGTTTAATGTATTGAGTATTATAAAAAATAAATGTAATATCAATGTACGTATTTCTTGGGACTCTATAGTTGGAATCAGAGAAAATGTTTAGACAACCTATGGAAACTAGGATGCGAAAAAATTAGTTTGATCCCTAGAGACATTTCTATGGATATGTCTAAGTATGTCCAAAGGATAAGTCATGTATATGTTATAATCCTAGAATTTTTGTGTTAATCATGAATAACATAGGACTAACCCTACTATATCATATAATAAAATATTATAATTAATATACCTTACTTATGTGTCTTTAATATCTGATATGTATTTTCAACACTTTTCTTTCCAGTCTTAGTCAATAACCAGCACTACGAATAACATAGTTCAGCATTGAATTTCATAGATGTGAAAATAAAGGAAATAATTAAGAAAAACTCCCTAAGTGGGAATATTATGAATAGAATCATGATGATGGTATGAGTATTGAAGATACAATTGAAGATAAAGATATTGTAAACTACACGTTAAAGGTATGTGATGATTTTCACGTACTGTTTACATTAAACCTATGAATCTAGAGTTTGAGAGACCATAAGACTTGATTCATATTTTAGGAAAGAAGATGATGATGGATCCTAGGTAATGGTTTAAGAAAAATGTTAGATGATTTAGGGGTATATGTTTCGGATTTCAAATATTATGTTATATGGATCATGAAATATATAACTATTTTCAGTATAATTATTTAATTAAGGATTCGAAAGGATATGTTGAATAGCTCTATAGAGACAGAAAATTAATTTAAGGGTATGGTGATATACGTAGAGAACAAGTTATTAAGGAAAAGGTATCCCTTAATATGTCCTTTATGTTATGATATTGATGATTGGATAAAGATATATTGGATTTGAATATGTAATTTGGATGTTTTTAGTTTATTTAGAACTAATTATGGTGTTGTTGACAAGTGGGTTATGATATAATGGATGAAGTATAAAAAATTTTGGGACATAAGGAAAATATCCAATATGTTTTAGAAAAATGAAAAATGCGTGTTTTCAAGAAGGATATATGGTAATTTTGGTTATTACCATGTGTTGAGAGAATGCATGATGACGTCTTTCAAAAGTTTCAAATGTGACCAATATGATATATATTATGATTTATGGGGGATAAATGTTGAGCCGATTTATGAACCTTTTTCTATAGTTTTGTATTTTCATTTTAAATAAGAATTGCAAGTTTACCAAATATTTGGAATGATTAAAAATTTATGAAGTGGGTTATAATAAATTATCATCTCACTATATATGGACTTATTCTTGTTTGATAACTTGTGACAACTTTTTTGTGAACAAGACAAATGTAATGACATATCATTCAATTTATGCTCATGATCTGCTAACACGTTAAGAATGACAAATTATTCATCATTTAATTGAATAATATATAAAGTGTAAATTGTTCAAGTCATGATCAATGATGAGATTTTATTGAAATCATGTATGTATTACTTCTTATGTTCATCAACTTTAGGAAAAAGGATCTTGAAAACCAAAAATGTAATCCTTGTACCATCTTATCTAATAAATCAGATAGTCCCTTAAATCATCATAGATTTATGGATTTATGGTGGTTACCTTCTTCCAAACCATACTCACTATCACTATCCATAATAACATGATGGTTATATTTCCCTTCTATATCCATGTTTTCACTTCCCACCAATGTTCTCCTATGTGGAAACCCAATGTTGAGTTACTATGGGTAACTATTCTATTTATATCATTACTTTTTAAAATGATAAATTTTTATCCATTTTAATTTATTGGGATTCCATGAATAGGACATTTATGGAGTAAACCTTTTATAACCCAGATGTATCTTGGGGGAAAAATAATTTTAAGGGGGGTAGAATATAACACCCCGATATTTTATCATATATATTATTTTTAATTTCATTGATGTCTTCTGTTGTATGCTAAAAAAATTAGATTATGGTGTACATAGAATGTTTTTAGCTTTTAGCATATGAAACTCTATACTTTTATTTTGTTACACATAAGAGCCACCTTCATCGATAGCTTGTGTTTTATGCAATACCGAGTTTCACTAAAAACTATATATTATTAAAATATTATTTTTAATGGGATATAAAATATATTTCATTAATATTATTAACAATATTTTGAATTTTATATAACCTTAAAATTCATCTTATGTATTTTCTATAGCTTGATATAAGAACAAATTCAATTTTTAAGATAAAAGATGTTCTTTTAAAAAATGAAATTTTGTCGCGTTTTGATGGAACAACCATTTTAAATATATATTTGGACACTTTTATAATTTTAATATGACTAAAAAAATTCTTCTTTTGATGAGGGATAAAAAAATTACTTTGGATGAATTTTTGATATTTTTTTATAACATTAATATTTTGATGAATTGTAATAAAACGCTAAATTATAATTGAAAACAAATTTTCCCAAAAAATAACTTAAATGGTAAAATAATATTTTTTAATAGTTTAAAGTATAAATGGAATTTATTTTTATAATTTAATACAATTTTTATCATTGGATGTAATTTCACTTTTAAATTGGACATAAATACATGTCAATCTTTTGATTGTTTTTACTTCATAAAAACCCAGTTTCATGTTTTGACAATAGGAATTAATTTTAAATTTATGTTTTAAAATTATTTTTTTTAAATATAAAAAATGGATTCCTTATTTTGAATATGTGCGTCCGAGTTATGTAAAGAGGTTACTTTTATTTTTTTGGATATTATGAATTGTAACTACAGTAATGTTTTTAACGCGGTAAGAGGTAAACAAGGTAAATTAGTGTAAAAAAGAACATGATAGGGATACTACAATGATCCTAAAACCTATGAAAATCATATTGGATTAATACAACTCTACTATAAATATATTATGATTTAAACATATTCATTTAAGGTCCACATGACAATGAAAATGACATAGATATTAAAAAAAACCAATGAACATGAAAAAATGTCAAACACCCATTTCTTATAAGTATAATAATTTTAGTATAGGGATAAACATGTGATATATTCTAACATAAATAGTGTATGTAAAGATAAAATAATCACCTATATCATTTTTATTTTTTTTTAATTTTTAAGGAATTAATAATTACCTTAATGTCTTATGTTTTAATAATGTAAAAATTAATGAAATAATGATAAATCCATAAATCGCTTTTTTTTTTAAAATAGTAATAACTATTAAAAGGCTTAAACACATAAACAAATCATATTGGTCAACTATATCTCAACCATAAGAATCTATGGGATGAGTAAGCAACCATTTGGAGCATTATAAAAGAGATTATGATATTTATTTTATTTGAATTGAATTGATGTTAAAGTTGTAACATTCATACATTATTAACTAAAATATTTCTATTGCTTGATTTTATAGTATTTAAAACCTAAAAAATATATTATGATTAAATATATTAAATTTATCTTTATTATAGTATTTTATCTTTATTTTTTACTAAAAAAATTATTATTTTTAATAATTACCCAAAATCATTGTAGTAATAATTTTAATATTAGAGATATCAAATAAATGTTATTGAAAATATTAAAATAAATATAATTAGGAAAATTAATTTTTCCAATTAATTTTATATATTATATTGACTAATTATGGATAAAATAAAATATTTTGTTCTAGGATGACAGCTTATCATGATATTTTTAAAAAACCATGAAATGAATAATGTAAAAATTGACACAACTGATATTTTTTTAAAATTATGATTTATAAATATATAAAAATAAGAAAAATTATAAAAAATATAATAATTAATAAATTGATTAAAATGTTCTAAATTATTAATTTATTGTATAACTGAAATAAAATAAGTAAATATTTCACCCTTTTAATATTGAAACAATTGTTATCTTAATTAAAAATAAATAGAATAACTAGTTGTTAATTAAAAACATAATGATTAAATTGACATAAAAACTTGTGTAAATTTTATTTGGTGATTATATTTAAATATTATAATATATTATATTCTAATATATCAATTTTTTGTATTTTTATTAACAATAAAATTAATATAAATTACCATTTTTAAGGATCCCAAAAGTACCCCTCACCTCTATTATAAAAAAGGAACTTCATCTATCAGCGCATCACTTCAATTATTTCCTTCTAGATCGACCAAAAACTACACATTTCCCTTCTGAACATCCCTAGAAATATTATACAGGTCCTTTTATTCTTCAAATACCAACTCTAGTGCTCTAAGAGGATATTTAGAGGAGACACGTCATGGAGAGATAATATCATTTACTGATTCTTTCAAACATCATTCTTCTTCTACTTACACCTCCTGAGTTGTTTGATTATTAATTATATACTCATGTTTTAATTTTATAGTGAGTGGTTATTATTATTGTGAAACAACTATTTTGCACCTTCTACCCATCCTATGGAAAATGAAATCACTACGAGTGTGTCTCTACGGCATATTGTCACCACGCCATGGTGTAATCCGTTTTTAACACCACCATACTTGGATGTGTATAATGTAGTAACTTATAAATATAAATATAAAATTAATATAAAATTATACATCACGATTTTCCACCATCTACCCATCCTATGGAAAATTAAATCACTACGAGTGCGTCTTTACGGCATATTGTCTCCACGTCGTGGTGTAATCCATTTTTTAACACCACCATACATGGATGTGTATAATGACAGAAATTATAAAAATATATATATAATTAATATGAAATTATATGTATTCTAAGATACTATACACCATCCACTTCAATACCAGTCAACAATTATTTGACCGATATCGTCGCTCGTGCGTACGTATAGTTAATCATCTGCACGGTGTGATGTGATTCATTCTACATAATTAGCATTAAATCATGTTTATATAAATTAATTTTATGATTAAATATGATATATATTACACTAATACCATTTATTAAATGATTTAACTATAACATAAAAATATTAATATGGATTTATCAAGAAAAACATGCACGAGAACATAAAGCAGTTTATACCTGAATAACGAGTAATAAAGAAATTGTTCTAACAAACAGATAAAAATATGGTCATAAATTTCATCATAAAAATGATTAGTATAATAGAATAAATTAGTGACATTATTTAAAACATTATATAGGACTTTTGGATACATACGAATCATAGCTATCTTAAGATAAAAGATAATTTTGGAATCTCATTGTTGTCGAAGATTGTTTATACAGGAGTATTAACTGGGGATATATTTATCATCAATGTCCATGTATTGTAAATAGGTTTTCATAAATTTTTTACGATTATTATATATATTTTTAAAGTTATTTTCACCCATTTTTTACATTTATTACATTTTATGGAAGGAATCTTTATTTTTTTCATCATACGATGTACTTTTGGACTTTTCTAGCGAAAGTATAAGAATACTGTTTTTCTAACATATATAAAATGAATGGATTTTTATGGTTTAATAATTCACTATTTCCATGAAGCATCCTCTAGAATATTTAAAGATTACTTTAAAATAAATTATTTTCTCATAAAATTGCACGAAATTTTGAAAAAAGAAAACTTTTTTGAAGAAGAAATGACTTTTTCATAAAGAATTTTATTCAAGTGTTTTATCAAAACTGTTTTCCATATATGATAAATCTATTTATATACGGATATTTTTCTATTACTAGTATTATAATTATTTGATTAAGATGGAATGATATTTTATATGGATTTTGTTATGATAAAATGATTCTTAATAACCCCATTTGATTTCGTGGGTTATACTGTGATAAATGATTTATGTTTTTGTGGCACATGTAATAATAATTTTATTATGGGATTAGTGGAACCTTTTCACCCTTAAATTAATTTGGTAAAGATTTATATATCATTATATAAACAATGATGGAGTGGCTATTAAATCTTATTAATTAATATAGAGCTGGAACGACAAGTAAATATGGTTCAATAATATATTGATGGAAGGACATGAAAACCCGGTTGAGTAATGGACATTGTCAACTATTATGGTCTTGGATTAAATTACATGGATACTATGGAAATCAGATTATGTGATTATTGGTTCTCTAAAATTTCATTTTTATGTCAATTCTATGTTATCATAGTTGTGGTAATTTATGATTTATGCCTTATGAATTGCCATGATTTATTTCATGACTCATGATTTTGATATTTAAACATTATGTTCATGATTTAACATTCTAATATTTATGGTTGGTTTTCTGTTCTCAATGTTTTCCCTTAATGGTAATTTGAGCTCACCCATTTTATGTTTTCCTTTCCCTATGATATAATGATAGGTTTTAGGTAGGAAAACTAATGTGGAAGATCTTTAGGGGAGATGTTGATGATCTTTCAACAATCTTCAAGAATGTGTTCCGAGTTTCTAAATACTCAAATCTAATATGGTATTTTGGCATTTTTTTGTGAAATGAATTAAATATTTTAGAAAATAAATGTAACACTCATGTTTTTCAAGCTTGGGTCTCTACAATTAGTATTATAGTGACGATTTAGTCAACATTTTGAAACATGGATGTGATAACATTAGTGAGAGCCCTAGATATATTTATAACTATATTTATAGGAATGTCCTAAGGACATGTCAATTTTATATTATAATCGTATGTTTTTTTGACATAATCATGGATAAACTAGGATTAAATCATAGTTATCATAGATTGATATATTATATCTAATTTACCTTACTTATGTGTTTTTAATAGTTGATATGTATTTCTAACACAATTTTTTATGGTCTTAGTCAATAACCATAACTACATAGAACAAAGTTAACCATTGAATGTTTTAGATGCGGAAATTATGGGAATAATGAATATCGATTTCCAAAGTGGAAATATCATGAATAGAATCACGAAGATGGTACAATTATTGGTCCTAATATTGAAAATTAAGAGATTTTAAATGAAATTTGAATGAAATTTGATGTTATTAAAGTATTGTTTACATTAAACATAAGAAGATTGAGTTTTCAAGTCCTCAATACCTGATTCATATTTTAGAAAGGATAAATATGATGGATCCTGAGTAATGGTTTAAGAATAATGTGGGATGATTGACTTGTAAATGATTCAAATTTAAAATATTATGTTATATGAGACATTAAATATATAACTAGATTTAGTATATGTATTTAATTAAGGATTGGAAAGGATATTTTGAATATTTCTATGTTGAGAGAGAATTGATTTAAGGGTAAGGTGGTATACTTGTAGAACATGTTATTAAGGGAAAGATAACCATTAATATGAAATGTATGTTAAGTTAATGATTTTAGGAAAAATATATGTTGTATTTGACAAAGTGAATTGGATGATGCAATTTTATTGGAAATTAATTATGGAGTTGTTGAAAAGAGTGTAATGATATCATGGATGATGTATACATTCTTTTGGGACTTAAGTAATATATAAAATATGTTTTGGAATATGGAAACATGCATTTTTTCAATAAGTATATATGGTAATTTATTTTATTACCATGATTCAAGAAATGGATGATGAATTCACTCAAATGTTTGGAATGTGATAAACAAGATATATCTAATTATTTATTTTGGATAAATTTTAATCCAATTTGGTGAACATTTTACTATTGGTTTTTATTTTCATATGTAATAAGGATTGTAAGGTTACCAACATTTTTGAATGTTTAAACATCAGATGAAGTTGGATAGAATAAAGTATTATCTCACCATATATAGACTTATGTAACTTTGACAACTTCTGCTAAACTTTTTTTGATCATGATAGATGGAATGAACTATCATTCAATTTATGGATTTCATGATCTTCTAACACTTTAAGAATAAAAAAATTGAAATTCCTTTCTTTGAATAAGATATGATATGGAAATTGTTCAAGGCGCGACTAATAAAGAGATTGTACTGAAATCACGTATGTAATTATTCTCATGTACATCAACATTATGAAAAAAAATTGTGAAAAAAAATTATCCTAGTACCTTCTTATCTCATAAATATGATGGTCTATTAAATAATCACACATTTATGTATTTCTGGTAGTTAACTTTCTCAATTATTTATTCTCTATCACTTTCCATCAGAACATGATGGTCAGATTTCTCTTCCATATCCATGTTTTAAGATCCCACTTATGTTCTCATGTGTGGAAACCCAGGGATGAATTACTTAGGGTAAACATTATGTTTCTAAAATCCTTTTTTAAAATGATTTTTAGTATACCCTTTTACTTTGTGGGGTTCCTTTTTATAAACATTCAAGTAGTAATCCTTTAATAAACATGACGAATTTTCATTGTGAAATTCATTTTTAGGGGTGTAGAATGTAACACTAAGAAAATTTATGATATCTTTTATTTTTAATTTATTAGATTTATTTTCTTGTACACTACACAAAGATTAGTTTTTTCTATACAAAACATTGTACTAGCTTTCAGTATATGCAACCCAATACATGGCTTGTGTTACTCACAAGGGTGACCTTCTTTCATAGATTTCATTGTACGCAATACCAAGTTTCACTAAACAACAATATATTGTTAAAATATTATTATTTAATCAGATATAAATAAGATATAATGAATATTATTAACCACATTTATAATTTTATATAACATTAACATTGATGTTATTTATTTTCTAGAACTGTACATAGGAAAAAATTCAATTTTTCGGATAAAAGAAGTTTATTTAAAAATGTGGTTTTTCCACCTTTGGATGGCGCAACCAATTTAAATATAGTTTTTGAAACTTTTATAAGTTTAATTTGACCAAATAAATTTTTTATTTGAAATAGGGATATAAAATTTTACATTGGATTAATATTTTATATTTTTCTGATTACTTTCATATTTTGATGAATAGTAAAAATATTCTAAATTTTAATTGAAAACTACTTATTCCATCGAAATAATTTATATGGTTAAATCATATTTATTAATGGTTTTATATTATAAATGGAATATATTTTTATAATTTAATATAATGTTGGTAATTGGATGTAATTTCACTTTTAAAGTTCACATAAACACATGTCATTATTTTGATTGTTTTTACATCTTAAAACATGCATACTAGTTTTGACAATGAGAATTAATTTAAAGATAATTTTTTCCAAATTTAGTTTTAGAATAATGAAAAATGGTTTAAATATTTATAATCATTATGTAAAAATTTTGTTGATAGGTTAATTTTAATTTTTTTGGATATTATAAATAGTTACTACGGTAATTTTTTTAAATGTGATTAAAAGTAAACCCGGTAAATTAATGTAACAAATACTATAAAAAAATAATAAAATGATCCTAAATCCAACCAATATACTATTGGATGAATAAAATTCTACTGTTAATATCTTATGTTCGAAACAAAGTCATTTAAAGGAAACATGACAATGAAAAGGACAAAGATAATAATTAAACCAATGGAAGTAACAGAATGTCAAACTCACATTTCTTATAAGTATTATTATTTAATATTGGGATAAATAGGTGATATACTAAAAAAAAATATTCCATGGAAACATAACATAATTACCTACCACATGGTAGTTTATTTTTAATTTTTTAGGAAATTAATAATTACATTAATGTCTTATACTTTGATGATGTAAAAATTAATTAATTAATGAGAAATCCAAAAAACAATTCTTATTAAAATACTAACAACCATAAGAAAACATAAACACATGACCAAATCATATTGGTCAAGTATATATAAACTATAAGCATACATGTGACAAGGATGTTACTATTTTAAGCTTTATAGAAGAGATTATGATATTTATTTTTTTATTTATAGTGATGTTAAAGTTGTCACATTCATAATTTAATAAGTATACCATTTTTAATGTTTGATTTTATGGTATATGAATTAAAATAAATATATTACCATGAAATATATTAAAAATAACTTCATTATAGTTTTTATTTTTAATTTTCACTCAAATAATAAATATATTAAATAATTACCCAAATTCAATGTAGTAATTAATTTAAAAATGGAGCTATTAAATGACTTTTATTAAAAATATTAAAATAAATAAAATTTTGTAAAATTAATTTGTCCGTTTAATTCTATAAATGAAATTGACACTTTATTTATATAAGAAAATATATGGTTCTAAGAAAACACCGTATCGTGATATTTCTAAAAAACCATCAAATAAATAGTGTCAAAATTGACATAATAGATATTTTTATCAAATAATGTTTTATTAAATTATTTAAAAATAATTAAACAATTTTAAATATAAATCATAATTATGATATGGAATATAATTTTCTTAATTATTCATTTATGGTATAATTAAAATCAAATAAGTTAATATTTCACCCTTTAATGTTGAAACATTTCTTATTCTAATTAAAATTAAATAGAATAACTAATTTTTAATTAAAATGATAATGTATAAAATGATATAAAAAGATGTATATATTTTATTGGTTGATTAGATTTAAATATTATAATATCTTATCTTATAATATTTCAAATTTGGGATGTATTTGGATTGAATTTAAAATTATTTTAAATTAATATTTTTGAGGTTTCCAAAGGTTCCTCTCACCACAATTATAAAAGGACACTTCATCCCTCAACTCATCACTTAATTTTGATCCCTCATCCTAGACCATAAACTTCCAATTTCTCTTCTCAAATTCCCTAGATATATTATAGAGGTCCTTTGCTTCTTAAAATACCAACTCTAGTGTTCTAATTGGAGATTTATAGGAGGCACGTCGAAGAAGAGCTAATATCATTTACCTATTTTTTCAAACTTATTTTTTCTTCCACTCCCACCTCATGAGTTGTTTCATTATAAATTAATAACTCATGTGGTAAGTATAAAATTAGAATTTATTATTATTATGAAACAACTATATTTCAACACATAACCATCCAATGAAAAATTAAATCACCATGTATGTGTACATACGGCTTACCGTCTCCATACTCTGGTGTTATCCGTTTTTTCCACTACCTTATATAGATGGGTATAACGATGGAGAATATATATATATATATAATATAATATAATATTTATTTTTATATATTATACAACATCCATAGAAATACCATTCATCAATTATGTAAACAATATCATCACTCATGCGTACTTACATATTACCTTCACTACGATTCGATGTGATTTCTTCTACATAATAATTATTAAAGAATGATTATATATATTTACTGAATGGGAAAATATGATATATATTATACTAATATAATTCTATAAATTAAATAACTATAACCTAAATGGAGTAACATGAACATATCCAAAAAAACATGCATGAGAACATAAAGAAGTTAATACCTGAATAACGAGTAACAATGAATAGTTACTAAAATATGGATGAAAAAATAATCATAAATGTTTTCATAAAAATGATTACAATTATGGAATAATTGAGTAACATTATTTAAATAATTATATATTAGTTTTATTTACATACAAATCATATTAGACCTATGGTAAGTGATAATTTTTCAATCTAATTTTTATCTGATATTTTTTATACATGAGTATTTACTGACGATATATTTATCATCCATGTCCATGTTTTATAAAAATATTTTCATAAATTCTTTACTATTATTATATTTATTTTTAATGTCATTTTTACCCATTTTGTAGTTTTACTACATGGTATGGAAGAAATATTTCTTTTGTTTACCATATAATGTACTTTTTCACATTTCTGGAAAAAGTATGAGAAAAATGTTTTTTAACTTATACGGGAAGAATGAATTTTTACGGTTTCAGGAAGCCTTATTTCTATGAAGCTTCATAAAAACTATTTCATGTTTATTTTCACCTAAATTAAATTCTCTAAAAATTAAACGTAATATAGAGAAAATAAAACATTTTTTAAGAAGAGAGGATTGTTTTCTCAAGAATTATGTTCAAGTGTTTTATCAAAGTTATTTTCCTTCTAAGATAAAATTATTTATATAGGGTTTTGTTTCTATCCCTATTATTAATGTTATTTGATTATGAAAGAATGATATTTGATATCTATTATGTTATTATATAATGATGTTTATGAAACCCATTTTATTTCATGGATTATGCTATGATGAATGTTTTATGTTTTTGTGGAACATATAATAATTATTTCATTATGAGAAGGGTGGGACCAATATCACCCTTCAATGTATTGGGTAAAGATTTATTTCATAGGAGTTAAAAATGGATGGAACAGAATGTAAATATGGTTCAATAATAGGGGGATGGAATGTAATATATATCAGGTTCAGTAATACATGGATGGAACGACATGTAAACCACTTTCAGTAATTGACGTTGTCCACTTTCATGGTCTTGGAAATAATGACTTAGCTACTATGGAAATATTATTATGTGCTTCTTTATTTCACAGTTACATGTTTTATTTCAATTCAATGTTATCATGGTCATGTTCACTTATGATTTATTCCTTACAGACTACCATGATTTATTTCATGAATCTAGATTTTAATATTCAAACATTATGTTCATATTTTTAAATTCTAATATTTAGATTTTGTTTTATGTTTTCAATGATTACCTTTAATGGGAATTTGAGTTCACCCATTTTATGTTTTCATTTCCCCAAGATATAAAGATAGGTTTTATGTAGGAAAACTAATGGGGACGATCTTTATGGGAGATGTTGATGATTTTTCGCCATTTTAGAAGAATGTGTTATGAGTTTCTAAATACACTAAACTAATATGGTATTTTGGAAACTATTTTTATAATGTATTATTTATTATTCAAAATAAAATTAATGTTCATATATGTCAATATTGGGTCTCTATAGGGGAGCCAAGTGATTATGGGATCCCTTGGGGGGAAAGTATATGCTAGTTTTCTACTAATCCTCAAGAGACCGTGCACATGGAGTTAATCCAAGGGATATATTGTGGGAGCTACTCCAGGAGATGGATGTATTTATGTAACATCCTGATCCATCCAACATCTTTTTCCAATGGACCGTGAGAGCTGGGGGGGTAGGAAGACCCTATGAGATTCAATGTTGATTTTCATGATACCATGATAGCTCTTGGAGTTTGGACTATGGGAAATACCATGATCGCTTTCACTAATTTAGAATTTATGTTCATTACGTCTTGGTCTAGCTATAAATAGTATCTTGGGTATATTTTCATTTGGCGTTGGTATATGCTTCGTTCATATAGAAGGATGCTAAGAATATATTTTATTTATTTATATATATATATATAAAACTACAATATATATATATATATAATTAACATGATCAGACATACAAGCCATGGGATAAAGAAGGTATCATCCTCATGTGTCCCTTATGAACATAGATGGGTTATTTGTTATTTAATCAATTCTTTTATTTCATTGATATAATTTAATGGTGTTAAATTTTATTGCATTGTCTAGATTGAGGTAGACACTAGTGTTCCTGACCTACTATGATTTATATCCCACACAATATTTGGGCCTCCATTACAATAGGGTACTTGAGTAGACACTACATGTTTACATTACCTTGTTCATTGATTATTGTTGTCTTCTTTTACCTAGAAGTTAAGAGAAAAGGACTAAATGAAAGAATGGTATGCTTGTGGATATTTCACATGGGGCTATGGAAATTTTCATCTTTTTCTTATCCTGAGATGTAATGCATTCTTATTTGTTTACTACATTCAGATATGTATCACTATGAAATTAATACATTGTATAAACTAGAATTATTCATTTTCTTTATTGATTTCATATTACCATTGACTTCTGCTGCATTAGTTACTACTTTATACTTCTTTTGAAATTATTATCTATCTATATGATGTTATACTTTTGTTAAAACTCTAATATGATGGTATAGTCTCCCCACTAACCATCCCTACACTCTCACTTCATGTCGGTATCCTCTAGCATACGATGATGAGTGCTTGAGGTCTTATGGTGATCAGTCTGGAAACCGGTTTGAGGTAAAGCCGGGTCCGGATGATATAAATTGGTATTAGAGTCAGGTTTCCTTTCTTTTTTTACATTTTCTTTCTATTTTAGGATGGTATGCATGAGACTAAGAATGTGTTAGTGCTTGGTTAATAGTCATACCTTGGACTGATCTCCCCATATATGTGAAATGAACAAGTGGTTAGGGTTGGTAATTTATGTGGATATTGTTTGTTGTTATATTTGATATGATTTCACCTTGGGTGACTCTAGAAAATTCCACTTCATATTGATTTTGAAAATTTTGAAAATTTTCTAGGTCCTGATATTGAAAGGAAATTACATTAGATGCATAATCTTAGGAAATTAATGATTCACATTCCATTAATATCATATTTAATGTATATAATTAGTAGTATGCCTACTAATTTTTCTTATGATCCTTGGAAGCAATGCCATATTTTGATATTCATTATCATGCATGATTGTATAACATGTTGAAATGTTTATATACCATGCCGCTATTATTATAAGCATGTTGTGTTGTTGTTCCATGCTTAGGTGTTATAACATGCCACCTTTGTTCATGACATTGGTTGGTTGGTTAACGCAGTAGTAGTTCATAATGGATTCTTGTGGAGCAGAATTTTTTATGGTGGGTATATTGTAATGTCCTGTGATTTTTTGAACTGGGCTAAAACATGATTGTTTTAGAAAATTTTGGTTATAAAAATAGTTCATTTTTAAAACAATTATTCATAATGAAATTTCATGAGTTGGGATGTTTTATACATGTTTATAACGAGTACGAGTAAAGGCTCATGGAGTTTCTCGAATGGTTATATGGGTTTTGAGAGTAACGAGCTCGACATATGTGTACGCACAGGCTATGTACGGTTAGTCAAACTTCATAGTTCCACCGTAAATGTAATAATGGGTGTCCAGTGGTGGATGAAAAGTCTCTATAATGTGTGTAAGACTGTGCGAGTCGACCTATGAGGCTTTCCCATATTTATGTTTTGGGTTATTTTAATTAATAATATTCAGTATTAAAATTAATTTAATGAACCGATGATTAATTGGAGAATTTAATTAATTTCATTAAGTCGAATAGAATTTAATTAAATAAACTAAAATGTCGGTCTTGCTTAATTAAATTAAAACAAGGATAATTAAAATAAATGATTATGAATTTAAGAATTCATATAATTAAATGCAGTTCAAAGAAAATTAATTAAATAAAGTGAAATAATGGTTTTATTTAGTTGAATTAATGCTTAGAGAATCTAATTAAATGCGGGTTAGAAGAAGAATAGAGAATTCATTTAATTAAAGTATGTTGAAGATAGTTTAATTATATGGTGTTGAATGGGGGGGTTTATTTATTTAATTTGGGGAAAAGAGAAATTAAAAAAATGCGGATGATTTGAAAAATTTGTTTAATTAAATTCAGTTGAAATGAATTTAATTAAATAATTTGAAATGTGGATTTTATTAAATTTAATTTAAGTTTAGATAATTTAATTAAATTATGTTGAGATGGATGAGTGATTTAAATAAATTGAGATAAAAAGAAAAAAAATTATTTTAAATGATGATGATTTTGAGTCTTTATTTAATTAAATTGGGATGAGAGGAATTTAATTAAATGAATTGTAAATTAAGAGTAGGTGGTTATCAACGAAGTGTAATTTTAAATGGTAAAATTTAAATGATTTGTAAAAGAGGAATTTGTGTTTTGTTTTTATTAAGTTCAATGTAAATAGGAATTTAATTAATTAATGTGAAACAGTGGATTTATTTAATTAAAATCAAGGAAAATAAAAATTTAATTAGGAATTGTGAATTGGGGGTTATTATTTAATTAAAATGTAGTTGATATAATTTAATTAAATAATTTCAATGAGTTGTAGTTTTAAATTTAATTAAATATTTTTCAGATAATTTAATTAAATAACATGAATTGGAGAAATTATTTAATGAAATTCAATGGGAACAAATTTCATTACATTATGATTAATGAGGTTTCTAGTTTTTTTAATTATTTTGTGAGAATTTAATTAAATAATAACACGTTGGAAAATTTATTTAATTAAATTTGGATGGACTGGAATTTAATTAAACGATGTGTTAAATGTAGTGTTGGGGTTTTCTCTAATTAAATTCAATGTAAATATGAATTTAATTATTTGATTAAAATGAGAGTTTTATTTAATTAAATGGGGTTCACCTAAATAAATTAAATTACACAAATTTGAGAAATTATTTAATTAAAATTATTTCAAACAAATTTAATTAAATAATCATTAATGTTGTTTTGGATTTTCTAATTATATAATTTTGGGGGAATTTTATTAAATAATAATGATTTATAAAATTTATATTTTTAAATTTTGTTTGAATGGATTTTAATTAATTTAGGTGTTATGGAGTTCGCAGTTTTATCTAATTAAATTCAAGGTTAAGATGAATTTTATTATTAGATAAAAATTATTTTTTTATATTATAAAAGCTTTTTGAGAATATTTAATAAATAATAATGAGTTGGAGAATATATTTATTTAAATTCATTGTAGAAGAATTCAATTAAAAGATTTGTAATTGGAGAGTTGGGGTTTATCAAATATGTGTAATATTAATGGGTAATAATAGTAATATGATGGTTATTATTATTATTATAATATTAATTCTTATAGTTTTTTTGGAGTTTTTAATAAATTATTTTATAGGGAATAGAAGAGGGAGGTTCCCCTCTCCCAACTCCAACATTAGGTGCGATGCACCCATGGGGAAACATCCATGGTTGGTGCACCACCCTTCTCTCTAGGATCCCTCTCTGCTGACCAGATCACGATAGTTCATTTATGGAAGTTGTCTCTCTTGTCGAGGTAAGTCATTCTCTACATGTTTCATTATTTTCATCAGTCGTCTCAGGACTCCATCACCTTTTTTCCATTGGTCTGAAACCCTAGGTCCAGGATTAACCAAGATTTCTTATTTCATCTGATCCTGGTGGTGCTAAAGGCGTCTCAGGATGCCTTGGTCCATATTCTGATGACCACCGCTGAAGGTGAAGCAACTACATTTATTTGGTTAACCTCTTTCATATTTAGGTAAGGATATATTTCTGATAAATTATTTCACACCATTGTATTAGGTGCTTATATTCTCCTTGAGTTGAGGTAGTTTATTTTGGATGTGTTTTGGTCCTCACCATAAAAATTTTGGGTGCCAATTTTTGTTATAAGGTGTGATGATAAATTCCAAGTGTGATTATATTTTTTTAAGGTGTGTGTATGTGAGAGGGCTACGATACGAGTTAGAAATCATTGGTTCGGCCAATTATTTATTTTAGGATCCTCTCTTTTTCATAATTAATAAAGCAATTTTGTTGGTAAAAAATTTGACTAAAAATTATGAATGGATATGTTATTGGTGTGTACTGATTTGTTAGATTACAAAATCAAATTTTTTTAATAAAAATCCTTTAATAGAGGTGTGATATATTCAATCTAAAAACATAAAAATTAGACTAATATGTTTTTAAGCATGCTGATACGTGTTTTTTTATTTCTTCATTATATATTGATGCACTTGGGATAAGCGGTAATTATGATTTTTGGTTGGGATTAGTTGAGATGATTATTTAACTTTGAAATTTTAATTTTAATAATTAATCGGTGAATAAATTATGTGATATTGAAATAGTTTCCTTGATATATTTAATGTGTGAATTAATAATGTGATATTGAATCAGTTTCACTAGTGATAATTGATTTTTGAATTAATTAAGTGATATTGTAATGGTTTCATTAGAGATAATTAATTTGTGAATTAATTATTTGATATTGAAATGGTTGCATTAAAGATAATTAATATGTAAATTAATTATGTGATACTAAAATGGTTTCAGTGAGATAATTCATTTTGTGATTTTGGTTTACAATTATTCAGGAGATTAATTATGAGATATTAAATTTTCTAAGTTGAGATAATTACTTGAGAATTAATTTTGTGTTTTGAGTTTTGTAATTGAGATAATTAATTGTGGATTAATTATGAGATATTAAATTGGATATCTTAAGATAATAAATTGTGCATTAATTATATGCTTTAAGAATTGTTATTGAGGTAATTAATCATGTGATTAATTAGGAGATATTAAATTTTCTATGTTGATATAATTAATTTTCAATTAATTATGTTATGTGAGGATTATAATTGAGATAATTAATCGGGGGATTAACTATGAGATATAAAATTTGGCTAAGTGGAGATAATTAATTGTGAATTAATTATATTCCATTGATATTATTTTCTAGATATATAATTTTAGAATAGAATATGGAGAGTTTAGATTAATAATTAGATAAATAAATTCTTAAAAATTAATTATGAGATATGAATTATGTTTTTGATTAATTAATTGATGAATTAATATATGGGAATTATGTACCTAGTTAATTTTTGATTTAAGGAAAAGATTTGAGTATGGCTAATGAGATGAATTAGAGGTCCTTGCCTCATGTTTTTTGAGTTGAATGTGAATCTGATGATAATTTTTTACTTGAAATACTTAAGAAAGTTTTCCTTAAGAATTAATGTTAATATGAATTATTATATATATTTTAAATCGGGTAATGAAATGTATGAGAGGTTAAATGCTTCATGCATTATATATCTTAAATTATGAAGTCTTGTATAGGTAGTGGAGACGTGGGACCATGAGATCCCTTGGGAAGAAAGATTATGTTATTTTTTGTACTGATCCACCAGTGTTCATGAGATCTTGTGGAGTTGATCAAGGGGATAGACAGTGTGCACTAGTTTTGGTGATGGATGTCTGTGTGTTATATTCGGATTCAGAAAACACCATTTTCCAAAGGACTTTGAGAGCCTTGGGTAGGAGGACAGTGTGAGTTTCCATGTTAATTTCCATGAGACTATGAGAGCTCTTGGGGTTTGTACTAGGGGAAAGACCATGAGTGCCCCCCCCAATAATGAATGTCTATACATTACTTCTTGGTCCATCCCGAAAACGTATCGAGGGTATATATGCTTTTAGGGTTTCTACGTGTATGGTTCATATAGGAGTATGGTAATAATATCTATTTGTTTATGTGTGTATATATATATATATACATTTAAAATATATATATTTACATAATTGACATGCTCCAACATACCAGGTGTGGGTTGAAGCAGGTATCACCATTATGTATCAGTTAGTAACCTATATAGGTTATTGGTTATTAATTCAACTCTATTATTGCTTCGATATACTTTCACACTGTTTATTTTTTTATTGTTTAAATTGAACAAGATATTAGTGGTCACTACCTACGGAGATTTATATCTGACACCCAATTCAGCCTACTATTACACTGGGGTACCTAAGTAGACTATACTTCTTTACAGGACCTTGGACATTGCTTCCTACTGTCATCATGTACCTATGAGTTAGTAGAAATAGACTAAGTGGGGGAATGAGATGCTCATGGAAATCACACTTGGGGCTTTGAAAATTTTCATATTTTTTTACAGAGCATTAAAGCATGCTAATTTGTTTACATCTCTCAGATATGTACCACCATGACATGAATACATTATATAATCGGGTGTTGGCCATTTTATTTATTGAGTTGATATTAAAATTGAATTCATCTGCATTTTTTATTCCATTATACATATTCCAATGTTGTCATCTATTTATATATTGTTATACTACAATGAAAACCCTAATATGAGGGTATTGTCTCCCCACTTACAATCCTTACACCCTCGCTGCTAGTCGGTCACCTCTGGATTATGGGGAGGCCCTATTGAGGTCATTTGTCGACTAGTTCGGCTACCAATTTGATTGTAACCTAGTTCTGAATGCTACATAAACACCTATATTTAGGTAATATATTGTGGGTTTCATGAAATTTTAAGGATATGTATATAGCCATATAAATCATTGCTTTTTTATTTTTTAGTGAATGTTTCATATGATAATTAATTTATTTACATTTAATAGACACATGTTTAGGGTTATTGATAAAAATTAATGGTTATATAGTAATTAATGACTATGTAATAATAGTAAAATAAGAATATTAAAATTTATGGGAAAAATATGTTTTATTTGAAACCATAGTAAAATATATTAAGAATGATTAATTTTATTTCAAGGATGTACATCATTTATTTTGGGGATATTATAGAAAATATGTAAATATATGTTTATAAAATGAATAACCTACATTTCTAGTGGAAATCTATCATGTCTATCATGGGAATGGGTAATAAACCAACAATTGAGGTATGATGAGGTTTTTATGTCAACCACTGGCCTACATAATGTTTGGGATAAATAGAAATTTTGTATAGTTAAACTATTTGTCAAATAAATATTAATAATAAAAAAGTAGAATTATTATTGGGTTTTGGAGATTAATTTGATATATTTGATAACATATGAAAACAATATTAAATTATAAAAATAGTTACTGACATATAGAATGAAATTTTACACTTTTATGGTCCTTATGATCTGTAGGAAAATTATTTTATTACTTTAGGAATTAGAAATTATTATTTCGATATTCATTAATTGTGGAATGTGATGAATTTTAAATTAATAAAATAAGATCCAAAAGTTGAAATTGTGTATTTGAAATATAAAATTATCAATTAAGTATATATCCTTTTAGTCATGGAAAGTCAAATAGTTGAACAATATTATTAAATAGATGTAGAAAACTATGTTATCCTCTTACCTTAATATCTAATTATCCAAATGGACTTATAAAACATTAGGGATTTATTAGATTTTGGTCCTTAACATTCCATTGATCATTCACCTTATTATCAGCAATGACTACGATCATCATCTATAAATATTAATGAATTTATCCCATGCCCATATCATCACTATCCAATAATGTTTTCTATACGTGGGTACCAAGTTATCAATTATTCAATATGACATTTATTAACCTATTTATTTCTTGTTAATAAGATATGTTTACAACCCTTTTTACAATCTAAGTTTTCAGAAATAGAATTTTGAAATATAAAACCCTAAATTTATGATCGCATGATAATCTATACGAATGTAAATTTCTGATGGTGGGGAGAATGTAACACCAAAAAATTATTATGTAATTATTTTTTATTCTATTAAATATTTGATAAGAAAAACCAATCTTAAACTAACCATGAAATATATTTCATTAACATTAATCACTCCATTATATTATGAAACATGAACACCAAGTGTAAAGGAATCATAATCTTGAATAATATTAAACCTAGCCATTAAATAAGATGTATTAAAATTAATTAATATATTATAAAAAATATTTTTTATCTATTGATTAAAATCAATATTTGAATCTTTTAAATGGAAAAAATGGTTTCTCAAAAAGTATATTTTTTTAAAAGGTGGATTAGTAATGGATTGGGAATATAATTTAAAATAATTTTTAGATAATTTATTAAAAAATATTTTTAAGAATAATATTCATATTCAGTATCATGGTATCAAAATTATATTTGCGTGATAGTTTTTGGGCTTTTTCAGAAATAATTTTTTCGATGAGAAGTTATAAGTATTAAATTTTAATTTAAAAGTAACTTATTATGTAAATTATTTATAATGATCGATAATATATTTATTAGATTTTAAAGAAAAATTAAATAAATTATATATCTTATAATCCAATTTAGTTCATTGGATTTATCTTCATTTTTAATTTTGATATAAAAACATTATAAAAATTTTAACATTTAGTCTTAGAAAACCTACTTTCTTATCACATCTATGGGATAAATTTTTAATTAAATACTCAACATAAGTTTGTGGAATTTTGATAAATGGATAAAATATTTTGAATATTAATTATTTATATTATATAATATGGTTAACTTCATTTCTGGACAAAATTAAAAGTGAAAACAATAAAAATTATTTGTTGTGCATAATGAACTGATGGGTTTACTGTAGGTTTAAACTAAAAAGATACGGTTATAATTCAACTATAAAATCATATAATATATTTTATATCTATATATCAACTCAATAATGTTTATTTCTCAATGATACTCTATTTTTTATCCTATTGTAATGAGAAAAAAGTGGTTATACATTTTTCCTTTCCAAAATAACAAGCATGATTATAATGGACTGGACCTATCCGGTCCATTACTTTGTGAAAATTAAGGTTAGGAAGAGGCCGCGTGAGTATCGTGGGAGAAGGATTTAATTTATGGGAGAGATGGAGTAATTATAAGACAATAATGGGCATCAATAATAATAATAATAATAATTAATGATAATGATGTCAACCCATTCATGAAATTGAAAGAGGAATTATTACTATTGTATTAAATAATTATGGTAATCGTGTATTTTAGTGGGTGATTAATTAAATGGAATGGTTTTAATTTAATATTATAATAACCATGGTAAAAAAATTTAATGAGATTAAATTAAAATATTAATGATGGACACGGAGTAAAGGAAAGGGGAGGCACCACTTTTGGTGGAGTGGGTGAAAATCGTGGAAGATCGGATAGAGATTGGTGAGAGAAATAGTTTAAATGAAATAAAGATTTAAAATTTAAAACAATAAAAAATAAGTAAAAAAGCGGATTCAATGATGGGGATAATGCGCTACACATATAGGAGGTTGAGCGTGGGATTTTTCTTCAGAAAAAAATGGTTAAATAAAAATAAAAATAATATAATAATGTTATAATTTAATTTTGTGGGAAAACATTGTTTCGTCCATAACTTCTTCGTGAAGCCTCGGTTTCATGAGCCGTCTGCAACAGTGAGACCCGGATTTTTAAACAGAATGTTTGAGTCCAATATTGGATGTGTTTTTTGGGCTTTCAGATCGAGTACCCGAAATACTCGTGAATTAATAGATTTAATATTATTATTAAATATTCGACCCGCCATAACTCCCGTGTGCGACGTCTGATTGACTTCTCTTAAGCGGTGATGTGATCCTATCATTAATACGATATATTCAAGTCTAATTTTGGATATTAAATTATGGTTCATGGCTCGGGTCCACGAATCACCCAATAATAATAATATTGTTATTATTACGGGATCTTCTATCCAACATATCTCCCTCATATGGTGGTGGAATGGCGAACCACATGTGACGTTGCAACCCTGAAATTAAGATGGATGATTCAAATACCATAAATCCTATATTAATTATTCCTATGGATAGTGATGTTTTTTCTTAGTCAAACTACGTGGTTTTACGCAATCCTCTTTTAATTAGGAATGAAGCATATCTTAAATAGTCGCCCTATTAAATCTTCAAAAGGGACAAGATATTATCCTCCCTTGTTCTTCCTCTTTTTTCTTGGCTATACGATTCTAGAACCATTCAATCCTTCCCATTGGAGTTTCACAATCATACTTTACTCTGTAGATCGGTTCCACTCTATTTTGATGCAACCATGTTTTATAGATCAATCTTCGATATAAGGTATGTTTTATCGTCATTAATTTGGGTTCATCTCCTCATGTTTCTCCTTTCTATATTATAGCATGTAATATCCATACTTCTAATGGTGTTTTCTTGGTTTTTAGTTAGCGTTGTCATACCGTGGCATCCTCGGGTGAATGCAGTTGGCACGAGAGGAGGATCGTGATCCATTGTGTTAAAAAAGAACATCAAGAACTCTTTGAGGTAGGGGATTCATTCCTTCTCTTTTCTTTTAAGTGAAACTACATTGTTAGCATATTTAATCCTGCTGGATGATAATGGAATTGACATAATAAATATTTTAACTGGATAAATAAATTGATATCGATAATATGTTATTGCCTCTTGTTTTGCTAAATAGTGTGAAACCTATTCATTCTTTGCTTAGTTGTTCGTTCTTGGTGGAAATTGGTAAATAATGTAAATTGGGATTAATTGATAATCATTTGGATAAAGATAATGAGGCATGTAAATGAATCTGTCTCTTGATGTAATTTTAATGTTAATCGAATTGGCGTAGTAAGCATGTTTAATCCTTTGTGATAGCTTACTGATTAGGGTTCCCGAATTTGAAACCTGCGACTAATAAATCTGTTAATTCAAGATAGATTAAATAACTGATTGTTTGATAATTCCATAAAAGGTTCTGAGTTACCCTCTAAATTGTTAAAGGCCCAATATCCAAATTGATGTGATGTTTGTTTCTTGATGCTTGTGTTGTGATGTGATCATGGATGGTCGTTGTGATATGTGGGGGCATGGTGGATTTTAGTTGTGGCAGCATATGATGCCTAGAGTGGAAAGATGCATCGGTTTATGCATGTGGGTGTCAGGGAGGACATTGGTAATGATGGAATGGAGTGGATGTGATTGTTGGATGCATTGTAATTTTGATTGGTTGTTTATCTGCTTTACTTTTCTCCACTTCTCAAGGCAGCTAGTCTTACTTACCCTTCTTCCAAAACAGGCGATGACACACGGCGTATACCACGTGCTTTCCATGTATAGCCTCTCTAGGAAGGATGGGTATACACTCTTGATATAAGTGTAAAAGACTCGACTGGTAGTATATCTACTCCCCGTGTTGATCCCCCTTGTGTTTAGTATCATATAATGTTTTTCTAGAATGCACGTGAATGTGGGAAAGAATTTTTCTATAATGAATAATTGAATAAATGGTGTTAACCCATGGGGATGGAGATACTAGAACATAATTATGAGGATGTAATTTTTTAAGGAACAATTTAAATTGGGTGTGACGCTAATGAAATTTAATGTGGAATTTTTTATGGTTAATTAATAATTAAATAATTAATTAACATATAGTGGAACTGATAAAAAGGGAATGAAGTAATCTAATAAATCCCTTTAAATGGTTATGTGCTTATAGGATACCTAGTCTTAGATGTAGCAACACGGAGTCTGAGAGACGTTAGTTGTAGTTGTGTCTTATACTAGGTAATTCCCATAGTGTGGTTTTGAGATATAATATATCCTGTACATTTTGTGTTTCTATACGCTACTCCACCCTGTGAGTAAGGGAAACTAACACCCCAGGGATTCTGAGCCCTGGGGGTGTTTTCCCCATCATTCTGGTGGGAGTATGGATGGATGACTACACCCTTTGTCCCCGTTCTCTTCGCTTGGTAGTTACAGGTGTTGGCAGGCACATTGGATAGTTTTCCCCATATATCTGTGTAGAGGGCTGTAATGGCTAGTGGTTATTCAAACACATATATTCTGGAAATAGTTTTCTATTTACTACAATAGGTGTAACATGTATAGGCTGTTATGGATTAAGGACCCTTACTCCGTGTATGGGGTGTAATGGATTGTGGTATAATATCCGACGTATAATACATGTTATGTGAGCTATGGTGGATCCTAGAAACTACCTGGTTACTTTGGTGTGTGGACGTGGTGGTTTTGTTGCACGAGGTGCATATTGGGGTGCTTTGACCAGGTGTCTGTGGGCAAGCCTTTTTGGAGAGAGATTCTCAGGACGTGCACCATTGGGGGAAAGCAGTAAACCAGTGCTGAAGTAGTAGCGGGGTACCCTTTATATTCATTATTATATGATATATTCTTGTATGCGTTACTTGGTGAGAGTAGCCATAGTGAGGGTGGGAACTTAGTATACATGTATAGGTGATTATTTAGTTTCTATTTTTGTTCACTGTACTTTATCATGCTTCCTATACTTTTTCATGAGAGGCTTCGGGGAGGATCCTACTAAGTATACTGTTATACTCACCCTATGTACATATAATAATTTTTAGGTCACTTGGAGCAGGTTGTAGATCAAGCTAGTTTCTACTATCTTGGGGTTGAATGAGCTGTTCGGGATGGTGGTTGTTGTGGTTTTTACATTCTTTTGGGTACATGCATTTTTTCCACTTTCAGTTGTAGTATTTTTGCATGACATTTCATATGGGTACATGGGTTTTCGTTTATATTGCAGTCTGATTTGGAGTTGATTGATGTATATCTTATCTCTCTCTTCAGCATGTGTTCTCTTAGAGGGTAATGCCTCCCATTTTGTGTGTTATTATACCCTCGGTGCTAGTCACCACCCCGGGGCCAACTGGAGGTGAGACTCAGGGGTCATTATCTCCATTCTCGCATTGCCAACCAATGAGGGGTACACATTATGGGAAGTGGGTCATGATAGATTGGTATTTGAGGTCTGGTTTAGGGATATTATGGAGTTTGGAGTTATGCATAGGTGAGGATGCATGGGTTGGTAGGGAAATAGTGTCATTCATGTTTAGCAAGTGAGGTAAACACTGGAGACCGGCTGAGACATAGGCATTTAGGGCCCCCTATGATCTGATATACATACCTTTATTTTTACAGTGACTACTAAACAAGTTGATACTAGTTGAAGGGTAGAGTCCTAGAAAAGGATTATGAATAATTCTTCTTTGTTCATGTGTTTGAATGGGTAGACCTTGGTATATGTTAACCTAAATGAATAAATGGAATCAATTAATTAATTAATGTTGTGTCTTCCATATTCCATGTTTAGGATCTCTAACTGTTGTTATTTTATAGGTATGGCTCCATGTCGACGTTCTCGTTAGGTTTGCACAGAAAATGTCCATTAGGCTCTTCCAGAATATTGCCGCATGGTAGAGGTTGACGACGACGACACTTTGAGGAAGAAACTCTGAGAGTTTCAGCGCTAGAGTCTGCAGAATTAAGAGGGATCTGTTTCAGTTGCAGTCACGGAAGACTGGTTAGAGGAAGTTGAGATCAGCTTCAGTTTGATTCATGCTCAGAAGGAGTACTAGTTTTCCTTGGTTTTGATGATGTTTCATGGAGTAGTGAGGCAGTGGTGGCCCTTGTTCCTCGAGGATCTTGAGGAGTCAGCGATCTCATGGGAGGGGTTCAGAGATAAGTTTAGAGTTGAGTTTCTTTCTTCGACTATGATGGCATCTAGTCGCCAAGAGATTCTTTCCTATCGACATGGGAGCTCTACTGTTAGATATTTTGGAATCCGTTTTAGGAACATTTTACAATATGCTTCAGACCTACTGGCAGATGAGGAGGCCAAGGCGAGGCATTTTGAGGAGGCTTTGCATCAAGAGATCCAGTGGCAGGTCACCCCATTTATGCTGAAAACATATCTTGATGTGCTGGAGAGGGTTGTGGTTATCGAGAGTACTTTGTCCAGGACTGGATCATCACGAGAGGGGAATCGACATGATTCCTCATGAAGCAGAGATGTGGTCTGGGGTTCCCAGTTTTCAGTGTAGAAGAGTTTCTGTTCAACCATGGGTAGGTCCCTGCCCTTCACATCTCGTTTCTCTAGAGGTAGAAACACTCAGGCTTATGCCAATGGATCACGCATTTGTTATTCTTGTGGCGGTCATGGTCATCAGCAGCGGGAGTGCCCAACCATTCAGAGCGGTCATCGTGCACTAGGCGCTATGCTCCAGGTTTCTCCATCGAGGCAGTTCCAGCCGAGGCAGCAGCAGCCAATTTCATTAGCATTAGATCAGCAGAGGGTAGATGGGGCAGGTGAAGGATAGCCCCATCACGTTCCCTGTCCTTAGAGAGCAGATCACGGCCGTGGTGGTGGTTGTCATTAGGGTATGAGAGGTCTTAGAGGAGGTCGTGGTCAACTTCATGCTTTAGCATTGCCAGATCCCGACGAGGCAGACGTCATCTGAGGTACCCTTTGCTTTTTTTCTACCTTTGTGTATGCCTTGTTAAATTCAAGAGCCACACACTCCTTCATATCACCTAACCTCGTACATGCATTGGGAACATTAGGTAGAGAGGCTTTCTGTGCCCTTGGCGTTGACTACGCCAGTTGGAGGTCGAGCTGACTTGTTTGAAGTATGTAGAGACTTTGAACTGGTGTTGGGGAAACACCACTCTTGGGGAGATTTCCTATGTTTATGAATACAACCATATGAAGTCATCCTCGGCATGGATTGGTTGTATTCAGTGTAGGATATCTTGGATTTCATCAAGAAAAAGGTCATCTTAATTGGTGCGGATGGAGAGAAAGTGATGTTTTTTGGTGAGAGAGATCCTCATATGGGAAATAGGGTCATTTCATCCTTATCATCCATGATGGGTGAGATGATGCTGATTTCATTAGAGGTTCGCCAGTTGTCGTTTCCTAGTGTCGTAGAGGAGTACCATGATGTCTTCCAAGAAGTGGTTGTAGTATTACCCCCTCGACGAGAGATGGAGTTTGGGATTGATCTACACTTAGGAGTCTCTCCTATCTCTATGTCTCCATATAGGATGTCCCCTTATGACTTATGAGAGCTACGTATACAGATTCATGGTATGTTGAAGTGTGGTTCTGTTTGGCCAAGTGTGTCACCATGGGGAGCACCAGTTTTGTTTGTGAAGATTGCTGATGACAGTTTGTTGTTGTGTGTTGATTATCATCCCTTAAACAAAGTCACAATAAATAATAGCTATCCTCTTCTATGAATTGATGATTTATTCTATCAATTGGAGGGTTAGAGTTGGTTCTCAAATATCGACTTGCGGTCAGGATATCATCAGAAGCGTGTGAAGGATGCAGATATCTTGAAGACTACTTTCTGTTGTCATCATGGACATTATGAGTTCGTCGTAATGCCTTTTGGCGTGACAAATTCTCCAGATGTATTCATGGGATTTATGAATGTTGTGTTCCGCGTGTTCCTAGAAAATTTCGTGGTAGATTTCATCGACGACATCCTTGTGTGCTCCACATCTGAAGAGGAGCATGCAGAGCATCTGTGAGTCATTTTGGGAGTTCTTCTCCAACATAAGATGTTCGAGAAGTGGTTGAAATGTAAGTTTTGGGCTTTAGAATTCTGTTTCTTGGGGAATTTTGTGTCCCAACAGGGAGTATCTGTGGATCCATCGAAGATAGAAGCAGTTGTGTCTTGGGAAGCCCCTAAGACAGTATCAGAGGATTGAAGTATCCTTGGTCACCCATGCTACTACAAGAGCATCGTATACAATTTCTCACAAGTGGAAACTCCTCTATCAACATTGACTATGAAGGATCAGGAATTCATTTGGACAGATCAGTGTCAGGTAGCATTCGAGTATATAAAAATTGATGTTAGTAAGTGCTCAAGTCCTTTGTCTTCCAGCTGAGGGAGTCCAGTTTGAAGTTTTATGCGATGCTTCACATCTGGGGTTAGCCTGTGCTCTCATGCAGCAGAGGTCAGTTGTTTCTTATGGGTCTCAGAAGTTGTGTCCCCATGAACGCAACTATGACACCCATGAACTTGATTTTTTAGGTGTGGTGTTTTTCTGTAGTTTTGGATACATTACCTCATTGGTGAGCGCATTTTGGTTTTCACAGATCATAAGAGTTTGAGGTATGTTTTCTCCCAACGTGGCTAGAACTGATGACAGTTTCGGTGGATGGTGTTCTTGCAGAAATATGACTTCGAAATATTGTATACACCTGGAAAATGGACTGTTGTAGCTGATGCGCTGAGCCGAAAGTCATGTAGTGATATTGGGCATGAATCCGGTGATTCTTGGAGAGTAAGGGAAGAACTATAATAATTGCATCTTGATATGGAAGAATTTGGGGGTATATGTTTTCTTTTTCAGATGACGTTACAGTAATCCATGATGGAGAATGTGGAATAGTCCCAGTTGGGAAATCTAGAGGTGGAGGTTTGGAGAGACCAAGTTGTTTGTAGTGAGGCCCCGGATGGTTGGTCAGAGGACGAACAACACTAAGTGTTATATCATGGAAGGATTTTTGTTCCCTTGACGATGTGATAGATAATTCTCAGAGAGTTCCATAGTTTACCCATAGTAGTATACCCTGATATGAAAAAGATATACCGATCCTTGAGGAGTCAGTTTTGGTGGTCTGGGCTGAAGCGTGTGGTTGCGGTGTTTGTGTCTCGATGTTTATTCTTCCAGAAGATGAAGGCCGAACACCATGTTTCTAGTGGTCTTCTCCATCCATTAAAGATTCTTCAGTGGAAGTGGGAGGACATCTCAATAGACTTTGTTATAGGTTTACCTCGAGCTCTGAGAGGATATGATGCTATTTGGGTGGTATTGGATCATTTACCAAAATCGTCCCACTTCATAGCGATCAAGGAGTCGAGATCAGTGGAAGTTTTTTCGAGAAAGTATCTAGAGGAGGTGGTGAGAACTCATGGAGTCCCTAGGACGATCATTTCTAATCGAGATCCTTCTTTTACCTTCAGGGTGTGGAGAGGTCTCCAACATGCTTTTGGTTCTCAACTATGCCTTAACACTACTTTTCACCCTCAAACGGATGGTCCGACATAGCGAATGATCCAGATTATTGAAGACATGTTACGCTCTTGTGTTCTTCATTTTTGAGGTTCATGGATGAGGCACTTACCCTTGGTGGAGTTAGAATACAATAATAGTTTTCACTCCACCATCGGTATAACGTCGTTTGAAGCCTTGTAAGGTCGGCCTTGTCGTTCTCCATTGTGCTAGACTGGGGTCGGAGAGTCAGCAATTCTCAGACCGGAACTAGTGCAGAATATAACAGATATGGTTCACTTGATTCATGAGAGGATGAAGACAGTGCAAGATCATCAGAAATCATATGTTGATCAAAGAAAGAGGCCCTTAGAGTTTAATGTTGGGGATAATGTGTTTCTAAAGGTGACTCCCCATCATGGGAAGCAAAGGTTTGGTCATGGAAGTAAGCTTTCTCCCCGGTTTATTGGGCCTTTTGAGGTGTTACCTTTTGTTGGAGTTATGGCGTATCAAGTAGCACATCCCCCACAGATGATTCAGATTCATGATGTTTTCCATGTATCACAGCTCTGTCGTTATCTTCATGATGACTCTCACATCATCAATTGGGGAGATATCGATGTTGATGATGATCCGACCATTGAGGAGCGACCTGTGGAGATCCAAGACCGCAAGGAGAAGGTGTTTCATGGGCTTTCTATCCCCTTAGTTCATGTCTTGTGGCGACACGGTGGTATGGAGGAGAGTACCTGGGAACGTGAATCCCAGATACGTTCTCAGTACCTAGAGTTGTTTGATGTTTAACTCTTTTCATGTAATGATTTTCCATTTATGGTTAGACCTTTCATGTTTTAGTTATGAATTTATTATATTTCTTTTGTGGCTTGCTCTCTTTTGAGAGGTATCTAAATGGGTGGTTGTTCGGACCCCATTAATTTTTTTTCTCTTTAGGATGGTTTTGAATTATCGAGGATGAGAATGTTTTGAGAGGTATCAGATGAAATGGCCCAGACCTCTCTGGTCCATTACTTTGTGAAAATTAGGGTTAGGAAGAGGCCGCCTGAGTATCGTGATAAAAGGATTTAATTTATGGGAGAGAGGGAGTAATTATAAGATAATAATGGGCATTAATAATAATAATAATAATTGTTAATGATAATGATGGCGACCTGTTGATGAAATTGAAAGAGGATTTATTACTATAGTATTAAATAATAATGTTAATGGTGGCTTTTAGTGGGTGATTAATTAAATGGAATGATTTTAATTTAATATGATAATAACCATGGTAAACTAATTTAATGTGATTAAATTAGAACATTAATGATGGACATGGGGTAAAGGAAAGGGGAGGATCCACTTTTGGTGGAGTGGGTGAAAATCATGCAATATTGGAAAGAGATTGGAGAGAGAAAGAGTTTAAAGGAAATAAAGATTTAAAATTTAAGCAATAAAATAAATAAGTTAAAAAGTGGAGTCTATCATGAGGCTAATGCACTGCACATATAGGAGGTTGGGCGTTGGATTTTTCTTGATGAAAAAAATGGTTAAATAAAAAAATATAATAATGTTATTATTAATTTTGTTGGGAAAATAGTGTTTCATCCATAACTTCTTTGTGCATCCTCGGTTTCACGAACCGTCTACGGCAGTGCGACCCCGATTCCGAAATGGAATTTATGAGTTTAATATTGGATGTCTTGTCGATTTTTCAGATTGGGTACCCGAAACGCTCGTGAATTAATAGATTTAATATTATTATTAAATCTTCGACCTACCATAACTCCCGCGTGCGATGTCTGATTGAATTATTGTTAGTGGTGATGTGATCCTATCATTAATAAGATCGATTCAAGTCTAATGTAGGAAATTAAATTATTTTTCATGGCTCGGGTCCAGGAAACACCCAATAATAATAATATTGTTATTATTACAGGATCTTGTATCCAAAATATATCACTCATACAGTGGTGGAATGACGAACCGTCTGTGACATTGCAGCCCTGAAATTAAGACAAATGATTCAAAGACCATAAATCCTATATTAATTATTCTAATTCCTTGGGGTGTTTTTACTTGGTCAAACCGTGTGGGTTAATGCAATCCTCTTTTAATGGGGAATTAAGTGTATCTAAAATTAGCTCCCAATTAAATCTTCAAAAGGGACAAGATATAATCCTCCCATGTTCTTCCTATTTTTTATTGGATATAATATCCTAGAACCTTTCAATCCTTCCCGTAGGAGTATCGCAATCAAACTTTACTCCTCGATTCAGTTCCTCTCTGTTTAGAAGCAACCAAGTTGTATCGGCCAATCTTCGATATATGGTATGTTTTATCATCATTACATTGGGATCATCTCATCTTGTTTATCATTTCCATATTATAACATATAATCTCCATTATTCTAATGGAGTTTTCTTGGGTTTTGGTTTGTTTGGTCATACTGTGGCATCCTCGGGTGGATTCAGTTTGCGCTGGAGGCGGATCATGACCCGTTGTGTGGATATTTAACTTCAAGAACTCTTCGAGGTAGGGGATTCATTGCTTCTCTTTTCTTTTAGGTGAAACTATATTGTTATCATGTTTAATCCCACTAGATGACAATGGAATTGAAATAATAAATATTTTAACTAGATAAATAAATTGATAGAGAACGTATGTTATTGCGTCTTGTTTTACTAGATTGTGTGAAATCTATGCTTGCTTTGCTTAGATGTTTGTTCATGGTGGAAATCGGTAAAGAATGTAAATTAGGATTAATTGATAATCGTTTGGCTAATGATAAAGAGGTATGTAAATGAATGTGTTTCTTTTTATAATTTTAATCTTAATAAAATTGGCACAGTAAGCATGTTTAATTATTTCAGAATGCTTACTGATTAGGTTTCTCGAATTTGGAACCTACGAATAATAAATCTGTTAATTCATGATGGATTAAAGAACTGATTGTTTGATAATTCCTTAAAGGGTTCTGAGTTACCCCCTTAATTGATAATGGGCCAAGAGCCCAATTGATGTGGTGTTTGTTTCTTGCTTCTTGTGTTGTGATGTGATCTTGGATGGTTGTTGTGATATGTGGGGGATGGAGGCTTTTGGTTGTGGTAGCAGATGACACCTAGAGTGGCGAGGTGCATCGGTTTATGCATGTGGGTGTCAGGGAGGACACCAGTGATGATGGAATGGAGTGTATGTGATTGTTGGATGCTTGGAAATTTTGATTGGTTTCTTATCTGCTTTACTTTTCCCCACTGCTCAAGGTAGCTGGTCTTACTTACCCTTCTTCTGAAATAGGTGAAGACATGCGGGGTATGCCACGTCATTTCCATGTTTAGCTTCACAAGGATGTATGGGTATATGATCTTGATATAAGCGGCAAAGACTCGACGGGTAGTACATCTACTCACCGTGTTGAGCCCCATTGTTTTAGTATCATATAATGTTTTTCTATAATTCTTGGGAATGTGGGAAAGTATTTATCAATAATGAATAATTGAATAATTGGTGTTAACCCATAAGGTTGGAGATTCTAGAACATAATGATGAGGTTGTAATTTTTGAAGGAACAATTGACTTTGGGTGTGATGCTAATGAAATTTAATGTTTAATTCTTCATTGTTAATTAATGCTTAAAGAATTAATTAACGTACAATGGAACTGATAAAAAGGGAATCAAGTAATCTAATAATGCTCATTAAATGGTTGTGTGCTTATAGAATACATAGCCTTAGAAGTAGTAGACTGGAGTCTAGGAGATGTTATCTGGAGTTGTGTCTAAGACTAGGTAATACCAATACTGTGGTTGTGATATATAATGTATCCTATAATTTTTGTTTTTCTATACGCTACTCCACCTTGTCAGTAAGGGAAACCAAAACCCTGAGGATTTTGAGCCCTAGGGGGGTGTTTTCCCCAATATTCTGGTGGGATGATGGATGGCTGACTACCCTCTTTGGCCCCTCTCTCTTCACTTTGTAGTTACTAGTGCTTGCAGGCACATTGGTTAGTTTTCCCCATATATGTTTTTAGAGGGATATAATGGCTTGTGGTTATTCACACACATATATTCTAGATAATGATTTCTATGTACTAATATAGGTGTAACGTGTATAGTCTGTGATGGCTTGAGGATCCCTAGTCAGTGTATATGCTGTAATGGCTTGAGGTATAATACCTGACGTATAATACATGTTATTCGAGCTATGGTGGCTCCCAGAAACTACCTGGTTACTCTGGTGTGTGGACATGGTGGTTTTGTTGCACGAGGTGCATATTGTGGTGCTTCGCCCAGGTGTCTGTGGGAAAGACTTTTTGGAGAGAGATTCTCAAGACGTGCGACATTGGGGAAAGGTAGAAAACAAGTGGGGAATTAGTAGCGAGGTACCCTTGATATTCATAATTATATGATATATTCTTGTATGTGTTACTTGGTTAGAGTATCTATAGTGAGGTTGGGAACTTAGTATACCTTTTTAGGTGACAAGTTAGTTTCACTTGTTGTTCACTGTGCTTTATCATGCATCCTATACTATTGCACGAGAGGCTTCAGGGAGGATCCTATTGAGTATACTGTTATACTCACCCTATGTATATATAAACATTTATTCATGTCACATAGAGAAGGTTGGAGATCAAGATAGTTTCTACTAGCTTGGGGTTGCAGGAGCTGTTCGGGCTGGTGGTTGTTGTTGTTTTTCCATTCTTTTGGGTACTTTAACTTTTTACCCTTTTAGTTGTAGTACTTTTTCATGGAATTTCATATGTGTTCTCGGGTTTTCATTTATATTGCAGTCCGAGTTGGAGTTTATTGGTGTTATCTTATCTCTCTCTTCTGCATGTGTTCTCTTAGAAGGTAATGCCTCTCATTTTGTGTGTTACTATACCCTCGGTGCTTGTCTCCATCTTGGGGCCTACAAGAGGCAGGACTCAGGGGTCATTATCTCCCTTCTCACATTTCTGGCCCAAGAGGGGTACACATTTTGGGGAGGAGGTCATGACAATGATATTTACCTAACTTATAAAAGAATTCCCACTATCATCTCTAATTTACACAATGAAAACATTTTGGATTAGCTAATATGTAACTCAATCACATCCCAAAATCTCCTCTATCATCATAGTAAAGTTATTTTTTTATAAATAAATAATAGTATGGTTTTTGGTGCAATTTAATGGAGGTTCCCAAATAAGAGTTAACGTTCATCAACGTCTTTTTTATTTTATTTCATCTGCTAGCTCCATCAATTATTATTAAAACATAATTATTTAATAACCACAATATATTCTATATTAAAATATTTTTATTTCCAATTTATATATCTATAACCATCCCCAATTCGATAAAATTCATAATGAAATCATCAATCGTGTGTACGGGGGAACTACAACCTCGTGAAATGATGTCATTTTGTTTCTCATTACCACCTCTCACAGTTGGGAAAGATTATTAATTAAAATTATATATATGATATTTTAAACATAATTATATCATTGGATCCATTATATCCTATAACATTTTTACTTTCAAATTAATAGGGTATACGGTAGTTTCACTTGTGTGTAGGGTTGACTACAGCCTTGCAAAGTGGTGTGATTAATTTCATCACTAACACTTGACATGGTAGGTAATAAGTATATTTCTAAAATATTTATGGGATATAAATGAAATAATAAATATATTAATTACATATTTAATGTTCTTTAGTGATAAAATATATATTTTGTCTTACCTTTTCAATCACTTATTGATGATAACATCATTCGTGTACAGGTGGACCACTACCTTCACGGTGTGATGTGGCTCTCTTTTCATCAACGAACATCTTCATTAATAGTTATATTATTATTTAAATAAATAATAGTTTATTTATGATATTATTATTATTATGTACACATAAAATATTTCTCATATTATTTTGAAAATCATCCATGAAAATTTGAAATGTTACTCATGCATATGTAAGACCAACCTTATCTATTATCATAACATTTATCATTTCTCAAAAACATCATTCAATTTTGTTCTTAATAGAGTAATTGATATATAAATTTGATAATTATTATATTATTATTATTGTTGATATGACTTAAAATTATAATATATTCATGAATGAGGCCATTCATAACGAATCATGAATTATAAAACAAGGCAATTAACCCCCGAAATCATGAAAATAATAAAAATAATTTAACGAAAAACTGATAAATTGTAATAAAAGTATCATATATTATATTATATATGTTAATTTTATTTATTTAATATATATATAATATATTTATAACCACTATAAAATATGTTAAATCTTTTTCAACCAAAATGAAACGAGAGGTAAGGGATATCGTTATATTTTCCCTTCACTAAGGAATATATTAGTGTAACACACCTAAATTAGTTAATATGGTGTATCTATAATCTCATTAACTTGTAATATAAATATTTATTAATAATTACTAGTATTTTAGTTTTAAATTTGAATTATTGAAAACAATTGGATTTTGACTTATGAGTTAACAAGTGGTAAATAATTAAACTACTGAATTTTTTTTCATTAGATTATATTACTCTTTCTTTGACTTATTTTTCAATGAATATTTTAGAAATGACATTTTATTGAATTTTTTTATTTAATGTTTTTTCATGTAGATTAGTAGTGTCAAAACATAATTTATTCATTGATTAATTCTAACTTCAAAGTTATTATCATTGTGAGGGTTTCTTTCAAAATGTCATTTTAATCAAGATTGTTTATTCTTGAATTTTATTTGAGAGAAACTATTTGACTATTTCTTTATAAAACAATATCAATTTACTATATTTTTGTAATTCATGATATTTTAAGGTAATTGTTAAAATTTTACACTCATTAGTACTAAAAATAATTGATTATGTTTCACTAATAAAATCGGACTTCATTTCTCGATTCAGATGAATGTTTGATTCCGTCTGAATCCATGTTTTATTAAACATTAATGAGAAATGTTTTCATCCTTTTAAAAATTATTTATTGAATTAATTTATACCGATTTTAAAATTAAAAAATTCATTTTTAAATGAATCTTCATGTTGTTTTCAAAAAAACCAAATTTTTATTTTACGAAAAATGTGAAACGAATCTTTATTTTTACATAATTGGAAGGTGTAAAATTTCTATCCATCATGAAAAATAATTATCTTAATATAAAATTTATATATTTAAAAGGATATTTTCAATGAAATTGTGTTTGAAAATGTTTTGTGAAAATATATTTTTAAATGTTTATTTTCAAACTGAAAAGGATATTTTCCTCATGAATCATATTAATAAAATTTTATGGTATTTCTATTTTTCACTAACAATGACCCTTTATATTACATATACAACACTGGGGATATGTTTTATTTATGACATACATATTTTTACACATTGTGGTTTATGATAATTATTTCCATGTAATGTATTGAAATTGTATTATATTTTTTATAGTCATTATCTTTACCTTGGAACATTCAATTCCATGTGATCATTTTATATTAAATTTAAACTAGATATCCATACTATTTATCATGGATATTATTATTGATTAAAATGAATTTAATTTCAAAATATCTTGTTATATATTTAATTTTATTTTTTTAGGTAAGGAAACGCTAAAAAATCGGTATTCTATACTCAATGTAGATATTTTTTGATAAGACAGATGTTTCGTGATTGGAATCGATTATTAAGAATATGATGATTGACTTGGAAATGATGTGATGTGTGGGTAAAAAAAATATCTCATGAATGCATCAGCATAACATGATGAGAATTAGAGAGTAACCATTAAACAAGTTTCTAAATTCTGGTTTTAACCATCTTGTATAACGTGTTGAAGGTATATGTATCATGATGCTGAATATCATGAAATCCAATAATTAAGCATTGTCTTCATTAATAATTTATTTTTTATTATAAAAGATATTTTAAATAATATATTATATATAAATATGAATGTATTCACACTTTATTGATTAATCAAGATGTGGTATTATTTATTTACATTGTCATATTGTTTCTTTCTTATCTAATTATTATTTCCATGGTATTGATTAATGGTATGTGTGTTCCATTATTTTCTATACCAAATTTATTATTATTTATTTAATTATGATAGTATTTCATTGTACATAACCCTTATTAATCATTTGAGATCACCTTTAATTTATATCCTTTCCTAGGAATCCATGAAGTGTTCTATTATTGATATTCATGAATATAATAGAGGGGGAAAAGTTATTCTAGAAAAAAATTACATAGTAATTTTAATTCAAATGTAATGAAATAATTAATTTTGTATCTAGTTTAACATGAATAAAATACCATTAATTCCATGTGGATTTGATTCATTGTATATTATTCCAATGTAGTAATGCATTCACCATCTCAGTTCTACATGGGTCTTGGTTGCTACAATTTCAATGTGCTTGTTATAACAATGATGTTAAATTATGAAGAATTCATATTATTTAATTAAATGAGAAATATATAATGGACCCAATCATTTATAATCTATAAATTATTTCCTGTTAAATGTGTACTAGTTTATTAGTAATGCCAATTTATTCTTCAAAATAATATGATTTCTCTAAAAAAATATTATTTTAGGAATTTATGTGTTAATATTATAATTAATTTCATTAAATTTTGTAAAATTTATCTCAAAAAATTAATTTAATTTTCTATTCATCATATAAAAATTATCCTAGCCTTAATTTTTGATAATTTCCTAAAAATATAGACACTTCAAAGAATAGTGAAGAATAATTATTTATATTAAAAGGTGTATTTTATATAAAATTATTTACAAGGTAAATTATTTTTTTACTATATTCAAATTTTCTTTAGTTAATTATGGATTAAAATAATAAAATTATTATTTTTTGAAATGGATTTTACACATCAATATAATACAAAACCCATTTTCATTTAAAAGGGGTTTTTTAATAAGGTTTTCCTTGTTTTGATTTTCCAATTTAATTAAAATTAAATTCTTCAAAATATTATTTATAAATTTGGGAATATTTTTTTACATATATATGATTAGTGTGTCTAAATGTATTACATATTTTATTCATATTTTAAAAAAATATGAATAGTTAAATTTGAATATTTATTATGACTATAAAGGGTAAATCCAGTAAATTGGGATACACAAAAAATTAAAAAACCCATTATACTACCCAAATAAATGAATAAATTGTATGTTATGATTATATAATGACCATAATAATTCATTGGGATACTTAAAAAAGACTATGGTTTTTATAATATTTTATATAATGGAATGTAAAAAATGTCACCCTATTTTTTTTAAAAATAGGATATTTTTTACATGGTTTTATCTAGAGAATATTCTCATGTATAAATATTATTTCAAAATAAAATGAATTTATAATCATTATTTTAACCTGTTTTAAATTTATTAGTGTTGAAATATTTTCTTTAATTCATACAAAGCGCTGATATAATAATTATACAATTAATGATGAAAATTTAAAAATATTAAATTGAAATTATTAAAATAAATTTAATTTTAGATAAATAATGCGATATAAATATTTTTTAGATTATTATGACATGATTGGGATATAATAAAAAAATTCTTATAATCATAGTTGTTTAAAGTATATTATTAATTTTGATGAAATGGATAGCTCTAAGAACTGAAATGTAAATATTTATTGTAAATAATTTGTTCATAAATGATAAAAAAATTATAAAAGTATTAAATTCATAAAATTTATTAGTAAAGTATTTTAAATATAATCCTCCACGCATTTTATTTTCTCTTTTTTCATTATTTTTTTATTAAATTAACCATCAATGAGTAAAAATACTTGTTGTCACTTTATGATTTAAATGTGTTATTTAGGGGATAAAAGAAAAAAAGACTTTTTTTGAAATGTAGTCAAAATAATGTATAAATTGTATTTTATATACGATTTAGGCCCATAATAATCATATCATATAAATAAATCAATTTGAGACATTTCTAGTTGAATTTTAATTTATATTCATTTTATATTTTATGAAATACAAATTCTGCCCCTACCCTCACTTAGAAATGGAACATCTTATTCTCATTTCATCACATTTCATAAAAAAATTAGGTATACCAATAAATATAAATATAACATATTTTAATCGCTCATATCATTTTAGAATACTTTTATTAGGAATTATAGTTATCAGAGTTTCCTTAAGGTGTAATTAAGTGGAGGTTTTCCAAAAAAGTGGTATAGTTTTTATCTACAAGTCTTAGTTTAGTTTCTTATTCCAGACCACTAAAACATTAATTTTCCATGAAAAAATATTATCACTAGTATAATAAATATAATAAATTTGTATATGTTAATTTAACAACCTATATCATTCAACTCTTCTATCAAATAAGGAACAAAACATTCGTTCATGTGTAAGGAAAATAACAACTTCACAAACCAATATAACAAGGTTTCCATCACAACCACAAAATCCAATTAATAATTATGGAATTAGTGATTATATTTGATATTGATGAAAGATTTATAATTTTTCAAATATAATATATATATTTTTATCTCTATTCCATGTATAGAGAAATGATAATGTCGTTCATGCATATGTGTTTACTACAACCTCCATGGAGCGATGTAATTTTTTTTTCAAAACCACATCATATGGATGATGTATATATATAAGTATAAGGCCCCAGCCTTAAACCTTACTTAATCTCGAGTTATTACAAGATTACACATTGAGGATCTTTTCGAGTTTAGAGTTTTACAGAATTAGATCATAAAACTTGAATTACATTCCACATATAAACAAAGTGGTTACATAAAGATAGTATTCTTCTTTCCCATCAATGGAAACATATTTAAAATAAAACATGGATTCTTTCTTGACACTTCCTTGACACTATCATCATATCATGTACCTTTCACTTGACCTATGAAAAAAATTTCAAAAAAACTTGGGATGAACATAAAAAGCTCAGTAAGGGATATAAAAATATGGAAAGGAAACATGGGTATATATATAAATAATAATGAAATCATACTTTACCCATAAAACATAAGCACTTTAACATACCTCATCAAATCATGAATAAATCATAGAAATCATAAGACATAAAGGTAACATGAGGCATTCATAACATTCTTACGTAGGGAGTAACCCTCTTGGTTACATTTGGAATACCCATCACAGTATATTCCCTAAATCTCTTCAGAGAAACCTTAACGTTTCACTCCTTCACGTTACCCAATGAATTGGAGAGCTATATCTGGCTCCCCCGCCCTTAGTCTATCACGGAACCACCCGTCTTCATAATAATGCCCAAGAACCTCAACATAATCGTATCACATAAAACATGCATAAAGGAAACATAAAATTTCCACCTTTCAATCACAAGATATCAATACAACACATTGATATAAAAAATTATGAAAACAATTTTCAATACCAAAATAAAAGAAAAGTAAAACACGGTATTTATTTTTCTTTTTAAAAAAAGGTATGGCTTGTAGAGGAAGCCGAAACTCAAATAATGGTCACGGCGGTGGAGATGTCGTTGTCGCCGCATACGTACGACAAAAACATTCCCTTTTTTCGTTTAGTAAACGCTTCGTATAAAAAATATTCCTTTTGAATAATAAAGGAGATTGAGACGAAGTCCCATACCTCGGGTCCGACTTGACTCGATCGTTCTTTAATGTCCAGAATAATAAACTTGATTTAATTTCTACGTTCTTAAGAACCTTTTTCAAGTTCATTATTCCTTTTATATCACTTATTTCCATGTCATGAACACTATGTAATTATTTAAGTTAATAAAGGTCGTTTTAACGATCATTGGTACTTGAGTCAAAAATAAACCCTTTATAATTACAAGTTTTTCATGTATCCATTATATCCAAAATGGTATTCATGATGTTGATATCGTATATGTCATATATATCCAGTACATGCATGAATTTATAATATTACATAATCATTTAGAGGTAAGAAATGAAATGCACCGTTCATGGAGACGGTAAGCCGTAGGTACACATGAACGCTACTTTCATTTCTATTTCGTATTTTATAGAATGGAATCATAATGATATAAAGGTATATTATAATTTCAGTATAATATCATATATAATATCATAGTTCCATCCTTTATATGTCCCACATATGGTATTTAACGAATCAAATCACTTTGAGGGGGCGGTAGTCCGCACTTCCTTAAATGAAGATATCGCGTTTACCCATAATGGAAACCATAAAGGTATGCCCAAAATGAAAAATACAGAAGATTTTGGAAAACATAAACATATTATATATCATATATAAATATAGTTACATCTTAATGGCTACCTTTGAAGGTGTTAAAAGAATATTGAACAATCAACGTTTCGTGAGGCATAAATTCACCATCCACAGAAACAGTATGTTATTTAACCATTAGATGTAGGTGTGTGTATGTTTAGCACGAATACTTCTTATAAAAACATCCTAGTATATTTAAGATATTGTAGTTGTTACAAAAGAAATGAATAAAAATAGTTTAGGGGGTTGGAGAAGCAAAATAAATCAAAAGAACACAGGTGAACACATTACCTTAGAATCGGGTAACTCTCTTTGGTTTGAGCTCAAAGGCTTCCTAGGGAAGACTTCTGCCCAATGTGAGGCTTCAAGGAGTAAGAGAGGGAAGTGGAGAGACAAAGTTATCAGGGGTTGGCCGAGCCAAAAGCTTTGGATGTGTGGGTAAGGAGGTAGAGTTGGGGGCCTTTTATATGAGGAGAGGAGGGGCACTCTTGCAATGTAAAGAAAAGTCACTTTATTTTAAAATGGTATTCGGATTTAAGAGGTCCCACATTGATATAATTCGAGGATAAGGTGATAAGGGTTCTAAATCCACTCATCCAATACGTTTTGGACATGTTTAGGTATTAGATATTACATTATCTTTCCATTTTATTTAAATCGTTAAATAATGAGGTCATCACTGCATCATCATGATGTCATAAATAATTTAATTTATATAATGTCTAAAAATAATATAAAAATAATATGATGTAGGAAATCTTTTTAGCTTTCCAATAACTATTTATAAAAAAAAATCGGACTTTTATAACCCCATGTAAAAATAGTTTTAGTAAAACATCTCATGTTTGTGTCATTTTTACATTAACATTAAATAAAAAGTTATTTATGTCATTTCCCAACAAAAGTGGCTCCATGGGGTCCCCAATTTGACCCATGGATTTTCTTGGTCGGCCATGAAACATAAATGGAGGGTAGGACATGTGTCAAGCACATCTCATATTATTAAAACATTATTTTTTCCTTAAACTACACTAATTACCACTAATCGCGATTAAGAACTTAAAAGTTACTATTCACCAAAAACTTATTTTAATCTCATTGAACCACATTTTACTTCTTAATTACAACCATGTATGTCGGATTTTTTAAAATTAAATCACATAAGTGGCAAAGTTTCATTTAAATGAAAAATCAGTTTCGTTAACTACCACTTAGTGGTTTCACTATTCATCAAAAATTGATGTTTTTTAGAAAGATACCAAAACATCCCCCTAAGCTATATTTGATATTCCGAATTAAAAAATGATGTCTATTTTACAAAATTCAAAACATGTAAGTTTCATTAATTAATTTAATAATTAATTCCCATTGTCATGACAAATAGGGTGTTTTTATGAAACACTAAGTATCAAAAGATTGACACTAGTTTATGTCCAATTTCAAAGTGAAATTGATTCAATGGCCACCATTGTATTAAATGGTAAAAATATATTCTAATTGCACTTTAAAACCAATTCAAAATATAATCTAATAATATAAATAAATTAGATTAAAAATAGGTTTTGAATTAGAATACAACATTTTTCACTATTCATTAAAAATGATCTTTATCGGAAAAATACAAAAAATTCACATAAAGTAAATTTTGATGTCCCGATCATAAATAATATGTTTATATTGACAAACATGGCTTCTAAAATTGTCAAAAGATATATTTAAAAATGGTTTTCCATTAAAAGGTAGTAAAACAATCTTTTAAAAATATTAGTGTATTTCATGCTTAAGATTGGATTTATTTTCATTTTATGCCTCTAAAACACTATCTAATTAATTAATAGGCATAGATAAAAATATCTATTATTCATTACATACTTGGGATGTTACATCCTTCCCACCTTTAGAAAATTGTGTCCCCGCAATTTATTTTCATATCAAATAAATGGGTGTACTTATCCGTCATTGAATTTTCAGGTTCCCATGTTGCCTCTTCCATCATGTGGTTTTTTCACAAAACCTTTACCTAATTTATCACCTTATTCCGTAACACTTGCTCCATGTGGTCAAGAATCTGGACTGGTTGTTCCTCATAAGATAGGTTCTCTTCCAGCTGAACTACCTCTGGACTCAAAACATGAGATGGATCTGGCATGAACTTTTTCAGCATCGAAACCTGAAAAACATTGTGTACCTGAGATAAACTCGGAGGTAAAGCCACTCTGTATGCAACTGATCCAACTCTCTCCAGAATTTCATATGGTCCATTGAACCTTGGACTCAGCTTTCCTTTCTTACTAAATCTCATCACACTTTTCCATGGTGATACTTTGAGAAAAACATGATCACCTACCTCAAAAGAGAGATCATTCCTCCTATTGTCCGCATAACTCTTCTGCCTGCTCTGATCTGTTCTCATGTGTTTCTGAATCAGATGAATTTTTTCTGCCATCTCTTCTACCAATTCTGGTCCCATCAACTTCCTTTCACCCACTTCATCCCAGAAATCTGGAGTTCGACACCGCTTCCCATATAATGCCTCAAATGGTGCCATCTGTATACTAGAATTAAAACTATAATTATATGAAAATTCAACCAAAGAAAGATGTTGGTCCAAAGTTCCCTGATAATCCATCAAACAAGATCATAGCATATCCTCCAAGGTCTGAATTGTTCGTTCTGACTTCCCATCTGATTGAGGATGAAATGTTGTACTAAAATTTAATTTAGTACCCAATGACTTCTGAAGGCCTTTGCAAAAGTTAGAAGTAAACCTGGGATCACTATCAGATACAATGGAGAGTTGAACTCCATGTAACCTCACTATCTCTTTAAGATAAAAACGGGAAAGTTGATCTAGGGAAAAAGTATCTCGTATAGCAAGGAAATGAGCAGATTTAGTCAAGCGATCAACAATAACCCAGATTACATTATTACCTCGAGATGTCTTCGATAATTCCACAACAAAATCCATGTATATATTCTACCATTTCCACTATGGCACTGGTAAAGACTGAAGTATCCCTTTCGGTAACTGTCGCTCTGCTTTAACCTGTTGACAAGTCAAACACTTCACAGTAAAATCAGAAATATCTCTTTTCATTCCATCCCACCTGTAATACTCCCGCAGATCTCTTTACATCTTAGTACTACCCTGATGAACTGAAAACGGAGAACTATGAGCTTCACATAACAACTCTCTCTTCAACTGTGAATCACAAGGCACACACAATCTCTTCCCAAATCTCAAAACACAATTATTATCAATGTTGAATTCAGGCAACATACCTTTCTGAACTAGATCTACCTTTTTATGTAACTCACTATCTTTCTTCTGTGCTTGCTTGATTCTGTCTGATAGAGAAGATTTCACTAATACCTGAAACAAAACAGAAGAACATCCTGCGCCAAAAACTTTTATGCCAAATTTCATCAAATCCTTAACCAAAGGATCACGTTCAAAACTCAACATTGTTAATGAAGCATTACTTTTTCGACTCAAAGCATCAACCACTTTATTTGCTTTTCCCGGATGGTAATGAATTGTACAATCATAATCCTTGATTAATTCTAGCCATCTCCTTTGTCTCATGTTCAACTCTTTCTGAGTGAATATATACTTTAAACATTTGTGATCAGTATATATTTCACACTTTACTCCATAAAAATGATGTCTCCAAATTTTTAAAGTGAAAACAACAGCAACTAATTTCAAATCATGTGTAGGGTAATTTACCTCATGAGTTTTCAACTATCTTGAAGCATAAGCAATTACCTGATCATTATGTATTAGGACGCAACCAAGTCCTTCTAATGAAGCATCACTATATATAACAAACTCACCATTCCTGGAAGGAAGTGCCAAAACTGGAGCATTCACCAATCTTCTTTTCAATTCCTGAAAACAATCATCACATTCTTTTGTCCAGATAAACTTAACACCCTTCCGGGTTAGCTTAGTCATTGGACTAGATAACCGTGAAAAATTTCTAACAAAACTTCGGTAATAGCCTGCCAAACCAAGGAAGCTACGAATCTCAGTTACATTTGTGGGCCTTGTCCAATCTTCCACCACTCTTGCATTTACAGGATCAACAGTTATCCCATCTTTAGAAACAATGTGACCAAGGAAAGAAATTTGTTGCAACCAAAACTCACACTTGCTGAATTTTCCATACAGTTTCTTTTCTTTTAAGGTTTGCAAGATAACCCTTAAATGTCTTTTATGCTCCTCTTTACTTTTAGAAAACACCAAAATATCATCAATGAAAACCACAACAAACTTATCCAAGAACTCATGGAAAATTCTATTCATTAAGTCCATGAATACAGAAGGTGCATTGGTTAGCCCAAAAAGCATTACTACAAATTCATAATGGCCATATCTTGTACGAAACGCAGTCTTCAGAACATCTGCTTCCTTTACCTTCAGCTGATGGTACCCCGATCTCAAGCCAATCTTTGAAAAATACTGAGCTCCCTAGAGCTGATAAAACAAATCATCGATATGAGGCAAAGGATATTTGTTCTTAACAGTGATGTTATTCATGGCTCTATAATCAATGCAAAGTCTCATTGAACCATCTTTCTTTTTAACAAATAAAATAGGATCACCCCATGGTAATGTGCTAGGTCGAATGAAACCTTTCTCTAATAAATCTTGCAATTCCTACTTCAACTCTAAAAGTTTAATTTGAGCCATTCGATAAGGGGTTTTTGATATTGTTTTACCATCAAGAACTAAGTCAACGGTAAACTCAACTTCCCGATCTGGTATTATTCTAGGCAACTCATCAGGAAAAACATCAGGATACTCATTTACCACTGGCACATCATTAATCTGAACAGTTCCTTTATTTTCAACGATGTTTGCAAGGTAACATTCATTTCCATCTTTTACAATTTTCTTGGCCTCTTGATAAGTTTTCAACAGTAAGGGTTCATTCTTGTACACAAACTGAATGTATTTCTGAAAATAAACTTCTTTAGCTCTACAGTCAATCTTAGCATGTTAAATAGAGAGCCAATCCAAACCCAGGATAACATCAAACTCTACTAGAGGTAGAACAATAAGTTTTGCAAGTAGGTTCTTTCCACAGATAAGGATTAGAATATTCTTATAAATTCTTTTTTCCTCAACATTTCCCCCAAGTGTTTTTACCAAAAGTTCAGGAGTCATTTCTTGAGATGGTATTCCCATTTTACTAGAATAGGTTTCAGAGATGAAAGAATGTGTGGACCCCAAATCAAACAACACACTGGAATAATCTGAAAAAACAAACAAAGTACCTGATACAACTTCATTTGATGGCCCGAAATCTACTGAAGTAGTTGCAAAGGATTTCACCACCCCTTTTTGCTTGTAGTCTAACTGCTTCCCATCACTCAAGCTCTTTTTTGGACACTCGTTTGCATAGTGACCCATCTCATTGCACTTATAACATTTCACTAACTGTAAATCAAATTTGTTCTTACCATCACCCAGATCTTTTTCAGTGCAATCACGAGCCTTATGTCCCATCTTACCACATTGGTAGCACTTTCCAGAATTCAGAAGACATTCCCCAGCATGCGTTTTGCCACAATTATCACAAACTGGAAACTTAGTTTTCTTACCATCAGACTTTTTTGAAGAATTCTTACCTTTCTCCTGCAACCTCGGTCTCTTCTTCTGTTGGTTGTTATAGAACACTTGATCATCATCAAACTCCATTTCCACCTTCTCAGCATATCGAACAAGCTTTTCATAACATTTAAACTCACGAGAAGCTAATTCCCTTTGATATTTTGGCTTTAATCCTGAGTAAAAACGATTGATTTTACTATCAAGGTCTCAGATAAAATTTGTAGCATACCTTGCCAATCGAGTGAACCTTTATTCATAGGTAGCCACTGAGTCTTCCTCTTTCCTCAATTCCAAGAATTGTTTTTCCATCCTAAGTCGAACAGCCTTAGGAAAATACTTCTCAAGAAACATACCTTTGATTTCATCCCAGTCGAGAGCATCAATTTCATTAGCGTCCCTGATATTTTTTACCATCGACCACCACTGATCTGCTTCACCCTCCAAACGGTAAATAGCAAGACTAACCTTTTGATTGTCTGAACACCCCATGACATCGAAAATCTTCTCCAGTGCTTTAATCCACCCTTCAGCTAGCATAGGGTCAGATGATCCTCTGAATGATGGGGGATGTTGCCTCATGAAATGTTCCACCACTAACATGTTCCTCTGCGGTTGATCTGGTTGATCTCATGAATGGATACCACCACCATTTATCGCTTGAGTCATCTGCGCCATTACTACAACAAACTGTTCAGTTCCAATTCCGACCATCTCATGATGCTGATTCCGAAGGTTATTTCCTTCTGTAGGCCTTCCTAGCACTGCTTCCCTGTTTCCTCTGCGGAAAACCATTCTGAACAAACATGTCTTAGATGAAGCCACATGGTAATCTTCAAATTCTATATCACTTCAATTTGACCATAAATTTTTTTTTTGGATAATCATTTAATAGAATTATAACTCCTAACGTTATCTAAACCGACCTCTGATACCAACTATAAGGCCCCAGTCTTAAACCATACTTAATCTCGAGTTATTACAAGATTACACATTGAGGATCTTTTCAGGTTTAGAGTTTTAGAGAATTAGATCATAAAACTTGCATTACATTCCACATATAAACAAAGTGGTTACATAATGATAGTATTCTTCTTTCCCAAAAATGGAAACATATTTAAAATAAAACATGGATTCTTTTTTGACACTTCCTTGACACTATCATCATATCATTTACCTTTCCCTTTACCTGTGAAAAACATTTCAAAAAAACTTGGGATGAGCATAAAAAGCTCAGTAAGGGATATAAAAATATGGAAAGGAAACATGGTTACATATATACATAAGAATGAAATCATACTTTACCCATAAAACATTATCACTTTAACATACCTCATCAAATCATGAATAAATCATAGAAATCATAAGACATAAAGGTAACTTGAGGCATTCATAACATTCTTACGTAGGGAGTAACCCTCTTGGTTACGTTTGAAATACCCATCACAGTGTATTCCCTAAATCTCTTCATAGAAACCTTAACGTTTCACTCCTTCACATTACCCAATGCATTGGAGAGCTATATCAGGCTCACCCGCCCTTAGTCTATCATGGAACCACCCGTCTTCATAATAATTCCCATGAACCTAAACATAATCGTATCACATAAAACATGCATAAAGGAAACATAACATTTCCACCTTTCAATCACAAGATATCAATACAACACATTGATATAAAAACATTATGAAAAAAAATTTCAATACCAAAATAAAAGAAAAGTAAAACATGGTATTTATTTTTCTTTTTAAATAAAAGGTATGGCTGGTAGAGGAAGCCGAAACTCAAATAATGGTCATGGCGGCGGAGAAGTCTTTGTCGCCGCATACATACGACAAAAACATTCCCTTTTGTCGTTTAGTAAATGCTTCGTATAAAAAATATTCCTTTTGAATAAACGTAAAATTCAAAGGGGTTTATAAACCGTATAAAAGAAGGTTGTGTATAAAAAAAATATGCCTCAATGAAAGGAGATTGAGACGATGTACCATACCTTGGGTCCAACTTGACTCGATCGTTCTTTAATGTCCGGAATAATAAACTTGAGTTAATTTGTACTTTCTTAAGAACCTTTTTTAATTTCATTATTCCTTTTATATCACTTATTTCCATATCATGAACACTATGAAATTATTTAAGTTAATAACGGTCGTTTTAATGATCATTGGTACTTGAGTCAAAGATAAACCCTTTATAATTACAAGTTTTTCATGTATCCATTATATCCAGAATGGTATTCATGATGTAGATATCATATATGTCATATATATCCTGTACATGCATGCATTTATAATATTACATAATCATTTAGAGGTAACAAATGAAATGCACCGTTCATGGAGACGGTAAGCCGTGCGTACGCATAAACGCTACTTTCATTTCTATTTCGTATTTTATAGAATGGAATCATAATGATATAAAGGTATATTATAATTATAGTATAATATAATATATAATATCATAGTTCCTTCCTTTATACGTCCCACATATGGTATTTAACGAATCAAATCACTTTGAGGGGGTGGTAGTCCGCACTTCCATAAATGAGGATATCGTGTTTACCCATAATGGAAACCATAAAGGTCTGCCCAAAATGAAAAATACAGAAGCTTAAGGAAAACATAAACATATTATATATCATATATAAATATAGTGACATCTTAATGTCCAGCTTTGAAGGTGTTAAAACAATGTTGAACAATCATCGTTTCGGGAGGCATAAATTCACCATCCACGAAAACAGTATGTTCTTTAACCATTAGATGTAGGGGTGTGTATGTGTTGCTCGAATCCTTCTTATAAAAAAATCCTAGTATATTGATGATACTGGAGTTGTTACAAAAGAAATGAATAAAAAGATTTTAGGGGGTTGGAGAAGCAAAATAAAACAAAAGAACACAAGTGAACACATTACCTTAAAATCGGGTAACTCCCTTTGGTTTGAGCTCAAAGGCTTCCTTGGGAAGACTTCTGCCCAAAGTAAGGCTTCAAGGAGTAAGATAGGTAAGTGGAGAGACAAAATGAGAAGGGGTTGGCCGAGCCAAAGGCTTTGTAATTGTGGGTAAGGAGGTAGAGGTGGGGGCCTTTTATAATAGGAGAGGAGGGGCACTCTTGGAAAGTAAAGAAAATTCACTTTATTTTAAAATGGTTTTCGGATTTAAGAGGTCCCAGATTGATATAATTCTAGTATAAGGTGATAAAGGTTATAAATAAAATAAACCAATAGGTTTTGGACATGTGTAGGTCTTAGATAATACATTATCTTTCCATTTTATTTAAATCATCAAATAATGAGGTCATCGCTGCATCACCATGATGTCATAAATAATTTAATTTATTTAATGTATAAAAATTATAAAATAAATACTATGATGTCGGAAATCGTTTTATATTTCCAATGACTATTTATAATAAAAAATCTGACTTGTATAACCCCACGTAAAAATTGTTTTAGTAAAACATCTCATTTTTGTGTCATTTTTACTTTCACATTAAAAAAAAAGTTATTTATGTAATTTCCCAACCAAATTGGCTCCATGGGGTCCCCAAGATTACCCATGGATTTTCATGGTCGGCCATGACACATCCAATGAGGGTAGGACATGTTTCATGCTCATCTCATATTATTAAAACATTATTTTTACCTTAAACTACACTAATTACCATTAATCGCGATTAAGAACTTAAAAGTTACTATTCCCCAAAAAATTATTTTAATCTCATTGAACCACATTTTAATTCTTAATGACAACCATGTATGTCGTATTTTTTGAAAATCAAATCACAGAAGTGGCAATGTTTCATTTAAATGAAAAATCAGTTTCTTTAACTACCACTTAGTGGTTTCGCTATTCATCAAAAATTGAAGTTTTTCAGAAAGATACCAAAACTTCACCCTAAGATATATTTGATATTCCGAATTCAAAAATGATGTCTATTTTAAAAAATTCAAAACATGTAATTTTCATTAATTAATTTAATAATTACTTCCCGATGTCATGACAAATAGAGTGTTTTTATGAAACAATAAGTATCAAAAGATTGACACTAGTTTAAGTCCAGTTTCAAAGTGAAATTGATTCCAATGACCACCATTGGATTAAATGGTAAAAATATATTCTAATTTCACTTTAAAACCAATTAAAAAGATAATATAATCATATAAATAAATTAGATTAAAAAGAGGTTTTGAATTAGAATACAACATTTTTCACTATTCATTAAAAATGAACTTTATCGGAAAAATACCAAAAATTCACACAAAGTAAATTTTGATGTCCCGATCATAAATAATACGTTTATTTTGACAAACATGACTAATAAAATTGTCAAAAGATAGATTTAAAAATGATTTTCCATTAAAAGGCAGTAAAACAATCTTTTAAAAATATTATTTTATTCCATGCTTAAGATTGGATTTATTTTCATTTTAAGCCTCTAAAACACTATCTAATTCATTAATAGGCCTAGATAAAAATATCTAGTATTCATTACTTAATTGGGATGTTACAATAAGTATATTAAAATAATTAAATTTAAATTTATGATATTATGATCATTCTAGAAATATAAAATTATACATTTCTTCTTTACATTATGATCCATGAAAATGGAAACGTTACTCATACATATGTATGACCAATAGTCTAAATGATTATATCATAGTTCATTTTTATTAAAAATATAAAATGGTTCAATTAAAAATTATAATTAATGAGTAAAAATTTTACTAATTTTATTATTATTATTATATTGATTATATAATAATTAACTCTATTTCTAAACTCATGTTATTGATTTCATATAGGACATAAGAATTCAATATCATCAAAACATCAGATGTGATCATAAATAAATGTAAAATTATTAAAAATTGTAATAAGTGAAATAAAAGTAATAATAAACATTAAAATGGTTCATAAGAAACTAGAATATTAAAAAATATATATTTTCTATGAGGATAATGAATTTAAATTACTTATAGGACTAAAGATAAAGAAATTTAATTAAAAATTATTTTTAATGTTTTCGTAAAAAATATCATTTTCGTTGATATCTATATAATTTTTTCAAATTATGATTTAAATATATTTTTTAGTAGTCATATAATATTATTTAATTTAATTTTTACGTGTTTCTAATTTTTTATAAAATGGTTTGAATGGATTTATTTTTTTCCAAATGAGGTACACTATGAGTTTTCTAACAGAAATACAAAGTGAATGTTTTTTATCATAATGGGATGATTTGATTCCAAATACATCTTGATTAATAATTTTGGTTGATTATTTCATTACTACATTACCTAAATATTTTCGTTCAAAATTTTCCATTTTCTTCTGCACACTTTGTTTCTTAAAAAACTGAATTTTCATGGGGAATTTTTTTTATGAAGATAGAATTTATATTTTATAATTAGGTTTTGGTTTATAGGAAATATTTATGATGACGTGTGGTTCCATTATAAATCGAAAACTAGTAGGACCATGATTTCCCTCCAGTTAATTGTGTTTGTTAGTCATGTAATTCAATTATAATGGTTATTCCTTATTTAACTATTACGGTAACAACAAGTATAACCACGGGGGATATTTCATGTATATCTATTTGGATAATTTTATTTTTTGTTATGAGTGTAACATCATAATTATTTATGATGTGTAACTAATACCCCATGTTACATCTATAATTTATTAATGCCTTCTCTGTTTTTATTGAAATTTTATGTTTTAAAAATGTATGTTATTGATTTTATACTCAGAGAAAAGAATATTATACTTATTGAGGTTGAATGGAAAAACATTATGAAAGAGTATTCATGTGTTTATCATTCATAAACAAATATGTTTTTCCTATTTCGTTTGATATTTCTTCTGAAATATTTTATGAAATTATTTTGAAATTAAATTTGATTCCATGGTCAATAAAAAAATTAATATTATTTTTTAAAAATATTAAAAATTCTTATATTTATTCATGGACTAAATTTTTTATTCTTTTCATTTATATATCTTTATGACCATTTTGTTTCTATAACATGTTTTATATTTTTACATAGGGTTTATTGATGGTTAAAGTATAATAAAAATTCATGTTAATTTCATTTATATTTTTCATGGAATGATATCATGACTTTACTAATAGATTCTTCTTGTGAAAAAATTGTAATTGAGTAGAAGTGACTAGTTTGTAATATATATGTTCTTATATGTGAAATATGAATGAACTATCTAAAACATTAATCCTAAAAGTTATTTTTTAATTCTATAAAGTGTTTTATAGTTAAATTTAATTAAATATGTAATTTTTAAGGTTGGGTACTTATAGTTTCTAAAATAGTGGGGTTTAAAAAATCAATCTTAGGATTTTTTGTTAAGAAAAGGTTATAATTATAAATATATTAATTTAATAAAATACATATTTTGTAACTTTTATTTATTTAGTAAAATAAACTACAAATTTAAGGATGAGGAACTTAGACAAAATCTCAATCTCTTCATAATGGCTTACTTGAATCAATTATGAAAAAGTCATGTACAAATTTTTTGACCCTTTTTCGGACATTAAACTATACTATAAACCATTGTACGAAATATAAAACTCATCCTGAATACCAAGATAACACCATGGTTCATGGATTTTTTAATCAAATATTTAATTCAAAATTTTATAATCTATCACAAAATTTTAAATTTCACTACGGGATATTAAAATATTTTTCCCCTTTAGAGGACATTGAAACATAACAGGATTTTAAAATAGTTCAAAATGAATGAGACCGCTTTTTAGATAATATATATATATATATATTATAATATGAGGGTTCATACTTAAAATATTAGAAAAAGGCATGTGACTGAATGTTTCAATCCAATCTTGTTTCCAATGTTTCATAGAAAACATGCTTTTATCATATGTTTTGAAATTATATTTCATTAAAAAAAGATTTTTCAAAACTATTTCTATACCAAGATCAATACGAATCAAATTGTATGAAGATATTTTGGAAAAATTAATTAACAGAATCTCATGAATCGTTGAATCATTGTTGCAAAGAAAAGATCATATATATACATAGGCAAAAAACAATGAATATGGGTGGAAAAATGATCAAGGTAGTTACTTCGTTAATTTTTTGAATGGGAATAATATTTTTTATATAATAAGGTGTTTAAATGTATAATTAAATGATATAAAATATTTTTATAATTATCAAGGTGAGGATATTTGGGGTTATTATGGTTTTGGATGCATAATAAAAAGCATGTGAAAACCTTTGACATTAAAATTTATATTAAATAATGAATATATTATGTCTATTTTAGTGGTATTTTAATATTTTATAGTAATGATTTATAAATATAGATTTAAGTAATAGAAACCCAGTAGTTTGGGAAACAACCCATTACATTTGGAAAGGATGTGATGTTTGAACCCACAACTGAAGGGTGACAAGGATGCATCCCCTACCACTAGCATACATAATGTCAATATCAGTATGAAATTTTCTCCTCAGTTAAAATATTTGATGGGTGTACACCATTTCTATTTTTTTAACATAAATTTTATTTTATAAATAACTATTATGATTAGAAAAACATTTTATGATTATGTAAAGAATGATTTTTTGGAAGAAGATCACATGAATTTTTTGGGAACATTATTAGATTTCAGAAAGTAAATTATTATAGGATTTTTATTCAGGGATACATGTTTGAATTATATTCTGATAATTATTATTTTTTGTGATTATGGTTATTTATTGAAATGATTATCATATTGTTGAGATTATATTAGTAGGGAAATTACATTTTGGTATGCTACTTTGAGAGCCGTTTATAGTTTTTGAAGATAAATATTAAAATTAAAACTGAAATACTATGTGATGAAATCATTATAATTCATGGTTTTAAATTTCAGTAAAGTTTTTTAGGAAATTAAGTGTTAGATATTTATTGACAGATCTATGTTGAGAATTAGGTATTAATGATAAATTTTTAATATTGATGTATTTTTTCATATTTTGAAGGATTATTGACATTTGGAATTATTTTATCTTATTATAAAAATTCTGTATATGATAATTTTGAAAAACGTAGGGGATAAATTTATATCATTTCGTGGGGTTTTAGATCCACAATAGTTTTTTATAGTTCTTTAGGCATGAAAAATTCAGCTTGAATACTCATTATTTGGAGAAAAAGTTGATTTTATGGTATAATTTTTTTAAAGGATGAATCTATACTTTTCAAGTAATTATATTTCATTATGTTCTTAGTGTAGGTAGTAAAATAATTTTTTATCTTTTGGAAACATAATTTTAATCACAAATGTTATCTATCTGATTTTCTTATAGATAAATCAATTTTTTAACCCATCATAGATGTATGGTTGTGTGATTGTGAAATTTATCCTTAACATGTTAAATATTACTCTCTATCAGTCCTTGGGAATTAGTATCCCCTCCCATATTCATGTTTCCACTTCCCAATAATGATATCCGATTTGTAATCCAAATTATTTATTATTTTAGATAACCTTCATACACTTTTTTCCTATTAACAATTATAATTGGTAATAATCATTTTTTATAATGTAGGATTTAAAAAATAAAATTGTTAATATTCAAACCATGTGTTCCTACATAGAGTGTAAATTATGAGGAAAATGTTTTTTCAAAATACGGCTAATATTACATCATAATATATTAAATGGAAATACTGTGTTTGGTTGTGTACAAGGTAGGAAACTCTTAGCATAAATGAAAAATGGAATCATACTATTTAAATGTGAATGTTACATCCTAGACATCAAATTAATAGGAATGAATATTACTAACCACATTATAAACCATATAATGGTTATATTAATTGGTAGTGTTACAATTAGTTATTTTTAAATAAGTACTAGATGACTATTAATGTTATGTTATTCTGCATAAAAATATATTTCTTTCAAAAAAATATAAATTTTTAAGGGAGATTATTAGAATTAATTTCTAAAAAATTTATGTTTTTCTAAAAAAATATTTTAATTTTTTAATTAATCATTTAAATATTATCCTGTGATCAATTTTGGAGAAAAAAATTAAAATATTGTTTTTTCAAGGAATAGTGAAAATTTAATATTTTTGTTGAATGATGTATTTAATTTTAAAATTTATACAAAGAAAAATTATAATTTAGACCCGTTTCAAATTTTCATTATTTTATTTTCATATAAAGTAATTCAATTATGTATTATAATTTGATTTCATACATTAGTTTACTATAATTTTTAAAATATATATCGGGTTCAAATTTTTGGAAAACTATTTTTCATTGCATTTTGTAGGTTTAATTTAGATTTAACTTATGGAATGTATATATTTTGAATTTTTACAAATTTATTACATGTTTCGAATTAGTGGGTCTAAATTGATTATATTTCTTCTTTTATTTTTATCAATGCGAATTGTGAACATTGAAATTGTATTACCATTGTAATTGGTAAATCAGATAATTTTGATTATAAAAAATGATATAAAATAGTATACTACCAAAATACCTAGTGAAATTTTATTTCAAAATATTAGTTCAACAATAATCAATTAATGTTCTTATTTTGTACCTATTAGTCCACATGGTTGATATTATGACGTCTATAATTTTTTTTTAATGAAGTATAAAACATGGCACCAGAATGATCTTAATAATAAAAGTATTTTTAATATGGTATTATATAGAGTATATGATTCAAAAACTATAATTTCAATATTTAATGGATTTATCTTCTTAATGGTTGTTTATTTTTATTTTTTAGTGAAGAAATAATTAACTTAAATTCTTACACGACAATGATGTAGTAATTATTAATCTAATTAAAAAAATTAAAAAATGATATTAAAAATAAAAATAAATTTTAATATAAAATAATAATGTTAAAAAAATATTTATACATGATCATGAAATAATAGGTATATAATAAAGTATTTGTTACTACTTTTTATGTTTTAATGACATTTGATCCAATGTAATGAATTCCATTAAATATAGACATTATGTATATTTTTTTCAAAATAATAATTAACTAAAAGATATAATATTCCAAAAAAAATTAAATTCAGATATGGGATTTTAATAAGGTTACAAATATCAACCATGTTGAATTTATTTGCCTTTTTTTATAGTCACAATATTAATCCTCATTGTGTAAAAATGTATGTTCTCACAGTAAGTGTTAAAGGGGTTAAATGGGGTTAAAACCAAATGATAAGGGTATAAATATAGAAATTTTCAATAATTTCTATCATATTATGTGACTTATACCGATCCAAATATTATATTCTAAATAACTCAATTTATTATCATTTGGAGATTAAAATTAATTTATATTAATTTAATACTTTGAAAATTTCATTGAGTCTTCCTCCCCTATCTTCTAAATGGGAACCACTTCTTCTTATTTATTCACCCTCCTAAAACCATTTTTTCATGTATTTCCTAAAATAATTACTTCTTAGAGTCTGTCCTATTATTATATAGTTATTTTTTTGGGACAATACAAATCTTATATTCTTTATGTTAGTAGGCAATTTATTATTTCTAATGAAGAAGTATTGTTTTTATTAGCATGTTTTACTTTTGATTATTTTTACACATCCCTATAAACTTATTAAACCAATATAAAATTTTATCATTTGTACCTACCTTATTATTATGTTTTATTATGTTAATTAAAAAACTTATATATATATCCTCTTCTATAAAATGGTAAATGGAACTGTCCTTCTTGTATATACAGGATTTCCACCTCAAAACTGGTGTAATTAATTTTCCATCACTGTCTCTCAAGATTGGTCAAATATATGGAATTAATGTTTATTTATTACATTCTTGAAATAATTATTATTCAAAGAATATAATATATCTTTTACATTTTTACCTTTCCATGCGCATGAAAATGATAATGCCATTCATGCATAGATGTGGACAATAACCTCCATGATTCGATGTGATTCATTTTATATAACCACATAACATGGTTGATACATATAATTATATTTTAATAATTAATATTAAATTTATGCTATTATTAAAATTAAATAAAGATAAAATAATAATAAAATTCAATTCATATTGACCATTAATAATGGGAAACAATACTATTCCATACACAATGAAAATCATTTGGATGTTTGTAACACAAATCATTTTTCCAGACTATATTAAAAAGTTGGATATAAATGTACAATATTGGTATAAAATATTAATTATCTCTTGATTATTATTATATTGATTATGGAATAATTAACACTTTTATCATATTCGAATTATCGTGGTCATTTTATAATTATGAAACAAATATTATCAAAACATCTGATATAAATATAAATATTCATGTAATTGTCATTACATGGTTATAAGTGAAAGAAATGGAATAATAAACAAGAATAAGGTTCCAAATTATTTAAATAATTAGAATAATTTTATTATTCAGGATGATAAAGAACATACCTAACAAGTCAGACTCCTGGTAAGGGACATTCTATCAAAACAAAATTACATATTTTCCTAGGAAGGATTTTTTTCCATATCAATATTGTTATTTTCTAAAAGATATTTAAATAAAGTATTAATTATTATTCCATGGTTGTTTGAATTTATTTTTGGTCATGTTTTATTTTTTACTAAATTTTTTTAAAGTAATATTTTTATTGTTTTCCAATCTCGGTACATTGTGACATTTCTGAATAAATACATATGCAATGTTTTTTAACATTTATTGTACGATATTACTTTCATACATTAATGGAAAATATTTTTTTTGAATGATCCTTTACAAGAATAAATTTTTATTTCTTATGAAATATTTTCCTATTTCCTATGTATTTTACATTTTAATATAATTATTTTCCTCATGGAATTTTTTAATGATGAATGAATTTATATTTTATGAATATGTTTTTTTTTGGTAATTTTTTATAAATAATGATGGTAATTTTATAATCCAATGCTTGGTGGGTTTGTGATATCCCTATAATTCTATAGGAATTCATTTATTGGATTGTGACAGTGATGGTTATTATTATGTGTAACAGTGATGATCAATCAATGTATAATGGGTCAGGTTATTTAATATATAACCTTTAGGTAAATTTTATGAGTTATTGTGATATTTAATCTACAATTATTTCTGATAACAAAAATAATTCCACAAGATGTCAATATGTTTTATTTATTCTTTCTATGTTTTAACTAAAATCTCTAGTTTTCAATTTTTAAGAAATTGATATTATATTCAAAGGAACGTACATTTTACTTCACAAGGGTTAAAATTATAACATTGCGAAAAATTATTAATGATTTTATTTGTTTTTAAAATAACAATTTAGGGTTTATTTTATTTATTATTTATTATGTAATTTTTTATGAAAATTATTGTATAGGAAAGTTCATTTCTTCAGTAATAAACTATTTATTTTAATCCCATTAATTATTTTGACAACTGGAAATTTTAATTAGTATTCACTGATTAAAACATTCTTTCCTTATATTTAGGTCCCATAAAAATATTTTTGTTCTTATACAATGATTTTATATGTTATTAAAGGTGTTTATGTGTGGGTCAATAAAAAATAGAAATAATGTTTGATGTCATGAAGATATTTCATGAAATGATATCATATTTTGTTTTAAAAGTTTCATATTGAGAAAAATTGATATTGAGTACAAGTATCTTTTTTTAATATATGATTTTCTGTTTTTATTATATGAAATAATTATATTAAAAAATATAACTAAAATATAACTAAAAAATTAAAAGAGTGACTTTCAGTAAAAATTACTATAATATGTAATGATTATGAATGAGACCTTATAGTTGGTTTCAGTTATGTTTTAAAATAATTGGAGATAAATAATTTGTTATGAATATGTTATGTTTTAAAGTATATTATTTTAGTTTTATCCCTATTGTGTATATTTTTATGATTAGGATAAATCCGTTAAAAATGGAAGGAGTAGTATCCAAAACAACATTTCTTTCTATTACTAATGACTTAATTTCAATAAATATTATAGTGTCATGTATTGATTATTTTAAACCTATTAAAACATAAAAAATACTACAAATAGTTAAATGAAATATAAAACAACTCCTAAATAACTCAATAGAATATTTTTTAGTGGGTTAATTTTAATTAAATCCAAATTTTCCAATTTTCATATCGTTCACAAAAAAAAAGAAAAATATAATCAAGAAATCATCATATATTTTACCCTATCACAAGACATTGACGAATATTTTGATTTTAGTAGAGCGTTGAATGAAGGATACCATCATAAATCCAATTTATATTTTGTAGTAGACTATAATATTCCATGTAATACTTATGGTATCTTGAAATTATTTTTAACTAGATATTTCAAGGAAAACATTATCATATTTTATTATAAAGATATTATTTTATTATTTGTTTTGAATTTATATTTTTTAAAGATGATTTTTAAGAACTATTTACATTCCAACATCCATATGACCCAAATTGTTTGAGTTTGTTTTAGACATAAGAAGAATTATAATTTATGGATTTTATAGTCATTACAGAAAAACATTTACCATATACCTATATGAATAAATTGTTAATGTCTGATTGAAAAAATCATCAATACACGACGAAATTTTATTGTTGTCATGGTATAGTCTAATTTAAATCATAGGGAGTTAAAATGTCAAATTAATTTACATAAAATACTTTGGTAATTAAGAAGTTGATGTGTAACATCATGTTATTATTTTTTGGGATTCTCAAATACCTCTTTTTAACATGATTTTATTGGGTTTTTTATTGGGTTTGTTTAAGGTGAAAACATTGTAAATTTTGAATGTTTTTTTTCTATACATGGTTGGAACATGGTTTGATCAACATTGAACACTCTAAGAGAAAACTTGGAAAATCCATGTAGTGATGTATCATATGGTTGGAGCATGGTTTCAAAATCCATGTTCCCACCTATGGGAAAGTTTAAACCTATTAAAAGAGGATTATGGATATCTTCTCTCAACTCCCCCTATATTACTAACTTGAGAGAAGTCAGACTCGGTTTATTGGATAAAATGTCTTTTAAATAGATGTTCATTGAAGTCTTTGTCTCTAACAGCATGAGACAGTACATGCATCGATGTCATAGAATAATGTACTTGAAAGCACTGAACCACTGAACCAGATATTCAGAACATCCAATCAGCTTATACTAAAAATAGCGCGTAACACCTTCCCTTTTCATGCAAGATATCACTTTTGTATGCAAGATGTTATTTTCTCATGGAATATCATTCATGTAACTACACCGTTTACATGAAACATTGGTGTACAAATTTATCTTTTCTGCGCATCATTAACTTTTCCGTGCAACATTACTTTTTCCGTGAAACATTATTTTTTCTGTGAAAACATAATTTTTTGGAGTAACTCTCTTTTGGAGACATTTTTACGCGCATCAAAACTCAGATATTATCTATGTCTTTATACATAGTTAACAAGGTGGATCACCACTTATTTATATTCATTGTCTACCCTCGTGCGCAAAACCCACTATTTCGCACAAACCTTGTCATTTTACGTGAAAATGATTTTCCCACAGCAACCATTTTCCACGCACAACTCTAGATTTATTCTCTAAGCTCATGACTTTTCCATTTCTCTATGTTCTAATCATGGAACAATCCTTAGGCACAAGTTTCTATAACACTGGAAATTTTTCCCACAACATCCTTTTCCAAACATACTTTTCTCATTTTTCTGATTTTTAGGCCTAAAAATCACCTTTAATATTTTTTTCTGATCGAATAGTATATACCCTATCCATGAAACAAATGTAAACATACAATGAGGATTGACAACAAACTCAAAAATAAAAAATTTCTTGCAATTAAGGGTCATGGTTCCAATACCCCCTATTATAAAAGGAACCACTTCTTCTCATTTCATCACAAATAAAAAATTGTTTATAGTACCTACCCAAATACCATAATAACATATATCCTTTCATTATAGAGGAATTTTTTGGGCCTAATTCAAATATTATAGGTGTAAGGTATTATAAAAAGTATTATTTCGGATGAAAATGTAAAGTTATTATCTATAAGTTTTAGTTTTTTTTCTTCATCCACATCTTTTAAAAATTATTCAACCATTATTAAGCTAAAAAATCATCATCCTCTATAAAATGAGAATATATATGGTTGAATTCATAACCTATATCCATATCCTATTACATAAAATGTGAAATGAAATAGTCATTCCTTTGTATGGGGAAATACATCCTCATGAACAAATCTAATTTTTTTCCATCCCCATATGTAAATATTGGTTATAATCATGGAATTCATGCTAATATATGATATTAATTAAAATTTATCATTATTATATGTAATTATATCAGTTATGTACTTAATTTACCATGAACATTAAAATGGTAATGTTATTCATGCGTACATGTGGACTACCACTTCCACGAAGTGTTGTGAATCATTTTTTGTACCAACATCACATGGATGATATATATCAGTATATTTAAAAATTAAAAAGATATATATGATATTATAATCACTTAATGATCAAAAAATAATACTTATATTCATTCAATAATTATTTTTGAATAATGGAAATGTTACACATGTGTATGTATGACTTACTATCACTAGGGATGTAATATAATTCATTTCTCATAAAAAATTTAATAGTTGGAATTAAAAATATAATTGATGTTTAAAAATGGAAATTAGGTTGTTATTTTTATTCTATTATTGACGAAATAATGTCCTCTATGACCATATTGAAACAACTTAATTCATTTAAGACTTATGAACTGAATATCATCAAAACATCCAACATAAAATTAAATAAATAATCATTATAACATGGTAATTATTTAATACATAGAAATAATAATGAGTCAAATGGTTTTAAATAATGTACTAATTAACATTTTTTTATTTATTATGATATTGAACATACAAGATGTTTCAGACTCAATTTAAGGGATATTATTTCGAATAATATTCTCTTAATGTTTTCCTTCAAAAACACTTTTTCCTTCATTTCAATATTATAAGTTTATAATAATAATTTAAAGAATGTTTTTATTATTATAATATTTTTTATATAATATTGTTTACCAATTAATTATTGTTTACAAAATGGATTGAAAGGAATATTATCACTAATTTCAAAATAATGTTTTTTGGGAATTTTCGATCCAAAAAATAGGACTGTTTTTAACTTATATGGAATGAACGGTGTAGCCCCCTAACCATCAATGTAAGTAACTAGAATTAAATATAACTTATTATAATTCATTTGAAACAGAATTAAAATTCTTGGATAATTTATTTTTAGAGTTTTAGAGAATTAGGACGAACCTTTACAATATGTATCTATACATTACATGTGGAAACTTATACTTAGTATACATTTATTCTCCAAATAAAACACTATTAAAATAAAACATGATTTCTCTTCATGACACAGATTCAATAATTTCATCATGCCATCTTCTTTTTCTTTAAAAATATCAGTACAAGTGAAAAACATTTAAAAACATGGGTTGAGAACAAAATCATATTAGATGACTTCATGAAAAAAATAAGTCTAGAAAAAACCCATTAAATTTTTCCAAAATAATATTCATTTTTACCTGGAAAAAGTGATTAGAATTTCAAAAATACCATTATAAAACCATTATAAAATAAAAACCATTCATGAAAACAATTTATCAAATATAAAAAATATTTAGATTACATGGGATATAATTATATTAAAATGGAATATAAATTCATTCATCTTCTGGACATATAAATATTTATAATGGCATAGAAATATGACCAAAATCCATATATTTCACTCTTACAAATAGAATATCTATATGTCTGATATTCATAAAAAATTAATTAGAGGTTATAACATAACTACACATACTTGGTTTAACACGTAAAGACACATCAAATGTCAAAGTTGCATTATATAATCATAACATATATAAGAATACAATTTTTGTCACTTTACTCATAAATATTTGTTTTTACTCATAAAAAACATTTCAGGTTTTTGAAATACATATTCCATTTTCAAAACCCATTTAAAAAATTTAAAAAGTGATAATTCATTGAATGTGAACCACACCACATTGAAACATTTGAGTGAAATTTTAAAGGTATCATTTTGGGAAATAGTTTTCCATATAAATATATTTATAAAAAATACTTATAAAACATGGAAATGTAATATAAGGATATAGAACAATAAATCATTAATACATTTAAAATATTATATTTGTTGTAGAGTTCCATACCTTAAGTCTGACATATCACGTAAGATATTTCTATTATTGAATAATAAACTTAGTATAATTAGATACATTTTAAAAAAACATTGTTGAGTTTATTATTCTATTATATCAGTTATTATCATGATATAACAATTACATAATTATTTAATTTCACATCCGATTTTTTGAAGATATTCAATTCGTGGGTCCAAAATGGCTTTGGTAAGACGAATATGGTCAAAGAGGTCATTAGTCTATCAATCTAAATAATATTATTCATGAAATAATAATATATTTAAAAATGGATTATACATTTAAATACATACATTAAATATGGATATGAAAAAGGAACTATGTTACAATCATGGAGAAAGTAAGTCATACGTATGCATAAGTGCATTTCCATTTTTCAATGATCATTATGTAACGTAGGTAATAATAATATTATAATTATAGAATGGTAAGAATATTATTAAAATAATAGTAATAATTTAAATATAAATATACATATATATATATATATATATACTATACTGGTGATGTTGTGAATAAAAACGTATCATGACATTTTTTGGAGGTTATAGTTCACATGAATGACGAATGACATTATCATTTTTATGTACATAGAATGATAGAACACAATTGATATATTATTATATTATAATGAAAAATATGTAATTAATATAATATATAATCATTAATTCCATCATTATAACTACTCTTAATAGGTGGTCCTGAAAACAAAACTATATCAATTCGCAAGGTGGTAGTTTTCCATACAGACAAAAAAGTTCATTTCCATTTGCTGAAATACGAAATTGATTTAGGTGTTTTTATTTACATAATAAATTACCAGAATATTAAGGATGATATATATATTATTTTATCATTGGAAAAGAATATTTCATGGAATATGAGTTGGAATCCAAATAGGAACACTTAATTACAAATGATAACTTCACTTCAGACGATATACATTGATTAACACATTAACACCTATATGAAGGGGTATATTCCTTAACGAAGGTCTCTAGGATGAGGGGATGGATTTTTGTAATGGATTTGGGAAGATATTGGCTGATCGAAAAAAAATTTAAGTGTTATGAATAGAGAATAATGAGTTCCCTTTTATAGGAGAGGGAATTGTCATTCTTTGATTTCTTCATAGTGTTAAAATGTAATAGCAGCACTCTAAATGAAAATATTTAAAAATAGTCTATAAATTAAATTTATAAGATATTATAGACTACATCCTATCACATTTTTATTATTAACTTTTTTTGGATTTTTTAATAATTAAATAATAAATTAATTCAATAAGATATCATTGTTTTTTAACTAAATTCCATTTATTTAATTTGAATTTATATACATTAATACAATGTGATAATTGTAATATAATTATTTCACATGTATATAATATATCTTATAGATTTATTAAATTCATGAGACACATTAAATCATCCAAAATATATCAAAACATATATTTTAAGTTTCAATTATTTTTTGGTTAATTAAATAAATACTATTTTATTATTGAATAATCATTTCAGTTAATTACATAATATGAAAAAAATTAAAAAAATTAAAAAGAAACTAACTTCTTTTTGATCGACATAGATACATAGTTTCATTCTTATCTTCTTTTTTACAAATATGTACATATGAAAGATATTAAATACAAAGAGAGTGATATTTTGTAACAATCTTTGATTTAGATAATATAAAATTTGTTTTCATAGAAATGTGTGCATTAAACAACTAAAAAAATATATAATTTGATAATGGTTAATTTTTATTCATAAAATATTTTTTACATGTTTTTATTAGGTTTTAATTCTTATCATTATGTTTTAACGAATATTTTACCCTATTTACTATTACTGTGTTATCATGTAATTTATACACTACGAGTTAATATAATTATTAGGGACTATAAAAATTTCAATAAATGAGTAATTGATGATGTTTTTAGACATAAACTAATTATTTGATCAAATATTATATTTTTTGAAGAATTATATAATGTAATAAAATATTATTTATTTTAATATCTTCTAAATTCATTTTTTTGAAACTAATCACTGTTTGAATTTTAAGAAGATATCATAAAAATATATTCCTTCGAACAAACTACATTTAATAATATCTGAAATATAAAATTCTTTGACAACATTTCATTACAGAATCAAATATTTTACATTTTTATTAATTATAATATTATTAGTGTCATTTCTTAGGTTCATCCTTTAATAAATCATTTATTGTATCATCATTGTTTAACCATTTAATTAATTACTTGTTTTTTATAAATTATTAATAATTTACCATGATGTAGATAAACATTTTAAATTTCAGAACACTATTTATAGTTGACCATATAACTTATATGACCCCAAATTTAAAATATTTTAGTTGTTAAAATAGGAGTGAACAAATTGGATTTTCATTAAAGATAATATTATTAATGTATAAGAGTCGTGAATTTGGCTCCATATGGTCCAAAAATATATCTAGGGATTATTTTTTTAAAAAATCATCCAGTTAAATTAAGACATGTGTTGGCATAATTTTATAATGCATATAATATTATTTTTACCCTTAATTACCCGATTTACCTTTAACCAAGGTAAAACCCAAATGTTACTATTCAATAAAATTAATTTTATCCACCTAGAAAAAAAATTCAAAATAATTAAAAAAAATTATATATGTTATTCCAAATTCAAATCAAAAAATTAGATAAAATTGATTTCATATTACTCTCGTTCATGGATTTTGAAAACTGGTTTTTTAAGTTATAAGATTCCAAAATTTATAAAGTTTTTTTATCTAATTACAATGTAAAATTAATTAAAATGACCTACATTGGATTAAATGATACAATAATTATTTAACTACTTAAAAAATAAATTTAAATCATAAAATATCAATATTAATAAATTTGATGAAAAAGAAGTTTTGAACTAATATTTTTCATTATTCACTACTTATCAAAATATGAATGTTCTTAGAAAAAGAACCAAAATAAAACCAATATAAATTTCAATTTAATATTATGAATAAGGGGATTAGTTTTTAAAATATTTTTTATAAGAGAAACAAAAACTAAATTTGAAATGGGGTATCAATCAAAAGATGGTAAAAGTGTGTTTTTTGAAAAATAGTTCTTTTATTCATAAAATATAATTTATTATTTTATCATGTCTAGAAAACAATTAATATAAATAATAAAAATTAAACTAAAAACCATATATATATATATATATTTCATTATTATAATCCAGCACCAATGATTTTATAATATATTTTGAAAAAAAAGGAATATGCACATTTATATAGTTCTTCAGAAAAAAACATTTCTTTTTATTATAAGATGGTTATAAATCAACTTATAATTTATTGGTATAAATGAAACATGTCCTTCAATTCATTGCCATAGATATTTTCCAAGATAATGATTCTAATCAGAGGAGTCTTATGGAGTCACTTCTTCTTTCGACCTAGTATGAAATAACTTCTATTATGTTTCCAATGTATCAGGATGTTCAATATATGGAATAAGTGATTGAGAGGATGGACTAGTTAGGAGTCATACAATGAGAGGTGAACCCAAATAATTCCTAGAGGATAATAGTTTATAGTGTTAGGTTATAGGTGGTAGGGTCATCGAGGATTTAACTACAAGGGAGTTGACCTTAGTAGCTTTTATTCTATCCACCTGGTATAGTTGTTTTCATTCTCTTCCTCAGGACATCTGACTAGAGTTATTTATCTATGGGGTTCATATAAATATTCATGATAAGTGGGAAGGGGATAATTGATATGAGTTTGATAGTGGTGTCCAGGTTTAGAGTCATCCTCGGAAACAATTACTAGTGAGGCCAATCTAGTTGCAGGGGTAATAGGGGGTTCTCCACTAAGAACAGATGTGTTGGGCGGAGGTAGACTACAGGATATTTTTCTCCCACAATGACCTCATATTGAGTGTGTTTGTGGTGGTGGACATCAATATACTTTCATGAGAGCCAAGAATGGTAATTTTTATAATGTGTATTAAGTGGAACCATATTGGACAACAATTATTCAATGTATTCTAAGTTTTTAATGTAAAATTGTTTGTGCCTTGTCTGATTCGAATGCATTATAATCCTTTTTATCACCCATTCTTGTCAATGATATAGGATTATATATAGAATGTATTCTTGTTCCTCTAGTGTTGAAAATAATAATTAGATTCCATACCATCTTATTTGACATGTTTCAGGGATGTTCACGGATGATGGGGAAACACAAGTCATGTGTTGACCTTTTCTTTCTTCAAGTGCAGTTGTATGATGTCATCCTCAACTTCAACATGTTGTATTCAATGTCTTTTTTAACAAAATTTTTCTATTTAAGAGTCATTTTTTCATATTTATATTGTTAGGTTGTGGGTTTTTAGATGAGAGAGGTTTCTATATGGGATGTCGGTATTTAGAGCTCATTCATTCTCTGGTGGATGAGTTGTGTTTGGAATCTGTAAATATATGGATAGTAGATGTTCTCATTTTATCCCGAATGTTCATGGATGTTTTCAATTTAAGGGATGTGACACTACCCCCTTGAAAAAACATTGAGTTCAAGATAGAACTGATGACTGGTGATTCTGTGGTTTTGATAGATCCCTATCGGAAGACGAATTTTGGGTTGTGGAAGTTGAGGAATTATATTTAATATCTGATGTAAAGGTGTTTCATCCGATCTAGTGTATTACCATGTGGTTATCTAATGTTATTTTCTATGATGAATGATGGTAGAATAATTTTCAACATTGACTACCAGAGGTTGAAACTTGTGATAATGAAGAATCTCTATTCTCTTCTGAGGATCAATGATCTATTTAACCAGTTGAGGAGAGAAAATTGGTTTTCTAGTATTGATTTGTGGTGTATATATCACAAGTTAAGGGTGAATGACATATATATCTATATGAATACATTAGTTGAAGGTTTAGGAACATTAAGATCATGTTCATTCCTACTGGTGATGCCAATGCACCATCCATTTTAATCGAGGTTAAAAACTCTGTGTTCCATGAGTTCCAAGACCAGTTCATCATTGTATTCATTAATTATATACTGATTTACCCATAATTTGAGTAGGTAAAGGCAGAGAATATCATTGTTTAATTGCAGGTTCATCATCATCATTTGGTCAATGTAATTTCCTCCAAGTATATGTTTTGGCCACAAGTTGTCCATTTCCTTGAGCATGTGTTCTCTCATTATGTTTGGGCATTAGACCCATAAATCTTTTGGGAATTTTCTTCATGGGAAGAAACCATAAACATGACATATAATCATAACATCCTTAGTCCCTCAAATTGTTATTAGTTCTTTCTTCCCAATTAATCTCATTATTTAGTCTTGTTAATATATTTGACAAAAATGAATCAAGATTTTATTTGATTGGTTTGTTCCAATAAGTTTTCAGTTTCATGATGGGATATTTTTTATGTTCTCTAGTTCTTCGGTTTACTCAAATGGTTATGATTTTCATGGACTTCTATGACATATCCCAAATGGTCTAGGAAAGAATCTTGATTAATCATAAGGAAGTGAAATATTATTGGCCTAACTAGTTATTCCGTCTTACATTTAATTGTGCCACCCACTATGTAGACCTATAAGTTGTTGTATTTGTGCATATGTTGTGAGAAATCACCTATTTGGGGAGTGTTTTTGTTCCTCAATGATAACAATAGATTGAGTTACATATCTTATCTATGTGACTTGAATATACAAAGGTGATGTTGGATAGAGTTTTTTCAAGCATATTAATTTGAATTCTCATACACCTCATGAAAGGGGAATGGCATGGTTTATGAATTAAATAGGATGTCATAGAACAATGATGTTCATGAGTATAAGGATTCTTGGAGAGTGATGAAGGTTGTTTCACCCCTAAACATTGATACATGGGTGGATGATAGTAGATACTATTTGTTTCATAAAATCCTGTAGTCTCCTATTATTAATTGGGTGGAGGATTCTTCATGTTATATGATGTGGTAGATATTATGTATGATCATGATGGCCATTGTGATTCCTTGGAGGGATGGAAAAAGTATCTTTGTAACTAGATGGAGTTTTAGGGGATGTTTTTTATGGTGTCAATGTGTATGGTAGTCCTTTAATAGTTTCACATCACAAAATTAGTGGAAAGCATAATAGTTTCCATAATGTACCATGGAATGATGGAATAGTTTTTGTGGTTCAGGATGATATGGTAAGTGGGGGAGGTTTTGGCTAAGTGTGTAGTTGTGTAGTAGGAAAAAGCTAATCATCGTGTTCCTCATGGTTTTTTATAACCTTTGGATGTTCCCAAGTGGGAATGGGAATAAATATAATTGGATTAAATTATAGGGATTCCAAAAGATCATTGAATTATTGATTTTATCTGGCTAATTATAGATTATTGACTAAACCAGATCACTTATAATTAATTATGGAGTTAGGGATATTTAAAATTTAAATAAAATAGTATGTGTATGATTTGGTGGAGCATTAAGGATTCATGAAGTCAATTTTCATGGAACATCACTCACGTCTAATCTCATGATTCTGGAGGGTATTTCAATAGGATTTTGGAACTCATTTATGCCACAACACTACTTTTGACCCCCATATAGATGGATAGATAGAAAATACTATCCAGACATTAGAGGATATGTTGTAGGCCGGTGTATTAGACAGCGGTGAATCATGGACATGAAACCCTCCCTTGGATGATTTTTCATATAATAATCATTATCACTCATCCATTGGAATGGCCCCATTTATGGCTTCAAATGAACCACCATTCCATTATCAATTATTTTGTGTCGATATTGGAGAGTAAGTAGTTCTTAGACCTAATGTGGTCCATTGAACGACATAGATGGATAGGTTGGATGAAAAGATTATGAAATTAGTGAAATATTATAGAAAATATTATGATTATCATAGGTTGAGGTCATCATAGTTTTAGGATGGGGATCCAAGTTCTTGATGGTTTCCCCTTAACATGGGAAATGGAGGTTCGATAAAGATAGTATGATCTTTCCCCATTTTTTTATCACTTTAAGATGTTGGGGAAAATTAGCAAGGTGGAATTCCAAGTTGAACTTTCACCTTGACCAGACCAGATCATTTACATCCTACACTTCTCTCAGCTATATCAATATCATAATGATGATTCCAATGTCACTTTATAAGGATTCATGGATATAGGGTATCATTATACACTCTTGGGGCAGCCCGTGTAGATTCAATACTGTAAAGAGATGGTTTTTTTGGCTGGACCATTCCCCTAGTTTATGTTCTATAGAGGTATGGTGTCTTATAGGATTGTACTCAAGAGCATGAAATGTATATTTATTCCTATTACATTGTGTCTTTTGAGTTTTTTCTTAGTCTGTTTTCTATTACGATGTCCTGATTTGACTATTTTTTATTATAGGATATTTTATTTTATCATTGATATTATGTGTTCAGGGTGATGTTTGATAATGTTATGACATGTGAAATGGAGAGGACCTGATTTCTAATGAAGACACATTATTCTACAATGTGATTAAACTCATTAGGGAAAGTCAGTGCTTCATAGAGTGTATAATATCAATACATGAGTGATGGAATTCAATTATTTCTTTGTTATTGCTTGTATGATTATTGTTTAGAAATTGTGATAGTTTGGTTGAGTAGGTTGGTTTAGATGAGGAATTTTATATGTAATGAAATCCTTGAGAGGTATCCTGAGGGTTGGTTTTTTAGACCCTTTATCTCCATCATTCCATGAAGGTTTTGAATTATCTTGTGTATGAATAGTCTAAGAGGTATCAAATGTGACTTAGCACACATTCTAGACCGTGACATTGCCAAAATAATGATGTATGACGTTTCTAGAAGAATTATGAAGTATTTTTATGTTTGTGGTTGGATTTATTTTGGCCATAAATTTTTTATGTGACTCACTAGCATCAACTCGTAAAGAATGGTTCAATTTTTTTAAAACAATTATAGATTTTACATTTCATGACATCTCTTTGATGAAAAAATTGTTTTAATTTCATACATAATTAACTTTGAATCATTTTCAATGGTGATAATTCCAATCATGAATTTCTAAAAAGGTTCAAAGAACTTTTCAAATGACTAAAATGCATGGATACAATGATATTTGAATTTAATAGACAATATAAAATGTATATAATCCATTGGTTCAAAATATAATCTCTGAAAATAGAATATCATTTCACCCTAATATAAGTATTTCTTTATACTTTTACATGAGGTAAAAAAATATTCCCTTGGATTCATATAACCTTGTAACTGAAGTTGGTTTTATTTCACCAAAATTGGTTCCCTCCAATCCACACAACCCCTATTTTTGCGCATCAGGTTTGTATAAATCATTGTTCATCTAGATAGAAATTATTTCATTTATCATATCTGTTTAACATTCATGATGTGTCACACTCATTATTTACTTGGATGATATTTTCACCCAGCATAAAAAAGATAATTAACCAGTTTAAATGAAATGGAAATGGGGAATCATAATTATTTTCATGATATTATATCTTTTTATTTTGATAATGAGTTTATCGGGTTTTTTATATATAAATATAATGGTTTTCAGAATCCTTTTTGTGGTTTTATTATATGTTTTGACCACCAACATTCTATGAACTATTGTGACAGCATGGTAAATAAATGGTTAACTAGATATATTTACTTTATGAACTCGATTTCATGTGAAATAATGTCCTTTATAATGACAATATCAAATAATGATGTGAAACTGAATGAATTACCCTATCAATAATATAGGAAAATATTGTGGTATGTGTTGTGATATGATAGTGTATAATATTGGTTTTTATAAAGTGGTTGTGATGAGGTGACACATGGGAGGTTGATTATTTGAAAGGGTTTGTGGGAAATAGATATGAAATCTAGTGGTTCTGTGATGGTGGTGGTGGTGTGGTTGTGCATCATGGTTGTGACTGTAGTGGTGTTGTTGTTGTGAAGTGGGGAAATTATGGTAGTGGTGATGTGGTTTTACAGTGGTGATGAGTTACCCATGATTTAATGGAATTAAATTAATATAAATGATATTAAATGGGATTATAATAAATGTTTAATTCATAAATTGATGGGTTCTGTGAATGTGGAGTTAATTGATAAATTGAAATCTATAGATTTTTTACATTCGGTTTAATAGTTGAAAGATACCTTTATTCCTTGTCTAGGGTTATGCATTATGTTTTGAAATCTTATGTGGAGTATCTTGTGAGATGTTTTATACCTTTGTTTTGAATCCTTAGGATGGATAATATTTTATTTTTTCTTATATGTATATACATCATTTATTTCTTGTGATTTAAATATGTTCCATGCCCCTACTGAGCACCATGCGCGGACACAAAATGTTTTGGTGGTGTTTCTCCCAAATACATAGTCTGAGGATGGATGGATGACTACATTCTCCTCGCAAATCCCTCTTCATGGAATTGGTTATATGGATGGGATTTGATGACCAAAATTCAATAGTTTTATTGTCTACATGTGATGTAATGATTATGTTTTCGTCTAGGTCAGTTGGCATCTGAAGAGATACCTTTTGATGGGGGCCATGAATGGTAGGATAAGGGAATGAGGCTGATGTACATCATCTTAACAACAACATACTACACTGGTTGTGTGATGAGATTTATTGTAAAAGGTTTCTACTGATGGTATGTGATGTGAGGTGATGTTATTAAGAATAGTTGGGAGTGCTCGAATGTAAAATGTCCTCGCGTGAGAGCAGAATATCTTGTGGAAGGTGGTGTGGGGTACCCTATAGTCAATATGAATGATATTAAATTATTATAATAGGATTCATTATTGGATAAGTGAGCCTTAGTGTGGTCGAGGTCATGGTTTGTATACATGTATAAGAGCACTTTAGTTCTACATTCTTCTCCTAGTGTACTAGAAATCTCTTTTCACTAGTGCATGTGAAAAAGTGTTTTTCGTACATAGTATACTTGTATTCTCACCCTATGTATATAAAACAATTTTTAGGTTTCTAGGAGGACTTCATGGACCATGATGTAAAATAGTATCTCATACCGTTGGGTAGTTGATGTGTCACAAATTTAGCATTGTTTTTTTGGTATTTAATTTTGAGAAATTTTTATGCATTAGTTTTATTTATGCATGCATTGTTGGATGGTTTGGATATATTTTATATTATGTCATGGTGGTTTTTATAGATGAGTAATAATATTTCCCAGTCCTAAATTATTATAGAGGGTACTTCCTCTCATACATGATATTTTCATTCACATGGTTCTAGTCACAATGTGAGGGCCAACTGGAGGTGGGACTCAGGGGGGGCATTATTTATCTCCCCTCATTCTGACATCATTAGATGGAGGTCGTTGTGGTAATAAATCTCTTTTTTAATGAATTTAATATTCTAATGTCTTATCATCTAGAGGATATGATTGATTATAATTAATAGATTGAAATATAAAATATTAGTCTTCATAATTGTAATTTATAATCATTTTTATAGAATAAAAAATTAAATTAAATTCATACACAACAAAAACCTAGTAATTATTCAATTTAGGGAAAATTCTAATAAATGAATAAAATTATTAGATGTATTATAATTTGAGATAGTTTCTATAATATATGAATTTTAAAGATGAACATGAAATGTTAGTAATGTGTTAAGATATTTATTTTAAATTATATTATGGTATTGATGTTATGAATTTCCATTTAATGAATCCTGTCAGAATTTAAATTAACTAAATTGTATGAAATTAATATTTTATTAAATTATTTAAAAGTCACAATATTCATAGATAACATAAATGGGGGAAATAAATGGTAGCAATATTATAACTTCAGAATTTATAGGTCATTTGGATGAATTTTCAACTATAATAGTATTATTACAATTTTATATTTTGAGAAATTATGAAAGTTCCCTTCAACACAATTTTAAAAGGGCCCAACTCTCTCACATATCTACACTAAATTGATATTTCTGGCTCAACCATACCCCGCAAAAATAGAATATCATCATCCTTAGTAACATTTTATAGAAGATGTTCTTTCCAAAATACCAACACTAGAACCGTTTCAAGGATATCTAAATGAGTCATTTCAAAGAAGAAATAATCAACCAAACCTATCAATTTCATTTTATAGTATTCAGTACCTCCTAAAAATATATATTTTTTATCATAACATTGTAAAATTATAATTTTCGATATTATGATATGTTATTATGAATAAGAAAATTTAACTATACGCCCTCCTTCCCATCAAACAGTATTTAAAAGCATCACGAGTGCATACATATGGCTTATCGTCTCCACTTAGCGATACAGTTAATTTTTCATCAACATGTTATATGGATGATTATTGTGGGGGATAAAATTATTTCATATGTAATTTATAACATAATTAAATATATTAAATGAGAATAATATATCTACCTTCTTACTTCCCAATGTATTGTAAAATGATAACGTTGTTCATGAATACATGTGGACTACAATGTCAATGATGCTATACGATTCATTTTTTTTTCTATTTTACATGGATGGTAATGAGTATGAATATAATGAATATATATTATATAGAAGATAATATAATTATTCTTTAAATGTGAATTACTTCTTAAATTTCATCTATTCTACTCTTTGAAAAAGTTAATACAATTTTCATGTGCACATGTGGCCTACTATCTCGATGAATTGTATAATTCATTTTATTCCTCTATCATTATGAATGAACATAAATATATATTAAATGAATGTATGTTATAAAATAACAATTTAAATTATTATTATATATAGTTATTCTAAATTTAGATTTATTATATACAAGGTTAATGAACAATTAGAGGATATTCGACCTATTGTATGTGATTTTTATCTCACATTTATTTCAATGGGACACTGTAATTATACACTACTTATTTATTATTTCGGTGGGTATATACATTCCATGAATGTATTTAATGAGCCTTATCCTAAAAATAATGTCATTTAAATATCTCAAATCTTTATTTCTATTATGTAGCTTGCGATCAAATTGATACTATAATGGTAATGGCTTAATTCACAATCTCGACATAGTTCATAATTGCTTATATTAAAGACTTTTAAGGGAAATATTTCACATAAAAACACATGTAATTAATAAATATTTAAAAATATGTATTTAATATTCTTTTAATGTTGTCTACAACCATTTTTATAGATGCATAATTTTTTTGAAATGGTTTGAAATGAATATTTTAGTAGATTTATAAATAAGGATTTGTTTTAATTTTACGAAAAAATAACAGAATGAATGTTTTTTATCGTATATGGTAGAATTAGTTTTTATTTTTATTACTATGACTTAATATTTTCTATATAACATTAAAAGTTTTAAATTTTATTTTATATAAAAAAATAATTTTAATAGTGTTTTTTTAAGAGAGGTGATTTTTAAATGTTAATGTTCTTTTCCAAAAGATTTTTTCCATGTGATATTTAAAAATTATTTTATTTATTTGAGGATTTTTTTTATGTTACTTATAATTTACTGTGTACTTGATAGAAGGATATTATTTTTACTATTTATCTTGATGGTTTATGTTTATGATGAATAGATGAAATGTTTGTGAAACCCATTTCATATCATTGGTTCAGATATGTTTTGATAATTTATGACCTAGTGAAACACATAATCATGGTTTGGACTATGTTAGGGTGGACTAATATAATCAACCAATGCATTTATAAATTTATTATAATCATGAGTTAGTTATAGGAATCATATCAATGTGCTTGATCTTTTAAGAGAAATAAGTTTTCGTGTTTGATCTATTATGGGAAACCGCTGTTGTAGCCTAATATGAGGTTCTTGGATGTTAACCATGATTTATTAAATGGTTACTATACTTATGATGATTAAACAAATATTAATTACATGATCATATGTTTAATGATTTAGATACGATGATTTATCCTTATTATTATTCATTTCTTTTGTATTATAATCATTTAAGGGAAGAAATCTGGATTTATGATCTTTTCAATATTGGGTATCAGCTTTTATGTGATAGAGATGATCTTATACTATTATGGTTATCATATTATTTCATATGATTATCAATTGATATCTCTCATGCTTACCCTTTCTGAGCATATGATCTCACAATTTCTTATGTTTTATTTCACTGCGTAATGAAAAATGTTTTTACTGTGCTATGCCTATTAAAATTATCTTGAGGGAAGATATATATTTGATATATTTAATATTAGTGATAAAATAAGTAGTTTGATATCTAATCTCAAAATAATGTCAACATATACATTCCAAATAAATAAATTTTAAAAATGTATTTAATATACTTCTATCAATATGTAATATATCATTATGAGAAAAAATATGACATTACTGTTGATATCAGAGTACAAATTCGTAAAAAATTTAATATTCGACTTATAAAAATATAGTGAAAAGTTTTTGATAGGTCAACTTGTATGATAACATATTAAATGTGTGTTATTGAAGAGAATATGTGATTTCCTAATCAGTTACATCCCTTTATAAATAGTAAATGTGGATGTGGCTCTAGAAGATTTGTACCATGGATTAATAACAAGTAAGGAACATTTCTCTAGACTTAATCATCGTAGGGTACCTAAAAATGGCCATTTTGTCACACCTAGTTTGTCACATCATGGGTATATTAATTGGGTTCATCCACATTATATTTATGAACATTTATTTTATATTTTAATATATGAAAATCATGGTATTTTGGGTTAATCCTATGATGTTATATAATGAAAAGAAGGTTTACAGAATTAGACAATATCTGAATTATTATTTTGTTTCCCACTATGAATATGGTTTATCAAATTATTCTTTTAGTTTTAGATAATGTCTGGAACTAGGATGAATCATTTTAATGGTGAATGTGATTGAAAAAGGATTGATTTTATATTTGAGAAACCTAATGAAATCGGAACTGGAAGGAGAAACCTCGTTATTTTTCCTAATTAAAAACAGTTTAATATGATCAATACTATCAACATAGGTGAATGTTTGAACACGCCTATCTGGAGGAAAAGTGATGTTTCATGATAACCATTGAGGAATTAAATTTTACTTTATTCATGTAAAGAATGTGGGAGGAAGCATAGAGTAGAATTCCTCAATAGAATCCATTGTATGTTTTGGGTGATTAAAAGGACATAGATAAAGTAAATACTAATGAATAGTGAAAGGTATATTTTAAAAAATGGTAGAAAATAATTATTTTAATAAGATATTATTTATGGTTCAATGTATTATATGTGGAAATTATGGCATTTATGAATGTCAATGTCTTAAGGGGAAAAAATGCTAAATGAATCAACAAGGTTGTATGATAAATTTTTTATTTGGTGACGAATAGGCAATGAATGACATATAAAAAAATTACTACCAAATACAATGATCATGAATCTTGTTTTTTGGTATATTAAAGAAGTTTACTGATTGAATTTTTATGTATTGGCCTTTGTGAATTATGTTTTAAAAGTATATTTTAAATAATATCATGTTTGAAACGAATCATGTAATATAAATGAAGTGTTATTTAGTTGTTTCAATTTAATGAGTTGAAATTATTTGTTTTATGGTTCCAATATACATGAAAATATGTATAGTATAAAGATTATGTTTTAGGGAAACAAATTTTTGAGTGAAAAATAAAATTATTAGGTGTCCAATGTTAATGTAATAATGCTTAGTTGGGATAAAGAGATGATTGGTACTGATGTGATAATATTAGTAACCTTTAAAAAAGTATTTGACTTGATGAAAATGTTTTTTAAGTCATCCTTGTTAATATTTATTTCACATTAGATATATGGAATATATCCAATAGTTGGTGATTTGTTGATGAAAATTTATTTTGTTAATTTTTTTATGCATGCTTGTTTTCATTAAGATTTTGTGGTAATTTCATTTATTTTTTTAGAGAATATATGGAATTGGTGTAAACATATTAGCTATGTGGAATTAAGATATAAGTTTTTAGAATAAATGTATGTTTTTTTGGAAACATAGTTACATTCTTTCTAAATTTATGGGGCAGGAATTTTTTGGGGAATTTTTTTAGGTGTTTTATTATTAACTACTTATGGATTGGATTAAGATAAACCGTGGGCACTATTAAGGTTTTAGATATTAATTTATATTTACATATTGGAAAAATTATTCTAATAATTATGGTTTTCATTAATATATTAATATTCGATACAGATATTTTGATGTTTTTTTGGATAATGTGATTTTTTTGAAGGTGATCATACTGTTTTTATGCATGAATTTATCATCTAATTAATCATTTAGAGAAAAAATTTAATTGTGTGGGAAATAAATTAATCGGTGAAACTATACTTTTATTGTAAGTATATATCAATATGTTTGAAGCCTAGATGGTAAAACAACATTCCAACTCCAAGAAAAAATTTCATAAAAGAAAACATTCTCTGGTAACATTCAATTCCGATGAATTCCTGTTTTTTTCACATTTGTGGTTTACTATTTTTTGATTGTAAACATCCTTAATATCGTTTACTTTCAGGTTCACATTGATATCTATAGATTATTTTTCATTCATTAATATATCATTGCCTTTCACTAATGTTATCTATTTGGAATCCTGTTATGTGTAATAGTAGATGACCTTCATACATTCATTTCACTATTTTCAATAATATTTTTATTAACCCTTTTCTGATGTGAGTTTTCACAATGAAATTACAAAATGTCAATCCTTTGATTTCTTATGGAAACTTTAAACTCCGAGGAAACAATTTATTAATAGGATTATAATGTAGCACATTTATATTATAGTAGTTATTCCTCATATAATAATTATATGTATTTTGTTTAACAAAACTCCATTTTTAAATGAACTGTAACACACAATTAAAACATTATTATCAAATGTGATATTTATAACATATCCATTAAATTTTTAATTATGAATATTATTAACTAAAATATGATATATATATATATATATATATATATATATCTTACTCAATAAAAATATATCTATAATTTTTTCATCCATGATCATTCAAATTTTATTAATTATTTTTATTTTTCAAAAATAAGTTTTATCAAAAAAGTATTTTTTTTACTAAATATATTTATAAATTTACAAATTTTTTCAAATAAATAATTTAATAAAATATATTTCATTATTTAGTTAATCATGTAAAAATGATCAGAGGATATTTTTTATGAGAATTTTCAATTAATGAATAATTTTTCAATGATTAGTGAATATACATATTTTTATAAAACATTCATTTTAGATTTATTAAAAATTACATTTAATATATTATTTTGATAATAAAGTACCTTTATTCATTATCCATAATATATAGTTCCATTCTTTATACATTAATAATCATTATTCCTTCTTTTTCAATAATTTCATTTTTGTGATTAAAAACACATTTGTCAAGAAAACTGTTTTTAATTACTATTTGATGGAATAATTTTAAAAATATATTATATCATTTCTATTAATTGAATATTGAAAAATATATTTTGTTTTTTTATTCTATTTTTACTAATTTTTTAAGCATTCCATTTTATTTTTGGACATTAGTAATAATAACTATGAAGATTTTACGACCATTATAATAGTAAATCATGGAATTTGGGTCCATAATAACATTATAAGGACTGATAAATAACCCCATGAATTGGAAAATATATATTTTCTGAGTGACCTTCACCAATACTATTCAAATTTTCAGTTACATGACTGTTTCTGACCAGTTAGATGTGATTATGACCTTTATTTTATTCGATTTTTAGAAAATTCCAACATGTCACACTCTTGTTATTAATAAATATAATATTTTAAAATGTGGTCATCTAGAGGATATGTTCAAAACGATTATTATATTGAAATCTAAAATATATAAATTTATAATTTTGTCGTTATTGATTTTTTATGGATGAAATAATTACAGTAAATTCATACATGATGATGGTGCAATAATTATTCAATAAATAGAAAAAAAAATTATATTAAAAATATAAGCAGTTTTATAATATCATACATGAATGTTTTAGATAAATATTACATACTGGGAATATATTGATATATTTTCTATAATTTATAATAATTTCTTTTCGTTATTAAATTCAATGTAATTAATAGCATTGAAATTTAATATAACGGCATTTGTGAAATAAATAATATGTTGAGTTATTTTAAAATATTAAAAATATTAAATAATTATTCAGGTTAAAATCTATGGTATAATATTTCATCACTTATAATTTTTCACATCATATGGGTTACGTTGGCTCCAAAATTGTCTTATTATAATTAATTATTTTGAGAAATTCCAAAAGTGCCCCTCACCAAAATTATAAGAGGGTGCGGCTTCATTCAATTATTTACACCAAATTGAACCATCTATATTAACAATTCCCTATCAAATTATCATATATACATCCTTGGTGACGTTTTATAGGTGATTGTATTTCCAAACTACCAACCCAAAATCCCTTTCGAGGAGATCTAATGGTGTCATTTCAAAGAAGAGGTAATTTCCCTAATTGATAACTTTCATCATCTAATCATATGTTATTCTAAAAAATCACAGATATTTTTCATAAAATAGTAAATTCAGATTACTTAATGTGTTTATATGTTATTTTGATTACAAAAAATTATCTATACACCCTCTTTCCCATCAAATAAGAGGTGAATGTATCGCTCATATGTATATAAAGCTTAAAATCTCTGTGTAGCGATAAAACTCATTTGAATCACAAAATTTTATGAATGAGTATTAATATGGGTTTAATGTTTATATATGGATTTTAAAAAATAACTATTCACATTAAATTAGAATTCCATATCTACCTTCTTACCTTCCAAGCCTTTGGAAAGTGATAATGTTTATCGAGCATACGTGTGGACTAGTACCTCCAAGAAACGATGTCAATCGTTTTACATTTCAATTTTTACATGGATGGTAAGGAGGATGTATATGATGAATATATATGATATAAATTATATTCAAATTATACCGAAAATTAGAATTATTACTTACCATTATTTTATTCCATCATTCGAAAAAGTGAATATATCTTCCCTAGATACATATGTTTTATCATCTCCATGAGTGGTATAAATCATTTTCTATATTTATCAATATAGAATAATATATATATATATATATATATTCATAAATAATATATTGGATATTATAATCATTTAAATTATTCTGGTATATATGTATAATAAATTTAAATTCATTATAAAAGAGGTTAAAAATTGTTAATGGCATTCAGACCTTGTGTATGGGATGTTCGTCTCACTTTTATTTCCATGGGTCAAAAGAATTATATAGTGAAAGTTTATTTCCTATTGTTTATATACTTCCATGAATGAATTTTATTATTATTATCTTTAATATTATGAGATTCATATATCTATGAATTTTTCTTTATTTCATGGGGCTTATGGTTAAAATGATACCAAATGAATAATGGTTTAGTTCAGAATCTCATCTTTATTCTAGATTTTTTTTATGGATCCATAAAGGATTATTTTTATTACCTTTAAATGATTTATAATTTCATTTAATAATGTCTTCATTATTCTCCAAAAAAAATTAAAACAAAATTTTACCATGTTTGACATTTTAGAAAATGTTTTTAAAGGAATGCCTTTTTCATATTTAAAATCTGATTCTTTGTGACATTTATGAAAAAAAATATAAATGGAATGTTCTTTTAAATTATATGGAACGAGAGGATTTTCCAACAATAATTACGAATTAATGATTTGCTGCATCCATTAATTTTTGTAATTTTTATTCTCAAATATTATATATTCAATTAAATGTTTACAATTTATTAATGATAAGTGATTTCAAAATAGAAATTTTATTTCCCCAATAATTTTTCCAAGTACTCTATAAATATATGATGAAATAAATTGAATCTAATTATTCTACAATAGGGATATGTTTAAAGGATACTAAAAATATTATTTCTTTGTATGGTTTATGTTTAGGATTAAAATATGAAAAATTGTTGAAACCCATTTTATTTCTTTGGTTCTCATTGGATAAATGATTTATGACTATGAATCACACATATATCTAGATTTCATTCTGTTAAGAGTGGAACCTATCTTTCCCTCTAGTGAATTGGTGAAATTATTTTTTCTGATTGTTTATTTTTTTGAAACATTTTGATTTTATGATTCGTTGTTTGAAATAAGTTGATTTTCTTGATCAGTTATGGGAAACATGTAATGATGCCAAATACAATGGTCACAAAAGATAACCATGGACTACGAAATGGATTCTATACTTATCATGAGCCCAAAAAATTATGACATTTACATATGGTTTATTATTGAGCTACTATTATTTTCCATCAATATGAAGCAATTATTTTGTAATGATAACATTTTATTACATAACTCATGTTCATTTATATTTTTCAGATATGGTATAAACATTTTAAGTGATGGTGAATGTCTTATACACTTATAACTCTCTTATACTTTCGTATTATTTTATATTCATATCTACCATTCATATACTTATTGACAACATAAAATCACCTTTCTTTATGTTTTCATCCCCTGGGTTATGAAAAAAGTATTAGTGTATTCCTCTTATGTGAATCATGAGGGAATATCGTTATAGGATATGTTGAAGGTATTTTATATAATAAGAATATTGATATATAGTCTACAATGAAAATAAAAATATATATACCTCATGCAAAATTATTTGAAATTTATTAAATATTCATCCTTTATGATGCAATATTTACGTATGAAAATACGATTCGATCACAAGGAGGTCTTTATCTAGAGTGGATTGTTTGGTGATGTATAGTAGAAGAACTGAAATTGAACCACACTAAATGATAGGATGATTTAGTTATGAAAAGTATATGAATAAAACTACAATATGATTTCCTGATAAAGAGGATATTCTTCTTCTTCACGTTTAATCTAATAAATTTAAGGATGCATTCTCATATTTATTGGTGGGAAATCCTAAACCATGTAAGAAATTATGTTTTTTATTTTCATTTCATGAATGATTTTGATAGATGTTTCTAATATTCATGCCTAATTTTTTCATTTATTTTATGGCATGGTATAATTCCATGGTTATTCTCATAATCCACGTTCTGGGATTAATATTTGGGGCTCATATAAGATATGTTTCATTCAAACCTAATGATCCTATGATAGATAATTTTGGTGGTTTTATAAGGCCCTAGCCCTAAACATTAATTAACATTGAATTAAATGAATAATTCCATTGAGGATCTTTTCATGTTTAGAGTTTTAGAGAATTAGATCTTAACTATTACATCTCAAAAGAATACAAAGTAGACACTTCTACTAAGTTTCCATAAAATAAAAAATCTAAAAAAGAAACATGTCTAGTTAAATGTTTTATATAGCATGACATTCCCTTGATCCCATCCTTGACACTATTCCACATTTTGTCCTATTAAAAACATTTCAAAAAAACTTGGGGTTAGCATAAAAAGCTCAGTAAGGGAAACACAAAGAATGAAAACTGTTAGTTTTTCAAAACAATAAATAAACCATGTATACTTTATCAAAGTAACACTTTTCACCTTTATGAAGTAGTAAAAACTCTTCACTGAATAAATGATCAATACTTACCCTTTTTTAACCAAAAGATTACCATAAAACCCATATAAAGAACACATAACATATAAAGGTAACTTGGGAAATAAACATACTTAAATGGAATAACCATACGGTTGACTTCTACACATATCACTTAATGGAATAGCCAAACGGCCGACTTCCATACCCAATGAATTGGAGGTTATAACGTAACCACCCGTCATGGTATTCACGGCACCACCCGTTATTTGGTTTATCACGTAACCACCCATCAAATGTCTAAGTACCATTATAAAAATCATAAGACATAAAACAAATATAATGGAAAGAAAACATTTCCACACCTTGATCACAATATATCACTTAAATATATTGACATAACAAATCCATTATAAAAACCATTTTCAATACCAAAATACATTAAAGAGTTTATCGTATTTATTTCATTTTAAAAAACATTACGGCTTGTTCAGGAAGCCAAAGACAAAATAATACTCGCGGCGGCGGAAAAGGTCATTGTCACCGCGTACGTTAAAATAACATTCCTTTTTTTCATTTAGTAAAATGATTCATATAAAAATATTCCTTTTGAATAAAATTAAAAGTCAAATGGATTTATACACCGTATAAAAGAAAGTTGTGTATAAAACAAAATATGCCCCAATGAAAGGAGATTGAGACGAAGTCCCTTACCTTGGGTCCGACTTGACTCGATCATTCTTTAATGTCCTGAATAATAAACTTGAGTTAATTTCTACTTGCTTAAAAACCTTTTTCAAGTTCATTATTACATGTATATCACTTATTAGCATGTTATAAACATTATTTAATCATTTAAGTTAATAATGTTTGTTTTGTTGATATTTGGTTCTTAAGTCGAAAGTGGACTTCTTACAAATATATTTTGATCATGTGGTCAAAGGTTCATTATATCCAGAATGATATTCATGATTTGGATATCATATATATCATATATATCCATCATATACATGTTTTTATAATATTACATAATCATTTAGAGGTAAGAAATGAAATGCACCGTTCATGGAGATGGTAAGTCGTACGTACGCATGAACGCTACTATCATTTCAATATCATACTTTAATGGAAATAAATAATAATGATAAAAAGTTATATTATAATTCCAGTATAACATCATATATAATAACTTTAAATCCATCCTTTATACGTCCCACGTATGGCATTAACTAATCAAATCACTTTGAGGGAGCGGTAGTCTGCACTTCCTAAAATGAAATTATCATGTTTACCCACAATGGAAACCATAAAGGTATGCCACAAATGAAAAATACAGAAGCATAAGGAAAACATAAACATACTATATATCATATATAAATATATTGACATCTTAATGGCCACCATTAAAGGTGTTTAAAGAAGATTGAACAATCATCGTTTCGTGAGGCAGAAATTCACCAAACATAGAAACATTATGTTCTTTAACCATTAGACAGAGGTGTGTGTAGGTTTAGCTCGAATACTTCTTATAAAAACATCCTAGTATATTTTATATAATGTTGTTGTTACAAAATAAAGGAATAAAAAGAGTTTTTAGGGTTGGAGAAGCAAAATAAAACAAAAGAACACAAGAGAAAACACTACCTTTAAAACGGGTAACTCTTTTTGATTTGAACTCAAAAAAATCCTTGGGAAGACTTCTGCCCAAAGTGAGGCTTCTATGAGTAAGATAGGGATGTTTAGAGACAAAAATAGTTGATATTGGCCGAACCAAAGGCTTGAGAGGTGTGGGTAAGGAGGTAGAGGTGGGGGTCTTTTATAAGAGGAGAGGAGGGGCACTCTTTGAAAGTTATAAATGTTTACTTTATTATAAAATGATTTTCGGATTTTAAAGGTCCCACATTGATATAATTCGAGGATAAGGTGATAAGGGTTATAAATACACCCATAAAATAGGTTTTTGACAATTTTAGGCCTTATATTTTACATTATCTTTTCATTTTATTTAAATCGTTAAATAATGAGGTAATCGCTGCATCATCATGGTGTCATAAATAATTTAATTTATTTAATGTCTAAAATTTATAAAAAAATATCATGATGTATAAAATCTACTTAGATTTCTAATGAATATTTATAGTCAAAAATATGACTTGTATAACCCCATTTAAAATTTTTTTTAGTAAAATAACTCATGTTTGTTACATTTTTATTTTAACGTTAAATAAAAAGGTATTAATGTCATTTTCCTACCAAAGTGGCTCCACGGGGTCCCCAAGTTGGCCCATGGATTGTCTTTTTCAGGCCATGACACATCCAATAAGGTTAGGACATGTTTCTAGGTCATTTCATGTTATTAAAACATTATTTTTTCCTTAAACTTCACTAATTACCTCTAATCGCGATTAAAAACATAAAAGTTACTATTCACCCAAAAAATTATTTTAATCCCATTGAACCACATTTTAATTATTAATGACAACCAGGTATGTTGGATTTTTAAAATTCAAAACACAAAGGTGGTAAATTTTCATTTAATCGAAAAATCAGTTTTTTAAGTACCACTTAGTGGTTTCACTATTCATCAAAAATTGATGTTTTTCAGAAAAATACCAAAAAATTTAACCTAAGATATATTTGATAATCAGAATTACAAAATGATGTATATTTTAAAAAATTCAAAACATATAAGTAAAATTAATAAATTTAATAATTAATTCTGCTGTCAGAGCAAATAGCGTGTTTTTATGAAATAATAAGTATCAAAAGATTGACACTAGTTTAAGTCCAATTTCAAAGTGAAATTAATTCTGACGACCACTATCAGATTAAATGGTAAAAATATATTCTAATTTCAATTTAAAACCAATTCAAAATATAATATAATAATATTAATAAATTAGATTAAAAAGATGTTTTGAATTTAAATACAACATTTTTCACTATTCATTAAAAAAATGAACTTTATCGGAAAAATACCAAAAATTCACACAAAGTAAATTTTTATGTCCATATTCTAAAGAAGAATTTTATTTGGTACAATAGAATGTATAAGAGTGACCAAAACTATATTTATAGACGGTTCGCCATCAAAAGGCGATAAGTTGACCTTTTGTGAATGTTAGAGTATATATGCCTAAAATTGAATTCTTTTCGTATTTTAAGCCTTTATCTTTTATTGGATAAATGTAGAAACATTTAAAAAAACATATATAATCATATTTTAGTTATTTATATTCATTCCCGCCAATACAACGGCTACGTGTTAACTACAATTTAAAATAATATTTTTTTATTACTAGTGTGCAACGTAAGATTTCAAAAAAATCATTGTTGCGTATCGGGTACGCTATTGAACATAGCAACCCCTTTAAAGTAAAATTAATATTTAATTCAATAATATTAATAAAAATGAAAATGCTTTATTCTTTTTTTACCTGGGATGTTACATCCTTCCACCCTTTTGGGAATTGCGTCCTCGCAATTTTATTCACTTATCAAAATAAGTGGGGGTATTTATCCGTCATAGAATTTTAAGATTACCATGTTGCATCTTCAACCATATGGTTTTTCCACAAAACCTTTACCTGGTGAATTACCTTATTTCGCAAAAATTGCTCTCTTCGGTCAAGAATCTGGACTGGTTGTTCTTCATAAGAGAGATTCTCTTCCAACTGAACTACCTCTGGGCTCAAAACATGAGATGGATCTGGCATATACTTTCTCAACATCAAAACATGAAAAACATTGTGTACCTGAGATAAATTCGGAGGTAAAGCCACTCGGTAAGCAACTGATCCAACTTTATCCAGAATTTCATATGATCCAATGAACCTTTGACTCAACTTTCCTTTCTTACCAAATCGCATCACGCTTTTCCAAGGTGAAACTTTGAGAAAAACATGATCACCTACCTCAAAAGATAGATCCTTCCTCCGGTTATCTGCATAACTTTTATGTCTGCTCTGAGCTGTTCTCATGTGTTTCTGAATCAACTGAACTTTTTCTTCCATCTCTTCTACCAATTCTGGTCCCATCAGCTTCCTTTCACCTACTTCATCCCAAAAAGCAGGATTTCGACACCGATTCCCATATAATGCCTCAAATGGTGCCATCTGTATATTGGAATGAAAACTGTTATTATAAACAAACTCAACCAAAGAAAAATGTTGGTCCCAACATCCCTTACAATCCATCGAACAAGCACGTAGCATATCCTCCGAAGTCTGAATTGTTCGTTCTGACTACCCATCTGAATGAGGATAAAAAGTTGTACTAAAATTTAATTCAGTACCCAACGACTTCTGAAGGCCCTTCCAAAAGTTAGAAGTAAACCTGGGATGACGATCAGATACAATGGATAGGGGAAATCCATGCATCCTAACTATCTCTTTAATATACAGTCGAGAAAGTTGATCTAGAGAGAAATTATCTCGAATAAGAAGGAAATGAGCAGATTTAGTCAAGTGATCAACAATAACCCAGATTTCATTATCACTTCGAGATGTTCTCGGTAATCCCACAACAAAGTCCATGGTTATATTTTCCCATTTCCACTCTGGCACTGGTAAAGGCTGAAGCATCCCTTTCGGTAACTATCGCTCTGCTTTAACCTACTGACAAGTCAAACACCTCACAGTAAAATCACCAATATCTCTTTTCATTACATCCCACCAGTAATACTCCCACATATCTCTGTATATATTAGTACTGCCAGGATGAACTGAAAACGGGGAACTATGAGCCTCACATAACAACTCATTCTTCAACTGTGAATCACTAGGCACACATAATCTCTTCCCAAACCTCAAAACACAATCATTACCAATGTTAAATTCAGGCAACTTACCCTTCTAAACCAGCTCTACCTTTTTCTGCAACTCAATGTCTTCCCTCTGTGCCTGCTTAATTATGTCTGATAGGGATGATCTCACTGATACCTGAAACAAAACAAAAGAACTTCCTACACCAACAACTTCTATTCCAAAGTTCATAAAATCAAAAACCAAAGGATCTCGTTCCAAATGTAGCATGGTTAATGGAGCATTGATTTTTCGACTCAAATCATCATCCACTTTATTTAATTTTCCCGGATGGTAATGAATTGTACAATCATAATCCTTGATTAATTCCAGCCATCTCCTCTATCTCAAGTTCAATTATTTCTGAGTGAATATATACTTTAAAATTTTGTGATCAATATATATTTCACACTTTACTCCATACAAATGATGCATTCATATTTTTAGAGCAAAAACAACAGCAGCTAATTCCAAGTCATGTGTAGGGTAATTTACCTCATGACTTTTCAACTGATGTGAGGCATATGAAATTACCTGATCATTCTGCATAAAGACATATCCATGTCCTTTTAATGAAGCATCACTCTAGATAGAAAAAATCACCATTCCTGGAAGGAAGTGCCAAAACTGGAGCATTCACCAATCTTCTTTTCAACTCCAGAAAACAATCATCACATTCTTTTGTCCAGATAAACTTGACACCCTTCCGAGTTAGCTTAGTCATTAGACTAGATAATCGTGAAAATTTTCAACAAACCTTCGATAGTAACCTACCAAACCAAGAAAACTATGCATCTCGGTTACATTTGTGGGTCTTGACCATTCTTCAACAACTTTTGTTTTAGCAGGATCAACTGTTATGCCATTTTTTGAAATAATGTGACCAAGGAAAGAAATTTGTTGTAACCAAAACTCACACTTGCTGAATTTTCCATACAGTTTCATTTCTTTTAATGATTTCAATATAACCATTAAATTACTTTCATGCTCCTCTTTACTTTTATAAAACACCAAAATATCATCAATAAACACAAACACCATTTATCACCTGATTCAACTAAGACATCAGTGCAGTAAACTGCTCAATTCTAATTCCGACCATCTATGGTTGCTGATTTAATAGGTTATTATACTCTGTATGCCTTCCTAGAAAAGATGTTATGTTTCCTCTATGAAAAACGATTCTTGACACAGAAAAATCTTAGGCGAAGCAACATGGTAATCTGTAAATGCTATATCATTTCCATTTGACCTTAAATTAATTTATGGACATTAATTTAACAATACCCTAACTCCTAAAGTTGACTAAACCGACCTCTGATACCAACTATAAGGCCCCAGCCTTAAACATTACTTAACATTGAATTAAATGAATAATTCCAATTGAGGATCTTTTCATGTTTAGAGTTTTAGAGAATTATATCTTAACTATTACATCTCAAAAGAATACAAAGAAGACACTTCTACTAAGTTTCCATAATATAAAAACTCTTAAAAAGAAACATGTCTAGTTCCATGTTTTATATAGCATGACTTTCCCTTGATCCCATCCTTAACACTATTCCACATTAAGTCCTGTGAAAAACATTTCAAAAAAACGTGGGGTGAGCATAAAAATCTCAGTAAGGGAAACACAAAGAATGAAAACTCTTAGTTTTTTAAAACAACAAGTAAACCATGTATACTTTATCAAAGTAACACTTTTCACCTTTATGAAGTAGTAAAAACTCTTCAATGAATAAAGGATCAATACTTACCCTTTTTTAACCAAAAGATTACCATAAAACCCATATAAAGAACACATAACATATAAAGGTAACTTGGGACATAAACATACTTAAATGGAATAACCATACGGTTGACTTCCACACATATCACATAATGGAATAGTCATACGCCCTACTTCTATACCCAATGCATTGGAGGTTATAACATAACCACCCATCCTAGTATTCACAGCACCACTCGTCATATGGTTTATCTCGTAACCACCCGTAAAATGTCCAAGTACCATTATGAAAATCATAAGACATAAAACAAATATAATGGAAAGAAAACATTTCCACACTTTGATCACAATATATCACTTAAATATATTGACCTAACAAATCAATTCTAAAAACCATTTTGAATACCAAAATACATAAAATAGTATGTGGTATTTATTTCATTTTAAAAAACATTACAGCTTGTTCAGGAAGCCAAAGACCAAATAACACTCGCGGTGGCGGAAAAGGTCATTGTCACCGCGTATGTTAAAAAAACATTCCTTTTTTTCGTTTAGTAAAACTCTTCGCATAAAAATATTCCTTTTGAATAAAATTAAAAGTCAAAGGGGTGTATACACCGTATAAAAGAAAGTTGTGTATAAAACAAAATATGCCTCAATGAAAGGAGATTGAGACGAAATCCCTTGCCTCGGGTCCGACTTGACTCGGTCGTTCTTTAACATCCTAAATAATAAACTTGAGTTAATTTCTACTTGCTTAAGAACCTTTTTCAAGTTCATTATTACTTTTGTATCACTTATTACCATGTTATAAACATTATTTATGTAACGACCCAAACTTTGTAAATAGTATATTAACTTACTCTTAACGATTTAATAGAGATGTTAATGGTTAATGCAGAAAGAGGAGTCGATGGCTTCATCCAGTAGACTCGAACCTTATGAATCCCACTAATCAGAGCTTGGGAAGGAGGTGGTATCATTGGGCTTCGCTTTGGACCAAGCCCAAGCTGAACTCCAGCGTGTCAAGCTTGAATGAAAACGCCTATGGGAGAAGTTCAAGTTAGTAGAGATTACTACTAGGGTAATGTTATCTGAGCCTCCCTCAGATTCTCTCACCATAGCACACCTTACACTTAGGTCATATGCCGGTGTTATAAGGGGATATGTGACGAGCCCCTAGCTTCTTTGTGTAATCCTTTGGGATGAATTAATTGAGATTTCTTCCTTAAGCGATGTTTGTGAAATTTCAAATGTCCAGATAATTTTAGGATGTATTTTACTGATGAATTTTGAAAAAATGATATTTTAAAATATTTATGTAAACCCTAAATAATTAATGATGTGTAATGATTTTCAAAAAATGGTCTTCTACAAAAGTGATCAGTAAGAAATTTGGAGTCTAATAAGATCAACTTAATTTTTGATGAATAGTAAATTATGAATAGTGATTTTACGCTTAAGATTAGTAATGTGACCAAATGGATTAGTAATTTCACTCAAATAATGTTTTAATATAATTTAGACACCTAGATTAAGTAATGTGATTCAATAAAATTGGTAAATAATGGTTTCATAAACTATTAGTCAAGTATTAGTTTTTTCGAGTGAATAGTGTTTTTTAATTAAAATTTTAATTAAAAATATTTAGAAAATTATTTTTAAAAAATGGACTTTATTTTTGGACTTAGAGCATCGATATTATGTTATGGTAATTTTTGGGGATTTTTTCTGAAAAAAATTGAATTCTCGATGAACAATGCTTTTATTTAAAAATTAAATTAAAAATATTTAGAAAATTATTTTTATAAAATGGAGTACATAAATTTAATTAGAGCATCGATATTTGGTTAAGGTGAAATTTTGGGATTTTTTTGAGAAAGTTGAATTTTCAGTGAATAGTAAAAATACAGTTTTAGGGTTTTAGTATGTTTAATGACATCATAACTATGTCATGATGATGTCATGAGATATTTTAAGGGTTGGCCGGCCAAAGGTGATGAATTATTGTATTGGGGGGCCTATGTGGCCTAACTCCATGGTAAATTCCATGGGAGAGCACATGGTTTTGAGAAAAGCACTTATGAGGTGTCCCTTGGCCATTAATGCCTTGTCCCATAACTTTCCCTATAAATACCCACCCTTTCCTCCTTTAGTTTTCACTCCCAACTCTCCCCCAACGACGTTTTGGTCTCCTTACATCCCAAGGAGTCCTCCCAAGGTGCCTCCAAGCCCTCAAGGTCCAATCCTTTGAGTTTTAAGAGTTACATTTTAAGGTAAGGGATCCGACCTCTCTCTTTCTTTTCATGTAATCTCTTTTATGTCATTCATTTTATGCTCCATGTTCTTATGTGAGAGGATGTTCTTTTACATTCCTCTTACTGCCCTTTTCGTGTTTATATGATGAGATATCCCCTCTTACTCTCATCATTTCGTTTTATGAAAGTTTAAGTGACGCCGTTAGGCTGCCGAATTTTTAAGGGATTCTTTCACCCTTCTCATTTTTCAAGTTCGATTTTCATGTCAAGTCTTTCAAGTTCCTTTTTATTATGTTGGGGTATGATCTCTATATCTATCATACATATCTCTTATTATCATATGATGAGAGACCCTATTTGATCTTTTCAAATAATATTTATTGAAGTTTAAGTGACGCCGTTAGGCGGCCAAACTTTTATAAGAGAAATCTTATTTTTGTCTTACTTCCATGTTTTTCATTTCAAGTGGTATGTCCTTAAAATTTATTTACCATGATTCATATCCCTTATATTCTGTCCCTATACTATTTTTATAGATCATTTATGAGGTGGTGACCCATGTCCTTTCTCTTTTCAACGTTTTCTAAAACCCTGTAACGTAGTCGTTATGCTGTAGAATTTTCGTCTCAAAATGCCTCTCTCTTTTTCTCAAAATTATTTTATGTTATTAAGTGAATACTCAAAGCTCCTATTTCTATGGGGGTATTCACATATATATCAAAATTTTCTATTTCAAATTCTGGTATTTATATACATGAAACCTGCTTTCCCTTTTCGTGGGTTTAAAGTGACATAAGGATCATGTCTTTAAAGCAGTTTTTAAAACGTTATGATTATGAAATGAAACCCATTTCTATTATTCCATATGGGTTGTTTATGAAATGATTGATGATGATATATGTGGATCACATGATAATAAAGACATGTCAATGGTGCGCCCAGATAGCGCTCCAATGCATTGGGTAAAGACTTAATCTCTAGAGATGACTTTTAGACTGATACCTTGGTGAATAACCTTGGTAATTTTTAATGACACCTTGGGGATGGACCTTGGTGAAACGAAATGATTGTCAATATTAAATGTTGCAGAAACATATTCATGTTATGAAAAAATTTTATTTTTATTATGATTTATCTCATGATTTCTTTCTCATTCCTTAAAGTTCTTTTCATGTCCTTGTTGAAGTATCTCAAGTTCACATGTAAAATGTTTCTTTTGTTTCCCTTGCTAGGCCTTCTGCTCACCCTTTCTTTTGATGTATGTCCCCAGGTTATGAGATGCAGTAATGAACCTAGGATGAAATTAAGGAGAATCCTTTCAAGTGTTTAAGAAGAATGTTTTATGTTGTTTTCAAGTATTATGTTCCTTGTTTCCAAGACACTAAACCTTAAAGATCCTCAGTTCCGTGTAATGAAATGAAAGTTTATGTTATAAAAATATGGGATGCTATAGTTGGTATCAAAGGATAGTTTAGTTATTTGTTGAAATTAGGATATAAAAACATTAGGAAGAACCCTATAGAAAAGTTTAAATATAGGAAAACTTCATGTATTTTGGTAAGTATTGAGTAAGTGGTTTATCAAACAAATACATCCATGTATAGATACGAGCAGGTAGAGGTGGCTCTAGCACAGATGTACATAGGGATAAAACCCAAAAACACCGCTTTGAGCTAGACTCTAATGGGAACTGGTGCACGATAACGGGCCTTGCTGCACTCTTGGTCACGACACTCCCGGGGGATATGTTTGGTTAATCAAATGATTTTTATGAATCATTATGAAGGAATTATAGAGAAGTCTAATTGTCTAAGCATGAAGTCTTAGTTAAAAGATTCATAAATGAAATAAGTTTCTCACTCAGGTTTTATTCTTTTAGAAAATGGCAGGAAATAGGAGGAACTGTGCCGATGGTGACCGCAATGCACCATGTGCTGACGGCCCTCCGATGGAAGCCGGAATGGAAACATCCATGCGAATGATAAACCAACTGACTCAAGTTATGAGTAATAACTTGAATCAATCAGAGGGGATGACCTCACCACGAAGGGAACAACACTCTGTTGAGTCCTTCATGTGTCAACGACCACCATCATTCAGTGGATCTGCTGACCCTTTGGTTGCGGAACAATGGATATGCTCCATTGAAAAGATCTTTTCTATACTCCTTTGTTCGGAACAAGAAAAAGTCACCCTTGCTGTTTATCGCCTAGAGGGAGAAGCTGATCAGTGGTGGTCACTGGTCAAAAACATGAAGCCTAGAAAAGAGATGGAAGCTATGGAGTGGGAAGAGTTCTGGGGAATATTCTTTAATAAGTATTTCACTTGTTCCATGAGAACGAGAATGGAGAAAGAGTTTCTCGAGCTGAAGCAGAAGGAGAACGAATCTGTCGGAAGCTATGAGATGAACTTCACCCAACTTTCACGATATACCTATAGCTTTGTAATGGATCCAAGTGGGAAGGATGATAGATTTTTCGGTGGACTAAGACCTCATCTGTGGAAGAATTTAGCCAACCGGGACTACGATAGCTACGAGGAGATCGTGCGGAGTGCAATGAAAGTTGAGATAGAGTTTGGTGAGACATAGTGGTCTCATAAATCAAATGACAAAAAGAGATCATTGGATACCAGTTTAGGGAAGACTTTTGATCAGGGAAGAGGTGGAAAGTAAATTCAACTTACCACATGCAATAAATGTGGGAAGAAGCATTCGGGGAACTGCTTGGTTAGAAGTGGCAAGTGCTACAAGTGTGGAAAAGGAGGCCATATTGCTCGAAATTGTCGTAGTGAGGTGAAGCCTCAACTCCCCAACACTAACGATAGAGGAAAGATGGTTCTGGCCTTACCTGAAGTCCATTGCTTCAAGTGTGGACAGCTTGGGCACTATGCTAATCTCTGTCCAAATCCAAGGGAAGTGGAGGGGAATCACCATCAACCTCAACAAAGGCTAGGGGAGCAAGGTCGTGTTTTTGCTATCACAACAACTGATGTTGAAGCTCCGAATGACGTGGTAGCAGGTACTCTTGTTGTCCTCTAAAAACTTGCAACTTCTTTGTTTGATTCTGGTTCTACGTATTCCTTTATTTATTCCACGTTTGCAAAGAATATTGAATCAATCCCCGAATTGCTTGAGGTAGATTTGTCAATCAAGACTCCAAGTGGGATTATCCATGTATCAACAGTGTTTAGAGACTCTAGTGTTTACTTTAGTGAGCACAATATTATCGCAAATCTAGTAGTCATTCCCATGTTGGAATTCGACGTTATACTAGGGATGGACTGGCTCTCAAAGTATAATTCTAAGATCAAATGCAGAAGTAAGGAAATATCAGTAGTCTTGAATAAACGACCTACATTTATCTTCCAAGGAGAGATATCCCGAACTGATCCCTATCTAGAAGCACCTCCTATAGCTTTCTTTATGGAGTTAATCGGTGATGATGAAGAAGGAAAAGGGAGAATACAAATAGAAGATGTTCCAATTGTTCAGGAATACATGGATGTATTTCCTGAGGAGTTAGCTGGACATCCCCCAGAAAGAGAGGTAGAGTTCTCCATTGAACTCGTACCTGGGTCTCAACCAATATCAAAGACCCCGTATAGAATGGAAAATGTGGAGCTAGAAGAGTTAAAGAAACAACTCCAAGACTTGTTGGAGAATGGGTTTATCCGACCGAGTGTGTCTCCTTGGGGGGGCACCAGTTATCTTTGTGAAGAAAAAGGATGGATCAATGCGGCTATGCATTGATTATAGAGAACTGAACAGGATCACAGTGAAGAACAAATATCATCTACCAAGAATTGATGATTTATTTGACCAACTTAATGGGGCTCAATTCTTCTCTAAGATTGACCTTCGATCTGGTTATCATCAACTGAGGGTGAAGAAGGAAGATATTCCAATGATTGCCTTCTGATCAAGATATGGGCATTATGAGTTTACTGTTATGCCCTTCGGTGTGACTAATTCTCCTGCTATTTTCATGGATTTGATTAATAGAGTCTTTAAGGACTAACTTGATAACTTTGTAGTAGTTTTTATTGATTATATTTTGATATATTCAAAAAGTCATAAAGAGAATGAAGATCATCTGAGGGTTTCTTTGAAAAATCTATGGAAGGAGAGGCTCTTTGGAATGTTCAGCAAGTGTGAGTTTTGGTTACAACAAGTGGCTTTCTTGGGGCACATCGTAACCAATGAAGGAATCTCGGTTGACCCTAAAAAGACAATGGTTGTGGATGAGTGGCCTCAAACCACAACAGTAACTGATATTTGTAGTTTTCTTGGTTTAGCAGGATTTTATAGGAGGTTTGTGAAAAAAAATTCATGGCTTTCTAATACACTAACCAAGTTGACTCGAAAAGGGGTTAAGTTCATCTGGACAAAGGAAAGCGATGAAAGTATCCAAGAGCTGACGAAGAGATTGGTTACTTCACCTGTGTTAACACTACCCTCTATCGGAAAAGGATTCTTTATTTTTAGCGATGCATCTTTGAAAGGGCTTGGGTGCGTCCTCAAGCAAAATGACAAGGTAATTGCTTATGCATCTCGATAGTTGAAGATTCATGAGAAGAATTATCCAACGCATGATCTAGAGCTGGCGGTAGTTGTTTTTTCTCTAAATATATGGAGGCACTATCTTTATGGGGAGAAATGTGATATATACACTAACCACCAAAGTCTAAAGTATATTTTCACACAGAAAGAATTGAACATGAGACAAAGGAGATGGTTGGAGATTATTAAAGACTATGATTGTTCAATTCATTATCTCCCTGGAAGATCAAATAAATTCACATATACGTTAAGCAGGAAAGACCCTGTTGTTCTGGAAACAATGAGGACCCTAGGAGAGCCCTTGATTAAAGATCTAGTAAAACTGGACATGGGAATTATAAGGAAAGGGACATCATCAAACCTATCCCAAATGATTTCTCATCCTTCATTACTAGAGAAGATCAAGAAGGCTCAAAAAGAAGATCCTTTGCTGAAGGATAAGTTGGAGGCTGTAAAAGATGGGAAGTTACCTGATTTCAATATTGATCAAGAAGTTGTATTGAAATTTCGTACAAGACTATGTGTTCCATCTATTCCGGAGATAAAGAAAGAACTGATGGATGAAGCTCATAGCTATAATTTCTCTATACATCTGGGAAGCACTAAAATGTGTAGAGACCTTCGTGATCATTATTGGTGGGATAACATGAAGAGAGAGATTGCTGATTACACTACAAGGTGCCTGGTGTGTCAGTAAGTAAAGGCAGAACGACAACCTCCTAAGGGGGTATTACAACCGCTACCCATACAAGTATGGAAGTGGGATAATATCACTATGGACTTTGTAACTGGTCTCCCGAAAACATCCAAAGGAAACAATGCGATATGGGTTATTATGGACCATATCACTAAGACAGTCCATTTTATCTCTTTTCAGGAAGATTTATCTCTAGATCAGCTTGCCAAGATATACGTGAAGGAAGTGGTAAGGCTGTATGGGGTACCACTATCCATCGTGTCTGATCATTATCCAAGATTCACATCAAAATTCTGGAAAAGTCTTCAACATGCTCTGAATACTGAATTGAATTTTAGTATGGCCTATCATCCTCAAAATGATGGCCAATATGAAAGGACTACTCAGACACTCGAAGACATACTGAGATTATGCTCAATGGAATTTAAAGGTGGATTGGACCAACACCTCCCATTAGTTGAGTTCTTCTATAACAACAGCTTCCATTCGAGTATTCAGATGGCACCCTATGAAGCTTTGTATGGAAAACGATGTATAACTCATACTTGTTGTGATGAAACTGGTGAGAGAAAGCTTCTTGGGCCTGATCTTGTGCAAGAGATGATAGAACAGGTTCATGCCATCCAACAACACATAAAGGCTGCTCAGAGTCGGCAGAAGAGCTATGCTGACAATAATCAAAGGGACTTGGAGTTTGGTGTTGGCGACAATGTCTTCCTTCGAATTTCTCCATGGAAGAGAGTCATGCGGTTTGGGAAGAAAGGGAAGCTCAGCCCTAGGTACATTGGCCCCTATGAAATCCTTGATCGCATAGGAGCAGTGGTCTATCGTCTAGCACTTCCACCGAACCTAGCTCAAGTTCACAATGTCTTCCATGTATCTCTCTTGAGGAAGTACATACCCGACCCATTCCATGTACTGAACCCAGAGGTGGTACAACTAGAACATGACCTCTCTTATAAGGAGCGGCCAGTGGAGATCTTAGACCGTTGAGACAAGGTTCTACGAAACAAGACTACCCACCTTGTGAAAGTGTTGTGGAGGAATCATAAATATGAAGAAGCGACTTGGGAGCCTGAGGAAACGATGAAGCAAAAGTACCCTGACCTTTTTGGCTAGGCCTCAAGTATAAATTTCGGGGACAAAATTTCTTAAGGGGGGAAGAATGTAATGACCCAAACTTTTAAAATAGTATATTAACTTACTCTTAACGATTTAATAGAGATGTTAATATTTAATGCAGAAATAGGAGTCAATGTCTTCATCCAGTAGACTCAAACCTTATGAATCCCACTTATCAGAGCTTGGGAAGGAGGTGGCATCTTTGGGCTTCCCTTTGGACCAAGCCCAAGCCAAACTCCAGCGTTTCAAGCTTGAACGGAAACGCCTACGGGAGAAGTTCAAGTTAGTAGAGATTACTACTAGGGTAATGTTATCTAAGCCACCCTCAGATTCTCTCACCATAGCACACCTTACACTTAGGTCATATGTCGGTGTTATAAGGGGCTATGTGACGAGACCCTGGCTTCTTTGTATAATCCTTTGGGATGAATGAATTGAGATTTCTTCCTTTATCGATGTTTGTGAAATTTCAAATGTCCGGATAAATTTAGGATGTATTTTATTGATGAATTTTGAAAAAAGGATATTTTAAAATATTTATGTAAACACTAAATAATTAATGATGTGTAATGATTTTCAAAAAATGGTCTTCTACAAAAGTGTTCATTAAGGAATTTGGAGTCTAATAAGATCAACTTAATTTTTGATGAATAGTAAATTATGAATATTGATATTACGCTTAGGATTAGTATTGTGACCAAATGGATTAGTAATTTCACTCAAATAATGTTTTAATATAATTTAGAAACCAAGATTAAGTAATGTGATTCAATAAAATGGGTAAATAACGGTTTTAATAAATTATTAGTCAAGTATTAGTTTTTTCGGGTGAATAGTGTTTTTTAATTGAAAATTTAATTAAAAATATTTACAAAATTATTTTTATAAAATGGACTTTATTTTTGAACTCATAGCATCGATATTATGTTATGGTAATTTTTGGGGATTTTTTCTGAAAAAAATGAATTCTCGATGAATAGTGCTTTTATTTAAAAATTAAATTAAAATTATTTAGAAAATTATTTTTATAAAATGGAGTTCATAAATTTAATTAGAGCATCTATATTTGCTTAAACTGAAATTATGGGATTTTTCTGAGAAAGTTGAATTTTCAGTGAATAGTAAAAATACAGTTTTAGGGTTTCGGTATGTTTAATGACATCATAACTGTGTCATGATGATGTCATTAGATATTTTAAGGGTTGGGCAGCCAAAGGTGATGAATTATTGTATTGGGGGCCCCATGTGGCCTAACTCCATGGTAAATGCCATGGGAGAGCACATGGTTTTGAGAAAAGCACTTATGAGGTGTCCCTTGGCCATTAATACCTTGTCCCCTCACTTCCCCTATAAATACCCACCCTTTCCTCCTTTTGTTTTCACTCCCAACTCTCCCCCAACGAAGTTCTGGTCTCCTTACCTCCCAAGGTGCCCCCAAGCCCTCAAGGTCCAAACTTTTGAGCTTTAAGAGTTACGTTTTAAGGTAAGGGGTCTGACCTCTCTCTTTCTTTTCATGTAGTCTCTTTTATGTCATTCCTTTTATGCTCAATGTTCTTATGTGATAGGATGTTCTTTTACATTCCTCTTACTTCCCTTTTCATGTTTATATGATGAGATATCCCCTCTTACTCACATCTTTTCGTTTCAGGAATGTTTAAGTGACGCCGTTAGGCTGCCGAATTTTTAAGGGATTCTTTCACCCTTCTCATTTTTCAAGTTCGATTTTCATGTCAAGTCTTTCTAGTTCCTTTTTATTATGTTGGGGTATGATCTCTATATCTATCATACTGAACTCTTATGATAATATTATGAGAGACCCTATTTTATCTTGTCAAATCATTTTTATTGAAGTTTACGTGACGACATTATGCTGCCGAATTTTTATAAGAGAAATCTTATTTTTGTCTTACTTCCATGTTTTTCATTTCAAATGGTATGTCCTTAAAATTTCATTACCATGATTCATATCCCTTATATTATGTCCCTATAATATTTTTATAGATCATTTATGAGTGGGTGTCCCATGTCCCCTCTCTTTTCAACGATTTCTAAAACCCTGTAACGTAGCCGTTATGCTGCAGAATTTTCGTCTCAAAATGCCTCTCTCTTTTTCTCAAAATTATTTTATGTTATTAAGTTAATACTCAAACATCATATTTCTATAGGGGTATTCAAATATATATCAAAATGTTCTATTTTAAATTCTGGGATTTACATACATGAAACCTGCATTATCTTTTCGTGGGTTTAAAGTGACATAAAGATCATGTCTTTAAAGCAGTTTTTAAAACGTTATGATTATGAAATGAAACCCATTTCTTTAATGCCATATGGGTTGTTTATGAAATGATTGATGATGATATATGTGGCTCATATTATAATAAAGACATGTCAAGGGAGCGCCCAGATAGCACTTCAATGCATTGGGTAAAGACTTAATCTCTAGAGATGACTTTTAGACTGATACCTTGGTGAATAACCTTGGTAATTTTTAATGACACCTTGGGGAGGGACCTTGGTGAAACGAAATGATTGTCAATATTAAATGTTGCAGCCACATTTTCAAGTTATGAAAAAATGTTACTTTTATTATGATGTACTCATGATTTCTTTCTAATGCCTTAAAGTTCTTTTCATGTCCTTATTGAAGTATCTCAAGTTAACATGTAAGATGTTTCTCTTGTTTCCCTTACTGGGCCTTCTGATCACCCTTTCTTTTTATGTATGTCCCCAGGTTATGAGATGCAGTAATGAACCTAGGATGAACTTAAGGAGAATCCTTTCAAGTGTTTAAAAAGAATGTTTTATGTTGTTTTCTTGTATTATGTTCCTTATTTCCAAGACACTAAACCTTAAATATCCTCAGTTCAGTGTAATGAAATGAAAGTTTATGTTATAAAAAAACGAGATGCTATAATGTAATCATTTAAGTTAATAATGATTGTTTTTTCGATATTTGGTTCTTATGTCGAAAGTGGACTTCTTACAATTACATGTTGTTCGTGTGGTCAAAGGTTCATTATATCTAGAATGATATTCATGATTTGGATATCATATATATCATATATATCTAGCATATACATGTATTTATAATATTACATAATCATTTAGAGTTAAGAAATGAAATGCACTATTCATGGAGATGGTAAACCGTACGTACGCATGAACGCTACATTCATTTCTATCTCATACTTTAATGGAAAGAAATAATAATGATATAAAGGTATATTATAATTATAGTATAAAATCATATATAATAACTTTAAATCCATCCTTTATACGTCCCAGATATGGTATTAATGAATCAAATCACTTTGAGGGGGCGGTAGTCCGCACTTCCTAAAATGAAATTATCGTGTTTACCCACAATGGAAACCATAAAGGTATGACACAAATGAAAAATACAAAAGCCTAAGTAAAAAAATAAACATAATATATATCATATATAAATATAGTGATATATTAATGGCCACCATTAAAGGTGTTAAAAGAAGATTGAACAATCATCGTTTTGTGAGGCCGAAATTCGCCAAACACAGAAACAGTATGTTCTTTAACCATTAGACGGAGGTGAGTGTAGGTATAGCTCGAATACTTCTTATAACAACCTCATAGTATATTTAATATACTGTTGTTGTTACAATATAAAGTAATAAAAAGAATTTAGAGGGTTGGAGAAGAAAAATACTACAAAAGAACACAAGAGAAAACACTACCTTTAAAACGGGTAACTCTTTTTGATTTGAGCTCAAAGGCTTCCTTGGGAAGACTTATGCCCAAAGTGATGCTTCTAGTAGTAAGAGAGGGATGTGGAGAGAAAAAAAGAGCAGAGATTTTCCGAACCAAAGGCTTGAGAGGTGTGGTTATGGAGGTAGAGATGGGGGGCTTTTATAAGAGGAGAGGAGGGGCACTCTTGGAAAGTTATAAAAGTTTACTTTATTATAAAATGATTTTCGGATTTTAAAGGTCCCAAATTGATATAATTCGAGGATAAGGTGATAAGGGTTCTAAATCCACCCATCCAATAGGTTTTTGACAAGTTTAGGTATTATATTTTACATTATCTTTTCATTTTATTTAAATCGTCAAATAATGAGGTAATCGCTGCATCACCATGGTGTCATAAATAATTTAATTTATTTAATGTCTAAAAATTAAAATAAAAAATTATCATGATGTAGGAAATAGTTTTACCTTTCTAATGAATATTTATAGTCAAAAATCTGACTTGTATAACCCCATTTAAAAATTGTTTTAGTAAAATTACTCATGTCTGTGACATTTTTATTTTAACTTTAAATAAAAAGGTATTAATGTCATTTTCCTACCAATGTGGCTCCATGGGGTCCCCAAGTTGACCCATGGATTTTCTTGGTCGGCCATGACACATCCAATAAGAGTAGGACATGTGTCTAGGTCATTTCATATTATTAAAACATTATTTTTACCTTACACTACACTAATTACCTCTAATCGCGATTAAAAACATAAAAGTTACTATTCACCAAAAAATTATTTTAATCCCATTGAACCACATTTTACTTCTTAATGACAACCATTTATGTTGGATTTTTTAAATTCAAAACACAAAGGTGGTAAAATTTCATTTAAACTAAAAATCCGTTTTTTAAGTACCACTTAGTGATTTCACTATTCATCAAAAAATGAAGTTTTTCAGAAAAACACCAAAAATTCACCCTAAGATATATTTGATAATCATAATTAAAAAATGATGGCTATTTGATAAAATTCAAAACATATAAGTATCATTAATTAATTCCCGCTTGCAGAGGAAATAGAGTGTTTTTATGAAACAATAAGTATCAAACGATTGACACTGGTTTAAGTCAAATTTCAAAGTGAAATTAATTCCAATGACCACTATCGGATTAAATGGTAAAAATATATTCTAATAGAACTTTAAAACCAATTCAAAAGATAATCTAATCATGTAAATAAATTAGATTCAAACGAGGTTTTGAATTAAAATACAAAAGTTTTCACTATTCATTAAAAAAATGAACTTTATCGGAAAAATAACAAAAATTCACACAAAGTAAATTTTTATGTCCCTATTCTAAAGAAGAATTTTATTTGGTACAATATAATTTATAAGAGTGACCAAAACAATATTTATATACAGTTCTCCATCAAAAGGCAATAAGTCGACCTTTTGTGAATGTTAGAGTATATATGCCTAAAATTGTATTATTTTCATATTTTAAGCCTTTATATTTTATTGGATAAATGTAGAAACATTTAAAAAAACATATATAATAATATTTTAGTTTTTTCTATTCGTTCCTACCAATATAACGGCTACGTGTTAACTACCATTTAAAATAATATTGTTTTATTACTAGTGTGCAACGTAAGATTTCAAAGAAACTCTTTGTTGCGTATCGGGTATGTTATCGAACATAGAAACCCCTTTAAAGTAAAATTAATATTTAATTCAAAAATATTAATAAAAATGAAAATTATTTATTTTTTATTTACATGGGATGTTACAAGTTTAATGTTATTTTTTCCATATACACAACAAAACTATAGATGAGATACATATTATATTATTGGCCTGATGTCCATCCTAAAAAACTAATATTTTAGATAAACACTGTTATTTTTTAATACGTAGTGAAATATGAATATCTGATCATTAATGTATATAATCAAAATTTATCATAATATCAATTGAAGAATAGTTATTAAAATTCACAATAAAATTATTTTAAAACATGATACTCATTTTTAAAAATTCTATGTTGAATACCAAATGAAAACATCATCATTAAAAATGAATTTTGGATCAATATTTTAAATTTAAATATTAATGGAATAAATTTCATAAACATAAATAGAAACATATGAAATGTTCATATTATGGAAGGAAAATTCTAAATGTTGGTGAAAATCCTTCTCTTATAGTTGAATTTGGAAATTGTATATGAACTGTATCTAAATGATTTCAATAATCACATAACAGTTGATACATGAATTCGAACACATTCATCAAATATATGTTAATGAACATAACATTTCTCTATAATCATGAACATAGTATGATTGGGTACATTAATGAAATGGGGAGACTGAATGCATAATTTTTTGTCGATTCTAGGTATGAATTTAAATAAATAATATTATTTGGAAATGATATTGACAAAGTGAATGAGTTCGAAAAAGGTAAACATATTTTATCAATTTGTTATGAACTGATAAACTGTGCATGTGATGGTCAACATCTAGTATTTTATCGAATGTATATGTTCTTAAATGATAATATTTGATGAAAATATGTATATCATAAATTTAAATGAATGGATTCTTAAAGTTTCAAGTACCTTATTCAAGAAACATAAAATAATAATTTGGAAAGAAGGACAATGATTCCATGGGATAAAATTACCAATAATTCCTAAATAAGTTTAATAAAATCCATTTATATTCCATGATATGTATTAATGTTATGCAATGCAATTTATCAATTTCAATGTGTATTTTAGTGAAAAATGTATACATTATAAATGTTGTAAGTATATACGAGTTATAACAGATGATATGATTTAATTAATCATGCAGTTTTTATTAAATTTGTGCAGCAATGGATTTCTAATTAATATAGTTGGATGTCAATGAATATTTCATATTTTGATGAATATAAATAATCTAATTTTATTTTTAACATATTTATTTTTTAATATGATAGAATTATTATTTTAAATAAACATGTTTTGTGAAATAATTAGATGATGGTTTTAATATCCATGGTTTATGATTAATTATATTTTATAATAGGTCTGCATTTATCTAATAGATAGAAGTATATTTTACCAATGATTAATGTATTTTAATCATGTTGTTTACGAAAATATAAGTGAAAGTGTTCCCATCACTATACAATTGGAAATTTTAATGAATAAAATCTTTTTCAATGAATAATTTTTCAATCACATAAAATAATATATATAATATGAATAAAGTATATAATTTGTTAAATATGATCCTTAATGAAAATAATCGTTATTTACCTACTTAAATGAGTTTATAAATACATAATGGCATTTTCGATACAATATAATTTATATGAGACTATTGGGATTATATTTGGAATTAGATAAGTTCATGTATAAAAAAGAAATGATTATTAGAGTCAAAATTTAATATTAATGTCACATAAAATTCAAAAAAAAATTATGATATGGTATATAGGAACTAGGTGGATAGAAAAATTTGGGAACATTGTTTCATACCTAAATATTTGATCTAATCTTAAACATAACGTGGGAATAGCCAAAATAGGTTATTTTATATTGGTAGGTGGTCTTATTTTTTATAATAATGAACTTGGATACAATTATTTTAGTGTGTTCTATGTCCATTTAAATTCGATTCTTATGGTGATATGGTTAATGAAACATATACCTAAGTTATGATGGTTTTGTAAAATTTATATTGATGATATTATAACAAATTATATTATAATTACTAACTTCCTATAGAAAAACATGATTCTCAACTAGTTTGAAACATAACTCACAATGAAAAAAATTACCTGCTTTAGTGGTGTTAACATTTCATAGACATGCGATGAAGGAAACCAAGTGGTGGATATATTATCATCCAAAAGAAGTACGGTCGATCCAATTTATATTTTTTATCATCTGATCCCACTTCTCAAAAAATTAATTTTTATTATATGTGGTCAAACCCTTGAGATATACTATTTTAAACCAACTATAACTTTTATCCATCCACTACTAACTATTTTATTTTTGATTTTAGGTTATTGGGTACGAAGAGTTTAAAATTGCTAAATTTAGTTAATGTAATAAAGTGAAAGACTCAATATATCATTAATGGAATTTAACTTGTGTAGGTTAAGAATAATATAACTATTTATATTAGTTTCCAAATTATCTCAAATTAATTTTTTCATGGATAATTTCTACTAATTATCAATATATAAAACATAATAAAAATTAAGTTTCAATCATATGTTTTTACTATTGGGACATTGGATGTTTTGATATAATAGAATATGAATACTATATTTAAAGTGATATGAATTTGGAACAATATTCATATGTTTCATCATTACTCAAAAATCATTATTCATTGATATTACAATTTAAATAAATTTAAGAGCATGATGATATCATATGGTCACTTATAGATGAGATGGTAAATAAATTGATATATAAATCATTTAATCAAAACTAATTTTTCTTCAATCTAATTCTTATTAGAAATATATCATATAATTTATGATTATATGAGTGATTATGTATGGTTGTGTTAGTATTGAAAATGAATTTTAAGAATATGGAATGTATAATGTTATTTTAGAGACATTATACAGTTTATGATTCATACAAATAGGATTCATATATTACATTATGCGAAATGAAAATTGATTACGAAGTATAAATATAAGTGATCTATAATCGGTATTCACTATGGCATATTATGGGTTGTTAAAAAATAATTAGATGAAAATGAGTGGGATTTCATATCTATATATGAAATATCTTCATACGGTACAAAATGAGTTTTTTAGATTGGTTGAACCCTAATGTGTATAAATAGACAATCATATATTGTGTGTTTGGTATTAAGGTATAAAAATGTTATATTGAATCATTGAACCAATGTATATGTAGATTTTTATAGATAGAAGATCCATAAATTGTTACATTTCTTACAAAAACCTTCAATCTTAGCTAATCAGGAGTAATATTTTATATTTATAATCATATCATTGGTTTTGGATAAACAAGGATGGTAATTTTTTGATTTATTAAGAATGTTTCATTTCTGATCTAAATTTAAATATACTGTATAAATTTATGGTCACATTTAGATAAGTTATATGTGTTGAAAATATCTATTATAATGCTATATATTTGATGTTATTATACACTTATATAGATAACATGTTATGTATTCTTCAAATTGGATATCTCATTCTTGATAAATTTAGAATGTACGAGTGGATATAGATGATGGAAAAAATTATTACATAGATTTACATTTTGACTTGAATAATGGTATTATATGATTATCTATACATGTATATCATATATCCATGAGAAACATGTATATAAATACACATGTCTAATAAATTTTATCCTTGTATCCTTGGTGGATTAGTAGTATCGAACCATTTATTGGGGAAAATTATTTCTTATATATATGGATTAAGGAATTCATAACTATTATCAAAGATTTTTTTCTATTTCTCACCCTTTATTCTTGTTTAAATAAGGAATTTTCTTATGTTACATGGGAGATACCGTAATCATGTTTTGGAGGATTTACAAATGAATTTATGTATGGATCCTTGTAGGTTGTTATATATGATGTAGAATGTAGTTAAAATGTGACATAAATTATCAAAAATATGTTTTTGAATATATCTAGGATGTTGTACCGCCGGTTTCTGGTATGTTACCCTTACATGATGATTTTCATGGTTATAAGGTAAGGTTGATTAATGGGAGAGTCGGGAGAACATATAATGATGTTTTGAGGCAAAGGGGAAGTCGCACAGGTGGCGCACAGTTTTTCTAACCATGCGGCCAAACTGTGCGTAGCTGGCTTTCTGAGGTAGTAGCTCATGTACAGTTGACGAACAGTTAAGAGAGACCGTATGAGGACTCCGTGTGAGGGTCTTCTGAGGTAGTGTCTAACGCACGGTTAGCGCACCGTTTTTCTAACTGTGCGAACTAACCGTGTGCGCACTTAAGTGAGATCCTAAAAAAGTGTATCTCACATGTTTTTCCTCTAAATGGTTCATTTTTTCACCTATGTGTCCATAACTCAGGATTATTCTCCCTCGATGGTAGGAGAACCTCTCCCACGAATTTGGAGGTGATCTGAATGCTTTCCTTGGTGAATCGAAGCCGGAATTTTTAGGAATGTGATCATGCTTCTTCGTTCTTGTTCGGTTTCATAGATCTACATAGATCTACTTATCCTCTTCTCTTGGTTTCTTATATCTACGCCCGTTATGGGTAGATCTAGGTTTGTGGATGCCAAATATGATATGATTTGGTCTTGGTCTTTATGGGAGAAGAGATCTAAGGTAGTTTCTTGGAGAATCGACACAGTTTTCTGGATCGTTCTTTGTTCATTGTGGTTTTCATCAAAACCTTCGAGGTAGGAGGCTTCTTTCTCGACTCCACATAGTAGAACTGATTTTCATGATTTTGAATTGAATTTTTGGGGTTGAATTGATTTGGATTTTGTGGTTGAACAATTTTTGGAAACCTTCTTGAGTGATGGTTGTGAAATCTTCCAAATTGTGGATTTTGAATGAGTGCACTGGTTCATAATTTTAAAAAAGAGATTTTAAAATGGTGATTTTCTGGAATTGTGACACATGGTTGGGTTTTTATGTTTTCAATAAAAGGGGAAATTTTTATTGAAATGAAATATGGATTTGATGTTGGTTGTGCTTTTGTTTTCAATAAAAGTTTAGTTTTATTGAAATGGTTTGGAATTGGAATGGTTTGGAATTGAAATGGTTTTAATGGAAATGGTTTTCAATAAAAGTGTGTTTTTAATGAAAAGGTTGTTTTGGCATTATTTTTGGGAATATGTGGTTTGTGTTCATGTTTCATACATGATTATTGGTTGAAATATGACCTTGTGCTCAGTGAAAAAGGAGTAATGGAACATGGGAACTTCATACACGAGGCATGGTAGAAATATGACCTTATGCTCGAAGCCAAAGGTGTAATGGCACATGAGAAGAAATTACATTCTGACGACTTGGTAGATCGATGAAAACCACTCATGAGTATGGAACTGTCATAACATAGCATGCAAGGTTGGTTATATGGGTTGGGAAATGGTTGGGTATTCCAGAAAAGGATATTGTGAAATGGTTCTAAATATTGTTTAGTTATTATTATGGGAAAATAAGTTTCTGGAAAATTTGTTTCAATTTCACTTGTATGCTTTGGGTAATGAATGGTTTTGGGACCTTGTTTATATTTAGTTATAAACTATTTTTTGAGAAATTATTTTATATAAACTATTTTATAAAATTGTTGCTAACTCTTCTATCCTATTGGCGTGAGTAGGGAGGTCATTGGGGAAAACCTGCTGATTTTTATACTCACCCCTCCTTTGGCACTTTGGTGCTTTTGTAGATGCTATTTTCTGGGACATGGGAAAAGGTAACGTTTCCCATGTTTTTAGCACTACCTCATGATTCATTGAGCTGTTCGGTGACTATAGATCATGGAGCTTGTGGATCATGGATTCTTGGTGTCTTTTGAGAGTCTTGAGTTGTTTATCTGATGTGTGCTTTGATACATTGTTTGGTATTTTTCTGTTGTGTACGTTGATGTGGTTTGACATAAATGAAGTTTTTTAGTTATCTTTCATTTTTTCATGCATCATATAGTGAATGTTGGGTTATGGTTGGTTAGTATATTGCTTTATTAGTTAAAGGGTAAATCTTCCCCCAGTTGTATTTGAAACCCTTCGGCATTTATTTCCAACCTTTGGCATCTTGGTGGTGTATCTTAAGGCCTAGTAATGACTCGTTTTACTCTCAAGCCAATGATAATTGGAGTTTCATTACAAATGGTATTAGTCTCTTCCTTCCATTTTGGATAAAATCATAACTGTTCATGGCCTTGGAGTTGAAATTCCTTATTGTCCGTTCCTTGGGTTGAAATCTTAGACAGAAGAAGGATTGTCGGAACATGAAATGTATAGAATAAAAGGACGTAGCTAACCTGTTTATGTTGAACTTCAAGTTACCAAGGTGTTGGGTACATATGTTTTCTGGATACACTTCAAGAATGTTTTAAATCTCATTATCATGGGTTTAGCTAGTGAGATGAGCATGACATGCATTTTAGAGGAATGACTTCCCACTAGGATTTTATATCTCATTGTGACAAATGATTTATTATTTTTTGAAAGGTGAATTTTTTTTAAATATGAAAAAATTGTTTTCAAATGAATGATTTTGATAAGAAGATATTTCGGGTATTTAAAAATGGTTTGATTTTCAAAAAGCAGGTTGAATGTTTTCAAAAATGGTTGAACATGAAAAAATGTCATTTTGAAAACAATTTTGTGATAGTTAATGTGATAGAATTTGAAATGATATTCCATTAGTTTCTAGAGAGTGAGATTGATGGATTTTGTTGTTTGTTTATAAAATGTCACCTGGTAGGCGTCGTCGAAACCAACCTGAAGAAGCTGTGGAGAATGTGGTTGCACCTGAACCACGTGTGAACCTAGATCTGGTTCAGAGTATTGTACAAGCTTTTCAAGTCGTATATACAGGGAACCGGAGGAATGAGCCACGACATGTGGATCATTACATCCAGTTCATAGAGAAGAATCCACCTAATTTCTGCGGTGATTCCAAACCCCAGAAGGCAGAGATGTGGCTAAGTAGGATGAATCGTATTTTCGACTTCATATGAACACTATTAGAGCTAAAGGATGAATTGGAAATATATATTCTTGAGGATCTCACACGTCAGTGGTGGGATTTAGCGGTGCATGCTAAATTGGATGAAGGCATTGCATGTGAGGATTTTGAAGAATTGTTCAACAAACAATTCTATCTTCACAAGTTCAAAATCTAGAAAACGATGGACTTCTTTAGCCTGAAATAGGAGAGCCTCTCTGTCATAGATTATGCCTATAAATTCATTAATTTAGTCGGTTTTTCACCATAGGTTGCGGCAATTGAATCTTTGAATGCACGAATCATCAAATCAAGGCTAAGGCAGGTGATTCGATCGAATATTTCAGTGCTTTTTATTACGGATTATATAGAAATGGTGAACAGAGCGACTGCTGCTGAACATGATATCTCAGGATCGATTGGAGGATGAATGATGATAACTACAGGAAACGGTGGGAATTAAACCGCTAAGAAGAAGAGAAAAAGGGACACCTACTTCCATGGTGAAAGTGGAAATCAAAACCCGATGGTCGGATTAGTATACCTCCCTCCACAACCCCATAGAAAAAAATATTTTTTTTAATGTTCTTTGCTTGACCACATAAAGAAAGATTGTACGGAACAACCTAAAGCATGTCATAATTGTATCAAGATGGGATATCTTCAGCTCTATTGTCAACGTAATCCAAAGTCAGGTGCTCGAGAAACTTCTTAGCTATCATAAGAATCATATGCTTCGACTGGATGAGGAATGCATAATCAGTCTCATTAGCAGAGTATAGCTCACCATGGTGATTCTATGAATACAATGAACCCTCAACCGAGGAATTTTCAGAAAGGTAATAATTAGAACAGTATAGCGATGAAGAAATTGTATGGAGCTAAGAATGTGATTTTCAATGATCAGGATGCACCATATACAGTAAGAGGTACGATTCTTTTGAATTCTACCTTTGTGAAAGTGTTTTTTGATACTATTACATCACATTCCTTCATTTATTCTTGTGGTTTTGACTTTCTCTATTTAAAACTATAAATGATTCCTTCTATTTTGAAATTGAAAACTCCCCTTGGTGAAATATAATTTCAAGACTTTGTGTGTAGAGTATGTTCAATAACTTTTTATGGAGCTGAGTTAAAATGGGGATCCTCGATGTTGGATTTGGATTTCTATGATGTAATCCTGGGTATGGATTTGCTGACAACATTAAAGGCTCAAATCGGCTGTTATAGGAGTAAATTTAGTTTCATGATTGAGGATGGTATCGAGCATTTCATTAGAGGAGTGAGGAATGTAAAGTAAGGTTAAAAGATCATGTTGGAACCAATGTTGGGAAAGATATCTGAAAAATTGGTAGTTTTGATGTTGGCATCAATGGAATAGATCGAAGAAAATAGTTTTCCATCTATTGTTTATCAATTTTCATATGGCTTTCCCAATAACTTCTCAGGGTTACTACCTCTAAGGGAAGTGGATTTTACAATTGATCTCTTTCTGGGGACCAGTCCTATTTCCCTTCCATATCATAGGATGCAACTAAAATAGTTATGAGAATTGAAAGTGCAGTTAGTGGAGCTGGAAATCAAGGGTTTCATTCGACCAAGTACGTCTCTATGGGTAGCACCGGTTTCATTCGTGAAGAAGTTAGACAGAACTCTTTGGATGTGTATTGATTTTTGTAAGCTTAACCATGTTACGATAAAGAATTGATATCCACTTACACGCATTGATGAACTATTCCATCAATTAAGGGGAGCTCAGTGGTTCTCCAAGATTGACTTGCGATCAAGATATCACCAATTGCGAGTTAGGAAGGAGGATATTTTAAAGACATCTTTCAGAAGTAGATATGGCCGCTATGAATATGTATTCATGACTTTAAGCCTAAAAAATTCACTAACAGTCTTCATGGAATTGATGATTCAAATATTTCAACAATATTTGGATTCTTTTGGGGTGGTGTTTGTGGATGACATTTTGGTCTATTCAAAGACAAAGGCTGATCATGAGGTGCACCTGGAAACGGTGTTGTAAATCATAAGTGATCACCGTTTGTATGAAAAATTATCAAAGTGTGATTTTTGGATATAGGAAGTATGTTTCCATAGTCATTTCATTTCTCATAAAGGTGTTTCTGTTGATCCCGAAAATATAGAATCCATTATATCTTGGAAACCACCGAAGAATTTGATTGAGATACAATGTTTTCTTGGTCTAGCTGGTCATTACTGACACTTTGTGCGTGATTTATCACAACTACCTTCACCAATGATAGCTCTGACAAAGAGGATCGCTGCATTAAAATGGACATAAAAATTTCAGAAAATCTTGAAACACATTTTCTCATAGAGAGATTTTAATCTTAGGCAAAGTAGGTGGATGGAGTATCTGCAAATGTTTGAATTTAACTTGATGTACACATCGGGGTGAGAAAATTCATTGGCGGATGCATTGAGTAGAAATTCATATACTCAGTTGGAGAATGAAGCTTCAGATGAATTATAGTTCATGTCGGTCTTAGCAGACGTGCATGTGGAATGGGAAGAACGAGGTGATGTTGTAGTTTTATTTTCATCTATGCTTGTTCTTGATTTAGTAAAAATGATCAAAGAAGCACAAACAACTGATGAAGAATTTATAGTGGAAATTTCAAAAATCAATGGTGGGGTGACCATTGGTGGATGTAACCTTGATGGGGGTTGAGTTTTGTGTTTCAAAGATCAGAAGGTTGTTAGGAACAACTCCTTCATTATTACCACCATTCAAGAAGGGTTGTACATCTAGGTACACAAAAGATGTATAAGGTGTTGAAGGCGCAATTTTGGTTGAGCGGTATGAAAAGGAAGGTGGCCGATTTCGTCTCACGGTGCTTAACATGTCAACAAGTTAAAGCAGAGCATTAAAGACTAGATGGTATGTTACAATCTTTTCCCATCCCAGTGTGGAAATTGGATCAAATAGAAATGGATTTTGTGAAAGGTCTTCTAAAAACATTCCGGAAACACGATGCCATTTGCGTGATAGTGAATCATCTAAGCAAGTCGGCCCATTTCATCCCTATTCGTGAAACTCATACGGTAGATGATCTTTCAAAAATGTAAATCCAATAAGTGGTAAAGAGGAATGGTGTAACAGTGTCCATAGTCTGAGATAGTGATCTGAGGATCACATCTTGTTTCTAGAAACCATTACAGAAAGCCCTTGGAACTCAGTCAACTATGAGCACCACGTATCATCCTCAAATGGATTGGAAATCTGAACAGACAATACAAACATTAGAATACATGTTTCGGGCTTGTGTAATAGATTTTGGTGGCTCTTGGGAGGAGCATACACCCTTAGTGGAGTTATCATACAATAAAAACTATCATGCCTTGATACACATGGCTCTGTTTGAAGCATTGTATGGGCGTCCATGTCGTTCTCTACTATGCTGGGTGGAAACAGGTGGAACTTCACTAGTCAAGGCAAGCCTTTTCCAATAAACAAAATAAAAGATCTATTTGATTAGAAATAGGATGGAGAAAGCTCAGAGTCATCAGAAATATTATGCAGATCACCGTTGAAGACCGTTGTCATTCGTTGAAAGTGATCATGTCTTCTTTAGGATCTCTCTAAGTCTTAGACATCATCATTTAGAGAAGTAGGGAAAAATATATCATAGATGAATTTTCCCTTTTGAGATACTAAAATTAGTTAGAGAGTTGGCATATCGGTTGCCATTACCACCATAGTTCAGTTCAGTTCAAAATGTATTCCATGTATCCCACCTAAAAAAGTATCACTCTAATCCTGACCATGTGATGAGATGAGATCACGTTAACCTAGAGCCAGGTGCTTCATTGATACATATCCCAATACGGATTGTGGATAGGCAAGATAATGTCTTGTGTAGAAAATGAATCAGTCTAGTGTGGGTTTTATGGTAGCATGGTCAGATTCAGGAAGAGACTTGGGAATCTGAGAATGAAATGAATGTGCAGTGGCTAGAACTATATTTTGCTAGTAAGGGTTGTCTACTTTCGGAGGAAGGAAAGACCCATGGTTGGGAGAATTTAGTACACCCAATTTATGTTATGTAACCATTACATGATTCAATTCATGGTTATAATTTATGGGTGTTGAATGGGAGAGTCAGGAGAACCTGGAATAAAATTTTGAGGAAAAGGGTAAGTCGCATGGGTGGCACAGGGTTTGTCTAACCATGTGGGAAATGCATTCGTAGCTAGAATTTTGAGGCAATAGATCCTATATGTTTGATGCATAGTTAGGAGAGACCATTCGATGAGGTCGTACAAGGGTTTTCCGAGGGATTGGCTAACGCACGGTTAGTGAACGGTTTGTCTAACCGTGTGGGACTTAAGTGAGATCCTAAAAAAGGGACTATCACACATTTTTTCTTATAAAGGGTTATCTTTTCCTCTTAAGTAGTCATAATATGGGATTATTCTCACTTGAAGGTAGTAAAACCTCTCCCAAGAGTTTTGGAGGCGATCCGAAGGCTTCCCTTGGTGAATTGAAGCCGGATTCTTGAGGTATGTGATCGTTCTTCTTCGTTCTTGTTCGGTTTCTTAGATCTACTTCTCCTATTCTCTCGGTTTCTTAGATCTATGACCATAATGGGTAGATATAGCTGTGTGTATGCCAAAAATGATAATAATTTGTCTTCTTCATCCTAGGAGAATTCAACTATGGTGGGTTCTTAGAGAATCATTCTAGTTTTCTTGAACATTCTTCATTCGTTGTGGTTTTTGTCAAAACCTTCGAGGTAGGAGGCTTCATTCTCGACTCCACTTAGTAGAAATGATTGGTATTATTTAAAATTGAATGTTTGGTGTTGAATTGATTTTGATTTAGTGGTTTAACTCTTTTTGGAAACCCTCGTATGTGATGGTTGTGAAATCTGGAAAATTGGGGATTTTTAATGAGTGCTTTGGTTCTTAATTTTAAAATAGGGATTCTAAAATGGTGATTTTATCCTCAAATATTAATTTTTATTATGACACATTAAGGAAAAAAGTGGGAAACCAAGGTTCACAAAACAGGGGTTTGACTACGTGCTGAAATGATTACAAAATAATTAAACACGATACTAAGATTATTAGAATTAGATAGTCTATATCATTCCCAGTGCAATATACTAACCTGAGTGTCTGGATCCATGATGATGAGCTCTTCAAGGTGAGTAGTCATTCTATCCTCAATCAGTATGAATTCCTCTTAGTTTATTTTACCTTGGTTTAAGCCACGAGCTAGGATTCGGTCTTGTTTGTGCTTTGGTATTTAATAAAAGATCATTTTTATTGAAATGGATTGGAATTGAAATGGTTTTTCATTTAAATTGTTTTGACAGAAATGGTTTTCAATAAAATGGGGTTTTTTATTGAAAGCGTAGTTTGGCATGATTTTTGGGAATCTATGGTGTGTTTTCATGTTGCATACATATTGCTGGGTTGAAATATGACATTGTGCTCGATTCCAAAGGTGTAATGGCACGTCGAAACATCATAAAAGAGGTTTGGTTGAAATATGACCTTGTGATTGGTGCCAAAGGATTAATGGCACATTGGAAGCAATTACAATGTGAAGACTTGTTAGATCGACAATAAACCGCTCATGTGATTGGAATTGTAATAAAGTATCATGCATTGTTGGTTGCATGGGTTGGAAATTTGTTGGGTATGAAAAAAAGGGATATTTTGAAATGGTTATAAAACTAGTTTAGTTATTTTTCTAGAAAAAAAACATGCTGGAAAATTTGTTTCAATTGCACCTGTATGCTTTTGGTAATGAATGGTTTTGGGAACTTGTTTATATTTAGTTATAAACTGTTTTTTAGAAATTATTTTATATAAACTATTTTATATAATTGTCACTAACTCTTCTATCCTAGTGTAATGAGTAGGGAAGTCATTGGGGAAAACCTAATAATATTTATACTCACTCTTGCTTTGAAACTTTGGTACTTTTGCAGATGCTATTTTCCAGGATAGGGGAAAAGGTAACGTTTACCATGTTTTTAGCACTACCTCATGATGCTTTGAGCTATTCGGTGATTATGGATCTTGGAGCTTGTGGAGCATGGAGTCTTGGTGTCTTTTGAGAGTCTTTAGTTGTTTATTCGTTGTGTACATTGATACTTGGTTTGGTCTTCGGTTGTTGTGTACTTTGATGTGGTTTGACATAAATGAAGTTATTTAGTTGTGTTTCATTTTTTCATTCATCATATAGAGAATGTTGGGTTATGGTTGGTTGGTTTATTGGTTTATTTCTGAAAGGTTAAATCGTCCCCCACCTATATTTGAAACCCATTGGCATTTATTTATAGCCTTTGGTGTCTTGGGGATGTCTCTTAAGGCCTAATCAAGACTCATTGTACTCTCAAGACAATGAGAATTGGAGGGTCATTACATATGATATTTGGATATGGTTTAGTGAATTATATCATATGATGTGACACAAGACGATAGTTATATAATTATGTATTCCATTTATATTTAGTGGTAGATTATTAGATGTTCATAGAAAAATGAACCATGAAATAATAATGGTCACTATTTTTGGTGATCAGTATAATATACCCCGAAAGAGTGAAGGTGTATAGGTCATAGGGGTGTTATTCATAGGACTTTCATAGTATGAGAAGACATTATTATTCATATGATATCTTATTATTATTTTTATCACACACTATTAATCACCATATAATGATGAATGTGTATATTATAACCATATCCTATGTTTTTTTAATGATAAAAAACGAATGTAGATATAAGATATATTGTTTTAATGTGATGAAATATATAGTATGTTTATTAAACATAATAATTAATATTTGATAACTTTTTCTACTCATAGAGCATATATAATGATATTTTTATCATGACATAGTGTTTGTGATACTTTTTTGATGTAATCCTATCATTGAAACTCCTCAAGATAAATCTCTATTATGATCTTCTCATATCTTTCCTTGGATGTATGTTCTAGAAAATTGTGTTATGGAGGAAGATATTTCATTATTTTTTTGAGAACACCATAAATTACATGTTACACTCTAATGGAGGAATCCATCAGGATCTCACCAATAATCTACATAAAAATAATATGGACAATATCAGATTGATTTTATCAAGGTATAAAATTATTCATAGTGTCATTATTTATTCCAAATGTATAGATATATAGGGTTTGTTTATGGGATATATACTTTTATAACAATGTTTTTAATTTTAAGGGAATCCTATTTTTTCTTACCACATTTTGTGTTATAATAGACAGAACCATAAAATACAAAAAATACATATAATGAAAATTATCCTAAATAATAAATCAATTGAAATAATTAAATTTTTATCTAGTATCATTAGTTTCCCCCCTCAAAAAAGTATCAAGTCCTTATATAGACTTTATATAACCCAACTGAATAAAATCTCAACCATCAGACAGAGTTTCTACATGCCTTAGAAAAACACATTCACTAAAATCCCATTGATATTTGAGAATTATAAGAGAAAATTTTTAAAATCAAGTTAGAAAATGATCCAAGAACAACTCTCATTAGGTGAGGAAAAAATGTAAGAATTTGTTGGAAGTATGAGATTAAAAAATTTATTTTCATGAAATTTTTAATGAATGCATGATCTGAGTACATGGTTCTAATAACTGTGCATGTCACCATGATGTTTACACTATATTAAATTTAAAAAATGATTGACTATACCTTATGTTCTACAGTAACTATACATGGGATCAATCATTATTCCATGTGATCTCAATTGCACCTCCAATTTCATCTGAGCATCTCTATGAGGCTTTTAAAATATTCATACACTTCTCAAATGATTTAAAAACATACAAATAACTCTCATTCATATTTAACCATACCATACATAATTATTCCCCTTCCTTCTAAAATAGATTTCATAAAAAATGAGGTTATAAATAAACTAAATACACGTAAGATTATAGATGGATCCCTAATGGTTTATATAGAGAAATCCTAATAGACTACATAGATAAGTTAGTATATTTGGTATTTAAATTGAATAAAAATCATTCAATACATATTAGTCATTCATATTGTTTACATAGTTAGTCGTGTTTCATTTTTAATTATAATAAAATTATTTGGTAACATTTTTTCAATTTATTTTTTAGAAATATTGTTCAATTGATATGAATAAAGTGAGAGTTAACATTTTAAAACATATTATTAATAAAAAAAGGAAATGATGAAAAGATAATAGAAATAATTATTTAAAAACAATTATGGAAATATCATATCAATAATACATCAATTAGGTGGGATTGCTTTAAAAAATATAATTTTCTATTGACATGTGGATGGAATGGTCACTAGAAAAGGAATTACAATGAATTGATGAAATAGAAAGAAAAATATTCGTATACATCAAACATAATATTCATTTGGTGTATCATTTCAACATCACATAATAGGTGTTTGATTAATATTTTTACTCATATATATTCATCTAAATAAAGGAACAATTAATGTTAAAAAAATATATCATGAGTTGAAATGAATTTTAATGTTTCTAATGATGTTTTTCCTTCTTTCTTCTAAGAGAAGATCATATCCTTATAATACATTGTATTCATGTTCATGTAATATAAAACTATTATTTTTTAATTCATGATACATAGATATAATTTTATTTCTTTCCCTAGAAACAACAAACATTTTACATCCAATTATCAATATATTTAGAGAAAATAATATTAATATATACATGTTCTCATGCCGACTAATATTCTACCAAACATTAATTTGATAACTTCTTTGGATAATTTTTAAAAAATAAATATTACAATAGTTCTATTCTATCAAGATAACTATAATGGTTAATGATAGTATTTTTTAATATTTTTTCTATGGTAAGATGAAATATATCTGATGGTTCATTGATGATATTCAAACATTAAATTTTGTAGGATCATAATACATTGAGGTTTTTTCCCATGGATTTCACACTTTTTAATCATGAAGAAGATAGGTTATATGAATTTAATTGTTGATTGAAAATCAATATTTTATTTTTTTCATTAGAAATTTATAAATATGAACATTTCTATTGGTCCATAATTTTGAAATTATTATTATTGTATATCACGAATCATGTAGTTTGACAGACCGTCCAATAATATGGAATCAAATTCTTAATAAGATGTAAGATACATTGGGTATTTTATAAGAGGTATGAATGTTTTTTAATAACCTGAGAAAATTTTTTCACTTTTATGACTAAAACAATATATCCCGAGCCCTAGGATTGACATGAATTTATTTGACTAAATCCATGTTCATGGTAATTTTTTGATGACATCATTTTAGGTATTCAATGAATGATACATCAACCATATATGTTAATGAAATATTTATTAATCCTAATTAATTATATATAAAAACATGGATTTCATTAAATATTAGGTATCTCTGTTTAGTTTTTTTAACAAAACATCAACTTCTGTCTCTATGGGTTACGTGACATATTACAGGGTTCTAATCGTAGTTTATCGGAAAGCCCATGTAATTTTACTAAGAAAGTGGTGTAGTGGTCCACAGACTTAATGTATCTAATTTATCAGGGAAGTATAATTTAAATTAATATTTGAATAAATATTAATCTCTAATGATAATATAAATTCAGTAAAAATTTATTTCAGTTTACAAGATTTTGTGAGTTGAATATTATGTAAATATTTATCTGATAATTTTGGAATATAATATTTCTTTTTTCATTGAAGAAATAATATTATAATATTTATTTATACAGATAAATAGTTATTATTCCATAATTCATAAATTCTGTGGAGGATTGGAGAGTCTCATTTTGAGTCATATTGAAATGAAAAAATTTATTTATTTTTATTTAAATGAATATTTATTTTTAATCTAATAAAATATATATAAATATTCACGAGTTATCACAAATCAAGAAAAATAATATTATTATTCTCCTTAGATGTGGGGTTTTAATATAATAATTTCATTAGGTACGTGCCTTTATATAATAAGTAATTATATAACACTATGTATATTATCCATCTAAAATAATTTCTTTGGTAGACATAATTATTGAGCACGATAATATTTTCCAATGATCACACTCTCATGAACAATGATAACCCCATCAATAACACTCTCAATAATGAGAGAAAATTCCCCTCCACCATCTACAACAATATAATTAAATAAATATTAATTCATTACTAATAATAATTATTATTGTGTTCGTCGACTAATGTACATGATGTTTGGTTACACCATGCTAGAACCCATAAAACATATTCTCCTTATAGTGTTTAAAAAAATCTTATTATGTATAGTGAATTCAAATCTATAAAATTTTACACCATATAAAAAACCACATGAAATATTATTAAAAAATACACACTCTGTTTAAAATAGATATTCTTTTTTAATAAAAAAAAGATAAAGATAAGGACACAACAGATTTATAGGCGTTTAGGGAAACATGAAATTCCCTTTATCTAGAGCAGAAACACCCATCAATGTTATGAATAATTTTACTAATTGTCTCCCATTCCTAGTGACCTCGATAACATTAGGTAAATTAAATTCCACTTGGTACAATTTTGAAAGTTATATTATATATATCGTCCTTAAAATGAATTATAAACATCCTTAAACACACTTAGTTGATGTAGTGCACAGATATAAAAGTTTTGAAATGAGGTAGAGAATGAATTTCATGTCTGTTTCACAATTCTAAGTATCCTCTAAAATATGAATAATATGTAATAGGAGAAAGAATATATCAATAATGAGTAGCTTCAAGAATATTTCATCAACAATGTTAGGATATTTATTTAAAGGAAACAAAAACAATTTTTCTAATAATTCATAGAAAATAGAGACTATGTTAATGGAAGTAAGGAATAAAATAACATCTTTGACAATGTTATTCAATAAATTCAATCCGTTGCTACTATATATTTTAATTGTATTTAAATTTATTCCAAAAATTCCATTTATATAGAAATTACATATATATTTCAAAAAAACCAATTTAAATATTTGGCCAAGGTTGTTATTCAGAAAACAAAAACTAGATGTGACTCAATGTGTTGAGAATTAGATAATCATGAAAATATTATACAAAATAAAATCATCCATTAAATATTTTATCATTTCAAACTCTAGTTAAAATAAATATATGATTATTTTACCTATAAAAGTTTCAAATATGATGAATTCCTCAAGGATAATACAAAATAGCCAATAGTTTGGCTCCACAAAAAAACAAATGGTGTTTTCGGTTGGAAAATACCCAATATAAAACGGGGATCAGGTAAATTCTATAGCATTACACATAATTTTATGGTTTCTAGAATAATGTATCTAAAATGTGGACTAGGTTTATACCACACAATGATACAAGACCTGTTGTACTAAGAGAATTCCATCAACTCATTCCAAGAAATTAAAAATCATTAAATATTATGATATATATATTTTAAAATTTAAATATTCATTGTAATCTAGGTTATAATTTACTAATTCTCATTTAGATCATATGAATTCATAAATTTTTATTTGACCTCTTGATTTTCATAACACTTCTTTTATTTTTCAATGACCACTCCAATTTTTCAAGACATCCTTCATTTTCTAAAATAACTCTATCCATTTTCGTAAGATTCTCCTTCATTTTTAATACAACATATAAACTTATAGGATGTGTATATCTAATTCTAAAATGAATTCAAAATTTTTAAGGACCAAAATCATTTTTGAAATAGAATTTTTTTTTTAAATTTAAAAAATAAGATTTATTTTGAGTTATAATCTCTATATGAATTTTATAATTTTGAATATTTTATCTTCAAAAATGATAAATAATAGAATTTATGAAAATAGATGCTTTATTTATAAATTTTATACAATATTAAATAGATTAATTCATAAATTAAAAATAGGGTTTCTATGAAAGGAAACTAATAAAATAATTAGATATGTTGGGACAACATTAGTAGTCCAACAATCTACTGATTCTTATTGTCAAAAAACAAATAACATTTTAAAAATTATTAATCAATAATAATATAGAAAAATTATAATAATTCATCAAAAAATAAAAATTAAAAAATGATCTTAACATTAGGTGTTTTTTACATATTCACCCTCATTTTTAAAATCAAAATGGATGATAATGCATTGTAATGAATGAAATTCATTATATAATGGATAAATAAGCTTACTATGAGAATATAAATCACTACAATGATTAGATTTTGGCAGTAAATTTATTAATCTTAATAAAATTTTATATTCATTAATAAATATTATTTAAATAGAATAAAATCAAAGATAGAAAATAAAATATGAAAACTGAACTAAACTATATTGATTAAAAAAATATTTATTGATAATTAAAAATCTGGGCGAAAAAAATAAAACATGTCAAGATTAATGATAAATATATTAGCACAAAATTTTGGGTATTTTGTGGGTTTATGTGACGATATTATAGAAGGTGAATTAGGTTGTGTAGCTCAACCTGGAACAAATCATGAAGAAGAATCTGTTGTTTCTATCACATATCTTATAGTATGCACCCATAGAGACAGGTTTTCTATTATAACACTTTGAGAGATTTTTATACATATTTACAGAGCTAGGTTCAAGGATGAGATGTGATTATAAGGCCTAGTTTTCATGTAATTAATTTAATAAAAATATTAAAAATATTTTATACCATGCGTGCATATTCTTAACTAAAATGGGGAAAATCATAAATGAAATCCTAGATCAGATATTTGAGACCATGGTTGAGTCTAAAACATGGTGTTTAACCTAAGAAAAACATAATATTGGCTGGCATGTGGTGTTCAAATTCCTCACTCATGGGTGGAATTTTGAGCTAGTTCACTAATTATTAAATTTATTCATTAATTCTTTTTGATGTTGTGAAATAATCTATAAGAATACTACAAGGGTGAATAAGTTGGGGATAGCCTCACAATCATGGATTCTCTAACAATTCTATATTTAATCATTCCATTACAAAATCACATCAAATTATGATGAAATGTCAGATCGTATCAAATTAGGACACATTTAATGAAGTGATCCCTATTCATCATTGGAGGGACCTATCTTAAAAAAAGATCCAAAAGTTAAGGATCCCACTATATATAGTCATCCTAAACACCATATACCCATTCCCCAATTGGAAAACCCATATGGTGGATCACACTACTGAGAACCGATGAAACAAATATATGTCTAGGTACATGGACATGTACTAGAATACCAAAAAATGGTTTCCCAAAGATAGACACATCTTATAGGACACGAATCAGCCCCGATTGTCCTGGACACATTGTGTAGTCAATCTACATATCATGTGTGACTAAATGGGAAGAGGGAAATGTGCAGGAGAAGTAAATTTCTAGGTGATTGAGTGGTTCCACACGTTATCTGGGTCCCCTCAGACACCATATACTCATTTACCTCTTTTTATGAAGCATAATGGTTCTGTATCTCCTTCTTATGAAATCAAATTCTAGCCCGTGATTTTCCTATGTTGGGTTTTTTTCAAGTAGAATGTGACGACGCTCTATGTTGTGGATTTTGAGATAAAATGTGAAATATTTTGGGAATGAATAATTGTAAGGAAAACCCCATTTTTGGTTATGTATGTGTAGGATCACCATGACCTTACTATGTGATAACTGCCAGCGTGGCTTGGTAGTGGTGTTCATTGAAGACCATTCTCTGTAGTACCCTCTAGAAGGGATGGGATGTGGAGCTTTTCAATTGCCATTATGAGGGGTACCCACATCAGGGATGGGAGGGGAGTTCGTCAATGACATTTATGAGAATTACCCTCCAACAGGTATGGAAACTAGAGTTCCATGATGAACTTTCAGATCGTAACCCTCTAGTAGGGGTGGGTGGGGGTGTTGAGGAAATTTCTATGAAGTACACTCTAGAAGGGCTAGGAAGTGGATTACATTGGGGAAATTACGAGGGGTATCGTCTATCTCGGATGATAATTGGATTTCCTTAATGACTACTGAGTTTATCCTCCAATAGATCATGGTAGTGGAGTCCTATATGATTACTAGAGTGATACCCCCAACAGAATTCACACAGGTCCAGTACAAATAAATTTTTAATGGTACCCCCTTGATGGGATGGCTAGTGGAGTTCCTCAGTGAATATCAAAGTGGGACCCCATATAGATCATGAATGTCAGTCCCAGATAGCCTCCAGAGTGGGAACCCCAAAACATACTAGGGTGTTAGTCCTCTATTTCGATTTTATAGATCCTTGACTATTTTACATAGTGAAGAGGTGTGGATTAACATGTATGGTTACATATGGGAAGGTGTGTGACATGATGGGTATTGTTGATAGACTATAGGAATGGTTAGAAACTCTTATTGGGTTAAACTGTGAGTTTAGGTTCCCCAAACTCTCACATTTGGGATTCATTTCACTGAAAATATATATATTTTCTTTTATATTTACACATTGTATTTTTTTAATCTATTTCCTGGATAGGTGAAGACATGTGGGGTAATCTGTGTTCTTTATATGTTTATCTTATCATGGATTTTTTAATCTAATATCCTATAATTTTTGGAGAATTCTCAACAAGTACATCATCTCATCAACATGTTTATCCCCTTGTGTTTGGATGAGGTTACAATCACTCTTGGTTTAGTTTTATACATTCCATTTGGTTTTTCCTTACATGGGGATTATTCCATTCCATTTGTATCTCTTAATACTCCACCTTCATCTTTTGAGGTGTAGTAATGGGAATGTATAAACTCACCCCTTCATGGCAATTTATCGCATGTGTCTTGTATTATGTAGAGAAACGATAGGTCAATGGTGACTTCAGAAGAGATTAGGGATACCTAGTACATTAGACCGCATATAGTGGTCACATATTGGGTTTCAAGTTCCATGAATTTTTAGTGTATTAAATTCTTGTTTATTAATTTTCGAGCATATTTATGGTTGGGTGTGTATCTCACACATTTACTTCTCAGATTATAATACCATGATCTGGTATTTTCTAGGGGTTTTAATTCATTTTCCCACAAGTTATAGTTTCTTTTAATTTTAATTCATTTACACTTTTTCACTGAAATAGGGTTTTGTGTGAATATATGTTTTTAGAAAATTTTCTCCCCATGTTAGTTTTGATTTCTATGCTGGTCGCCAACCCCTAGACTATGGACTTGGTCTTAGGGTAGTTTTAGCTTAATTTATGGCTTGGGTTGATTTGGGTAGATTTTTAATAGAGGTGGATGAACCCTTAAGATTTTTTGGTAGTACTCCCTTAATAGGGTTTAGTTGGGTTTAGGTAAATAGTGTCAATATGTCCCAAGTTATAATCTCAAGACAAGAATTCTAGTTTTGATATAGACGATCAATGAATCCATTCACTATGACCATGAATTAATTATTATCAAATCGTCATGATAAGACATTGGTTGTATGGATCAATGGTAAATGAGTCTTACTAGATTTAGTATTTAGCATTCTTTATTGAGTAATGTACTCATTATTTTTGTATATATATTCTCATTTGACCATGGTATATATTGATAAATCTCATTAGACCTCCCTAATGATGGAAAATCAGGATAGTAGTTCCAGATCATGACAATGATATGATGATTGATAAGGCCTTAGTTCAGAATCACTCCTATGACCCCTTTATTACAAGTGGGATGGTAGTAGAACCTACACCAGTTGAGAAGATGATCATATCAACAGATCAGGGTGAGGATTCTTATTGTCTTAGAATGCTCCGTAAGTTCCGGTGCCATAGGCCACTAATGCTACAGAGAGATCCAAATCATCAAGAAGCTAATTTTTGGCTAAAATAGATTGTCTATGATATTAGGATTGTCTAAGAATTGATGGATCATGTGGTTTCCCTAGAAACTATCATTTTAAAGGGGCACCTAGGCACTAGTGGTGTCTCATTAAACAAATGCACGATTAGTCAACACTCTCATGGAATGAATTCAAAAATCTCTTTTGTCCAGATTAATAGCCCAACATATTTCACTTAGATCAGATTCAAGAGCTTATGGAGCTTTAACAGGGATGGATGAAGGGGTTTGAGTATACAACGAGGTTCAAAGATATTAAATGGATCTCTATTGACATGATCATTGATGTCTACTTCTGAGCATGGAAGTTTGAGCAGGGACTCCACATAGAGGTATGTGCCAGCATAGATCCCTTATGCATCCCCACATATATTAGGGTTTTGGATTCTGCACATGTGACATATATTTTTTTATTTGAGGGATGATATGTTTTTGGTGTTGTTAGTGTTTGTCACAGAGCCATGGATTATGCAATAGGTATAATGCACCTATCAATAGTTCCTCGACATGTGAAACCCTTTTTTGAGCACACACAATAAAACATTCGTACTGCATAGAGAATGAATTGCCCACTATGGTGGCCTAGAGAGGGGTAGAGAATAAGTTTCGATGGGAGAGGTCACATGGTGCATTACATCACAACCAGCTGTGATGAGAAGTACATATAGATAGTAAATAGTCCTCTATGGTATATGTAGATCCATGTTCATGGATCTACCAGGTGAGGAAATAGAGGACCTCAGGGATTTAAAGCTGGCTGAGGAGAAGAGGTGATATGGGTGTGGATGCAGATATGAGATTATTCCACCACCACTTCTTAGAATCTCATATTAGGATTTGGGAGTTGTTTTATGAGGTCACGAACAAATTCATGATTTTGAGGATTATGATACTATATCACATGAGATGATTAGAGGTACAATCAATGCTTAATTTTCTCTACTTTTATTATTAGTGTCTACATGTACCAGAAATTTCATTATCACTATACTCCTACAGTGAGAGATAGATATCCCAGTTGATGCTCTATCCCAATAGCTTCATCTTGCGGTTCCTACATGAAAATCTTCTTTATTATAAATTATTTAAAGGAAGTGTGAGATATCACTAGGAGTATATAAGTTCACATGGGAACTTTTGGTCAGCGTGATGGAACCCTATAAAGCCATCTTGGTTATAGAGTGGTTTCCAATGGTACGAGCAAAGATTTATTGTCTTCTCAAAGAAGTTATATTCCAACGAATAGATGTGTTGAGATTCTCATTTTCTGGAAAGAGATACCTCATGGAGGATTATATAGGCATCTTCGTTGAGGATTTTTCTGGACTACCTATGATGCGAGAGATAGAATATTACTCTACATACATCTTGAAGCACCATTGATATATTTGGTGGCATATTAAATGGACTATACAGAGCTTTGGTAGTGGCATTTGTGGTTAGAGGACATTCAAGATAAGTCTTTCATCAGAGCCCATATTCCCCCTTGGTTAGATCAAATGTTTTTTTTTGGAAATGGAGTATGGGAGATTTTGTATTTTCATGGATTATCATCCCCTGAAATAGGCCATGATAAATAGAAATATTCCATTTCCAAGGATGGAAAACCCCTTTTACCATCAGCGAGGTTAAAGATTTTTTTCAGTGATAAATCTCAAGTATGAATACCACTAGGTGTATTTTCATGAGGCTGATATTCCAGTTTTGGCTTTATAATGTCATTTTTGAGACTACGAGTTTCTAGTGATTCCCTTCGGTGTGGCTATTGACTCCAGCATGTTTATGGTTTTTTTAACATGTTCATCTATACATAAGAGGAATACATTGTTTTTATCATTATCAATAGCATACACTTCTACTACGCATCAAAGTGGTATCATGAAGTGATCATGAGGATGGCCCTAGTTCTTCTTTGAGGGAACCATCTTTAATGAAATCTATCAAAGTGTTAGTTATAGATTCATGGGGTTAAATTTCTATGGAATTCCATTTATGAGAATGGTTTATCCATTGACCCAGAAATGATTAGTGCATTGATTCATTGGGAGCCACCCAAAAGTTTGTTATATGTTCATAGATTTCTTAGTGAGGAGGGGAACTATAAGTGCATTGTGGATGAATTCACTAGAATTGTATCCCCTTTGACTACCATGATAGGGAAATGGATTCTATTTATTGGGTTTGAGTAGTTACGAAGGAACGTTGATGATTTGAGGATAAGGTTGATGAGTTATCTCATGTGGAGTAATCCATAGGATGAAAAGGTGTTTGTAGTGTATTATGATGCCTTTAGAACATGTCTTGATTGTGTGATAATGCAGCGACATGAAGTTATCACATATGGTTTTAGGAAATTGTGACCCCATGAGTAAAAATATGAAAATTACATGCTAGATCTAGTAGAGGTAGTTTTCTATCTATGGATGTGGAGACACTTCCTTATGGGAGAGAACTTTATGGATTAATGATACCATCAGAGTCTCAGGTGTGTTTTCACACAGAGAGACCGAAACCTGAGATAGTGGAACTAGTTGGAATTAATGAAGGAATATGACATCAAGATAGTCTACACTCCATGGATGAAAAAATTAGTAGAATATTACATTATTAGTAAGTCCCAATAAAATTTAGTGATGGGGTATTTAGAGAAGTTCTCCACTATGCTACTGACTATTGTAGAGCAGTAGGGTATAAGCTTTTTATTGTCGACCGTGTGACTCCCCCGATCCTTGATCACATAAGATATTACTAGATGGGTGACATCTACTATGATGTCTAATGAAATCATATATCCATAGTTGAAACACTATATGGACATTTTGAATGAGGGAATCATGTTACCAATTTCCATGGATAGACGATGGTCCCAGTCTTGTTGTGAGAGGAGGTGATGCATGAGTTTCACTCTTCTCCCATGGTTCCACATCCGAGTTTGAGTAATATGTTAAAGTATAGTTTGAGGAGGTTTTTTGTCTATAATGAGGATTATAATAGATAATTTAGTCTCTCATTGCCTCACAAGTCATTAGGAGAAGGTTGATTACCACGTTTTTATAGGTTTTTTTCAACCCCTTGAGATCTTGGAGTGGATGTGTGATGACTTATGCATGGAATTTGTGATAGGGATTAATATAAAAATGAGAGTACATGAATCCATATAGGTCATAGTTGACCAACTCACAATATACCCAAAAATTCTTTCTATCAGGGTGCAGAGTTAGGTGGAATGTTTTCAGTAGTTGTACATATGGGAGAACATTCTCTTTCATGGGGTTCCCTAGAGGGTTTTCTCTGAATGTAATTCATGGTCTAAATCAAGATTTTAGAGAGGAATGTAGCTTTAATTTGAGACCCAAATGAGTATGAGAACATCATTTCACCACCACCCCAAGATGGGCATTCCATGCTCCCTATCTATTTTATAGAGAAATGATTATTGATTGTATAATAGAATTCATCTAGAGAAAGGAGGATAACTTACCTTAGTGGAGAGTGTGTACAAAAATGGAAACCACCCTACCATTGGAATAGAACATTTTTAATCCCTCTATAAGAGACCCATTAGCTTACACTTGTTCTAGATACAGATTTGTGAGATATCTATTTTGGGACCGTACATGATTATGGTGGCGATAGTTAAAGTCTAGTTCATTCATGTTTGGATATGGGAGAACCATAGTAGACATAATTATTACATAGATCACTATCATAGGACCTTTTAGATTGATAAGGGAGAAAATGTTTTCTTAAGAGTTTATGAAAAATGAGAATTATAGTGGATCGTTTGGAAATGCAAGCTATCACCATGGTTCATCAGTCCATTTGAGATCATGTCAAGGATTAATGAGATTTAATACGATCATTACATACTCCAAAAGATGGATCATGTGCATGAAATCTTACATATTGTGTAGATAGGGAGATTCATGCATGACACTACACATGTTATCAACTGAGGAGAACTGGACATCAAGAATGGAGAATCCATTATGAAGAACCTGATGGTGGTCGATGATCAACAATGGAGGTACCTATGTGGATGGACCATTCTATTGTTTCCCATGTTGTGACATCACGTAAACATGTATGAGAGTTCCATGGAGAAGGAGATCCATGTGAGGTCTCAAAATCCAAATTAATTTTTAGTTTTTTATATTTCAGGATTAAAATCATGAAGAATGAATGATGGAGAGAACCACTGTTTTCCTTGTAAAATAATTAAATATTTCTTTATACATTTTCAATTATCTGTACTATTTTGGAAGGGGTTTTCAAGTCCCAAAGTTACTAGAATTAATTTTATACAAATATTAAATATAATTTATATTGTGCCTACCCTAATGTTTTATGAAAACATGATACATATTGAATAGAATCTTCTATCAGATATCTAAGACCACATCTATGTTGAATATTTTATTTTTACCCTAGTGTGGACCTAAAATTGGTTAGCATGGGGAATTCAGACTCCTCACTTATTGGTAGTATGTTCAGTGAGTTAATTAATTATTAAATTAATTAATTGATTGACTTCAATGTGGTGAAATATTTTATATGAATAATGAAAAAGGGAATAGTCTAGGGATATACTCAAGATTCTGGAATAAAAAATTATGCTCCCCTTCCTTCTTCTATTGTAGAATCACATTAGGAAATGATGAAATATTGGAATGGATCAAATCGGGATGCAACAAACATAATGATATCTCTTCCTTATTGGCCGGGGTTTTCATTAGAAAATAAAAATCCTAATTATAAGAAGGAATCATCAAAGAGTTATTTACACCCTTTGATTAAATTTTGTGAGCATATCCATCATTAATAAAGTATCTTCATTAAATGTTGTCCAATTGAATGTTACCATGTATTGAGATGTTAATTTATTTCATTAGTTTCAAATAGTAGATCAATGTTATTGATCATTGGCCAATTAAACTTTACTAATGATCATTTAATCCATTTTTATGGTACCCTTATCACATTTTACCTTTAATTTCATTATCAATAGGACCTCGTGGTCCTGGATTGACATTTTTGTGTTGTACTATGCCTGATCAAACTCCATGAACCACTACTGATTGATAAAAAATGAATAGATCAATGAAATGGGGACAAAACATGGATTGTTTCAAGTATTAGATATGATTTTGGACTATTTTGTCCAATTAATTAATGGAATATTCATAAGAATGTTTAGAGGCATATGAGTTCTCACGAACAAGAAAAAAATTCGTTTTTTGGTGAAAGATGGCTAGGAACTAGATCAATGGACGGATCTACAAGTTTCATATGGAGAAAGTACCAAATATAATGTGTGGAGGATTGATTAGAGCTACTTGAATGGGATATAATGATATGAAAAATATATCAAAACCCAATTTACACTCCATTTATAGGTATGACAACACGACATGCATCCCATTATTGGAAGCCACTATGGTTTTGGAAACATTGATTATTAAATGACTTGTAGCCCTATTACACTCTATGTACCTATTCCCAATTGAGAAACCCATAATTTGGATAACATATATAGAATGTTTTGTGAAAATACCCAACTAGGTAGATGACCGTATAATAGAAAACATTAATATGTGGTAAGGTACATGGACACGGGGTCTAGTACGTGGACATGCCCAACCTGACATTACTCTATCCTAGTTAGCATGGACAAGCCATGTACTTTGTACCCATTGACCACATTTGGGAAACATTAACAGGTTGGTAAATACATTATTAGATCTCATATATTGTCCATGATAAACCAATCCTATGTGTATTTCATTAAATAATGCGAGGTAAAATCATTTGGGGATTTTGAGATTAGATTTGGAATGCTCTGGTCCCAACCCCTACTATGAAATTCCTGATGATAGAAGTTATAATACATGATCATCAAGAACATTTCATGTTGTACCCTCTATCAGGGATATTTAATGGACTTCCTTGGTGAACTATAAAAGAAGTACCATCCAACAGGGTTGGAAAGTGGATTTCCCAAGTTACCATTCTATGTGTTACCCTCCTTAATGGATGCACAATGGTGATACTTGATTAAAATTTTGAGGGATACCATCCAGTAGGGCTGGGTAGTGGAGTTCATTGTTGACCTTTATAAGGGGTACCCTCCCGTTGGACTGGGTAGTGGAGTTAGTCAATGACAATTCTGAGCCATAACATCTAGTAGGTTTGGGTAGTGGATTTCCTCGATGATTACTGATTTGACCTTCTATTAGAGTTGGCCAGTGGAATAATCTATTTTTACTATATTTGTACCCCCATCATCAAGAGTGGAGGTCCCCTATTGATACTATAAGATGATTACCATTAAACAGTGAAGGGAATGACAGTTCTGTAGTGAGTATTATAGTGGAACCCTAAAGTAGATCATGGAAGTGGGTCCTTGAAAACATCCAGAGTGAATCCCCCTAATGTACTAGGGTGTGAATCCTTTGCATCATGTTTGTGGCCAGTTGACTTTGTGGTGTAGGGACAGGTGTAGTTTAACATGGATGATTTCTTCTAGGAAGTAAAATTAAATGTTCAGCACTATCAATGGACTTTCGGAACTGTTAGCTACACTTCATCATAGGATAAGCAATTAGATGGATATCCCCTTACACTTTCATTTGGGGTTATTTTGATTGTGAATATATATATTATTCAATATATATTCCCTGTATTTGGTTACTCTCTTTCCAGTAGAGGAAATAATTTGAGCTTGTTTCCACGTTCTTTCCATGTTTAGCTTCTCATGGTAGGATGAGTCTACTATCATTTTATAGGTTTTGATGACTCGACAGGTAGTTCATCTATTCACCGTTTTATCCCCTTCTCTTTGGATGATGCTACTTTCACTCTTGGTAATGTTTGAGCTAATTTGAATGACTATAACTTGAATTTATAAACATTCCTTTTGGGTTCTATCTCCTAATTCTCCACATTCATCTTTTGGGGTTTCTTACATTATATGTATATACTCGGCCCCACAAGGGATTTTCCTACATGTGTTGTGTCTTATGAATTTGACAGACTAAATGATGGTGAATTTAGAGGATAAATGGAAGAAGTGGTACATTGGACCCCATATAGTGGTAATAACTTGGGATTCAGCTGTTGGGTTCACTTTGTGATTTTCATTCCATTAATCATGTAGGGACATATTTTTATATAAGTGTGTATCTTTCCCCTTTAATTTTCTATTTACACTACCATACTATTTTAATATCTACAGGTTTTTCATGCATGGTTTTCCTCTCATATTTTATATTCATTTACTTTTAATTCAGCCTCACTTTTACATCTATATGGATTTGTCTTTGTGTACATGTACTTAGGAAAATGAATCCACGTGTCAGTAATTCCTCCTATTCTAGTCCATGACCTCTAGCCTATTGAGGTAGTCATGGGATAGTTTGGGCTCGAGCACCATCCTCGGTCAGGTTATGTCAAAACATTAATGGTTTCTGTTTGAAGGGATATAAGAGAAAAATTACCCTAAAACCCTTCTATAAACATTTAATATATTTATGGAATAAATTTTTATATATATTCTCTCTATATGATCAAATAAAACACTTTCAAATTTGTATTTCCTTTTTATAACCTCATGTTCAAATATTTAGAAACAGATTAGGAAACAATGTCTCATAACTTCTTGTGTCATTATTTTATTTAACATGGAAATATCCTATTAGTTTCAATAATATTACATTTTTTTGTTGTAATGGTTTTCCATAATACATTAATATATTAATAACATGATGTAAATATGAATTTATTCAGGAATAACACCTTGTGATTTAATTTTTGTATCCATGTATCTTCATTGATGATTAAAGTTCAAACTCAATTATGTGTTGGGTATATTGTGTACTTTTAATATGATCATAGATTTATTAATAAAAATATATTTTTATATTTCAATTCCAAAAAATGTTCATATAGAATCATTTATTACTAGAAAAGAGCTATTTGTTGTAGTTTTATTTTTGAAGAAATTATATCCATAGATGTTCAGAGGTGAAATGATACGCGTTTTGATAAAGTGGATGTAATCTATGGATATTTTTAAATGGATCAGATTTCTCAAGTATTAGTTTTAAAAATGTTTGAATAAATCATTTTATCATAATTAATACAAGAATAAAAATATGATGACCTTATATATATATTTATTTCCATAAATAATGAATAATTCATTTTTGATTCAATTTTAAGACCACGCAATATATAATAATGAATTAGGGGACATAATTATGACTATTTTGGATATAAAGATTAAATTTAGTGGGAATTTAATAACAAAATGGGCCTTCCATAGGAAATAATTATAGGGTAACATAGTACTACACATATGGGTGCCAACTCAACCATGTGGGAGAACCAGCCCAGCTTTCCCACCAATGTAGAATAAAGGGTTCATTGAACCTAATGGTAGTGAATGGGTGCCCACAATATGTATAAATGTAGTGTATGAGTTTATTACCATTGTACCATGAAATGGAGTGGTGTGGAACATGTGGGTAGGGGTGTATAGTATTTCTTGCTATAGACCCACGTGCCGACTTAGGGTTCTGAAGATATAAAATTTAATATTTGGCTGTAAAAGATATGACACTATAGAATTGTGGTACTCTCCAAACATGGATAATTTTCCCACAAAAATTTATGCATAGAACACATGTTGATTGATTTTTTAATACCAAATATTTTATTTAGCCTCTATGCCATCATAATCATCAAAAAAACTATTAATTGACTTATGCATTTTAGTGATTGGCCATTTGACATTTGTGGTTTTATTTTGAGGTATATTCTCTTTAATTATTTTCTTACCATTATTATATGTAATACATTGTTGATGTTCATTAAAAATGGTTATTTGCATTTCAGACAGAAGGAGGATCACGATAGGAGCAAGGATAATTGACACCGTGAACATGACCATTGCAATCCAACTGACCTGGAAAATGGAACAAGCTAGGCCACATGGCCTAGAAAATTAAAATGTGAACATACACTAATAACTATGTCAAGGATTGTAGAACTATGTAGGATAATATATTAGGAACACAACTGTGAAACCCATACAGGTAAGCCATGGTTAAAAAATTTACTCATGGACAGTGGTTCTGCATGGTTGGTGCATAGTCAGGAAAGCCATTAGACAAACCATGTGACCTTCCATATTCACTAATATATGAAAATTCATAATTTAACCCATTCCATATTTTAATACCATATCAATCTATTCTCACCCATTTGTTTCCATCAAACATAGTATCACCTCCCCATACTTCTCCTCTCCCATTAGTTCAAATATTTGGGTGGATTAATCATTGGATTATTATAGAGACCCCATAGTATTTTCCACCTATAATCCTTCATTAACTCTTCTATTCATTTGGATTCTTTATCCTTCCCCTTTGGTTTATCTCATTTAAAATTGATATGTTGTCCAGTTTTTTGTTATACCTCATTTATTTGGGTTTAATCTTACTATTTTTGGTGTGTAAATGATTCATTAAGGCCTCCACATGTGGTATCTGTTTGTTTCCAACTAGGTTTAGGTGGTTTCAAGAAATAAGATGGGGGTTCCATTCCATTTCATTCTTTTAGGATTTTATTACACTTTCATTTGTTTTAAAATGGGTTTTATAAATTATCTGGCTGGGGAGATTGATTTTTTCCATGGATGATAGTTTTAGCTAAATTTTTAATGGGTAATTTCAATTTTGAAATTTTGTGGTTTCCATGTGTGATTTCAGTTTTTGGAAATGTGATATTATAATATAAAATTCCACCTACTAGTGAAATTGTAATAGTGTGTTTGGGAACCATTGGTCTCTATGTGGGTTAATATAGATTAATACACCATTTGGGTTGGCTAGGAAATTACCAATGTTCTCCAGCAAGTTCATGATACAACACTAAATAAAAAAACAATGATGAATTGGGGACTGTAGAACTTTTTATTTGACCTCTATATAATATATTACATGAGAACATCATATACAGATTGATCATTCAGGAATGGGGATCCAAGGGACCTAAAACCAATCTTCCAAATGATTTTACCAAGGTTAATTTATTTTGGTTTCACCCAGTTTTAATTAAAAATATATTTTTTTGAAATATTATATAATGAAAACCTATTTTCATTTGAAAATTGTTATCATTAATTATTTTAAAAAATAGCATGTTAATTCACCATTTATCATAATTTTACGGAACATGTTGGTGGAATAATGAGGGAAATTTTAACTCACGCCTTGTATAGACCCAGATGTGTATGTAAAACTTTTTATGTATGACCAAGGTACATGAAAGGCCGTAAATTATGGTTATGGTGGTCTTTATTTCATGAAATCATTTATAAATGGTTTTTGGAGGTGTTGGTGTGGTGTTTGTCGACCACCCATGCAGGAATATTTATTGATAATCTAGTTTATACTCTCCCAATTTTGGTTAGATTTTTTTCAATTTTACCAACTTAATGTATAACACAATCCTGTGTCATAGTTTCCTCTTTTTGTTATGGGATTCATTGGATTTTTATTTTGTTATGTTTGATTTCTTTGGATAATTATTCCATTGGTCGAACCATTCCAAACGATGTTTTCTCATTCACCAATCAGTTGTTTCCATCCCGTGGTGATGTGGAATTCACTATGGGATATGTAATGAGCTGGTTTGAGTGCTAAGTTGGATGGAAGCCTGGACTAGTTTATTTCAATGTGGGATATGAGATGGGTTACCCCTTTCAATGAGTGAGGTTCTTTAAGAGAGTTTTGATTTATATGAGTATGATATAAAGGTACTTGAGGTTATCGTTATAAGTGGTGTTTCTAGACAACACAAACCATAGATAGCCTTGGTTCACCATATCATATTTAGGATTTGGGTTGACCCCTCATCCAAGGGCGATACATAAGATGTGGACTTCCCATAAACACTTATCTTGGGCGGAGTGTATTAATTTGTTGTTTGTGTTTGTTATTTATTTAATTTGATTTTGTGGTATTTAAATTATGTTATTGTTTAATTTGTAAGGTTTCTTCGATGATATATATCTAGGGGATTGAATGATGGTATAACGTCATGCCTCTTCATAGATAAATAGTGTTACCACTGGGAGATTCCATAGAGAATTCTAACTCACTTATTGATCAGATATTAGGGAAAGTAGTTATTCTGTCTATATGAGCGCTAGATATGGGAGTGGGCATTGGGAATTCCTATGCTTTGGAAACCAAACTATGTCCATAATAGGATAAATCCTATGGTTTATTAGGGAATAATACTTAATCCTTTCCGGGTATCACAAACCCTGATTAAGGATGTTATTAGGTTGAAAAGATTGAGAAGAACATGAGGATTCATTATACTCATAAAGTGTTGAAACTAAATTTCACATCATTCATTTTGGAAGTCTGTGGTAATAGGTGGTTGGACTCAGTGTTCCTGTATGAAAATAATGATAACACAGAATTGGTTGATTTCATGGTTTCAATCCATGGGAAATATACCCCTGAGACCATGGCCCTCACCAAGACATTATAGATTCTAGATGTGTATCAAGAGAATGGATAATTTTTAACAATATGCCAACCATTTTGTATAGGTGGTTTGTTTCCATACTAAGGTGGTTTATATGGTCAATATGAAGTATCAAAATTTTCAGATGGGTTTTGTTTGAAATATTTAATCTTTGATATTCTTAAATAAGCTATAGACCTATTCTCTGGTGATATATTGAGCTCTAATGGTGGGGATTATTATAATTGGAAAATATAGTTTATTAAGTGATGGTTCAGAATTGGGCCTTGTTTTTTATAGAATCTCTACAAATAAATTAAATCAAAATTAGAAGGAGATTAAGGGAAGTGGTAGCTCTTGTTTCCAATTCCATTCACATTTTCTTATAACCAATGTTAGTGGGTCAGTTATGCTCGTTCAGTTTGGATGACCTAGATACACACAAACAACATATTCATCTCCACCTAGGAAATTTTAGTAATGTAGCCTTATGGAGAACACCTTTTCTATATAAATATTCCCCCATATTAGTGTGATATAGGTTCCATAGAATTTTAGGGGATGACTACTAATTCAAAACAATCATGAAATGTGTTTTCCCAATTTTTAGTTCATGGGAGGAATGTCTTCATCTACTACTTTTATGACTTACCATAAGGAAAATAAAAAATATAGTGGTCATTACTAGTCATATATACTTTTAAGAAACCTTCATGGTATAGAGTAGGATCAAGTGGAATCAGATGCATTCCCTACAACAATTTCACTTACTTTTTTTATTACATTTTTCATATGCATTTATTTATTTTATATGTGTGAATATTTTTCAGTTATATTATCCATTATTTTGGAAATATAAAAATTAAAAACCAATATAATTACTTATTCTATGATTTTTTTACACCACATGGAAGAAATATGGATCATGGTTTTAGATGTTTGTTCTATTCTCTCCCTCTATAAGGCGTAAAATTGGAATGATATTCCTTGTTTTTTGAAATGGATCTTCATGGCATGATCCTTGGAATGGATTGAATGGTTAATTTCAAAGACCATATCAATTGGTTTCAACTTGAAGTAAATTTTATGCCACTCAATGGGAGTTCCTATTTTATCACGGTTAAATAGGATCCATTATTAGGGTGAGATGGAATTCTACTTATGGTGTTAGGAAACCTTGTTTCTAGATCTGTTCTGTTATAATATAGGATGATAAATGAGGTTTCAACAATAGGTTTCCTCATGCATTAAAAGAGTTTCAATATGTTTTTATATATTATTTCTCAAGGATAAACTAGAATTGGGATGTTGATTTTACCATTGACATGAAATATAGAACACATTCGATATCTATTAACTCATATTCCATGTCCCCCGAAAATCAAAGGGAAAGAAATAAACAAATGGATTATTTGGAATTTAAAGGATTCATTTTCCAAATAATATCACCATAGTCCACCCCATTATTTTTCATAAATAGGATGATGAGTCCCTTCAGCTACGCATTGATGACTGAATGTTGAACGTGTTCATAATAATGAAAAAAATACATTTCACTACAATTTTTACCTCTTTATCACATTATGGTCATAAGTTGTTTTATTTGATTGAGGTTTAATCCATATATTATCATGTTAGGGTTAGATAGGTAGACATTATCAGGGCATCCTTATGAAGCATACATGAAAACATTGTGAATTTGTTCCTTCCATTTGGGTCAAAATTTTATATAGTGGTTTTTATTGTTTATAAATCTTGTGTTCCATATGTACCTATACACAATTTTTTGGTGTTTTGGGATGAAATGTTTGTCAATTTTGGGATATAACAAGGGAATGGAAAACATTTATGGAATTTTTGAATCACTCTTAAAGACCACTATATCTAGTATCCAAACTCCAGGTGCACTATTAGAAATAAGATGTTTTGTTTCCTGGCCCCATGATCTCATTGAATTCATTTTCAGTGGAACCCATGAAATTTGCAGTACTAATATCATGGGAGGAAAATAGAATATATTTTAGATTAAAGTCTTCTTGGTCCTCACAAGATATTAAAAATGGTTCGTTAGGAATTATTATCCCCTTTCATCACCCATGACAGTGCTCACCAAAAAGTGATGAGGTTTGAGTGGGTCCCAAAATGTCTGGAATATTTTGAGGAGCTCAAGAGGTGTTTGAAAACCACCAAAGTTTTGATCCTACATGAATATCGAATAGGATAACTGGTTTATAATAATGATTCAGTTAAAGGTTTAGTGTGTGTGTTGATAAATGATCAATATATTGTGGCATATTCCTCAGGACAGCATATTCCACATGAAATGAATTATCCAACCCAAGAGAAATAACATGAGCCATTGTTTCATGACCTGTAAATATGCTTCTTCAATCTCAATTGAGATAAATCCATATTTTAATCAGACAATAAAGTCAAAGACTACATATTACCTTATAAGGATTTGAACGTGAGATAGTTTTGATAAGATGAGTACATTTAGTGGTTTAACATCAATATTTTCTATACCCCAGGAAAGTGGAACAGATTTAATGATACCCAAAGAAGGAAGTTTCTAATGAAATATCTAAGTTATTTTAGTGAAAAATGGATCTTGATTGGGATGTATTCATGGGTTCACTTGGAATATAAGGATCGTAGTAGAGGATATTTTTTTCTATTATTCAATTACCCCCACCCTTCACGAATTGATTAAGGAATAACACTATAATGATTAATTGTACTAATGATAAATTCCACATTGAAATGGTGGGAAGGTTCCAAATGAGAGGTCTTTTTCTTTTGATGGAATCTTAGTTTCATGGGTCTTCACCTTGAGCATTTATGTTTAAAGATAAGGGTAATCCATTATATCCATAGGTGACCATGGGACTTTCTTCCCACGACCACCGAAATGTTTTATGGTGTATAATGAATGTTCTGGTGTACAGGTAAGAGGAATAATATATTTGAATTTATCTGCATGTTCTATACATGTCATCTGATTAAATATGAGCATTAGAAACCAATTGGTTTTCTTCACCAACTACCCATTCCAACAAGGATGTTGGATGAGTTTGATAGGGACTTCATTATCAATTTTTCTCATAGACCATTAGAAAATAACACAAGTTATGTTGTTATTGATCATCTAAACAAATCAACTAATTTTATAATGTTCATTGATTCGAACATGGTTGAAGAGATTGGATAGATGTAAGTCCAAAAAAAATTTATACATCATGGTGTTACAATAGCTATTATTTGTTACACAGAACTTTTTTAAATATTGATTCTAGGAAGGCATTGATAAGTAAATGGGATCTCTAGTAATGAATAGTACGACATATGATCCTCAAATATATGGCCAGACTAAGTGGGTGAACATTATTTTGGAAGATATTGTCTGTGTATAAAATCTAAATTTTGGAGGCTCTTGGGATAATGATATTGGATTGGTTTAATTTTATTTTAATAATATTGAAATATATTAAATAAATATGCCTCCCATTGAATATATATATATATATATATCATCGGCTATGTCGGTTTCATCAATGATGGAAAAAAGTTGCTGAAACTTGATTACATGGACTGTGGCTTATGCATGAGATATATGATAATGTTTTATTAATCATATATCACTTGTTCATGGCACATATCCAACATAATTCATGTTCTGATCAGTGATGTTGAGTGTTGAAATTTCCATTAGAGAATTTGGTTTCCTTAAAATTGATTCCTCATATAGTTCATCATTTTATTGAAAACATGGAAATATTATTTTGATATATGTATACCTTTTTGAGATTACCAAATCAATTGGTATGGTGTAATAATAATTGGATTATACATCCCATATAACATTAATCCTCATTATGTTCCATGTATTTTGGTTAAAGAGGTATAACCTAAACCATATCATGTGTTGAACTAAGAAGAAATTGAGATGGAATCTGATTTGCATATGTTCCAGTAACCATTTTGGATTGTGGATTCCCTAGTGAAGGTGCTTTATTGGAAATTCATACCCTTGGTTCAGGTTAATTAGAAGAAATGAATTGATGAGAATCATACATTGGAAAAATTTTATTTTGTGTAAGAGAATTATCTTTATTTATTCTCTGATCAAACATAGTTTTGACTTTTCGTGCATGTGATTTTTTAATATTGGGGTGAATTTTCACATATGCAGTGTTATTTTCAATGTATATTTTCATCTATTTTTTATTAACTTTAATTGATTCCTTAACCATGTTTTTTCATGAAAATTGGTGAATTTTGTGTTGAATAGAATGATTCCATTGGATATTAGAAATCATGTTCATGAAAAAGTAAAAACATGTGACTAGGATAGTTGCATTGTCCTCGTCGGACAACCTAGTGAACCGGCATGTAATACACCCTTCTTAATAATACAACCAAAATAATGGCTCATTCTAATTCTCATGGATAGGTACAAAGGTTCGAGGACCCTCCATGGAAGCAATGTTTTCACTATTTCTTCTTCGACTCTGATTTTTCATGGTTCCTACACATACTGGATGACTGTAAAACGAAACAGTGTGACATTTCATATTTTTTAATATTTTAAAATTAAAAAATCATCCCTTCCAAATTATAAAACTCAATCAACCCTTTATCACCTAATTTAGGCCCCTCTTCCATAGCCACACCTCATACTCCTACTCATATCCCTATGTATCCATTTCAATGACATAACATGTTTTGTTCAAGAGACATACAATTATTTTTCTCTTATCCTTCTCCCTTCTCTTATTTTGGTACTTCTTCCTTCCACTTTTGTTTCCCTAATTTACACTAGATATGGTTACCTATGTTGGGTTCAATATCATTTTTATGGGATGATTATTTATAATTTTGGAATTTTCTATCTTCCTTTGGGACACCACTTGATGTGACTAGTGGTTTCCTAACAAGTTCATGTGATATCAAGTACGAGGTAGGTGATTCCATGACATTCCATTAGTTAGTGAATTTACTACCCCTTCTTCGGTTCCTAAAAATATTTTATATATTTTGTATGATGTTATAATAGTATTTTACATGGATTTAGCTTTGAGTTGAATATTTAATGTTGAATAACTATTTCGTAAATGGTTGTTTTATGAGTGCGGTTTAAATTACTAAAATAATGATTGTACCAAAATGTATTTCACTAGTTATTGAAATTGGAATAAAGATCGTTAGAACCATAGTTATCTAGGTGGATTGTTATGGAAATTTACATCTGTTGGGTTAGATAGGTAACATATCAATAATTAAAAATAGTTCATGCTATAATTCTAAATAAACAAATGATGATGACTTGGGGACAACATAATCTATTACTGTGACCTCTCTTGTGACTCATTCATGGGAATGTTTTATATGGATTGATAACCAATGTATGAGGATCTTTGTTCCATATACATCACGATTCTTATGTATTTTTCCTTGGTTATTTGATTTTGGTTCTTAGAAGTTTTAATTAAATTTACCTTGATTGACATATTTTATAAATAAATCATGTATTTATTTAGAAATTTATCAAATTTCTTATTTTTAAGACTAGAATGTTTATTGTTATTTAATGTTATTTAATGTAATATTTTTGTGTTATAATTGTAGGAAATTTTTCTCACACCCTACACACACCTTGAGGTATATGTATACCTTATTATTTTTGACCCATGTAAAAGAATTGCCTTCCCTAATGTCAATGGAAGTCCTTGAATATATATATAATTTTTTTGAAGGGGTTAGTTGTGGTGGAATGGTTTTTAAAACCACATGATTGATGTATTTTTTCATCTAGTTGAACCCCACCACAGTTTGGTCATATTTCATTATATATTTTATTTTTAATAATATAGGAATATTTTTTATCATTATATAACTTTTTATTATGGAAGTACATGAAAATTAATTTAGTTGTGTTTGTTTATTGGTTGTTTTGGGTTAATTATTTCACGGGCTAAGGAATTAACAAATGAGTTTTGTGATCACTCATGTCATAGTTTCCAACCCATGTTGATAATAAACAACCTTCAAGACATGTCAAATTCCCAAACTGGTGTCGGGATTGATGATAGCTTACACTAGTTTTTGATAGGAAAACAAAATTTATCTGGCCCTTAAATAATAATATTTTTTCTTGATTTAATTTTTCATGAATGATATTATTTTTTGGATATAAAAATATTTATTGTATGATTACCATTAACATAACATAATGATATTAATGTTAATATGATATGATACAATTCTGGGTTATCATGAAATCTGATAGAATGAAAGAGTTTGATGTTGTAATGGGTGTCCATGAGATCTTTTTATTCTAATTCATCCATGAATAGATATGTGACTATGCAGTAAATTTGTACATTAAATATTAGTGTCACATGGTTCAAAAAAATAATTATATCCTTGTTCGATATTTGGAGATATGTATGAGATCATCGAGTATTTGGATGTTCCATTGGAATGAAATGTTTATGGGAGATAAGTTGGATTAACCTAATAGATAAATACCAATGTATTGATGATGATTTTCATTGTTGATAAGGTTGTTTTTAGACCACTCAATTTTCTCTCATTAAAAAGTCTATATGTGACTAATGATTAAGTAGAAATTAGGTTGAGTGACCCACTCAGCTATATGAATGATATGATTTTTTTTCACTGATGTTTACAAGAAGGAAATAAAATGTTCATTATAAACAAAAATGATGAAATATCTAGCGGCCCTACTTGGTTACAAAGATAATAATTAGGTGTTCCATGAAGTGTAATCCCTAATCAATTGGATGACCGATATCCCATCCAATCACAAACATGATAGATAAGAAGGTCATGAACTATTTATGGTATATGAATATCTCCATTAAAAAACATGATTCTAACAAGATTAGGACTAGTAATATAATAGTGAATTTTTGTACATAACTCTATACATATAAATGTGAAAAACAATATTGAACACTAGTTTGGAATTATTTGAAAATTTGAAAATCAAAAAAAATTCAATCTAACTATGCTTCCATGAAGCAGAATCCACATTATATTTCTTAGAAGATGAATATTGGGTAAATCCATGCTTGAATTAACACTATCATGAAGGAATAAACATTTTTGAACACATTAAAAATAGTAATAATTATATATTTTTTGTTGCACCAAAGAAATTGAAGGAATGTTGAAATAAATGTTTGTACATGCAAGAAATATTGTTGATATTAAATGCATGTCACATACAACATGATTTCATAAATGTATATTAGGAATCAAACAATGAAATTTTATATCTTATATTTTTTCCAAGGATAGAATGTAGAAGAAGAATATACTACCTGACTTTTATTTTGTTATTATTATTTGGGGTAGGGAATTATGAGATATCTAGTATAGTAAATATTCATATTACTCCAACTCATGTAAATATTAAGTGTATTAATTTTTTATTATTGAATATCGAATACATACGAATGATGATTTTATTTGGTGTATCCTTTTTTATTACTTCATTTCGATGAATTTTTATCATAAATATTGATGTTATTCAAAAAGAATTTTTACAAACCTACTAATTTCTTTAGGAGGGAGAATCCGACATGTTGTATCCTTTTTTGCATTGAATAATTTTTCAATATACCTGGTTGTTTCTAGGAAAATTTGTACAAGGAAATTACATTTCCCATGTTTTATATGAAAATAAAATTGAAGCTATGTTTGACTTGAATAATAAATATCAGACTCATAGGATGTAGTCATCCAAATATTTTTTTTAAATTCATCAATAATTTCTAGTGTCCCTTGTGCTTTATTTTTTTCATGATACCTATAAAATAATGACAAATACAAGAGAAAAATACACTATATAAATAACATATGTATTAAAAGTTAAAATATCTTTAAATTTTATAAATGTTATACCCCAACTGATACAACCACATATCAGTGTGGATATACCAAAATGATAATAACAATTGGTCTTAGAGACCACCACACTTCTGGTTCCATTCTATCATTTGAAGGTCATCAAAAAATTTATATATATTTTCTCAAATAGATATAGATTGAGAAATTGAGGGAGTTGTATCTATTTCATATTACAATACATTTGATAAAATCCATTGAATAATTGAACTATTAAATAATTGTGTATGATTAAAAATTCATCCCAATTGTGAAAAGATTATAACATATATATTTTATAATGAGTTATTTATGACCAATAAAAGTCGTACATGGGGGTAAAATAACAGGTAGTTTATTAAAATTAATTAGTAGGAGGAAATAAATACAACATCCAGTGATTCATCACAACAAGAAGAGGTGGAATCAATTTTTTTTCTAAATTATCCTGAAGAAGAAAAATGAATTATTATGAAGAATTTAATGCGGAAAAATTAACTACTCAAAATGATATGTTTTATAAAAATACTAATGATGAATCATTTTATATGTGGAAATTCTATGGAATTAAGGATGTTCCCACTAATAAATAAGTAAATTTAAAATCTCGAGAAATAATATGATGTATAAATGAATTCCAATATCATGATCAATGAGAAAATTAGATCCACATAAAAAGATATTATTGAAAATGTGGATGGATTATCACATCTATATCATTATTTTTAATTATTTTACCATTTTATTTTTTAGTATATTTTCTTCCCTTGGGATTTATTGAGGTTTTGGGAGAAAAATAAAGATTTTTTTATAGGCAGACCCAACCGCACATTAGGAAGTCATTTAGTGTGAACCATACACCCAACCTATGTAATCATGCCATAGAAGGCAGAAGATACCACACTACTATCGCACAACCACACCATTACCATGAACATCATCCTAGGTAACAATGTACTCTTCATAGATAATGCACACAATCTCAAAAAGGTTTATAAAATAGTTTTTACTAACTGTGGACCCTATCCAACTCATTATAAATTGGACTTTTACTATTTTACATTTTTAGATTTGACATGTTTTTTTCCCTCATCTTCGCTGCTTAGTATTTTCAGCCATAAGATCTTCCTTTACTCAATCTTTCTCCCTTGGATACCAATTATTGTGATGGATTGTATGGGAGAACCTCAAGATTCATCAAGTAAGTTAGTTTCTCCCTTGTTTTATTCCTCCATTTTGGGTTTCTTCTGTCTTTTTGTAGAGTTCTATTTCCCCAACAGCTACGGTTTCATTTTTAGAGTTTTATATTGAGTTTTTTGGGTTTGATATTTATGATTATGGTTTTTTTTCTTTATTGGGGCACAGTTGGATATTCGACCTGGTTTTTGGGGATTTCTACACCAATTGTAGGTGATTACCTACCTAAACATTATTTGGAGAATTCATTTTTCATACTAGAGTAAATTTTCATGTTGTATGATTATTATGTGTCTTATGAAATTGGTTTTCTATTTGGTTCAATATTTGGTTTATTTTAATGTTGAATTTTTATATGGAATTATGTGTTTTTCTGGTTTAAACCCTTGTTGTGATTTTTTTAAATGTTTTACAAAATGTTTTATTTATTTATTAATTTTTTCATGTTATGTTAATCGTGATATGGAATGGTTTGGGGGTTCTTTTTGTTTTTAAAAAGGTATTTTGGGTGTTTTTTTGTGTAAACCCTTGTTTTTAATCTTGTAATTATTTTATAAACTCTAAAATTGATTTATTAAATTTTGTAAGAGGTAAAAATCAAGTTTGGGAAATTTTATGGAGGATGTTTTGTTTTAAAATTGAATTTGGGTTTTCAAGGGATGGCACACTACGTGGGTCTTGTATAGATTGACATGTGTGTGTGAATGAAGTGTGTTATGTGGAATGTGAAAATTTTTTTAGCACTAAAGAAATCCTAAGTAACAAGGTGGGAAGACTAGGATTAGTATTCTAGTGATATAGAAGTGGCTATAACTTCATTTCATGTAGAATATTTATGATTAAAACACTAATTGAATATTAATGATGATTGGAGTCAACTAAATTTTTTGATATTTCTCCTATATAGTGGCTTGTGGATGAGAATTATGTTGATCCTATCCTATGCCACATTTCACTAAGATATGATGTACCATGTGTCAAATTTTCATCTAAAAATAAGGGGATTTTCATGTGACTTGTTCTCTATGAAAATATCAAACTTACCATCGGTAGACATTAAGACATGTTGGTTATTTCCAATCCATGCATGTTTTATTTTATGGTCATTTCCTTCCAAAATAATATTTCATAAAATGTTTCTATTATCCTTTTATAAATATCGGAATTTTTTTTTCTAAGAATGTTTATATAATAATATATTATATTGGGTGGAATTCTTATGGACTTAGGGTCACACCCTATATAAACCTTTTAGTTTATGTAAACTTGCTAATGTTTGACAAAAGTATGATAATTGGTCTTAGAGATGGTGGTTTAGGTTTATAGAGGATATTCTTCACGAGGTGTTGTGTAGATATCTTGAGGGTGATGCCCGCTTTCCATGAGGTGTATTTTTAGATAGTCTTATTGTTTCTTTTATTGTAGCCTTTTTTGGATATTTATATATGGATTATAAAGTTTTCTATTTTTTTGTATATAAATTCAGGTAAATCCTTACCACATTTATTTATGATACTTGGTCACTTATTTCAGCCTGTGGGGTTAGGGAACACCCTTCAGTCCTTGCCACAGACCTATTCGGGTGCTAGTTTGGATTAATACACGGATTGGTTCATGAAAAATGTTATCGGAGTAAGTATCACTTTGGGTAATGTAATTTGGGATATGGTTGGATAGGCTATTGGTATTATTGTTGGGACTCAGAGTACTAGTTGCATGTAGAGTTCCTAGCCAGCACACCATGTGACATACCTCGAGTCCCCATGGGATGTTGGGATTTGTTTTGGCTTATCTTCCTAGTGGGACGTGAAGGGTGTGGAACGTACTTGGAAAATTGGTGGAGGTGAATATTTTGGTCATTTAATTTTCCTAAAGTGTTTGATTTATTTATATTTTATGTTATTTTTATTATTTTTCTGACCTATTGTATTAATTATTTTTCTTGTGAAAGTTTATTTTTGTATCAAGAAGCCTCCAAGAAGAGCTCATTTTCAGCCAAGGGAATATGTCAATTATATTAATCCCACACATATTGATCTGATTTTGGTAGATTCTATGTTATAAGATATTCAGGCTCTAGTATAGGGAGTTGGTCTGAGTTCTACTCCTATTAGAGAAGATGAACCTGGTCCTAGGATGGACAAAGCCCAAGTGTTTCTCAAGAACAAAACACTTTCTTTATAAGGTGGAACATATCCTCCAGAAGAGACGATTGGATTGAGAATATAGAGTTAAAGATTTAATTTCATGATACCCCTAAGGATGTCAAGGTATAATGTTACTCTTTATCACTAGAGGCTCTCAGTCGAAGGTGGCAGGACTCAGTGCTTCAAGATGAGAAGCACAAGCAGATGGGATAGGAAGAATTCAAGGATGTCTTCAATGAAAATCAATATCCTAAGGTTTTCTGATAATCCAGATCATGAGAGTTCATGGATCTCTTTCTAGGGTACAAGTCAGTGATGGAGTATTCTAAATTCCTTTCCGAGAAATTCTAGTATGAACCTAGAATAGTCTCCAATGAGTAGATGAATGTTCAGAGGTTCAAAGGGGGTTTTTGTCCAAATATGTAATCTTAGGTATTACTGTTCATGCTAAAGACCTATGAAGAATTAATTTATTGAACATTTATGGTGATGAATGACTAAAAATGTTTCTCAAGTTACCTTTTGGATATGTTAGTGTTGGGCACTGGAAGTTATTCTGAGAATAAGAGGAAGTGATATGAGAAGGGGAAGAAGGGAGGTGGTAGTTTAGACCATCTTCCCTTGATGTATTCTACTTTGGCATATGATTCAAGGACTATAATTTTATATTAGTGAGGTAGGGTGGGGAATATCTTAAATTAATTTCCATCCCCACCTAGATCATTCCATTGAAGTGGATCTATGGGACACCTGCATATTTTTGCTGAGAAACGCGCCCGTACCAGAGTGGGCCAGGATATGTCACTTATAAGGGTGTTTCAGTTCACTCAAAGTCATCTAGGATGTTGGGATATCATATAGTTGGATATGGGAGAAAGAATAGATCATATTCTGGGTAGAGGTATTTTAGGGAAGATCTATAGGTGATTATTTGTTCTTTGGAAGTGACTAGACATCTTCATGTTGTGGATTAAGAACTAGCAGAACCAGATGTAGGGCACTCATCAGATCGAGGAATCATTCTAATATCATCTTCAATAAAGGCTATTTTATTTGATACTGGTGCTTTTAATTATTTTTTCTATTTCTATCTTTGGAATATTTTGAACCTGCTAACCGAGATTATTATTGTTGTTATGGATTTGGTAATGTTGTTGGGTAAGAAGAAGGAGAAGGGTCTTAGGTGGCCTTCTTGTGTGCTCTCTGTGTGAGGGGTTGATATGTAATGAGAATCTCTAGTCTTTTATATGGACCTTTTCGATTTAATCAACTGTATGGATTATCTAGTGAAATTCCTTGAGAATAAAGACTGTTATTGGTGATAGGTGAGTTTCAAGGAACCTAATCAGAGTCCTCATGTTTTTATCATGGAATGAGATCCTCGGTTAGGTCATGATGGACCTCCACTCTCAGAGTTAGTGAATCATGTTTTTCAGTTATCATTTATCATTCTAGAAGATTAGAGTGATGATTTTGAGGTTTGATTTCCTCTTATAATGTATGGGAACCATAGGTAATTTTAGATGATTTTTTGGGCATACCCTCGGAGCGGAACATGGAGTTATTAATTGATTTGGTGCTGGAAACACATCATATATCTCTTACCTCATATTTCATAGCCCCCACCGATCCGAGGGAATTAATGAAAAATATAAAATATTTGGAATCCAAAGGGTTCATTCACCAGATCTTCTCTCATTGGGCATGTCACGAACCAACCCACGTCAACCCTGAACCGGTCACCTGAGCCAATCCACATCATGTCCCAAGAGGCATTCCTGATCCTCCCGAGATGGCGAAAAGTGCCCGGGAATCGATAGAGACGATGGGAATGATTTCACCCAATAAAAATAAATAAAAGCAGAGAAATAATAAAGAGTAGCGCAAATTAAATAAACCAAACACACAACTAAATAAGAAATGAAGAAGATAAAACTAACCAAACTCGACATCCAAAACTAACTCTGTGTGACCCCATGGGTCACTCCTAGAATCAATGATCAAGCATCTCCTAAGGTGCTCGCACCCAAAAAGGATCCTGAACTAACACTAAAAATGGAAGACCTATAGGCATTAGTATTAAAACTCATTAGGCTAGCCCGATAACTATTCACAATGCACTTCCTTTAAAATAAAATAAATATCCATTTCCAATTTTGAACTAAAATATATAAAACTAAGGTTTTATAAATGTTACTCAAAACATTGTATGAGTCATTTCCCTCATTCAATTATGAAAACCCAAGTCATTCTTTTTGTGGGAAATTATCATTTTCAAATTGAAAGTGATGCATACATATTCAATTTGCAAAAAAGGATAAAACACATTTCTTTGAAAAGAGTTTTCATAAACCACATTAAAACCACACATCACCTTCCAATAAAAACACTACAAATTAAAGTGGAACAATATTTACACATCAAGGGAAATGAAAAGAAAATAAATATACAAGAAACTCATTCAACATTGAAATCACTAAGAATGAGTAGAAAAAGGTGAACCAAGGAGATCAAGAATAATCTTGAAGACACCTATACATGAGACCTTGTCCTCGATGACATATCACACACTATGGAATCAAAAATATCCAAATGCTCAACCATACTTTTTCAAGAAGCCAAGGAAAAATTTTGTAACAATGAACCCAAACATATCGTCTTACTATGGGTCACTGGTTTGTACCAAGGCCAACCATTGCGGTAATCATTCTTAGAATATTCACTTAATATGCCAGGTTCCTATGCCTCATGTATTTAGAAATGTGGTGATCCAACTGATGCCAACATAGAATCCAATCATAGTATATATAATAATAATACACAACAGGTCTCACCCTGAGTCTCCAATAGGACCATTCTCATGCCTTAAAATAAAACAATTATAACGGGGTCCAACCGAAGAACCCTAAAATTAGATTTTGAGAATCCCCTAACAAGGACCTCCAACCCATTTCATACAACTAAGGTTTGAGGAACATCCAATGGGGGTTTTCATAATAAATATTTCAAAAAAAATCACGAAGGTGCCAAACGGGCCTTAAGATTTATCCACAAAACATCATTTTTAAGAGAAATAAACTATCTTTTAGAAAGAGTGTAGATACACCATTTTACATTTCATGAACATTCATAAAATAATCAATTTAAATCCCTCATACAACAATTAAAAACCAAACCCATTTTTATTAAATTTCCAAATGGGATACAATCCATCGTCACATGTCAACCACTTTCAAAGACAAACACACACTCCCTTTAAACATGGAACCACTTGAAACACATTCAAGAAACACATGATCACTATTTTTCCAGTGAAGTATTTTTTTTAAAAAATCCAATCTGCCATTTTCATACCAAAAATTACTCACTAAAGACAACCGAGCATTTCATAAAATGCATTGTGTGACATATTTAACAATGAAGTTATATTTATCACATAACAAAGACTAAAACAAAATTTTCCATGCTAAAAAATGAAACCAAGAATCATACATCAATAATTATTAATTAAACAAAGTGTGGAAAGAATGAAATAAATGAATCCTGAATTAAAAAGGAAGTGCAGGAGAAATCCTACCTCACAACCAAGGCGTGACAAAACCACACGCATCTGAAACAACACGGTAACATACAACATAGTAAAAACTGAACACTATTGACACAAAACACAAACAAAAGCACCAATTAAAATATGTGAAACCAAGAGTATGGAAGAAACACTCACCTTGAAACATTAGATAGATTACAATGCAAACCCCACACTACCTCCCATGGGTTTCAAAAACCATAAACCACCCAAAATGAACCCTCAATGTGAAAAAATCCCATCATAAATAAAGGAAAAGTGAAAAAAAAGTATAGGGGTATACCGAAGAGGCTATGCATGTCTGAAAGGAGGTCTCTGGCCGGGCGTGTGGCGAGAGGGGCTCTGCACGCCGGGAAGAAGCCATTGGAAATGGTCGGTGGACAGAATCACGTTGGGAGGGGGAGAGTTGCTGGCATGATAAGTCGATCACCGGATTGGTGCAGGCTGGCTAGAGGAATTTCGGAGAAGGCGAGGTCGACTGGAGAAGGAAGGGCCAACAAGCAGGGGCCATACTAGAGGGTCTCGCACCGGCTAGCAGGGGACGCGCTGGAAATTATCGCGTCAGCCATTAGGGGTAGTGTTGGAGGGGTCTGGCGATGGGGGAAAAGGGTCGGGTCGAGGGAATTGAGTTGGGAAACAAATAGAAAATGGTGGTCGGCTGGGAGTTGTGTGCTGTAGTAGGGAAGGCTAGAGATGGGTCGGCTGATTGGGGGATGGCAGGGAGGCCAGTGGCGCGGCGCATGATGGGGAGGTGGACGTGGGACCTGGGGTTCTTTGTGGCATAGTAGGAGGCACATCTGGGGCTACCACTGCTACACACCAATCCGGGGAATCTGTGACCAGCGAGGCGCATGACAGGGGGAGAAGAACTATGGCGTGCTGATTCGAAGGGAGGCTGGGGGTCACTGCAACCGAAGGGGGCGTCAAGTTTCTATGTAGGGAGAAGGAGAGTCGGGTTTGCTCGCGCTGTACACAAGGAAGAGGCACCGATTGGAGTGTGTCATAAGAAAAACAATTGTGCAACAACGACGTCGACTCACAAGCACACCTTTTAATCATTATAAAAATTACCCATTTTAATTTTTCGGATACGAACAGGCCCCACAGTTATTTGTCCAAAGCTACGCGGTATACTTCCCCACTCGTGCGCATGATGACTTCGACTCACAAGCACACCTTTTAACATAAATCGTAAATTTTATCTGGCGCTCACCCGAGAACCCAAAAGTAATATTTAATCTCAAAAAAAATTAAAATAAGAGTAGCACAGGTCGGGGTGTGAAAATTCTCCCGACCATAATGTTTTCCACCCTGGGAAAGCCGCAACACTATCCAGCCTATCGATCAACACCTAAAGATTCCACATAAACACAATACAACCTCTTAACCCAATGAAATTCCATCGACCACCAACGGGACACAATCTCAATGACCGAAATTTACCACCAACAAAGGGGAGTCCTAGAAAAACTCCCCACCATAAGAATTCAACTAGCATCTTATAATGCTTTATGGAAAAACTCAAAGAGAACCGTGGTGGGTCTCCCCACGATAAAGAACCAACCTAAAAGCGACCAAACATAAATCCAACCTAAACCCGAAGTAGGCCTTACCACATCAAAAAGGGACACAACATTAACATTTAAACCACTCACACCTGTCCGAAATGGATACGAGTTGAGTGGAAAACTCTGCACTAACCAAAGACCCTTAGCCCATGGGCGGGGAGCGAGGGCCTAAAAATTGGATCAATAAAACTATGGTAGACAACTACTCATGAATTATCACTTCGTGATGGGCACAAAACAAATCCTCAACTGATTCACATGGGTTGTCCACAAAAATCCACTGATCATCAACTTGCATCCAAAAAGGCACAATTATCGACATTGCGCAAGGGATAAGTCCATCACGCTCTTTGCGAGAAGAGGAAATTTATAACTATAGAGAAACCACAATAGGAATGCTAAAACTGTATCATCGCAACAAAAGAGGCACAACCTTAACCAGACTCCATAAAATCCCCCAAGGGTTCATGAATATGCGTTGCCTTCACTTTGAGGCCTTTTTTATTGAGCTATGATGAATGAAGTATCTCAAGCCTCGCAGTTAGGTTTTGATAATCCTAATAAGGAATATACATCTTTTGATCTGTCATATGAGAGGACATAATTTTGAAATGAAAACCACGCTGGATTGAAAACTAGAGTTCATCCAAAGACCCACGACATTCCTATATATTTCAAAACCCAAAACTAATTTGTACGACTACGAAGATGAGAGATCCCTTACACTGGAAGGAATAATACACAAGAAACATTAAAAAACCCTACATCACATCACTTCTGAGAAATTAATCCACAACATTTTCTAAAAAATCCCTTACAGAATCAATGCAAGTGACCCAAACGTCTACAAGCATGATAGGGCTTAGGAGTACTTGATATAGATGACCTCCTTTGACCTAGAAATCCACATTGATAACAAATGATGATCTCTCACTAAAAAGAGGTCTGTGAAACATCTTGAGGCCTTTTGATTCAATGACTTTCTGTATCCACATTCAATCGATTCCTCATATCCCTTCCAGAATCTTCACTAATGTTCATAGGGATTGAAGGAGGGAGGAAAACATTGACCACTCATGACATCAAGGATTCGACATGAAAATATTGTCTCTCTACACCGGTAAAAGAAGTTAGGTTGCAATTTGACAACTTCGACTGCAGATCAGGATTGAGGTGCACCTCAAAATGAAAATCCTTTATAGAATCATATGTGGCATACCCTAATCATAAGGGACTTTCTACATAATGAAATGGAAATACTCCAACACTGATCGACCACCCTGCTACAAATAACACATCTCCATCCCCTTTCACACTATTTCTTTATCATAGAAATACTAATGAATGAACAAATCCATGAAAAACAACCATGTATTCTATTAATGGTTATTGTTTCGAGACACTGAATTCCACTACATCCACGGTGAACTATCAATCAAGAAGGTTTCAAACTTAACCTTCGACGACTCGAGCAACTCAATGGGGATAAAGTCCCATTTGATGTTTCACATCAACTCTTCCGCTATGAAAGGGTTTGATTTACCATAAAAGATAGGTGGATTGAGCATCCGAAACTCAAGCATAAAATCATTAGGTTGATCAACCGCACTACGATCACCCATTGAAGATTCAAGGGGGAAATTGATGGACAAGAAAAGTCCAGAACCCAATCAATTCTAACTAAATAAAAAAACAAAATCAAACACCACATAGGTCTCGATCTCTTAACATAACAAAACATACTATCATAACATAAAAAATTACTCTTTGAAATCATCTTAAATTTATCACAATCTTGGGGGGTCAAACCCTCACCACTGGTATTCTTTAGAGTCCCACTCACATGAAAGTTTCCATTCCACCAGGGGCATCCAACCTCTATACCAGACATCTGCTCATATTCCAACATACCACTTTTCATGTGGGCACCCCTATGAACACCAAGGACAAAAAAAACAACTTCATTTTCTAAAAACAAATCATTCATCCAATTTTCTTTAAAATAATCCCCAAATTAAACGTGTCATTTCAAACAACCCCTTCTTTTTTCAAATCCAATTTTTATGATAAAAAAAACTTTTAGAAGTCAGAGGAGAGCCAAAAAAAATTATAAAAAGAGAACTAGTATTAATTGGTGACTCGGCCATATGGTTGGTGGCCCATTCCAAACACATCACTAATACAGACAGCCTTTTAGGACCACTCCCCTAGCTTCACATGGCTTGTCAGGCAATGTGGGCTCACAAGGACTATTATACCAACTCCATTTTTCATATCCCAATCCCAAAAAATATCATAAAACCCCAATGAAACTAATTAAACTGAACATCCCATGGAAACCCAAGGATCAGAATGAGCAAGAGATCATGACGCTCTTCCTGCACCTACCACTCAAGTCTCAACAATCATACTCCTCTATCCTTGACATAACAAATAACAAAGGGTGCTTTGAAAAGAGAGGTCCTCTAAGATCCGACCTCCTCTGATATAATTTTGTCACGAACCAACCCAGTCCGAACCTAAACTGGTCACCTAATTCAATTTGTGGCAAGGACCTAAAGGCTTTATTGATCCTCCCATGTAGGTGAAAAGTGCTAGGGAATCGACATAGTCAATTTGAACGATTTCTCCCTATACAAATTATTAAAATCAGAGGAAATAATAAATAGTATATTTAAATAAATAAACCAAACAAATAGTTAAACAAGAACGAAAGAAGATAAAACTAACTAAACTCGACATCCAAAACTAACTCCATGTGACCACATGGGTCACTCCCCGACTCAACAATCAAGCGTCTCCCAAGGCGAGTGCACCTAAGATGGAGCCTACACGAACAAAAAAAAAATTAGAGAAGAACTATATGAGAGAGTATTAAAACTCAAGAGGCTAGCTCGATATCTATTCCCAATGAACTTCCTTTAAAATAAAATAAACATCTATTTTCTACTTTGATCTTCAATATATAAAAGTAATGTTTTCTGCATGTTACTCAAAAAAAAGTACGATTCATTGGCCTCATTCTTTTCTGAAAAAAAATCATTATTTTAGAGGGACATTAGCATTTTCAAATGTAATGAAAGGCTTACATTTTCAATTTTTGAAATATATATAAAACTCTTTTCCATGAAAACAGTTTTCATAAACCACATTAAAACCACACATCACATTCCAGTAATAAAACTACACATGAAAGCACTAAATCAGTTACATATCAAGGGTATTGAAAACAAAAATATATATACAAGAAACACAGTCATGACTGCAAGCACTATGAATGAGTAGACATAGTGATCCCATGAGATCAAGAATAATTCAGAAGACATCAATAAATGAAGATTCATATTCATTGACATTTCAGAAATGATGAAATCAAACTCTTCCAAATGCTTGTCCATTCTTTCTCAGGAAGTCTATGTGTAAATCCCATTGTAATGAACTGAAAAATATCTTCATACTATAAGCCATTGGTCGGTACTATAACCAACAAGTGAGGCAATCAATCTCAAAATATTGTCTCAATATTCCAGGTTGTTAAGTCTCATGTATTTAGAAAATGGGTGATCCATCCGATTACATTCGAGCATCCAATAACAGTATATATAATAATCATAATGAACAATAGGTCTCACCCTGAGTCTCCCCTATGACCATTCTCATTCCTTAAAATAAAATAATTATAATGGGTTCCAACCGAATTCCCCTAAAAATAGATGCTGATAAGCCACTAACAAGAATATCCCACCCATTTCATACAACTAAGGAATAAGGAACATCCAAAAATGGTTTTCATAATAAATATTTCTAAATAATTTCTCTAAGGTGCCAAATAGGCCATAAGTTCTATCCACAAAATAATTTTTTTAAGAGAAATAAACTACCTTTCAGAATGAGTACAAACACACCATTTTATATTTCATTACCATTCATACAATATTCCAATTAAATCCCTCATATAATGTTTAAAAAATCCATTTTTATTAAATTTTAAAACGGGCCACAATCCATCGTCACCTGTCAACCACTTTCAAATCCAAACACACACTCCATTTAAAGATAAAACAACTTGAAATACTTTAAAGAAACCTAGGATCACTATTTCACTAATAAATTATTTATTAGAAAATCCAACCCATCTTTTTCAAACCCATAATTAATCAAGGAATCCAACCGGGCATTTCATAAAATGCATTCTGTGCAATATTTAACAACATAATTCTATTTATCACATAAAAAATTCTAAAACTCAATGTTTCAGGAAAAAAATGAAACCAAGAATCATAGATCAATATTTAATAACTAAAAAAATTGCGGAAATATTGAAATAAATGAATTGTGAATTAAAAAGGTTTTGGAAGGGAAATCCAACCTCAAAACCAAGATGGGACGAACGACGCGTGCCCAATACCACACAGTAAGGTCCAATATATTACAGAAAAACACTAAGGACTCAATACACAAAGAAAAACCCCAATTAATATATGTGAAACCAAGTGGTCGGAAAAAACCCTCACCTTGAAACTGAAGTGTGATGACAACGCAAACCCGACACTACCTCTTGAGGGTTTCAAAAATCATAAACCACGCAAATTGAACCCTAAAGGTGAGAAAATATCAATATAAATGAAGTAAAAGTGAAAATAAAAATTAGAGGGCTATAATGAAGAGTCTACGCATGTATGAAATGAGGTCTCTGGCCAGGCATGCACCGGTAGGGGATGTGCGTGCCGGGAAGAAGCCATAGAAAATGGTCAGCGGATAGAATCTCTTCTGGAGGGGGAGAGGTGGTGGCTGGATAAGTAACCGGAAGGGTGCGGGATGGACAGAGGAAGGTCAGATAAGGTGTGGTCGACTAGAGAATGGTGTGTAAGCTAGTAGGGGCCGCACTGGAGGGCGTTTCACCAGACAGTAGGGGCCACAAAGGGAATTATCGCATCGGCCAATAGGGGTCGTGCTGGGGGGTTGTCACGTCGGGGAAACATGGGTCACACCATAGGTATTGAGTCGAGAAATGGATGGGAAGCACACACAAGGTTACCGAAGAAGGTACTTCGACTAGGGGAAATGATAGTGTTGTGCGTGTAGGCTAGGAGAGGGATGAACTAGGAAGAGTGGAGGGTTTTCGCCAGCTGAGATAGGGGGTTGAGGCTGGAAGAAGGTCGGTCCGGAGTTGTGGGATATAGGAGGGCATGCCGGAGATGGGTCGACCGAGGGGGTTGGTCGGGAGGCCAGCGGTGCGACGTGCGATGGGGAGGTTGCCAGAGGATTTGAGGTTCTTTTCCGTAGAGGAGGCACATTCGAGGCAACCGCTACTATGCACCGATCAGGGGAAGCTGTGACCATTGGGGCACTCTATAGGGGGAGAACTGATAGGGCTTGCTAACACGGAGGGAGGATGAGGGTCGCTATGACCGATGGGGGCGTCGAGCTTCCATGCATGGAGAAGTAGAAGAGGTGGGTCTGCTCGGGCCACACACAGGTAAGAGGTGTTGATTAGAGAGAGTCAAAAGAAAACAAATGTGCACCAACAATAAAAAAGGTATAAAATCTAAATAAAATTACTAAAATTTTAATAACATAACAATAATAAAATTAATAATAAAAATAAAAATAATAATCATAATAATAATATTCATAATAAGAATAATATTAATACAAAAATAAAATAATTCCTAACAATTGTTTTAATTACCATTAATTTTAATTATAGTATTTAGAGTAACAATAATAATAATAATAATAATAACATAATGATAAATTTAAAAATATTAAAAATATATATTTATGTTTACAAATAATAAAATTTATAATGATAAATTTTTTAAATGATTTCATAGTTAACATTAAATTTTAATCACAAGAAAAATTACCCGATTTAATTTTTTGTACACAAAAAGGTCGCGGAGTTGTTTGTGCAAAGATGCATGGTATTGTGGTTCACTCGTGCACCCAAAAACGTCAACTCAAAAGAAATATTTTTATCATAACTTGTAAATTTTTTCTGGGACTCACCCCGGAAGCCAAAACAAATATTTAAAGGCAGAAAATTAATTAAATTAAGAGTCACATGGGTCAGGGTGTGATATGGAAACTCAAATCTTGTTCACATTGAAGGTTGACAGATCTCCCCTATTGTGAATCGATTATAGGAAGATTAATAAGGTAAATGTTATGAACAAGTAACCTTTTCCCAAAATTTACTAATTTTTTGATTATTTGAAGGGGGAAAGTGCTTTTCTATGATAGTCTTGTGTTTGGGATACCACAAAATTTGGGTGAGAGAGGTAGATATCCCGAAGATATTGAATGAGCACAATGGTATTTATGGTGCTTTTCCGAAGTAAGTATGGCCACTTAGATTATTTGTTCATGTCTTCTGGACTGACATATTCTCCAATTCTTTTTATAGTGATCAGGAATATAGTGTTCCACCAATATCTCGACTGCCTCATTGAGGTATTTGTGGATGAAATTTTAGTTTATTCTATATCCAAGAAAGAAAAATAACACCCCTAGAGATTGGTTCTAAAAACCTTGTGAGACCACTATCTCTATACAAGGTTTTCAGTGATCACCTTATAGATTAGGGAAGTAATGTTTCTAGGATATGTTATTTTAGAGAAAGGTGTCTTAGTGGACCCCAAGAAGATTTGGGTAGTTATGTTATGGCAGAATCAAAATAATGTTTTTGAGAATATGAATTTTCTCATAATAAAAATTTATTACAATAGGTTTGTTCAGGATTTATCTTGGCTTGATTTTTCCATGACCACACTCACCCAGAAATCGGTGAAGTTTTAATGGAACCCAAAATTTCATCCATAATTTTAGGAGATGAAGAAATGATTGACTACTCCACATTTTTTGATCTTTACATAATCATTGAAGGACTATGTGGTTTATTGTGATTGTTTAGGTATGGTTCTTGGATGTGGGCTCATCAAAGATGATCATGTAGTGGAAATTTTTATATCCAACTATGACTACACGAAAATAATTACTAAACACATGAAGTTGAATTATAAATATTATTAAATTCACTATAGAATTGGCACCATTATATTTTTTGGAAGAAATTTATGGTCTTTTCAGATCATGAAATCCCAACATAAATTTTCTCCCAAAAAATATTTGAACTTGAAGTTCCACCATTGGAGGATATATTTATAGGTGTTTGACATTGATATCATCTATACCCCAAGAATGTGTAATGTGGTGGAAAAAAGAGTTATTAGAAATGTGAGATTTTGGGATTTTGGGATGTTCGGTGAGGAGTGTACCTTGATGGGGCTCTTTTCCAAATGCACATGGAGACCAAAGAGCACTCTGGAGGTGTGTTCATAGCGATCATTCAATTGGATACTTCTATTATGGAGTTGATTCATAGTGATAAGCCTCATGATGAGTCTTTCCATCAGTATTCATAGCTCCTTCATGGTGAGGAGAAATCTTGTGATTATTCTTTATTTTCCAAGGGAATCATTTGTGTTAAGGGCCGTTTCATTCTGTCATTGTATCTAAGAATGTTGGTGATGCAAGATATCCACCAATATCATTGGACCATTCATCATACAGATAGAAAAAGTATTATGATGTCCCTCGATAGTTTCAGTGTTGAGGAATGAGGTGGGACATAGTAGATTTTGTTTCGAGCTCCTATATATGTCAATAGCTAAAGGTTGATAATTAGTGGCACTCTAGTTTCTTCATTCATTACCCATTTACCTAGAAGTTAAATAATGTGTCTACGGATTTAATTATTGTATTTCCTTGAACAAATAATTGAAGGAATTCCATTTGGGTGGTAATCAACCATTTGGAAAAATCATCTCATTTCATTCTGATCATAGATTCCGGTAATTTTGATGAGGTGAGACCATTATATGTTTAAGAGGTGGAAAGACTCAATAGTGTACCATCAACAATTTTTTAGGATAAAGATCTATTTTTTAACTATCGGTTCTAGTAAGGTATTAAAACTGAATTGGGGTCACAAATTATGATGTGAATGGCATACCATCTTCAAAATGATGGTCAAATAAAGAGGAGAAATCAGATTCTAGTTGACATGATTCATGCATGTGCATTGGATTTCAGAGGATCCTGTGATTGAATTTTGGTATTGGTCATGTTTTCTTATAATAATAGTTACATATATTCAATTTGAATGGTTCTTTCTTACTAACATTATGTTCGGCCATGTCGGTCTCCTTTAATATTGGTTGAGGTAGGAGAGACCTCACTTTTGGGACCAAGCCTTGTATAAGAGGTATATGAGAATATAAATTTGATAAGGTAACAATTATTGAAAGTTCAAAGTTTCCAAAAATTTTATTCGGATTAGGGGCATCAGGATCTTGAGTTTTCCATGGGTGATTAGGTGTTCTGGAATCTGGCCCCTTACTTGGGCCATTGTTGTTTGGGAATGTAGGGAATGCTAACACTGAGGTATGTCGGGCAATTTGAAATCACCAAGAGTATGGGGATGGTGGAATATACGGTAGATATACATTCCCATTTGAAATAAATTCACAATGTATTACATGTATCCCAATTAATGAAGTATAATCATGCTCTATCCCAAGTGTTTAATTGGGAAGAGTTGGAGATAGTTCATGATTTTTCAGATATTCAATAGACAGTCGGTATATTTGATTCCCAAGAAAATGTCCTTCATGGAAATTATATTCTATTAGTATGTTTCCTTTGGCAGCCAAGGAATGATGGGAATGAGACTTTGGTGGGGAATTCGTGGTTTGACCATGAGGATCTGTTTTTATTTTTGATCATGCTACGATTTTACATTCCCCAGGAAGAATGTTTTCATGGGGGAGAGTTTTCCCATTTGTGTTATTATTTTCTGTTATTTTTACTTCTTATTTTTAGTCTATTATTTGACCATGGGTTTCTATGATGTTCTAGTAGAAAATTGATATTTTTTTGGTTGGTAGATCCAGGAACACGGTTGGTGTATGGTTAGTGGGAACCATGAACCCAACCCAAGTAATCATGTTGTAGAAGGAAGAACATACAGTATGACCATCTAATGGCCCTACGCCTCATACCAGGTAATAGTGTGGTTGTGACGGATTGTGCACAAAGTCACCAAAAGATTTATTAAACCATGTCTAGTAACTGTTCACCCTATGCAACTCATTTTAAATTGTATTTTTTTTTTCCATTTTTCCCTTTTCAGATTTAACCCCATTTTTTCCCTCTTCTTCCCCACACATGATTTTCAGTTGTATGAGATTCCATTTCAACCTATTTATCCCTTGGAAACCCATTTTGTGTTGGTTTTGGTGGGTGAACGTCATGATTAATCAATTAAGTGATTTAACCTCCTTTTTTCTTTCTCCATTTTTGGGTTTCTTCCCTCTTTTCGTGGGGTTCTATTTCTATTGTAGCTTGGGATTTGTTTTTAGGGGTTAATCTTGTGTATTTTGGTTATATATTCATGATTAGGTTTCTTTCTTTCTTGTGATGTGGTTAATGATTGGATGGAGATTCAAACCTATTTTGTGATATTTTTACACCAATGGTAGGTGATTCGATGTGAAAACATTGTTTTTTAATTTATTTTTCATTATTTAGTAATTTATCATGTCCTATGATGATCAAGTGTGTTACAGAAGTAGTTTTTTGTAGTGTTAAATGTGAATTTTGTTTTGAAGTTGTATTCCTATGTTGGATTTGGTGTGTTTATGATGTAAACCACTAATGAGTCATTTGGAAATTTTTTACAACTTTTTTAAATGATTTATAAAATTATGCATGAGATTCAGAATTTGATATGGAATGGCCTTTGTGTGATTTCTATATTAAAATAGTATTTTGGGCATGTTATTGGTGTAATTCCTTGTGGTGATTATTGGAATTGTTTTATAATCTTATTAAATTATTTATTAAATTATGTAAGAGGTGAGAATCATGTCAGGGAAAGGTTTTTATGTGATTATGTTTTTAAAATGAAATTTGGGTGTTTATGGGGAGGAAAACTATGTGTGTTTGAATATATTGACAACTATTTGATAATATGGTGTGTTATGTGACATGGTAATCTTTTTTGAGAACAAAGGGTTTCCTGAGTTAATAGGTGGGGGGACATGGACTAGTATGCTACTGATACAGAAGGGGATATCACCCAGTTTCACATAGAGGTATTGATGATGAAAACGCTAACTAAATATTGATAAAGAGTGCATACCACTAGATTATTTGATTTTCCTTTCTCTAGGGGAATGTGTATTATAACGTTGTTGATCATCACCTGTGACACATTTCACCAGGATAAGAGGTACCTAGTGTCCTATTGTTAGCAAGTATATAGGGGGTATTACCATGAATAGTTCTCTACTAATATATCCCACTCATCATCGTCATATGATTTGAATTGATGTCTATTTTAAAAGGAAGAAAGTTTTATTTTAAACTCATTCCCTTGTAAATTTATAATCATTTATTTTTCTAATTCCATTTTTATAAATATTTAATGTTATTTAGATTATAATGTTAATTGAATGGAATATTTTATTGGGTGGAATCCTTCTAGTATTAGGCTGACACCCTTATTACTATTTTTGGTGTAAGTAGACATTGTAATGTTTGACACAGGTAAGGGAAAGACTCCTTGAGATGGTGGTTCAGGTTTCTAGAGGTTCTCCATGGTGCGGTGTTATGGAGATGGGTTGAGGGTGATGCCCCCTTTTCATATCACAGTTTTTAGATAGTCTTGTTGTTTCTTTTGTTGAAACATTTTGGGATTATTGTTTATACATTGTAACGAAAATATGATAATTGCATAAGGATTGTTTGGATTAGATCTACAGAATCGTTATATTCATTTTTTGGTTTTTTATGTTTATAAATTCTGTTAAATCATTCCAACTGTTTTTTATTATACCCAGGCACTTGTGACTATTTTTGGGGATTCAGAACACCCTTCGGGCCTTACTGCAGACTGAGTCGGGAACTGTGTTGGATGACGACCTAGCATGGTTCATGATAAGGATGATCTATTTTTTAGATCATAGGGTAAATATAATTTCAGAGAAAGAAGAATCCACTATGGAATTGGAAGAAAAATTCCATGAATTTAATGAAAATTAAAAGGTTTTCATTGATTTGATAGATTTTCATCTTCAAATATATAAAAAGAAAATCAATTATCATGAAACATTGATATATGGGAAGAAAATATTTCATGATGTGGAAGTTATAATACTAAATGGGAAAGTGGGGAAAATTTGAAATTAGTTGATGATGATGATAATATCTTAAACGAGAAATTCCATTAAATCTTGTAAAATTGTACCAATATGGAAATCATCTAGTTTAGTCTTCTTAGAAAGTTGAATGAAATGATGTTACTACAATATATATATATCCAAACAAGCATATATGGATTCCACTAATCCTAACAAAAAAGTAAAACATGTTAATATAGAGTTTAGATAATTCCATGTTCAACATTAATAATTCTCTACATAGAATTTTAAATACTCTTTCATTCAGCATTAAAATTTATATATCAAAGAAAGACATGCCTAGGTCAAAATAAGAATAAGGTGGTCTAAAGAAGTGAAGACTGAGTGCATCCACCATAGAGAAGTTACATCAATACTAAGGAAAAGACCCCAACCAAGAAAATAAGACAACGTGATAACCATCAGCTGGCTAATAAGTCTTCAACCATGTTCTCCTTGTTCTGCGTATGACTGATGACCACCCATGAACCCAAAATTATTTTACATTTTGGGATGATAAAATTAATTGACCATGGGGTTTGGAGTTTCCCTTGTTACACACTATTGATTATAGATGAGTCAATTTTCATAGACTCCAGTGTAATGTTGTGATAGGTGGAAATCTCAATTACCATCATCATTGCATCAACTCTTCCATGAGGGAACCCCCCATAAACCCACACTAAAATCCAGGCACATGACCCCTTAAGGGCCCCGAATGTCAACTCTACCTTGGACGAACCTCGAGTAGAATTATCCATCCACTTTGAGTTTTAACGCATTGGTTTGTGGGTTCCAGTGAACCCAACTCCCTTGTCCATCCTTAAAATAAGAAAATGAAGAAACAACCATTAATTGTCTCAGTGATGGATAGGCCTCCCACCATTTGACGAGGGGGACAATATCATCCATGATGAATCTGGTTTAGACCACCATGCTCATGGGGGATGGTGACATGACCTCATGATGGTAGAGGTTCCTCACACTCCTAATCCTCCAACAACCGACCCGGAAAAGAAATACCCACACATTCCTTTACAAGAACATTTTCTCGGTACATGAAAATTGTGCATGAAGATAGGAGGGCAGATTGGTTACCGATTCCCCCATCCTAAATATCATTCCCTAATTGTTCTATAATTCCGTCACCCAATCACCCATGAAAAAGGTATGGATGGTTTCTTCATTGTGATTATGGAAGCATAAACACTGAGATACCTTCTCAATCCCATTCTTACTCACACGATCGTCTATCAGTATGGCCTGGTTCCATAGATTCCATACATGAAAATTATATTTTTTTTGGGATGTAACTACACCACTAGTTCTTGTTCCACCAGCATTGATCTCCCTTCACTTAAGCTAATGTATAGAATCATTTTTATGATAATTCACATAAAAATGATCTAGTAAATATGAGATTTCCTAGTTCGGAATTCATGATGATGCTGTCAAAACCCTTAAGTAGTTATTGGTAAATAATTTTATCATTGAAGTACGAGTACTGAATGGACTGGGAAAACATCATCCTAGGAATCATGAAACGAAAGAATACATGAAAAAATCCAACCAAATTGTTGAAACATAAACTAATATTGTTGCATCCCACAATCAATTTGGAATGGTTACAAAGAATAGGAATACACTGATAAATTGATATCCAAATCCGAGGAGTGGACCCAATTCATCTTTCCATTTTTTTCCATATATATTAGAGATAAATCTATCCCGCAATGATTTTTTCTCCAAAAATTTCCATGCTAGCCTCATATTCATGCTCTGAATCACCTCTTTGAAACTCTAGAGATGGATACCACCTTCCCTGATCCCCTTTTCCAACTTTTCCGAAGAAGCCTAGTGAAATTTCCCCTCAGAATGAGAATCCCAACTGAAACTATCCATCAATTTCTCAATGTTTTTTAATAGAGACTTAATAATATTTATCACTAACATCACAAGAATGAGAATAATGGAAAACACAATTGACAAGAATGATTTGTCCCCCGAAGGAAAGAAATATGTTCTTCCTATTTGTAAAGTGGGCGATGAGATTGTCACTAAATTTTTGGTGAATAAATATATGCATAAGGGAATTTATCCCCCTAAATAATACAATATCAATTATGAAAACAAAAAATGACATGCACTATAATAATTATTGAATTTATACAAATAAATGTATTATGGTTTGTTCAATATAGTTCATTCCATAATAGACATGGGAAGTTATATTTACTATTTTTGGAATAATTTGGCAGTATCTAAAAAAATTTAAGCCAACATCACAGGGATGAAAAGATGTAATGAATCAATTTCAAAATATGAAATGAAATAATTTTTGAGTTAAAAATGGATTTAAATGTTTGATGAGTCTCTATGTTATTTGAAATGGAAGTGGTTAAAAATAATTGTTATAAATTTATAAATAATTTAATATCACTATTAAAACAAATTAAATGAAAATTCCACATGAATGGAAGAATGGATATATGTGTACCATGGGGTGATTGTAAAATAATTATATTGATAATAAAATCCAAAGAGGATCATGGAGGGTTCTAAAAATGTGAATAAGTAGTTTCTTGTTTGGAAGTAGAAGTCGTACCATGAATCAACGTATGTAATATATGGAAATCAAAATTAATATAATAAAAACTAAGAAACAATAGGATATACTAAAAAATGATAAAAATAAATGGACATAAATAGTAATGAGACCATCAGACAAGTTATGAATAATTTCTAAGAATCATTTCCATATTCCAAATCATATACATATAATTTATTCATATGATTTGAAATATAAAAATGAAAGAATCAAGGGTGATGAATAATTATAATTGAATGTAGACGATTATACATGATTAAATAATATTTAAGGACATGATATATACGAATGAGAACCATATATTCTAAAAAGATATATATGGAAGTTGATATTAGGATTTTCACAATTTAGAAATAAGGCCCCAGTATTTATCATTAATTACACTTGATTTAATCACGAATTCACATTGAGGATCTTTTTAGGAATAGAGTTTTAGATAATTAAGACATTATTTGTAAATATTATCCCATAATAATACAATAGGATACTATAAAAACAATATCCTTTTTTCCACCAAATGAAACCCTTTTATGAAAAAACAATATTTATTTTATTTACAAAATTCTTCATGACTTATTCCATTCTCTAACTAATCCTTATACTGAGAGAAATTTTTTAAAAAAATGGGATGAGCACAAAAAACTAAGTAGGGGATAAAATAATATTGGAAAACAACAGTCTATGAATATTTATAAACACATGAAATCCTCTGAATCCTAAAAAATGTCCTAGAAATCTTAAATTGTAAAGGTAAATTGGGGAATCTATATCATACATACATTGTAGATTTCACAACTACATTGGGAGTAACAATCAAAATTATATTTGGAATACCCATTACAATATATTCCCTAAATATCTTAAGAGAAACCATATCACTTAACTCTCTCTCATTACCCAATGTGTTGGAGAGATATTCCAAGCTCATCCTTACTCAGTTTCTCATGGAACCACTCCTATACATAAGTATTTACCAAGAAGCATAATATAATAATAACACATAAAACATGTGTGAATGAAATATAACATTTAAATATTTCAATCCTAATATATCATTTAAAGGTATTGATATAATAAATACTTTCCCAAAACTAGTTTCAATTCCAAAATACAGAAAAATGGAATATTTTATTTTATTTTCATTTTAAAAATATTACGGCTTTCATAGGAATCCATATACCAAAAAATGTTCATGGTGGCAGAATGTTTGTTGTCACATCGTACGTTAAAAAACATTCTGTTTTTTCATTTAGTAGAATTATTTGTAAAAAAGAAGATTCCTTTTAAATAAATTTGAATGAAATTAAAATTAAAATGGGTTTATTATATACCATATAATAGAAATAGGTTTATAATGTTTAATTAGGCCTCAATTAAAGGTTATTGAGATTAAGTCCCCTACCTCAAGTCCGACTTCTTACACACACTAATTTTGTTCCTAAATAATAAAATGTGGTTAATTTAAAAATTTCTAATACATCATTTTAGTTTTATTTTTCATTTTAATCAATTATTACAATGTTTTAAAAATTACATAATTATTTATGTTCATATCAGACGTTTTGTCGATATTCAGTACTTGAGTGGAAAACGAACATGTTTGGATGTAAGTTGTCCATGTGGTCAAAAGTACATCCTGTCTAGAAATTAATTATTTATTTAAATATCATATATATAGATTATATATTTATTTAGAATATCATTAATATTTTGAGATAATAAATGATATGCACCTTTCATGGAGACGGTAGGAGATACGTATGCATGAACACTACTTCCATTCGAATCTTATATTAAATGAATAAAAAAATGTTGTGTGTATTATAATACTAGTTTTATATTAATTTCATGTATGTCCCATAGGTTTAATAAAACCATCCATTCTACGTTCCATGTACAGTGGGAATGAGTCATATCGCTTTGAGGGGCAGTAGTCCACACTTCCTTAAATGAAATTATCATATATAATGAACATGGAATATATAATGTTATGATCTAGATAAAAATCAAAGAAGCGTACATACAATATGAATATAATATATATAATATATAAATTATGTTTCCATTATAATGACCATGATTGGAGGTGGTTTGGGAAAATTGAACAATCATATTTTCTTGTGGCAGTTGTTCACCGTACACAGAAATAGTATATTCATTTACCACTAAATAGAGGTGTGTGTAATTTTTGGTAAAAATATCCTCATAAAAACATTCTAGTATATTGATGATACTATTTTTGTTATGTAATAATAAAATAATATTTTTATAGAGACTGGATAATAGGAATGAATCTGAAATGCATGAGAGAAGAGGTTACCTTTTAATCGGGTAATTTCTTTTGGTTAATACCAAAAGGCTTACTTTGGAGCCTTTCATCAGTAATTTAGTATTCTATGATGTGGGTAGGGATTCAAGGAAGAGTTATGGGAAGATATTTTTGGATCTAAAAGTCTTTGGAAGTGTGGTTAATAGACAAGGGAGGGTAAATTTTTATAGGAGAGGGAAGGGACACCGTGGAAAGTATTAAAATATTATGTTAATAAATATAAAGTTTTTAATCTATAAGTGTCCAAATTGAGATATATTGAAGATATTATAAAGATAGTTCTAAATCATCTCATCCAAAAAAATATACATGTATGAATTTTATCTTAATCCTTATCTTTCTTGTTTCTCCTTAATTATTCTCTTTTAATTTTAATTGTAGTAACATCATTTTAAATATTAATAGACCTTAAATTTTACTTATATGGGGTCGATTTCCTATAATTATAAACTGAATTAACTTTTCTACCTTATCATAATAACATTATAATTATATAATATTTCTAGGATTTTTCATTAATTTAATACAATTCTATTTCTATAAAACTTCAATTTTTTCAATTTTGACACTATTGACTTTATTGAATTAAAATAAAATACCAACATAAATATAACCTCGAAACGATGAATTTAATAGTATCATAACATATCAAATTCACCTATAAAAATCATGGATTACGTAAATTAATAAACATAATATTTATTTCAAAATTTATAATATCATTTATTTGATTCCTTCATTAATAAAGAAATCACTACATCATCATTATGTGATAATAAAATTTAATTATTTTATGTATTAAAATAATAAATAAAATGTCATGATTTGGAAATATTTTTATATTTATAATTACTATTCATCGTATAAGATATAACTTATATAAAACCTAATTAAAATTTTTTAGTAAGAAGATATATGTTTATAATATATTTTCCTTTACTTTAATTTAAAAGTAAAGGTGTCATAATCACACCAATGCTGCTTTCAAATGCCATATTTTCATCCTAGGGGTTCTAATGGTTGACCATATATCATCCAATAGTATTAATACAAGTGTTAGGGAATTTTCATGTTATTGTAATAATATTTTTACCTTTTTAAAATGATTTACCCTTTAACTGTGGGGAAACAATAATTACCAAAGATAATATTCAACGTGTCCAAAAATAATTGGGAAATATTTATATAATTTGGAGATTATGATTTAATATACAGAAACCATTTTTCCAAATTCAAAACATAGAATTTCCAGTAAATAATTTAAAATTCATTCTCGTTGTCAAAATAAGAAAAACGTTAAAAAAAAACCATCAAAATATTGACATTTGTGTATATCAAATTTCAATGTGAAATTACATCCAATGACCAAAAAAGAAATAAATTATAAAAATATTATTCAATAACATTTTTACATGATTTATAATGATAACATATATATATAATTAAATTAAATGAAAATGAATTTTTGAATTAAAATGCAGTATTTTTCACTATTCAATAAAATATGAATTTTATCATTAAAATACCAAAATTTAAAATAAGGTAAATGTATATGTCTTTAATCCAAATAAGAAGTTAATTTTTTCTATGAAAGCATATAAAAGGTCAAAAACAATACTTAAAAAGGGTTCTCCATCAATAGATGGTAAAAGTACAATTTAAAAATATTAGAGTGTTTTTGGCATAAATTTGGATTTATTCTTATTTTAATTCTATAAAACTTATTTGATTACTCTAAAAACTTTTAATAAAAATGTGTCAACATAATATAGTTAGTTCTATTTATTTATGACAACACAATGACTATGGGATAACTATAATTTAAAATAATAAAATAAATAATATATTATTTTTCAGTATAACTCAGTCTTGTGTGAAACGGAAGAGTTTGTAGAAACATGTTGATGCATATTGATCATGCTATCGAATATAGAATCCCCTTTATCATAATAATAATATATAATTCATAAATATTAACAGATATAAACATTTACTATTCTATAAATACATGGGTTTTTTCATTAGATGATTAGTTTATACTAATTACATATCTAGAAGTGATGTGTAAAAAGATTAATAAATAACATAGTGGTAAATTTCCAATGATGGATAGAGTAAAAAACATTATACATAAAATTTTTACAAAATAATACGTAGGTTCCACTATATCAAAATATTCCTTGAGAAAAAATAAATTAATCATTAATATTTTACCCTCACATAGATGAAATAATAATGTAGTTTAATGTATGAGAAACAATATTCGACCATATTTATCACATTAAAAAGGAAAGAAGATCTATTATATTCATATATACTTGTTATTCATTTATTACAGGTAGGGAATTAAAGGTGACAAATATATTAATGGTGAGAACTTAAATTCAGATTATATTGTTATATCAACATGTAAGAATATTAATTACATGTTTATTAGATGTAATTATCTCTTTTAGATCATTATATGAATTTATTGATTTTTAATTTTTTAAAATAAAAAATATTTTCCTTGATATATATGACAAATCTACTAGAGTTGAACAAAAAATTTGAAGTAACCATCATGGATGATATCAGAACTATAGGTATTCACATTACTTGGAATTCAGAATAATAACTAAGGAGAATATCAATCTTGATAAAGTTAGTATAGATAGAATTCCATGAGGGGGTGTATCTAATGAAATTACTTGATCATTATATTTCATTAAAAACTGATATATACGAATGTAATTATTTATAGTTATAATTGACGGGGGATGTGGTCATAACCCCAAATTGTTATTAATTTTTTATCATATATGATCATATGATGGATAACATAACTAAATAAATGACATGATGAAAATAATCTTAACAATCCTCCAAAACTATTTTCTAAACAGTTAGCTGCCTTTTATATCTGAATGTTCTTAATCTATGGTATGATATTATTGCTATAATTTTAGGCTAAATGTGTATATAGAACTTATTTATATGTGGTATCAGAAAATTTCAACTAACATTGTGTTAATAGGTATCAACCATGTACTACAAACATAGAAACAATTTAATAGTCTCTAATAAGTCATGATTTTTAATTTTAGTTGGTGTCTTGTTATGAATAAGATATTGAAAACATTATAATACTGATAATAGATCATTTATAATTAGATATGTGTAATTCATTTTACATTTAAAAATAATTAAATGACACCATAATATCCTTGTGAATTTAATTTTTTATCAATAAAAGGTATATAATGAAATTTAAAAAATGGAGATAAATTTAAGTGAACTTATTGACATTCAATTTTCCATTTTTTTAAAATAAAAAAAGGGGGATATTGATGATTCTAAATTATTTCTATGCTATATTTTTTATTAATATTATAATATGTTATAAATCACAATATATTAACATTATTTTATTAAGGATGAAGAACATGTAAATTGATTGGTGTTCCCAAGAATGTTTTTGAATATTTATGTTCCCAATGTATTATGTAAATTTAATTATGAATAATATTATGTGGATTAATGTTTCATAATGATACTTGTATGATTATATGATAAATCAAAATAATGTTCTTAGTGACTCATTTATATTTTGAAATATAATAATTGACGTTTTTTATTATTTTTAAGATGTTCGATCCATACATGTTCTAATAAAAAATAGTACATTTATGCATAAAGTGAATTTATATAGTGAAAATTGTGGAATGGATCATATTTCTCAATGAAATATGGTAATGGTGTTTTGATTATGCAAATTTAAATCAAAATCTTAATAAAAAATTATAAATACCATTATAATATTTATTTTCATGAAGAATTATAATTTGATTATTGAAGTAATTATATTATAATGGAATATATAATTTTTAGGATGGTATTTAAGGCTGACTTAATTAGTTAGATAAAATAGTTTTTTAGAAGGAATTTATTAAAATATATTCTTTCCACCGTAGGCATAAATTATATGAAATCTCAATCCTGCATATATGGGAGCCAGCTCAACTATATTGGAGAACCACCAAAACACTCCATACAAGGTGGTATAGAGGCCTTATAGTTCCCACAGATAGTGTATGTATGTCTATAAGTAATATGAAAATAGAACATAGTTGAATGACCATTATACAAAAAAAATTATGGCATGACCCATGTGGTCATTTTTTGTATTTTATTTGATTGTTGACCACTATTCCAGATCACCAGGCTGACGATCCAATGAGTAATATTAAGAAAACAATTATAGAGATCCTAACTGATATAGGAATTTTCATACATATAAAGAGTTTTCACATTAAAAACACAACAAGATATAAATATAAATAAATATATATATATATGTAACTATTTTTATAATATTTTTCTAATCTAATCCATCAAATCAAACATTCATATTTTATTTAACCTCACATCAACCCATACATGACTCTAAAATAACAATGGTTATCCAACTCCAGTGATCTGGTCATGCACCTTGTATAATGTCTATCATAAAAAACCGAAATCATAATATTATTTATCATATTGAAAAATATTTATTCTACACTTCCCATAAAAACACTATATTGAAAAGGAGTTATTTCTATATGTCACAATGTGGATTTATAGTGCAATATGATAGATGGGGTTGTTATATTCTAATGTGAGGTGCATAATATCATAAGAACATGGATTATATTGTGAGAGGAGAAGGAACTGTGTAGTAAGAAGGATCCATAAAAATTAAAATCATGTAGTTATATTATATGAAGGAATTTAGTGTTAAATATTTATAAATATAAATGAGATATTAATCAAATTAAATAGATCATTAGTATAAATATTTTATGAGAGAAAAAATTTATTATCCATATATATAATTACCAAGGTATGCATGCTGGTTTTTGATGGCTGAGATTGATCATTAGCGATCTTATTTTCTCTATTATGAAAACAAAGAATCATCTAAGAAGCATGAATAATAAGTGTGGTTTCTCATGAAACTCATCTATGTGAAAGTGAAATTCTATTCACCCTGTTTTGTATATATGAAATCCAATAGTCACTTTTCCAAAAATGAAATTATTTTCCAGTGTACTACCTTCATTATTTGAGGAATATCTGGATGTTCTATGATGCATTAGCCTACACAGTGTTAGTGACTGAAAATATTATTGTTCATTTGAACAAAAGAGGAGAATTTCGTGTTTCTTATATGGTACGTGAATATCACTGAGAAAATAATTTTTTTTGACTAGGAATGGATGAAAAATATTGAAATGTGGATATGTGTATTTAAAAAAACAAGAAAAAGTTTCAATAATACCAATACAGATGAGTATGGAATGAATTTCAAACAAGAAAACTAATAATAAAAAAATTATGTATACACAAAATAAGAAGAATCTATGTGATCTATTTTGTGGGAAGAAACATGAGTAAAACCCGGCATGAAATAACACATTCATGAAGTAATACATAATATTTCACAAAGAATAAATACATTAACCATCACATCAATTTTGTACTACACCAAGGAGAAAAAACGTTGGTTAAAATATTAAATATTACATGCATGGTAAATTGTTGAGATTCAGTTCATATCAAATATGAAATGATTCAAAGAATCAACAATGTGAATCCAATAATAAAATTTTTAATATCATAATATTTATACATGATCAAACGTTGAATAAGCATTTGTTACAAAATGGAATTTTATAATTATTACTTTGTTTAGATATTTTTATGATATCAATTAAAATTTATAACCATATTATTTCTGGTCGATGGAAAATTTGTGGGTTTTTTTAAATGAATATCTGAGATATCCCATTGATTTTTAAAAATAAGGAATCCATTTTTTATTAATTTATTTGGTGGAATTTGATCAAAAATAATTCTGTCATTTAAAGATAAAATATGTTACAATTATAACCACATTAGGAGGTAAAAGTCAATATCCAATATTCTTGTGATTCAAACCGAAATATTTCATTTTATATATATGGTTCCAGTAAAATGTTTTGAAAACAATTTATGTTCTTATAAATTCATTTATTATAAAAAGTAAATTGTGTGTCTGGGATAATAACCAATGTACACCTAGGATGTAGTCATACACATTGAAGGTGCGACATTCTGTTAATACATGATGTTCAAGGTGATTTATTGTTTTTTTAAATCATCTAAACACATTAAATGAAAAAGGGGGAACCATGACTCCCCTATTAGTGTGGTCCTTCCAATGTTATCCGAATTGGGTAAGAATGTTTTACAGTAGTTTCTTTAATTCATCCATCACATAGTTTAACAACACTAACACTGTAGTGGAAATAGGATGAAAAATGGAAGAATTATCCTTTGATATTACCAACTCATTTCCTTTTGAAGAATCAATAATAACATTAGGTTATTTAAGAAGGTACTCATAATATTGTAGTTTCCACTTTGAAATAGTCATATTTTTAATTATTTTCTTAATCTCATTGTTCATTAGGAAAAAACATGAAGTTTACATTAAACATGATTTCATTTCATCAATTAATTTATGCTTGACCTCCATTGTAAACACCTAATGATAGTAATGGAATAAAATATAACTTAAAAAATATTTGATCAACTCATTGAAACTATTTTAATCTTTTGAAACATATAAAAAATATACTTTATCATATTCAAGTTATATCAATGTAGATGATTCAATGAATAATTTATTAGATAGGAACCATTTGATTAATTCAAAATGATCTTTAAAGATAAATCTTAGCAAATAAATTTATTTTTAAATCTCTACTGACTGCATTGTATTTCCTCAACACTGATTATGAAATATCTAACCATAATAAATGAATATTATTTAGAATTTATAATTGTGATTTCATTATGTATATAAGTTTATTTAATATAGTTTAAATTAATATATAAATTTTAAATTTTGTAAAATAATATTTAGTATAAATATTTATGTTTTATTCTTTTGATTGAATATATCAGTTTTCAATATACTTATCTCTTTGAAAGGGGATTATATTTGACCAATTTTAACATATCAAACAATCTCCCACTGGGAATATATCTCATAGACCATCATATTGAAATAATTTTTCAATATGGAATTCCATATTAATATTTTAATATCATCCTTAAATTATTTACAATATTATTTGAGCTCATCTATATCTATTTTGACATTTCAATCTTGAAAAACACTATAGTAGAAATGGTATGAAAATGGTTTTAATAAAAAAAGATACATTTATCCATTAACATATTACCTATGTTATTCTACATTATAATAAAAATATGGAAATTTTGGTGTATCACCCATATAAATAAACTCTTCATCTCACACTTTTAATATAGTTATGGGAATAATTAATGGAGATTTTTTTATAAATTTTAAAAATAGGGAACAAAGCATTTGAACAAGATTTATGTTCTATTATTTTTATACATAATAATTTTTTTTCAATATCTAACTTTACATCATGTAGCCTTATTCACATGATGATGTTTATCCTACATAACAATTGTCAAATAATGAGAACTGTAAAAAATATATGTGTGAGTATCCTACACCTGAAATGATTCAAGAAACACATCATGTTTTTATTCAAAAACACAATAACTAGTTACTTCCCCCATAATAATATATATATATATATATATATATATATATATATTATTCTCTTCTAAAAACTGAATTTCATCCTCATCTTCATTAGATGATTAATCTACATCTCATACCATTTTCTTCTACCCTAATTTTTTCTTTAGTTGAATCTCAAATATACATAATATCAAAAATAGTGTATTAGCTTAGAGGGTGTGATGTCATTGATAGTTAATTTAGTGAAATAATTTTTCCATTCATAAATATTACATTATATTAGATAAATATTCATTACAAGTCATCTTTACCCACAACATTACTATAATGGTTCTTTTTCATTGAGAGAATTGATACATAAAAACTAGAACATCAAAACATCTACATCACCTCCTATGTTCTTCAAACAATTAACACTTAATTGAAATATTATACATAAAAACATTCTCCTTATATTAGGGAAATGGAAATTTCTTTATGTTTCATATCATTATCTCGGTAAGGGTAAAAAAGAGATATATCACCCAATGAACACATTTAAGGATGACATAAGGATAAAAGTTTGATAAAATAATAATAACATTTCGAAATTATAAATAGAAATTATTAGAAATTAATCATGAGTAATTTCATAAATAATTGTATTTTATAAGAAAATAATCATAAAGGAATTAGAGAACAAGAACCCAATATTACACACATTGGTATAAAATCATTTTATCTAATTGTGTAATAATGTGTGGAATAATGAGAATAATAGAAATATTATTTCATTTTTACCAACCAATTAATTCTATACATTATAGGCTTAGGATAAACACAAGTCTACTTGTATTGGACTTGTGATAACCTCTAGAATAACATTGATTTGATTGGGATTACCATCACTGTACCCCTTTATATCATAAAAAAATTATATTTACCCAATTATATGGGGGGTATAATAGAGACACCCATTATATAATAACAATATTTTTATGTGTTTGTTAAAAAATATCATTAAATTATTAATCATTTCATTATATCATGACAAAAGAAAAAGAAAAAATGCATCATCAATGTTTCATCTTCATAATAAAAAACTAACTCGATAGATAAATATATAGGGTATCATAGGGTCCTATCCCCATTTAATATTAATTAATATCAATGTATCGTATCATAGACGAGAAAATATCTTAAAATATCATTTGAATATTTCTTGAATAATGTAAAATATTTATTTTTAAATCATGTATTTAAAATACAAAAATTCACTAAACATTAGGATAAATAATTTTTTAAATGATCAATGTAATGTTATATTAGTATCCTAAAATGATTAGGTTTTCATGGTGGCATATAAGTCTATTCTAGATTTATATAATTAAAAAAATTATATTTTTCAAAACATTTAGAAGTGGATCCTTATTTAGAAGAAAACATGATAACATTTCTAAAATATTTATTATAAATTAACTCATGGGAAAAATTTTATTTTATAAATCATTATATAATATAAAAAATATTTATAAAAACAATTTACATAAAATATGGATTTGAAGAAATGGTTTCCAACAAAATAAGAAAAGATAGTTTTACTTAAAAATTTTCTATCAAACTTTTGAGAACATACTCAGGGTGAAAACAAATCAGTAAAGAAATGAAATATCATGAAATAATAGTAGGAGAATAAAATTCATTTTATCTTGGAGATATATATCAAATAATATCATTTTTATAAATTTATCTGAAAACAATATAGATAATGATGAGATCGAAACAAAAACAATTTCATTAATTTCAATTTGTAATGTATACTCTCTAAAATCCTATTTAATTAACTAATATTTTTATAGTTTATTTATATAACAATATTCATACTTATTACACTATTGATGGAATACAAATGACATTGTTTCACCGATTAATTTATTAAACTCTATTAAAATCACATTTTTAGATTATCTTTTTCTCTCTTCTTCATGTATGTGTTGTATATTATATTACGTTAATTTAATATTTAACATGGTTACATCATCTTTATATAATTAATAATGATAAAAATATCACATATATTTATCATATATTTATTTAGTTCCATACATAAATTTTATTAATAAAAAATGAATTAGAATGTCAGTGGAGATGGTAGTTTTTACCAACACATGAATACTGTATTAATATTCTAACAAAAATAAGGAAAGAAAGATAAATAACATTCAATTATTCTAGATTATTAATTATATAAATAATATGAAATATATTTATTATATTAATTTAAATATCAATAAATTTTAGGTGGTGATGGAAAATTAATTATATATCTATGTTGGGAAAGTAGTCTACACATACACATGAGCGATACTATCATATTCCATTTGATGTATTGGAGGTGAAAAATGGACCAGTCATCATTATAGTAAAATTAATATTTACTGTTGATACTCGATTTTTCATGTTATGATTGATAAAATAGGTTTAGAAAATGTGGAAAAGTACTTAAAATTGAAAGATCTCAGTTAAAATTTATCTATTATCTTTGAAAGACATCATATTTAATACACTATAAAGCTTGAATATTTATTGTTATTAAAATAATATTCATTCTAGGATGAAGGCGAGGAATCATGTAATGTTTTCATGATGTAATGTTTTGATATAGAATGCTCAAAATTCATGGAATATGGGGGATAATTTTTTACCTCTTAGAATTTAGAGAGAGGACAAGCTTGGAATTACATAAATTATTTAAATAATGTAAATTAATTTTTATAAAAAATAATCCCAAAGGGATATTGGTTAAATTTCTATATAATATATTGTAGCAATTTGTTCATCTGATGAGAACTAAACAAGTTCTTTGAGAATTCATACTATTACATCTGAATTTAATACCCCTTGTAAAACTTTTTAACCCTAACCGTGGTAAAAAATATTTTTTATTATTTTTATAGTTCATTTGAAAAAATTAATGATTCCTATTTCCATAATTTTTTAATTCTTATTAAATGTACATAATACATTTTATCAAATCCAAATTCTATTATGTGGTATTTTTTAAAAAATAATTCTATAATTTTTAATGAATACTTGTTTGCAATGAAAATTTTCATTTTGAATGGAAATATCAATTTACTCTAACAAAATTCTAAGATACAACTTTTAGATGAATTAATATTTTTATATGGATAGATAATATACAAAATTAATTAAAACTATTTGTAATATTTTATTAGTTAAATTTATAATAAAAAAACATTGTGCACATGAAAATAATAATATAAAAAATTACTCATTTTACCTTTAAATGATTTTATCCTCATTAGTATCCTTTATATAAATAATATATTTTCCTTTTCAAATTATGAATATAAATTAAGATTATATTTTTTTAAAATAAATTTTAAATATAAGTCAATTTATTTTTTAAATAAAAATTCATAATATTTCAAAAACTATATGTCATCCAAAAATTGGTCTTTTAATAATTAAATGATTTTATAAAAATTGAATTATTATCTATAATATTTTACCATAATACATATAATTCATAATTTCTTTAATTATATTCATACACACTAATCAAAAATCTATTCTAAATAGGATATTATATGATGGTTTATTTGGACTCAGTGTTTTGTGTAAATCATGTTATCGAATGCCTTTTTTTTATTTATATGTATATTTATACAAAATCATTGTTTGAAACATTCCACAAACATGGAATTAAATTTTTATATGAAATTATATTATAATATTATAAAAAATTTCGATATCTCTTTATCAACATATCCTCAGTATCCCATGTATCTTCCCCAAATTTTTGAATTCTCTAGAACTATTTAACAATATATGTCGATTTATTTTATAAAATTTTACCTGTATGATACAAGATTTATACATATGTTTATAATATTAAATAACATGATATGATTTTAGAACAATTGAGTTCATAACATGTTTTAGATAATTTTTTTACTTCCTCAATATCGATATATGGATACCATCATGATCTTGAGAGAGTTTCAGTGGATGTGTGAGTGTTAAGAAAATGTATTAATCTGATCAATAATATGTAATGCTATGATATAACTAGTACTTAGATTTCAATTATTTTAGAATCTAAAAGACATATTATATTTTATATATTCACTTTATTACCGTCTCACTGACTTTAAATTCTAGATCTCATCATCAATTTTTTGCATAACTATTCAGGTGATTGTAAGCTCCCATGTTCTAATAGATAATAGTTCAAACATTATGTTAAATTTCATTATAAATATATTCTCCCAATATACTTTCCTCATAAACATAATCCCAATATTCATCACCATATATTTTTATAATATTTTTTTCATTAAATATAATTTAACTATTCAGTTGCAATCACAACACGCAACCCCGATTCTATATGAATCGTGATATAGTAAAACCTTATAATCTATCCATTATATTGGTTGTTTTGATTAGTAATGACCACTATATAGAAAAATATGTATAAACTTACTAATTTAAATCTATTTAGTAATTCATAATAAATAAGGACATTGTTGTCCATAAATTCATTTTACACTTCAAAAATATATTTTTACTTAAAAATTGGTTTTTATATCATTTATGACACAAAAAATTGTAATTAAATTTAATGGTATTGGAAAATATTATTCTATAAATGTATCAAACCCATCCCCACCAGGTGTATATCTCCTAGGATGGAAATTTGAGAAGTCATATAGTGAACCTCAAGTCCCGCCTCTAGTAGGCCTCGGGTTGGTGAACACAACTCAATGTATAGTAAACACACAAATATGAGGCATTATCCTCTAAGATAACACTTGAAAAAGAGAGAGATAAGACATACACCAAACACCTCAAACTCAGATTTAAATATAAAGGAAGTCCCAAGTACCCATATGTAATGTCAAGCTAAACTAATGCAACTGTAAGGGAAAACTTCATGTACCAAATGAATGTAAAAAACGATAGCAACCATGAAGCCCAAACAATGCCAATAACTCCAAGCTATTAGTAAAAAGAATGATCTACAACCTTCTCAAAGTGACCGGAAAAACATTTTATATATATGTAGGGTGAGTATAACAAAATAATCAGAAGTTTCCCCCTCAGAGCCTCTCGTGCAAATGTAAATAAAGCATCCTGAAGAAAAGTGAACAACACGTCGTACTAACTCATCCCCTAAAAAGGTATACTATGTTCCCGGCCTCACCATGGATACCATAACCAAGTATCGCATAAAATAATATATAATATAATAATTATATATAATGTGTACCTCGTTATCACTTCCCCACTTTTTTTCATCTTTTTCCCAATGTCACATGTCCTAATCAATCTCTTTAAAACGGCCAGCCCGAAGAAACATGGGAAAGAACTACCACATGCACCTTGTGGAACACAATGATTTCCCATAGACACATGGGAAAACCACCACAGCATCTGCACTGATAAAAATGTGACCATGTATTTTTTGCGATCCACCACATCCCATATAATGTGTATCATATGTCAGGTACTATGCTTGAAGCCATTACATCCCATATGCCTCGTAAGGATCCTCAAGACACCACATAAAATACATTTTATTTCCATTGTAGCACAATGGAATATATACCTAGAATATTTGTGTGTGAAATAACCACAAGACATTACATCTATCTACAGACACATATGGGGAGAACTAACCACTATACCCACCAGCACAAGTAACTCCTAAGAGAAGAGAGTGCGGCCAAAGGGGTTAGTCATCCATACATCACCCTACTAGAATGTTAGGGAAAACACACCCAGGGATTAGAATCCTCGGAGTGTTAGTTTTTCTAACTTCCGGGGTGGATTAACGTATACAAACCTATAAAGTACAGAATATACTATTGCTCACAACCACACTATGGGAATAACATAATATTATACTCAAATATAGATAATATCTCTCAAACTCCCAACTACCACTACTAAGACTATGTATCCTATAAGCACACAACCATTTAAATAGCTATATTAGAATAAATTATCTCTTTTTTTCAAATTTACTTTTCTTTAATTAATTCTTTAAACATTAATTAATGATTATCAATTACACATTATTTTTCATTAGCATCACACCTTATGTCCAATGTTCATTAAAATTTTAACCTCATCATTGCGTTACACAAAGTTCCAACCCCAATGGGTTAAAAATATTTATTCAATAATTTATTAACAACATTATTACTTTCCATAATAGTAGGATTTCTAGAAAATAAAAAATGACCTACCAAAACAAGGGGCTCAACACGGTGAGTATATGAGCTACCCTTCGAGTCATTTCCACCTATAACAGAAGTGTAGAACCATCCATCCTTGAGAAAATAAACATGGAAATCATGTGGCATACCTAGTACATCTTCACCTATTTTGGTAGGATGGTAAGAAAGACCATATACCTCAAGAAGTAGTGAATGTAAAGTAGATAAACACAAAACAAGAAACCACATTTAAAGTAGCAGGTAAGCCCTGATTTAACCTGTTTCATCTCCTCTAGTGTCCTCCCTAACACCCACCTGTATAAACTGATTAATCTCTCCACTCTGGGTGTCAACTACTACAAAAACCACTCCGTCTCCCCACCCCCACATCTCAGAGCAACAATCCAGGCTCACATCACAACAGGCATAGTAGGAACCAACAAGTCAATTGGGATCTTGGCCCAAACTAAAGAATTCTTCAGGCACAAGAAATAAGCCTTAACAGCTCCAAGTATAGGGCTCTCTGGCATTTAGAAGCAGGAGGGTAACTCAGAATCCAACCAGACATTATCGTTTATCAAAAAACCAGTTCTTTAATCCATCATAGATTAATCGATTAATAATTATTATCTTCAAACTATGGGAAAACCAAATTACAAGATATCATAGCTACCATGAATTAACTAAACAATTAATTTGACATACTTTAAACAACAGTAACCTACATGATTCAATTTTACCAAACAAATTGAATAGGAATGCACATCTACATTAATTTGATTAATATAAAATTTCAAAAAAAAACTACATTAATTTAATTGCATGTTTATCTTTATCCATTAAATTTTCAATTAATTCCATCTTTATGTTCACTACCAATTCAATCAAGAACAAAATTCTAACAATAAAATCATAAATATCACACTATCTAGAAAATAGTGAGGCAAAATGTTATCATGGTGAAAAGAAAAAACATGCGATCAAAACAATTATTTAAATCCACTTAGTGTATTTAATCATTTCAATTCCATTTCAATCAAAAGGGATAAAACATGATAACTCTACAATTTCACATAAATGATAGAGAGGAAATGAATCCCCTGCATCAAAAGGTTCATGATATTCTTCACTAGAGAACGCGTCATAGAAATAGGTCAAAATATCCATACCCACAACAACTACATCTACCTAAGGATGTCACAACACAACCGTATCAACAACAACTAATAGAAACTCCCTTACAACCATGGAGATCAAACTCCATAGCACGTCAAAGATAAAATGGTGAAAAAAGTTCGAAGAACACCAATGAACGAAGGTAGATCTTACCTCATAATGAAGAAGAGTTGAAAAAGTATGTGGGGACATGAACCAGGTAGAAGGAATCCCCAAACATTGAAGATGGAGGCATTTGGGTCATCTGGGGTTGAGAGGATGTTCAATCAAACCACAGGGTCTGAGAAACCTGAGCATCTAAGTGTCTTCAAAATCACCCAGTAGTGTGGTAGTACACGATGTGTACCTCCTCATCATGTTATGTACCACCTCAAGGTGAATTATTCTAAAAAACATGTTACCTTACCAACTAATGTTATTTTTCTGAAACCTGAACTCTACATGTGGTTTACCCCTTAGTAACATCATGTACCCCCTATTTCCATCTTCTCATGATGAAACTCCTTCAAACATCCTTTGATCCTTCTATGAGCACCTCTATCTTCAAAAACATGAAAAGGGTCGATCCACAAAGATCGAGGACCTTACATTAAATATATCTCAAAACATTCTCAACCTTGAGAATCCAAAACAAACCCAATGAGAAAACATGAAAGGGGTTGTCCAAACAACCACCCCAAGAGATACCTATCAATGATTTTTCCACCACAGGAGCTCAAACACACTAAAAGAAAATATGAAACCTCACAAAAACCACAAACATCTCATAAACACTCTCCTAGGAGAGATACCTCTCAAATAGATGAAGACACAACAAGCAACAAAGGAAATATATATTATAGATAGGAAAGGTCTACAGCCACAAAAACATCATTATAAGGAAATAGATAAACATAAAACAACTCGGGGTACTGAGAACGTATATGCGACTCACGTTTCCATGTACTCTCCTACACACCACTGTGTCACCCAAGACATGAACCAAGTTAATAGAATGCCCGCACCACACCTTCTCCTTGCGGTCCTAGAACTAAACATGCCACTCTGTAAAGGTTTCATTATCATCAATGTCGATCTATCCCCAATTGATGATGTGAGAGTCTTCATGAAGATAACGATGGAGTTGGGACACATGAAAAACATCGTGTATCCGTCTCATCTGCGGGGGAGTTCTACTCAATAAGCAATGGCTCCAACATGTGCCGACACCTCAAAAGTCCCAACAAACCATGGAGAATGATTACACCCATGACCAAAATATCATTTCCTACGATAGGGATTCACCTTCCCAAACACATGATCCCCATCCTAAAACTTAAAATGTATCATCCATTGATCAGAATATTATTTCTAATAATCCTGTACTGCCTTCATTCCCTCACGAATCACCTGAACAATCTGTATCGTATCCTGCACTAGTTCTTATTTGAGAATTGCTATGTCCTTGAACCTAGTCCAAAACAGTGGAGAAGGGAACAGTCAGCCATAAAAGGATCCAAACAGTTCTATATTTATGATGGAGTGAAAAATATTTTTGTAAGAGAACTCTACCAGGGGTAAGTGCCTCATCTACAAACCTCAAAAATCCAAGACACAAGAACACAACTTGTATTTAAGAGTCTTTATTTTTCACTATGTCAGGCCATCTGTATGCAGATGAATAGCAGTTCTAAAGATTATGTAATAACCAAAAGCATGATGGAGACCTCTCCACACCCTAGAGGTAAAACTAGGATATAAATTGGAAATGATCATCCTCAGGACTTTGTGGAGTCTCACCACCCCATCCAAATAGTTCCTTGACAAAACATCTACTAAGCTCGATCCCTTGATTTCTATAAAGTGGACTGATTTCATAAAATTATAAACAACCACCAATATATCATCATGTACACCCTATTCATGAGGAAATCCAGTAATAAATTCCATCATGATGTCCTCCAACTTCCGTGGAGGAATATCTAATGGATGGAACAAACCACTGGGATCATGGTGCTGAACCATCACCTTCTAGTAGACCAAACATAGAGATAGAAACTCTACAACCGCATGCTTCATCCAAAGCCACCAAAACAAACTCCTCAAAGCTTTTTACATCTTTTTAATGCTAATATGCACTGCTAAAGGAAAAATGTGGAACCATCTAAGTACCATCTCACACATCGCCAAAGGAACAAGAAGACTTCCCTAATACAACAATTGGTTTAGTTCATCCTTAGACCAACCATTTGGGGCCTCCCCAAACAACTCGGTCTCTCCAAAAATCTACCTCTAGATCCCCCAACTGGGACTCCTCCACCTACTACACCATAGATGACTTCAAAATAATCTGACAGAGACAACCTCTTCCCCAACATCTCCCATATCAACACATAAGGATGAATTTTCTTCCATTAATCTATAGGGAACACCATATTCATGAACACCATCATTATGTGACTTACTGCTCAGTGCATCAGCTACAACATTCCCCTTTCACAGTGTATACAATTTTTCAAAATTGTATTAATGTAAGAACTTCATCCACCGACACTGCTTTATGTTCAAGTCACATCGGGGGAAGACATATATCATTCTATTATGATCATTGAAAACCACAATGTGCTCTCCACTTAGGTAATGTCTCCACAAAATTAGAGAAAAGACCATTTCCACTAACTCAAGATCATAGGTGGAACAGTTACAATCAGGGGGACGCAACTTCCGAGACCCATAAGAAACAATCTATCACTACTGCATCAGATCAAAAACTAACCACAGGAGAGAATCATAAAAAAACATCAAACTGAACTCCATCTATTGGAAGAAAAATAACTAGATCACTGAACAACTTCTCTATCATATACTCAAATGATTCCTGATACCAATCAGTCCACACAAACGCCTAATCCTTCTTGATCAATTCTATCAGATGAGTCACACACCATGTGAAATTAGCTAAGAACATCTTGTAGTATCCAGTGAGACCAAGGAATCTTTGAAAACCTATCACTATCTTGGGGGAATCCCACGATACAACCACTTCTATCGTCGAAGGATCCACAGGTACCCTCAACTCGAATAAAAAATTCCCCATGAAATAGACTCCTCGAGCCAAAAATAACACTTAAAAAACATCCCAAATAGATGTTGTTAATGAAGAACCCCCAAAATGGCATGCCAATGCATTGTATGCTCCTCCTGAAATGCGAAGTAAAAAACTATTTCATCGATGAAAACCACCATGAAATTTTCAAGGAACTCACAGAACACAACATTCATCAATCCAATGAAAATAGTTTAAACCTCTATCACACCAAACAAGATTACAATGAACTCCTAATGCCCATAACGATAATAGAATGAAGTCTTTGGGATATCATAATCCTTCACACGCATCTGATGACACCATGGTTGTAAGTCTATTTTTGAGAACCAACATTCACCCTTCAATTGATCGAATAAATCATCAATACACAGAAGAGGATAGTGATTCTTCACTATCACATTGTTTAAGCGATGATAGTCGATACAAAACTACAACATGTCATCAGCATTATCCATGAACAAAACTGGTACACCCAACAATGACACAGTCGGCCGAAAAAACCACACTGTAATTGATTATCGAGCTATACACGCAGATCTTGTAACTCAAAAGGGGAATTCCTATAAGAGTACATATAGATCGATGGAACTTCAAGTTGTTGCTTGATCCCAAGCTCGATCTCTCATTGATGTGGTAATGCTACAACCACTTTTCGAATGACATCAGCATACTCATGTATGACTATGGGAACAACCGACTACTGATTCGCCGAATAACTCATCATAAGCTCAGACAAAAAGGATGAAAAGGACAGAACATGCCTCTGACCCATCTGAGGGTCTCGCTCACCAACAAACACTGATGTCTCACTATTAGAATCAACGAACACCACCTTACTCTTGATGAAATCCAGTATAGCCTACACCAAATAAAACCAATCCATGATGATGATGAAATCATATGGTTGTATATGTAAAAATTGGAGATCTCCCCTAGAGCGGTTATTCCCCAACACTAGCTCTCAATATCTACACACATCATCAAAGTCAGCCTGACCACCAACTGGCATAGTCAAGGGAAAGGGAACTGGATCCCTCTCTACCTCAAGACCCAAAGAATAGAAAAATGGGAAGTGATATGAAGGAGTGAATCCCTCCTCAATAAAATAAGGAATACACGAAAGTAGAAAACCACCAAAGGGTGCATCGAACAACGTATGGCTTTCCTGGTTCGAGAAATGCCAAATCAAAAAGCTTTCCATGACCTGCTTCACAGCCTCTTTAACCTTGATGAAGACCACCACCATAGTTTCTTCCTTCTCTCTGAGGATGGTTAGTGTCACATGGATGTCCTCCTCCTGCCCCATCAGCTCTCTATTATTCCAAAGATGGTGCAACCTACTGCTGCTACCTCTGCTAGAACTACCTCAAAGGAGGAACCGGGAGCAGAACACTGGTGCATGATGACTGCTCTAAAATGTTGGGAACTCCAACTACTGATGACCTCAGTATCCAAAATAAGAACAAGATCATGATCCTATGGCATATGATTGAGAGGAACCACCCCAAAAGAAACGAGATACTGAGGGCTGAGACATTTCTATGACCGAACATGACGTCTTCTTCCCTAAAAACTCGTATCCCTGGACTATTATGCTACTTTGTGAGGAATATTGATGACTCCCCTCTCGTGGTGATTCAGTTTTGGTCAATGTATTATAGATGACCTCTTCCATATCCATAACCACCAGATATGTCATTAGTATAAACAGTTTTACCTAGCGCTGGATCTCTGGGTGCAAAGCCTCCTCGAAATGACTCACCCTAGCCCCTCATCTAGAAACACATCTGAAGCATATCATAAATGGTTCTTGAAATGGATTCCAAACTCTTGCACACTGGTCACCCCTCTAGAAGTGTTAGTAGCTCCTAGTGACTGGACTCCATTACAGTCCAAGAAAGAAACTCAAAAATAAACTTGTCTCAAAACTCCCCCAAAAGATCTCAAACTCCTCGTGAACCCTGATGACCAAGAACCACCACTGCCTCACAGCCCCCCACAACATCATCAAAACCATAGAAACCCAGTGCACTTTTGAGAATTGATCAAACTGAAGGATATCTCAACCTCCTCTAACCGGTATTTTGTGAAATATATACAAAATAGATACCTATTACTTATATCGACTTGGGACCTGAAACTCTCGGAGTGTCTGGCTCCAAGGTTGATCGTCGTCAACCTCTACCATATGGCGATCTGTTAGCACAGATTGCTGAACATATTCTGCGCAGACCTCACAAGGATGTCGACCCGGAGCCATATATGAAAAATAAAAAATAGTTTAGAGATCCTAAACCTATAATATGGAAGAGTGAGTATGAATTAATTAATTGTTTTCTTTTATACATTTTAGGTTAACCTATCCAATGGACTAACCATTCAAACACAGGCACAAAGAATAATGATGCATGATTCTTTACTAGGTCTCTACCCGACACTAGTATCACCTAATTTAGTAGCGAATGCAAATTTTAAGGTCCATGTATCATATCATAGGGTGGAATAAATTCCTTTGTCTCAGCCGGTCTCTAGTGTTTACATCACTTTCTAGATTTATCTGACACTGTTTCCCTACCATCCCATGAATCCTCACTTGTAAATAACACCAAACTCCATCATATCCCTCAATCTGTCCTCATATCCTAATTTTTTATGACCCCCTCCCCTAAAGGTGTACCTCTCTTAGATAAAAAATTTGAGAAGAGAGATAGTGACCCCTGAGTCCCGCCTCAAGTAGGCCCCAGGTTGGAGACTAGCACTGAGGGTATAACAAACACACAAATGGTAGGCATTATCCACTAAGAGAACACATGTGGGAGAGAGAGAAAAGATAGACACCAACCAACTACAACTCATAATGAAATATAATATATATCCCAAGTAAACTTATGTAATGTCTTGGAAAACAATTACAACTAGAAGGGAAAACATCTAGTACCGAAATAAATAAAAAATGACAGCATTAACGATGCCCGAAGAGCTCCTACAACCCCAAGCTACTAGTTACCAGCCTGATCACCAACCTTCTCCACGTGACCTGAAAATTAGTGTATATATATACGTAGGGTGAGTATAATTATATACTCAGTAATATCCTCCATTGAGCCTCTTGTGAAAAAGTAAAGAATGATTTTTAAATGATAGAGAATAACATGTGAAACTAACTCTTCACATAAATAGGTATACTATGTTCACATCCTAACCATGGCCACTCTCACAATGAATCACATACAAGATGGTATAATATAATAAATAAATATCAAGGTATACCACTACCACTTCCCCAATAGTTTTCTGATTTACCCCAAAGTTGCACATCCTAAGCCACCTCTCTCCCAAAATGCTTTCCCAAATACACCTTGGAAAGCAATTCCACATGCATCTTGTGCAACACAAAGATTTCCCGCAGACATATGGGCAAAGCACCCCACCATCCATAGAACCAAAAATTTAACCAGGTAGTTTCCGGGAGCCACGACATCCCACATAACATGTATCATAAATCGATTATTATGCCTCAAGCCATTAGAACCCATACATTGAGTAAGAATCCTCAAGACATAACAACCTATACACATTATAAGTATAGTAGTGCAAAGGAAACTATATCCATAATATATGTGTGGGAAATTACCACAATCCATTATAGTCCTCCACACACATATATGGGGAAAAAAAATTCTTTAGCCTACTAGAACAAGTAACTTCCAAGAGAAGAGTGTGGGGAAAAAAGGGGTAGTCATCCATCCATCCTCCCACCAGAATGTTTGGGAAATGACCCCCTGGGCTCAAAATACCTAGGGTGTCAGCTTCCCTAACTGACGAGGTTATGTGGCATATAGAAAAAAAGTACAAAATATACTATATCTCACAACCACACTATGGGAATAATCTATGATTATACTCAAATCTAGGTAATGTCTCTCGGGCTCCCATATACCACGTCTAAGACTAGGTATCATATAACCACCAAACAACAAAATGTACTATATCAGATTACTTTATCTGTTTTTATTATTTTCAATTTAAAGTAAATAATTATTTAAAGAGTAATTTACAATTATCAATTACACATTAATTTTCTTTAGCATTGCACCCATATTCTAAGGTTCCTTTAAATTGAATCATCGTCACTGCATTACACCAAGTTAAAACCCCCTGAGTTAACATTATTTATTCAATCATTTATTGAAAACATTATTACTTTTAATCATTCTAGTCATTCAAGAAATGAAAAACTATGATACCAACACAAGGGGCTCAACACAGTGAGTATATGGGCTACCCATTGGGTATTTTCCACCTATAGGAGGAGAATAGACCTATCCATAAATGAGAATCCAAACATGGAAATGAAGTGGCATACCCTACACGTCTTCACCTATTTTAGAAGGATGATAAGAAAGACTAGATGCCTCCAGAAGTGGGGAAAGTAAAAAATATATAAAGAAAAATAGATTAAACAAGAAACCATATTCACAATAGCGGTTAATTCCTACTTCAACATTTTCCCTCACGTCCAATGTCCTCCTCGACACATAGATGTATAAACCGATGCATCTCACCACTCTGGGCATCAACTGCGGCCACAAACACTCGGCCTCCCTACCCCCACACTCTAAACAACCATCTGGGCTCACATCACATCACAATTAGTAGGAAAAAATGGAAACTGGGTCTTGTCCATAATTAAGCCATTTTTACTTTATAAGAAATTGGCTCTTACCGCTCCATGTATAAGGCTCCTTGGCCTTTCCAAAAAAATGGAAAATCAAAACCATACAAGGAATTATCTTTTATCAACCAACAAGTTCGTTGACCTATCTTTAATTAACCACTTCATTATTTGTAGGTTCCAAATAAGGGAAACCTAAACCCCAAGATATCCTGGAAACCACTAATTAATTAAACAATTAATTTGACATTCCATTAAATAGACAGAACAAACATGCTTTAGGTTTAACTACCAACTAGAATAGAAATGCACATCAACATCAATTTGATAAATATCAAATTGAAACAACAGAAACTAGATTCATTTACATGTATTTTTTTCTTTAGATTTTTAATAATCAATTTATTCTTACATTGCGTTATTTAACAATTTCATCAAGAAAAAACTTATAACAAGAAAATAATTGATATCACACTATCTATAATATCAAGAAGAAAACCATTATCACAGTGAAAAGCAACAACATGTGATAAAAACATTTATTTTAATCTAGTTAATGTATTTAATTATTTTAATTTAATTGTGATCTAAAGGGATAAAACATGACCACTCTAAAGATTCACATAAATGAAAATATAAGCAACGAATCCCCTACATTGAAAGGATTCTGATGTTCTTCTCTCGAGAATGGATCAATGCCAGGGATCATGATCACCTTCCACGCAACAAATGTGTCCACCATAGTATGTCGTGGCACAAAAACATCAAAAACAACCAAAATAATCTCTCTTATAACCATAGAGATCCTCCACCATAGCATGTAAGAGTGAAATGGGAGAAAATTGATTGAAGAAAACCAAGGAATGAAGGTTGATCTTACCTGAGATTAAAGACTGATCGAAGAAGGAAGCAGGGAACCAATCCAGGATGAATGAATCATTAAATGTTGAAGAGGGAGGTGTCCATGTAGTCTGGGGTTGAGAGAAGGTGCACTCAAGCTATAGGGTTTGATAACATCAAGCATATCAGTTTCATTAAAAAAACTAGTGGTGGGGTAGTACATGATGTGTACCTCCTCATCAAATTGTGCACCTCCACAAGGAATAATACACCATAAAATGCATTGGCTCAATGATTTGTTTTATTTTTATGAATCCCAAATGGTATATTTGTAACACCCCGAGATTTTATGAAAAATATTCTTTTTAATTTCATTAATGTCTTGTGTTGTACGCTACAACAAAAGGAGCTTTCTCAGCACACATCCTTGAATTTCCTTGCATTACACGCAATCGCGACCTTCCTCGATATCGTGTGTAGTACGCAATACCGAGTTTCACTAAACAACGATATGCTATTAAAACCAGCCGTTTTGAATAGTAATAACCACATTTTAAAATTTTAGAAATTTTAGCTCTCAAAATGGACTTCATTTTTGGATTTGGAGTATCGAATTTAGCCTAAGGTGAAATTTTGGTACTTTTCGGATAACTTTCATTTTCTGATGAATAGTTAAAATTACGAAATTTTAATTAAAAACAACTTTTTTAATCGAAATAATTAATAGTGATAAATTATTAATTTGAGTGGTTTTAATGTATATTTAGAATATATTTTTACAATTTAATACAATGTTGGTCATTGTACGTAATTTCACATTTAAACCACTCATAAACAAGTGTCAATCTTTTGATAGTTATTATCTCTTAAGAACACGCTATTTGTTTTGACGACGGGAATTAATTTTTAATTTAATTAATGCAAATGATATGTTTTGAATTTGATAAAATAGACATCATTTTTGAATTCATAATATCAAATATAGCTTAGATCTAATTTTTGGTATTTTTCAGGAAACTTTCATTTTTTGATGAATAGTGAAACCACTAAGTGGTAGTTAAAAAACTGAATTTTTCATAAAACTTAATTTTACCGCTTCTGTGAGTGGAATTTCGAAAATCCGAGAGACACAATTGATGTTAGTATGTAAAATGTGGTTCAATGAGATGAAAATAATTTTTTGGTGAATAGTAACTTTTTACTTTTTTTTACCACGGTTAAAAGTAAATAGGGTAATTAAGGGTAAAAATGATATTATTATTACCCTAACACATGTCCTAATTCTATTGGACAAGTTTAATTCGACCAAAAACAACCTTAGGAATAAAATATGACCATTTAGGCCCACTTGGATTAGATTAGGACATTTATTATTATTTAATTCAAAGAAGAGTTAAAAGAGTTAAAATCAAAGTTTATTTTATAAAACATTTTTAATAGAGGGTTATACATAAGATAAATTCGACTATAAATATTAATTAGAAAGATAAAAATATTTCCTACATAATGATATTTTATTTATAATTTTTTTGACATTAAATAATTTAATTTATTTATAACACAACGATGATGCAGTAATTATCTTATTAATGAAATATTGACATAATTGATGTTATAAATACCCAAATAAATGTAATTTGAGACTTTTTATGAATTAAACTAATTTTATAGGTTAATATGACATGTTAGTATGGATTTAATTAACTTTGTTCGAACTTATCATTCTGTTATTATTTTCACAAAAATCAATTACTAAATAGTGTCAAAATTGACATAAAATAGTTTTTAAAACAAATATTATATTATTAATTGTTATTTTATTCCTAAAAATCTAAGGTTTGGCAAAATGACTTAGATAAGGATATATATATTAATAATAAACAACTTGGGGTTCTTTTGGCTTGATATAGTATGTTTATTAACCTTATAGTATAAGAACACAAGAAGATGCGGCAAAAGTAAAATTATTTAACTTAATGTTAAATCTAAATGATAAGGTAACAATAGGAACCTAAACTTGTCTAAATTCTATTGTATGATAGGATTTAGACCCATACCCACCATATCCTCGAAATAAATCATTTTCGAGCTATTTAAAACCGAACTTGACATTATAATAAAATAATATTTTGAGATTTTCCTAAGGAGCCCCTCTCCTCCCTTATAAAAGGGAACCTCCTCCCTCTCTTCCTCACACAACTTTGAGCCTTCATGCTCGGCCAAACCCTGACAAATTCTCTTCTCAACATCCCTAGAAACATCATAGAGTTCCTGGTCTTCATCAAAGACCAATTTTAGTGCCCTAAGAGGAGGTCTCAAAGAGGCGCTTCAAAGAAGAGGTAATTTCTGTTACTGATTCTTTCACCTTTATTTCTTCTTCCACTTATTCTTATTTAGTTGTTTCATTATGAAGTAATAACATCAGTATCACTCATATACTGATATGTTATTATAAGTACGAAACAACCCAACTTCACCATCTATCCATCCTACAGAAAAAGAAATCATCGTGCGTGCGTACGTACGGAATACCGTCTCCACGCAGTGGTGTAATCTATTTTCCGCCACCACCTAAATTGGATGGGTATAATGGTGTAATGAGTAACTATATATGATTATTATAAAGTGATATTGATACTGAAATATTATACATACACTTAAACACAATTCCACGACCATGGGAACGATATCATCGCTCGTGCGTACGTACGGACTACCGTCTCCACGACACGATGAGATTCATTATCCATGTTAACCATTACAGAATGATTATATAGTATATATAATGAATAATAATGAAATATATGACATGGCAAATCTACTGGATTTATGTATATATATATTTCATCTACTTACTTCCATTCAAGACAATAAGAAAAGGAAAACATCGTTCATGCGTACGTACGGACTACCGTCTCCATGAACGGTGTATTTCTTTCCATTTATCGATCTGTCATATATATATATATTCTGAATATATATTATATATAAATAATGTTTTATATTCTGGAATTAAGTAATCATGATCTAAGTAATCATATGAATAATTACAAGTTAAAACACGAACGACAAATGAGACAATTTTACCCAAAACGCTACTTTTACATGGAATTTACAAAAGAACAGGTAATATAAAGTCATAAGTGAACTATATATGATATCATAACAATTAATATGATTCTGTAATAAGTCAATGACAATATTTAAATCATTATACAGGAGGTTTGGACACTTACAAAGCAAATCGGAGCTAAGGAAAGGGAAATATCACAATCTCATTTTTTATCCGATATTGTTTATACTTTGGTATTTACTGGGGTGTATTTTATCATCCACATCCATGTTCCCTCAATATGTAATATTATTTACATCCACCTACAATTGTTTAAAAATTATTTTACCCTTTGGTGATTTTTTAGTACATGATATGAAAGGAATCTTTTGTCGTTTTTCATACGAGGTACTTTTTGACTTTTCCGACAAAAGTAAGAGAAGAATGTTTTTTAACTTATACGGCATGAATGGATTTTTAAAACATTATTTCCAAGAAGCTTCCTTTACATGTTTTCAAGTTTATTTTTAATAAACTTATTTTAGTTATAATTTTATGACATGTTAAGAAATGAAAATTGTTTTTTAAGTAGAAAGGATATTTTCCTCAAGAATGGAGTTCAAGTGTTTTATCAAAATTATTTTCCATCTAAGATAATAAAGGGTTATGTTTCTATCCCTATTATTAAATTGATTTGATTATGTTGTGATGGAATTATTTTTATGAATTCTTTTGTCTTATATGAATTGTTTTATGATGTCATGTTGTTTAAGAATCCCATTTTTATTACATGGGTTATGCAATGATGTATGATTTATGATTTTGTGGCCCACATAAGAATGGTATCATTATGAGATGGGTGGGAATTATATCTCCCTCCAATGCATTGGGTAAAGATTTTATATCTCATGAGATAGACATGGCTGGAATGGTAGGTTATACCGGTTCAGTGAAATAGGACTAAAACGAGGGTGACTCGGTTCAGAAAGGGACTTTGTCCACTAAGATAGTCTTGGCAATGAGTCTTGACTAATAAGATATGATTCTCTATGATTATGTGTGTATGCCACAATGTTTCATGTTTTAAGTTATGATTATTGGGATTTCATTTCACTACTATGATTTATCCCATGTTATGAAATTATGCTCTCTTTTGCAGGTTAAGATTTCCAAAATGTTATGTTCTTATGAATATGATGTGATTGATATTTATTTTGTTTACCCTTACTGAGCATTTGAGCTCACCCTTTTATGTTTTCTTTTCATCAGGATATAAAGAAAGGTTTTAGGTAAAAAAAAGGGAATATCTTCATTAGAGATGTTGAAGATCTTTCACCATGATTAGAAGGTTACGTTCCAAGTTTCCAAAGACACTAAACTGTTACGGTCTTTGTGTGTCTGTTTTTGTTATGTACTAATTATTCCGCAAAAGCAATGTAATGTCCATGTACGTCAGGCTTCGGGTCTCTACAGTTGGTATCAGAGGAAAGTTTTAGTCAACCTTTGGAAACTAGGATGCGAAAACGTTAGTGAGATCCCTAGAGATATTTCTAAGGTATGTCTAGGGATGTCTCTTAGGTTAAGTATACGTATATAATATAGTCCTAGAATTGCGCTAAGGATCTTATAATTTAACCAAAGATGTTAGATATTGATGGTACTCCACCTTTACTATGTTGTTTTCTCTAGCATGATTTTTCCTCTCACAGATTTTTTTTTGTGTTTTAGTTAATGGATGGAACCAAAAGGAATTCGGTTAACATTGAATCCAATGGACAAATTTGTGACTATGAGAAAAAAATTTTGTAATGCATAGAGAGAAAGATATTGTGATTATGCCGAATCAGTCATCGCGATATATGATTAACAAGGTGAAATTTAGTGGTATGCCTAATTCATCAAATAAGAGGAAGATAGACTATTATGCATGTTCGCATGTTGAGGAGCATAAAGAAAGGAAGATTGAGATTTCTAAAGAAGGGAAGAAGAACCTTGAGGAATACCTCAAATGGAGGGACTGGTGTTATCTATGTGGAGAAAAGGGTCATAGAGTGATAGACTGTTATGGAGTTTAATGTCTTATTTGTGGAGAACATGGGCATTACCCAACTCAATGCCCTGACCAAAAAAGATACTTCTAAATCAAGGAAGGACTTATTCCAGGACAATCATTGAAGTGGATGGACTGAAGTGTTTATGTATTGGTATTCAAGAATAATGTTGTTGAGATACTTTTATGGGGTATTGGAATATTTATGTATTGGTCTATTGTGGTTTTCAATAATTTTAAGGTACCAGTAACAATGAAAAGTGATTCAAATATTTTGTAAAGTAGATGATATGCGCATAATGAAGGGATAAGGATAAAATGAAATGTTTGACAGTATTCATGAGCTCATGATTGATATAAGGAGTAAGTGATATCATGGTTTGAGTATATAGAATTTTGAGGATTTTGGTATATGGAAAGTGTTAACTTTTAACTGCATTAATGTCTTCACTAAGGTTCAATGGGTATTCCTTTTTCAAGAGAATACATGATTAAGGCCTTTGAATGTTTGGAATGTGACCAACAAGACATATCTTATGATTTATGGGGATCAACGATGGTATTAAATCTCTGGTAATCGTTTTCACTATATTATGAGAGTGGACAGCAGTATTATGGATAAGCCTAAAGATTGGAATGGATTATGTTAGACATAAGTTAGTATTGTTTAAGGAAAGAAGTTTTTTTTCGATATTATTGATGGGATGATATAGTAATATAGTTTTAGAAAAAGGACAACCTACAGTACGGGCGATAGCCCATCGATTCGGACAAGGCTGTGGGAATAGAACCCACAACCGAAGTGCAACTGGCCTTTATCGCCTACCACTAGCCTACAAGAAGTCCCTGTTTAGTAGAAACTAGTTTTATTATATTATGCAGTATGATATATGAAGTATAAGTCCATTTGAGGAACCATATATGATTAATCTCACTATAGATCGACTTATGTATATTTAATAACTTTTACTAACCTTTTGTTTGAGACAGATGGAATGACCCGTCATTCTATCACATGATCTGCTAACACTTCACGAATAACAAATTCAACTTCATTTATTTAAGAGATAAAGTGGAAATTGTTCAAGGCACAAACAACAGTGAGATTGTACCAAAATCAAGTAAGTATTTCTTCTAATTCAAAATTTTCAACTTTAGGGAAATGATCTTGAAAACCAAAAATGTTGTCCTAGTGCTCTTATATCCTATGAATCAAATGGTACCCTAGATCGTCACAAATCTACAGCTTTTTGATTGTTGGCTTTTTCATAGCCATGTTCTCAACCACTCTCCATTAGAACATGATGGTTAGATTTCTCTTCCAAATCCATATTTTCACCTATGTGGAAGCCCAGTGATTAGTTTATTTGGGTAACCGTTACGTTTCATACTTTAGTTTTTAAAGATTGGCTTTGGTATTCCTTTTTACGATGTGGGTTTCTATTAAAGAAACTTTCGAATAGTAAACCATTTATAACTCTGACGAATTTCAAGAGCGAAATTCATTTTAATGGTGGTAGAATGTAACACCCTGAAATTTTATGAAAAATATTCTTTTTAATTTCATTAATGTCTTGTGTTGTATGATACACCAAAAGGAGCTTGCTCAGCACACATCCTTTACTTTCCTTGCATTACACGCAATCGTGTCCTTCCTCGATAGCGTTTGTAGTACGCAATACCGAGTTTCACTAAACAACGATATGCTATTAAAACCAGCCGTTATGAATAGTAATAACCACCTTTTAAAATTTTAGAAATTTTAGCTCTCAAAATGGACTTCATTTTTGGATTTGGAGTATCGAATTTATCCCAAGGTGAAATTTTGGTACTTTTCGGATAACTTTCATTTTCAGATGAATAGTGAAAATTACGAAATTTTAATTAAAAACAACTTTTTTAATCGAAATAATTAATAGTGATAAATTATTAATTTGAGTGGTTTTAAAGTATATTTAGAATATATTTTTACAATTTAATACAATGTTGGTCATTGGATGTAATTTCACATTTAAACCAGTCATAAACAAGTGTCAATCTTTTGATAGTTATTATCTCTTAAGAACACGCTATTTGTTTTGACGACGGAAATTAATTTTTTAATTAATTAATGCAACTGATATGTTTTGAATTTGATAAAATAGACATCATTTTTGAATTCATAATACCAAATAAAGCTTAGATCTAATTTTGGTATTTATCTGGAAACTTTCATTTTCTGATGAATAGTGAAACCACTAAGTGGTAGTTAAAAAATTGAATTTTTCATAAAACTTAATTTTACCGCTTCTATGAGTGGAATTTCGAAAATCCGAGAGACACGGTTGATGTCGGTAAGTAAAATGTGGTTCAATGAGATGAATATAATTTTTTGGTGAATAGTAACTTTTTACTTTTTTTTACCACGGTTAAAATTAATAGGGTAATTAAGGGTAAAAATGATATTATTATTACCCTAACACATGACCTAATTCTATTGGACAAGTGTAATTCGACAAAAAACAACATTAAGAATAAAATATGACCATTTAGGCCCACTTGGATTAGATTAGGACATTTATTATTATTTAATTCAAAGAAGAGTTAAAAGAGTTAAAATCAAAGTTTATTTTATAAAACATTTTTAATAGAGGGTTACACATAAGATAAATTAGACTATAAATATTCATTAGAAAGATAAAAATATTTCCTACATAATTATATTTTTTTTATAATTTTTTTGAAATTAAATAATTTAATTTATTTATAACACAATGATGATGCAGTAATTATCTTATTAATGGAATATTGACATAATTGATGTTATAAAAACCCAAATAAATTTAATTTGAGACTTTTTATGAATTACACTAATTTTCTAGGTTAATATGACATGTTATTATGGATTTAATTAACTTTTTCGAACTTATTATTCTGTTATGATTTTCACAAAAATCAATTACTAAATAGTGTCAAAATTGACATAAAATAGTTTTTAAAACAAATATTATATTATTAATTGTTATTTTATTCCAAAAAATATAAGGTTCGGACAAATGACTTAGATAAGGATATATATATTAATAATAAACAGCTTGGGGTTCTTTTGGCTTGATATAGTAAGTTTATTAACCTTATAGTATAAGAACACAAGAAGACACGGTAAAAGTAAAATTATTTAACTTAATGTTAAATCTAAATGATAAGGTTAAAATAGGAACCTAAACATGTCTAAATTCTATTTTATGAGAGTATTTCGACCCATCCCCACCTTAGCCTCGAAATAAATCAATTTTGAGCTATTTAAAACCGAACTTGACTTTATAATAAAATAATATTTTGAGATTTTCCTAAGGTGCCCCTCTCCTCCCTTATAAAAGGGAACCTCCTCCCTCTCTTCCTCACACAACTTTGAGCCTTCATGCTCGGCCAACCCCTGCCAAATTCTCTTCTCCACTTCCCTAGAAACATCCTATAGGTTCTGGTCTTCCTCAAAGACCAATTTTAGGTCCCTAAGAGGAGGTCTCAAAAAGGCGCTTCAAAGAAGAGGTAATTTCCGTTACTGATTCTTTCACCTTTATTTCTTCTTCCACTTCTTCTTCTTTAGTTGTTTCATTATGAAGTAATAACATCAGTATCAATAATATACTGATATGTTATTATAAGTATTAAACAACCCTATTTCACCATCTATCCATCCTACGGAAAAAGAAATCACCGTGTATGCGTAGGTACGGAATACCATCTCCACGCCGTGGTGTAATCTATTTTCCGCCACCACCTAAATTGGATGGGTATAATGCTGTAATGAGTAACTATATATGATTATTATAATGTGATATTGATACTAAAATATTATACATACACTTAAACACAATTCCACGACCATGGGAACGATATCATCGCTCGTGCGTACGTACGGACTGCCGTCTCCACGATGCGATGAGATTCATTATCCATGTTAACCATTCCAGAATGATTATAAAGTATATATAATGAATAATAATGAAATATATGACATGGTAAATCTACCGGATTTATGTATATATATATTTCATCTACTTACTTCCATTCAATACAGTAAGAAAAGGAAAACAACATTCATGCGTACGTACGGACTACTGTCTGCATGAACAGTGTATTTCATTCCATTTATCGATCCATCATATATATGTATATTATGAATATATATTATATATAAATCATGTTTTATATTCTTGAATTATGTAATCATGATCTAAGTAATCATATGAATAATTATAAGTTAAAACACGAACAACAAATGAGACAATTTTACCCAAAACGCTAATTTAACATTGAATTTACAAAAGAACGGGTAATATAAAGTCATAAGTGAACCATATATGATATCATAACAACGAATATGATTCTGTAATAAGTCAATGACATTATTTAAATCATTATACAGGAGGTTCGGACACTTACAAAGAAAATCGGACCTAAGGTAAGGGAAATATCACAATCTCATTTTTATCCGAGATTGTTTATACTTTGGTATTTACTGGGGTGTATTTTATCATCCACATCAATGTTCCATCAATATGTAATATTATTTCCATCCACCTAAAATTGTTTAAAACTTATTTTACCCTTTGGTGAGTTTTTAGTAAAAGATATGAAAGGAATCTTTTGTCGTTTTTCATACGAGGTACTTTTTGACTTTTCCGACAAAAGTACGAGAAGAATGTTTTTTTAACTTATACGGCATGAATGGATTTTTAAAACATTATTTCCAAGAATATTCCTTTACATGTTTTCAAGTTTATTTTTAATCAACTTCTTTTAGTTATAATTTTATGACATGTTAAGAAATGAAAAGTGTTTTTGAAGTAGAAAGGATATTTTCCTCAAGACTGGAGTTCAAGTGTTTTATCAAAATTATTTTCCATCTAAGATAATAAAGGGTTATGTTTCTATCCCTATTATTACATTGATTTTATTATGTTGTGATGGAATTATTTTTATGAATTATTTTGTCTTATATGAATTTTTTTATGATGTCATGTTGTTTAAGAATCCTATTTTTTTTTACATGGGCTATGCAATGATGTATGATTTATGATTTTGTGTCACACATAAGAATGGTATCATTAGGATATGGGTGGGACCTATATCTCCCTCCAATTCATTGGGTAAAGATTTTATATCTCATGATATAGACATGGTGGGAATGGTAGGATATACCGGTTCAGTGAAACATGACTGAAACGAGGGTGACTCGGTTCAGAAAGGGACTTTGTCCACTAAGATAGTCTTGGCAATGAGTCTTGACTAATAAGATATGATTCTCTATGATTATGTGTGTATGACACAATGTTTCATGTTTTATGTTATGATTATTGGGATTTCATTTCACTACTATGATTTATCCCATGTTATGAAATTATGCTCTCTTTTGCAGGTTAAGATTTCCAAAATGTTATGTTCTTATGAATATGATGTGATTGACATTTATTTTGTTTACCCTTACTGAGCATTTGAGCTCACCCTTTTATGTTTTCTTTTCCTCAGGATATAAAGAAATGTTTTAGGTAAAAAAAAGGGAAGATCTTTATTGGAGATGTTGAAGATCTTTCACCACGATTAGAAGATTACGTTCCAAGTTTCCAAAGACACTAAACTATTACGGTCCTTGTGTGTCTGTTTTTGTTATGTACTAAGTATTCCGCAAAAGTAATGTAATGTCCATGTACGTCAATCTTCGGGTCTCTACAGTTGGTATCAGAGGAAAGGTTTAGTCAACCTTTGGAAACTAGGATGCGAAAACGTTAGTGATATCCCTAGAGATATTTCTAAGGTATGTCTAGGGATGTCTCATAGGTTAAGTATACGTATAGGATATAGTCCTAGAATTGCGCTAAGGATCGTATAATTTAACCTAAGATGTTAGATATTGAGGTTACTCCACCTTTACTATGTTGTTTTCTCTAGCATGATTATTCCTCTCACATAATTTTTTTTGTGTTCTAGTTAATGGAGGGAACCAAAAGGAATTCGGTTAACATTGAATCCAATGGAAAAATTGGTGACTATGAGCAAAAATATTGTGTAATGCCTAGAGAGAAAGATATTGTGATTATGCCGAATCAGTCATCACGATATATGATTAACAAGGTGAAATTTAGTGGTATGCCTAATTCATCAAATAAGAGGAAGATAGACTATTATGCATTTTCGCATTTTGAGGAGCATAAAGAAAGGAAGATTGAGATTTCTAAAGAAGGGAAGAAGAACCTTGAGGAATACCTCAAATGGATGGACCGATGTTATCTATGTGGAGAAAAGGGTCATAGAGTGATAGACTGTTATGGAGTTTAATGTCTTATTTGTGGAGAACATGGGCATTACCCAACTCAATGCCATGACCTAAAAAGCTACTTCTAAATCAAGGAAGGACTTATTTCAGGACAATCATTGAAGTGGATGGACTGAAGTGTTTATGTATTGGTATTCAAGAATTATGTTGTTGAGATACTTTTATGGTGTATTGGAATATTTATGTATTGGTCTATTGTGGTTTTCAATAAATTTAAGGTACCGGTAACCATGAAAAGTGATTTAAATATTTTGGAAAGTAGATGATATGCGCATAATGAAGGGATAAGGAGAAAATGAAATGTTTGACAGTATTCATGAGCTCATGATTGATATAAGGACTAAGTGATATCATGGTTTGAGTGTATAGAATTTTGAGGATTTTGGTATATGGAAAGTGTTAACTTTTAACTGCATTAATGTCTTCACTAAGGTTCAATGGGTATTCCTTTTTCAAGAGAATACATGATTAAGGCCTTTAAATGTTTGGAATGTGACCAAAAAGACATATCTTATGATATATGGGGATCAACGATGGTATTAAATCTCTGGTAATCGTTTTCACTATATTATGAGAGTGGAATGCAGTATTATGGATAAGCCTAAAGATTGGAATGGATTATGTTGGACATAAGTTAGTATTGTTTAAGGATATAAGTTTTTTTTCGATATTATTGATGGGATGTTATAATAATATAGTTTTAGAAAAAGGACAACCTGCAGGACGGGCGATAGCCCATTGCTTCGGACAAGGCTGTGGGAATAGAACCCACAACCGAAGTGCGACTGGCCATTATCGCCTTCCACTGGCCTACAAGAAGTCCATGTTTAGTAGAAACTACTTTTATTACATTATTCAGTATGATATATGATGTATATGTCCATTTTAGGAACCATATATGATTAATCTCAATATAGATCGACTTATGTGTATTTAATAACTTTTGCTAACCTTTTGTTTGAGACAGATGGAATGACCCGTCATTCTATCACATGATCTGCTAACACATCACGAATAACAAATTCAACATCATTTATTTAAGAGATAAATTGGAAATTGTTCAAAGCACAAACAACAGTGAGATTGTACCAAAATCAAGTAAGTATTTCTTCTAATTCAAAATTTTCAACTTTAGGGAAATGATCTTGAAAACCAAAAATGTTATCCTAGTGCTCTTATATCCTATGAATCAAATGGTACCCTAGATCGTCACAAATCTACGGCTTTGTGATTGTTGGAATTTTCAAAGCCATGTTCTCAACCACTCTCCATTAGAACATGATGGTTAGATTTCTCTTCCATATCCATATTTTCGCCTATGTGGTAACCCAGTGATTAGTTTATTTGGGTAACCATTACGTTTCATACTTTTGTTTATAAAGATTTGTTTTGGTATTCCTTTTTACGATGTGGGTTTCTATTAAAGAAACTTTCGAATAGTAAACCATTTATAACCCTGACGAATTTCGAGGGTGAAATTCATTTTAAGGGGGGTAGAATGTAACATCCCGAGATTTTATGAAAAATATTCTTTTTAATTTCATTAATGTCTTATGTTGTACGCTACACCAAAAGGAGCTTGCTCAGCACACATCCTTGACTTTCCTTTCATTACACGCAATCGCGACCTTCCCCGATAGCGTGTGTAGTACGCAATACCGAGTTTCACTAAACAACGATATGCTATTAAAACCAGCCGTTATGAATAGTAATAACCACCTTTTACAATTTTAGAAATTTTAGCTCTCAAAATGGACTTCATTTTTGGATTTGGAGTATCGAATTTAGCCTAAGGTGAAATTTTGGTACTTTTCGAATAACTTTCATTTTCTGATGAATAGTGAAAATTATGAAATTTTAATTAAAAACAACTTTTTTAATCGAAATATTTAATAGTGATAAATTATTAATTTGAGAGGTTTTAAAGTATATTTAGAATATATTTTTACAATTTAATACAATTTTGGTTATTGGATGTAATTTCATGTGAAGACCCAGAACCCCCTTGGTCCCTTCCTTTGCCAAAAATCCGGTTTCCTTGCGGGGTACCGATCGGTGAGACCGATCGGTGAGACCGATCGGTGAGACCGATCGGTGAGACCGATCGGGGAGACCGATCGGTGAGACCGATCGGTGACACCGATCGGTGAGACCGATCGCCGAGACCGATCGGTGAGACCGATCGCCGAGACCGATCGGTGAGACCGATCGGCGAGACCGATCGGTGACACCGATCGGTGAGACCGATCGCCGAGACCGATCGGTGACACCGATCGGTGAGACCGATCGGTGACACCGATCGGTGAGACCGGCCCTGCCAAGTTGTTCCAGTAATGTTCCTTTTTCGCAAATAGGGTTTTAAACCCTATTCTTCCTTGCTAAAAATATCTTGGAAATCCGAAACGCGCGCAAAGGTCTTAATTAAATGCTTCATTAATTCATGGGTCAGTTAAAACCACCCAGCGCCATTAATGATGAGTCAAGCCACGTGGTCAACCCACGACTCCCTCGTCTTCCGTGGTTTTGTGTTTTCATCTCAACCGTCCCCAGCCCTTATAATTAAGGGTTAGGCCGTGGTTTTCCCCCTTCTTCGATCGTGACTCTTCTGGTGCATCGGGACCGCCGCGTCGTTATCCGTAAAGTTCCGCGCCCCCGGCCTAAACGTCGATCATCCATCAACAAGTAGGGAATTTCTCTCATCTCTCACTTTTGTGTATCATGCGGGGTGGGCGTTACTTTTGTTCCTATCAAATTGGTTGAACCAAACCCTAATGAAGATACTAAACGAAGTTCTAAAGAAAGAAGGGGAAGGGGTTGTGATCGTTGTTTATGCTTTATCTTGTGATCATCCCTTTTGTTGTACTGGTCTATGTTTTCTGAAAATTGAGGCCGTTGGTGGTCGTGTGTGTGCACTTGAATCCCCTCGTGATGTTTTAAATGGGTTGCTGAAATTGTGAACTCCTGCTGTGAAATTGGTTAATCACGTATACCCGGCTGAATAATTTGAAAGCACCAGGATCAACCCTTCTGTGATAACTAACGGATAGAACACATGGAATTTTTGAAATCATGGGGTGTGTTAAGTCGTTTAAATCTGAAAATCCCTGACTCGTGTTGGTAGTGGTTGTTGGTTGTTTTCCCTTCGGGCCGTTTGCTGGAAATGTGGGAGGGGATGGGATCCCCCGTTCTTTTTATACTCTCGGCGGCTGTGTGAATTTGGGGGATGGGATCTCCTGTTGGCATGGTTTCAGTGGTTGTGGGTTTTTATCACAAACTGGGGAGGGATCCTCTGTTGGCAGAACCGGGTGTGGGTGTTTTGGTTGATCTATGCTTGACGTTTTCCTTGGTTATGCTTATGGTAGTTGCCCAGTAGTGCTTAAAATTAATTGAACAATTGACTGAACGTGAAACAAGAATGGGACAAATGGTTTTGTGGGCAAGGGTCGCGAATTGTGACTCGGGCGTTGTGGTATTGTGTCCTGTAGGTTGGCTAGGAAAACCTAAGTTTTGGGTGAGTGTTTGTTACCTATATCTATACTTGTAGCTTTGTGTTTCTTATTCGCGCCCCACCCAAGTTGAGCACTTAGTGCCGAACACCCCCATTTATGGGGGAAGGGTGTTTTTCCCAACACTATACTTAGTGGCTGGTTATTAGCTCCTTTTCTGCTCCCTTTCCCGGATAGCCCAAGTACCTTCGGGCAGGCTGTGATGGCCTGAAGTCCATTATTAGCCCAAGAACCATCGGGCAGGGTGTTGTGGTGGTTGGCCAGGTGTGTGCGGCAGGTGGTTTCCCAAGTGTCTTCGGGATGAGGCCCAGGTGTTTTTCGGGCGTGGTAGTGGATTCTTTAGCCCAGGTGTCTTCGGGCGTAGCGGTGGTTGTTCTGGCCTAGGTGTTTGCAGGCATGGTTACTTGTGACAGTTGAGGCCCAGGTGTGTGCGGGCGGGATTTGGCAGTGGGACTGCGTGTGGTTGTGGCCCAGGTGTGTGCGGGCGGGTGTGGCAGTGGGACTGCGGTGAGAATGGCGGGATTGGTCTGATGCGTAGGATGTCTCAATAACCAGTGGGAAAGTGGCGCGGGGTACCCAAACATCGATGTGCTCTTATATATATATTACTTGACTTGCGTTATTTGGGGAGCGAACCTTGGTGAGGCTTGGGATGGATAGTTGCCTTGTTAGGTGTTTGGTTTACTCTTTCTCACGGGACTTTAGTACGTTCCCCCACTTGTGCACGAGAGTCTTGGTTTTCCCTACTGAGTGTACTTGTATGCTCACCCTACGTTTACTTTCAGGTTTCCAGGAGGACTACCAGGGCTGCGCGGGACCCTATTAGTCGGACAGTTGGAGTTGTCGCTATTGTCGTACCTTTGTTTTCTTTTGGTATTGTACTTGAGAGATTCTTTTTCTTTTGTACTTGTACTTTGTTGTAAACTGTTTAAACATACATGTGGGAATGGTTTACTTTTGGCTTTACTTTTCTTTCTATCTTGGTGTTGTTGGGTTTTCTCCTCCTTATCTTTCGATCCTATAAAATAAAAAGGGTAATGCCTTCCATTTGTGAGAACTTCCTATACCCTTGGTGCTAGTCGCCACTCCGGGACCTATTGAAGGCGGGTTTCGGGGGTCATTATCTCTCCTTCAACTCGAAGAAGGAAGGGCCTGGCAACCTGCTGACCCTTCCCTCCTTTTGGTGAAGGCGGGTCGTGACAGAATGGTATCAAAGGGAGGTTGAGAGATAGGACGGAGTCTGGAGTTAGGCACAGTGAGGATTTCATGGGATGGTAAGGCAACAGCGTTGGGTGACCTTGGTGCGTGAAATAGGCCAGGGAGGACCGGCTAGGACACGGGATTTTAGGGCCCCCCGTGATCCGATGCAAGGACTCTGGACCTACCGAACGACCAAGTGAAGCCACACTGATTGCAGGGTAGAGACCCTAGGAAAGGTGCATGCATCATAAATGACTTGTGTTCTTGTGTTTCTGGGATGTCTTGGGAAATTAAGAATAAATTAAATCTTAATAAGTTTTGAGAACGGTTTTCTTTGCACTACTGGGCTTAGGTATTCCTTGGTTACCTTGCAGCTATGGCACCTGGAAGGCGACCACGTGTGGTACAGGCGATCGAGACTCCTGAGACTACCTTGGCCAATCAGCAGAGAGCTGATCGGGAGGAAGAGGACGACCGGTGGCAGAAGACTCTTCGAGCCTTTCAGCGACAGGCCCTCGAGAAATATGAGGGCAGCACCTCCGACATGAAGACGGAAGGCTGGCTGGAGGAGCTAGTCATAGCCTTCGGCCTGATTCGGGCCCCGACAGAGTACTGGGTTCCTCTGGCTGTTAGCCAGATGCGAGGAGCGTCACGTCAGTGGTGGATGCTTCACCTGGGGAGTAGGAAAGAGTCTGAGGTTGCTTGGGCGGAATTCGAGAAGGAGTTCCGGGCGGAGTTTCTCTCCTCGACAATGAAGGCGGAGAAGAGACAGGAGCTACTCTCCCTCCAGCAGGGGAGCATGTCCGTGAGGGAACTTGGAATCAAGTTCAAGGACCTCCTGCGTTTTGCTCCAGACCTCTTTCCCGATGAGGAGTCTCGGGCAAGACGTTTGGAGGAGGCGCTCCGACCCTCCCTCCAGTATGCTGTTACTCCCTTTACCCTTCCGACATACTTAGAGGTTCAGAAGAAGGCTGAAGTGGTGGAAAGGATGCACACTCTAGGCGGACTGTCACGAGAAGGGATCCAGCTGGGACCATCGAAGGGGAAGGCCGTCAGCACCAGGCCCCCAGCATCGGGACCCTCCAGGTTCCGACCCGCAGGAAGCAGGCCGCAGCAGTTTCAGTTTCGATCCCATGGCCCACGTTCTTTCCCTTCGGGCTCGGGACCACGGTGCTTCATCTGCGGGAGCCCTGGACATCTTCGGAGTCAGTGCCCCGATCGGGTGCAGTACAGCAGTGGCAGTCATCCCCAGCATCCGCCACAGCAGCAGCAGTTCCCAGCCATACCCTTCCAGCAGCAGCAGTAGGGACAGCGAGCTCCCGCTCCTCCGCAGACAGACATAGGAGGGGGAGGCCGACCTCAGGGCGCTCCCCAGGGACCTCGACCAGGGCGTGGTCGGGGAGGTGGCCGACAGCCGAGGGGTAGGGGAGCTGGGCGTGGACAGTTACACGCCGCAGAAGCAACAGTTCCAGCAGGGCCAGAGGTTGTTCGAGGTACGATCAGTGTGTTTAGCACTCTTGCTTATGCTTTGTTCGATACCGGAGCTTCGCACTCCTTTGTTGCACCCAGTCTAGCCCACGCCTTGGGTCTAGATGCCGAGAGACTTCCAGTGCCCCTGGTGTTGAGCACACCAGTTGGAGGTCAGATCGACTTGCTGTTCGTTTGTCGGGGATGTAGACTGATGTTGGGGCCACATCAGTCGGTTAAGGACCTCCTTCTGCTACAGATTCGGCCGTACGATATCATCCTAGGCATCGACTGGCTATTTTCTGTGTGCGCCGTCATCGACTGTTTCCAAAGGAGGGTGGTGTTCTCCGGTTTGGACGGCCAGCGTGTTACTTTCACCGGCGAGTGGAGCTGTCCGAAGGGAAACAGGAGGGAGGAACCTCTCCTCTCCTTGTTGACCGTACTGACGATAGAATCAACAGATGCGGAAATGGTGGAAGTACCAGAGATCGTTCGTGAATTTATGGACGTCTTTCCTGAGGAGGTGACGACTCTACCCCCTCGACGTGATATCGAGTTCGGGATAGACCTGCAGCCCGGCTCTCGACCAATCTCGATGGCTCCTTACCGGATGGCACCTTCGGAGCTACAGGAGTTGCGGATACAGATTGACGATCTGATGAAGAGGGGTTATGTTCGTCCAAGTGCATCACCGTGGGGTGCCCCAGTCTTGTTTGCGAAGAAGGCAGATGGTGGCCTCAGGTTATGCATTGATTACAGGAGGCTGAATCAGGTAACAATCAAGAACCGCTACCCTCTTCCGAGGATAGATGATCTTTTCGACCAGCTGAAGGGGGCAGGATGGTTCTCGAAGATCGACCTGCGATCCGGGTACCACCAGCTGAGGGTGAAGGATAGCGACGTCCCGAAGACGGCGTTCAGGTGCAGGTATGGGCACTTCGAGTTCGTGGTCATGCCCTTTGGTGTTACGAACGCCCCGGCCGTGTTCATGGGGCTTATGAACTCCATCTTTCGGGAGTACCTGGATCGGTTTGTGGTGGTGTTCATCGACGATATCCTGATCTATTCAAAGTCAGAAGAGGACCATGCAGAGCACCTGAGGACAGTTTTGGAGGTCCTACGACAGCACCAGCTCTATGGGAAGTTGTCAAAGTGCAAGTTCTGGGCGCGAGAAGTGCACTTCCTTGGACATGTAGTGTCTGATCAGGGAGTAGCAGTCGACCCATCAAAGGTTGAGGCAATTGTTTCTTGTTCAGCACCCAAGAATGTGGCGGAAGTTCGGAGTTTCCTTGGACTGGCAGGCTACTACCGGAGATTCGTACCCAACTTCTCCCGGGTAGCAGCCCCTTTGACGGCTTTGACCAAGAAGGACCAAGTTTTCATGTGGAGCGAGCAATGTGAGTCGTCCTTCAGCTACCTAAAAGAAAAACTGGTTAGTGCCCCAGTGTTGAGGTTGCCAGAAGAAGGGATGGCCTATGAGGTATTCTGTGATGCTTCAGGACAGGGCCTGGGGTGCGTATTGATGCAGCGACAAGGGGTGATCTCCTACGGGTCCAGGCAGCTACGCCCCCATGAGCGGAACTATGCCACCCATGACCTGGAGCATGCAGCGGTGGTGTTCGCATTAAAGCTGTGGCGACATTACCTCTTTGGGGAGCGCTTTGTGGTCTTCACCGACCACAAAAGCTTGCGCTATATCTTCTCCCAGCGTGACTTGAACTTGCGACAGCGGAGGTGGGTCGAGTTTCTCCAGGACTACGACTTTGAGATCTCATACACTGAAGGTAAGGGAAACGTTGTGGCTGATGCCCTGAGCAGGAAGCCGCATCAGGAGGTGGTTCGGGAATCTGCTGATGCTTGGAAGGCAATGGGGGAGTTGGCTGCCTTGCACTTGGATGCAAGGGTGGAAGGTACTAGAGGTTGTTTGTTTCAGATGACGGTACAGTCCTCCTTGTTGCAGCAAGTGGAAGAGTCTCAGTGGGGAGATCCTGAGGTAGAAGTGTTGCGGGATCGTGTCGATCAGGGGAACGCCCCGGAAGGATGGTCGGAGGACAACCGACATCGGATGCTCTTTCATCGGAGGTTGTTTGTTCCAGAGGTGATGCGTGATGAAGTCCTTCATGAGTTCCATAGCTCAGCCTTGGCGGTACATCCGGGTGTTTCGAAAATGTACCGAGGCCTGAGGGGACAGTTTTGGTGGCCCGGGGTGAAACGGGCAGTGGCAGAGTTCGTGGCTAAATGCCTGGTGTGTCAGCAGGTGAAGGCTGAACACCGTGTTCCTGGTGGTCTGTTGCATCCTCTAGATGTTCCCGAGTGGAAGTGGGACGACGTCTCAATGGACTTCGTCACGGGACTACCCAGAGCTCAGGGCGGGCATGATGCTATCTGGGTAGTGGTGGATCGATTGACAAAATCTGCTCACTTCTTGGCTATCAAGGAGTCGGGACCCGTGAGTACCTTAGCACAGAGGTACGTGGATGAGGTGGTGCGTTTGCATGGAGTTCCGAAAACGATCGTCTCGGATCGGGACACTCGATTCACCTCACGAGTCTGGAAGGGGTTACAACATGCTTTTGGCACCCAACTACGCCTTAGCACTGCTTTTCACCCTCAGACTGATGGGAAGACAGAGCGGACTATCCAGACTTTGGAGGACATGCTGCGAGCATGTGTTCTGGATTTCGGGGGATCATGGGTACGACACTTGCCTTTAGTAGAGTTTGCCTACAACAACATTTTTCACTCTACTATCGGCATGGCTCCTTTTGAGGCTTTGTATGGAAGACCATGTCGTTCACCCTTATGCTGGGCAGAGGTTGGTGAGACTGGTACTCTTGGACCAGAAGTAGTGCAGAGCACCACGGAGAAAGTCCAGCTAGTGCGGGAGAGGATGAAAGCAGCTCAGGATCGGCAGAAATCTTATGCTGATCGTCGGAGGAGGCCCCTGAAGTTCGAGGTGGGAGATCATGTGTTTTTGAAGGTTTCCCCTCGACGGGGGCAGCGGAGGTTCGGAAAGGGGAGTAAGCTCTCCCCTAGGTTCATCGGACCTTTCGAGGTGCTGAGACGAGTTGGCGAGGTGGCATATCAGCTGGCCCTACCACCTCAGTTGGAGAGGGTCCATGACGTCTTCCATGTCTCCCAGCTTCGTCAGTACTTACATGATGACTCTCATGTCATCAACTGGGGAGAGCTAGACGTGGGAGGAGACGCGACCTTCGAGGAACGGCCAGTCAGAATCGAGGATCGCAAGGAGAAAGTGCTCCGTGGACGAACCGTCGGCCTGGTTCGTGTGTTGTGGAGACATGGCGGCCTCGAAGAGAGTACGTGGGAGAGGGAAGCACAGATGCGTGCCCAATACCCCGAGTTGTTCTGAGTTTTGAACCCTTGGTGCCTGTTGTGACAGAACGTTTGACCTTTTTGGCTATGAAATGTGCTAGGTTCCTTCCCTCTGTTTTGTGTGGGAAGCCCCGGTTGAAGGGAAGGGGAAACCCGACCCCTAATCAGGACGCATTAAGATGGATGCGATTAAACCCGTGTGGGCGAGTCAGTGCCGCCCAAAGCGGATAATATCTTGACATGGGGGAGGGGAACTCCCCAAACCCACATGACCGGGCGGTTTGGCGTGGTGTGATGCTTGGTTCTTGACAGGGAGTATTTCCAACTAGCAGGGGTCCACTCCTAAGAGGTATCTTCGAAGATGGTTGTTCGGATCCTCTCTTTCCTTCTAGTTTGTTTGATTCTCGAGGACGAGAATCGTTTAAGAGGTATCTGATGTGAAGACCCAGAACCCCCTTGGTCCCTTCCTTTGCCAAAAATCTGGTTTCCTTGCGGGGTACCGATCGGTGAGACCGATCGGTGAGACCGATCGGGGAGACCGATCGGTGCGACCGATCGGCGAGACCGATCGGTGAGACCGATCGGTGAGACCGATCGGTGAGACCGATCGGTGACACCGATCGGTGAGACCGATCGGTGAGACCGATCGGTGAGACCGATCGGCGAGACCGATCGGTGACACCGATCGGTGAGACCGATCGACGAGACCGATCGGTGACACCGATCGGTGAGACCGATCGGTGAGACCGATCGGTGACACCGATCGGTGAGACCGGCCCTGCCAAGTTGTTCCAGTAATGTTCCTTTTTCGCAAATAGGGTTTTAAACCCTATTCTTCCTTGCTAAAAATATCTTGGAAATCCGAAACGCGCGCAAAGGTCTTAATTAAATGCTTCATTAATTCATGGGTCAGTTAAAACCACCCAGCGCCATTAATGATGAGTCAAGCCACGTGGTCAACCCACGACTCCCTCGTCTTCCGTGGTTTTGTGTTTTCATCTCAACCGTCCCCAGCCCTTATAATTAAGGGTTAGGCCGTGGTTTTCCCCCTTCTTCGATCGTGACTCTTCTGGTGCATCGGGACCGCCGCGTCGTTATCCGTAAAGTTCCGCGCCCCCGGCCTAAACGTCGATCATCCATCAACAAGTAGGGAATTTCTCTCGTCTCTCACTTTTGTGTATCATGCGGGGTGGGCGTTACTTTTGTTCCTATCAAATTGGTTGAACCAAACCCTAATGAAGATACTAAACGAAGTTCTAAAGAAAGAAGGGGAAGGGGTTGTGATCGTTGTTTATGCTTTATCTTGTGATCATCCCTTTTGTTGTACTGGTCTATGTTTTCTGAAAATTGAGGCCGTTGGTGGTCGTGTGTGTGCACTTGAATCCCCTCGTGATGTTTTAAATGGGTTGCTGAAATTGTGAACTCCTGCTGTGAAATTGGTTAATCACGTATACCCGGCTGAATAATTTGAAAGCACCAGGATCAACCATTCTGTGATAACTAACGGATAGAACACATGGAATTTTTGAAATCATGGGGTGTGTTAAGTCGTTTAAATCTGAAAATCCCTGACTCGTGTTGGTAGTGGTTGTTGGTTGTTTTCCCTTCGGGCCGTTTGCTGGAAATGTGGGAGGGGATGGGATCCCCCGTTCTTTTTATACTCTCGGCGGCTGTGTGAATTTGGGGGATGGGATCTCCTGTTGGCATGGTTTCAGTGGTTGTGGGTTTTTATCACAAACTGGGGAGGGATCCTCTGTTGGCAGAACCGGGTGTGGGTGTTTTGGTTGATCTATGCTTGACGTTTTCCTTGGTTATGCTTATGGTAGTTGCCCAGTAGTGCTTAAAATTAATTGAACAATTGACTGAACGTGAAACAAGAATGGGACAAATGGTTTTGTGGGCAAGGGTCGCGAATTGTGACTCGGGCGTTGTGGTATTGTGTCCTGTAGGTTGGCTAGGAAAACCTAAGTTTTGGGTGAGTGTTTGTTACCTATATCTATACTTGTAGCTTTGTGTTTCTTATTCGCGCCCCACCCAAGTTGAGCACTTAGTGCCGAACACCCCCATTTATGGGGGAAGGGTGTTTTTCCCAACACTATACTTAGTGGCTGGTTATTAGCTCCTTTTCTGCTCCCTTTCCCGGATAGCCCAAGTACCTTCGGGCAGGCTGTGATGGCCTGAAGTCCATTATTAGCCCAAGAACCATCGGGCAGGGTGTTGTGGTGGTTGGCCAGGTGTGTGCGGCAGGTGGTTTCCCAAGTGTCTTCGGGATGAGGCCCAGGTGTTTTTCGGGCGTGGTAGTGGATTCTTTAGCCCATGTGTCTTCGGGCGTAGCGGTGGTTGTTCTGGCCTAGGTGTTTGCAGGCATGGTTACTTGTGACAGTTGAGGCCCAGGTGTGTGCGGGCGGGATTTGGCAGTGGGACTGCGTGTGGTTGTGGCCCAGGTGTGTGCGGGCGGGTGTGGCAGTGGGACTGCGGTGAGAATGGCGGGATTGGTCTGATGCGTAGGATGTCTCAATAACCAGTGGGAAAGTGGCGCGGGGTACCCAAACATCGATGTGCTCTTATATATATATTACTTGACTTGCGTTATTTGGGGAGCGAACCTTGGTGAGGCTTGGGATGGATAGTTGCCTTGTTAGGTGTTTGGTTTACTCTTTCTCACGGGACTTTAGTACGTTCCCCCACTTGTGCACGAGAGTCTTGGTTTTCCCTACTGAGTGTACTTGTATGCTCACCCTACGTTTACTTTCAGGTTTCCAGGAGGACTACCAGGGCTGCACGGGACCCTATTAGTCGGACAGTTGGAGTTGTCGCTGTTGTCGTACCTTTGTTTTCTTTTGGTATTGTACTTGAGAGCTTCTTTTTCTTTTGTACTTGTACTTTGTTGTAAACTGTTTAAACATACATGTGGGAATGGTTTACTTTTGGCTTTACTTTTCTTTCTATCTTGGTGTTGTTGGGTTTTCTCCTCCTTATCTTTCGATCCTATAAAATAAAAAGGGTAATGCCTTCCATTTGTGAGAACTTCCTATACCCTTGGTGCTAGTCGCCACTCCGGGACCTATTGAAGGCGGGTTTCGGGGGTCATTATCTCTCCTTCAACTCGAAGAAGGAAGGGCCTGGCAACCTGCTGACCCTTCCCTCCTTTTGGTGAAGGCGGGTCGTGACATTTCACGTTTAAACCAGTCATAAACAAGTGTCAATCTTTTGATAGTTATTATCTCTTAAGAACACGCTATTTGTTTTGACGACGGGAATTAATTTTTAAATTAATTAATGCAACTGATAAGTTTTGAATTTTATAAAATAGACATCATTTTTGAATTCATAATATCAAATATAGGTTAGATCAAATTTTTGTTATTTTTCTGGAAACTTTCATTTTTTGAAGAATAGTGAAACCACTAAGTGGTTGTTAAAAAACTGAATTTTTCATAAAACTTAATTTTACCGCTTCTGTGAGTGGAATTTCGAAAATCCGAGAGAAATGGTTGATGTCAGTAAGTAAAATGTGGTTCAATGAGATGAAAATAATTTTTTGGTGAATAGTAACTTTTTACTTTTTTTTACCACGGTTAAAAGTAAATAGGGTAATTAAGGGTAAAAATGATATTATTATTACCCTAAAACATGTCCTAATTCTATTGGACAAGTGTAATTCGACCAAAAACAACCTTAGGAATAAAATATGACCATTTAGGCCCACTTGGATTAGATTAGGACATTTATTATTATTTAATTCAAAGAAGAGTTAAAAGAGTTAAAATCAAAGTTTATTTTATAAAACATTTTTAATAGAGGGTTATAAATAAGATAAATTCGACTATAAATATTCATTAGAAAGATAAAAATATTTCCTACATAATGATATTTTATTTATAATATTGTTGACATTAAATAATTTAATTTATTTATAACACAATGATGATGCAGTACTTATCTTATTAATGAAATATTTACATAATTGATGTTATAAATACCCAAATAAATGTAATTTGAGACTTTTTATGAATTAAACTAATTTTCTAGGTTAATATGACATGTTAGTATGGATTTAACTAACTTTGTTAGAACTTATCATTCTGTTATGATTTTCACAAAAATCAATTACTAAATAGTTTCAAAATTGACATAAAATAGTTTTTAAAACAAATATTATATTATTAATTGTTATTTTATTCCTAAAAATCTAAGGTTCGGCCAAATGACTTAGATAAGGATATATATATTAATAATAAACAACTTGGGGTTCTTTTGGCTTGATATAGTAAGTTTATTAGCCTTATAGTATAAGAACACAAGAAGATACGGTAAAAGTAAAATTATTTAACTTAATGTTAAATCTAAATGATAAGGTTAAAATAGGAACCTAAACTTGTCTAAATTCTATTGGATGAAAGGATTTAGACCCATCCACACCTTAGCCTCGAAATAAATCAATTTTGAGCTATTTAAAACCGAACTTGACTTTATAATAAAATAATATTTTGAGATTTTCCTAAGGTGCCCCTCTCCTCCCTTATAAAAGGGCACCTCCTCCCTCTCTTCCTCACACAACTTTGAGCCTTCAAGATCGGCCAACCCCTTCCAAATTATCTTCTCCACTTCCCTAGAAACATCCTAGAGGTTCTGGTATTCCTCAAAGACCAATTTTAGTTCCCTAAGAGGAGGTCTCAAAGAGGAACTTCAAAGAAGAGGTAATTTCCGTTACTGATTCTTTCACCTTTATTTCTTCTTCCACTTCTTCTTCTTTAGTTGTTTCATTATGAAGTAATAACATAAGTATCACTCATATACTGATATGTTATTATATGTATGAAACAACCATATTTCACCATCTATCCATCCTACGGAAAAAGAAATCACCGTGCGTGCGTACGTACGGAATACCGTCTCCACGTCGTGGTGTAATCTATTTTCCACCACCACCTAAATTGGATGGGTATAATGGTGTAATGAGTAACTATATATGATTATTATAAAGTGATATTGATACTGAAATATTATACATACACTTCAACACAATTCCACGACCATGGGAACGATATCATCGCTCGTGCGTACGTACGGACTACCATCTCCACGACGCGATGAGATTCATTATCCATGTTAACCATTCCAGAATGATTATAAAGTATATATAATGAATAATAATGAAATATATGACATGGTAAATCTTCTAGATTTATGTATATATATTTCATCTACTTACTTCCATTCAAGACTATAAGAAAAGGAAAACAGCGTTCATGCGTACGTACTGACTACCGTGTCCATGAACGGTGTATTTCTTTCCATTTATCGATCCATCATATATATGTATATTCTGAATATATATTATATATAAATCATGTTTTATATTCTGGAATTAAGTAATCATGATCTAAGTAATCATATGAATAATTACAAGTTAAAACACGAACGACAAATGAGACAATTTTACCCAAAACGCTACTTTAACATGGAATTTACAAAAGAACGGGTAATATAAAGTCATAAGTGAACCATATATGATATCATAACAATGAATATGATTCTGTAATAAGTCAATGAAATTATTTAAATCATTATACAGGAGGTTCGGACACTTACAAAGCAAATCGGACCTAAGGTAAGGGAAATATCACAATCTCATTTTTTATCCGAGATTGTTTATACTTTGGTATTTACTGGGGTGTATTTTATCATCCACATCCATGTTCCCTCAATATGTAATATTATTTCCATCCACATATAATTGTTTAAAACTTATTTTACCCTTTGGTGAGTTTTTAGTAAAAGATATGAAAGGAATCTTTTGTCGTTTTTCATACGAGGTACTTTTTGACTTTTCCGACAAAAGTACGAGAAGAATGTTTTTTTAACTTATACGGCATGAATGGATTTTTAAAACATTATTTCCAAGAAGCTTACTTTACATGTTTTCAATTTTATTTTTAATCAACTTCTTTTAGTTATAATTTTATGACATGTTAAGAAATGAAAAGTGTTTTTGAAGTAGAAAGGATATTTTCCTCAAGAATGGAGTTCAAGTGTTTTATCAAAATTATTTTACATCTAAGATAATAAAGGGTTATGTTTCTGTCCCTATTATTACATTGATTTGATTATGTTGTGATGGAATTATTTTTATGAATTCTTTTGTCTTATATGAATTGTTTTATGATGTCATGTTGTTTAAGAATCCCATTTTTATTACATGGGTTATGCAATGATGTATGATTTATGATTTTGTGGCACACATAAGAATGGTATCATTATGAGATGGGTGGGACCTATATCTCCCTCCAATGCATTGGGTAAAGATTTTATATCTCATGAGATAGACATGGCTGGAATGGTAGGTTATACTGGTTCAGTGAAACAGGACTGAAACGAGGGTGACTCGGTTCAGAAAGGGACTTTGTCCACTAAGATAGTCTTGGCAATGACTCTTGACTAATAAGATATGATTATATATGATTATGTGTGTATGCCACAAAGTTTCATGTTTTAAGTTATGGTTATTGGGATTTCATTTCCCTACTATGATTTATCCCATGTTATGAAATTATGCTCTCTTTTGCAGGTTAAGATTTCCAAAATGTTATGTTCTTATGAATATGATGTGATTGATATTTATTTTGTTTACCCTTACTGAGCATTTGAGCTCACCCTTATATGTTTTCTTTTCCTCAGCATATAAAGAAAGGTTTTAGGTAAAAAAAAAGGGAAGATCTTTATTGGAGATGTTGAAGATCTTTCACCACGATTTGAAGATTACGTTCCAAGTTTCCAAAGACACTAAACTATTACGGTCCTTGTGTGTCTGTTTTTGTTATGTACTAAGTATTCCACAAAAGTAATGTAATGTCCATGTACGTCAAGCTTCGGGTCTCTACAATAATCCACGTAACCCTTGGTAACATCATGTAGATCCCCTATTTCAATGGTATTGCAATGAAACTCCTCTAGACTTCCTCTGAGCCATCTCTGACCACCTCTTTCTTAAAAAATACACAAAGGGTCAATCCAATCAGATCCTGGCCCTTACAATAAAAGTAAAATAATTTGTAAAATCAATATAAAAATATAACCAATGGTTGAATTTTATGTATATTTCTAAAATGTTTTATTTTTCATTGAATAGTGACAAATAACATTTTTTGTAAAAGATGGATTTTCATTTCAAATAAAATACCCATTGTGAGTTCAATTATATCCTGATGTATCTTATATATATTTTAATTTTATATAGTTTTAGTCAATAAAGTGAAAGAATAATTACAATTTATTTTTTTAGAAGATTATTTTTGGGCCACTGAACACATTTTCCAGAAAAATTTTCTTATGAACACAATGTGTTTTTTTAATAATAAATAAAATTGATATTTATTATAGACTAGTTGTAAGTAAAAATAGAGATTTTATATTAAATAATTTATTTATAATTTATTTTAGAGTTTTTTATATGGAAATAAATTTATGTAAATTATTTTTCATGCATAAAGATTCATATTTCTAAATCTGGGTTTTCGTTGTGGCATTCATGTTTATTTAAAATCGAATTCCAAGTCTTATTGAAATTGAATGGGTAAAAATGTATTCAATATTTTGGTTCAAAGAAATTAATATAATCAAATAGGTTTAATATAATATTATTCAGTATATATATTAATGACATTTAAATTATGTTACCCCAGTTAACGTTAAAATGGATTTATCGGGGGTTAAGACAAAAGACAAGGGTAGTATTTTCACCCAGACAAATGTAATTATTTTTTAATGAGTTCATTTAAAATATATCATGTCATTATTTTTAACCAATATTGATTTTAGACCACATTAATATGATATTATCCTTATTTAATTGGAAAATATTAGGAAATTACATGTGTGTCCCTTCACTTAGTTATAAAAGGGAACAAATCATTATCCCTTATTCATACCCTTTAAGACTTATGGATTAAAAAATAAACTTTTAAAGAATTATTATTATACATACCTTCATACTTGGACATTTTATCTTCTCTTAAGATTTATACATCACAAATTAATGTGTAAGTAAAAGGTGGTATCTCAAATAAGTGGTATTAATCATTACCAAGGACAGTAAATTTTATTTATTATTACACCAAATATAAACATAATGTATCTAAAAAAAGATAATTAATGTATTTTCACATATATACTAAGTTGTTATTTTTATTATGGTATGAAAATAATTAAAACATGTCAATCAAATGGTTAATGAATGGGTCACTGGTCTGTATTGGTGGACTACGACGTCAATGTAGTGATACTATTCACTTTCTATAAGCATTATTAACGAGTGGTTATAAAGATGGATTGATTAATTATATATTTTATTTGGGACATAATTATTCTTCTTTAATTATGATCTCATAAATACCTTCATACCTCTCTTCCATTGGTTAATGATCATGTCTCTCTTGTGAACACGCGGAATACAACCTCAATGAGGTTATGATTTTTTTTATTATTTCCATATTTAGTGATGATGATTAATTTAGTATATATATATTATATTTATTAATAAAATATTTTATTACATAATGTGTAATAATAAAATGACATTATTTCTTTCCATCCATCAATAATTGGATGCCTCAGTCGTGTGTCCGTACATATTACCATCTCTAAAAAGTCATGTAATTAACTTTTGACCAAAACATGATTTAAATTGTTATAAATATATCTATAATAAAACATTATTACATTTTTAAATCGATTAAAACTATCTATATGGAATAAACATGATCATAGTGCATGTTCGATAATGGAATAAGTAAAACATAAATGAAAAATGATGTAATATACATCTACAATGACAAAAATAATAGATAATTGTTAATAAAATAGTGTTGAAATGATAAAAGTTTATAATATATGATATTATATACATTAATTTAGGATTTTTATAATATTATAAAAAATAAAAGATTAATATATTAGTTTTTAATGTTCTTATGAAGTATTGAAATATTATGGTAAGGTTTATGTCCCAATTTCAATTCGTTGATACAAGTTTCAATGTAATACACCAGTATTATTTTTCAAAAGATTTATATAATAAAATTATTTTTCAATAATCAATGATTTCATGTAATATATTTATATATCAATATGATTTTAATTGTTCTAATAAAATTTCTATTGAATAATTACTAACTATATAAAGGTTCCTCATATCCTATTTTTCTTTCACACGTGGTTGAAATTATGAACCTATTTATGTTTATGAGCTGTATATACATAAAATTTGAGATATTTTACAATGTATAAATATTAATTATTTTTTTATAAAGTTAAAATTTAAATCATTTCATACAATTTTTTCTGGTTCGAATGTTACCAAAATTGAAGGGGTTTTTATTTTCAAATTGTCTTCTTTGGAATAGAAATTATGTTATACAACTATATTAATGGATGAGTTGTATAAATTTAATAAAGGATATTTTTTATCATAAATATAATTTTCTACATTGAAATTGAAATTTAATTAAATGTTATTTAATTCATGGGTTTCATGAATCAAAATTTATTAGATTATGTGGTTTATATTATAATATCATTATGATGAGCTTTGATTGTGATTATATGATGGGGATAAAATTATATAATCTATCTATAAATACAATTATATAATTTATTATAATATAATTAAATATTTTGTTTACTTTTTTCCTCTAATTTTGAAATACTTATTTAATAAATATACTAAAATAATTGTTTTTAGGAAAATTAACATTCGTTTTCTCAATAGGTGAAAATATTTTCTTCCATGTCCATATTATCAAAAAAATGGTTTCTTGAATTATATAACTGTTGTAAAAAAATAGATAAACTTTTTTGACAATATTTTAATTTATTTAACGATGTTATAAAATGAATCTTATTACGGTTGTTCAATCATGGTATTTTTGACTTTTAGGGAAAATATAAAAGTAACTTTTGGTGGACACTATATGAATGAATTTCCCTACTATAATGAATAATCATTTATTATATATTAATTTAATATTTTCCCCTATTAATTTCATAAAATAAATTTTCCTTAATTTTTGTTTGGAATTACATAATTCATTTAAAAATGGAGTGGTTCTTTTCCTCTAAAAATATATTAATTACATTTTAATGGAATTTTCATCTCATCAAAAATTTATTGAGGATTATTATGATTTTTAGGGTATATGTTGATATCTTAACATTTATATATTTTTTATGGATAGTTTATGTTTATGTTCTTTAAATATTTATGAAACCCTTATCTTTCCATTTGTTATGATATAAGGATATGATGAATGTTTTATTTTGTTGTGGTAGAAATTTGTACAATTTTAATTATGTTATAGGTGGTAATGTAATTTCTTATCCATGTAATAAATTATGTATGATTAAATATATCATGATATATTAAGGACTATAATTTTGAGGGAACACATTCATTTGAAAATCATATTTTTATAAAAATGACAGGGGAGTGAACCATAAATAAGGAAATAAAGGAATTGTGTTGAACCCAATTTACTATGATATCTTTGGTATTGTGTCTGGACTAATGAATTTAATTTATATTAATATTTTTATTTAGAATATAAATTTCATATGAGTATTATAAAATATCATGGATTCTAAAGGATTGTCATTATTATTCACTCCTATGTATTATATATTTTTATTGAGTATAAATTATTCAATGATTAATGTTTAATGATGTTTTATTGGTTTGGTATAATTATTTAATGATTTGATCATGTTCTCATACCCTTATTATTATCTGATGATCACTTTAGATCATTGATTTATTTTTATTATGTTTTACAATACTAAGTTGTTTCTCTCACCATTTATTTTTTCCATACCTATGTTATGAAGAAGTTTTTTAACTATGGTATGACTAAGAAGGGTTCTACTAGTGAGGAAGTTAATAGGATACCTTTTAGATAATTTATTTACATGTTTTTTATAGATCCATGTTTGAAAATACCCTAATGATTTATGGTTCACGCATAGATCATATTAATATGAAATGATAATAGATAGACTTTATGTATTAATTTATGGGTTTCTAAATTTGATAAAATATAATGTCTTCGTAATATTTATAAAAACTGATGATGATAATTTTTTTAGAGTTTTAATGATAAGAATAAGAATATGAGAACCTCATATGGTATGGTGAAAAAAGTAGTTTTGTTTCCCTTAAAATTCAAACCTATCTACATACTAAAGGAGGTAAGTGTTTTGGAATAGTTGTATATATGGGTTATAATAGAAAAAAGTGTGGTTCATAATATCTCACCTATCATTATGATGCGTGATAAATATATCCTTCTTTGTTTTCTAGTTTGAAAATCCTATGGGATGTGGTTATGATAACTCACATTTTATTTGTGAACCATTTTTTATGATATTGGATGATGAAGGGAATCAATAAACAAGGTCAAATATATGGTTTCAATTGTTTACTAAGATGTGAAATGGTTTAGATAACCTCCAATTTAATTTTTTCAATATTATCTGATTACTCATTAATATTCATCACACTATATTTTTATTTTTGAAGATGGATTGAACCTTGAGTAATCATGTTAACTGTAAATGTAAATGTAATTGCAATGATTTTCTTCAAGAATCACCAAATGATATAGGAGATTGAACATGAAATATTTCGATTAAACCTATTTTTATATCTCATTGTATGATTTCCAACCTGGACATATGGGTGTTTTTGAATGAACCAAAAATTAGAAAAGTGTATATTCATGATTATTATGGAGAAAGAACTATTTTTCAATCTACATTTCGATAATTTGGGAAGAAAAAATCAAGGAAAATCTCAATGGAATGAGGTGGTGTTTTAGGTGAGAAAATGGGCTTAGAGAGAATAATTTCAAAGAAAAAAATAAAAATTTTTGTTAATGAAATAGATTGGAATAATTGATTCCACATGGTTTATGAAAAGGTAAAAAGTATTAAATATTTAATGCTTGGGAGTTATGAAAATATATTTCATAGTGAGAAATATTGAGAATATGATAATAAAGGTATTGTGATTAATGGTTTTACTATTGTTAATAAAGCCAAAATGAATAAAATATAAATGGTATAATTTATTTTAATAGTATTACATAATTTAAATTTAACAAGAATAATTTAATTGAGGATGAATAATCCTATGAGATTGTTCACATTTCATATAGTATAAAAGACTTATTATAAAATAAGACATTGAAGCCTAATTAGTGGGTTATAAATTAAGTGGAATGATTGACGTATTTATTGATCAATATATGGGAATTATTTTATATAAAATATATATCACTAATTATATTGTTACAATAATTGTGAAACATTTATGGTTTCATCCACCATAGTTGTTAATTATGATTTTTCAACCAGATATTGAATGGTACCAATAACCTCAAAACGTTCTATAATAGATTTTTGATATCTTTCAAAAACATAAGATTTACTTATATATAACTATAAATATGTGAATATGGTTGATATAATAATGTTAATTTGGGATAGTGTAATTACATTTTTTAATAATGTAAATTGGATAACATTAGTGACATTGAAAATAATTTTTTATTTGTGGAAAAAGTCATTGGTGTTATCATTTATAAAGTATATATAATTTTTTATTAATGAAATATGTTTGATAGTATCTAATGATAATTATGAATAAGGATTGATTTAATATTTTTGAATTATCTATGTTTTCATTGATGTTTTTAGTGATTCTGTTAATTTTGGGGAATGGTTATCTTGTTCTATAAAAATATATGATCTTTGTATTCACATGTTTATTATGTGACATTATAAGCTACAATATTTTTTATCGATTAAAAAACGATTATTTTTTAAATTTTATTGTACATTTGAAATTTTTTGTAGTTTTGATTTGGTTTTAATTGTTTTGGGATACTATTAATGCTAACTATTTAGGAAATTTTTTATGTTGGACATTGGTTGTTATTTTTTATGCTTTAGATATTAACATATTGTTTCATCATTTGGTTAATTACACAGTTTTGATAACTTGTGAATATTTATTTTTTCTAATAAATATTTAGATGTAAGAACAATAAAATTTCATTATTTTTATGATCTCATAACCTCCTATGAAATAAATATAGTGTTTTATGGATGCATGATATATATTTATTGAATACTGATTATAATAGGTGAAAGATAATTAAGACAGAAAACCAAAGGATGAATTTAAATTTATTAATATTATGAAATCATGTATGTTTATTTTCTTATATTCCATAGTAAAATAATTCATCAACTTTAGGAAAAATAATTTTTAAAATGAAATAAATTCCATTTTAGAATTTTTCTGAGGAGTTGGTGGTTAATTTTACGCATATTAAATTTATGGTTTTATTTTCATTAAAACTCCCATGATCTTATTATTTATAACCATGTATATTTATTTGGACACTAGATATCTCCCCCATGTCCATATTTTCACTTCATATTAATTTTTCCATTATTTGGTAACTCAATTTTGTGTTATTTTCGGTATCTTTTGTGTCTTCCACTCACCCATTTTTAATGGAGTTTTTATCATCCATTTTTATAATTTTTGTTTTCAAAAAAGGTATTTTAAAATAATAAAATTTTATTATGGAGATGAAAATTTAAATGGAATGCTTTACTTAAGTGGGTGGGGGATATAACATCGTAGGATTTTAGAATGTTATTTTAAATAAAATGCATGTGTTCAATACCTTTCTTAACATGAAATCTATAGTCCATATGAACTATAATATAGAGAAACATTATAAAAGATATACTAAGTTAAAATTTATTAATTTTCCATCTATATTTTGAAAAATATTTTTTTTTGTAATTGAACTTTATTTAACAATTCAAAATAATTATGTACTAAATTTTCTGTAAGGTATTTTTACACTTTAAAAATATATTTCCTTCAAAAATTTCATTCATCATGTTTTTTAAAAATGAATATTATAAATAATTTCAACCATTTAAATAAATTTTATATATTGGGAACTAATACCATTTTTTAAATGTGAATTTCAACATTATCTATGTGGAAATTTTTAGTTTTTTAGGTAACGATATATTTTTCATTCAATAGTGATACATATCGATTTTTTAATGATTTCATTTAAATTCAAGTAAAAAATCCACTATGTTCGTAATTTATTATTAATTTAAAATTATTTTCTTTTAATTATAAATTATATTATTAATTATATAAGAATATTTATTACACACTATTTTGTTATATGTTTTTTTTAGTTCAATTTTTTTTATTTTGTTTTTATATGTGAAATTAGTTTTTATATTAATAAATAAAATAATATTTATATATTTATGGTTTCAATGATAATTTATAATATATAATATAGTTTAACATTAAATTTACAGTTCTTTCAATAAAAGGAATGCACACAAATATTAATTTTTTCTTATGGAGTTAATTTTTTAAAAAAGTTTTCATTATAGGTTTCTTGCTTATTGAAAATTTATTTACACAACCTATAGAAATATGATAAATTAAAATTTATTAAGTATTTGTAATATTCATATTCATAATATAATATAATATGATTCACTTAAAATTTATTCATATTGAATATTGAAAACTGTGATATTTTCTTACCAATGTTATGTTCAAATCTCGTTTATAAATGTTGTTAAACAATGATATAGTGGCAGGATTCACACACACACATAAATAATTACTATTTTATGATGATATTATAATAATATATTTTCATTACATAGAATAAATGTAACTTTAAAGAAACATTCCCAGGATATTGACCCTAAATATGTTTTTACGAAATTACTTGTGTGTCCCTCACCTCACTTATAAAAAGGAACCTCTCGTCCTCCGTTATGAACACTATTTTATCCATATATATATTTAATAAAATTATAAATGGACTTCCTATAATCCTCACCATAATTCTAGAACATGTGGTCTTCTCACGAGGCTAACAATTCAAGGATTAATGTGCAAGACAATGTATCCATCTCAAAGAAGGGGTATAAATCGTAACTAATAAAATTCAATTTTATTTATTATTAAACATTATATAATCATTTTTCACAACAAAAACATGATTACTAATGTTTCAGAAATAATCTATGATTTGATAATGATGATGAAATAAAAATTCCCACCACTTCTCAATCAAATTGTATATAAATGAATTTCTTATTGATGCATGGGGACTTCCACCTCCACATAGAGGTATAATTATTTTCCCATAACCATGTTTTATGAAATGTTATAATGATGTATTAAATGTTTATATATGGTATTTTCTTTTTAAAAATGTTTAGGAATTATAATTGAAATTCCACATTATTACTTTTTTATAAATTAGAAATATATAACCTCACTCGTTTGTATATGTGTACTACCACCTCCACAAAGAAATGTGATTTTTTATCATATAATATTTACATGGAAGGTAAATGGGATAAATTTAATGAAAATGTAAAAAACTTATTCTGTAAAAATTATTTTTGAAATGTGAATTATCATTTAACATTGATATTTTATATCCATTAAAAAATGAAAAAATCAGTTGTTTGTATGTATAGATTACCATTTCCATGATGTGATGTAATTAGTTCTTTCATGAGAAAATGATATGAGTGGTTATAAATAACTGTTTATTAAAAATAAATTATATTTAGGACATAATTATCATTCTAGACATGGACTGACCATGATAAATGTGCAAGAACCATAAATTCATAACCAGACTTATATGAAAAATCATGTTAACAAATGATATGAATAATTTAACATAAAAATGATAATAAAATAATTCTCAAATGATGAATTCCCCATCTTCAATATTAAATATCAAATTTACATTAAACACGATTCAAATTTATTATATTCCAAAAGATATTTTATGTTTTTTAGTTTTAGAAAGTTAGTTCATTACACTTACATTTCAAAACCTTATGTATCCAATGTGGAATACTCTATTAAATGTCTATTTTACCACAATATAAATAATTTTAAATAAAACATTACTTATTTTCATAAAAAATGTTCATGACCTTGAACATCAATTATTCATTTCCATTACCCATTCTAAAACATAATGAATGTCATTCTAAAACATGTGATTAATAATAAAGCATAGTAAGTGACTTAAAAAATAGGATATAAATAACTCTAGTGAAAAGAAGAAGATTTTTTTTAAAATCATTAAAATAATGATATTTTTTCATAAATGTACTTCATTTTTAAATAAAAATGTTCATTATATGAATGCCTTAAATAAAAATATTTTGATAAAATATCAATGAATGAATAAAAAATCATGTAGTTGCTTTAGGGAAGCATCATAATTTAAAATTTATAGAACCCTAAAAAGGAACCTTTTGTTTTTAAAAACAAAATAGAAGACCTCAAAAATAATTCTTTGGAGAACATAATCATTTCCCAATTAATTAGAGATCTATACAGGTGAACCAATAATATATCCTCCATTATGATTACCATTGAGAAATAATGGGGGTAAACTATTTATTAAAAAATTTCAAGACCATATCAAAAATAAAATAACTAATGTGTTCAATTATACCTCATCAAACACATAAAAACTCTTTTAATCCAATATAAAAAGTCTTAAATATATCGTAATAGAATTTTATTTTAAAAACCCATTTTCAATTACAATATTACTTGAAAATGTGAAAGTGGGATGTTCATTAAAGATATCATGAAATATTATAATGAAAAATGGAAATAAATTAACGGTTATAGAAAAGTGTATGCTCTCCGTCATAATATATGTTAAAATAGACCATTCAATTTTTCTTTTTTGAAAATTGTTCTATATAATACTAATAAAAATAATCCATTCAAAATTTTTGGAAAACTTATAAAAAAGAGACAAATAATTAATTTTATAAATCTTTGAAATCCATAAATAAATCAATAAAATCATTTTAAAAAATGGGCATGTGATAAAATAAGTTTAAAACTAAATCATTAAAAGAGTATTTTTTATAACAAATTCTCTTATATAAAAAATTATTCAAATTCATTTTTGAAAAAATTTAAATAATAAAAAAATTGAAATAATTAATTTATTTAATCATTAATTTAAATATATATATATTAGTTTTCTTGTCTTGTTTATATTAATGTTATAGAAAAATATATTTTAATTTAATTATAATTTTTTTTAAAATTGGTTATTATAAAAGTGTCCCTTACTGTGTACCCACATTATCCTGAACATTATTTATGTTCATGAATAATAAAATTAATTTAATTTATTACAAACATATAACACCATTCAAATTTTTATTATCCATTTAATTATATCTCTTATGATGTTATACTCACTTAGTTAATCAATTACCTTTACTTTAGATGATTTCACAATATTCGGATTATGTGTTGAAAATGACTTTTCTTTGTTGAATTTTGTCAAATTGTTTATAATTTAAACATCTTTAGAGTAATAATCATAAAAAAATTATAAAAGTTATAAATCATTTATACTATTAAACTATTCATTATTTATGGATCTGAAAAATAAACTATGTTACAATCTAAAATATCCTAGGTCGTACGTATGCATGAGTAATGTTTACATTTCTCAACAACAATTATGTAAAGATGATATGTATTATTTGATATTTTAATTGTGATAATTATATAATAAATACAAAATTATTCATGAGAAACAGTTACACTTATCATCCATGTGATGTAGTTATGATAAAAGGATCACATCACATGAAGGAGATGGTTGTCCACAAATGTGCATGATTGATGTTATTATTTTTCAATGTTAGAAAAAATGAATATTATCATTTGATAATAATAAATAAGTAATTAAAGTATTAATTATTTCATTTATATCAAATAATTTCAATTAATTTTCCCTTATAAACATCTATTAAATGAGCTACATAAAAAAATCACATCGCTTCGCAAGGCGGTAGTCCCCCGTACACAATAACAAAATTATGGTATCCCAATAAAATAGAATGAAAGAAGGTATATTAGATATAATTATTAAAAAAATATTATTAATGTTAAAAAATATAGTATATAAAATTTAAATAAAAAATTCTAACAATCTGTGAGAGTCAATTGTTGAAAATGAATTACATCAGTTGTTGACGCAATAGTCATCCGTATATGTGGATGATGGTTTCCATTCCCATTTGGTAGAAGATGGTATAGATTTTTGTAGTAAAATTAATAGAAATATATATATATATTAGATACTGGTTTAATTATATTAATATAATTTCTGAATACTTTAAGGAGGTGGAAGATGGAATAAAATAAAATCTATCTGTTAAGAATGATACATGTTATTCAGATAACCTCTTTTGGTGAAAAAATCCAGCTATCCTATATATGTTTTACGATAAATATATTGTCCCCAGAATATTATTAAGAAATTAATGGTGTTATTTCTTTTGTTGTTGGAATAATCAAATTTAATTTTTAGTGTAAATAGGTGAGGAGATTGGGTGTCCATTTATATGTGAGGGAGAGGACACACATGGAAATTTTAAAAGAAAAATTGATATCCAAAATTCTGAAATTACATAAGGATCCAAAATAGACCCTTATCAATTAATAGATGAATTAATTTTGAAATATGTCAATATACTATAATTTAGATATGTTTTTACATAATTTTATCACTTATAATTTTATCTTAATCACATGTAAATGAATATTTATATTATTCGCAGTAGACAATATATTCTATTTTAACTATTGATTATGAAACAAAATTAGGTTTATGTTTTATATAATATAAAACATGATAACTAAAAATAATGAATCCATTTTAGAAAATTTAATTTAATTATGTACTTGGATTTAATTAAAATTAAAACTACAAAATTGATGCAAAAATATTTTTTCAATACAAGTACTTATGATGAATAATTTAAGTTTATATTTACACTATTATAAGAAATTATCATTATATGAATTAATATAATATATATTCTTATATAAATAATTTATTTCAATTAAATAATTAATTATCAAGGTTTATTCACATTAATTAAAACATAAAAAATTTCGGGGCTTAAAAAATGTTTTTAAAAAATGTCATTTTTTTCCAAAAAAATTATTTATACTAAAATATAGTATAAATATGATTAAAATGTAATTAGTTATAATAAATAACAAAAATGATTAATTATTTTAGTTGAAATCATATTCACCGTATCATTTTACTTTTAAATTACTTGATTTATTAAAAATATATGATAGATTTAAAAATATGAGTATTTTTCACTATTCATTAGAATTTTAATATATGGGAAAAATCCCTGAATTTTACCATAATTATATTTTAATATGATAATTAAAAATAATTATATTTTAATAAAATAAATTGACTTAATGTTTTCTAAATAAATCATAATATTTACTCCCAAAATTCAATAAAATTTAATTAATAAGAAAATGTTTTTTTGGTGAATAAAATTTCATAGTTAAAAATTGAGTTATAATTTACTATGAATTTATCAATAAATTTATATTATGTAGATATTATATATATATATATATCAAAATATTATAAATTAATTAATAAAATCCATACAATCTAATTTAACATCAATTTGTTAATGGTAATATTTAGGAATCATTATTTTATGGTTAATTTATGGTCAGTGTTGTGTGTCTTGTATGATATAAAAAATACCTTCCTTTTAAAAAAACCGGATGTCACATTCTATCCCCTTAAATAATTTTCAACCAAATATTTCATTAATTACCTCTACAATTCCTGGTTTTACATTTTAATATATCTTTATTGGAAACACACTTAAAAACTTATTAATAGCACTTTTTCTTAATAGGATAGAAAAGTAATTTTGTAGATTAAAGGGAATAACATATTGTATGTTTAATAATATGGGGAAAATTGTGGGAAATGAATATTTTAAAAATTAAAAAATATTTATTGACAAATAATTATGGGTAGCGATAAGTATTGTTAACAGTAAGAAAGATAAAGATGATGAGAAAGTTAACATACATGAAACCAATAACCAACGTTCTATAAAAAAGACCATCATGGAATCATAAATGATCAAAATAGGATAAAATATAATTTTCAATAATTTTTTCATATTTTTGAAAAATTACATACACTCTAGAATAAGAACATATGGAAATAAATTTACACTATATGTTTACTTTTATCTTTTAATCAAATTCTACAACAATCACATATTTATTCCCAAATGGTGTGTCTTTAAGGGAAAACTGTCACAAATAAGTTACAAAAATAAATGTATAATGATTCAAATAATCAACCAAATGATGAAAATTTATTCCCCTAATATTTAGATATTAACAAAAAACAATATGGTTATAATAAGAAAATATATTTCCCCAAATTAATATCCTTCACACATCATTATTCTCTAAAAAAGATCTAAAATGATGATTTGATAAATTAATATCAAAAAAATTCATCAAAATATATAAAGACATGTTTGAAAAAAAGTGTTAGATCACACATTATTCGGAAATTAATTTGACATTTATCCCCAATCACATTAGTCATCCATAAATTCATATACCAAAAGAGAATCTTCCCAATTAGATATTATAAAAAAATTGATGTATTATTTCTATAAAAATCCAATATTCATATAAATCCTCATTAAATTCATATATTAATTTAAAATATAATTCAAACTTAATTCCAAAAATAATATCCCATAATTTTTTTCTAACATGTTCAAATAATGCTCCCAAAATCACAAACTTGTCCAAAAATAACATTAATAACATAATCATAGAATCACATTTCAATTCAATGGTTATATATAGGATATGAAATATGTTCACAAAGTAAACTTCTTTATTTTTCTTTTACATCATTACAAATTGTTATACTAACCAAGACATCACATATAATAGTTCTTAGTAGGGTTCTCTTGTCACCCATCAGTTTTGGGTTCACACCCAATGACACAATTCAATTTTAATTTTATTACTAATATTGTATTTTTATAATTATAATTAGATTAATATCCATATGAATAAACATAATAATCAAAGATCCTATAAACCCAAATAGATATCAATAACTTTGAAATTTTTCCCCAAAATAAAAATATTAGTATCCGTTAATAAATTGTTCACATTTCAAACTTAAGGGTAATGTATATATTAAATATAAATAAAAACTAAATAATTTTCTCCAACTGTACACCATCCACATAAGACATAAAAATATTGTTAATTTCATTAAAATTATGATCATCCTTAAATATTCCACTACACCACAACTATTTAATCCATATTTGTACTCAATTTCATCTATTAAAATTATTCACAACCCATTGACCATTACCTTCCACCACATTACATAATATATACTTCTAATCAAAAAAATGGGAATCAATTTATATGAATATAAAATATGAAATAAAAATCTAACATATTTTTTATGACTCTCATGAGACGTTTCAGTTTCATCAATAAAAATTGTAACAATATTAGGAATTTATAAATTAAAATTCTAAACAATCATGTTGATCATGTTCTTCATATTTACCCCTTGTATATTGATTTTTATAATTCTCATACTCTCCAAATTTAATCCATTCAATTGATAAATTGTTCGAAAACTTATTCATCTTCATGGTGTTAACCAAAAGCATTATTTTTTTACTTGGGAGATTATTTTTTCCCTCTTTTACCACATAGAAAACAAATTCCCATTCGTTGAAGACATTTTGTTTACTATATATTATAAAATTATTGAGTCCTAGGTATTTTAATATTCTTAAATTTAGGATTATCACTTTAAAATTCATTGATATTGTGACGCCCCAGGTTTTATGAACTGGTTTATGTAAGAAGTGTTATGTCCTTATTAATGTCTCTTGTTTTATTCGTTTTTCTAATAAGGAATTAGAAATGAAATAAAACATAGAGAATACGGTAAACTGACATTTATTAAAACATTACTTTACAACGAGACCCAACTAGTTGAGTGTACCATGCACAAGACCTAACACGGCCACCGCAAGACTATAAAGAACCACAACGCGGGAAATCAGATAGTCGTCATCTTCAGGGTCCATCCGCGTGAAAAGTATAATCGCCAGGGCCACAGCACACATGCTCAACGCCAATGTTATGAGGAGAGCCATCCTTCCTGTTCAAGTGTTCTGTTTTTGGGAAGTACCCCACACCCCTGTATTTATATTAGTCCTTTGAGTTATGACTGTTATGTTTAAATATATATCCGTTGGGTTTTTAAAAGAGACCGTTGTGTTTCCACTATAATTTACTTTAAAAGAGAACTAAGTTTTATCCCCTCATAACCTTATTCTTAAAAACATTCTTCCATAGAAGATTCTTCGTTTTTATTCTTAAAAGTAAATTTTACAAATCCCGAAGAATACCTAGGTAGTTGGAAACTTGGTATTATTCTTATATGTTTATAGTGAATTCGTAATAATTATACCTTTTTATCTCTTAAATGATGAAAACTTTTGGGAAAACTTTTGGTCTTTAAAGGAATTTTATAAAACAAATAGTAGAGTGTTTTAAAAATACTAATGATTTTAATAGTATTGTACAATAGGTATATCTTTTAATGATTTAGATCAAGAATTAAAATATTTTAGCTAAATTTGAAATTTGTTCTAACATTTTGAGTTAAAACAATTTGTTTTACTAAACTCCTACTTTTCACTATATTTGAGCTAAGTATATAATAAAACTTTTATTATAAAAAAAAATTTGTTTGAGTCCCGTCCAGCCAAGGGCATCCACAAGGGACAAGCCCTCAGGCCAAGGCCGAGACCCCAAATAGGAACCCGAGGTACCGTCATCGGGCACCCCATGAGCGTGTGTGCGCATTTCAGGAGCCAGCCAGGCTGGAGCTCGGGCAGGGCCGGCCGCGCATTGGTTACCAACAAGTCGCGAGCGGGCTCGTGTGTAAGACCGCGGCTCGCGCTGCGTGAGGGTGGGCCATGTCCTACGGGGGTGGGGAGGGGCCCTTGTATAAGGCCCCGAGTACGTGTGTGTGTGTTGTGCTATTGCACCGCTCCCCGAGCGGCTTGTCATTTATATTGCGCCTCAAATTATCCCCATTTCGATGTGGGACGCACTCCGCGCAACCGGGACCGTCCGATCGACATCTGCGTTGATCTGAGCCGCCCAACACGTTTTAACCGCGCGACCTCCCCCATGCCTCCATGAGCCGTCTGATCTCTTCGAAGATTTAATCGTGGCCCTCAATCCCTTTGAAATATTTAACCCGATTCCCGCGCCCCCTTCCACCGAAAGATCTCCTACTCATTAATCACAGTCGTTCCTTCTTCTTCCGCATCGACCCCGTCGTCCTCTTCCTCGAGTCGGCCCCGACCAGTAGGCATGCAACCAAGGACGCGTCGGCCTCCCTCCCCCGCGCTGCTCCTTGACTTCCGAGTGCCCCCCCCCCCTCATAGGTCCCTGTTCTCCGGTCTTTCCCACGTCGGTCTACACATGGGTCGTGACACCAGCAAGGCACCGAGGCCATGTTAAAATAACCCTTCTTCGTTGAAGCCCGAGGCAGCCCCTTCCTCTTCCTCCTCCTTCTTTCCCTCGGACACCCACCAGCGGCTCCGAGCATTCTCCTCAAGCACGGTAAGGGTTTTTCTTGCACCCCTGCCTTGTTTCGAAATAACCTACCTTTGTATACTCACGGTGTATATATATATATATAGTTTATACATATATATATATAGTTAAATATAACCCCCCTCGGGTTGCTGTGCCTTCCAAGATCTCTGCCATCGTGTTTTTTTTTCATGGGTTGTACATGCGAGGGTGCGTACAAACCTTGGTTCCAGTTTTTCGAAACCCGTATATATATACTGCTCACATATGTATAAACCAGTCCATCGGGTGTTATATATTGTATATATGGTTTCATATATATATATGTGAACGGTGTATACACCGTGTATAAGCACGTTTACAATTTCTCCAGGTTGTTTATTTTACGATTTTATATTTTGGTTTTCAAAAAATATATATATATATGTATATATATACATATCTCAACCCCGTTTTAATGCCTATGGTCTGTATGTATATATCTAGTTAGTGAATGTGTTCTCCCTACTTAACCCGATCTGTTTTGGGCGTCAATATTTAGATGAAATGTTTAGATATATTTGTAAACTATGCCCTTTTGGTTTAAGTGAAGATATGTTTGTAAAACCTTAATCTTCTTACACATGGTTACATTTATAACAAAACTTATATGGATTTAGTTTCAACCATGTAATTGAATTATGATTGGAAACTTTGAGTTACTTAAGGGATTTAATAAACTTTGCCTTGAATTGTGCACTTCAGGTATATATATGTGCACGTGTGTATATGTTTATAAGATTATTTTCTTTTATAAATAGAAGGACTTAAACTGTTCTTGGATGCTGGGATGATTTTATTTAGATATGAATTGTTTGATTACTAAACCAACATGTTTTAAAATACACAAATGGACATGTTTTATCAAAAAGTCTTATCTAACAATTCCCTGATGAGTTTTATGATAAAACTTGTATTTTGATCCAAGGGCCTGTTTACCACCGTAATTGATTTCATGTTTTTTTCTTAAGATTTTCCCTTTTCCAAAGATTTATAATGACAAAGATTCATCATTTAGTATAATTCTGTTTATATGCCTTAGTGAAAAGGATGTTTTATTAAACTACGTATGTCATTAATTTGTCCTTGCCCTTTTTTTTAGTGAGAACTGTCACATCATGTAAAGTGTGTAATGATTTATTAATTATGTTAGTTATTATTTATATAATGCATTTTTATGACATATCACTAAATGGACTAAGAAATTGGATTACCCAAAGTGGTATGGGACACCTTGGGTAAAATTAAAATGAATGAGATGTTCAAGGTGGTATGGGACATCTTGAATTACGTACCATTTCAATAAAGCATGAACGATGTGGCTCACATGATAATAAATGCAAATTTAAGGGTGCGCCCTGATAGCGCTCCAATTCATTGGGTAATGATGTAACCACTAGAGATTACAATTTTCACGATACCTTGGTGAATAACCTTGGTAATTTTCAAATGACACCTTGGGGATGGACCTTGGTGAAACGAAACGATTGTCAATATTAAATGTTGATGCCACATAATTCAAGTCATATAACAAGTTTTCCGAGATGAAGTTCATTCATGACTGATGTCTTTAATGTTTGTATAAAGTTCATAATTCCCTAGTTTTAAGCTTGAATCATGCCTAGTGTTATCACTTAATAGAATAGTAACCAGCATATGAACATTTAGTTGTTTCCTTGTGCGCAACTCTGATTATGCATTACTTTTAACTGTTTGAATTTTATGCTCAAGTAAATCACATGTAGTACTTGTTTATATCAACCATTATCACTCCTTCAAGAATTAACGTATTCGTTTCATGTTTGTCGTGAAAACTTTGATTTAAGCATTGTTATGTTTGGTGTGTTAAAATCTTTCTTATTGGATTATCAAACTCTTTTAAAAGAATGTTTTCAAATGTTACTTTATTTTAAATTCTTTTTTTTAAACCCCCTTACTGAGTATTTCAATGCTCACCCTATGTTTTGATTTAAAATTTTCAGGTATCATCCTTTAAAAGATGGATGGTTTCACAAGTTTCTGGTTTCCCAGAACCCGAACCGTACACGATCCTCTGTATGGGACATGATGTGTAGTTAACAAAGTGTATTTATCTTAAAGATAACACAGCATGTTCAGAAGGCACCGACTCCTATGGTTTCTGAAGTTTGGGTGTCTACAGTTGGTATCAGAGGTTCGGTTTGGATAACTCTGGAAAGCCAGAAACTGAAACAAAAATATATATGTATATGTATTTCAATTTTATTAAAAACTTGGTTTTCTTAATTTTCAGATGGAAAATGAAGGCACAAATCTCTTATCTCTCCCCACAGAGGCCCTAGAGACCATTGTGTCTTTAGCAAGCCGTGAGGACTTTCTAAACTATGTCCATATCCGTATGACATGCAAATACCTTTATGATGTATCCAACTCACCACGAGTGCTTAGTCTGCACCAAGGGTTGGGATTGGATTACCTCCTTATGATAATAACCCAATTTCCCTCCTATGTACGTCGAGGAAGGTACTACGAGGGACTTTTCCGGATTTTCATGGTGGGTGAGAACTTTGGCACTATGCTTGATAATCCCTTTCAAGAAGCTGATGCTGACGGAGACCTCCGAGCGGGCTACCTTTGTCAGATTTTAAACTATGGCTTCTGGGGTCAGTTGTTGGACTTCGGAAGGTTAGAAGACGAGTCCACCCGATTGTCTTACAGACGACAAGTGTATGAAGATGTCTCTCAACTTCACGTCCCCCATGCTAGACTCACAAGACGTCATAGGTGTCCTCATGAGTTTTTTCCTGAATGCTCGGCCTGTGTTTGGTTCGAGGAGTTAGGGAGTTTTGCTTCTCTGTGTGGAGTTCGTTTAGTCAATGAGTAAGGGAAAATCAAGCACTAATAATAATGAACGTATGTTTATTGAAATGATATCTTTCTCCTTTCCTTGTTCTTACCATGTTTTTTGCCTTGTATGATTTTCAAGTAATGGAACTCCTGTCTTTAAACTTTCAGATGGAAGGACAAACCCACCTGTTATCTCTTCCCACTGAGATTTTGGAAATCATTGCGATCAAAACGTGTGAGGACGAGTATGACCCCTTCGCAAATTTGCGAAGAACGTGCAAACAATGGTTTGAGATAACAAACGGTCCAGAGATTCTCCGCACCTGCCAGGGGAATGCCTCCATCTATTACCGCATTGGCTCTGCTCAGCTAGCCGGACATGAACGATGAGGAAGTTACCACGAAGGGCTCTTTCTTTGTTTCACCCTAGGCCGAAACTTCACGGCCAGAGTGAAATTCCAGGAGGCTGCGTTAGAGGGAAATCTTTATGCAGCTTATATGCTCCAACTTCTCAGCTTTAGCCTGTTTGACCATATCTATGGCTTCGATATCCTCGACCGAGACATAATTCGGAAAGTTCTTCGAATGTTGGTCTGCAAAGACATTTCAGAACTTTGTACGGTTCGAGCTTCCCTTTGGAGGCCTGAAAGCCCAGAACATAAGTGCTACCCCTCCTGTCTTAGGTGTGTGTGGATTAGGGAGCTGGAAGAAGTGAGCTTCGCTACGGGGATCCCTCTAAATACACATGTTGACCCTATTCGTTGGTGGAGGTGGTAGGAACGTTTCTGAACCTTGTAGTGTCGTGAAATAAATTGCGAGGACGCAATTTTCTAAAGGGGGGGATAATGTGACGCCCCAGGTTTTATGAACTGGTTTATGTAAGAAGTGTTTTGTCCTTATTAATGTCTCTTGTTTTATTCGTTTTGCTAATAAGGAATTAGAAATGAAATAAAACATAGAGAATAAGGTAAACTGACATTTATTAAAACATTACTTTACAACGAGACCCAACTAGTTGAGTGTACCATGCACAAGACCTAACACGGCCACCGCAAGACTACAAAGAACCACAATGCGGGAAATCGGATAGTCGTCATCTTCAGGGTCCATCAGCGTGAAAAGTATAATCGCCAGGGCCACGACACACATGCTCAACGCCAATGGTATGAGGAGAGACATCCTTCCTGTTCAAGTGTTCTGTTTTTGGGAAGTACCCCACACCCCTGTATTTATATTAGTCCTTTGAGTTATGACCGTTATGTTTAAATATATATCTGTTGGGTTTTTAAAAGCGACCGTTGTGTTTCCACTAAAATTTACTTTAAAAGAGAACTAAGTTTTATTCCCTCATAACCTTATTCTTAAAAACATTCTTCCATAGAAGATTCTTCGTTTTTATTCTTAAAAGTAAATTTTACAAATCCCGAAGAATACCTAGGTAGTTGGAAAATGGTATTATTCTTATATGTTTAGAGTGAATTTGTAATAATTATACCTTTTTATCTCTTAAATGATGAAAAATTTTGGGAAAACTTTTGGTCTTTAAATGAATTTTATAAAACAAATAGTAGAGTGTTTTAAAAATACTAATGATTTTAATAGTATTGTACAAGAGGTATATCTTTTAAATATTTAGATCAAGAATTAAAATATTTTAGCTAAATTTTTAATTTGTTCTAACATTTTGAGTTAAAACAATTTGTTTTACTAAACTCCTACTTTTCACTATATTTGAGCTAAGTATATAATAAAACTTTTTTTATAAATAAAAAATAAAAAATTTTGTTTGAGTCCCAGCCAGCCAAGGGCATCCACAAGGGACAAGCCCTCAGGCCAAGGCCGAGACCCCACATAGGAACCCGAGGTACCGCCATCGGGCACCCCATGAGCGTGCGTGCGCGTTTCAGGAGCCAGCCAGGCTGGAGCTCGGGCAGGGCCGGCCGCGCATTGGTTACCAAGGAGTCGCGAGCGGGCCCGTGTGTAAGACCGCGGCTCGCGCTGCGTGAGGGTGGTCCATGGCCCGTGGTGGTGGGGAGGGGCCCGTGTATAAGGCCCCGAGTGCGTGTGTGTGTTGTGCTATTGCACCGCTCCCCGAGCGGCTTGTCATTTATATTGCGCCTCAAATTCTCCCCATTTCTATGTGGGACGCACTCCGCGCAACCGGGACCGTCCGATCGACATCTGCATTGATCTCAGCCGCCCAAAACTTTTTAACCGCGCGACCTCCCCCACGCCTCCATGAGCCGTCCGATCTCTTCGAAGATTTAATCGTGGCCCTCCATCCCTTTGAAATATTTAACCCGATTCCCGCGCCCCCTTCCACCGCACGATCTCCTACTCATTAATCACAGCCGTTCCTTCTTCTTCCGCATCGACCCCATCGTCCTCTTCCTCGAGTCGGCCCCGACCAGTAGGCCTGTAACCAAGGACGCCTCGGCCTCCCTCCCCCGCGCTGCTCCTTGACTTCCGAGTGTACCCCCCTCCTAGGTCCCTGTTCTCCGGTCTTTCCCACGTCGCTCTACACCTGGGTCGTGACACCAGCAAGGCACCGAGGCCATGATAAAATACCCCTTCTTCGTTGAAGCCCGAGGCAGCCCCTTCCTCTTCCTCCTCCTTCTTTCCCTCGGACACCCAGCAGCGGCTCCGAGCGTTCTCCTCAAGCACGGTAAGGGTTTTTCTTGCACCCCTGCCTTGTTTCGAAATAACCTACCTTTTTATACTCACGGTGTATATATATATATAGTTTATACATATATATATATATATATAATTAAATATAACCCCCCCTCGGGTTGCTGTGCCTTCCAAGATCTCTGCCTTCGTGTTTTTTTTCTTTTCATGGGTTGTACATGCGAGGGTGCGTACAAACCTTGTTTCCAGTTTTTCGAAACCCGTATATATATACTGCTCACATGTGTATAAACCAGTCCATCGGGTGTTATATATTGTATATATGGTTTCATATATATATGTGAACGGTGTATACACCGTGTATAAGCACGTTTACAATTTCTCCAGGATGTTTATTTTACGATTTTATATTTTGGTTTTCAAAAAATATATATATGTGTATATATATACATATCTCAACCCCGTTTTAATGTCTATGGTATGTATGTATATATCTAGTTAGTGAATGTGTTCTCCCTACTTAACCCGATCTGTTTTGGGCATCAATATTTAGATGAAATTTTTAGATATATTTGTAAACTATGCCCTTTTGGTTTAAGTGAAGATATGTTTGTAAAACCTTAATCTTCTTACACATGGTTACATTTATAACAAAACTTATATGGATTTAGTTTCAACCATGTAATTGAATTGTGATTGGAAACATTGAGTTACTTAAGGGATTTAATAAACTTTGCCTTGAATTGTGCACTTCGGGTATATATATGTGCACGTGTGTATATGTTTATAAGATTATTTTCTTTTATAAATAGAAGGACATAAACTGTTCTTGGATGCTGGGATGATTTTATTTAGATATGAATTGTGTGATTACTAAACCAACATGTTTTAAAATACACAAATGGACATGTTTTATCAAAAAGTCTTATCTAACAATTCCCTGATGAGTTTTATGATAAAACTTGTAATTTGATCCAAGGGCCCGTTTACCACCGTAATTGATTTCATGTGTTTTTCTTAAGATTTTCCCTTTTCCAAAGATTTATAATGACAAAGATTCATCATTTAGTATAATTCTGTTTATATGCCTTAGTGAAAAGGATGTTTTATTAAACTATGTATGTCATTAATTTGTCCTTGCCCTTTTTTTAGTGAGAACTGTCACATCATGTAAAGTGTGTAATGATTTATTAATTATGTTAGTTATTATTTACATAATGCATTTTTATGACATATCACTAAATGGACTAAGAAATTGGATTACCCAAAGTGGTATGGGACACCTTGGGTAAAATTAAAATGAATGAGATGTTCAAGGTGGTATGGGACATCTTGAATTACGTACTATTTCAATAAAGCATGAACGATGTGGATCACATGATAATAAAGGAAAATTTAAGGGTGCGCCCTGATAGCGCTCCAATGCATTGGGTAATGATGTAACCACTAGAGATTACAATTTTCACGATACCTTGGTGAATAACCTTGGTAATTTTCAAATGACACCTTGGGGATGGACCTTGGTGAAACGAAACGATTGTCAATATTAAATGTTGATGCCACATAATTCAAGTCATATAACAAGTTTTCCGAGATGAAGTTCATTCATGACTGATGTCTTTAATGTTTGTATAAAGTTCATAATTCCCTAGTTTTAATCTTGAAGCATGCCTAGTGTTATCACTTAATAGAATAGTAACCAGCATATGAACATTTAGTTGTTTCATTGTGCGCAACTCTGATTATGCATTACTTTTAACTGTTTGAATTTTATGCTCAAGTAAATCACATGTAGTACTTGTTTATATCAACCATTATCACTCCTTCAAGAATTAACGTATTCGTTTCATGTTTGTCGTGAAAACTTTGATTTAAGAATTGTTATGTTTGGTGTGTTAAAATATTTCTTAGTGGATGCTCAAACTCTTTTAGAAGAATGTTTTCAAATGTTACTGTATTTTAAATTCTTTTTTTAAACCCCCTTACTGAGTATTTCAATGCTCACCCTACGTTTTGATTTAAAATTTTCAGGTATCAGCCTTTAAAAGATGGATGGTTTCAGAAGTTTCCGGTTTCCCAGAACCCGAACCGTACACGATCCTCTATATGGGACATGATGTGTTGTTAACAAAGTGTATTTATCTTAAAGATAACACATCATGTTCAGAAGGCACCGACTCCTATGGTTTCTGGAGTTTGGATGTCTACAGATATTGAGTTCTATATAATTTTCCTTTTTTGGTGAACCTTCTAGGATCATGTTTCTAATATTGACACTTGATAAATGGTTAGGAATATCTATAATATTGCTCACTACATATCCCATTCCACTCAGTTTTATATTCACACAACGAAAACACATTCCTTTAATAGAATTTTTAATATGGTTCATTTTATATTGATCATTTTTATAAACCAAATAATGTTTTTGTTGGTATATCAATGAAATAATAATAAACCATCATATCTAGAGGATAATAAATAAGATAAACATAATTGTACCATCAACAATAAAACTAATTCCATTTATAAGAAAATAAATAAAATTATACTTGTCATACTAACAGTTATGGTTATTATTTGTTTTTTATATAACATAAAAAGAAATTATGACCAATAAAATTTTTTAGGCCCTCCTTTGATACTATATATTCAGAAACCTTCCTTAAACATTACTTATTCTTGTTAAAGTAATCAAGAATTAAAATTATTAATTTAGAGAAGATATTATTTTTTAGAGTTTTAGATATTTAGATAATAACAAATACATATCAAACATTTCTCTAAACAAAGATTAATCATCTATTATTTGTCCATTTTTCCTAAAATAAAAATCATTTATAGAAAAAGATTAATTTATTTTTAGGATAAATCATCACAACCTTCATATTGACATATTTATTTCACTTTATAATCCTTATACTTTGTGGAAAACATTTTAGAACATGATATGAGAAAAAATTAATAGTTAAGAAAAAATATGAAAAAATACATTATTCTAATAAAACACAAGAAACCATATAAAAAATAATCTTCAATAAATAATACAATTTCTTTTAAAAATGAAAACATTTATTTATTTAAAAACACTATTATATATACTTTTTAAAATGGGGATTTCAATGAATACTTGAATGAATAGAAATTTAATATTGGTTCATTGGGACAAAATTATCATTAAACCCTTATATAATACTTACAAGAACGATTATAATTGAAAAAAACAAATTACAAACATCTAATATAATTATCTAGAGAAAATAATAAATCCCCAATGCATTGGAGTTATATTTTGGTGCACCCATAATATAAAATGTATTGAACACACTTGTAAGTTATAATTGGTTTTAAAACAATGTAAGAAATTTCCATAGAATACATTGTTGATAAATTTCTTATATTTCATAATTTCATAATAAAACCCATGATTGTTTCTTTTAAACCAATTTTCAAAATTCATTTGGACATCAAAATACAATTTTCTTCAAAAATATCATTTTCAATACCAAAATTCAGAGATAATTTGAAATAGGGGTTTTCTAAAAATAAAATAGGAAATATTTTAATGTAATCCATAAATAAAATAATTATTTTAGTATCAAAAAATTTCATTGTCACCAAATACATTAAAATACAATATTCATTTAGTTTTTTTTGAAAAAAAATTGCATATAAAACATATATATGGATTCCATTCTAAATTATTTTTTAAAAAAATAAAAAGAGATATAATGTTCCTGTTATAAATATTTTATTTCCATATAATACATTTACAAATCATCATTGAAAATACTAACAAAGAATAAAAATAGACGAGTAATAATTAATTAAATATGTTTTTTAAAATATATTTTCTTAAATATAACATTAATCTTCTTTATTATAAAAATTAGTTTAGAAGGAAAATTATGCTAAAAATGTCATTTATCATTCATTGAGTTATAAATAATAATTTTAATTAATTATTTATAATATAATATCTGGAAAATATGTTGAAATTAAATTAATAGAGTTTTTTAAAACATGGTTTTATGAAAAAGGGACCCTTACATTAAGTCTTATTTTTCACATATGTCCTTTAACATCCTATGTAATAAAAATATGTTAATTATTTACTTGATTACGAATATTTTTCATGATTATTAATCCATTTATTTTATCAATAGCTATGATATACATAATTATTTAATCATTTAAGTACACTTATGATGCTGTGAGGGTATTCATATTATTTTCCAAAAATTACATTGGTACAATGGCCATGATCAAAGGTATTAATAATTAAACATTTACAGAATAATAATCATGATATTATTATAATTTTAATACATAATTTATTCTTTTAATATGATAAATTTAATGTTTTTATACAAAATGAACTTTATAAAAATTATGTAGAAGGTTTCCCATGCATACACACGAGTAACGTTTCCATTATTCAACGGTCAATTTGTAAATAAGTAATGTATTATTTTATATTTCCATGTTTATAATAATATAATATTTACCATATTATTTCATTAAATATACTTATATATATCATCCATGTGATGTGGTGATGAAAAAAATAATCACATCATTTCATTGAGGTGGTATCACATACGTACACTCAATTGGTATTTTGATTTTTCAGCATTAGAAATAAAATGATTTATAATCATTTAATAATTATAAATACATTATGAATATAATTATAATATTATTAATATCTCATATTTTCAATTTATTTATCATTACTACCCATTTTATATGGGTTTTGTGAAAATGATCACATCTCTCCCTAATGTTGTAGTCTACCCTACTGAGAAGAGATATGATCATATCCCTATGGAATGGAATGTAAGAAGTTATGTCTTATATAATAACTCAAAATGTGTAATTATGATAAAATATCATATATATATATATAATTTAAATCCATTAGTGTAACAATCAAGGATATGTGATGATGAAAAGGGAATTCCATCGGTTAACAAGGCGGTTGACTTCCATAAACACAAATAATGGTTTAATTTCCAATTTGATGGAAGATGATATGAATTTTGTTTTTCACAATATCATAATAACATATTATTATATAGGACATACCCATGTTATTATATCAAAAAAAATTAATATTAATTAAGGGACAGAGAAGAAATAAAATAAGAATGCCCAATTCATAAAAAATACCTCTTCTTCGAACAACGCCTTAATATATACCTGAAAAGATTAAATCCATTGATTTAGTGATCAATATAAGGCCTCTAATATATCTATAGGGATCTATGGAAGAAATTTTGGTTGGGAATGATGGATAAAAAGGGTTTCAAGGTGTACATTTGTTAGGAGAGTGGGTTTCCTTTTATCCGTGTGGGATAACAGACACATGTAATTTTTGAAAAGAAAAAGGTGGTTCAGAAAATTATTTAAATGCCAAATATAGAACCTTTAACAATGATCTGCATAAACAATTATCCATTCTAGAGGGAAAACTGTCCTTAGGAGTGTCTCCCATTATGCAAAAAGAATACAACAATGATGTACTAATTAGGTGACAATGGGGGGAAGATACCCACTTTTGATGATAATAATAATGGTTATAAAACCATAATTCAAGAAGATAAAACATTAAAAATCAGCACAAGGAAGAATAATTTTTTTTGTATGTATATAAATAACCAAGGAAATAATAGAGAAAGAGAATGAACCTCATACTGACCATAATCTCATATATACATATGTGTGTCCTATAAAAAGAAAAATGGGTTTTGATTTTTTTCCCAACAACCACATAACCATTTCCTCAAATCTTTGTTTCAAAAACCATTATCATCTCAACAACCTAATTTCACTTGGTATTACAATTTTCATCCATTCATATGTAAGAAACCATTGTTTGGAAATAGTCTTGATATCCCGGGGCATGATGATATCCTTCATTAAATAAATGATTTATAACAATTGGCTCAACATATCAACGTCTTAGTGAATTGAGAGATCTATTATACCCTTATATCATACCACCATCCATTAGAAAAATGTTTCCTCTTTTCCCATATATTGGTATCACTCCCCATAAACCATGGATTTATACGGTGGGAACCACCTCCTTAACTAATTGTCTCCATCGTCCCTTTTACAGCTAAATCAATGGAGGCCTCTTCCTATAATGAGTGGTTAAAACCACCTAAACTGGGTGAACACATGTTCTCACACAACACTAATAGAACTAATATACATACAAAGATAGATTAAATAACCAAAAATATCCTATACATCCCCAACTAGGAGCTTTATTGACACATGTGGTTGTAATTGCCCATTTGTGGCATGACCATCACCATCTACCACAACCTGATGACCAAATCACCTTAATTCGGATTTTCAACACCATCACACATACATTGTTCCATGAAATCATTAGAAGAAACATCATAATCTGAACCTTGGTGGCCAACAATACCCCTTGTAATCTGGTCCATTCCTAACATTTTCTCATAGAATCAATTCAATTATAATAAAAATTAATTAATTAAGAAAAAATGAACGACATAACCTACCCAGTAAAATAGATGTCACATACCCTACTCAAAAAAATTAATGGGGGGTTAGAATTACCATCAAAATCACATAATACCAATTAAATGGTACAATAAAAGCATTAATTTTTATGGGTTTCACCCAAACAACCCACACATGTCTATTTTAGTTGGAATAACATAGAATGTATATAAAAGATAATAATTATAGGGACCACTGAACAAAGTCATTTAGTTTCTTTACATCAAATTTTAGCATCTAATATGACCCGAACCAAGAGGTATTGGGATTTTAGACAAAATCACTAAAAATAGGGGAAAGAAACCCACATGGAATCAATATTTAGAAATGTGAGTGAAATTTTGAAATGAAGATTAAAAATTCATAGCCCTACTAGAAGATATTAATTGACCACGGTGACATATATATCAATGATAAAATTATGGAATGAGACCAAAGAGGATAGGATATGAAAATGGAGGAGTACCCAAGCTGTGCATGTGACTGAGGAGAAGAATGACAAGAAGAAGTAAAAATGGAGTGAGGCACATCTTTGGATTTTCATCACCCTTAATGAATTGTATTGTTAGGTTTCACTATATGTATAACCCAAAGAAAATTGTGGGAAGGAACTATCTATATTGAATCCATTTAAAACATTTCACTTTTTTTAGACACATTGTTTTTCCGAACTGTGATGAACCATGAACACAAATTGTCTAAGTAGCAGTAAGAATGTTGGATGGGTCAGATATTTTCTCCAACTATGAATGAAACATGTGAAATATCAGCAATATATTTCATGAAACATTCATGATTTTCTTCTATAACACATAATTTTCTCTAATTTATCCCTATATCAAGGGGGTCACAAAGTTTGGCTTATATGGATATCATTAGAAGTGCATCATCTTTGGGCCCCATGTTGTGGTTCTCGATCATTGATTGTCAATGCCTGATGCTCTCAAAACCATTCAAGAACCCTAAGACACATATCAGGCATTCACACCCCATATAAAAACAACATAATAATGTGTTTTAATTCAATAAATCATTCCCAAAATCTAAATTTAAATCTTGCACCATCTACCAAACATAAAATTAAACAACACCTATGAAAACATACCCATTCAAAATCATTGGACATTAAAACCTCCCCACCATAACATACCACATTCTCGAGATATGTGGTATCGCGTTGAGATGGTACCAAATGTACACATCCCATAAACATCACCCTATTATATACTAGTTACTCAGTCATATTACAATTCTTCTCATGAATCCCTACCATAGGAATTACCTACACCACCTCTTCCTATCCCAAAATAATATTTGGATGGTTCCACCAACCATAACTCAGACATTCAGTCTCTACATGACATACCATCAATACTATACCTCATAAGGCACTCAATACATATCCATTTAATACATGATACGCATAAATCTCCACATTGAAATTGAGGAAAAAAATTTCCACATTATATCTAATGCTCAAAACATTTTTGTTTCTTCCATGATGCCCACAAGGTCCTTCATCCAAACCGTTTCTCAAAAAGACGAATGATATACGATTCAAAAATTATATCCAAAATTATATATATATATATATATTTTAATACACCAAAAATTCATTATTTCTACCCACATCATACAATTTTTGATTCATACATGATTCCCAATTACTAACTACTGTCATGTTTGTTCAATTCCAACATGTGAACCTCGTGCACCCATATGAACCATTACAAAGACATAATGATATTCCATGACTGAGGAGTACCTCTAAATTTTAGTATCTTGCATCTTAATCTGCCCCTACCATATCAATAGAATACACCTGGCTTGAAACCTCACCACACAAGGACTAATTTTCTTATTTATATGAACTAGCTATCAACTATTGGCCCCATAGATAGGTTTCTATATATCACCAACAACCCAAAAATTTTATATAATCCTAGATAGCATCTCATTATCCTACTTCAATTCGTACCTCGGTTCTCTGAAGGTATCATGGTTCTTGACTCCTAGCTTCCCATGATGTATTTCTATAGAGAATTTCCAATTTTATCATCTATCAAAATGTACATTAAAAATTTGATGGTTTCATAAACTATATCTAAACATGAATCTGCTACCCACACTATATGTAAAACATTGATTAAACAGTCCTTTATTTTTTTTTCTAGAATCTATGTCATGAATATCCATACATGAATCCCCATTTATCCACATTCAAAAACAAAAATAATCACTACCTATATCCCTTGTTGAAATCCCCTATATAGAAAATGGTTGTTCCATCATATTATTTTTAGCTATCAATTCATTGATCACCACCACTAAGAAATGGTTAATGATGAATATATTTACCTACACCATTATAGAATTCCCCAATTCATCCTCAAATTACTCATTATAGCGATGTCACCAACCATTATAGAAGGGGAATATTAAGATAGATATGTGAAACTTTATTCATAATTCATAACATATAGATATATCTCCAATAGGTTTTGGAACCCTCATGTAGGATCTTCTATCCACATCCCCTGAAAGAAAAGTTCAATGTACTTGGATTCAAAATCATTCCATGATTGTCCCTCATGTTTTCCACCATTTACTAATACGTCAAACCAATGATTTTTTTTCATATTAGACTATATGTTTCTAGATTCACTCTCTAATATAATGGTGTATTAAGATAGTCATATATAATCTACACAAACTAAATCCTTTTATTTGGACCTATGGTCAACTATCACCCTAAAAATGGTGTCAGATGGGACCAAAATTTGAAAAACCAATAAAAAATAGACAAATCACTTCTCTGATCTCAACTATTAGTACTTTGAATGTATCAATATAAGAACACCATCAGCTACTCATCATTAAAGGGACCAAATTATTCCATATTCTATGGATGATGGGCTTATATCGGGGCCTCTACATTCAGATCGTGATAAACCTGACCCTCATCGGCCATATATCTCTCCTCATGGGTCTCATCCCATTACCAATATAGAGGGACTAGATACCATCACTCATAATGATCTATCAGATCCTATCTAGGTGGAATCATGTTGATGAAAAAATACAATGATTAATAATGTAATTACATAATATATACATATACATCGCAAATAAGGAAAACTATAATATATATCAAATATCACCACCTTTACACTCTCATACGATACCAATATCACATGTAAACCTTCCTAAGATCCTATTTTGTACCCATATCAGATTTATTTATCACATATCATGAATAGAATATATCTTAAACTATTATTTTCTAATTAGCATTCCACGAAAAACTATGTATAAAAATACTATTTATTTTTTTTTGAAATTTTTAATAACATCCCCTATTTTTAATTACATACTTAAAATATCATATTCGAGATGACAAATACCATGTACACATAGAATCATATACCAATCTCATCAAGAACCAAATTCCTGGGCTGGAAGAGTGGTATTCCACGAAACAATTATGCAGAAAATAACTATTTTTTTACTGATATTTTAAATAGCCCAACCCCTCTCTGACTATTCACTGTTCTTAATGATAACAAAAAACATATAAACATATCCTATGAGCCTATGTTCCAAACATAATGCATAAATATTCCTCTCTTTCCATAATGGGCCCTATTTCAAATGATCATAATCCTCCAAAATCACCTAAATGTGAACCAATCAAGGTGCAAATCAATCAAATATAAAATTGAATAATATAACATATTATCTAAAAAAATGAATCAATTTATATCCACAAATCTTGGGGATATATAAAAAAAAGGGATCGTTACCTAGTTTTCACTAGAAGCTAATACCTAATCTATCATTTCCCAAATAATTACGAAATTAACATATTAATAGAATTTATAACCAGTCAAACATGGATACCATTTTATAACAAGGACTTGTGATACAATAAGTAAATATCAATTATGAACATTATTAGATACATTTTGTATAAATATGTCACATGATCCTCATAACCAGTACTTTAGGCTCGAGAACCACTATGTCAGAACTGCTCCGCCCCATATGCCAAAGGTTATTTACTACTAAAGAGGTATTTATTGGTGATAGTGGGAGAATATAACCTATTACTATGATAATAATAATGTTTATAAAAAAAATATTCTTAGGAAGAAAATACCAAAAATAACATAAGAAACAATCACAACTCCTTAGTATCATATAAATAACATTGTAAATAAAAATCCAAAATAATGGTACTAGATAAATTAAAGATAATCATAAAACATAAAAATTATTTAATAGCCCCAGAAAATCATATTAAAACGTACTCAAATTCACAAAAAAACTATAACATAATTCATAGAGTATACATGGTTCAATTTCCATCCATCCCATGAATATGTGCATCCTTGATCACTGTGGTCCTACCATTGAATCCAATTACGTAATCTCAATCCCGTGAATTCTATATGCATCATGAGGTGCCCATGTATGGTGTGATTGTGACTTTAATATTCCACCACCAACATGTTTTGATCTTACATCCATACTTATATGATTATAGTCATACATAAATGAATTTAATATACAATCACAGAAAAATTAATTTACTTACCTTATGATAAATAACAATAAGGAATAATTTACATTCTTTGACCAATTCCGATGTGAAATGATATATCCATTCCAAGTCATACCAGAATAACCTCAATATCCTCTCATATCATGCCAACTAACACCTCTTGTTGACTATAATATCATATATATATACATTTCTATATCCCATAAAATGAAAACCATCATCTCATTGGCAAGAATAACAACCACATCACATGTACCTCAAAATTCCACATTAAAAATTCTTATCTTCTAAATTTACCAATCTCTTATGGCATGATGAATCCCTTACTTCCATATATAAAAATAGACTATAATCTAACTATCCCAGTGTCCCGATTTATTGTGATATTTATACTTAAATTAATTATAAATTACATTGAAATCAATAGCCCCGTGACTTGGGAACTACGAGATTCATCCTCCCATCATTTAATAACATTGTTCATCAAAATCATGGAAATCCTCTAACCCCATATAATTGTATCCATCAAAATCATTTTTGGTTTTATATGGTGAGAACCTCCACCATATCTAATTGTGATAAATATCCCCTATGATACTTAATCTATGAGGCATCTACACAAAAGGAGTGGTCAACACCACCTAATTCTAGTGCTTATCTATGTTCAAAAAGATCTAACAACAATATTTTATAATAATGTTGAGTAGAAACTACCAACCATTTTCTAATCCGTAGTAACTTTCATAATTATCTATACATGATAACCTCATCATTCATCCATGACATGATCATAAACATCCATCTCAATCAAATGGTCACATGATAGAAATCATGTTGGTAGATACCATCCCACATGTATCATAACATTCATTTATCATGATGAACCATGTTCCCTTAATCATAGTGATCAACATTGCCACAACTTATCTTGCAAATCCCAACTTCTCCCAACAGAAAATATTTAAGAATAAGAAATTTTGATTAATTAAATGAAAATTACCATTATATCATTCCCAATCAACAAGAAGTCTCATACCCATATCAGTGAAATTGATGTTGGAAAATATTTATGATCAACATCTCATAAATACCAATTATATGATACACAGAAGAATTAATTTATAAAGAGTTAACCACGACTACCCACACATTCGTATTTTAGTACACATCTCATAAAATAGGTATAAATGTGAATAAAGATAACAACCACTTACAATAGGCATTTAATTTTTCACTTTATGAGTAAAAAACTTTTATCTGAGATGAAAGATGATAAATTTGGATTTTTGAAAAATTCCCTTAAAATAGGAAATTGTTCTAACATTGAATGAACAAAAATACAGAGACAAAATAGTGGAAATTAATAGTGAGGATCGGTAGCCTTGGCATTAGATATCCAATGAAACAGACATCATCTATATTAGATATCCAAAGAGGGAAGGTATTTAAATCATCTTGGGAGGGGATGTTTGGTAATATTATAAACCTTAATGAATTGTAGAGATATGCAGCATGTATTGGTTAAACTATTTCCAATGGTGTGGTGCCACTATCTTTGGGGACCACCTTTCAAACACATGATGGAGTTTGTCCACATGGTTTGGCCAGACTGTGCACTAACTATACACACTAATTATCTATGTGGTACTAAGAATACATGATAGGTTGTATGGTTTTTCAATCCATGTACAGCACATGAACACACTTTCTATTTTATTAAGGGTTCCATCCATTTTTTCATGCCACCTCCCACAGTTTTCTCTAACCACGCTCTAGATCAAATGGGTCACACTATTAGGTCATATCATCAGCCAACCGTGCACCCAATGCAATTTCTCAGAAACATTGTTTCTAGAAGGCTAATTCACTTGATACCAAACCAAACCTATAAGACACATAACAAGCACTAAAATCCATCTATAAAATGAACTAAATTATTTTAATTAATTAAAATTATCTATGAATCAAAGTTTAAACATTTTCCTATCCACAAAAGTTAAAGTGCATATTTACATAAGAAAAACTACCCATTAAAAAACACATGTACTTATAATAGAATTATAAATTTTGGACCATTAATGAATATTAGTTCATATAATGTCTAAATAAGTCAACACAATAGAATTTAGATAATTTTTTAGGAATTTTTTCCCTTATAATTTTATTTTAACAAATGAAAAAAGTATTTTTACCTTAACCATGGTAATTGTTTTACATCATTCGCAATTTATTATGAAAAACATTAAGATGACCTTCTTAGAAAATATAAATAATGATAAATAAAAATATTTAATTGAATCTACCAAATTCAATTCACAATATTTTCATATTTAATTTAAATTAAAACACCTATACGTGATGGACAATTAGTTTTTCAATAAATGTGTTTTCATGAATAAAATGAATTTCAAATAACAAAATTATAGTAATCCTCATTATATTAATTTATATTAATATTTTTATATATATAATATTTGAATTTACTTGAATTTATTTTTAATTAATTTTTCTATTATTTTAAAAGGAGATACATTATGTACATAAGAGTAGTATTAAAAAAGCATTTTCACAACCTAAAAATAATATTTTAAAAAAATACAATATAAAGATTATTAGAATTTAATTATTTTCATTAAATGAAAATAAATAATACCTATTTTATATTAAATCAAATTAAATTTATAAGGGGACTTTGAAATTAGTTAATTTATTAAAAAAATTGAAAGTTTTCAAATAACAATATTTTTAACTATTCTATAGTAAATTAATAATACCCAAAAAAAATATTACCCAATGATAATTTTCATGTGTTGTTTTAAAAAAAACTTTTTAAAAATTCCTTTTTCGATATATTATTGAAATTATTTGTAATATTTTCTCAAAAAAATTAGTGAATGTCATCTTTGAGAGATGCATATTTTTTATGAATAAAATGTCATTTTTAAATAATTTAAAGATTATTTAATAAGAATGTATCAATAAATTTATATTCAGTAGAAATTATATATATATATATTATAAGTTATTTAATATTATTTAAAATTTACAATTTAATGGATAAGATATATTTATATTAATTGAATATAATATTATTTTGTGGTCTATTTAAGATAATTGTTACATGCCATTTTCACAATCGAGTATAAATTACTTTTTTAGTAAATATTTTTAGTTTCTATATCATTTAAAAATATATTTTATTATATTTATTAATATTTTTTGGCTATATAATTATAATATGTTTTTTTATTTTATTGTTGTTTATAGCGCTTACTATGAAAAACATATTTGGGAAAGAGTTTCTCCTGAATTTCCATTCATTTCCACATGTTTTAATGTAAAAAAATAATGTCTTATTTATATAGTTTATATACATCACAATATTTTTATTGAGATAATAAATTAATTAATTAAATTTATTTAAATAACCATATTTTTTTCCATCTTCTAATGACTTTTGATTTAAAAATATTAAATTCCATAAGTGTTCTATATCTTTAATTTTTTTTAGAAATGTTTGATTTTATATGACTATTTATGTTTTTAATGTTCATATGGTGGAAATTAATAATTTTATAACATATATACTTTATTTTTTATTGTATATATATACAAAATTCAATTATATTTATCTAAGGGGTTTTGTTTCGAATTTTATAAAAATTAGTAAGCGTTTATCATCTCAAATTGACTTCTTTGGAAGATATGTTATGTTATAAAAAATATATTATTTTATATGGTTTATATTATTTAATTTTGATATTTTGTATCAGGTATATTATTATGTAGATTATTTTTAGAGTTTTATTTCATGTAATTTATTTCATGGGGTCCTCAAATCAAAATTTACTAATATAATAATGGTTTTACGTTACTATCTAATTTTTATAAGGACTTTTTATTCATAAAATATGATAAATAAATTATATGATATATATCATCAAAATAATATTTCAGGTCCTATCCTCTACTTATTTATGGAGATTATATGGTTTCCTTTCATTTTACTCTCTTTATGTAATCAATAGATCGAATGAATGTTTTAAGGAAAGCGATCTATATTTTTTAGTGTCAACAAGTAGTTATTTCTTCCATGTCCATATTATCCTAAAAATGTTTCAAAAAATGTTTATTTATTCTTCAATGTCTAGAAATATTCATTTCTATCAGTATATTAGTTTATTTAACATGGTTTTAAAATGAATCCTCTTGTGGTTTTTCAAATATGGTACTTTAAATATTTAATAAAAAATATAAAAGAAATGAGTCTGATTAAAAAATCATGAATTTATTTATAATCCCTTATGGATAAATATTTAATTAATTATTACATTAAACCATTCATTAATTCAATTAAGAAAATATTTTCTTATATTTTATTTGATTTTTATATTTTGAATAATTGATTTATAATTGATAATTGGGTTTTGTTCAATAAAACTTTTAGTGATATTTTAATGATATTCTCATATGTAACATCATTGATGTTTGTTATGAATTACTATGATTGTGATATAATATTAAAATCATTATTATTTCTTTTTATGGTTTTCTATGATGATGAAATGTTTATAAAACATGTGTAAATTCTACGGGTAATGATACAATGTTATGATTAATGTTTTATTAAATTAAGGAATATATAAGTATGAATTTAATTATGTTAGTAGAGGGATAATAGTTATATAAACCACTATTAAATTTGGTTATTATGGATATATCATAAGATAATAACGACCGCAATGTGAAGTGAACCAGGTTTATTTGGGGACATTATCTAATACGATATTCTTTGAAGTGAACCATTACAATGGAAATAATGGAATGTAGAGTGAAACCAATCCGAAATGTTATTCCTTTTTATTATCCTAGAGTAAGAAAAAAAATTTCTATGATTTTATTGTGAAAAAACTATATGAATTATCATTATGATATTTCATATTGTTTTATTATTGATTATTGTTGATTATGCACACTTCTTTATTATGTATTTGGATTGAAAATATCTTATTCCAGGATTTATGATTAATGATCAATTATTAATTGGATAATATTGGTATATTTTTTTATCATGTAATCATCTAAATATTCTCAACATATACTCACATATAAACATTGGTGGATATATATTATTTTTACTCTTATTGAGCAAACAATATAACACTTTATTATGTTTCACATCCCAGTGTTATGAAGAATGGTTGTAATTATATATTTATAAAAAGGGTTTTTGTTGTGAAAAACAAAATGGGATATTATTTATTGATTTTTATTACAATTTCTCATCTATATACATTTTTCCAAATACTATATTTTTTTTTGGATTCATCAGCGATAAAAATAATATTCAATGAATATTATTATAATAAGATATAGTATTTATGTATGAAATGCATGGATAATTGAAAATAATATTGCTGTTATTCACTTCCATTCATATTGGGATAAATAAGTATCAATTTTAAATCCTATGATTGTCAATTTTTATAAAATAATTATAAAAGAGTAAGGCATTAATTATAACATACATTGAAATAAATAGAGCACGATCGCAGAAAAAGTTCAAGGGATTGAATGGTTGACATTGACTAACCATCTTTTATAGAATTATAATTATACTAGAACAAAAATATACATCTTGAGACAACTAAATTCCTTTATAGAAAATTGAATTAAAAATTATATCTAGGTCATATATAATAGATTTTTTCACATAAAGATGTTATGATGTTAATAATGTAGATCATTGAAACCTGATCTGAAGATAAATACTCTTTTATAATAAATAAAATTTCTGACTTCGTAAGGTGGTCATATACAACCACAATAGTATTATGACCTTTAGATGATTTTGGGAGCCCAATGTTGAAATGTATGGCCATATTTTCCATTTCAATTCAAATATGGTAGTGCTTATAACATCCCCTAATAAATATTTCTCTAAAAATAAACATGTTAACATACCAAGTGTTGAGTTAAAATGTTTTCAATATCTATATTCGTTTTTCCCTATAATAATAAACTTTCATATCCCTTTATATCATTGAACATCTATGATTAATAGATAATTATCAGCTACAATCATCTTCCAATTGGTCCTTCTTTCTATTTTTACTGAAGGGAAACATAATTGCTTCATGAACATTATTATTCTATCAAAATCAATGTTCAAATTACAAAAAAATTAACAAAATGTTTTCTACTCTAAAACTTTTTTATATTCCACTTTAATATTAACATAGATAGATGTTTGAGAAATAATTTTAGATTCAAAATATTTATCTCCTTCTTTCGTGATTTCATAGTCCATCCTATGAAAATATAGAAATATTGGATATTTTTATCCTTCTAAAAGATAATATGGAATTATTCTTCAATATTATAGCATCATATAACTTGTTATCTATCCTAGGGTAACAATATGTTGATTAATCATAATATATAATCAACTAACATGATATTCCATAGAAAATATTCATTTAATTAAATGTGAATATGTATTTTTATATTTTATGGTTGATACTTATGACACTACATTATCTATTAATATAAATCATCTATATCGTTAAAAAATAGATATATCATTGAAATCTAGTAATAGTGTTATTTAAGGGTCAATGATCAACAAAATTCATCATTTTTTGATCTAATTTTATATAGTCTCATGAGTTTATATGACCAACAAATAATGAATTTTTTCCAGAATTCACGCATAGAAGATGTTATATATAGATTATCCTTTATTAAGGTCTTTAATAAATTTCCAATAGTGATATTCATCATATTAATTACTCTATGAATGTGTAATATTATTATTTATTAATATTACCTAATATTGATTATGAAAAAATCAAAATGAAAATATTCATTAAATATGTAAATATAGTGGGGCATTAGTAATTAAAAAATACAACTACAAATTAATAGTTTCAATACTTAATATGGAATAATTTCCATGGTAAATATTCACATATTACCCTCATTTGATAGTGTTCAAATCAATGTTAAATATTCGATATTATTTATATCCCTATAATTGATTGATAAAATCATTAATACTTGGTAGATAATAAATATAGTTTATTATGATTAGTATAGGTTCCCTATAATTATTAAATAGATATATTGATCCATAGTACCTCATAACAATTAGAATAGGTGATCCCCATGGGGGCACACATGAATAAAAGAATCCAATATAATTATTTTTATAGAGGCCATTATCCAAATCATCCAACTAAATTGAGGCCATTATATATAGATTTTTTAACATAGGTTTAGAAGAGAATATGAGAAATATTGAAAACTCAACCTAAAAATTTAGAAGAAAATTGTAAATTAACTTTGGAATCACCTAAAACAGAAAAAATAAAATATTCATATTTTTTTTGATTTTATCCACAAACATATGAGATAAATACCTATTATGAGGGAGAATCATGACCCATAGAATAGATGTTATTTTCATTAGAATATTTTTTTCATCCTTACACTAATAAATTGTCACATTTTAATTGTGAATATAAAATGTCACTTCACCTCCTAGGAAATTGATATTTGATATGTATAAAGAAGACCAATCTAAGTCCAAAATAGTAAAACATTAAACTAAAAGAAGAATAACGATATTTGAACAATGAAATATCCTATCTATATCAGTTTTAGAATAATATGTTCCTTTATTTATGTCCATTGTTCAATTTGGAGTTTTCATTACTATTTCAATATATAATTATGAGGTGGCAATAAATACCCTTAAAAAATTATTTAGATATAAATGATTTTGTATATCAGGAGTCAAATATGAAAATATTACTACAAAAATTGATGATAATGATATGTTTTATAAAATTATTATTATACCCCACATCAGTAATAGAAAACATAATAAATTTCCCATTGTCTCTAGGATTAATAGATTTCTAACACTGATCAAAATCATTAATAGTTGGATTCAAGCAGTAGATACCATAATTCATATACTCCTTGAATTCAAAACACTATAGTGTTTGTGGGGAATTATGTTGATATTTCTCTATATTAAATTCATTATCTTAATTTTTCCTACAACTATGGTTTTTTATTATCATATTTCTTTCATTCCTAAAATCCATCTACTAGATAGTCCCCTAAATAAAATTTCCTCCATATTTCTTTGACACTGTTATTGAAAAGGATGAAATTCCTTATTCCTTATATTATTTTTATTAATATTATTTCTATTAAATTATATCTTCTCTTTCTTATGAGAAATAATACACTGATGTATGAATTTGATATCCATTTCTACCGTGAGGTATTATAGACCAATTTTATCAATGTTACAAAACATTTTCATCAAATTCATCTTCATGATAGTTCATTATTTTCACTAAAAAATCATTCTATATTTCATGTATTTTTTTATCATAATAATAAAATAAAACATCATAAGAATTTTAAAAAATTTTCACATGTATTTATAGATTCACCGTCCTCATTCATTAACTCATTGAATTATTTATCTATTATTTTATAAAAAATAATTGTAATTTAATTGTTGAATAATATCCTCATAATATAAAATCACATTATAATGTTGATTTCTTCATTTTCCTCATGTTATTTATTTGATTCGAACTTTTATTTACATCTCCGTCAAAATGATAAACATCCAAAATAACTATTTCATGCCCCAAGAATGAGATAATGGATAATATAATTTAGTTATACTAATATATTTCTCATAAATTAGTGGATTGAAAGACCCACTAAAATAAAGAGGATTTTTCCTCATGAAAGACACTTTGGTACATTTTTAATTCATTTTATCATTTGTATGATCAATATGGTTCATGGATTGAGAAGGATCCAAAAGTATCTTAATGATATTTTATAATATTTTTCCCTTAACCTTTACTTTAATAGTGATGAAATCATTTCAGTTTCTATCAATATCAGAATTAACACAGTTTCATCTTGTAATATCCATTGAAAATAAAAAAAAAGTATATTTTAAGCAATGATAATTATAGTGGGGAATTGAATAATAATTAAAATAATTATACAATGTATAAATAATTTCACATTCTTTTTAATCATTGAAACATTAAATTAATCCTAGGTCACACTTTTGGATTATATATTGATATATTTGTTAATTGTTTATAATAAAAATTTTAATTTGCATAATAATTACTCTTATAAGTGTCATTCTAGTTATGTAGTGTTAGTATCACTCATAATCCACTATTTATTATCATGTTGATACCTAATATGCAGCATTCAATGTTATTAAAAATAGAATAATCTATGCCACAACACCATCCCCATTCTTATATCCAAATAGTGATATATTTTACAGTAAATCCATAATAATTTATTTTCCCTATAATAGAATATTTCCCCATTCATAGGAATATCGTAAGAGTTATCAAAAAATTTGACACATTATAGATTCTTAAAATTTCATTAATCTCACTCTAATAAAACTAAGATCACTGAAGATTTTCATATATTAATATTTTATTTTATTATGTGAATTTAAATTAAATATGATTATAATAAATAAGATAATTGTAATGGTTTTGTGTAATTGGAATCATGTATACAAAAAAACATGTGATTAAAAAATTTAAATCACCTCCCACTAATATCATCACAACATAAACCATTCTTATATGTATCATATATAACAAAATTATTCATTTCTTATGGACTATTAATATAATATATGGTGAGATCATATTATCTAAATGAGACTATTTGGGATATATTAATCAATGATAATATTGAAACACAACACAGGAATAAGGATTTGAAAAACTAATCATTTCATTTGGAAATCATTAACATTAATTCATATATTATAATCATGAGTCATGGAATAATGTTTGCCTGTTCATATGACATGAATCATTAATTAATCATAGGCCATAATCTATGAGTGCATAATGAATATCATAGTTTTAGTTAATAATTTTGAGAATTTAAGTTAGGAATTATTATATTAATAGAAATATTATATCATGGCTAATAACAGAGACATTAATTATATGGTAGGCTTGGTCTATTAACCGATGTGACTAGTTTAGGCATGGATATCCTCATATGTGTCTTGTTGGGATAAATATGAAAACCAATGTACTCTATTAACTCATGAAAAATACTCCATTAACCAATAAATTTTTTGGAACATAACAAACTAACCGGTAACATAACCAAAAAACCATTCATAAGTATATTACATGGTCCGGTAATCATTTATCATTTCAACATAGCATAACTCACAGAAAACAATGGATTTCATTGAGTTTTCATTATCATAATCATGAAAGATCTAAAGAAATAAAATGAATATTATCTTAGGGTTATATACATACTTAATCTTAATTATTATCCAGTGAATTTACCACTAAAGAAAATTTAGTTTATAAGTTCACTAGAATATTTCATCAAGAAAACTTGATTTTTATTTTGAATTAAATTATATAATATGTAAAAAATTTCAAAATAAAATGAATTTACTATTAAATTTAAAAATTAGTAACATAATTTAAGGTCTTCTATGGTTTTTTAAATGTTCCTTATGGATTGAATTTTTTTTTCATCAGGTATATGTTAAAAAAATATTTCATTCACACCATTGGTAAAAAAATACATTTTTTGAAAAAAGAAAGGAAAATAATTTCAAACTGTTTAATTTAATAATTTTTTTTATAAAATACTTTTATTAATCAATATGGAAGGGTAGATAATCATATTAAAACAGTTGACTAATATTTCTCATTGATGAAAATTATTCACGACTTAATAGGGAAAAATGTTTTTTTCATTAAAAAACACATTTAGGAATTTTTGTATATAGAGAGACAAAAAGTACTGAATAAAGTGTAATCATTATAAATAATTATATTTGAATAATATTAAATAAATTTCTAGATACACATCATATAATTTCATCAAATAAAATTAATAAAAAATTTCTTGTAAAAATAAAATTCTAAAATAAAAGCTTACCTCAAGTATAACTTGCATCGTAAGAAATCTATCATCATGTATCAAAAATTTATATTAATTATAAATCTATAAAATAAATAAATATTTACTAATAATACTATATGTTATTTACTTATAATAGATTATAACTCATTCAATAAGATTTCATTTGGAAAATAACTATTCTATGTGATGACTATTTTTTCATGTTTTTTTATTTGATTACTATGGTGATTATATATTAATAATGGTTCAATAATATATGGAATTTTACTCATGGAACAAATAAATTATATATTTATTATATAACATTTTATAACCTTCCATAATAGATGGTGATCAAAAAATGAATTATACTATTCATGGAGATGGAAGTCTCTATGTTTTCTTAAAAGTTGTTTTCATTGTGTAATGAATATAATAAAAGGAAGGTATATGATATTTTATCACAATAGAATAATATTTATATCCCATATTTCATATATATTTATCAATAACATTATTATATCTTTTAATGTGTTCAGTATGAGAAAATGAATCTTATCACTTGTTAGATATGGAATTCCACATGCATGAATGAGTGATACTTTCGCATCCCATATATGAAAAAACTGTGGTAAATGGATGTTCAATAGTCATAATCACATATATTTTTATTTATGATATTTGACTTGTCATGTTCCGATTGATATAGTATATTTAATCAAGGGAGATGAAGAAATAATACTGGAAGAGCTCAGTTATGAATTTTATCACTTTATTCTGAGACCTCCACTATAATACATCTTATTCCTTGGAATATTGGTCTTATATGAGTTTCATGGGGTCTAGGAAGAGGGGAATAAATCATGGTGGTATTTTTTCTAAGTATTTATTAAAATAGAAGGCTTAGAATTCTTAATAATGGAGTAGATAATGCTTGCAATAAAATAAGAGGGATAGGTCATTCATGGAATTACATAATATATTTTAATAATATAAAATAATTTTCATGTAAAATGGGGAAAAAATTAAAATTATTAAAATGTAATATATATTATTGTCTAAATATCTCAAACTCATAATAACTATACATGTTTATGAGGGCTTCACATCCTTTTAGATTTTTTAACGCCAAACCCCACCCCTCGGTAAATTAGTTTTATCCATAATAATTATAAAAAATATTTACTATTTTTAGTATTAATTTTGAAAAAAAATATTGTTTCATTATTGAAAAATTTGTACATGATTATTTAAAATATGATATAATTTCATACAAATTAAATTTTAATTATATCAAAATTATAAATTTAAAATAATCAGGCATATCTCAATGGAGACATGTAAATAGAAAAATGAATTTGGAATAAGAAAACTGAGTTTACTCTCACTCCATGAATATAAATTAATCTTAGTTGAATTTAAAAAAAAGATTATATAATATAAAATATACTTATTTAACTGACATTATTAATCAATATTGAATAAATTATTATATTATGATAATAATATAATGCACATATTAGATCACTTTTATGAGAAATAATTGTTTTATCCTTTCAAATATTTTTTATTCTATAATAATATTTTGATCAAGAATGTATGGATGATTATTATTTTTTCATATAAATTATCAATATATTTTTTTCAAATCATTTTTCTATAATTATCAATATTCTAAATTAAGATACAAATACAATACCTGTAAAAAATTATATTTCTTCAAAAAGGACATTTAATAATTAAATTATTTTCAAAAAATTTAGTTCTTTTCAATAAATTTCTAATATTATAGATATTTTTATAATTATTTTTAAACTATTCATAACAAATAATCCAATGTCTATGTTATAATGTTATACTATATTATGATTCAATTAGACCCAAGTCTACTTGTAATTAAAGGTATAATATACTACATGTTTATTTCAACAGAAATGCATATCAAATATTTGGGTTTTATTTTTAGCAGTATCATGTGAAAAAAATACTATTTACTTGTAAATAAATATAAATTTCATACACTATACTTAATGATAAATTTAGATCTTCTAACTTCATTGACTTACATAATACATGTAACTAGAAATGTGGTTGGAAAACATTAATTTTTTATCATTAATAAGTATAATTCTCAAATATATATATAGAAATTAAACATTAATGAAATATCTAATACTCTGAGAGATTACATTCTACATAACTTTAACAAAGAAAATAATTCCAATGTTCTACATATTTAAAGACCATATTTTATATAGACTAGACATAAAATATTTGGAACTCGATTTCCATAGAGGTGATATAGTTCTCTCTAATAGGAATCAAATTAAAATAATATCTTCATACTAGAGGTGAAATAATTTCATTTATTGGTTCACAAAAATTTAGATACACAATAAGATGGTCAATTTTATATGGATCAGTATAAATGGAAATTTAAAATACCAATATCACTTGATCATTTTCATCCCCTATATTAAATACATAATTGATCTAGAAAATGGAATAACAAATCATGTTGGTTGTAGAGGCTCTCCTTCTTGTGGAGAATTACATTAATGGTGACATTTTTTTCTTATCTGATATTAATAACCTCATTTTTATTATCAAATGGATGTCATGGTTAGGTATAACATTAAACTACGAAAATCTCTTAGAACCAACCAATTATAATATCACAATAATAAAGAGCTTGTGTCTCCTGTAGGAGAGTGGTTATATATTGGAATATGAGAATCCAAATGAACTCAAGATAATTATATCCCTCTTCTATTAAAAGTAATCTCTAACCAATGTTCTATTTTTTTACCTTTTATATGATACTATATCAACAAATCATCCCAGAAATTCACTGTTAATTATGTTTTACCTTTTTATATTCACTGAATTAGACATAAATTTTTATTCCATATTTAGGTATGGAAACAATCCTTTACATTGTCATGTATTGACTAATTCAAATTCAAAATCATTAAGTAAAAGGTTGATTAAAAACCTCTGGAATGTATGTTTAAAGACAAAGTTCATTAATAGGTGAGGTATCTGAATTATCATAGACTTTTTATAACGTTAAAAATTGTATAATATAATCTACTTGATATTTTATTATATACATAGTTATGTGTCATCTAATTCTTTGGTATGGAACTCATCTCCACACCCTAACATTCACCTCTATATGTCACTTCATTGATTTCAACATGAATTGTGATCATGTGTGTAGCGACCCTTCTTTACTTACATTATATTTACATGATTTTAATGACAAAAATAATAAAAACATTACAATATTAGGATCCAAAGTATTAGTGTATTGGGAAAACTAGGACCATACATAACATTTTCAACAAAAAACATTTATGTATTTTCTTCTTCTCTAGATTATTATTGGATCCTGACTTCTCCATAATACAAGTAGTCCCCTAACCATATACACCAATAAGAGTGAGATAAATCCCAGTAATCGGATAGATAAGAACATTAAATAATTCAACATTGGGTGATCATAATCCAAAAATCATAATCATAATCATGAGAATAAGCATTACATGAATACATAGAATGTGGAAATTCATAAAAAGAAAACATCATGCCCAAGTGGTTATGCACCTAACATAGTTGTGAAAAAATATCGCATCCTAGTCATGAATAATTCACTTTACTCAATAGGTTATTCATATTACTTAATTCATTGGAGCTCCATATATTTCCAGGAACACCGACCACATCATGAAATTTTCATTTCATTGTATAATTTTGGGCACACCCGTCACATCTTACCATTTACATTATCATGCATGACATATATTACATATATAAATAATGACCATAAAATAACCCATGTAAGTTAATGGGTTTAACTTCATAAATCATACATTCATAAACAATTATTTCCCAAATTAAATAGGGAATAACATATATTATACAAGAACAATCAACCCTGAGTGTGAAGTAAACAATGTGTTTTTTGAAAGAAGAGTACTTTTGTAAAAACATATGTTAGACATAAACATAATTGGAAAAGATTCATACCCTAATAAAGGTAATATAATTATGATTAAATTATTTTAAAGAAATAACTATTATAAAATTTTAGTGGAAGAGGGAAACCCCAATGAAATAAAGTTTTGTATGATAATTTACATAACCTTGTATCTGAACACATTATTCACATTAATAACTTGCATAATGACATGAGATAAAAAAATTAACAATTAAATAACCATTTATTTATTAATATGGCTCATTATAGTTTCATTAAGTTCATGTATGGTCCTCTGTATGAGTTATTGTGTTTACATTGATTGTTTGGGAGTGTTTGTTTTCTTAGTTTTCATGAACGTTCAAGTCGTACACATGAATGGATGTTCATGTAGGACATGGATAAAAATCAAGAATTTATATTACATGTTATTAACGATCTTCCAAAAGTTTAAATGATCTTATAATGAATTTGTTTATATAACACAAGTATGAATCATTAGATAATATTTAATGATGATCGTTTTTGGGTGGTTTTGAATCCCAAAAAATATGCTTTGTTTTATATTTTAGTGTTTTGTATAAAATATTATCGAATAAAATAAAAGGGGTTAAAACATAAATATTAAACAAACATTTAATGGTTTTTTGACATCCTTTATGGAATTTAAAAAAATGGAAGTGCATCGCCCACAATATGAGTAAATTAACACATCAATTTAAATGATTTCATTTTTGTAAAAAATGAGAGAGATAAATGAGTATAATGCATAATAATACATTAAAATGATAGAATATTATTATATAAACATACTAGATTTATCACAACATTTGGACATGATAATTCGAGTATAAGAGAAAAAAAGAAATGAATGTTGAAATGAAATTGATTGAAAAGAGAGAGGGGGAATTACCTCTTGAATTCTCCTCTTGAGATCCTCCTAAAGCAATAAAGTATTGGTATTTAGAGGAGAACAAGAGATCTTGAAATTAGTTTTACAGTATAATGAAGAGGGTTGGGTAGAATGTTTCCAACGCTTGATGATTGGTTGGTGTGACGAAATGAGGTTCTGAGGGGTTATATTTATAGTGGAGGGAGATGGGGTTTCTCAATATTATATTCATTAATTTATTATTTCTCCACAAAGATAAGTAATAGTGAAGATTGCATTACTAAATATAGTAAAGATGGATTTTGAGTTCAAACCAATGGAAATTTACATCATCCATGACACTTGCATGATGCTGAAATTCATTAATTTATCATATTTTGTAAATTATAGAATTTCATTATTCCCCAGAAGTTAATGTATTTCTAAAAAAACTAAAAAATTCACCCTAATTTTTTTAAAAATTTAGAATTCAAAAATGAACTCCATTTTTTATAAATAATTTTATAAATATGAGAAATTTAATTTTTAATTAAAATCAAAATTTATTTGAAAACATAATATTTTAAAATTATGACTTCTTTTCTAACACTTTGAAAAATTTATTACGGTATCATAAAATTATAATCAAATCATAATACATCAAAACAGTTGTTTATGAATACATTTTATGAAAATATATTTTCATTCAAATTATTAAATTAATCATTAAATATTCATGACTTACAAAATTACTAACAATCTTATATAAGTATATCATATTATTACTTTTAGGAAGGATATATATTATTTATAGTATCATTTGTAGGGTTATTATTCACTTGGCCGATTTACTATTTATCAATGTCATATTAATATTCATAAGGCTAACATGACTATTCATAATGGTATGTTATTATTCACCAAAAATTGTGTTTTTCCAATCGAATTCCAATCATTTTACTAAACACAACAGTGTCAGTCATATTTTTATGATTTAAATCATAAAAGAGGAACAATTTTTTTCTATGGGTCACATAGATGATTGGGGAATTGTGTTTCTACTTTTAATTCTATGTGATAATATTATATGACATTAATAAAATAGTTGAGAAACTGTATTGATAAATGTTTTGGTCCTAACTTCCATCCCCCCCTTTGATTTTTTCCCTCGAAATTTCATTTTACATAAATATGTAAGGGTTAATCTCCTTCAACGCATCCAATATTTCCCATGTTGCATAATCATAATAATGGTTCTTCCAAAATACTGTGAAAAGGTGGGCTGTATTTTACAATAGAACCTTATCTCTCTGGACTAGAATCATTACATGCCACACCACAAAAAAGAGATCATCTTCTAGCTGTACCACCTCTGAGATCAGTACATGTGTGGGATCTATTATTCAAACTCGTAGGAGTGATACATGAATAAAATCAGGAGCATGATCCATATTTGGTGTAGGTGAAATCTGATATTCCATAACTGTTATGCGGTTATGGATATCAATGGGGCCAATGAACCTTAGGCACGGCTTCCATTTCTTTCCAAATCATATGTCTCTCTACTATGGTGATATTTGAAGGAAGACTTTTTCTATAATGTCATGTTCCACATCCCTTCGACAATTGTCAGAATAGCTATTTTTCTAACTATGAGATTCTTTGATATGATTTTAGATGACATGAACCGTCTATGTCATCTCTTGAATAAGATCAGGTCCTTGTAGTGTTATTTCTCCAACATCATCCCAACATGTTAGAGTTCGACATCACTTTCCATTCAAATCTTCATATGGATCCATATGATTACTCAATTGGAATCTATTGATAGATGAGAACTCATCCAATGGGATATTCTTGTCACATCTACCCTTGAATTCCAAAGAGTAGTCTCTTAACATTTCATTGAGAATATTTATAGTCTTTTTAGATAGGCCATCAGTTTAGGGGTGATAGGTCATGTTGAAATTTAATCCCACACCCAATGAATGTTGAAGACTCTTCTATAATTTATATGTGATCCTTGGATCATAATAAGAAAGAATCAAGAGTGTAACCCCGTGAAGTATCAAAAATTCCATCAAATATATCCTTCAACATAGTTCAAGTGACAAAACTTCTTAAATAGCGATAAATTATGATGTCTTTGTGAGTTAGTCCACCATAATCCAAATTGCATTATTTTCTTTGATGCCTCCAGGAGACCAATGATGAATTATATTGTGTCATTGTAAAATTTACACATGGTTATAGGAAATGGATTCATTATCCTTTTGTACTTTCATTTCTCTTATTTAAATTTATGACATATCATTCACCTTGAGATTACTCAGCAATATCCTTCTTTACGATGTCCTACCATAAGTGTTCTCAGAGATCACATACATCATTGCGCTACCAGGATGGATAGAGAAATGTGATCTATGTGCATTACCAAATTTCTCCTTTATTATCCCAGGTGATAAATGAAAACAAATCCACATTCAAGACGGAATCTCACTATCATCATCAATATAGAACTATTTCAGCTTCACATCCAGGAATGGGTTCACTTTCTTTTGTATCTCTAGATCATCTCTTTAGGCCTCCTTAATCTTCCCTTGGATATATGGTTCCTCAATCATCTGAGGAAGGTAGGGTGTATTTTCGACCATTGTGATTTCCAAATCCATCCTTTTCATATCCATGAAGATATGGTCTTTCTCAATCTGCAACATAGATGGAGCAGTAGGTTCTTTTCTACTAATATCATCACCTACCTTGTTTACCTTTTTAGGATGATTTTGTATAGATCAATAATAGTCTTTGATTATCTGTAACCATACAATTTGATTCAAGATGAGCTTATTTTGTACGAATATAGACATTAGGATCTTCAGATTGGTATATATATCACACTTCTCACCATAGAGGTAATGCCACAAAATTTTAAATGGAAAATCATATTTTCTAGCTCTAGAACATCCATTGGGTTGTTAATCTCATGGATCATAAAAATCCATGAGGAATATGCTATCACATTTTCATGTTCCCTGAGTACACAACCGAAGCCTCTATTTGAGGCATTATTGTATATCAAAAAACGTTCTCCACATTTTGATAATGTGAGTACTGGTGTAGTGATCTTCTTTCTCTTTAGATCCTTGAAACATTCCTCACATTATTCCATATAGACATACTTCACCCCATTCTTTTAACCTTATTTAGCGGACTTGAACATCATGATAAATTTATTATAAAACATTTGTTTTAACTAGCCAATACATGAAAAATATGGATTTTTTTTACACTAGAGTGTCTGGAATATTCCTAAATAACTTTTTTTTGAAGGGTCTATATAAGTTAACCCACTCAGGATCACATTCCCCCAATAATGTTACTTTCTTCATCCAAAAGTCTCATTTCTTAAACTTGTTGTACATCTTCTAATTTCTCAATGTTTCAAACACATGCCTTATATGATCTTCAAGTTTTTCCTTGATCTTGGAGTAGATTATAATTTCATTAATACACACTACAAAAAATTTAAGTAATGTTTAATGACTATATTCATCAAATCCATGACGATTTTGGGGGAATTAGTAAGTGTTATTGGAATCACCAGAAACTCATAGTTCCCATTCATTGTATGGAAGGAAGTATTATGAATATCTTCCTACTTCACCTTTAAATAATGATATCTAGAATGAAGATTCAACTTTGAGAAGTAATAATATCCTCATAGATGATCAAAAAAGTCATCAATCTTTGGTAGATTATACTTTTTCTTTATGGTGATCTTGTTCTATTCCAGATAATTATCACATAGACACATTCATCCATCCATCTTTTTCACAGATAGTACTAGCTTACCCCACGGTGATCCACTAGGGCATACGAACCCTTTTTTTCAAACTCCCTTTCAACTACTTCTTCAACTCCTCCAGTTCGTTTGGAGCTATCCTATAGAGATACATGGAGATAAGAGTAGCTCCTGGTTTGAGTTCAATGGAGAACTATACCTCACAATTATAGGGAGGTCTAGGTAACTCTTTGGGAAATATATAACTGTATTCCTTCATAATGGGCAATTACACTAGGTTGACACTTTTATTTGACTCCAGAACTTGAGAATGATATGCCTTTTCAAAAGGAGTCAACCCCACACATTTGAAGTATTTTACAAATGAGGTTCATGATATTTATTTCATTTGTAGAGGGGCATGGGATGGTTTGGAATATGAAATGATATTTCATTTTATGGAAAATTAATATGTGCTCTATATATCGAGAGATAATCCATTCCCATTATAGCGTCGAATTCCACCAAGGGAATTATCATGAGATTTTCTAGAATAATCATCCCACTTATGCAAACAAGAGGAGATTCCAACACATTGGTTGAAATGATTTAAACACTTGGTGTTTTTTGAAAATATCTACGTCATGGTTTCAGGTCATTGATTAGATTATTCAACCAATCATGGGAGATTAAAGGAATGCGTAGAACCAAAATCAAATAAGGAATTTTCCATTCATGAGTGAATAAGTATTATACCTTGTACGAATTCATTCTCTTGATCAACTTCTGCATTAGTGATGTTAAAATCCTTCCATTTTTCTTTTGGTTTTTGTGGCTGATGACATTTATTAACCTTGAGGACTCATGGTTTAGTGCATTGTATTGCACAGTTCCCTTTCTCCCTAGAGTTATAGAATTGGAACATGGGCGATGCTCTCCATTCCTTTACATCATTCTTTCGCATTATCATGTCATTTCAACACTCTTGATCTTTGTGGCCTTCTCTCCCACACATGGAGCACTTCGCCATCCCTTTGAGGTGACTCTAATGATGATTCTTCCCACGTTTTTGGATTGTGGATGGTTGAGGTTTCTTATCAACATTCTCATTAGATATTATAGAATGAAACTCAATATTTGTTTTCATATCGCCATTTCCTTGGGAAAAATTATACAAACTCCATATCTACTTTTAGAGCACATCGAACATCTTCTTAATAAATCCCAATGTTTAAAATTGTAGGAGCCTTTTGAAGGTGTGGTTTTAATAAATTGTAGAATCTATCAGTTCTTAAGTAATTATTGATAGCAATAATTTATGTATACCTTAAAAGACTTGTTAAATTCACTTCGTAGGTCATTCCAGATTCTCCATCCTTTTCCTGAAGCTCTACGGATTCTATATCTATATTCATATGAAGAGATTATGTGAAATACATGTTGTGAATCATTATCTTACTGTCTTCCCAATATATATCTTCAATTTCATCTCGCATCTAGGGGTTCTTAATCAAATCCCACCATTGGTCGGCTTCTCCATTGAGATGATAAATGGATAGAGTTACCTTCTTCATTTCAGAATAGTGAACCACAAAAGGCCTTCTCCATCAAGATGACCCACTATTACACAACTAATGGTTTGGAAGATCCACTAAACGCCATGATAGTTTCTGCATAAAACACTCAATAGCCAGTTTCTACCTCTATGTGAAGGATGAAATTCATCATTATTCAGGTTATTATTCATAACCTGGAATAGTCGGCTAAGCATTACTATAATGTTTTTAACTCCACCTCCCAAAGAATTATGGATTTTTTTTTTTGGAGAATCACTTCATTTTCCCTCATACGGGTTGTTGGCTTATTTTCTCATTATTCCCACTATTTTCGAAAATTGATAATGCCAGAAGAAAACATTGTTCATCAAGTCATGAATAAAATAGTTATTAATTACTAAAATTAACACTAAAATAATATCTTATGGGATACATATTTTTAAAAATGATTATTTCATGCTTTTATATACTGACACTAATAATCGTGTTTTCACTAAGGTTCTTTAATCCAAATTCCCAAATTAACTAAATTATGGCTATGATACTAACTATAGAAACATTGATTTTTTATATATTAGTTGTAAATAATTTTATTGATAAACATAAAATAAAATTACAAAATTATGATCCAATGGTTCAGTGTCTTAGGAAAACTAGGACCAAACATAATATTTATACAATTTTTTTTAATTCTTTCTTCTATAGTTTCATATTTTCTCTTGACTTCTCTTTAGTAAAATTAGTCACCTGAGGATATAAATAAAAAGGGGTGAGATAAATTCCAGAAATATGATAGATAAGGTCATGAAACAGTGTAAATAGGTTGAGCATAATCATAACATAATCATCATAATCATGAGAATACGCATTACATAATAGCATGGAATGTGACAATGCATAAAAATGAAAAATCTTGTCTTAGTTGTCGTCCCACACACTTCGTTTTGAGAATGGATAGAATCATGTTATCACATATGTCACTTTACTCATTTGGTTCTTTAGATTACCCAATGCATTGGTGTTGCATGTAATTCTGGGTGCACCTGTCACATCATTTCATTTTCATTATGCTATTTAATTCTGGGCGCACATGTCACATCATAAAATATACAATATCAAGCATGAAACAAAGAAAATATATTATTCTTGATCATATAAAAAAAAGTAGAATGGAATGAGTTTTACTTAAAAAATAATATATTCTTAAACATTGGTTTCCCAAATGAATAATGGAATAACATACATTATACATGAACCCTCAACTTTGAGTGAGAAGTAAAAGTAGTGTTTTTTGAAATAAGACTTATTTTATATAAAATTGTTCTTGACATAAACTCCATTGGAAAAATTCATACCATAAAAAAGGTATGATAATTCTAAATAATTACTTTTTAATGAAATAACTTAATAAAAATTTAGTGAAAGAGGGAAAACCCAATGAAAGAATTTTGGGTTTGAGAATTCCCCTTACCTTGTATCTGTAGGATTTCTTCAATTCAATGTCCTATATAATGACATTATATTCACTAATTAATGATTACAGGACATTTTATTCATTAATATGGTTCATTATTGTTGCATTAAGTTCTTTTATGGGCCTTTGGATGAGTTATAGAGTATAAATTCATTATTTGTGAGTGTTCTTCTTCTTAGTTTTCATGATAGGTTCACATGTACGCATGAATGGATGTTCATGTAGAACATAGATAAACATAAATAATTTCAATTAAATGTTATTAATTATATTATTGTATTTAAAATGTTATTATAAATAATACAGTTATATAAAATGAGGATGAATAATTATATAAAATTTAATGATGACAGTTTTAGGCTGTTTTTGGATCATGACGAACATGTTTTGTTTTATCATTTATTATTATGAATAGAAGTTGTTTCCAGAACATAAAATGAGTTAAAACATAGATATGAAAATATTTTTTCAAACATTTAATGGTTTCTTGACAGCCTTGAAGTTGTTTAAGGAAAATGGGAGTATATTGCCCATAATGTAGGAAAACTAACACATCATGGGAAATGACTTCATTTTTATAATAAAAAATGAGAGAATTGAGTAAAATTAATAATATTACATTAACATGATGTAATAAAATTAAATAAATCATAATATATTTATAATGACATTTTTATAAGATAATTTTATGATAACCGAATAAAAGAAATTAAATTTTAAAGGAAATTAAAACAAAAGAGACAGTGTAATTACCCCTTGAATTTTCCTCTTGAGATCATTCTCAAGGAACATAGGATTGGTCATTGGATGAGACCAAGATCCCATGGACGTGTGGTGTGGGATATTGAAGAGTTTTGGGAATTATTTGGATATGGATTGAAGCTTGAGTGGTGTGAGGAAATGAGGTTGTGAGGTTTGGTATTTACATGGGAGGTGAGAGGGGTTTTCATAATATTATATTCATTAATTTATTATTTTCCACAAAAACATTTAATAGTGTTTATTATATTAATAAATAAATTAACAAGTGGTCCTATGTTCAAAAACATGGCCATTTACATTATCCTTGATTCATGCATGATGCCGAAATTCATTTATTTAGCATATATTATAAATTATCGAATTTCATTATTCACTAAAAAATATTTCATTTCATTAAAAGCTCCAATATTCTCCCTAACCATGTTTTGATGAGTATAATTTAAAAAATAACTCCATTTTATCAAAATAATTAACTAAATATGAGTAATTTTTATTTTAATAAAATTCAAAATTTATTGAAAAATACAAATTAGAGAATTAAAACTAATTTTATAACACTTTAAAAAATTAATTAAGGTCTAAAAAATTGAAATATAATCATAAAACATCAAAATACTTGTTTATGAATACATTTTATGAAAACAAATTTTCTTTAAAATTATTAAATTATCTATTAAATATTAATGACTTATAGAATTAACAACACTCTAATATAATTATATCATATTTTCACTTATTGAATGGATACTTTTTTTATACTATCATTGGTAGGGTTACTGTTCACTTGGAAAATTTACTATTGATAAGGGTCATATTAATATTCATAAGCTAAACATTAATATTAATAAGTTTAAGTTACTATTCACTAAAACCTATGTTTTTTCCATTCAGACAATAAACATCATATTGATTGCAATTGTGTATGTTAGTTTTTCAAAATTAAAATCACAAAAGTGGAAAAATTATGTTTATTTGGTCACATTTTTTATTTGGAATTGTGTTTTATAATGTTATTTTATGTGCTTATATTTTATGACATTAATATAAGAAGGGAGAAATTAAATTGAAAAAAGTATGGGTCGTTACAATGGGTTTGATTGAAATTTTTGATTTAGGAAGAATTTCATACATGAATCATAATATTTAATTCACCATCACAATAATATTAATTTCTAAATATATCTCATATAATTCAATTCAATGCATGTATTGATACAAGGTTATTTTCATATATCCATGTAAATCACCATTCACACTCTATGATGTCGATTTATATTAAAAATTACTTTGGTTAATGATTATAAATTTTATAAAAGGAACTAATATCCATAAGCTTAGTTGTTTTACAGGATCCTCAAAAATCAATTGAGTGGGATGGATTCCCTTTTAAAATTTTCATTCAACTGTATAGATGGATTTTCTAATGGAAATTTAAAATATTTCATTCATAAATTAATTAACTTACACATCTAAATGTAAGAAAATTTATTTTATAATTTGTCACATGAATAGTATGATTATAAGAAAAGAATCAAATAAATCATACAAGATCCTAACAGTAAGGTAAATTCAATTATCTATTTTCATCATTAGTAAAATCCTCTAGAATTTCTATAAAAACACCATGAATATTCAATGAAACTCTACGAGTTCTCTATTAAATAAAAACTTTATCCAATATATCTTCTTAAAATGAATAATTATCATCATAAAATTTTCTGAATTCTATAACATCCCAGAATATATACTCGTGGATTATGTGCATAAATTCATAAAATTACTTTACTAGCCTTTTTTGGATAACTATGACCCAATGTTTTCCATAAAAAATTACAAATTCAAAAGGAATAATTGGGTCACTTATAGGATGGAGGAACATTAAGGAATAGTGTTTTATAGAATCAGTAAAAATTCTTATAGAAAGAAATCAAAAGTTATCAAAATAATATTTCTTCAATTGAAACTATATTTTCTTATTTCACAATATGGAATCAACATCATCCTTTTGAAATCCTTTACAGATATAAATTGTCTGACATCATTCCTTAAAAAATGGGGAAATGTAAACATAAAAAGGTTAAGCTAAAATACATAGTATGAAATAATACAACATTAAAAATTTAATGACATAAATAATTATATGTGTGAATAATTGTATGATTCCATGATCTAACGGCATAAGATAACTAGAAAATAACTCAAAGCCATAAATTTTTGAATAATTAAAAACTAAAATGTATAAAAGTAATAATTCATAAAAATCAATAATAATGAGCCATGTGATATAAATATCAATTATTAGTAAAATTATAAACCTATAAAATGCATAAAGAAAACATTTAATTACACGGGACACAACTTTCACTTCACTCAAAAATCACTCTTACAAATGGAATAATCTAATAGTTCATTTCTATACCCAATATATTAGCAAGATTTCATGGATAGAACCGTAGTTGGTTTATCATGTAGCACACCATAATTTATTTATTATATATCCAACCATCATTGGTCTATCATGGAACCATCCATCATTTGGTTACCATGAATCTTCTTGTAATTGGTTTATCAAAAAACCACCCATCATTTTTCAAGTACCATTAAAACATAATCATAGGAAAAATCACACATTTTATCAAAAACACTTAGGAACAATAATTATCTCATTAATCACATTACTAACCTATAGAAAAGAAATGGTTTATAAAAAAATTCATAGAAAAAAATTTTAATCAATGTAAAATAATTTGGTTACATAAAAATTCATTTGAAACATGATTAACCCATGGAGAAAATGGGATCCATAATAATATCATTAAAACATGATTAAACCATGGAAAAATGGGTAAAATAATGATCACATTGGGAAAATATTTATCCATGTGGAAAAAATGACGTTACAATTAATAAAAAATATCACAAGTGGATAATTAGAATAAAAAATGGTTTTTGATGATTATGAATGTAAATAACCTTAAATGATCATTAAAACAACCATGAGGAATATAATATTTAAACAATACAAAGTGACCCATCCAACTTTGAATCATTTGAATCATAAGCCCCATTCCAGAATAACATAAAATGAATTGTGAAATGTAACAAAAATTATGATATTTATGATATAACATGTAAAATTTGTACTATATAATCATCATAACATAATTTAGGTGTATAGCATAACAAATTTCTCAATAAAGATAAATTTTAAAAAAAAAATCAAATAATGCTTTTATAAAATGGAAACTATAAACCCCATGAATGATATATAATCGAATGTGTATGTTAATCCCAATAAAATAAATTATATTAATCATAAAATTCATTTTTGGGATTTTTTTACACCATAAAACAATAATAAGTGGTGAACATGGCATAAGACTTGCAAAAAAATGTGATACTAGATAACCCCTCATAATAGTTATATCATATGATTTGGAACCCCAAAAATAATTAATCTAAAAATAAAAAAAATTAAATTCCATAAAGATAATCTAATTCCTAATATAATATATCAAAATTTTCAGTAGATAAACCACACATAATAAGTAAGTTGTGAGTATGACATTTATCTCATAGATGTAAAAAGTTAGATGAAAATACCTTACAAAGATTGTATCATCAGAGTCATAATAAAAAAATGAAATAATTATGTTTGAGAAATTATAATCCACCCAATAACAGTGGAAATGAAATATTAAAAATTTTATGACATTATAAAAATATTATTTTCATTACAAAACTATTGTCATTTATGTTAATCCCAATGAATGTAAAATGAGTTTAGAAATCAATTTCCTTGAGTATAATTTTCATGATTTTTCTTAATATTCCTGAATAACAAATTAATTTTAAATATTTTTTTGCTTCAAAACCTTTTCCCATTATATTAGTACTTTTACTTAACTTGTAATCATGTTATAAAAATTTACTTAATCAATAATATTTATGTTGGTTGTTTTGACTAAATTTGTCATATATGTCAATAATAACTAAGGGCGGTTGACTATGGTAAAAGATGCCATTATATAAAGTTCCGCAAAGTTATAATAAAGGCATAATTATCAATTTTTTTACATAAATTAAAATTTTAAAATAATACAATATATATGGTTATGATAATCAAACCAAAATGTGGATCAAAGTGATGGTAGGTCATACGTATGCTTGATTAACATTCCCATTTTGCAATATTCATTATGGGGAAAAATAAGTAACATATATCATTCCAGAAATCTAATTTTATGATAAATATTATATTATTTAATTATACATATTTATATATATCGTTATTTTGATGTGGTGATGAAAATGGAATAATTTAATTTCTTTGATGAGGAGGTAGTCCAATCATCCATAAAATAGTTATCACCTTTTCAGTGTGTGAAATGGAAAGAAGAAAATCATATGCGATATTTCCAGATGGATAAATATTTCATTAACATAATAAATATTTCATTTATATAATATTTTTTTAAACCATACTTAGTACATTCTATGTAATGTGTGAACATATCAAATCTATTTTAGGAGGTGATAGTCCATAAGTCCAAAAAACAATGCAATGATATTCCAAAAAAATGGAATGAATGACAGTAGATGTTATATAATAATTTTATAAGTATTAATTTTTTTGAATATCATATTTAAAATATAAAAATATTATTCACATAAAAAATAACAACCATAAGATGTGGTAATTGATAAAGGAACGATATCGTTTCACGAGGTAATAGTTCACCAAACACATAAGTGGTGATTTCGTTAAGCACTTCATGGAAGTGTGTTTAGTTGTAGGTTCAACACCTAACCTAACAACATATCAGTGAATTTAAGAAACTTATTTTTTCTATAAACATTGAATAACAAAAATTGAGGGGTGGATAAATAAATAAAACAAATGTTCTTGTTAAATAATGTTACATCTTATTCTAGTAACATCATTTGGATTACAAAAAAAGACTACCCTATTTTTTCATAAGAAATTCATGGACATAGGATGATATATGGTATATTGGTACGTTATATGGGTATTTTTTTGACTATAAAAATTTATTGAGAGGTGTGAACATGTAGGTAGAGGTGATGTCCTTTTATAAACGATGAGGAGGACACACTTGGTATTTAAGGAAAGAAAGTTAGTTGACGCCCTATTTTTACGTAACAATATGATTCCATAATACACAGAATTTGATATTAAAGATTTAATGATCAATATATGGCCATAAAATGGGGTTTGGAAAAGTTTGAATTCATTTATAAACATTCTTTTTAATGTTTAAACATTATGTAAAATTGTTTTTACCTTAATCATTGTAATTAATTTTAATCTGTGTTATATATATTATTGAAAAAATATAAGCATAACATTTTAGAAATTATAAATTATTTTTATTCAAAAAATTAATTTATTTTTTTAGATTAAAATAACATATATGACAAAATATAATTTAATATCAATCTCGTAAACAAAACAATAAAGTGGGGGTTTAATGTAAAATTCTCAAAATATTGAAATGTTTTTATATACTTGTTTAATGTGAAATTGATTCAAATGACCTAAATTTGTTTAACTGATATATATTTTATAGAAATATACTTTTAAATTAATTAAAAATATCTCGTTAAAAAATACATTATATATATGAAAAATTAATTTCCAATTAAAATTTGGTATCATTAATTATTCATAAAAATATGGATGTTCTCAGAAAAATACACCCAAATCACCCATAGTAAATTTTGATATTCAAATTACAAATTTTTTTCCAATATAATTTAAAACTTTTAAGAAATTTATTTTTTCAACAAGCCTTCTATAAAAAGGCAACAATGATGCCTTTTATAAACGTACATATTTTTCTCTTAAAATCTGATTTATTCATATTTTATGCCATTAAATAATATTTGATGAATTCAAAATATGTATATGTATGTATATCATTTCAATTTCATTAGTATCATTCATTATTTTTGATTATTTTAATTTTTTATGATTACACATCTTTTTGGGCATAAAAAGTGTTTTTTTTAAAAAAACATCCTTTATATTCAATTTTATTTCATTTATAATTAATTAGACCCCAAGGAAATCATTATATAAACATTTGTAAACCATATTTTCATAATCTAGTTTAAAATATTAATTCTGGCTATTATAAAAAGAAGGTGTTAACTATTGTGTTAAATAAAATGTATTAACAATATATTTTTTTCTACGAAGACTCAACCATCTGTATAGCACAAGTTATCGAAAAAAACTCAATGTTACATAAAACACAATACAAAAATGGTGTTGAATAAAATTAATTTTAAACTATGAATCACATGTAACACAGTCTATCTAATAATTTAAACTTATTTAAGAGAATATATTTAATAAAATATAAATATTTTACATCATAGTACACATAAAATTAATTTCTCCCTAGAAATTAATTTTGATTATCAAAATATTGACATTTTATAATTAATTTTTTTAATCAAACAATATGAAAAGGGTTAATAAAAATTCCCCTTACAAATGAAATGTGGTAAACATAAACGTTACTAGAAGCTACACATAACTAGGATCTCACATAGGGGGATAATTGTTGGAATATAGGAAATCATAAATTGTTACAGAGAGTGACTGAGGTTATTGATCATAAAAATTGGAATAATAAATGGATTGTTAGGGGAATAAAAATATAATTTTTTTATTATTGAATACACCATTGGTTCTTCAAAATTTAGGGTTCTAGGATAATAAATTTGTTTCAAGATCCTTTTCATAGATTAAAATAATTATCATACCATCTAGACCATGTGAAAATTAAAAATGAAATATACTGACATGATGAGTAAGTTTTCACTCTTTATCCAAATTCCACCATAATATAATATTTCATAAAATTGATGACTATTAAAGATGAATTTTTAATTCTTAAAGCACTAAAATTGACTTTTTAATTCCATATAAACATAAAAGGGACAGTCAATATATTCCACATTTCATTAGATATTACCCAAAAAATGTGTCACTCATTGTAATATATTTCTCAATATGAGTAATCCTTAAAATGATTTAAAAAAATTATTAGTCCATAAAATGACTAAAAAATATTCCAAATTCAATAATAATTCCAAATGTTCAATCTAAATTATTCCCCAAATAATTATTCATAAAATTGTTAAAAAAAATTCTGTCTAAGATTGAAACCCAAATATTATAATGATTTTATTATATATTCTTCCACATCAAATCAATAATTATTCCCCAAATAAAATACCATATGTATCCGATATAAACATAAGATTATCTTGTAAAAAATGTCATGCAAATAACGACACTGTGTTGGGCATGGGTAGGAGCTACACCCTTATCCCCCTTCGGTTGTGGGTTCAATCCATGCAGCCTTACTTGATGTGACATATTATTACTGAGAATATGGATTTTCCTTTTATTCCATAATCCTAAAAAATAATTCCTCCCTGATGATAATTCAATTTTATCATCTTATTAAAAAATACCTCATCCCAAAAAAACAACTTAAAAAAATTCATTAATCAGTTTAAGATCTTATCACTTAAAACCACAATGGTTTGTCTAATACATTAAACATATGATCATACTTAAGCGTATAGACCTATAGAAGGTATTCATAACTTGTAAAAACTCATAATTTCCATGTAATTTTTATAAATATATGGGAATTTTACGATTCTGTGAAAATTGACGGCACGTGTTTCTGAGGCCCAGTGTGCCCAGAATGAATTTATGACCCTTTTTGGGTACGTTTAGTAAACATGCGAGTGGATTTTTCTAACATTTCAACAGGTGCTCGGAATTGAAATCTGAGGGTACTGTTGAACTCGCAGCACCGATATTCTCTTATGGAGAAATTCACCTCGACCGTTGTGGGTCAAGATTGAAAGTTTGTTTTATTATTTCTTGTAATGAATGAAATAAAATAAAAATGTTAACATTTTTAATTTTTTGGTTGAAAACTACCATATGATGGTTTTGGAGGTGGGGATCACTGAGCTTAAAACCTCCAAATTTTGAAATTAAATGCGGAGACAACCCGAACCCCTTTTAATGGGAGGAAACTGTTCAACGCCCCATTTAATTTTTGGAGCCACCTAACAATTAATGAAATGTGTCAACATTTTAATTTTACCAACATAATTAATCTTCTTAAGTTAAATTATATTGGCACCTCATTATTTTCATGGGTAATAGGATAAGGGGATATCATTTGGGAAGATTATTCTTATCCAATGAAGAACACCTCCCAAGGAAGAACTTCTCCAAACGATGAACACCATAGAATAACGTTATTTGGAATCAAGGAAGAGAACGACACACGAGCTGACTTCAGAAGTATCTTGAGAAAGTGAAAAACGTCGATTCCACTATCCCTAATGAATTCGTCTCCTTCCTCGTGACCTCCATCGAAAAACTTCTAAGGTAGGGGTTTAATTAAGTGTGATTATTTATTCCCATGTTCTTCCCTTCTAATCAAAGAACACGGATCAACTCTCTAACTAGTTGATCCATGGATTATTTATTTTTGTAGGTTTGGGAATAATCATTTCCGGAGGTTGTTGGGATAGATTTTTTGAATACCCCCTTACTGTTCTTGACGTTCTTCGAACAAGTATTATTAACGTTCTTGCTACCTCCCTAACATGGAGGGTGCGGGCCAAAAGAACATAGCCCAACCTCACCGATATTTTAGTGATGTTATTGTTGTTTTCCTCGGAATGGAAGAAGGAGGCGACCAATGCCGTTTAATGGAACTGGTGGGACTAGGATATGGTGGTTGGCACACTGTTGGCCGTGACGAAGGCCACAATGATACCCCGACCGCTGAACCACATCGCGGCCGCCCATGCGGCCCATGTGTCGCCTCGTGGCCCCCTCGCTGCCGTGTGGCCCCCGCGCCGACACACTACCCTTGCGTGGAACAGCGTACCTCGCACCGCCCCACATCCCCCGACCCCACGCCGCCATGTTGCCCTGTGTCCCTCGTGCCGCCCTGCGCTGCCCCGCACCACCCCGCATCCCAGGCCTCCCCGCGGCCCCGCGTAGCCCTACGGCCCTTGAGCCGCACTGCGGCCTCGCGCTGCCCCACGTCCCTCACCCTGCCCCATAGCCGCACGCCGACCCACGGCCCTCGTGCCGCATCGCTGCCCACACCACCTAGCACGTGCCGGACCCAGAAGGACAGGGCGGGCCAGGTGGGTCTGACCAGGTCAGACCAGACCCGAGCCATCTTCGACCCATTTTAGCTCAATCGACCGTAACATTAGCACCTGAGTGTTCGTTTGAAGGACCGTTTATGGAGTCGGAAACTTTGGAGTGATATTGTCTTTTTGATATACCCCACTTGTTATTTGGATAATGTTTGGGTATGGTCGGGTTGGATCGAGCACGAATCCAACCGGGACTTCAGGACTAAAAGGCTAATAACTTACATACCGAGTGTCCGTTTGACGCACCGTCTATTGTGTTGAGACACCTATGACGTGGTAGTCCTTTGGTATACTACTTCATGGGAAATCATGACATTTGGAGTGTCGACCAGTGGAATGAAGATATGACCCTCCTAGAGACAAGAAAACTCAGTGCAGGAACCCTGTAGCTGGTTGTGACGATGTACTAAGATCTTGTGTGGATCTGACGATGTACTGATGATGTAATATGATCTTGTGTGGGCCTGAGGATTAATTCAAGATGTACTATGACCCTGTGTGGGTCTGACGATGTACTAGGATCTTGTGTGGGTCTGATGACGTACTGATGATGTACTAGGATCCTATGTGGGTTTGACGATGTACTGACGAGGTACTAGGATCCTCTGTGGGTCTAACGATGTACAAGGATTATGTGTGGGTCTGATGAGGTACTAGGATCTTGTATGGGTCTGACTATGTACTACGATCCTTTGTGGGTCTGATGATGATTTAGGATCCTTCGTGGGAGTTCATCTTAACAAAGTAATATGATTCAATAGTTGCATCTAATCATCTCTACTACTATACCTAAGATATACTTTGTGTGAGATGAGTCTGTACCTGTGTGGTATATTCCTTCATGGTAATACCTTGGTGGTATTTTTCAATGTGGCGTACTTGTGTGGTACTTACCTTCATGGTATTTCTTCCTTTATGTAATAGTTGAGCTTTGGGTTAATGAGTTGGGCCTTGTGTTTCCTCATGATTGAGATGGGTTTACTTGATAACTTAGGTATATGTATGGGAATATGCCTATGTAGGGTTGTTAGTTGTTTCCATGATTTGTAGTTTACCTTTGTAGATTTTTTGAGACCTTGAGGGTCTCGGGGTCCCTACCGAGTATCGTTATACTAACCCCTACACGGGCTATGCCTGCACATCATTGTGTTTGGTGCAGACAACATGCAACACTAACTGAGGACGAGAGTACCAGGAGTTGGGGTAACTTAGAGGTGGACCTAGACGAGGTCTACCACATAAACGACCATTAAGAAGTTGTACCTACGTTCAGGTAGGATCCTTGGCGGGTGATCACAAGAGCTGTTCCAGTTTACTTGTACATTCAGTTTCTTTTACTTTCCAGTTGGGCTTGTATTATGGCCCCTTTTGCTTACTATGCTCACTATGTTTACTATTTAGTTTACATGAGTTCATATCTTGTTGTGTGCTTGGTTGCGTGTGTTTATATGTTATAAAGGAAATGCCTTCACAGTTATAGGGAATATGCCTTTGGTGCTAGTCGCCAACCCTTAGCCTATGGAAGGCAGGATTGGGGTAGTCACAGCATGGGGCCTAGGGGAGTGGTCGTGACAAAATTGGTATCATAGGATTCAGTTTTATAGTAGAACATAGAACTATTATCTTTTTAACAGTAATAGTTTTATGGGTATTGAGTGTGGTAATCTGTTTAGGGAATCCAGTGTTAGTGTGGTGGCCAACGTATCCACACACCAGGACATTGAATTTTGATTTCCGACTCGGTGCATGAAAAAACTGATTGCGTGTGTGTTCTGAAGAGTTTTATTTGTGATCACTTTGAGTCATCACACCAGGTATAACTTATTGACAATGGAAAACCTGTTTCCTTTTCAGGATAAAACTACATAGTCAGCCAGATAGGACTCCCAAGAGAGTACACGATGACATCCCACTGAGAGACGAGGTTCCGGTGCAGGGCCCTCTTACTATGTTGGCACCTTCAGGTGGTCAACCCACAGCACCACATCTCATTGGGTAGTAGTTACCACCACCCACACTGACGGACAGTGCATAACGATTGAGCACGTTGCATGAGTTCCAGTACCAGAGGCCTTCGAGGTTTTGAGGTGAGACAGATTCCCACACACTTGAGGGATGGCTGGTGTCTATTTATAGAGTTTTCTGCCTAGTTGATACACTATTAGAGTAGATAGTGATCTTAGGTACCAGTCTTTTCCATGGAGTGACCATGAAGATAGACTACATAGTGATGATGAATTGGTACGTTGATTGTTTCCCACGATAGTACCTTTGGGTAGTGTTTCAGCTATATCACTGCTCGTTGGTCAGCAGTTACAACCGGTGGTACCGGTAGAGGACACATTAAGGCTTAGTTCCTTGCACTAGTTTCAGCATCAGATACCCATCTGGTTCCAAGGTGATATTGACTCACAGTCAGCTAAGGACTAGCTTGAGTATGTAGCTGAGAGTTATCTAGGGATTATTCAGCTTCAATAGGACGATATGTTGGTAGCTTAGTATTCGTCGAGGTGTACCAACCATTCTTGGTACTCTATGAATATGATATGATCAGTTCTCCTAGGATCAGACATCCGAGTGAGGTGTGTTTAAGAACATTTGAGCCTGCACTATTCCTCTATGAATTCCTACTTATGTTAGGGTGCTAGAGAGAATATTTGTGGTTGAATGTTCTTTGGCTGAGCAGATACAACTAGTGAATGTTAGCAGTGGAAAAGTAGGAAACTAGTGCCAGTCTCAGAGACTTGAGCATGTAAAATGATTCAGGAAGAAAAAGTGTTAGGGATAGATTAATCTACAGGGTAGCAGATGTGGAAGAAGATCTTGGAGAGAATCATGTGACGGTGTACTTTTCAAGATGTTACAACCACCCCCCTTTTTGTGGACCCCACCAGGCTTAGGGAGCTGGAGGACAGGGGAAGGGAGTAGTTGAATGTGGTCAAGTAGTGAGAACCAATGTCTCTATGAATTATTTGATATACGGTCTATGTATAGTAATAGTTTTCGTATAAATAGACATAGGTTCCAATCTTTCATTCATTCCACGAATCTTGTTCAAGACTTAGAGTTTCTGGTTAAGCCGTTAACTAGACCCTCACATCTGGAGATACATTTGGGAGGAGACTCTATAATCACACCTACGCCGATGGTGTGATCTGACCCTTGAGGGAAGAGTTTTGTTTGGAACCTCTAGGTGGCAGCATCGAGGCCTTATGACATTAGTTTGGGTATGGACTCGGAATCCACAGTTCATACTCAGATAGACCGTATTAGACAAAAAGGTTGTGATTTATCTATAATGATGGAATGGGGATTTCCTTGGTCGGAAAAAAAGTAAACCCAGGCAGCACATGATAGAATCATGCATAGGAGGGTGTAGCTAATCACTCTTGAGTCGACCAGCCTTACCCTTATGGAAGCAGAAGTTTTCAGTTTTCAGTTCCAAACAGGAGTGGCAGAGCATGGGGACATCTTTTCAAAAGATGTATACATGATTACCTTTCCGAAGGGAGAGGGACGTCTGCTTTGGCTAGGTGCTACCGTAGATTTCTACCTAACATCTCTAGGGTAGTGGAACCCTTATAAGCATTGATGAAGAAAGGGAAACCCTTCGTTTGGTCAGAGAGATGCTACCTGAGTTTTTAGAGGATGAGGTAGAGGCTGACTAGTTCCCCCATCTTGAGGTTACCAGAGGAGGGAATAGGGTATGTAGTCTATTGCGATGCATCTGGGAATGGGCTCAGATGTGTCCTGATGCAGGATTGAGAAATGATTGAATATGGTTCTCGACAGAAGAGGGAAAATTAGCAGAACTATGATACCCAGGACTTGGAGTTAACAGTAGTGGTTTTCGCCTTGAAGATGTGGCGACATTACTTGATGGGTGAGCGTTTTACAGCCTACTTGTACCACAATAGATTCAGGTATATCTTCTCTCAGAAGGACCTGAACCTGAGACATAGACGTTGGATTGAGTTCTTCCAGTATTATGACTTCGCGATAGTTTATACTCCTGGGAAGGGGAGCATTGTAGAATATGCACACAGCAAGAGATCTTGTATAAAACTGCTAGGTGAGGTGACGAAGCAGCTGGCCACTTTGCAGATATCGATTGTTGATTGAGATGGAGCATCTTTTCTAAAGTCTCTTATAGTCACTCCCCCACTTCTTTAGTGAGACAGGGAGTCACATCATGGGGATAATGACTGCAAGGCTCGATGTGCTCAGATATCCACAAGATAGGGACCTGATGGATTTTTTGAAGGTAGGGAGCACATCATCCACTTTAGAAGAAGTATCATGGTACCAGTGTCACATCAGGAGGAAGTTTTGAGGGAGTTCCACATGTCCCCTATAGAGATACATCAAAGAGTGGTGAAAAGTATCCCGGATCTCTGACGACAACACTGGTGGCTGGGAATGAAGAAAGCAATACCAGAGTTTGTCTCTTGGTGCCTCACTTGTCAGCAAGTGAATGCAGAGCATCATGTACCAGCAGGCTTGGTTCAGCCTTTAGAGGTCCCAGAGTAGAAGTGGGATGGGATATCCATGGACTTTGTGACTGGATTTCCACATACAGCCAGGGGTCCTGATTCTATCTGGGTGATCATCGACCGACTCACTGAGTCAGCCCACATCCTGCCAATCATAGAGAAGAATTCAGTAGAGATCATGGGATTCCTCTATGTGTAGGAGATTGTGCGGCGTCATGGAGTGACCTCGACGATTGTATCCGATCATGATGTACGTTTTACTTCTCGGCTATGGAAGGGGTTGCAGAAGGCTTTCCGGACACAACTTCATTTGAGAACCTCCTTCTATCCTCAGACGGATGGCCAGACTGAGCGGATGATTCAGACCATCAAGGACATGTTGTGTGCTTCTGTCCTCGACTTCGGTCGCAATTGGTAGGATCACTTGTCCTTGGTGTATTTTTCATAAAACAATAGCTATCACTCCACCATTGTGATGGAACCTTGTGAGGCATTATACTGGAGACCTTTCAAATCACCTTTATATTGGATTGTAAAAGGGGAGTCAGCACTAGAGGGACCAGAGATGGTACGGGCCACCACAAAAAAGTGCAGATCATACAGGTGCGGATGATGACAGAACCTAGAAGACAGAAGTCTAATGCCGACAAGAGATAGAGACTTATGGAGTTCGAGGATGGCGACCATGTCTTTTTATGGGTCTCACCACGATGATGTTTGCATATATGTGGCCAATCCATCAAGTTATCTCTGAGGTTCATTGGAACCTTTCAGTTCCTCAGAAGAGTAGGAGAGGTGGCTTACATCATAGCACATCTCCCTTTGTTTCACTAGGTGCACGACATCTTCCATGTGTCCCAGCTGAGAAGATTCATGCATGTCCCCTCTCACATCATCTTCCACGACGAACTGGAAATCATTGATGGGCGACATTTGTGGAGGTTCCAGTGGAGATTAAGGATCAATATGAGAGATTCCATCGTGGGCGGTCAATACCTCTGGTTCATGTTCACTAGTAGCATTGGAACCTCCAGGAGAGAACATGGGAGCGGGAGGCTCAAATACATGCTCAGTACCCCCCAATTGTTTTTCTAGTTTTTGTGATGTGTATTTTCGGGATAAAATTCACTGAGGTGGGGAGAATGTAAATACCCAGAATATCAATGTAATTTTTTTAAATATATGGTAATTTCATTAGTCTACAAAAATTGATGGTGCGTGATTCCGATGCCCTGTGTGCCTTGAATTAATTTATAAACTTTTTGTTGGGTATGTTCAGTAAACGTGCGAGCGGGTTTTTATAAATTTTTAACCAATGCTCGGAATTGAAATCCGAGGAAACAATTTAACTCGCAGTGCCGGTATTCATTTAAAGGGACCTTCACCTCGACCGCAGTGGGTCAAGAGTGAAAGTTAGATTTTGTGTTTTTCGTGAAATAATGAAATAAAATAAAAATGATAACATTTTATTTTGTTGAAACCTTCCATGTGAAGGTTATGGAGGTGGGGACCACAAATATTAAAACATCCCAATTTAAAAATAAATCATGGGGACCACTCGAACCCCTTTAAATGGGAGGAAACCTTTAATCGACCCATTTAATTGTTGGAGCCAACTAGCAATTAATGAAATGTTTCAGCTTTTTAATTGTGCCAAAATAATTATTCTTCTTATCTTAAATTATATTGGCACCTCATTCTTTTGGTGGAAAAAAGGATAAGGGGAGATATTTTGGGAGGATTATGCTTCTCCAAAGAGGAACACCTCCCATCAAAGAACATCTCCAATAGAAGAACTCCATTGAAGAAAGTTCTTCGGAATCAAGGGAGAGGATGACACATGAGCTGACTTCGGAAGAGTCTTGCAGAAGCGACGAACGCTGATTCCACTATCCTCAACCACTTTGTCCCCTTCCTCATGACCTCCGTCAACAATCCTTCGAGGTAGGGTGTTAATTATGTGTGATTATTCATTCCCTTGTTCTTCCCATCTAAATAAAGAACACAGATCAACTCTTTAACTATTTGATCTTCGAATGATTTCTTTTTGTGGTTTTGGGAATAATCATTGTCATAGGTTGTTGGGTTTGGTGTTTTGAATACAACTGTACCGTTCTTGATGATCTTCGTAAAAGTTTTATTTATCACCTTGCTACCACCCGAATGCGGAGGGTGTGGGCCAAATGAACATGGCCCTAACTCTTCGCAATTTTCTTGATGTTTTTGTTGTGTTCCTCGGAATAGAAGAAGTCGGCGATTGGTGGTAGTGAATGGCACAAGTTGGACACGAATACGGCGTCTGGCACACCACCGGCTGCGGAGATGGCAACAACGCCACCATGGATGCCCCGCAGCATCACGGACACCACACCACACCAAGGCCGCCCCGCGGCCCGCACGCTGCCCAACAGACTCGGCGCCATCCCTCGGCCTTTGCGTCGCCCCGCGGCCCCCTCGTCGTCCCGCGACCCCCGCACCGCCCAGCGGACTTGCGCCACCCCGCGGTCTGTGTGCCAACCCGCAGACTCGCACCCCAACACGGCCCCGCGTAGCGCCGCGTAATGAAATATGGAGGAGAACACACTTCGTAATATTGTAATAAAATTTAGGTGTACACATGTTTATACCTAAAAATAAAATTACACAACAAAAAAAAATTGATCCAATAAGTGGATGATTGATTTATGGCCTATAATTTGGTTTGGAAAAGTACATGTTAATTTTGATGCCGTGTGATTAATCTACAACAACTTAATAAACTCATTTTTACCTTAGTAATTGTATTTTAATTTAAATACACTCACTAATATCTATCATGAAAAACTATGTTTACGAAAGTACAAAAAATATTTTATTTTTGATCAAAATATGGAATCTATTTTTAAAATTTCTATCACTATAGTCATAGAATATAAATTGGTAAAATGATATACAATTGATATAATTGTATATTAAAATTAATTGAAATTATTTTTTAACACTTCAAATTATTTATATGAAAACGAAGGTTTCAATTAAGATTTGGTGCCATTCACTATTTATCAAAATATGAATGTTCTCTGAAAAAACTTATAATTAACCCAATGTAAATATTAATCTTATTTTTTAAAACAAATATTTTTTCCATTAATATTTTTAAAAATTACAAAATTTAGTTTTAAAACTATCCTTCCATTAAAAGAGTTCAAAACAACCTTTTAGAGAAATACATATTTTATGATTAAAATTGGATTTATTCATATTTTATACCTATAAAACCTATTGGATGAATTTTAAAAAAATTATTGAATATATATAATATAAATTTCATTACCATCATTCATTGATAGTGATTGTTTTAATTTATTAAGTGAAAACTCTGTTGTTGGCTAAAAAATAGTCTTTTTTCATAAAACCAAACCATTATATTCAATATCTTATTATTTTTATTTATAATTAATTAGTTATCGAAAGAATCATTATATAAACATACATAAATCATATATTCATAATCTATATAATAATATTAATTCATATTTATCAAATGGAAAGGTAAAAAATATTATGGTAATTAATTATTATTAATTGTATATTGTTGTCCGGTAAGACTCGACCATTCATGTAACACATGTTATCTAAGAAATTAAATATTACTAGAAAAAAAGATATAATTGGTTACTCATAGAACCAATGATAAGGTATAAATTTCATGTGACACAATATATCAAATAATTTTAATATATTTTAGAGAAAGAATTTATTAAAATATTAAGATGTTACAGATTCACTATTACTGTAATTCATTTATCATCAATCAATTATAATTATCAATATTATATATGAAAAGACCCAAATATATTCCTTGAAGGTGCGCATAAATCTCATTATAAAATTTTATAGATTTTTCCCTCAACTAAACAACACTTATGAAATTTCTAATGAATATTAAAACATCAATACACATAATTAATGTTAATGGAAAAAATAACATATCACATTATAGAGTTTAACCAACCCCCTGTTGATTTTCTTTCAATACCACAATTTCCTCACCCTTATTTAAAATAATAAAATATAGTTTAGTTATAGGGGTTGAAATCAAAATTTTAATAGAAAAGGAATCAGGAATGGAATATATCCATGTCTAATAGACAATGTTAATTATATAAAATAATGTTATTACATCTATTATAAATGATTTCCATAAAAGAGCTCAGATCAAATATTCCATATATTCATGGAAACACAAAAATGATTTCTTTGGGTATGTCTAACACCAATCAGAACTCACATAAAAAATTAATATACATAGAAAATAAAATTCATCCTACTAAAACAAATATCACCAAGAATAAGTTAATGAAAAAATAGATGAATCTAAAAAACCACAATAAGAGAGAATGGGATAAACTACCATATGTAGAGGGATATTCTTGAACTATTTAGTTGTGATATATTTTTTAATAAAATATTTCAGTTATATTTTTGAATGAAAAAAGTCCAATATAAATATGGCTTCAAAAACATTTTATATTATAAAATAATACATAATCTCATTAGGATTTGATTGAGTGTTATATAATATAATATTGGAGGGATTAGTAGATTATTTGTTTTCATTACTCACAATCAGATAATAATCAACTAAAACATTTAATTGTTATAGGTATAACATTATATATATATTATATGTCAATTCTAGTGCCACATACTGAAAATATAAATAAAGTATTGTAACTAAGGTTGTTTTTCTATAATTCCATGTGTCATAATATTTTCTAAAAAAATTCAACTAAAAAATATTAATATTCTATCATATATTCCTCCTAAATTGTATGCATTAATAAATAAACTTATAGCTATCTTAATTTACATCTTACACATCATACCATAATTTAATATATTGGAAATATATCTCAAGATCCTCTTTGTAGGTAATAGATGTGATTCTTTATGATGGTATTGGAACATAGAAAAAAGGGAGACATAATAAATAATATATTGTCTTATTGTTGTTGAATAAATGATACTAATAATAAATTATCTAATCTATTTGTTATTAGTAATATCCTTTATCATCCATTTTCCTGTTTTTTAAACATTATTTGGTGTGGAAACCCCTTTATAATCCTTTGGGTTAAACTAATTTAACAATTCCTTAGAATATTTCACATGAAAAATTGATGAAATATACAACCTAGAAAATTTTAATCCATATAAAAACATACTTTATTCATGAACTGATATTTAAAGAGTTTATTAATGTGTCTTGAGTAGTATCACATATGATTTCTCCATTAAAAATTAAAATTATAACATTGAAAAACAAAATAAAAACAGCAATCGTGTTAATATCTTTGTTATAAAAAACATACTATAGACCTACCGATTCCTAAAAATATTTTCATTGAGATATTAATTAAGCTGTAAATACTTATATGTTGATGTATACTTTAATAAATAGTGAGGTTTCATCATATCTCATACTCTATAACTATCCAAGTCAAGTATAAATCATTAACATTTTTACATTTAATCATTCTTATCAATAATATTGTTTATAAATAAATATTTAACAACCATTTAATGTACATTGAAGATACTATGAGTATATATATAATAAAATATTATTATTGACTCATATATTTCCAAAATATAACTTTTTTGTAATTATACCCCTTTAATTTTTTAATATCCCATGCATTAAATAATGGATTTTTTCTATAAATTTCACCATCCTTGTCAATATAATTAATGAAACCAAATTCTAATCAAATAAGAATATTTTGTATGGGAATGGGAATATTTTCCAAGTTTTTAGTATGTTCATTACTGTTCAATTCATTATTCAAGTCCTTAATCTATTCCATATATTCTTAATCTTCTTGAATTGAGTTCAGATTATCATTTAACAGAAAACTAGTGTAATAATCCAGTGTTTTATCAATTATAATTCTTTTATTATAATTATGTCTCATAAAATTACATTAAGACCATAGTAAAAACATTATAAATAAATAATGAATGAAATAAAAGGAATTTCTAGAAGTTATGTAACCTATAATACTGAAATGGTACCTTCACCATAGAAATATTAATATGAACCTTATGAATAGTAAACCGACCAGAGTATTAGTATCCATGCACAACAAGTTATAAATAAAATTTAGGAATCTTATAAATGAATGTATGATATAATTATATCATAGTATAAGTAAATAAATAATTTAAAAATATTAATTAAGTATTTGTAATTTTAAAAGTCATAAATATTTAATTAATTATTTTTGATTATTTTAATAAAGAAAATAAAATTTATTTTCATAGAATGTTTTCTGAAAATTTGAATTTTTATTTCTAATGATTATGATATAATTTTTTAAGAATTTAATTATTTGTTCAAAGTTCTATAAAATTAGTTATAATTTCAAAATCAGTATTTTTGGAATAAAGTATGATCTTATTTAAAAATGAAATATTCCATATTTAGAAAATTATTTAAATGATATAGGATTAATTCTTTAATTATACACAAATATCAACACTTAGCGTGATTTTTTTTTATTTTTCTAAAATAATTGAATTTTTGGTGAATAGTTATATGCCATGATTTATGGTATATATACATTATTTGTTAAATATACTATTACGAGAGTCATGGAAGATCAATGAACCATTGGTTCAAATTAAAATTACCTATTTACTCTATTTAATCTCAATAATCATAACTATTTCTTATCATGAGAAAAATAATAAAATGCAATGTAAAATATTGAGAAAACATCATTATCCTCCACTAGAAAAACCACCCTTCACCACCTCTTCTCCCAACACCTCTCAAGGCTTGAGACACTTCTAAATTATACCAAATACTCTTCCCATACCTATCCCCCACGTCCAACATCTGTTGGTCTAAAAAAAATCCAAAACGAATCCCTTACGGAGGTTCTCAAGAAGGATGAATCAAGAGGTAAAACCCAGTTCCTTTTCATTAAATTTATTTTCAAGTTCCATTATTTTAATTTTATCTCCTCACCTCCTCTCAAGAAAATGGTATGACAAATCTGGAACCATAAAAATATTGGAAATCCTATTATGCTAATGGATTAATTCCTTGTCATCTATCAATCCCACTCTATTTATACAAAAAATGAATACATCTTCTCCAATGTGTTAATTTACCGCATTCAAGGAAAATGATGTTTTCAATTTCAATTATCGTCTTCAAGGATGATCATGAAATAATTTAAATGTTTGAACCAGATTATAATATAGATATTATACATTATTTAATGTTTTCTAACCATCATATATAAATAAATGATATTAAATAATAGAAGAAAACTGGTTCGTTGTGGTAGAAATGTCAAAACAATTAATATAAATTATTATAAACAACAAGTGATCTAATGATTCATCATTACCCAAAATAACCAACCTAATTATATGTCATTAAAATGTTTGGATATTCATTAATAATTTATAACATTAATTCTGGACAACTGTTCTTATCTTACATGATTATTCGTACATGTATATAAAGTAAACCGATCATGAAAACCTAGGAAAATAACACTCTCAGATGATGAAATTGAATATCATAACCCAAAAAGGGACATAACTGATCATAATGAAATTTTAATAAATCTAACAAATGTATAAAAGTTTCTTAATTAATTAATTTATAGATTTTATTTTATTATTTGGGACACTAGGATCAAGTGTAGAATCATTTTAGTTAGAAGGTAAGGGATTCTACCCGAACATACATTATTATGTTGTGTTATTATTCCTCTATTTTTTCCCAAATGAAATTTTCTTTTATTTTTAGTAACATATTCGTAATTCTATATAAATCTTCCTAAATTAGGTACCAAGATCTATTAATCCTTCTTTTTTTGGGGATATACATGCTTTTTAAAGGTTCACTACTCAATTATTCCCGATAATAAAGACCAAATTAAGGGAACTTTTCGATTTCATACCCATGTTAAAATGAACTACATAATATGTTCTTAGACACCATTATTTTCCTATAATCACTCATTCTTATCATGAAAAATTACCTTGGTTAAATCATCATTTTATAAAAAACTTATTCCTTTTCTATTTTTAATAATCTTGACTGTTTTCCCAATAGTTGTACTAAAATGTGTTATTTATAATGTTTCATAAACACTCTTTTCACATTAGTTTTACATTAATTATTATTATAAAGTCCTATATTACCTTAATATAGTTAATTTATTATTTAAATCCAACCTTTCAGAAACACCATTATGACAATACCTTTTGATATTCCTTCTCACATTATTATGATGCCAAATTATTTCCCTCAATAACCCTTATGTTTATGTTTGATTTCTAACATATGATTATATATGGGGAAATCATATTCAATAAAAATTTATTATGGGTTCACCTAGATATATCCCCAATGAATTGGGTAATGTTTTGTCTTAGTATACGTTATGTCCAACAGTCTTGGTGTTTAGCCTTGACTCGTGCTCGGTGTGGAATGATCTTGGTGGTTAGCCTTGGCTCATGCTCCTCTATGTGCAATGAGAATTGACTCATGTTAAATTATTGTTTTTTGTTTCCTCCAAATTATAATTAATAAATTATTACATGATCCCATGTAACTATTTATTATATTTAATCATGTTCCATTCCTTTTCAAATCATTGTGTTATGATTTCTATCTGTCACAACCCACCTTCACCAAGATGTGATAGAAAACGGCCAGACCATTCCTTCTTCAAGTTGAAGGAGAGACAATGACTCCTGATACCCGCCTTCAATAGGTCTCGGAGTGGCGACTGTCACCCAGGGTATAGAATAACACACAAGATGGAAGGCATTACCCTTTTAACTTGATAGGATCGAGAGGTAAGATAGAAATTCCCAAAAACACTGAAAGTGGAAAGAAAAAGTTAATCCAAAAAAACCATTCCCATATTCATGTTCCAAAAGTAATTCTATAAAATTACAAGAAAACCCCAAAAGAATGAACCAAAGAAAATAAAACTACAACAACAACCGTCCGAACTAGAACGACTATGCACAATCCCTGAAGTCCTCCTGGAAACATGAAAGCAGTTTTATATACGTAGGGTGAGCATACATGTATACTCAGAAGAAAAAACCAATGACTCTCATGCACAAGTGTGGAGGCATATTAAAGACCCATGAAAAAATAAATAACCAAAAACACCCAGAAAGTAAAACTATCCACCCACTTCTCACCAAGGCACACTCCCCAAATGACGCAAGTCATGTAATGTAATAGTAATATCACATCATTGTTTGGGTACCCCACGCCACTTACCCACTGGTTATTGAAGACAACCTACGTATCAGAACTCTCCTACCATTCTAAATATAGTCCTAAAACCACACATCATGCCCGAAAACACCTGGTCTATCACTACCACACATCATGCCCGCAAACACCTCGGCCTCATCCCAAAGACACTTGGGAAACAACCTGTCCGCAAACACATGGGCCAACCACCACAACTACCTTGCCTGAAGAATCTTTTTCTATAATGGACCTCAGGCTGTCACAGCCTGCCCAAAGGATCTTGGGCTACTCATGAAAGGGAGTAGAAATTGAGCTAACAACCAGCCACTCAAAGGAGTGTTGGAAAAAACACCCTCCTCCTTGAAATGGGGGTGTTCGGCACAAAATGATCAACTTGTTTGTGGATCAAATAAGAAACATAAAAACTACAATTATATATATAGGTAACAAACAATCAAGCTAGCCTAGGGTTCCCAAAACCATCCCAACACAAACACCTCGTTACTATTCATCCGTAAGAACACCACAACCTCAACCATGTAAAAAATCATTCCCAGAACCAGTTCCCATTGAATTCATTCTTGTTTTCATGTTCAAGTGATTCTATTTATGTAAATTTTGCAGTACTAGTCAACTAACAGGCATAGCCACAAGCCAAGGGGAAGAAAAATAGGCAACCAGCAACTAAGAATTCGCAACCGATTCTCTGGTAAAGTCACAATAACAAAAGGGATCAGTGAAATCCCTCGATGTATTGGAACCAAACCAAGATTCAAGATACAGCCCCACATGGCCCTAAAACCACGAATAAACAACTTCACAATGATATAGGATCCCATCCCCATCCATTTCACCCCATAATCATCAGGCAGAACTACCATACATTTAATTACGTAAATAGCCAGAAGAAAACAGGTTCATTATTTCACATGGAAAGACCACCAAAGACCATGATTTTTATTGGGCGTAATCCTGTAAAATTCACAACACAAAAAAATCGAGGAATAATGAATACAACAGAAATATCGATCACACCCCCCTCCATTATTTAAAGACTATTTATTATCTTCATTTATTATGGCTTCATCCATATCCACAGAAGCAATGGAATACCCACCCCTCATGACACACAGTAAATAGAGACGAAGGAAAATCCATACATTGATGATCAATGAACGATGTTTCTCTCAGCGCACCAAGAACTGGGGATGCATGACTTACAAGGGAGGAGCTTCGGGGACTCTAAGGATGAGTAGCAGAGTCTCCAGCACGGGCACCCAACTCTCTTCGAGAAGGGGAACTCCAAACGCAAAAAAAGAAAGAAAAGGAAACCAGCCCAGAAGAAAAAAAAGTAATTTCTATGCTATAAAAAGGTGAGATCTAGGAGTTATGGGATAATGAATTTTGAACATATTTAAAGATAGATCTTGGTTTCACCATGTGGTGGGGTGGTTTCACATGATAGAATTAATAGTGATTTAATAATTCCCATCAGAGAGGTGGCCATAACCATTGTGTGTTAAACTGTTTCCTTTAATCAGAGAAAAACACGCAACAATGTGGAACTGAAAAGTATGGGGAAAAGGTGTGTTGCCAAGGAAAACAACATGTATTGGTATGTTAAGGGATTCTCAGATCTTGGGTGATTTTAGATATTATTCATGGGATTTAAATGGATTTAAAAGAGGGTGGGGGTATTAAAATTCTATTATGTTAAATGATATGATGTGAAGGAAGAAAAATCTGGAACTAGAAAAAGAACAAATGGTGGGACACCACTCAGTGAGAACACAGTGGCACCGTCCCTGTGCCACCCTCACGGTGCCACCGTTTCAGTGGATCCGTGTTTTGGAAAAGTTCTGGACCAAGAGGGTCCGGGCCATTATATCAAATTCCTTTCAAACTATTCTCACCCTTGAGAATTAAAATCAGACCCGAAGAAGAGAGGGGTCCGAACAACCACCTCGGAATATACCTCTCATGAGTGAACCTCATCAACATCTTGGAACCCCTCTCCCTCAAGTAACTACACAGCATTCAAGGGTAATACTATCCAGTCATATTGATTAGGTAGTTCCTTCCTCCATGTAAAGATACAATCTTCTTTGGGTAGTACTGACTCGTCCGCACGGGTTTAATCACATCCACATTAATGCTTCTTTATTAGGTATCGGGTCCTCCCCTCCCCACAGTCATGACTCTTCACACACATTCATAGAATAAGGAAAAAACATTCCATAGTTAATATGGTAAGTTGTTCCGTCACAACAAGTACAAAAAATAGAACAAAGGTCAAAAGAGATCTGGGTACTAGGCCTGCATCTGTGTCTCCAGTTCCCAGGTGCTCTCCTTGAGCCCGCCATGCCTCCACAACACACGAACCAAAGGAATGGTTCGTCAATCGAGCACATTCTCCTCATGATCCATGATCATACCTAGTCTTTCTATAAATGTCATGTCGTCCTCGATATCCACCTTTCCCCAGTCGAGGATGCGTGAATTGTCATGTAGATATCGTCAGAGCTTAGATATATTGAAGACATTTTTCATTCTCTGTAGCGTTAGTGGTAGTGCCAACTGATAATCCACCTCGCCAACCCTCCGCAGCACTTCGAATGGTCCAATGAACCTAAGAGAAAGCTTACTCCCACTATCGAACCTCCATTTCCCACACCGAGGGGAGACCTTCAAGAACATGTGTTCCCTGACCTCGAACTCCAGGGGTCTCCTCTTTTTATCGGCATATGACTTCTGTCTGTTCTGGTAACCTTCATCCTCTCCAATATATGTTGAACCTTCTCTGTTGTTTTTTTCACCACTTCCAAGCCAAGAACTTCTGCTTCCCCAATCTCTGTCTAGCATACAGGTGAGCGACATGGCCTTCCGTACAATGCTTCGAATGGATCCATTCCAATGGTAGAGTGATAGATATTATTGTAGGAAAACTCTACTAGAGGAAAGTGTCACACCCATAATCCCCCAGAGTCCAAAACAAATGCTCTTAGAATATACTCAATTTTCTGGATGGTGCACTCTGTCTATCCATCTGTTTGGGGGTGGAATGCAGTTCTAAGATGTAGGTGAGGGACAAAATCATGATGCAATCCCCCCAAACTCATGAGGTGAACCAGTTATCCTGATTTGAGACTATGGTCCTTAGAATCCTATGCAACTGTACCATCTCACCCACTTACTTCTGTGCTAGGGAATCCACCGTAACTGACTCCTTGATTGCCAAAAAGTGAGCTGATTTCATCATTCGGTCCACCACTACACAGATAGCATAGAATCCCCCTTCAACCCTTGTTAGTCGTGTGATTAAATCCATTGAGATTTCATCCCACTTCCACTTGGGGACATCTACAGTTTGTAACAGACGTCCAGGGATGCGTTGTTCAGCCTTCACCTGCGGACACATGAGGCACTTTTTGACATACTCTGCCACTTCCCGATTCACCTCGGGACACCAAATCTGACTCCTCAAACCCCGGTACATTTTGGATACTCCTGGGTGCACTACTAGATGTTATTTATGGAACTCACCAAGAACATCCTCATGCATTCCCATGGGGACGAACAACTTTTCCTAAAACGACATCCGATTTTTCCCGTCTTTTGACCACCCTTTCAGAGCATCGCCTTGGTTAACTCGATCGCACATCACTTCCCTCTCTACATCTCCCCACTGAGACTCCTCCACCTATTGCAATAGATACGGCTGCAATATCATCTGAAACAGACTACCTCTACCACCATCTTCCTTTTCATCGAGGGGTAGGGTAGCCAACCCTTTCATCGCCTTCCAAGCATCTACCGACTCTCGAACTGCATCCTTCAGCGACTTCCTTCTTAAGAAATCATCCACCACATTCCCCTTTTCGGAGGTGTAGGAAATCTCGAAGTCGTAGTCCTGGTGGAATTTCATCCACCTCCACTACAGCAAATTTAGGTCCCACTGGGAAATGATATACTTCAAGCTCTTGTGATCCGTGAAGACCACAAAGTGCTCCCCGACGAGGTAATGCTACCACAATTTTTGTTTGAACATGACCAACGTAAGCACCATATCTTGGGTGGAATAGTTACACTCATGGTGGCGTAACTGCCTAGACCCTTAAGAGATCACCCCTTGCTGTTGCATCAGCACGCACCTGAGGCATTACCTAAAGCATCACAGAACACCTCATACATCACCCCTTCTTCCCGCAATCTCAGCACTCGGGTTGTAACCAACTTCCCCTTTAGATAAATGAAGGCTGGTCCACACTCCCCATTCCACACGAAAGCCTGATCCTTCTTAGTCAAGGCTGTTAAAGGTGCTGCAAATCGGGTAAATTTGGGCACGAACCTCCGGTAGTACCCTACTAAACCTAGGAAAATATGAAACTCTCCCACATTCTTGGGTTATGCCCAAGAAAAAACTGCCTCGACCTTTGATGGGTCCACCACTATTCACTGTTCGGACACCATGTGTCCAAGGAAGTGCACTTCTCGCATCCAGAACCTTCACTTGGACAATTTCCCATAGATTTGGTGTTGTCAAAGGACCTATAAACCGTTCTCAGATGTTTAGTGTGATCCTCCTCTGTTCTTGAGTAATCAGGATGTCGTCAATAAACATGACTATGAACCAGTCTATATAATCCTGGAAGACGGTGTTCATGAGCCCCATGAACACAGTCGGTGTGTTCGTAACATCAAACGACATAACTAAAAACTCAAAGTGCCCATATCGAGACCTGAATGAAGTCTTCGAGATGTCACCATCTATCAACTTCAACTGGTGATATCCTGACTGCAGGTCAATCTTGGAGAACCATCATGTCCCTTTTAACTGGTCAAAGAGATTGTCTATCCTTGGGAGAGGGTAGTTATTCTTGACTGTTACCTGATTCAGTATCCGGTAGTCTATGAACATCCTCAGATCACCATCTTCCTTCTTTGAGAACAAGATGGGAGCACCCCTTGGTGACACACATGGTCGAAAAAAACCCTTCTTCATCAGATTGTCAATCTGAAACCGTAACTCCCACAACATAGAAGGCTCCATCCGGTAGGGATCCATCGAAATTGGAAGGGCATCAGGTTGCAATTCTATCCCACACTCAACTTCACGTCGAGGGGGTAGGGTTGCCACCTCTTCATGGAAGACATCTATAAACTCACTGATGATCCCCAGGACTCCCACCATCTCTGTATCCACCGACTCTACTAATAATTCAGCTAACAGGGAAGGGAGTGGCTCCATTCCCCAGCTACCTCTCTAGAAACCCCGCTCGCCAATGAAATTCATATGTTTTTCATCCAAATATGAAAACACGATCCTTTCTCGAAAGCAGTAAATAACGACACATATATAGAACAACCAGTTAATTCCCAGGATGACATCGTATGGATTTATCTGCAACAATAGAAGATATTTAATAGACTGATGTGGCCCTATCATCAGTCTACACCCTCAAAAAACATAAAACAAGTCGGCCTGACCTCTGACTAGCGTACTCTACACCAGGGGCACTGGGAGTATCTCAACATCTAGACCTAGAGCATGTTCCAGACTGGGTGAAACAAAGGACTGTGGAGCTCCTTTATCGAACAATGCATAGGCAAGATTACTAAACAAGCTAATCGTACATCAAACAACTTCCAGACCTACTGGAATTGCTGCCTCTACAGCATGTAACTGCCCACGCCTAGCTCCTCTTCCCCTCGCCTATCAGTCGCCTCGCCGAACATTCCATGGTCGAGGTCCTTGAGGAGCGCCCTGAAGTTGGCCTCCTCCTGTAACGTCTGTCCTCGGAGGAGTGGGAGCTCGCTGTCGCTGCTACTGCTGAGGTGGTTGCTACACCGGCCCACCCCCACTGTACTACACTCTATCCGGGCAATAGTTCCAAATATTCCCATAGCTACCACAACTGAAGCATCTCATTCCTAGGCCCAAAAAGAAAGGGCGAGGTCCGGGATGTCGAAACATTAACTGTTGGGTCCTGCTCCCTAATCGTCGAAACCTAGGGGGCCCTGATGTTGGAGGCCTACTACTATCGGCCTTCCCCTTTGACAAGACCAGCGGGATTCCTTCTTGCAACACACCTCCAATTGTGTGCATCCTTTCTACCACTTCAACCTTATTCTGGACCTCCAAGTATGTTAGTGCGGTGAAAGGAGTAACAACATACTGAAGAGAAGGATGAAGCACTTCCTCTAAATCCCTCTCTCGAGACTCCTCATCCGGAAAGAGGTCTAGAGCGAAGCAAAGGAGATCCTTAATCATGATCCCAAACTCTCTCCCTGACATAATCCCTTGCTGGAGGGAGAGAAACTCCTGCCACTTCTCAGCCATCATTGTGGAAGAGAATAATTTTTCCTGGAACTGCTTCTCGAAGTCAGCCCACGTAAACTCAGCCTCCCTCTTCTCCATGAGGTTGAGCGTCCACCACTGACACACTACTCCCCGCATATGGCATACAGACAGAGTAACCCAGTACTCCGTCGGAGCCCAGATCAAGCAGAAAGCTATCACCACCTTCTCTATCCATATCTCTGTCTCCATGTCCGAGGTGCTTCCCCCATACATCAAAATGGTCTTTCACTGAAACGCACGAAGAATCCTATGCAACTAATCATCCTCCTCCTCTTAGTCAGTCCTCTGCCGATCGGCCAATTCAACCTTCTGGGCCTTGATCACCCGTACTAATCATGGTCGTCGTCTAGGTGCCATAGCTACAAGGAAAACTAGGAATGATTAAGCCTGAGTAGTGTTTGAGATTGATTGTAAATTTTAAATATTTTATATCCCCAAATTCCCAATAAACACAAGAACACAAGTCATTATGATGCATGTACATTTCCTAGGATCTCTACCCTTCAATCAGTGTTACCTCACTTGGTCATTTGGTAGGACCATAGTCCTTGCATCAAATCATGGGTGGCCCAATAATCTCATGTCCTAGCCGGTCTTCCCTGGAAAATTTCACACACCAAGATTACTTAGCATTGTTGCCCTACCATTCAAGGAAATACTCACTGTGCCTAACTCTAAACTCCATCCTATCTCTCAAACTCGTCTCTGATACCATTCTGTCATGACCCACCTTCACCAAGATGAGAGAAGGGATAGAAAACTGCCAGACCCTTCCTTCTTCAAGTTGAAGGAGAGATAATGACCCACAAGACCCATCTTCAATAGGTCCCAGAGTGGAGACTAGCACCCAGGGTATATAATCACACACTAGATAGAAGGCATTACCCTTTTAATAAGAAAGGATCGGGAGATAATAGATTAGTTCCCAACAACAACGAAAGTGGAGGAATAAGTAAATCCAAAAAAAACCATTCCCATATGCATGTTCCAAAAGTAACTCTACAAAAGTACAAGAAACCCCCAAAATAAAGTACCAAAGAAAAGAAAACAACAACAATAACTGTCCAAACTAGTATGATCCTACATGATCCCTGAAGTCCTCCTTGAAACTTGAAAGTCGTTTAATATTTGTAGGGTGAGAATACAATTATAATCGGTAGAGAAAACCAAAGACTCTCATGAAAAAGTGGGGAGGAATACTAAAGCCCCGTGTGAAAAGAGGTAACCAGAAACACCCAGAAAGGAAAACTATCCACCCAAATCTCACCAAGGAACACACCCAAAATGACGCAGGTCAAGTAATGTAATAGTAATAACACATCGATGTTTGGGTACCCCGCGCCACTTCCCCACTGGTTATTGAAGACATCATACGCATTGGATCTCTCCCTCCACTCACACTACAGTCCCACAAACACATCCCGCCTGAAAACACCTGGGATATCACTAACACACATCCCCCCCCCCCCCCCCCGCAAACAGCTGGGCCTCATCCCGAAGACACTTGGGAAACAACATGCCGACACACACCTAGACCAACCACCACAACTACCCTTCCTGATGAATCTTGGTCAATAATGGACCTCAGGCCGTCACAACATGCCTGAATGATCTTGGTATACTCGTAAAAGAGAGAAGAAAAGGAGATAACAACCATCCACTCATAGTAGTGTTGGGAAAAACACCCTCCCCCATGAAATGGGGGTGTTCAGCCCAAAGTTCTCAACTTTGGTGGGATGTGAATAAGAAACATAAATACTAATATTATAAAAATATTTAACAAGCACTCATCCCAGCCTAGGGTTCCCAAAACAAGACCAACACAAACACCTCATTACTATTCACTCATAAGAACACCACAACCTCAACCATGTCAAAACTCATTCCCAGAACCAATTCCCAATTGAACCCATTCTTGTTTTCATGTTAATGTGATTCCATTTAAGTAAATTCTGCACTACTGGGCAATTAACAGGCATGACCATTACCAAGGGAATGAAAAATAGCCAACCAGCAACTAAGAATTCACACCCGGTTTTCTGGTAAAGTCACACCAATAAAAGGGACCCATGAGATCCCTCGAAGTATTGAAACCAAACCAAGCCTCAAGATACAGCCCCACACAGCACCAAAACCATGAACCAACAACATAAAAATGATAGAGGATCTCATCCACATCCATATAACCCCATAAGCGTCAGGCAGAACAACCATACATTTAATTACGTAAATATCCAGAAGAAAAGAGGTTCATTATTGCACAAGGAAAGACCAACAACGACCATTATTTTTAGTGGACATAAGCCTGTAAAATTCAAAACACAAAAAAATCGAGAAATAAAAAATACAAAAGAAATATCGATCACACACCCCCCCCCCTTCATTCTTTAATGTCAATTTATTATCATTATTTCTATTTGGTTTCATCCATCTCCACAGAAGCAATGGAATACCACCCCACATGATACACAGTAAAGAGAGACGAAGGAAAAATACCTACTTGGATGATAAATGTTCGACATTTCTCTCTACGTGCCATGAACTGGGGATGCACGACTTGCATGGGAGGATCTTCAGGGACTCCAAGGATGAGTAGCAGAGACTCCAGCATGGGCACCCAACTAGTCTTTGGAAGGGGAACACCAAACGCACAATGGATGAAAAAGAGACCATCCAGGAAGAAGAAGAAAAAATGAATTCCCATGCGATAAAATGGTGAGATCCTGGATTTACGGGATATTGAATTTTGAACAGCTGTAAAGATGCATCATGGTTTCACCATGTGGTTGGGAGATTACACACGATGTAATTAATTTACATTTAATAATTACCATCAGAGAGGTGGCCATAATGGTTCTGCGTTAAACGGTTTCCATTAACCAGAGAAAAACGTGCAACAAGGCGGAACTGGAAAGTATGGGGAAAGGGTGTGACGCCGAGGAAAACAACATGTCTTGCTAAGTTAAGGGTTTCCCACCTCTTAAAGGATTTTAGATATTATTCATGGGATTTAAGTGTATTTAATGGGGGGGGGTTCTTAAAATTATTTTAAATCAAAATATACGTTACAGGGGTAGAAAAAAAGGGAACTAGAAAAAGAACGATGGGTGGGACACTGTCCAGTGAGAACACGGTGGCACCGTCATAGTGCCACCGTGACTGGTGTGCGACTATCACGGTTCCACCATAACCAGTGCCACCAATTTTAGTGGATCTGTGTTTGGAAAAGTAATAGACCATGATGGTCTGGGCCATTACAATAACCCATGTGCTTAGATTTATTTCTATGTATATTCCCATAATGGGCCTTTATCTCATCCCTTTGTTCCTGTTATCCCGAGACAGTCTTATTCTTTTTCAAGGGCTCAACAGAAGTTAGGATCTATTTATGAGGATTAAATAAAATATGTTCTTATTTGGTAAACATGATGTTTAATTATATAACTACTCTAAAAGAAACTTGACCTTATGATATCGTGCTTGTAATTTTATGTTTTATTATTCATAAAAGCGTGCAATGACATGTGTAAAAGGATGGGGTAACTCTAGTTATTATCAATGGAAATCATAAGTTATATTTGGAGATTAGGACTAGAGAAATTTAGTAAGAATCCTAGGGATAAGAATATGTATTATAAAACAACCCTAATTTTTTTGTATAAAGTAAGTGTTTTATCATGAAAATATGTCCCTATAGGGATATTACTACTGAGTAGTGTTATGGAACAATTATCCCTAGGAGTAACAACTCTGAAATGGTGTTCCGGGCTTGACTTGTGGTAAATTGGTACATGACAACCTTCCTTATTGAACAAATGGTTTGAGACTCCCAGGGGATGTGTTTTTCTAAATTCATAAGCTCCACACAAACCATTATTAAGGGAATAAAATTACAATATCAATATATTTTAGGAAACATATGCTGAATATCCTATATTTAATCCTTGGAAGTCACAAGTTATGATATACTTTTCCTTTTAATGTTTCTCCATTTATATTCAACATTTCCTTTCATTATTATTATTAGGTAATTATTAAAGCCCCCAAATTATACTTTCCATTTCATAGTTAATTGATGAGAAAAGACGAACTTGTGCTATAAACCTATGTGAAACGAAATGTGAGAATTTCCCTAATGATATTCTAAATATGAGTGGAATGTGTGCTCAAAAAATCATGACAGTCCTTTCTCAAATGGCTCAATTTATGAAAAATTTCTTCAATCATGTGTAATGACCTCCTTATCCTAGGAGATGGAAAGATAAAGTCGAATGCTTTTTTAAATCAAAGGAATCCCATATTTTGTGGATCATCTGAACCCCTCCACACAAAACAGTACATTAACTCAATTATAAAGATATTATATTCCATTCCATGCTTAGTAGAATATACAGTTGTTCTAGGGGTCTATAATTTCGATTGGAAATTTCATCAGTGGTTGAAACAGATCAGAGACACAATGTCCAAGGAGAAAATTAATTCCATGGATTGGAAGGAATTTATGAAAAAAATTTTTAATTAATATTTTCCCCAAACCCTCTATCTTAATATGGAAGGAGATTTATTTAGAATTAATGAGGTGAAAGATGATTCTATCAGGGCGTATGAAGAAAAATTCAAAAGTCTTCCAAGATGCACCTTCGACTTTGTCATAAACATGAAAGGTAAAGTTGATCTCATTTTAGAGGACTAAACCCAAGTCTGTGAAAATAATTGGTGATTAAATACATTTACTATAAGGCCCCAACCTTAAACATTACATAATATTGATTTAAGACAAGAATTTACATTGAGGATCATTTTGGGTATATATTTATAATGAATTAGGCCATAAATATTACATTATTTATCAAAACATAAAACGTAGACACGTATACTCTATCCAATTTTTTCCCAAAAAAATCTCTGCAAATAAATAAGAATTATTTTCATGATATAAATCTTCCATAAATCTTCCATCCTCTTACCCTTCCTTATACCCTGTGAAAAAATATTTCCAAAACATTGGACGATCATAAAAATATCAGTTAGGGATATAAAATTATAAAAGAAAACATTAGACAATGAATAAATACAAATCAACGAAGTCATACTTTTCAATCATTAAGATAATCTCTTTAACATACCTCCTGAAATCATAAGATTTATGAATAATATAGAGAAATCATATATCAAAAAAGGTAACTTGTGGTATCTATAATATAATTACATTTTAGATATCATATCCACATAGGGAGTTACATTTGGAATATCAATCTCAAAATATTTCCTAAATCTCTTAGGATAAACATTAATGGTAACCTCAATCACGTTACCCAATTCATTAGAGAGCTATCTCAGGCTCACCCACCCTATGTTTATCACAGAACCAACCATATTCGTAAACAATGCCCAAGAAACATAACGTAATAATAACACATAAAATAAGAATAAATTAAAGATATCATTTCCCCTTTTCTATAACAAAATATCAGTTCAAGATATTGAGAGAATAAATTCCTTTAAAAAACACATTTAAAACATTTCAAAAGAATATTTTTTGAATAAAAGTGTCCCATACAACTTTAAAAGATTTAAAAGAATGTTATTTTAAAACATTAATTTCCATTTAAATAAATCCTCAAAGCCATTTTGAAAAAGTTACATTAATGAAAATGAATTATAGAAATAAATCTTTAAATGAATTAAAATGATGTTTTAGTTAAAGTGCTTTGTAGCACTAGAGAAACACATAAATAAAAATAATTAAAGAATGGAATAAAATAAAAAATTAAATATCTTGAGAATATAGAAATTCATGATATAAAAGTTCAAATGGTTTTATATACACATTATATGATAAGAAAGGTTCACAATATCAAGATATGTGTCAATGAAAGAAAATTGAGATGTAGTCCATCATGAAAATCCAGCATCCTGATAAAGTCACATTAAAATTCATAAAATGAGTTAATAGAAGAGAAAAGGTTCTCTCATCTCTTGAACATAAAATGTATATAAACTTTTATATTGAATACATATCCAAACATACGAAAATGGAAATTAAAAAAATTAAATAAATAATTCTTTGACTGAAAGAGGAGGGTGAAAGGATCCCTTACCTTATGTTTGATTCGTCATGTATCTTCCTTGTTATTCCAGACTAATAAAATTACGTTAATTTATAATTTCTTAATAAAATTTTTCATGTTTATTAATCATTTTTTATCACTGATTTCCATGTTATAAGAATATCACAATTATTTAAGTAAATATCATTTGTTTTGTCGATATTCAGTACTTGAGTAAAAAATGACCTTGTTATAATTAAAAATTGTCCATTAGGTAAATATTATAATATATCCAGAATAATATTCATGATTTTAATCTCATATATGTTATTTATATCCAATATATATGTATCTATAATTGTACTTAACTTTTTTACATAATAAATGAAATGCAGTGTTCATGGAGACGGTAAGTTGTACATATGCATGAATAGTGATTTAATTTTATTTTCATATTTAATTGAATTAAAAATAAATGATACAAAGGTATATTATAATTAAATTATAAAATAATTTTTTATATATATGTTATATAATTTCCTTAATTCCATCCTTTATATGTTCCATGTATGGCATTAACGAGTCATATCACTTTGAGGGGGTGGTAGTATGCACTTCCTCCAATGAAATTATCGTATTTACCCATTATGAAAACCATAAAGGAAAGCTACAAATGAAAAATAAAGAAGTATATAGATAATATAATTATAAATTATATCAAATATATATTCATTTCCATTATAATGTCCACCATGAGAGGTTATAAGAGATAATGGATCCATCATTGTGTTGTGAGGCAAAAGTTTGCCTTCCACAGAAACAGTATGTGTGTGTGATTTTAGGTCAAAGACATGGATTTAAAACATAATATTATATTAAATATACTTGTTTTTTTATAAATTAGTTTAATACATAGATTTTAAGGGGTTGGATAAGGGAATTGAAATGAAAGAAACGTGAGATAAGACATTACCTCAAATCAGGTAACTGCTTTTGATTTAATCTAAAAGGATTTCATGAATTTCATTATGCTAAAGGTAAGGATTCTAGGAGGAATATATGGATTTTTGGAGCTTATTTAGGTGTCGTTTGGATTAGACAAGGGGTTGAGTGGTGTGATTAAGGGTTATAGGTGATGCCATTTTATAAGAGGGAGGTGGGGTACATTTGGAATGACTTGAATAGTTATTTTATTATAAACTGAATTTCGATTTTAAAAATATCCAAAGCTTATTTAATTAGAATATAAGATGATTTTTTTCTCATAATTCTCTCAGAAAATAGGTTTTAGACATGTTTTTGTATAATCTATAACCTTTTCATTTAACGTTAACCCTTAGTTAACTAATATAACTATTACCATGTCTTCTTGTATATTTATACTATATGGAAAATATAGATACAATAAAATTACAATAGAACCTAAGGAGTTTAATTAATGACATTTTAAACATTATTTAACTCTTTTATCAAAATATTATATTTTTAGTTATATTAAATCATTTTAAAAAATAGTATTGGTTTTAAGAACTCATTTATGTCAATTTTTATACTATTCATATCATGACTTATTAAAAATCCATAACAACTAGATTCATTCGAAAGAACCTCATTAATTCAAAAATAAAAAGTCATAATCATCGCTAAAATTCGTGTATAGGATAAAAAGTTTAAAAATGAACTTATTTTAATTTTTATAATCTCATTTATTTAAATAATTCATTAATAAGGTAATCACTACATCATCATTGTGTCATAAATATATTTATTTATTACATGTCTGAAATTATAAATAAAATAAAATGAAGTATTAAATATTTTTATAATTCTAATGAAAATTTAGAGTATAATATATCACATATATATCCCCATATAAAAATTGTTTTATTAAAATATACAAGTTTAGGTTATATTTTCCTTTAGTTTAAATTAATAGTAATTAAATGTCATTTTCACACACAAGTGACTGCATGGGTTCCTAAAATCAACCCAAATATTCCCATGGATTGACATATATGATCCAATAGGGTTAAGAAATGTGTTATGGTAGTTTAATATTTTTATAATAATATTTTTAACCCTTATTTACCATATTTATCTTTTATCCATGGTAAATAAAATAATTGCTAATGTTACTATTCATAAAGTCTAAAAATAAAATGTAACTATTTAAAAAATATTGACATTATTATTCCAAATATGGAGTATATTTTTCCATATTTAAAACATTGAATTGGACGCAATTATTTTAAAATTAATTCCCATTGTCAAAACCAAAAAGCGAGTTTTTAAAAAGTAATAACTATCAAAAGATTTACATCTATTTATGTCCAATTTCAAAGTGAAGTTACATGATATTACCATAATTATATTAAATCATAAAAATATAATCCAATTATACTTTAATACCAATTAAAAATAAAATCTACCAAATAATTAAATTAGATTAAAAGGCAGTTTTGAATTAAATTGCAGTATTTTTCACTATTTATAAAAATATGATTTTTATCCTAAAAATATCAAAATTTCATCCAAAGAAAATATTTTTGTCCCAATTATATATAATAAGGGTATTTTATCAAATAGAATATATAAAATTGAAAAAAAATAGATTTAAAAATGGTTCTCCAACAAAAGGTGCTGAAATGACCATTTAAAAATATTAGTGTATTCCATGCTTAAAATTGGATTCAGTCTTATTTTAAGAATCTAAAATTTGTTAGATAAAAGTAATGATATTTCAGAAACATGTATAATCATATTGTAGTTAGTTATTTTCATTTCCAACAATACAATGGTTAGGCATTAACTTCTATTGAAAAGAATAATATTATTATATTATTTTTCGGTATAACTCAATGTTGCGTGCAATGTAAGATCTCAAAGAAACCCATTGGGTGTGTTGAGTATTCAATCAGAAAGAGTATCCCATTTTTCAAAAAAATTAATATCTAGTTCATAAGTATTAATAGAAATCAAAAATATTTATTTTATAAATACATGGGTCATAACATCCATCACCCCTTTTGGAAATTGTGTCCTCGCTCTTTTAAAATTGGGCTCAGAAACATCATTGAAAGTCCCACATCAAAAAAAGAGTCAATAAAGCAATCACTTTAAAATAAATAGAGGTATGTAAAAAGTTCCCCCAACAAAACACATACCAGGATTCCATGTGGGAAAACATGGATATGGAAGAGACACTAATTGTCATGTTTTAATGGAGAGTGAACGAAAACATGATCAGGGGAAAGTTAACTACCAGAAAATGATAAACATGTGATAGGTTAATCGGTATTTGATTACCTAGTAGAAAAAGTGAACAGAAATTATTATTTTTTAATTTCATTTTCATAATTTTTAGGAATTTATTTTTGATATTGAATAAGAACATAATGAAATAATCATACTTTTCAATTAGAGTTTCATCCTTTAATAAATTTATAAAAAAACTCATTTTTCACCAAATGATGAGTACTCAAGATGATTTGGTCATACCTGAACTACTAGAATAAAATTATAGAGAATAAAATATTCCAAAAAAGATGAAATATATATTTCCCATACCTTTAAACATTAACCACAACCAAAATTGTTAGTACAAGATCAGATAATCCAATGAAAATAATAATCCTTTAATATCCAGAATTCAACATACAATTCCCAAAGTTCAAAAAAGACAATTCAAAAAACAATTTTCCTTAAAATCATTTAAAATAACTAAAAATAATATGGGAACCAAAAATTCATAAGGATTTTATCACATAGTATTCCAAGATAAAACTTATCATTTATCTCTAAATAATGTCGACTACACTTAATGTATCATACTGAAATGTAATTAACCGAATCACATATTCTCCAAGACAAGTTAATCATTTCTATAAATAAACTAAATCTCTATAAGACCACAATAAAAAGATAGAGTCTTCCAAAATAAAATTCAACCATTACTCCTCAAATGATATCACATAGTTTCATATTTTCTATAGGCATCTAGTGTTCCCAAAGGAGAGGATGTCTTGCTTTTAACCTTTAACACTTTATCACCAAATCGTTTTCTTATATAATGGATATCCATTTGATAAAACAAAAGAACCCAAAATCAACTTATTATTGATCAATAAAACAATTTAACTAAAAATAATAAGTCATACTAACCAGGGAATTCACGTTGGCCAGTGGTAGGAGATAAATCCTAGTCTCAATTTAGTTGTGGGTTCGATTCCTGTAGCTTTGTCTGATGCAACGGGTTGTCACATGGTATGTGTGTTGTCATTTTTAAAAAACTGTACTATTCTAATAACATTAAAAAAATGAGATAAAATCCTTAAAAATATTCGTAACATTTCTTAACCACAAAGGATATCTCATTGCTCTCATTTTCATCCCAAAAGTAATAACCTTAAATTTCCTAAAATTCAAGGATCTTATAAACCCAAATGGTTTTTAATAACTATATCCACAAAAAATAAGATAATACTTCCACAAATTGAATTTTCACATAAAAATATTTAGGTTTAAACATACAAGAGAAAAGTATTTTAATGTAAACACATCAACAAAAGACAATTAATACTTTTAAACATTTCATCACCCATATATCTAACACGACACTTGAATTCATAAAATTCATCCATCATAATCATTAAACATTCTTGATGATCCTTGTAACATGTTTTTCTATCATATTCCATTAACTTCTTTCCAACAAACAAAATCAGGAATATTGTCGTAATATTTCAGTAATGTCAAAACATGAGCTAAGAAATAATTCGTATAATTAATAGGTCATTTTAAATTTCCTCATCTTCAATTTCAATGGAATTAGGATTTGGTAAACATATATTTTGATGATCATGTTGATCCCATTACCAAAACATCTTTATAGGACATATTTTTTATAATTTCCATGCAAACCACATTTATAACATTCAATTGATCCTTCAGAAAGAACATCATTCCCTTTCCTAGAGCCAACTCGATACTTCCTTTTTCTAATATAGGTTATGACTTTATGAACTTAATTAGCACATCTATAACATCTTCCCATCCCTTTGAATCATTATCCTAGGTGTTTATTTTTACATCCTTGACACATTGGTTTTTGAATATACATACCTTTATGATTATTACTTTAACTTATATAGGGACTCATTTCTTCCATATATTATGCCTTAGATAAATTACTGTGGTTCATGTGTTCAATCATGACTCCAGGTATTTTTTTGATAATTACAACAAGACTTGTCGTTGGAGATACCATATAATTTTGTTTCTTATTCAAAAATAAAATAATGTTTCTTTCAAATCCACAGTTACTTTGGTGCCTTCTAGATCCATGCATTTACTAAAACTAAAATGGTCAGTGTGATTATTTCAGTAAAATCATAATATACTATCTTATAATAATTTTAAACACTAAGATATACTAATTCATTTTATCTTAAATTGATTCAATTTATCTAGAATATTTATGACTCTTTCCAATATTCTAACCATTATGGTTATATCACTTATGCTTAAATAACAATCTTACCTCTAAATTTATCTAAATTGATCTCTGATACAAACTATAAGGCCCCATCATTAAAAATTACTTAATCATGAGTTAAGAAAATAATTAACATTGAGGATATTTTTGGGTTTAGAGTTTTTAAAAATTATTCCTTATCTATTACATTACATCTCAAAAATTAGAAAGTAGACACATCTACTCAATCCAATTTTTTTTCACAAAAATAAAATTCCTTATATAAACAAGAATTCTTTTCTTGATATAAATCTTCTACAATTCATCTTTCCTCATACCCTTCTTTATAACCTGTGAAAAGAATTTCAAAATCGTGGAATGAGAATAAACATCTCATTAAGGGATATAAAAGAATGAATGAAAACATTAGTCCCTGAATACATAAAAATAAAACAAGTCATACATTTAAATCATAAACATATGCTCTTTAACATACCTCATGAAATCATAAGATTTATTAATAATGCATTGAAATCATAAATCACAAATGTAAACTATGGAATCAATAACATACTTAAATTGTAGATTTAATAGCTACACAGGGAGTAACGTTTGGAATAATCATCAAATTATAGTCTCAAAATCCTTTAGGATAAACATTAACGTTTACCTCCTTCACGTTACCAAATGCATTAGAGAGCTATCTCAGGCTCACCCCCTAGGTTTATTAAGAAACCACTCATATTTTTAAAAAATTCCCAAAAACCATAACATAATAATAACAAATAAAAAAACTATAATGGAAATATTACATTTACAAATTTCAATAACAAGGTGTCACTACAAGATATTGACATAAAAATTCATTTTTAAAAAACAAATTTAAAAAATTAAAAAGAAGATTTTTGAATCAAAGTGTCCCATACCACATTGAATATTTTAAAGAAATATCAATTTAAAATGTCAATGTCCATATAAATAAATCCAAAAAAACATTTTGAAAGCATTGAAATTAATGCGAAATATTTATAAGAAAATATTTAAAATTATTAAGCGATGTTTTTTATAACGAGTCTCGTAACACTTGATAAACACTTAAAATAATAATTAAAGAATAAAATCAAAAAAACATTAAATATAATGAGAATATAGAAATTCGTGGTATAAAAAGTCAAAAGGGTTTGATGTACATCTTATAGGATAATAAAGTTTACCAATATGACGATATGCCTTAATGAATGGAGATTGAGACGTAGTCCCTTATCAAAATTCGGTAGCGTAACGATATCATTTTAAAATTATGAAAATAAGTTGATGGGAGAGAAAAGGGTATCTCATCAGTTGGATGTAAAATATACAGAAATAACGATATAGATAAAATATACCAACATAATATAATGGAAATTAAAATACATAACATAAAGAAGTATTTTACTAAAAGAGGAGGGTGAACAGCTCCCATACATTATGTCTGATTCGTCATGTATATCCATTGTTCTTAATGAATAACAAACTTATGTTAAAATTTACTTGATTAAGCACTTTTTTCATGTTTATTATTCCATTTATATAACTTATTTCCATGTTATATAAATTACATAATTATTTATGTTAATTTTAGTCATTTTGTGGATATTCGGTACTTGAGTAAAAAATGAACTTGTTATAATAAACAATTGTCCATGAGGTCAGAAGTCCATTATTTATAGAATGATATTCCAGATTTAAATATTAAATATATCATATATATACTATTTATATCAATATTTATAGTATTCTATAACATTTGGAGACAAGAAATTAAAAGCACCATTCTTGGAGACGGTAAGTCGTATGTAGGCATGAACACTACTTTCATTTCTTTTTCAAATATAAAGTAATTTAAACTAGATGATATATCAGTATATTATAATCCCAGTGTAATATAATATTTTATATACTTTACATAAGTTCATTAATTCCATCATTTATATATTCCTTGTATGTCATGAACAAGTCATATCACTTTGAGGGGGCGGAAGTCCGCATTTCCTAAAATGAAATTGCCGTATTTACCCATTATAGAAACCATAAATGTATGCTATAAAAGAAAAGATATAGAACAATATAGACAATATAAATATATTTTGTATCACATATAAATACAGTTTCATTATAATGGCCACCATGAGTGGTGGAAGTAGATAAATGTACCATCATCGTTTTGTGAGGCAGTAGTTCGTTGTCCAAAAAACTGTATATTCTAAATATATTAGATGGAGTTGAGTGGGATTTTAGGTATATTAAATGGAATAAAAACATCCTAGTATATTATCTAAACTTATGTTGTTCTAATATAATTTAATATTGAGATTTTTGGTGGTTGGATAAGGGACCATAAATTAAATAAGCTTGCGAGAAGACATTAACTCAAATCGGGTAAATCCTTTTGATCTAAGATAAGTTATTTTAATGAATTGTCTTATTCCCAAGGTAAGGATTCTAGGAGGAATATAGGGATTTTAGATCTTATTTAGACAGGTTTTGGATGATCCAAGGGGAATTAGAGGTGTAAGTAAGGGTTATGGGTGATGGCCTTTTATAATAGCGAGGATAGGTACTTTAGGAATGTATTGAAATATTATTTTATTATAAACTAAATTTGGATTAAAAAAAGGTCCAAAACTCATTTAATTCGAATATAATATTAGTATTTTTCTATATCAAATCAACCAATAGCTTTTAGAAAACTTTTTATTTCAAATTTAACCTTATATTTTAGATTTAACCCATAGTTATTTAATTTAACTCTAACCATTCCTTATAGTATATTCATACAATATGGTTCATATAGTTACATTAAAATTCCAATAGAACCAAAAGTGGTTCATTAATGAAATTTTAAACATTATTTAATTATATTGGATGAATCTTATATTTTTAAGACAGTTATATCATTTTAAAAAAATATATTATTTGTTTTAAAAACATCTTTTTGTCAATTTTAATACTATTCATATCATGAAATTTTAAAAATCCGTAATAAAATTATTATTTCTAAAAAACCTCACTATTTAAAATATAACAAGTCATAATCATCAATAAAATTCGTGGATGGTATAAAAAGTTTAAAAATAAATTTACATTAATTTTTATAATCTGATTTATTTTAATTATTCATTAATACGGTAATCACTACATCGTCATTGTGTCATAAATATATTTATTTATATGATGTATAAAAATTATAAATATAATAAAATGATGCAGGAAATATTTTATGTCCTTTTAATTACTATTTATAGTTGAATATGTCACTTATATAACCCCATATAAAAATTGTTTTACTAAAATATACATGGTTAGATTATATTTTATTTAACATTAAATTAAAAGTAATTAAATGTTATTTTCACAAACAAGTGGATCAATGGGGTCCTAAAATCTAAATATGGATGCCCATGGTAAAAAATATCTCATCCCAAAGGATTAGGGCATCTGTAAGGGTATTTTAATTTTATTATAATATTATTTTTTGATATTATTTACCAGATTTACCTTTTAGCCATGGTAAATAAAATTATTAAAGAAGTTACAATTCATAATGTCTAAAAATAGAAGGCACCTATTTAAAAAATTTAAATCTTCTGATTCCAAATAGAGAGTCTATTTTTCCATCTTTGAAATACAGAATTGTCAGAATTTTTCTAAAATTAGTTCCTGTTTTGAAAACAAAAAAGTGAGTTTTTAAAAGTAATATCCATCAAAAGATTGAAATCTGTTTATGTCCAGTTCAGAGTGAAATTACATAAAATGACCAAAATTATATTAAATGATAAAAATATAATCTAATTATACTTTAAAACATATTAAAATTATAATTCGACTATATAAATAAAATATATTAAAAGGATGTTTTGGAATAAAATGCAGTATTTTTTACTATTCATATAAATATTAATTTCATTAGAAATATACCAAATTTCATCGAGAATAAATTTTTATTTCCCGATTCAATAAAAGAAGTTTATTTTTTTCATAGAGAACATATAATAGTTAAAAAAATACATTTAAAATAGGTTCTCCAAAAAATGGTGGGAAAATGACCTTATAAAACTATTATAGTATTACATGCTTAAAATCATATTTAGTCTTATTTTAAGACTTTAAAATTTATTTTGATGAATGTAAAGTTATTTAACAAAAATGTATAATCATTTTGTAGGAAGTTTTTTTCATTTCCACCAATTCAACATCTGGGCGTTAAATATCATTTAAAATAATAATATTATTATATTAATTTTTAGTATAATTCAATGTTGTGTGCAAAGTATAACTTCAAGGAAACCCATTGATGTGTGTTGAGTACGCTCTCGGAAAAATTGTCCCCTTTAACATAAAATTAAAATATTACTCATAAGAAATAATTGAAATCAAAAATTATTATTCTATAAATACATGGGTCGTTGCATCGACAATTATTAAGAGATTTTTTGTTAATACCTCAAGGTTTAAAGGATAGTGGAGACTATCAGTAGTATCGTGGGCCTGATGACAAAAAACGGAAATTGGTGTTTAATATGGATGGATCAGAAAATAAATCACATGATGGAAATAAGACTGAATATCATACATGATAATGTTATGAGAAGAATAATATTATGAATAATATAATGGGAACCAATAAATGCTTCAAATGTGGAAGAATGGGAGATCATGATAAGAATTGCAGAAGGGATTTAGAGAATTACACTATTGAGGAATAAAATAGGAAGGTTCAAATCAACACTCATCATGTAGTGCAGTGTTTATATCTAATGGAAAATGGGAATTTTTTAAACCAATTCCCTATTCCTAGGGTTATCAAAGGCACTCAATAACAATATATAGGGAAACAAGAATTGGCAGTTGATATCAACACAACTGAGGTGGAGCCGGAAAATGATGCGGTGATAGGTATATTGGTAATTAATTCATGTATATTAAATGTACTATTTTATTCTATTTATACACATTATTTCATATCATGCAATTTTAGTATTAATATTCAAACAGAAACTAATTATTTTGAGGTTGAGCTATCTGTGAGAATAGCAAATTTGTAAATTATTGCATCCAATGTACATAAATCTTCCCTAGTTAGTTTTTTTTCACTGAACCTCTCATAAAATCTTCTCTCACTTCCTTCGATGGAGTTTTATTTGTTATTTATCTTGTATTGGATAAAATTATAAAAAACCCAAAACAACTATTGGGAAAGACAGACCACCCTTCACATCATGAAGATTCCCCGAATTCCTTAATAGTATAAGGAGGAAAATGAATCTATTTCAGAATCATCATCTAAAGTGTTTATTTTACTACCATGTAAGAAATAATATATCTCTCAAATTATTGAGACTAAGGAGATGATCATTCTTGATGAAATTCTCATCATTAAGGATTACACTAATATATCCCCTGATGAATTGAATGGTCTTCCACATGACTGAGAGGTTGATTTTGAAAATGAATTTATTGATTGATCTCTGCCTATTTTAGAGAATACATATAGAATGGCTGCCACTGAGAGAGAAGAATTGAAGAATACATTATTGGAAAATATGGACAAGGGTTTTATACACCTGAGTGCTTCACCATGGGGCGTGCTAATTCTTTTTGTCAAAATTAACAATGGATCAAAGTTCCTCTACACAGATTATCATTAGATCAATAAAATCATGATAAATAACAAGTATTGTCTGCATCAGATATATGACATTTTCAATCAGTTATGTGGGGAATGTTATTTCTCTAAATTAGGACTTTAGTCAAGATATCACAAAAATTTGATGTTGAGGATTGAAGATATTCCCAACACGAACATTCAAATGAGGTATGGAAACTATGAGTTCTTATTTATTGCCTTTAGGCCCAATAATTCTATAGAAATAATCATAGACATACATAATAGAGTCTTTAGAGATAACCTCAAAAAAATATGTGGTAGTATTTATCGATAATATTATGATATAATCTATGGTCAAGGAGGAACATGATGAGAATTTATATATTGTGATATTGACCTTGTGAAGGGTGAAAATATATGAAATGTACATTAAATGGGTGTTCTGGATGGAGGATATATCATTCTTGGGGAATGATATCACCAGTAATGGAATATCTATGGGGACTTCCATGATGAATGAAATCAAAGAGTGGCCCAATAAAATATATGGAATGCAGATCCACATCTTCCGTGGTTCAGATGAGTATTCCCAATGACATGTGAATAAATTATCAATATATTAAAAAATAAAAACAAAGATGACATGGATTGGGGTTATGTTTTTCTGGACTCAAGAATTCACAGAAAATATTAAATATATCAAAATGAGTCTTATCATTGTGCCTGTACTCACACACCATACAAGTGGAGAACAATTTGTGGTGTACAATGATGATTCTAAAAAATATAGTGGATGTGTACTAATGAAAATTGATTATTTGATAGCCAACACCACATGAAAGTTGAAAATAATTGTGCAAAACTATCCCGCACATGATCTGGAGTGAGAAAAAGTAATCTTTACATTGAAAATTTGGTGGCATTATCTCTATGGGGAGAACTGTGAGATATATAATGATTACAAGAGTCATAAAAATATATTCAAGTAGAATGGGATTATTTTTCACTAGTGAAGATTTTTATACATCCTTAAAGTAGAGTATTTTTCAATCCACCATTATCCTAGTAAAAAAAATAACGTAGATGAATATCTAATTATAAATAATCATTGATATTTATCAATTATGAGAATCATGAAGGATACCATCTTCTTAAAAATGTAGTGTATTGACCCAGTAATAATTAAATAAGGATCATAATCAATACTTTCTAAAATGATTCCTCAACCATTAATCATGGATCAAATAAAGGATGATCAAATAAATGTTGTGAAAATTCAAAAAATGTGGGTGGATTTCAAAAATGGTAAATCCTCATAGATCCTAATGGATAATGAAGGATTTGTAATATTTGGGTAATGATTTAGTGTATCATCCGATACATAGATAAAAAATTAACATATAAATGAATAACATAAATCAACCTTCTATATTCACCTAGGGAATACAATCATGTATCGAGATATATGAGAAAAATATTGGTGGGAAAAAAAAGAAATAGTATATCTCTGAATATACAATAATGATCATGGTATTTTGGAATGTGAAGGATGAATGACAAAATTTTAAGGTAACGACACAACGACTCCCAATAATAACATGTATGTGGGAGAAAATTTCCTTTGGATTTTTCCGATGGACTTCCTAATTCACATATATGTAACAATGATATATTGGTCAATATGGATCTTCTCACAAATACATCTCACTTTATCGCAATTTGAGAGGATTTATCACGAGATCAACTTTCACGGATATTCATAAAATAAATGGTAAGACTGCATGTGGTACCTCAATCGATGCGATCCAATCGAGAACCTAGATTCACCTACATTTTATTGAAAATTTTCCAACATGCTCTGGACACTATGTTGATCTTCAGTACAACCTAATATCCTGAAACAGATGGCCAATCTGAGCAGACTATTTAGATATTGGAAGACATATTGAGAGAATTTACGATAGATATAAAAGGATTATGGGACCAACATCTGCCTCTAGTTGTGTTCTCTTACAACAATAGTTTCCACTGGAGCATCTAAATGACACCATATGATTCCCTTTATGGGAAATGATTTGAACACAATCATGTTGTGGAGATGTTTGTGAATGTAATCTTCAATGACCTAAAATTATTTATGAAATTGTGCATAAGGTTAAAATGATTCAGCAATACATCAAGGAAGACCAAAGATGAAGAAATAACTATTCATACAATTTCAAATGAGACATTGAGTTTAACCTTGGAGACATGGTCTGCCTCTACATATCTCTATAGAAGAGGACAATGAGATTTTGGAATAAAATAATACTGTCTCCCAGGTACATTGTCACCTTCGACATCCTTGAACATGATAGAGTTTTGTCCAATGAACAAGAACTTCCACTAACCATGTCTCATGTAAATGATGTATACCATGTATACATGTTGAGGACGTACATAATGGATCCCTCCCATGTACTGGTTTTAGAGGTGGTGATGTTGAATAATGATCTCTCATACAAGGATTAGTGATTGAAGGTCTTGTATCATAGATACAATGTTCTACACAATAAGACTAAAATCCTGGTCAATGTATTGTAGAGGACCATATTTATGAATAGGTTACATGGAAACAAGAGGAAGTGATGAAAGAGATGTACCCGTACATGTTTTCCCCTTAGTCTGTAAAAAAAATTTGAAGGGAGACATTTTATAAGGGGGGAAAATATGATGACCTAATGTTTTATCAATGGAAATTCCCTTATTATCCTTATGTCACATAATATTACATTATGAAAGGAATAAAAAATTTATAAATGAAAAATTAATGAATTAAAATGCATTTCAAGAAGTTATGTAACATATACCATGGAGATGGTAACATAACCTTAGCAATTTTAATAGGATGCTAAAGAATATTAAACCATAAAATAGAAGGAAAACCTCACCCATGAATGTATAAATAAAATTTAGTCATCTTATAACGGAATTTATTATAGAAGTATATTATATTATATGTAAATAAATATTTTAAAAACTATTATTTACGTGTTGGTAATTATATAGGTCATAAATCCCTAATTACTATTTTTCATTAATTTTTAGATTAATATAATATTCATTTTCAAAAAAATTAGTCATAAATTTGTATTTTGATGTATTATGATTACGATACAATTTTATTAGTAATTACTTAATTTTTCAAAGTGTTCTAAAATCAGTTATAATTTTAAAATAAATATTTTTTGAGTAAATGATAATTTTATTTTAAAATTAAGTATCTCATATTTGTAAAATTATGTTCATAATATAAGCATAATCTTTGAATTCTAAATGTCAAATAATTGGTTTGGATTAATTTTTTGGATTTTTCTAAAGAGTAGAATATTTGGTGAACAGTGAAATATGATGATTTATGTTATATATACATCATATGATAAGTACACCATTAACATGACCATGGAACTATATTTAGTCTCAAGAATAATAACTATTTCTTTTATTGAGAAAAATAATAAAACATTGAGAAAAAAAATTAGAGAACACCTCTCTCGTGCATGATAAATACCCCCCCATTTCCGTCTCTTATCCTCACACCTATAAATCATTGATACATTTTAAATTATCCTAAATTCATTTAAAAAACCTATACCCACGTATGAGAGATATATTTCTTAACAGAATACTCAAAAAAAATCCCATAAAGATGTTATGAAGAAAAAGGAATCATGTTGTAAAACACTCTCTATTTTCTGTTAATTTATGTTCAAATTCCATTATTTTCATTTTTTATCCTCACCTCCACTTATAAAAATGGTATGATACCTCTAGTAAAATACATATACTGGAATTTTATTATTATAATTGAATAAATCATCATAATATATATTCCCCCTTATTTTATAGTAAAAATGAAAATATCATCTACGATGTGTTAATTTATCGCATTCATAGACGATGATGTTTTCAATTTCCTTTAATGTAATCAATTTTGGTAAGAAAATCCTTTTTATAGTTGAAAAAATATTATAATATATTCATTATACATTATTTAATGATATGGAATTTTAATATGTATATGATATTAAATAATAGAACAAATCTAGTATGTTGTGATCGAAAAGCCTCTAAAATTAATCAAACCGATTTTCATTAACATTTTATATAATGATTAATCCACAAAAAAATAACCAAATGAAATATATGAATATTAATTCTAATTTATATTCATTAATAAACTATAACATCAATTATGGACAACTTTTGTCATCTAACATGATAATCAGTACATGTTAATAAGTAATATGACCATGAAAACAAACAAAACTAACACTCTAAAACAATGATATTGAATCTCATAACCCATAGAAATGTACATAAAAAATATAATAAAATGTTAATAGATATAATAAATAAATTAATTCTAATGAATTAATTAATTTATTTACTTAATCATTTTATTTATCACATTAATATCAAGTGAAGAATCATTTAGGAAATTAGGTAAGGGATTCTCTTCGAACCTTTATTATTTCTTCATGTTATTCTTTGTCATTTTTTACCTAAAAGAATTATCTTTTTTATTTATATATTTTAAATTATATATATCTTTCAAAATAATGTATCAAGATCCATTCATCCTATTTTTTTCGGGATATATATGTTTTTAAAATGTTCCTTAACCAATTATTCCCGACCAATATGTCCTATTTAAGGGAACTTTCATATTTAATACCCATTTTCAAATGCACTCCATAATAAAAAAAATTTAATTTTTTTTAAATTAACTCATTTTAATCTTGAAAAAAACCATGTATTAATTTAAGTTATATACGAACCATTATATCTTTTTAATTTTAGTGAATCTTGATTGTTTCCCTAAATATGTAATAAAATGTTTTTCTTAATTTTATTAAACACTATTTTCACTTCAGTTTGACTTCACATGACATGATCTTATTCCTATATTTGCTTATTAATTTAAATTTATGATTTAAATCCATCCTTTCATGAACACTATCATGATACTCTATTTTTATTTACCTTTTCAAATTATTATGACACCTAATTCATTGTATTGATAACCCTTATTTTTTACATTTGATATCTTATGATTTATTCTTTATGTGGAAAAAATACTAATGAACATGGTATTATGGGTGTTCCCAGATAGCGTTCTGATGAATAGGGTAATTTTTTGTCTCATGAGACGTTATGTGCAATAGTCTTGGTGGTTAGCCTTGACCAGCGATCCACATAAAACTGTCTTGGGGGTTAGCCTTAACTCATAATAATGTTATTTTTTTATTTCTTACATATTTATATTAATCCATGATTATATGACCTTATATTATGATTCATTATATTTAATCATGTTATATTCATTTTTATATCATTATGGTATTCCTTCTAAAACATTTTCTATAATTTATTTTTATTTTTATTCCCTTATAAGGCTTTTAAGTCATCCATTTGTTCATGTTATCCGCATTTTATCCTATGTAGATGTGAGGGATCTAAAGATGTTATGATATCATTATGAACATTAAATAAAATATTTTCTAATTTTGAAATCATGATGTTTAATTATGAACATATTCTCGAAGATACTAGACTTAAAGATCCTTGTCTTGTAATATGTTGTTTAATTATTCTTAAAGTCTTGTAATGATCTGTGTAAAAGGATAGGGTTGGTATAAATAGTAGAAATGATTCCATGAAAACTATTTTTTTTATTCACACCAGTATTATAGTTTTTATTGATGTTCTCAAAATTAATATAACTTTATAGATACTTATTTTTAATTATGTTATTTTCTTTTTTGTTATCATCATTAGACCATTCGTAGTAGGTATTATTTATTTGAGACATTGTATTTTCTATAAATTGATCAATAGGTTATGAAATGATCATGTCATCCTCATCCTTCACGATGATTTACTTCTCCCTTTATCCATTATTATAAAAAATACATGATTTCACAACTTACTATAATTCATTCATACATATTATTGTAACACAAAGAATATTTTCTATTTTTTTATATGATAGAAGGATTATATCTTCAGATTTATCGACAAATAATCTTCAACATATTTTATTTTTATTTATCAAGAAAATAAAATAAAACACTGTAAAATGATTAATTTGTTGCACCATTTTAAACAAAATAATATAATTACTTAGGTATAATTTAAGCATTATGAGACATTTGTTATTAATTATACTAGTGGTTGTGATGGAATGTTACAAGTAATACAATTAGGTTGTATGTTCGTCCATAATTGTTATACCCATCTCACCTAAAATTCAATTCCATGTTCTATAAACTCCATTTTTTTGTGGTGTATATAGAGAAATATATTCATGTATAATTACATGTTTTTAAGATACATTGTTGACTATCTGTTGGAACAGTGGCTCCCATTTTTAAATGATAACCACTTTAATTAGAAGCATTTGTAATTCTCATAATATCCTCTAAAACACTAGAATATATCTAATAAATATGATATTTTTGACATGAACGCAATGAATGTCATATGAGTTAAATAATATAAAAAATATAAATATTCCATTCTCCATTTGTTAATTCTTAGCCATGGGATCACATACAATAGAGTGATTTAATTCATGTGGGTTTGATGTCTAAATTTCATGGATTTCACCTTTGGGTGATCAAATTATTTTTAATAATTTATATTGATGATATTCCTATTATAGGTCATTTAACATAGGCCCATGGATATCAGAGAGCATCAACAGAAACATCTACTGGGGACCGTAGGGTCAAAATGTCATGCATTATGAAATTCTATATCTACATTCCCCATGTATTTTCCTATGTTTCATGTGCTTGTGGAAGTACCTTATTTGTTATATGTTATAGTTATTTTATTACTATATCACAAAGTGGGATGGAATTTTAATATATGACGAAAATACAAACCCAACACTTTAACTTACTTTTTTAACTTATCAATGTTTTCCTATATAGATTAAAAAAGACACCTTAAGCCATCATCTATGTCATGTTAAAGACTAGACCATTGAACGCATGGGATGGAACATGTCATGGTTTAAATAAAGTGGATGATATAATTTTATTAATAGGGTGTCAGGGAACTTCTAAATTTCAAATGGTGATCCAGGTAATTTAATCATTTTAAGGGTATTTATATATATAAATGAATTCAAAATTAAAATGAATATAACCCTTTAAAATAAATGGGCATCCAATATGTGTCATATGAGACTTTTAACCTGACATGAAATTGGTTATGTGAAGTTGGATATGAATATGTGATCCTTCTGTGTTTTTCCTCTAACACATAGATCTAGAACTATGTGTAGGTCGAGGGTTGAATCTTGTTATTTGAAATCCCTATGTCGGATCCTTCACTAGAATCTATTTCCCTACTTATTATAAATCATATCGCATGAGTTGTGTACAAAATTATAGATTTATGCCACCATAATATTGTCATGATGTATTCCAGGAAAGTGGTGTTGAGCATACAACAAATGTGTTTAGCCCTATGACAGTTGTACCTCTTATAGTGACACATATTCCACATCTTGTTGATCATCTATAGGGAACCAAATCTCAATTATATGAAATATTATTTTTCTCATGCAGCCTGTTTTGGGTGCTCCTTGGCCAATCCCTTATATAGAAGAGATAACTCGGGACTTCCTGCACCAGTAGTCTTCTACCTTCTCAAAGAATGGAATACCTCAGTCTAATGAGTCATGGTTAGAACCCACAGTGTCGATCATTTACCATATCTATATTGCTCTAATGTGGAGGGTCAAGCTTGATACCTACATGTTATGTGATACCACATAGTGTTGGTGGGAAATAATCTATCAACCATATAATCATCAGGGTATGGTGTGGGAAGACTTACATGCATCCTTATGTGAGAACATCTTCGCAAATATTTTTATAGTGTACCATGCCATGGTGTTTACAAATATTTATTATTGGACTATGATAGGGATAGCATATTCTACAGAGTTCACTAAACTCTAATATTTATCTCAGTCTCTATTGCACCCTGACCTATCTAATTGTTTTATTTTATTATTTATTTGGCCTATTAAATTTTTTGTGCTGAGTTTCGGGTTAAATTTGGGGAAAACATTTGAGTTTTGTCACAAATTTCATGTTTTTTAGTATACATCATTTGGAACATGAAAGAGTGCATTTTGGGAACCCTTAATGGCTTCGCCCAGACAACAACTTGATTCGCCTCTCATTGGAAAATTAAAAATGAGTAAATTTTTTAAATTGCTGTTTCATTTATAATTTATATTTTTGTCAAATAAATTATATTATTAAAATGATATGAATACATTTATTATTTTTATTTTTACCATCATATTATTATTATTATTTGTGTTACTATTAATATTTGGTCCAGTGTGAGGGCATTGTATGGTTAGTAGAAGCCGTGGGGTTAGCCCATGCACATGGGTGGTTGCAACGTTTGAAATGGAAAAATAAAATAAATTGAATGAATTGAAAAAAAATTTAAAATTTAGTTATAAAATAACATATCGTAGTGATGATAATATTAATTTGTCATGGATAATGATATTATATTATTAGTAAAAAAAATTATTATTAAAATTATTATTTTTTATCATTTATATATTATTGTAAATTTTGTATTATTTATAACTATATGTATTATAATTATTATAGATTAGTTTTTTATTTTTTTTATTTATATATTTAAAATTTAATCTTTTCTTTTTCTTTTTTCCATAACCCTAACTCCTTCTTCTTCTTCCCCATAGCCCATGTGCATCGTACCATCTCCCCTATCTGATCTCTCCCCTCAATCCAGAAACCCCCACCCCCCCCCCCACGGCCTCCTTCTGCACACCACCCAACCCCACTTCCTAGCGCCCTCCATACACCCTACACTGATCACGCAACCTCCAGTCCCTCTGCCTCCATCACCCACCCGATGGCTTCCCCTCACTATCAGAACATCAGTTGCACCACTCAGTCGGAACCCACCGTCCAGCCATGAGTCTGGCCACCTACACTGACCCCAATCCCAGCCCCCTTCCCTACTCTAGTCAGCCTGTAGCAGCGCAACACCCTGACATTGCCCCCTTCTCTGCACTGGCCGACGGCCACCATTCTGAGTTGTTGTTGTCGTCCCTTTCCCTTTCCCGACCAACGATCCCTTTGTCGGTCATCCTTCTTCTGTCGTACTGTCGGTTTAGCCGTGTATTGAACCAAGACCCCCTTTATTTTTTCCCTATAAACCCTCTTGCTTCATTTCTTCGGCCAACCCAGTTGGTACGACATGCACACTTTTCCAACCAGTGATTGTCCTTATCGGTGTGGAGAGCCTATTTCCAACTGTCACGCAACCTCACTGGTCAAGCATGTCTCTATGCCAAAGTGAGGTTTTCAATATTTATTTCATTAATACAATATAGTTAGTTTAGCAGATGTTGTTGTTAATTACATTTGTTCTAATTGTGTTTTAAAAAAAGGTCGAAATGGTTTTGGGGATTTTTGTTCGTTTGGAATGTTTTAGGTTAGTGTTTATGTGTTTTTAGATTTTGTGCGGTTGTTTTAGCATGAAAGTGAGGAAAACCTATGATATTGAGGCTAGATAATTTCTCCTATATGTTAACAAGTGTGAGACATGTCACGTGGCTGTGATCGGCCTATGAATCGAGGGTGGTCCCCCACCACACATTCCCTTAAAATTAGAATTTATTTATTACATTTTATTTCATTGATTTTCATTTACTGGGAAAGAATATTAAATAATAATTTATAGGATAGTGATTTTCCAGAAATTAAATTTATTATTTCATTTCATTGCATGGGAAATATTTTCTGGATGGATTGTTGACCAATGGTGGAAATTGTGAGTTTGGCCTTTGAAAATAATTTAGGAATTTTTAAGGGTGGTTTTGCATTGATGTGAAATTTTTTCATCCGACATGTGAGAATATGTTTTTGTTTATCTTGAGAATTTGTACTTCTCTTATAGGTTATTTAAGGCCCATTTGGATGTTGACAAATGTGCGGTGCGTTTGGATATTGGAAAATGGTTTTACATGTGATACAAAGGTGTTGGTTTAATTAAAAAAGCGGTGGTTTCCCCAATGTTGTTTATGGACCATTGGGAACCTTAAAAATAAACGATTGTGTAGAAAACCCTTCATGGATAATACTCTTTCTTTTGTAACATTGATAGTGGTGGGTGGCCCATTCTACGTGGCTCCCTTGGGTTTGAGTGGTTAAAAGGTAAATAAATTATTCCACATGGTGACTCGGGTGATGCCTAATGTCTAAATTATTATTATATTTATGCATGTGATTTGATTGTCGGTTGGCATCGATTATCACATCCTTTTTGTTTACATGGGTTGAGATGGGAACCTGAAATTGTAAGTGTTTTTTTTAAATGATTACTTTTATAGATTAGATTATTCACTAGCTATTGTCCCATGATAGGAGATGCTCTGTTATTATTATTTCTATGGGATTGGGCCCCACGACCAGGCCAGGTAGGGGGAAATCTTAAAGTTAGAGAATTATTACGTCATTGAGTAGGGAATACATTTAGGATTAGTCACACGTATAGTACGTTCTGGATTGTTCATGTGTTCTTAGGTTCGACCCATGTTTCTTTAGCACTTATTAGTTTCTGGCTGACGATTGAGATTCATTGTTTGGTTTCTGGCCCCCATGTTCCACTTTTCCATTTCCTTTTTTCCATGTTGTGTGTGTGTGTATAGTTTTCATCTATTTTAGAAACTAAATTTTGGATTTTAAAATGTTCACAGAAATGTTTTTAAATTTTTATTAATATTTTTCCATCAATCCTTAAACGTGATTTTAAATTAAAAAGGGAAATAGACAATTACTTTCTTTTGAAATGAAAGTGTGCATGAAAACTAATATTTTATACAATGTAGTTCAAACATGAAATTAGTAAATATATTTAATTAATTTTAGTGACATGGGAATTGATTTTTGGGCATGCATACTATGTTTTAAAACTCATGCCTATAGTGTTTTATAGTTTTTAGATTCTTCTATAGGTTCTGTTTTTGGTTTGGATCATCTTGGGTGATGCTTAGTATTGGTGTTGGAGGGTGACTTTTAGGTTCACGAGGTTTTTGGACATGGTGAGGTTAGTGAGTTTAGAACGTTCATTATTTCTTTTTCATGTTTATTTACATTGCATTTTTGTATTTTATTTATACTACTTAGTTCATTTAATTGGGATAAATCATTCTTATTTTTACTATGTTGATTCCCTATCACTTGTGTCAAGCCCTGGAGGATCAAGAACGCCTCTCGGGCCTAGCCACAAATTGTCTTTTCTTATGAGTTCAGGGTCTACCCGGGTCTGTTTGTGGAAAAATGGTATCAGAGTGGTTTGGTTCTTAAGAGGAACCCAATTTTTAGAGCGCCCATAATTGTTTGGTGATGTCAATGTAGAAGGATTAAAATTGTCGGGGCTCTAGGTGTAATAATAGTAAGGACTCCATGAACCCTTGCTCTTTACAAACCTTGGGTTAAAATGGGATTTCCAGGCTTGTTGGAGTCATTCTATTCGTATGAATTGTCATTGTTGGAAATTGAAAAGGGAGTTGGGAATGTATCCCCATGAGCTCACATTGACTGCCCAACCATGAAGAGTTGGGGATATTTCCCTAGATGAATCTCTGTGATGGTGGCGTGAATGGCGTATAGCCTCTATCCATATGCCTGAGTCACCCATTGACACTACATTCCCATCGAGAATCGTTTAGGTCTTCTCTAATTTTAATAATTGTTTTAGTAATGTTTTATTTTGAAGATTCTGAAATGGTGTATTTAAAACATAAAATAAACATGTTTTGATTAAGTTATTTTATCCCTTGTTCCTTAGTGTTCACCCCCACGATATTTGGATGATCTCTCAAGGATTATCTTCAGGTGGGGTGCCCATAACAAATCCTCCATTTGATTAGCCCATAAACCACGTCCTCATGTTTCAGAAATTTAATCCTTCTTTCTTTTATGGTCAAGCAGATCCTCTTGAGGTGGATGAGTGGTTGTAGAATATTGAGATGGACTTCTGTTTTCTCTCACCACCTGAGTCATCAAAGGTGAAGTTGGCTACCTTTATGCATGAAGGTCCACCCCATAAATGGTGGAAGACCATGTCTCGATGAAATCCTTGAATAGATCTCACTTGGGAGTTCCTTAAGTCGGCGTTCATCCAATAGTATTTCTCTGAGGAGAAATAGGTGTGGAAGATGATGGAGTTGTGTGGTCTTTAACAATGATTTGGATTAGTGTCAGAATTCATTCATCGTTTCACGGAAACGGCTCCGTATGAACAGTGGTATGTTGGAAATGATCTCGTGAAAGCTCACAATTTTGAGCTCAGGCTTCGTTCTGAGCTTCATTTGGATGCGGTAGAGCTCAACCTAACCACCATTTCAGATGTTGAGGAGAAAGACTTTCTTGCCAAAGATGAGTTAGCAGGAGGACCTGAGGTGGAGAATCCTCCTTTGACCTTGGGAAGCGGTGCAAAGGATAGCGATAAGAAGAAGAAGAGACTTGATGATGTTGGCTCTAATTGGGGAATCAAGAGGCCTTCATAACACCAGTTATCTTCATCATAGAGCAATGTCGTGATCTGTCACTACTGTGGTAGGTAGGGTCACAAGGACCCGACGTGCCCGAGTGCTCCGAGACATTACCACACAAGTTGACATCTAGTTCACATGTAGTTATTTTGCCTAGGTGTTTCAATGAAGAGTGTTGAACCCAGACCAGGATCATCGAAGGTCAGCTCAGCCCGTCAGCAGGAGTAAGAAAATTTTTGGGATCAATTTGTGGTTTTCTCATTGTAGTGTTCCCTAGATGTAGTGGTCATCTTATATAGCGTTTTGTGGTGTTTATTTTCCTTCAGTTTTAAGAATGGCTAATGTCAGATCTATTAAAAACCTTTATTTTATTGAATGTGTGTTTCGAGAAATTATGGTTTGTGTGTTATGTTTGGGAATTTATGAGTCCTGACTATGAGGTAGGAGATGCCTCATCGTCAGTGCTCCAACCGTAGTACTCAGAGTGAAGTTGGTGCGTAGTCCGGAGAATCCCAGCACTGTAAAAGGGAATTAGTTTAATCCATGTACTTATTGTGTCATGGTTTTTGTTATTTTGAAGGTACAGTGTTGTTGACATAGCGATGTTGGTAGTTTTGATGCTCTATCAGTTTAGACCATCCTCAACCCCTGCTCATGGTGGGGGTTTTCGGTCCATGTGGGATGTTTTCAGGTTCATTAAATATCGTTAGTTATTATGGTGGGGAGACCCACAGTGGGTCTTGCAGAGTTAAAACTGAAGTAATTTAGTGTTAGCCCAATCATTGTGGGGGGGGGGGGGATTCCATTCAAGCCTCCCTATGTCAGCATTCTTGTTTTGTTACGTGTATCATTGTGGGTGATGGGAAGTCTTGTACAAAACGACCTAATTTTATGTTCTTCCCCTTGAGTAAACTTTGGGATTGGAGTACACCCTATGGTTTACATGGACTGGTATTATGGTAATAAGTGTTAGAGGTGGTTTAATTTCGTTTGTTACTTAGTTGAAGTGGATGGTCTATGTTCTTCTGGGTGGAAGATATGGTGTTCGTGTTTTAAGGATTAATTATAAATAACGGGTTTTCAGTGTCTTTTTTGTTCGATCAACTCAAGCCTCTTAATCTTTTGGTGGTGGGTGACACTTAAGAAGTTTTATCTTTGGGTCTAGATATTGGTGTGGCTTTACGGGGGTGAAAATGTAATGGTAGGGAGAATTTTCACCCCCGACCTATCTAATTGTTATTTTTTATTATTTCATTTGCCTTTCAAATTTTTTTGATGAGGTTCAGGTTGAATCCCAAACAAAACATTTGAGTTATATTGAAGAGTGCACGTTTTTGAGTTAATGTTGTTGGGCTCATGGGAAGAGCCTATTTTGGAGACCCTGACTGTCTTCTTCCCAGAAATGACTCAATCCTCATTTCTTCAGAAAATAAAAAATCAGTAAATATTGTATATTGTTGTTTCATATATAATTTTTATCATCATTGAAGAAATTGTATTACTAAAATTATATGAATACTATTATTATTTTTATTTCAACCATCATATTATTATTATTATTACCATTATTATTATTATTATTTGTGATAGTACGTATACACCAAAAAACTAGTAGAAGTCTTGCGATTAGCCTAGGTACTTGCGCAGCTGCGAAATTTCCATTGGCCGAATAAAATAAATTTAATCAATGGAAGAAAAGAAAATTTTAGTTAAATAAATAACTTATCGTAGTGATGATTATATTAAATTTTCATTGATAATGATATTATATTGTTATTGAAGAATCATTTTTATTAAAATTATTATTTTTATCAAATCTATATTATTGTTGAATTTTTTTATTTATTACAATTTTTGTTATTGTTATTATAGAATAATATTTTTTTTTCCTTTTATATTTTATTTTTCATTTTTCCATAACATAATTCCTTCTTCCCCTTCCACAGTAGCCCATCCATGCTGCACCCTTTCCCCTAACCCCTCTCTTCCATCGTTTGAGCATGCCCCCTACCCCGACCACATTCTGTGTGCCACCAATACCCATTGTACGGATTCCTCAAGCCACCTTACATTAGTCTCACGTCCTTCTGCCGCTCTGTCTCTAGAACCATGCCAACAACCTCCCTTACTTTTTCGGGCCACTACCCACACCACCCAGACGTCACCTACCGTTCGTTTATGATTCCGACCTCCTACGCCAACCCCAACATTTTCCCCCTTCCCTAGTCTCGCATGCCAGAAGGGTCACATCACCCTAGCATCATCCCCATTCCCTTCCCTGGTAGGCATCCATAATTAGACTCTATGTGGAGTCATCAACACCTTCCCATTTTCCTTTCATAGACAACAACCCTTTTTACAGCCATCCATCTTCTTGAGTGCCTCCAGTTTAGCCACATAGTTCCTCGCAACCCCTTTGCTTCATTTTTGGGTGACCCCTATTGATGTGTTATTTCATCCACTCCTGGTGGTGCTACATGCACTCTTTTTCGGCCATCGAAAGTCCCTGCTAGTGTAAGCCACCCCTATGTGACTATCGCGCAACCCCACTGGTCTAGCTCATCTCCGCGCCAAAGTGAGGTTTTCGATTTTTCCTGCGTTAATATCATTTATTTAGTTTAGCGGGTGTTTTGTTAAATTAAATTGGTATGAATTATGTTCTGAAAAACATGATGACGTGGTTTTTTCACCGCTTTTTAGTTTGGATTGTTTTATTTTAGTGGTTATGGGATTTTAGTTTTTTTTCCGTTGTTTCTGCATGTCAGAGAGGAAAACATATGACACCACAGTTAGTTGGTTGCTCATACTTGTGTACACGTGTAATACATTTCACGTGGTTGTGATCGAGATATGAATCAATTTACTTCCCCCACTTCACTTGTCCTTGAATTTAGAATTTATATATTTCTTATCATTAAATTGAAATTCGTCAAATGTGAAATAATATTAAATAATTATTTTTAGGATAGATAATTGCTACAAATGAATCTATTTATTTCATTTCATTTCATTGGAAATATTTTCTGGATGGATTGTTTCCCAATGGCAGAAAATTAATTTTTTCCTTTGAACACAATTCATGAATTTTTAAGTGTATTTTTGGTTTTTTGTGGAAAGTTTTCCTCCAACACATGATAAAATTATTTGGTTTCTCTTGAGAAATAGTATGTGATTTAAAATTTATTAATGGCCAATTTTTCTCTTGATGAAATTGGGTTGTATTTGGGTTTTTTTAAATGGTTTTACTTATGAATAAAAGGTGTTGCTTTTGATAAAAATGGGTGGTTTCTCGAAGGGTTTTTATGGCCTATTTGACACATTAAAGATAAACGGTTTGGTGAAAAACAATTCATGGATAATTCTCTTTCTTTGGTTACATTGAATGTGGATGGAGGCCCATGTTATGTGGTTCCATTATGTTTGAATGTTCAAAAGTGAATGAAGCTATTACATGTGGTGACTCAGGTGATGCCTATTGTCTAAATTATTATTATATTTATGCATTTGATTTGATGCTCTGTTGGAAACGATTGTCTCACCCTTTTTGTTACACGTGTTGAAATGGGAACCTCTCATAATATGTGATTTTTTGGAACGATTGCTACACTAGTTTAGATTATGCACTAGCTAGTGGCCCATAGTAGGGGACGAACTATTATTATTATTTCTATAGGATTGGTCACCATCACCAAGAGAGATAGGCTAATGGTTGGGAACTACGGATTAGGAAATCATTGAGTATGGAATTCCCTCTGTATGATTCACACATATAGTGCATTCTTGATTGTTCACAAGCTCCTAGGTTCGGCCCATGTTTTCTTTAGTGCTTCTTTGTATGTGTCGGACGATTGAGGTTCTTAGTTTGGTTGATGTCCCCATGTGCACAACTTTTTCCATTTCCCATGTTGTGTGGTGTGTGTGCCTATGGTTTTCCTCTGGTTTAGCAACTAAAATTCGGATTTTAAATTGTGTGAGGATTTTTTTTTAAATGTATTGCATCTTTTTATTTCAAACCTAAAAATTTCATTTAAATTAAAAATGAAAATGGATTGTTACAAGATTTAGAAATGAAAGTGTGTGTGAAAAATTATATTTTATATAATGGAGTTCAAACATGAAATTAGTAAAATTATGTATTTAATGGTAGTGATTTTGAAATAGATTGCTTGGCATCCCTACTATGTTTTAATACAGACACCTACAATGTTCTCATACTTTTTGATTCTCATGTTGGTTTTATTTGTGGTTTTTAACATCTTGGGAGACATTTAGATTGGGTGTTCAAGGGTGACACTTATGGTAACTTGGTGTTTGGAAGTGGTTATGTTAGTGAGTTACTTTTGGTCATTCTTTTGGGTTTGTGTAATTTATTTACATTGAGTTGTTTTATTTTATTTCTACTACTTAGTTAATTTAATTCATTGAAATCATTCACATTTGTACTCTATTAATGGATTGATAGTTGTCACCAGCCCGGGAGGATCAGGAATGCCTCTATGGCCTTTTCAGAGATCAGTGTGGGTGATCGGTTCAAGGTCGACCCAGGATGGTTCGTGGAAGTCTCTAATCGGTGATGAGTAGAAGCCTTTGAGAAATTTTGAGGATGTTATTGGGTATGAGGTCAAATAATAGGTGAACATATTATGGTTAATAAAAGTTACATAGATAGTGGTAAAACCCTTGTTACAGAATGGATTTTGAGAGATTCTAGCAGTGTGATCCATAATGTTTCAGTAGTGAGGAAGGGTGGAGATTCATCTCGAAGTAGGAATATTTGTTTCAAGGGTGAATGTGGGGGTGGTACTGGATATGTAACATGCACCGACAGTCATGTGGTGTGTCACCAGTGTATATTGATAGGCTATAAGAAACCTCAATGCATATGGAACCTAATTTAGTACTGATCTTGTGGAGTGATTTTTCACCTAAATTTTGTCTGTCCATATTTTCCTCCTGAGTTTAGTGAACAATGATCTATACTGACACCTCTTTTAGGTACATTATGAGTGACACCATGTTAGGGTAGAAAATGGTCTTCTACCGACCATAAATCTGTGGTGGTGGTGGTCGTAGATGATGTAGTTAGGATTCATGTGTTCAACATGAATTGAGTGGGCCTTCTAAGGATTTACAGGTATCACCATAGGGCTATAGTTTGGTACATATCAATTTAGTGAAACATACACCTGAGAAGTATATTATAGTATAGTGGATGGTTCTAGGTACAATTCATGTAGCATTTAGATTAGTTTGATTCCTTTTTGATATAAGTGAGACACACACCATTATGTCTTCTACAGTTGTAGAATGATTAGGCCTTAAAATTTATTACATCTAGGGAGTTATGTCTCTTGACAAACCATTATGGGGCAGATCACATGGAATACGCTAGTTCTATGAGTGCCCTTTCATATAGTTGGTTATGATTTATTATGGAGTTTACTCATTCTCAAGATGACCATATTTGACTTCATTCTCAGTATATACTATATTTTTCCTTATCATTCCCTAGTGAATTGATATCATTAGTGGGTATCATCTATATCACCAATGGGAATCATGTATATTTATATAGATGAATTTGATTTCCAGAAAATTCATGTTGGATCAAATAGTATTGGGCTAGGAATAGTGAGAAAATAGATTGTGAGTCTCTTTATTAGTGAACATGGAATGTAGCATGTGTAATTCCCACCCATGGATTATCATTTCAAGGACATCTTCCACAATGAAATCACTAGTGTACCACCATAGATAGAGGCTGATTTCACCAGTGATCTAGAGAGATGTGTGGCTCTAGTGCCCATTTATCATTACAATATGAAACATATAGTTCTCTAAGAAATCAAAAATAATTTTCAAGATCTTGAGGAAATGAGTTTTATCTGACCCAGCACATCACCAGGGGGTTTACCTATCCCGTCCAACAATAAGTTATATGGTACCCATAGATTTTTCTTGGATTTATAATGAATGAACTAGCTTATGGTGAGGAACTGGTGTCTTCTTCCCTGTACAGAAAACCTTATTGACCATATCTTAGGATAGAATATTTTCAATAATATCAATCTGAGTTCTGTCTACCATCAGTTACATGTGAGGAAATTCAACGTACCTTTTATATTGCTGTGATGCAAGTAAAATTTGTAAGAATATTTAGTTGTGTCATTAATCATTATAAATTTAAAAGAAGTTTTCAGTTCTCTAATGAATTATATTTTTCCCCAATATCTTTCTTACATTGCTATAGTCAGCATAGAAGAAAAATTATTCTATTCTCCCACCAGACACAAAAAATACAACCATTAAGATAACCTAATGAATACAGTAAGTGATCTCCAACAATATTCCATGTTCAAAAGATGACCTTTTCAGTCTGTATGGTTCACATCATGAGTCATATAAAATATAAAATAGTAATATATATTGTCGCATAAAAGATGACCAATGTGGTTTCTTGGTAATATCCCAAAAACGTGTTTGACATATGCAACTTCATGGGGCTTGTTGGCTATTATAGGAGAATCGTCTAAGATTTTTCATTCCTAGAAGTTCCTCTAATGGGCTTGGCCAAGAAGTGTGTTAAATTAAACTAGACCAAATCATATGATTCAAATAATCAAAGAGTTAAATGGTAGAATAACTTTATTGGTGATCTTGATTCTTCCTAGTCTAGGAATAAGAAATAATGTTATTTACGATTCTTCATGGATAAGGTATGGTTGTAGAAAATATCCATGATGATTGTTTTGTGGTGTATGGGTATTTCCAATTGAGTCCTCATGTGTGGAATTACCATAACCATAACATCAAGATATAGTTTTTTATTCATGCTCTTCACTATTGGAGGATATACTTATTGGATGAGGGATTTTTTATTTTAACAAATTATAAAAGTCTCAATTACATATCTACAAATGAAGAACTGAATCTAGGGCACTATAGATGAGTTGAATACATGGAGTCCTTCGAATTTGAGATTTCCTATATATATGGTTTGGGTAATGGTGTGACAGATTCCATGATAGGTAAGACTCATATTCCCGATATATAGGAGACCATAATTGACTACCAGTCGATGGGTCTACTTTTTGAGATACACAAGGAGGTTCCGTAACAACACATGTAGTCAGTTTTATCAGATATAACAATGATGTCCTATATATTAGTGTAGGTTTTTATGTGGTAGTTAACTAATTATAAAGGTATCATCATGAGGGAGAGTTTCTCTAATGAGAACACATATCGTGATTTAATCATCTATTATAACGAAAATTTACTTTTATGTGGTTGGGTATGGGTGTCTTCAGATATATGGGATGTAATGTTGATTGATTCACATATCCCTCTTAGGGAAGCTCATTAGGGGTATTCTAATATGTACAGTGATATACATCATCTATATTGTTGGATAGGTATAAGGAAGAAGATATGTTGTCTTATCACTTAGTGATCCACCTTTCAGTAGGTAATGGATGAAAACTAGTGACTTTTGGAATCCTATAGGCTCTATAAATTCATAATTGGAAATGGAAAAATGTCACCATGTATAATTTGATAGAATTTTTGAGATCCCCTTGAGTATGTGATGATATTTGAGAGACCATCTATAGATTATCCATGGTTGAAAACTTATTACCAATATGGGAAACCTTATAAGTTGATGAGATTGTCATGAATTATATGATAGAGATTGTGAGACTTCATGTTGTTCCCTATTATATTGTATTTGAATAGGATTCCTAGTTTTATTCACATTTTGAGAAAGGGTTTCAGAATTCATTGGGTTCTTAGGTGATCATGAATTAGAATATCCTTCTCAAACTGTAGGGTTCTCTGATAGAACAATATGGGACACAAAAGGAATGATATTAGCATCTATCCTAGATTATGGATATTCTTTGGAAAAGGACATAAATTTTGTTATGTTTTACTATAACAGCAACTCTTAATAAATAATTAAAATATCTCCATATAAGTCCCTATACTATAGGTCATTCTATTCACCCATGTGTTGGTTGGAGACATTTTAGGTAGTACTAATGGGTCTTCTTGTTAATCAATATAATGTATAGAATTTCTAGAATATTTTGATTTGTATGGATACCACACAATGTATGCATAATTATTATATTGGTTTTCATAGGCTACCTATAGAGTTTGAGGTGGGACATTGGCTCTCTCAATATTTTTTTTCTACACCGGATCATAAATGAATTTAGAGACCTAGAAATATATCTCACTAGTATGTCAGGACTTTCTAGATAGTGGAATGAGTCAGGTCGGTATCCTCTCAGTTTCAATTACCTCAGATGTATCGTTCAATGCATGGAATCTTCCATGTATCATAGATTATATGGTTTCATCAAATCCTATCCAAATCATTTAATCCTAATGAAATTGATCTAAATGAATAAGTTTCTTTTGAGTATATTCCAATAAACATCGTTTAATAGAGCATGAAGGCTCTCTGAGGAAGGTTTGTTCTTCTAGAATACATACTAGTGAAGAAAAGTCTAATATATGAAAATACATTGGAGTAGGAGTCCAATGTACATACACATTGGCCATAACATCTCTCGGATGACGTTTTCCCACCCTCAAATGGGGTACTCATGGAATTTATGTCTTAATATTGTGTGGTTGTAGTGTGATAGTTTTTATCAAAGGTTTAGACAATTTTTTTTCTAAATTCATTTGATTTACCCATGTAATTATGCCTATGGGATTTATGGTTGTCACGAGGGTGTCCAAGGAAAGTTTAGTGCATAGAGCCCCAAAATCTAAAAATCATATTAGGATACATGGTTGGGGGAAAATATTCCCCCTAGCCTACATCGTTTCCCAAAACCATGTGGTGTGAGGAAGTGGGGTGCAAGGGGCCGCACAATTCGATTGCAACCATGTGAGCCCACATTCATGCCCTTTAATTATTACAGACATCCTCGATGGAGTAATTTGTTACGGTTTTTGAATGGTTATTTAAAATTCACACCATAATCATGAAGGTGTCCTAATTAGGTAGTGTCTTGGAACATTATTGACACACATATTGGCCAACTGTGCAGCCAAACAATGCACCCCTATTTGTGTGGGTAAAATTCTAATTCTACCCTTAATGAATCTAAAATTAAAACCCTTATTCTTCCTCCATATTGTCTTGTGGGTGTCCACATCTTCACCATGCATTAAGCTCCATCATACTCTAATGTATGGTTCTTGATATGTTTTTCTCCAATTTCCGAATCATTTATCATCGTAAGAACAAATATGCTTGATGTAAGTTCTATGATCCTCTTAATTCTATTTCATGTTATTATCCACATCTGTTTCAATTTTTTGGTACATGATAATTCAATCCATTTTCAGGTAATTTTACAATTTCATTGGTATTTATCATTAATTATTGGAAAAAGCATTCAAAAAATTTAAGTGGAGGGCTATAAGGTCAAGGATTGTTGTCTAACATATTTCTCAAAGATTATTTTTTTTTATATGGCGTGTCATCATGCCACAAACCAGAACCATCTAGTAAATACTCTATCCTATTAAATAAATTAAATTGAATATTTTTCCATATCATTCTCGACACATGTGAGTATCTAATCCCCACATTGGGTGATTTAAATGAGTTTATCCAATTTAAGAGTTGTTCTTTCTATGTAAGGGCGTAATTAACTTTTACATTAAATTTTTTAACACAAAATAGGGTATGTTTCACCTATGAAAAATATCTGAAATCGATAAATTGAACTAATATGAATTATAGGAAATGTGTTTAGCCTTATATCTTGAATCCATATGGTTTATATTTCAAGGTTTGGGATTTGTGCCTCTTTTATTATGTTTCATTCCTTATGATAAATTTATAATTTCATACTCTATTCTTTATACTAGGTTCCTTATGCCTTGTTCTTTTATTACATTCGATGGTATGTGCTTAACAAAAAAAGTATTTTTTGAAATAATTGGATTTTTTGTATGGGATATTGAAATCCTTTTTGATGACATGTTATTGTTAATTTCATGCCATATGTGGTTATATCGTATAAGATAACATGAGTTCTAACTCATGGGATATCTTGGAAGACTCACTATGGTCTATATTTGGATATACTAGAAGCATCTAAATTGACCCTTGGCATTCCTTAGATGGGTTCCTTGGTTATATTACTTATACTCTTGGGTGATACTAGTGCCAATCGGCAACCACGATGGACTGTATCATTGTAAGGATGGATACTCCATGCCTCATATGATATGCAGTGCCCTATGATATATACCTGGTACAAACTAAGAGTTTTACATGCCATGAGTGATATGTGGTTCATTATTACTAGTCATCATGGATTGACTCTATGGTATCTGTTATATTGGGGGATCCTATAGCAACCCTTGGGATTCAATTTTGGATCTGCTTAGATGGGTTGGGCATGCCATGGCTAGTTTTGAAATTTTTCAAGCATGGATTATGAGTGATGATTTCTTATTATATTATGAAAATGTTCAACTGATGATATCTTGATGGGTCCTCCTAGCCAATCCTCAAGCATCTGGTTTTTCCACACATGATGCATTATACCTGATGAACCATGTGAATACAATATTTCTTATAAATGAACCCTTAGTTCATATTTACGACATAGTATGATGAATGCAGAATTGATCTGGTATCAATTTAGGAACCCTAAAAATGGAGTTATTTATTTATTTATTTATTTCCATTCTTTCACAAAAACAGGAAATATCATATTATATTTCACAAAATTGATCGATATAGACACTTTTGGTGGTGGCATACTGAGATTATGTCTCACACCCTACATGGGAAACCATTGGTATCTAGGAAGACTTCATTATTGCTTTTATATATAAAGGGAAATGACCTATATTTGATGATTGATTGAATTTCATATGATGGACTCCTGGAGGTAGGAACTAAAAAAATTATTTTGATAATTAATCCATCAAAAATTTCATCTTTTTAATTTCTGACCTCATCATAATGTTATAGACTAATATAATACATTCTTCCTTCACATTTTTATTTCCATTGTAGATGTTATGAAATTTATTCTATAAAGTATTAAAATTTCAGCAACACACAACCTTGGTAAATTCATTTTCATAAAATGATGAGAATATTGAATTTTTGTTCCTTCAATATATTTTTTTATATCTTGAGTTAGCTATATACCATGTTTTGTTTTAATTTTCAAAAGTGAATCAAAATTGAATTTAATCAAGAACATAAATTCCCACCATAAAAAATAAGGTACTATTATCATTTTCAAGGTGTAAACCCCATTTATATCAAAAAATTATGAATATTTTATGATGTAACATAGTTATATTGATATATTTAATACACTTGAGAGATGAGATAGTAAATATGTACTTTTTTATTCAATAATTGCAGATACACACTAAGAAGGGGGGGTGAATAAGTGTGTATTCCAGTTTTATGTTCTTTCCATTCATGATAATTTTTGATGTACACCTAAGAACCAGAATGATTTCAAAAAGAGAATTATATATAAATTTTAAAAATTAAAACTGATTCCTTAAAATGAATAAATTCTTTGGGAAATGTGATTTTTATCCTTTTTCATAGTCTCTCTATTATAAAATGAAATAAATCAAGCATATATCGATGAACTCTTAAAATCTTCTCGCATAATCCGGTTACAATATCACACCTACAAATGGCAGTCAAATAATTCTGAAGACTAATAAAATATGAGTATATCAACCTCCATAATGTATCTAAATAAAAATATTCCACTTCCATTCATTGTAGTCTCTAGAATTGTTTTAATTCATTATTTTTACCATTGATACAGTAGAATATTTGTATTACTTCATAAAAATTCAATCAAATTTTATTACAAGTTATTTATGTTCGCTGAATATTATATATATGTTGCTTTAATCTATAGTTATAAAGACATATTTTAATTGAAGATGTATTGAACCGACTCATTTTAAATCATAAACAATGATTCAAAGTTTCTCAAAAATCATACATAACATTTGACTATAGAAACTATTTTTTATTGGGAATGATATTTGAATTATCAAAGTAATTAACTAAATTCAATCATTTGATGAAATTGTTTTTTCTTAGATTTTTTAATATTTCTTATATGAATAGTAAAATTGAATCTCATTCTATTCCCTAGAACTCATATCAACACCACACCATTCTTATTCAGATAGAAGATAACTATTATAATCATAAATCATGATAATGTGTTTTATCTTGATGTTTGACAAATGAAGAACATCATACAAGAAAATTTGGATCAATCCTCAATTTATTAGGAGATTAAATATTGAATATATGTAATATTATTATATTAAACACAATTCATGAATAATAGTTCTCATATTTTAACCATGTTAATCATCATTTTCACTCCACATATTTGAACTATTGTGAGAAAAGTTTGTGCAACTGAATACTCATATGGGGACATCAAGTATCTATTATTTTGGAGATAAATTATATTATGAACTTTTTAAGACATCATTGGATATGATAAACCCATTTATGTATTTTTCATTCAACCAAGTTTATTATATTTCACACAACCATAAAATATCTAAAATAGAAATAAATTTACATATGTAGATCAATTTAAAATTACATCCATATATATGTTGTAGTCTCATAGATAAAATATCGTGCACAAATCCAAAACTTCATATGACTGCGTATCTATTATAAAATCCCATTGGCTTAATTTCATCATCATTGTAATGCTTATATAAAAACTATTAAATAAATCTTAGATTCATCAAGGAGACTCTAACCCAATTTAATTAATAATGAAACACCATCCTAGAAATATTATCAAAGTACATTAATCTCAACTTAGCTTGGATGGATTTTCAACTAGTTAAACCATTATTTCAATTTATCTATCTTTTATTCAACCTATCTCTAAAAATTATAACAATAATACATCAAATATATTTAGATAAAATATACATTAAACAAGATTTGACAAATTATTGATATTTCAATCAGCTCAAAAATACCATTCATATATTAAATAATTACTATCACAACAATACTCAAACTTAATATGTATTGAAAACAAATAAAACAACGTTCTATAAGGTTAAATAAGGCCATTATTTTATAAATTTTATATTTTTGAGCCCTTTCCATTTAATAATTACAAAATTTCATCACAGTCTTGAAAAAAATTATTTTTTATAATGGAATTTTAATTCCTTCTTGGATGATCCTACATAATTATTCCCATTAAAATAGAAATCCTATTATTGAAACCTATATACCCTAATCAACATTAATTTATCACTACTATAACAATTAAATTACATAAATTCCCCTAATAGAAATTCTAATTCAATACTACTTGTTCTAGAATTCATAGAAACATTATGGGATCCAATTTCATATCACATAGGTTTTCATAGACATGATAACTAGGTTGGAGGTTTGAGAGATGTTTTAGGGTTATAGGATTGAAAATATAATTTTAGATCCATAATGGTTGTCAATTTAATATCTTCAAGGATCAATCCAAAAGGCTACATAAAAAATAATGTATATATATATAACTCAAATACCTAACAAACACAAAATTTCAAGGACATAATGATACTTAGGAATAGAAAATTCTATATGTAAGAGTTATTTAAAAAATAATAATAATGTTGAATAAATGGATTAACCAATATCACATATGAAGAATATATATATATATATATTAAAGAAATACAAAACAAATTTATTGATTTTTGAATTAAATCTCAATTATGATGAAAAATGACTATAATAATAAAATTCTGTTAAACTCAGTCATTCACATTCACTATTAATAAACTCATGTTTATCTATTTGATGTGTTCAAGTAAGGATATCAAATAGCTATAATTTAATTATATTAATTGGAAATAGATGTTGCACTATTCATCATGATCACATTGTATGTGATGCATCAATTAATATATATCTTTTAGGAATGGAATATTATATTTTTGGAAGTGCCTAATGTTCTAAACTAATGAAATATTACTATCACATTAACAAAATTGAATCTAAATACCACCAATAAATTTTCCTTGTACAACACTAATTGTAAAATCCCAGTTCTGGGTGCCACCCAGAGTTTCCCCATACCCGGTTGGTCACATGGCCCCAAGGGCGTTTCCCCAAATGATCGAGGTTGCCGACTAGCACCCAGGGCCTTGGGTGTGATAGTGGGGAATCTATGACCTCGTTGGAAGAGTAAAGCAGTAGAAATAAACATATAACAATAGAAGAAGCATTAATGAAACCATACAACAGTATTGAATTAAATAGTTCAAGTAAATAAACAATTGGATCACATTTATAAATGATTCATGATACATATTTCTAGGAAAGAAGTAAACAAGTCAGAATGATGGAATATAGTACTAAACCAAGTACATAGAAAACATGTAAATTCCAGCAGCATCGCAAGCCTCACCGTGTTCCCGTGCTCTCCAGCTCAACACCATTCAAGTACCTAAAGTAGATGGGTGATATTCCTTATCTAGACATGAAACAATATAATTTGTTTGGGCCCAGAAGCATGACCCACACGGGGTGTGAAATGAATCCTAGTAGGAAACCACTAAAATATCCATTCCTAAAAGTCATTGAATGTATATATGGTAGGCAATAAGTAAAATTAAGTAATAAAAAGGAATTATTCAAAAGTAAATAGTTCTACAATTTCAATTACATAATTTTGATTTAATAATTTAATCAACTAGACACCAACACAAGAAACCCTCTAGGAATGTTCTCACAGCCTATCCTCTCTAGTTTTTCCACTATTCTCATGTTACCCTCTAGTTAGTTATCGAAGCCTAACACCTCTATTTCAATTTACAAAAAGGATACAACGAGCCTCTGGATAGCTAACAGAGTCTACCCCTTTGGTCTCATGTAATCGAAGAATCACTAAGGAAGCACTCACCATCAATCCCCCCAATAGTATTTTAACGGTAAACTAGATACACTCTAAGGAATCACTCAAGATCAATTCCTCATGTGGTCTCATAATAGAACTATAGTCACATGGAGGGATCACTAAACATCATCCCCCCCTATGGTCTCACAGCGTGATAATTATAAGATACACTATAGGAAATCCCTGAACGTCAATTTCCCCTATGGTCTCACTACACCAGGATCCCACAGCCTCATGTAAAAAAATTGTGCAAAAATGATAATCTGCAGCCAAAGTAAACCTCAAAGTATTACATGACTAATAGTTATAAATCATAACTCAAGCATTCAAGATAATACCACTCCATCCTAACAGCACTAGGAATGGAAAACAAAGCATCCTACCCAGAAATTCGAGACCCAATGGCCAATATCAAATAAAACATGGGAAAACACATCCATTTCATAGAAATTAACCCTATTCGCAAATAAGATCCCTAACTCATGAAATCAAAGAATTGATGCAAATAAATGGGTTTAATTCCCTAAATTCAAAAAACACCATTCTAGGGTATTAGGAACTTCTTCAAAAAATATTCAAAAACTTACTACGGAAAGTTACAAACCACCTACCTTGGCATAGTATGATTGATATACTTCGGCATCATCCCTTGAATCGATATAGAATGCGGTAGATCTACCAAAATGTCCAAAAATGTCCACCAACGAAATCTCACGGGAGGGGAGAAATCAAGATATGGGGTTCAATAAGAATGAAGAACTCATCGTGGAGATTCCAACACAATCAATGGAGTTCGATTCGTAGAACTGATGGCGAGTCGGGGGCTCAGAGAATAATTGATGGTCTCATTCTCTCCTGGATGAGACTGACCTAGAAGAAGATCCTTTTGTGAACGAGATGCATCCCTAGTCCTATATAACAATTAGAAATAAAAGTACATGGCATGTTGTTTTAATATACATGACATGTACATGACTTAAATGGCCTTCTCTTTAGGCGATCTTTAGGTCACCCCACACAGACATGTACTCGGAAATTACAAGGCCAGTACACAGTCACCTGTGGAAACTAGGTACATGGCGTGTACTCCTGAAATCTCTAAAAGACATTATTTTCTCAAAAACACCAAAAAACATGGTTCATACCTGAAAATAAGATTCAGGTTCTTACAAACTTCTCCCCTTAAATAAATCATCCCCGAATTTCCATAGAAAGGCGGCATATAAGAAGAATCCTTGAAAATCTCTCGCCAATATGATCTTATTTCGGCCTCCCTCCCCCAAGTCTCACCCGGTACTCGCTTGTTCTATCATAGCACTAGTACAAAAGGAACATACTAGACATAGAGAATGTTTGTACTGCGATTAACAATATCAATAAGATGCTCCTCAAAAGATGCATCCGCCTCAAACTCAACCACCTTTGGTTGCGAAACATGATATGGGTATGAGAATTAATGTTGTAGCTGAGAAACGTGGAAGATTTCATGCATATCCAGATACCTATGAGATATCTTCAATCGCTAAGCAACCAACCTGACTCTCCCATAAACCTCAAACAATATATCATATCTCGAAGAAATCTTACCTTGTCTCCTAATCCTCATGTGTCCCAACACCAGTGTGACATATAGAAAAACCTAATCAATGACATTGAACACTAGAGGTCATCTCCATCAATCAACATGATACTTCTCACATGACTATGCAGTATCCATCCTCTTCTGAATTAACTCTAACTTCTCTAAGGTCTCCTGGACAAGGCGAGGTCCCAGCATAGTTACATCTCCTACTTCCAGCCAACATAGGGGTGATCAGCATGACCTATGGTATGAATCCTCATACGGTTCCATCTTAATAGTTTAGTTAATTTATTATTTTAGGAAAACTCCACAAGAGGTATATGATTCAACCGAGAACCTCCAAAATCTAGGACGCATGATCGATGAATATTCTCTAGTACTTATTTTGTATGCTCGGATTGTCCATCTATCTGGGGATGGTATGTTGTACTCAAAAGTACTTGTGTACCCAAAGACATTTTTAGTCCCTTCCAGACTCAAGAAGTAAAACAACAATTCTTGTCTGAAACGATGGAGTGTGGAACCCCATGTAAGTTCACATTCTCTCGGATGTACGACCTTCCTAGCTCATCAACACTAAAGGTCTCCTTGGTCGGAAAGAAGTGATAAACCTTCATGAGTATATCAATGAAAACCCTTATAGCATCATTCAATCATGTAGACCTTGGTAAACCAGACACAAAGTCCAAAGGGATATTGTTCCACTTCCACATCGGAATGGAAAATTGCTGAAAAAGCTCAGGTGGTCACTAATGCTTGGCCTTCACCTACTGACAGGTGGAACACCTAATGAAAAAGCCAGTAACATCTCTCTCTAGGCCTAACCACCAATAATGAAAGTGGGATCTCAATACATCATGGTTGAACCATGATGAAATGACCAAACTGAGGAGTGTAATTCCCGCATCATCTAGTAATGTATGTCTCCTAACACCCACACACACCAACAAAAATTCAAGATCTCATCCTCACATACAGCACATCCATAAATAGGTTCTTCTCCTAAAACACCCTCCAATATGAATAAGCCTTCAGAATCTGATAGCTACCTCATTCTCACACTTTCAAGTATTGTATAGGTAAGAAATAAAGAAGAAAGAACAATCTTCCATGCCTATCGTGCACCTCCAAATTTATCTCAAAGAGAAGAGCCAGAAGACTCCATTCAATGCGGGCTTCTTGAACTTTCTGTATCTGATTCCTTATTCTCAATGTATCAGCCACTTCATTGAATTTCCCAAGCATGTAGGAAAGATTAAATTCAAAGAACTGGAGGTACTCAAATCACCTTCACTATCTCAGATTCGGATCTCACTTAGTGAGGATATAATTGGGGCTTTTTTGGACAATGAAAACCCTAAAATGTTCTCCCAAAAGATAATGTCTCCAATATCATAAATCAAGAACAACTGAAACCAACTCGAGATCATGTGTCATGTAATTCCTCTCATGTTGTCTCAACTTCCAAGACCCATATTCCACAACTCCCCCCCCCTACATAAGCACTTCATTCAACCTGATACCTGAAGCATCACCGTAACAGTATTGATCTTTCCTGGCTCTGAAAATACTAGTATTTTTGCTGATTTCAACCTTCCTTTTAGCTCATGATGGGCTAACTCACAGGAATCTGACCATAAATACTTTACTCCCTTCATAGTGATCCCCATCAGTGGTTCTGCTAAGTGTAAAAATTCATTTATAAAACGCCTTTTGTATCCATCCATCCATAGAAAACATCATACCTCAAATAAGTTCTTCAGCTTCTTCTATTAAACTACAACCCTCACTTCTTTGGGTCTATAGATACTCCTGTATCCGAGATAAAATGACCAAATAAGTGAATCTAGTCCATTCAAATGTCTCATTTTGAGAGCATAGAATATAACTTATTCTCTCTCAGTGTACACAAAACAATCTCAAGATGGGTAGCATAGTTGTGTCAAGTGTGATAGTACACCAAGATATCTTCCACGAAGACTACCACAAAATAATAAATGTATGGAGTGAACACTCAGTTCATTAGTTCCATGAAAACTAAAAGCGTGTTCGTGAGACTGAACTGCCTAACCAAATACTTGTATAGACTATACCTGCTCTTAAAGGGTGTAAGTGGTATATCCGATTGTCTAACATGCAACTGATAATAACCATATCTCAATTCAATATTTGAGAACACTCGGTCTCCTCAATGATGATAAAAGATATTATAAATCCTAGATAAGGGATATTGGTTCTTGACTGACAACTGGATTAGATTCTATTAATCCACACAAATCCTGAGGTTATAGTATTCCTTTGTCAAAAATAGGACAAGTGAACCCCATGGAGATGTACTGGGTAAGATGAAACCCTTATCCTGTATCTAATCTAACTACTTCTTGAGCTCCTGTAACACAAGTGTAGTAATCCTACAAAGAGGAATGGGCACTGGTGCCAATCCTGGAACAAGCTCAAAAGTAATGTCTACCTCTTGCTATAGAGGAGAACCCGGGAAGTCATGTGAAAAGACATCCCTGAAATGATCCACCATTGGGGGGAAAGTCCATCTGTGAAGTCCCATGGTCAGCCAGATATAGATTATAAATCTGGGCTATAACTCCTCCCAACCCATGCTGCTCGGTTCCTGATCTACTCACCTGGACACACAATTATCCCTTATGAAGAAATGATCCAACCTCTAGTGATGTGAAACTCACCCAACGACGATAGTAGTCAACAATAGCCTAGATGGGATGTAATCAGTCCATTCTGAGAATGAAATCATAACCTATCATCTCTAGGACATAGAGGTACCAGAATAAGGGACACCAACAAATCTAATGATGGCACGCCTTGAACAGAAGCATGCTAGTCATTCATGCCCCCAATGTTGTGTCCTGTATCAAGACTTCCGTAGAAGTAAAGATACAGAGCTCAAGGCTCTCTACAACAGAAACAGATATGAAAATAGGCAAGCCCATGTATCAAAAAGCGTAGAAGCTAAAACTGAGGCAACTCGAATCATACCTTGAATGATATAGGGGTTGGGATCCTACTCCTAATGGGAGAGATCCAGAGAAAAATTCTGGCCAGTATTGCATGCATGTGACCCTGCCTGACCACCATGAACTAATCCACCATGTTATCACTGAAAACATGCCAACTGGACACCAAGAACGCAACCTCCACCTCGGCATGAATATCCTAATGAACTCCCATTCCTATAATAGGGAGAAACTAGTGGTGCTTCTCTTGGACGAGGAGTTGTAGAGGAACCCCTGTCAACAGGTGCCAATTAGAAAAACTGACAGAATTGATGAAGATGGCCCATCTTGGCACAATATCAGCACTCTATTGGGTCTCTCAAGAAAAGTGGCATCATATGGCTGCCCTTACCACACTGGTATCATACCACCTAGCTACCAAAAGTCGTATCTCGCATACTTGGACCTCCATTTGTAGAATCCATGATGCGCTTTATGCTATCATGTGGAGAAGCAATAAATCTAGATGCTAAAACTCCTGGGCCCACAGATATATAATCCCATAGGTTTCATTCTATGATCAGTTCCTGGTTGAATATAGATGATATGGTCATTAACCTAATTTTTTTCACCTTAGTTCGAATGTCTATCCTGATACCATCCTCATACGTCCTCACTATGAATAACTCATCACCCCTAGAATGGATTTGAAACGTTGTAGCTCTGTGAAGCAAGAAGAGTACTCCATGACATAAAGAGTACCCTACTCTAGAATAATGAACTCTCAGGATTGATCAGCCCTCAAAATATTAGGGTAGAATTAATTGTAGAAGGTATGCTGGATCTCATCCCATGCCAAAACCTACTGGCATCCCGACTGTGAGATCACATCCCACCATATCATGGCAGAATCCCAAAGCATAAACGTTTCGAGCTTTACCCCCCTCTCTGTAGGCATATCCAGATGGTCGAAGATAGATAACATGGCTTCTAACCATGAATCACTATCCTGAGTTCCTTATTCCACTAATAAAGTAGGAGGATGTTGCAACTGAAAAACCCGTCTTAATTCTGCCATAGACGGGGTAGGATGCGGTACTCCTCAAACGGTCTACAGGAACCTCATGAATCCCTCTCAATACTATGAATCGACACCTATGTCTAGAATAATGGTTATTCTATGAAGGGAATGAAGGGAGGATCTTCTGGTAGTCCATGATCTACAATTTCTAGTGTAAAGACCCATAAATTTCAAGGAATTGTTTTTAAATACTTTGGAATTTTACGAGTTTGTGGTTTCTAACGGCACTTGATTCTAAGGCCCGGTGTGCCCAGAAGCAATTTCTGAAGTTTTGTTCGAGTACGCTCCATAAACTTACGTTCGGTTTTTTCTATCTTTTGAACCAGTGATCAGAATCGAAATTAGAGGGCACTGATTAACTCGCAGCACCGGTATTCGCCTAAGGGGACCTTTACCATAGTTGCGTCTTGCCGGGATGAGAAGTTAACTATCTGTCTGTTATTAAAAATTAATAAAAGTATGTGTTAGATGTTTTTATTTATGTTTGGTGGTTATTTCCTTCCAAGGGGAGTTAGAGGTGGGGCCCACACCGACATAACCTCCCATGAGAGGATATTTGTGAGGTGGGGCCCACACAAACCCCTAACCTTAAAACTCCCTTAAACTCCCCATTAATCTCCCCTTCATTAATTTGACAACTCTCCCCTTAATAAATATTTGATCTCTCCACCTCCCTCTCATTATGTTTGCCAACACAACTAGATTAATGACTTCATTAATTAATTGGAACATCTGATTTTGAAACAATTTGAATTGCATGGAAAATATTAAAATTAGGAAGCTTTATTAAAATATGGGCCTTGGAAAATATTTTTGGGTGGGGAAAACCTCATGAGATTTTGGAGGAGAGCTTCCTACCTCACCAACAAATAACACGAGAAACGATATCTTCTTGTCGACCGGAACATGATTGTGAGGAACGACTTCATCCATTCTTCTTCTTCGCATCAAGGGAGAAGAAACTGCTCGCGAGGAATGAATTCTACGAAAATGGTCCATGATACCCGACCTCCTCGATGCTTGTGTTTCGTGACTCATTGATATGCTCCGCTCTTGAATTCGAGGTAGGGGATTTGTTTCAATTTTTAATTGAATACAATTGTTCTTCGTTCTTCGTTGAAACCATGTACTATATTAGGGATTTTGTTACCACCTAACATGGAGGTCACGGGCTGAAAAAACACGGCCCGACATCCCTCCATTGATCCACACTTTATTTCGATAGAGGCGGTGATAGAAAAGGGTGGAGTCAATCAGACTTGGCGACGACCGAAGGCAGTGGCGATAACCGCGTGTCGGCCCGAAGAGGACCGTGACACCGGGTGCCACGCGGAAGGAAGAACTGAGGCCTGCAACCGCGGGACGCTCGGCTGAAGAAGAACTGGACGGCTAAAGCTGGCCGTGCCGAAGGAAGACCGCAGTGCCACAAGGGGAGTCGTGCTGCAGAGAACCGCAACCCATGCGCAGTGGGCCGCTTCGGCGGGCTAACCGGCCGGCTCGTCCACCGGCCGGGTTGATGAAGGCCGCCGCACCCGCAGGTGCCGTGCAGCAGGACTGCGACTCACCCATGCATGTCGCTTGTGCTGGGAAGACCGTCCGGCTTCGGCCACCCGGATAAGAGGGCGGCGTCGCTCGTTGTCGCCGGTTCAGGAAAGAAGGGGGGTCGTGCATCCCGGATCGCTCGGCCGGCCGGGCTAGCTGCGGCCCATCGGGCCACACCCTGCCGGGCTGGGTCTTACCGAGCCAGGCCGGGTCGGGCCGCCCCGCACCGGGCCGCACCGCACCGAGCCTGGCTGAGCTGCGCCCCACCGGGTCAGGCCGTGCGATTCACCGGACGGTCCGACCCTCTGCCAGGTCGGACCCACCAAAACTGTGTTGACCCGACCCGCCAGCCCACTGGGCTTGATTGGTCGGGCCCGTTTTCACTTAAACATGAATAAAATTTAGACCGCGCGTCGGATCAACACGCCGTATGTGGCATTGGGACCCTCACGACGAAGTGGTCCTTTTGCAATACTCTAAGTGAGTTTTGGAAGAATTAGGAAAACTACCGGGTTTGGAATGAGAATAATTACAACCGGGCCCCCGGAGCGGAAACACTTATAACTTAAGGACCAGAAGTCCGATTGACATGCCATCAACTACGTTGGATTACTTTTGACGAGTCGGTATTTTTGAGATACTCCACATGGGATTCGGAAGAGATTGGAGTTTGGCCTGGATTGTACCCGAAATCCAACAGGGCCCCTGGACAGAAAAGCTAATAACTCTCAGACTGGGCATCCGATTGACGCATTGTCAGTCGTGTTGGGTTTCTTTGGTTGAGACGGAAGTTCTGTATACATCAACTATGGAATTCTTGATTGTTAATGTATCCACCCTTTGGCTTGAGGAGCATACCCTCCAGGAATCAAGCATGTTGTGTGCGAAAATCCTAGAGCTGACTGCGACTACGATGATAACTGTACTAGAATCCTCTATTTGTTCGGCAGCAAGGACAACTGTACTAGAATTCTCCATGGGTTTGGCTGCGACGAAAACTATACTAGAATCCTCCATGGGTTCGGCAGAGACGACAACAAGACTGGACTGAATCCTCCATGGGTTCCATAGTAACGAGACTGGAATAAATCCTCCATGGGTTCAACAACAATGAGACTCGACTAAATCCTCCTTGGGATCAACAACAATGATGGAATGTTGTTTTAGGATTCCGCGGGTATCTTCCATTCGATAGTGACAGATTATTCAGTGGATACAATTGATCATCTCTTACTCTCTTTATGTTGTGTATACCTGTGTGAGATGAGTCTTGGCTTACAATAATTATCATCGATTTGATTGAATTCTTTTCTGTGTGGACTGGGTAGTGCTTGGGCTTGAGAGATGGAGCCGAACTGATATTGGTGACTTAGGTATATGTATGGGAATATAACTAAGTAGAGTTGGTTGATACTTCATGTTTGTATCATTCTTTGTGGTTTATCCTTCATGGATTCTGGAATACCATCGGGGGTGTCACGACCCGTCCTCGGAGCCCGTGCCGTGACTACCCCAAGCCCGCCTTCCATAGGCCAGGGGCTGGCGACTAGCACCAAAGGCGTAAATCCCGATAACTGGAAAGACATTGCCTTTATAAAAGGTAAACAAAACACCACAGAGTATAAGCGGAAGCAAAACACTAAGTACAAAAGGAAGTGCTAAAAGTAAATGGGCCAGAATACAAACCCAAATGAAAGTACAACTACAACTGAACAAAGTACAACAGAAAAAGACAACAGTTGGAAGAAAGAAAGCAGCTCCTGGGTCATCCTTGTCGGATCCTACTAAAGGGTAGGTACAGATGGCGCAGCTCCTGGTCGTCCACCACGGATCCTACCTGAAGGGTAGGTACAGATAGCCTCCTCAACGCTCTCGCCCGTCGACCTCCTCCGTGTGTCATCTCGTCGTGTAGTCCACCTCCGGGTACTGACTCGTCGTGTAGTCCACCTCTCGGTACTCACTCATCGTGTAGTCCACCTCCGGGTACCGTCCAGCCCTCGAACACTCGACCTTCGTCAGCACTGCCCATCATCTGCAACCAACACAACAAGGTGAGGGCATATCCCGTGCAGGGGTGAGTATAACGATACTCAGTAGGGACCCCGAGACCCTCAAGGTCTCACTAAAACCAACAAGGATAACCACAAAGAAGATCTCAAAAAATAACCTCTACTTACGTATATGCCCATACATATACCTAAGTTATCAAGTAACCCATCTCAATCCTGAGGAAACACAAGGATTGTGAAAACAACGGATAACCACTATCTAGGTATATGCCCATACATATACCTAAGTTATCAAGTAACCCATCTCAAAAATGAGGTAAACACAAGGTCAAAAGTCTCAGCTCAAACCAGGATTTTCATTATCGAAACCGCAACTGCCGAAGAACCTCGTCTCTAGAGTGTACAGTGGTCCTGTCCCGACTCCGAGGTACTACTCACTAACCTAAGACTGCTGTAGTACTCCACCTATCGAGTACAGCGGGCCTACTACTACAACCAAGCGCTCTCCCGTGCCGCTACAACCAAGCGCTCCCCTGTGCCGCTACAACCGAGCGCACCTCCATCGTGGGTCTGCCGCTACAACCAAGCGCTCCTCTGTGCCACTACAACCGAGCGCACCTCTGTCGTGGGTTTGCCGCTATAACCAAGCGCTCGCCTATGCTGCTACAACCCAGCGCACCTCTGTCGTGGGTATGCCGCTACAACCAAGCGCTCCCCAGTGCCGCTACAACCAAGCGCACCTCTGTCGTGGGTATGCCGCTACAACCAAGCGCTCCCCTGTGCCGCTACAACCAAGCGCACCTTTGTCGTGGGTCTGCCGCTGCAACCAAGCGCTCCCCACTATGCTTTCTGTAACACACCGAGTCGTTCGATCAGTAGTTGTCAGGACTCAGTCGGCTACACAGTCTCCGTACTCCGCACGATTGTCTCCGAGAGGGTCCGCTCCACGAGCTATTGGTCGATACTCCAAGTATCTCAATGTCCCACAATGAAGTATCTCAATGGACAACCTCGTCATAGGGGTCTCAACGCAACAGACGACGCGTCAATCGGACGTCCGGTCTGTGAGTTATTGGCTTTTTCGTTCCAGGGGCCCGGTTGGTTTTTAAGGCAAAACCAACCCGACCGTACTCCACCTGCGTCCAAACCTCAGGCAGAGTGAGCCAATAGATCTGTCTCACTTAGAGGAATCCACCAAAGTCGACAACACGTCAATCGGACGTCCAGAGCTCAAGATATCAGCATTTTTGCTCTGAGGGCCCGGTTGGTTTCGTGAACGAACCAACCCGGCTGAACACAAAGTTTCCTGAAACCTTGAGTTCGATATACCGAAAAGATCTTCTTGATCCAAGGATCGCGTTGCCACTGACGGCGCATCAATCAGAGGTCTACAGCTCAAGATATGGGAATTTGACCGAAAGTCGTCCAAAAACGGGGGCTGGGCCCGGGCCGACACGGTTAGGCCTGGCCCGGTCCAGCGCGGTCCGGTCCAGCCCGACTGGCCGGCCGCGACCGAGCAGTTGCCTTGGAGCGGCGGGAGTGCGTGCGGCCGCCCCCCTTCGCCACTGATTGACGCCGGCGAAAACCGTCGCCGCCTTCCGCGGACCACCGGACGTGCTCCAGTGGTCCGTTTCTCCTGCCATCTTTGCCTAGGGTCCCCCCGGGACCCCACCTTCACTGCGAAGGGATTCAAATTCCAAAACGGTCTGCTTCGTCGTCGCCCATCAATCCACACGTCAAAAAATTAGCGTTGTCTTTGGAGTTTTCTAGCGCGACCTGATGGCGCCGCGCCCCTTCGTCGCGGCCCGACTCCGACCGCGGTTCTTTGGTTTTCTTCGACGTGGCACGACGGCGTCGCATTCTTAAACTTCCTTCCATGGCGCGGCGCGATGGCGCCGCGCATATCCTTCCGCATGAAAACCGCGTGGTGCAACGACACCATGCCTTCCCGTACCAACCACAAAAGAACCATCATGAAAAAAAGGAGGACGGTCGGACGTGTTTGTGCGGGCCGACCCCCTCGTGTTATTCGATAACAAATGGTTAAAATCCACAAAGATCATCAAGTTGGTATTCATGAATCAAATAAATAAATAAAACCCCTACCTCGTCAAGTCGTCGCACGCGCGTTCTTCGCGGATTTGATCTCCGCTGAAGGAGGCGATCGTCGCGTCGCGGAAAGGCATCACGTCGTCGCGGAAGGGCGTCGCGTCGTCGCGGAAGGGCGTCGCGTCATCGGGGAAGGGCATCGCGTCGTCGCGGAAGGGCGTCACGTCATCGCGGAAGGGCGTCGCATCGTCGCGGAATACGGTGACGCGTCGACGAACTTCGAGGTTCAAGAACATGAAGATTTAATAATAACGATTAAATCCATGTGTTGTTATAAACCACAAAGAAGATTTAAAAGAAACCCGAAATCTCCTACCTCAAGCAGTTGGTGATCGGAGATCGTTGCGAGGAAGAACGTCTCGGAATACGCGTCGTCAATCTCCGAGGGTGATGGCGTTCTTCGCGTTTTTCGCGTTCTTCGCGAAGGAGGATGAAGGCACAAAGTTTTCAAAACCTCTCAATGAGCATTTTTCCTGAAGTCGCGCATTGGTATTATTTTATTATTACGCCAACGGATTGAAAATAGGTTAAGAAACGATTAAATTAATTCAACGAATTAATTTAACGAAATAAACCGCCCAATTAATTGGTGCGTTAAGAAATTAAGAAAACACGTCAGTTGACATTCATAATGACGGGTTTTCGCGGGTGCGTTATTAGCGGAAAGAAAATGTGGGGCTCGTGCGGGCCCCACCTCGCAAATATCCTACCGAGAGGGTAGGATATTTCTGGATAGCACCCTATCCATAACAACTCATCTTAAGCTGCTTTAAGTGGCTTCAAGTGGCTTCCAAGCGGCTTAAGTGAAATAAAACAAAGTTTGTCGTACAATTTATTTTATTTCTTAACTTTAAGACCAAAAATTAAAAACCACACCCGAGCAAACGCAACTCCGGAAGAGACGTTTCTAAGCAATTACCAGCGCTGCGATTCTATCGGTGCCCTCAAAATTCGATTCCGAGTACCGGATCAAAAGTTAGAAAAACCCGCTCATCCGTTCACTGAACGTACCTAGGCCAAACTTTGGAAAAGGATTCCGGGCACACCGGGCCTCGTAATCAGGTGCCGTCAGAAACTGAGTTTTTGGAAAATTCCAAAGAAAATTAAGAAAGAAAAAAAATTCCTTGGAATTTACGGGTCTTTACATTACTCCCACCACAGGGCTTTACGTCCCCGTAAAGCTTCACCACAAACTTAGGGATACAAAGGCGGTACTGAGCTCTAATCTGAGCCTTCCGCTCCGTAGTGCTCACCTGGAGGTTCCGTACTGCCAAAGAAAGCACACTCGAGAAATCGATCGTCCTCGTAGGATCCGCTCCTATCGATCCTCGATCACCACTGGAACCTCCGCAAAAAACACCCCATCGCCATCATCCAGCTACTCATGGTCGATGATATGCGAAGGGTTGAGCACGTATCTCCTCAGTTGAGATACGTGGAAGTCATCGTGCACCTGGTGCAACTGAGGTGGATGGTTCAAGCGGTAAACCACCCCGCCTACCCAGCTGAGGACCTAGAAAGGTCCGTTGAACCTCGGAGATAACTTGCTGCCTTGGCCACATCTCCGTAAACCTCGTCGAGGTGAGACCCGTATAAGGACGTGATCGTCATCCTAGAACTCCAGAGGTCTCCATTTCCTGCTAGAACTGGAACTCAAAACGACTGCTGCCACGAGGGTAAGGTTGACCGACTCAAGAGTGATCGGTCACACCCTCCTATGCAAGAGTTTATCCTGTGCTTCCTGGGGTTTCTTTTTTGCCGACCAAGGAAAACCCACCCCGACGTTGTGGTTAAACCACAACCTTTTTGTCTAATACCCTCAATTTGTGTATGAAATGTGATTGCCCAGTCCATACTCAAACCAACGTCATAAGGCCTCGACGCTGCCACCAAGAGATTCCAACCGAAACTATCGCCTCAAGGGTCTCACCACACCGTTGGCGAAAGTGTGATTATCGAGTCTCCTCCCAAGGTATCTCCAGACGTGAGGGTCAAGTCCACGGCTAACCGGAAACTCTAGGTCTGGGACAAGATTTGTGAAAGCGAGGAATGATTCATATCAACGTCTATTACTACAGCAGCTAGTAGTGGACATAGACTGTCCCTTGAATCATTTTTAGAGCCATTAGGTCACACTCCTTAACCGCATGCAGCCGCACTCTTCCTCCGCCCTCCAGCTCCCTGAGCCTGGCGGGAATAACTAAGGCGGGTGGTTATAGCATGTTAAGATGTACACCACCTCATGCTGCTCTCCTAGCTCTACCTACATGTCTGCTGCTTCGCAGACTCATCTCTCCTTTAATCTTCCACTTATGGAAACATTTAACATGCCCGAGTCTCCAAGACTGTCGCCAGTTTCCAGTTTCTTACTGCACTGTGCAGTCTTCATCCGCTGCTGGATGATCTTCACCTTCTTTTCCTACGATCTGGAAGAGCTGCTAAAACATTTCTCCATTGCCAAAAAGAGAAACTCGGTCTCATCCCCTGGATGAACCACGCCCATTTCCTAATACAGTCAATCCTGACATGAATGATGTATTAATGCCATGGATGACGTCGTAAGGCCTCGACGTAACTACCATGAGATCCAAATGTCACTCTCGCCTCCAAGGGTCGAGTCACACTGTCGGCATTAGTGTGAGGTCACTGGGTCTTCTCCAGTAGAAATCTCGAAGTGAGGGTCAAGTCAACAGTTTTAACCGGGACCACTCAGCATCAACCAAACAAAAGGACAGGAAAGCAAACAAAGAGAAGTGTCTTTTTATTATTGCAGCTCATAGTACAAAGACACAAATACAACAACAAAATGAAACTAGAGTACAAGGGACATATCCACTAGTTACGCTTCTATCCACCTGCTCCCGGAGCTCTACTGCCTTGTCCACTGCTCGGCTGTTGCTCAAGAACCCGCCGCTGCTTCTGCCTCGGTGGCTCCTCCAAAGCCTGCGGATCAACTGCATGAGGAGTCAGACAGTCACGTGCTAGGTGACCCTTTCCGCCGCATTCATAACACTTCCTGCTCCTCGCACGGCTGGCTCTGCCCCTCTTGGACCTCTGCATCATCTTTCTACTTCCCACAGATGACTCGGATACTGATCGAAAAACACACGGAAAAGGTAGCATCTCCTGAACATGCTCGGGGTGTAGAGATACTGGCACAAACTCCACCCTGAAGAAGGTCTCGAAGTCTTCCCGTGTGAAGGTCATCCCGTCGCAAAACTGGAACAAGTGGCTCCACCACCTGCCTGCTGCTGCCTGAAGAAGGCTGGCAACAAAGATCACCATGAGGTCTACCGGCGTCCCCACTAGCCTGAAGACTCTCACCACAGCCTCCAGCCAATCCTCAGCCACCTGCGGGTCCTTCTCTCCCCGAAACCTGGGTGGCCTCTGGCGCTGGAACTCGTTCAGCGCGCTCAAGTGGTGTGCATCGCCTACTGCTGGGGCTGGTGGCATCGGTGGCCCAATGTATGGTAGTACTGCTGGTGCCTCCTCTGGTGCCTCAACTGCAAGAGGGCCCTGTACCAAATCCTCGTCGCTCAGCAGGCTGTCAGTACGCACATCCCTCTGGGCTCTAGTTGGTCATTCGTGAAAAGGCATCCTGAAAGAAAAAACGTGACATGGTCAAACGATTTATACCTGGTGAGCTGACCTGGTTTGAGCTGATTTTTAAAAACTTCTGGAAACACACACGCAATCAGTGTTTTCGTGCACAAATTCGGAAATCAGTTGTTAGGGTCCTGGTGTATGGACACGTCGGCCGCCCGCACCAACACTGGACTCCCTGAACTGAAAACCACACTCGATACTCTTAACACTATTACTTCATAGAGAGAAAAAATATCAGAGTTATATGTTCTGCGGTAGAACCGACCCCTCTGATACCAATTTGTCACGACTCGTCCTCGGGGCCCGTGCCGTGACTACCCCAAGCCCGCCTTCCCTAGGCCAGGGGCTGGCAACTAGCACCAAAGGCATAAATCCCGATAACTGGGAAGGCATTGCCTTTATAAAAGGTAAAGAAAACACCACAGAGTATAAGCAGAAGCCAAACACTAAGTACAAAAGAAAGTGCTGAAAAGTAAATGGGTCAGAATACAAACCCAAATGAAAGTAAAACTACAACTGAACAAAGTACAACAGAAAAAGACAATATCTGGAAGAAATGAAGCAGCTCCTGGGTCGTCCTCGTCGGATCCTACCTGAAGGGTAGGTACAGATGGCGCAGCTCCTGGTCATCCACCACGGATCCTACCTGAAGGGTAGGTTCAGATATCCTCCTCAACGCTCTTGCCCGTCGACCTCCTCCATGTGTCGTCTCGTCGTGTAGTCCACCCACAGGTACTGACTCGTCGTGTAGTCCACCTCCGGGTACTGACTCGTCGTGTAGTCCACCTCCGGGTACCGTCCAGCCCTCGAACACTCGGCCTCCATCAGTACTGCCCGTCATCTGCAACCAACACAACAAGGTGCGGGCATAACCCGTGTAGGGGTGAGTATAACAATACTCAGTAGGGACCCCGAGACTCTCAAGGTCTCAGTAAACCAACAAGGATAACCACAAAGAAGATCTCACCAGATAACCTCTACTTAGGTATATGCCCATACATATACCTAAGTTATCAAGTAACCCATCTCAATCCTGAGAAACACAAGGATTGTGAAAACAACGGATAACCACTACCCAGGTATATGCCCATACATATACCAAAGTAATCAAGTAACCCATCTCAAACATGAGGTAAACACAAGGTCAAAAGTCTCAGCTCAAACCAGGATTTTCATTATCGAAACCGCAACTGCCGAAGAACCTCGTCTCTAGACTATACAGTGGTCCTGTCACGTCTCCGAGGTACTGCTCACTAACCTAAGACTGCTGTAGTACTCCACCTTTCGAGTACTGCGGGCCTGCTGCTACAACCAAGCGCTCTCCCGTGCCGCTACAATCAAGCGCTCCCTTGTGCCGCTACAACAGAGTGAACCTCAGTCGTGGGTCTGCCGCTACAACCAAGCGCTCCCCTATGCCGCTACAACCGAGTGCACCTCTGTCGTGGGTCTGCTGCTACAACCAAGCGCTCCCCTGTGCTGCTACAACCAAACGCACCTCTGTCGTGGGTCTACCGCTACAACCAATAGCTCCCCTCTGCCGCTACAACCAAGCGCACCTCTGTCGTGGGTCTGACGCTACAACCAAGCGCTCCCTTGTGCCGCTACAACCAAGCGCACATCTTTCGTGGGTCTGCTGCTACAACCAAGACCTCCCCTGTGCCACTACAACCAAAAGATCCCCTGTGCCGCTACAACCAAGCGCACCTCTGTCGTGGGTCTGCCGCTACAACCAAGCGCTCCCCTGTGCCACTGCAACCAAGCGCTCTCCACTGTGATTTCTGTAACACACCGAGTCGTTCGATCAGTAGTCGTCAGGTCTCAGTCGGCTACACGGTCTCCGTACTCCGCATTCTCATCTACGGGAGGGTCCGCTCCACGACCTATAGTTCGATACTCCAAGTATCTCAAAGTCCTACGAAGATGTATCTCAAAGGACCGCCTCGTCATAGGGGTCTCAACGCAACAGACGGCGCGTCAATCGGACGCTCGGTCTGTGAGTTATTTGTCTTTTCGTTCCAGGGGTCCGGTTGGTTTTTAAGGCAAAACCAACCCGACCGTACTCCACCTGCATCCAAACCTCGGGCGGAGTGAGCCAAAAGATCCGTCTCACTTAGAGGAATCCACCAAAGTTGACGACACGTCAATCGGACGTCCGGATCTCAAGATATGTGTGTTTCCACTCCGAGGGCCCGGTTGGTTTCGTGTACGAACCAACTCGGCCAAACCCAAAGTTTTCCGAAACCATGAGTGCGATATAAGAAAACGACGGTCTCGATCCAAGGATCGTGTTGCCGCTGACGGGGCGTCAATCGGAGGTCTACAGCTCAAGATATGGGCATTTGACCGAAAGTGGTCTGAAAACGGGGTCTGGGCCCGGGCCGACCCGGCGGGGCACGACCCGGCCCGGTCCGGCGCTGTCCGGTCCAGCCCGACCAGCCGGCCGCAGCCGAGCGGTCACCGCGGAGCGGCGGGGGTGCACGCGGCCGCCCCCCTTTTCCACTGATTAACGCCGGCGGCAACCGCCGCCGGCCACTTCCGGTGGCGCGCCGCCGCCTCCGGTCGCCGGCGCCGCTGCCGCCTTCTGCGGACCATCGGACGTGCTCCGGTGGTCCGTTTCTCCTGCCGTCTTCGCCTAGGGTCCCCCCGGGACCCCACCTTCACTGCGAAGGGATTCAAATGCCAAAACGGTCTGCTTCGTCGTCGCCCGTCAATCCACACGTCAAAAAATTAGCGTCGTCTTTGTAGTTTTCTAGCGCGATCCGATGGCGCCGCGCCCCTTCGCCGCGGCCCGACTCTGACCGCAGTTCTTTGGTTTTCTTTGACGCGGCGCGATGGCGTCACATTCTTAAACTTCCTTCCATGGAGCGGCGCGACGGCGGCGCGCATATCCTTCCGCATGAAAACCGCGTGGTGCGACGGCACCACACCTTCCCGTACCAACCACAAAAGAACCATCATGAAAAAAAGGAGGAGGGTTGGCCGTGTTTGTGCGGTCCGACCCCCTCGCGTTATTCGATAACAAATGGTTTAAATCCACGAATATCATCAAGTTCGTATTCACGAATCAAATAAATAAATAAAACCCCTACCTCGTCAAGTCGTCGCACGCGCGTTCTTCGCGGATTTGATCGCCGCGGAAGGAGGCGATCATCGCGTCGCAGAAAGGTGTCGCGTTGTCGCGGAAGGGCGTCGCGTCGTCGCGGAAGGGTGTCGCGTCGTCGCAGAAGGGAATCGCGTCATCGTGGAAGGGCGTCGCATCGTCACGGAAAGGCGTTGCGTCGTCACAGAAGGGCATCGCGTCATCACGGAATATGGTGACGCGTCGACGAACTCCAAGGTTCAAGAACATGAAGATTTAATTATAAAGATTAAATCCATGTGTTGTTATAAACCACAATGAAGATTTAAAATAAACCCGAAATCTCCTACCTCAAGCAATTGGTGATCTAAGATCATTGCGGGGAAGAACGTCTCAGAAGAAGCGTTGTCAATCTCTGAGGGTGACGGCGTTCTTCGCGTTCTTCGCGTTCTTTGTGTTTTTCGTGAAGGAGGATGAAGGCACAAAGTTGTCAAAACCTCTCAACGAGCATTTTTCCAGAAGTCGCGTGTTGGTCTTATTTTATTATTACGCCAACAGATTGAAAACAGGTTAAGAAACTATTAAATTAATTCATCAAATTAATTTAATGAAATAAATCTCCCAATTAATTGGTGCGTTGAGAAATTAAGAAAACGCGCCAGTTGTCAATCATAATGACGGGTTTTCGCAGGTGCGTTACTTAGCGGAAAGAAACGGTGGGGCTCATACGGGTCCCACCTCGCAAATATCCTACCAAGAGGGTAGGATATTTCTGGATATCACCCTATCCGTAAAAACTCATCTTAAGCTGCTTTAAGTGGCATCAAGTGGCTTCCAAGCGGCTTAAGTGAAATAAAACAAAGTTTGTTGTATAATTTATTTTATTTCTTAACTTTAAGCCCAAAAATTAAAAACCAAACCCGAGTAAATGCAACTCCGGAAGAGGCATTTCTAAGCAATTACCGGTGCTGCGATTCTATCGGTGCCCTCAGAATTCGATTCCGAGTACCGGTTCAAAAGTTAGAAAAACCCGCTCGTCCGTTCACTGAACGTACCCAAGCCAAACTTCGGAAAATGATTCCGAGCACACCGGGCCTTGGAATCAGGAGCCATCAGAAACTGCGTTCTTGTAAAATTCCAATGAAAATTAAGATGGAAAAAAAATTCGTTGGAATTTATGGGTCTTTATAGGGGGACTCAAGGTCCCTACTGAGTATCGTATACTCACCCATGCACAGGATATGCCCGCACTACGTTGTGTTTGATTCAGGCAACAGACAACATTGATCGGGTAGAGAGTTGTGGGGCTGGACAATACCCAGAGGTGGACCACTTGGCGAGACATACTCAAAGTTGGCGGACGGACCTGAGGTGCTGAGGAGGATATATGTACCTACCCTTCAGGTGGGATTCCCGAAGGATGACACTGTGGTTGCTGTTTACTTTACTGCAGTTGTACTAGCTTTTCAGTTGTACTGTACTTTATAGCTGGTTTTTTATTCTAGCCCATTTACCTTTCACCACTTACTTTTGAATTCATTATTACATTGTGCTTACTTGTACTACGTACTCTATTGTGTTGTTTACTATTATAAAGTCAATTCATTCCATTTTATTGGGATTTACACCTTTAGTACAAATCGCCAGCCACAGGTCTTTGGAAGGCGAGTTTAGTGTAGTCACAACATGGTCCCCGAGGAAAGGTCATGACAAATTGGTGTTAGAGGAGTCGGTTCTAACGCAGAACTCAGGACTCTGATTAATATTTTCTATCAATTAATAGTGTTAAAATTATTTGGTCTGGTTTTTAGAACAAGGAGTCCAGTGTTGGTGCTACGGCTGACGTATCCATACAATAGGACCCTGACCTCTGATTTTTAACTCACTGCATGAAAACACTGATTGCATGTGTGTTTCCTTTGAATAGTTTTTTTTGTGATTACTTTTTTTTATCTCACCAGGTAAACGTTTGATATTGGGGAACCTGTTTCTTTTCAAGATGTTTACACCTAGTCAGTCAGCATGGGTTCCGAGTGGAGACTGTGATGGTAGCCCACCGAGCAGCGTGGCCACGATGTAGGGACCCATCACAGCGAAGGCACCAGCGGTACCACTAACCACTGGTCTACCATTTCCACCAACCCCAACAGTAGAGGGTGCGTGCCGCTTGAGCATGTTGCACAGGTTCCTGTGACTGAGGCCTATGAGGTTTCGAGGAGAGAAATATTTTTAGATGGCCGAGTACTGGCTGGAGATTGTAGAATGAGTTTTCCACATAGTTGGGACACCCGCTGACTTGACGGTGTACATAGTAGTTTGTCACTTTTAGGGAGCAGCGGAGAGGTGGTCGAGCCTGATTCTCAAGTCTTATGATGAGGTGAACCCCACCTGGGGATACTTTTAGGGACTTTTCATGATGGAGTTTGTATCAATGCCTCTATGCTCTGTGCGGGCCCAGGAGCTACTGATCTTACCGCAGGATTTTCCGACCGTAGCGGAGTCTACTGCAGCCAGAAGTAGGCAGATGACACAGAAGTCTAAGCGGACTAGGTAAACAGGTGGGCAACGCAAGGATATTGGTATGGTTGTGCTGGGTACACGAGCTAGAGCCAGCCATATGAGGAGCATGCAGTGCTATGCATGCGGCGAGCATGGTCACATGGCTCGAGACTGCCCGAACCATCCTATAGATGAGAAGCAGACAGTAGAGGAGCCACTGAGACAGAGGCAGCGACAGGAGCTTGAGCATCAGCTAAGTGGTGGATGAGGCAGTGGAGCAGGTCCTTCAGTGGATAGTGGTCATAGTTCTCAAGCACTGCTACCACCACCCCTAGATGGTTCACCGTGAGCTCCAGAAGCAGGTGGACAAGAGCAGGACTAGTTCCAGTAATGGAGGACTTTGTTTGTGATGGTTCTAGATTCATTGATGTCATTGTTTGTGGATTCTTTGTGTCATTGTACTTTGAGCTACATTAATAAATGACAGTTTTCCTTGTGATGTTTTCTTTCATGCCCTTTTTGTGTGTTTTATACCGAGAGATTCTGGTTAAAACTGTTGACTGGACCCTCACTATTGAGATTTCTACTAGAGAAGACCCAGTGACCACACACTGTTTCCGATAGTGTGACTCGACCCTTGGAGGTGAGGGTAATGGTTGGATCTCTTGGTAGTAGTGTCAAATATTTAAGATGTCATCCATGTCATGAAATAGTACCATTTATGTTAGGATTGATTGTATTAGGCAAAGAACATTGTTCATCCAGGGGATGAGACATGATTTTTCTTTTCAGAAAAGGCTAAATCTTAGAAGCTCTTGTATGTAATAAAAAAAAGGGTGTATTAATGTTTTTTACAAATGGCTAGTCACACCCATAGTTCGTTGAGAGAACGGTTTACGGTCTACTCTAATTTGAATAGTCTCAGGTACAACTTCTCACAAAAGGAACTGAACATGAGATAGCGGTGATGGATCGTGTTCCTCCAGGACTATGACTTTGAGATAATCTATACTCCTGGGAAGGGGAACGTTGTAGATGATTTTATCAGCAGGAGATCGGGCATTCAGCTACTAAGAGAGGCGATGGAGCAGCTACCTGTGTTGCAGATGTCCTTTGTGGATAGAGATGGAGCCGCCTTTCTATAGTCTCTCACAATCACTCCCCCACTTCTTCAGCGAGTCAGGGAGGTGCAACATGTGGATGTTGACTGCGAGACACTACGTGCTCAGATATCCTCAGGGCTAGCACCTAAAGGATTTTATAAAGGAGAGGAGCACGTCATACTCTTCATGGGACGTACCATGGTACCAGTTGCACAACATTTGGAGGTGCTGAGGGAGTTCCACACTTCCCATCTAGCGGTACATCCGAGTGTGGCGAAGATGTTCGAGGACCTCAGATGACAGCACCGGTGGTCAGGTATGAAGAAGGTTGTAGTAGAGTTCATTTCACGATGCCTCACTTTTCAGCATGTGAAGGGAGAGCACCAGGTACCAAAAGGCCTGGTATGTCCCTTAGAGATCCCAGATTTGAAGTGGGATGAGATATCCATGGATTTCGTGACAGGGATTCCATGTACATCTAGAGGACACGGCTCTATATGGATGATCGTAGATCGAATAACCAAGTCGGCCCACTTCCTACCGATTAGACTACATGTCTCAGTAGAGAGATTGGGATGCCTCTACATTCAGGGGATCTGTTGGCTTCATGGTGTGCCATTGACAATCTTCTCCGATTGAGATACTCATTTCACTTCCCAGATTTGGAAGGGGTTACAAGAGGATTTTGGGACGCAGGTACGTCTGAGCACCGCCTTCCATCCTCAGACAGATGTTCAGACTGAGAGGACCATTCAGACACTCAAAGACATGCTCCGCGCATATTTCCTTGACTTTGGTCACAGTTGGGAGGATCATATACACTTAGTGGAGTTTGTGAACAACAATAGTTACCACTCCACCATCGGGATGGACACTTATGAGGCACTGTACGACCGACATTGCAGATCACCTATGTGATGGTCGAACCCAGGGGAGTCAGCACTTGGAGGATCAGAGATGGTTCAGGCTAGGAAAGAGAAGGTACAGATCATCGAGGAGTGGATGAAGACTGCACAGAGCAGATAGAAGTCTTATGCTGATAGGAGATAGAGACAACTGGAGTTTAAAGATGGCGACCATGTTTTCCTATGGGTCTCATCTCGATGAGTACTATGGAGATTTGGGCGGGGTAGAAAGTTATCTCCATGATTCATCAGACATTTCCAGGTCCTCAGCAGAGTAGGCGAGGTGGCTTTTCACCATGCCCTTCCACCTTAGTTGTACAGTGTGCATGACATCTTCCATGTATCTCATTAGAGGAGATAAATTCACGACCTTCCCCACATCATCGATCATGGGGAGCTGGACATCGATGACAGGGAGACATTTACGGAGGTCCCAGTGGAGATTGAGGATCGACAAGAGTGGGTCCTACGTGGATGACTGATTCCACTGGTGCACATTCGCTAGTAGTATGAGAACCTCTAGGAGATAACATGGGAGTGGGAGGCTCAGATGCAAGCTCAGTACCCCCATCTGTTTTCTTAGTGTGTGTTGTAGCTTTACAGGGACTTAAAGCCCTTAGGTGTGAGTAATGTAAAGACACATAAATTTCAAGGATTTTTTTCTTAAATACATTGGAATTTTACGAGTCGGTGTTTTCTGACGGAACTTGATTCCGAGGCCCGTTGTTCATAGAATCAATTTCTAGAGTTTTGTTCAGGTACGTTCAGTAAACGTACGTGCGGGTTTTTCTATCTTTTGAACCGGTTCTCAGAATCGAAATATGAGGGCACCGATGAACTTGTAGTGCTGGTATTTTCCGAAGGGAACCTTTACCATTGTTGCATTTTGTCAGGAGGAGATGTAAATTTTCGGGTTGTTATTAAAAAAATCAAAAATATGTGTTAGATATTTTTATTTATGTTTGGTGGTTATTTCCTCCCAAGGAGAGTTAAAGGAGAGGCCCACTCCCACATAACCTCCCATGAGAGGATATTTGTGAGGTGGGCCCCACACGAAACTCTATCCTTACAAATCTCTTAAACTGCCCATTAATCTCCCCTTCATTAATTTTAAAACTCCCCCCTTAATTAATTTGTGATCTCTCCACCTCCCTCTCACTATGTTTGCCAACTCAACTAGATTAGCAACTTAATTAATTAATTGGTACATCTCATTTTGAAACAATTTGAATTGCATGGAAAATATTAAAATGAGGAATCTTTATTAAAATATGGGCCTTGGAAAATATTTTTGGGTGGGGGAAACCTCTGGAGAATTTGGAGGAGAGCTTCCTCCCTCACCAATGAAGAACATGAGAAACGATATCCTCTCATCGACCAGAATAAGATGGTGAGGAATGCCTTCATCCTTTCGTCTTCTTTGTGTCAAGGGAGAAGACACCGCCCGTGAGGAACGCTATCTACGACAACATTTTGCGACGGACGACCTCCACAATGCTTGTCTTCTGCAACTCGTTGACGTTCTCTGCTCTTGAATTCGAGGTAGGGGGTTTATTTTAATTTTTGATTGAATAAAATTGTTCTTCGTTCTTCGTTGAAACCATGTACTATCACTGGAATTTTGTTACTGCCTAACATGGAGGGAGCGGGCAAAACAAAAATGGCCTGACGTCCCTCCATTTATCCATGCTTTAATTTAATAGAGGAGGTGATGGAAAAGGGTGGCGTCATCCGAAGTTGGCGATGACCGAAGGTGGCAGTGACAACAGTGCGTTGACCCGAAGAAGACCGTGGCATTGGGTTTTACGCGGAAGGAACAACCACGTCCCACAACCGCGGGCCACTAGACCATAATAGAACCGACCGGCTAAAGGAGGTTGGGACGAAGGAATTATGCGACGCCACAAAGGGTTTTAGGCTGCGGAGAACCATGCCCCGCGCCCCGTGGGCTACTTCGGCGGGTGAACCGGCCGGCTCGTCGGCCGAATGAGGGAATGAAGCCCGCGACACCCGCAGGTGCTGCGCAGTAGGACCGCCGCCCACTCGTGCAGGCCGCTTGCTCCAGGAAGACTGACTGGCTTTGGCCAGCCGGATAGGAGGGAGGCACCGCTCAGCGCCGCTGGTTCAAGAAAGCGGGGGGGGGGGGGGGGGGGGGCACCCCTATCACCGAACCCGCCGGCCGCGCCGCACCATGCCGGGCTAGGTCGCGCCCTGTCGGGCCGAACCACGCCCCTTCAGGCTAGGCCATGCCCCAACTGTCCGAGCCGCACGATTCACTAGGCCGGTCCGACCCTCTGCCGTGTCAGACCTACCAAAACCGGGTTGACCCGACCCGCCATCCCACTGGGATTGACGGGCCAGACCCGTTTTCAGTTAAATGTAAATAACATTAAGACCGCTTGTCTAATCAACGCGCCGTCTATGGAATTGGGACCCGCATGATGAAGCGGTCCTTTTGAGATAATTAAAGTGATTTTTGGCCGACTTTGGAAAACTGCCGGGTTTGAAACGTGCATAATTCCAACCGGGCCCCCAGAGCGGAAACATTTATAACTTATAGATCAGACGTTCGATTGATGTGCCGTCAATTACGTTGGATTACTTTTGACGAGACGGTCATTTTGACATACTCCACATGGGATTCAGATGAGATTTAAGTATGGCCTAGTTGGATTGTACACGAAATCCAACCGGTCCCCAGGAATATAAAAACTAATAACTCTCAGAACGGGCATCCGATTGATGCACCGTCAGTCGCGTTGGGTTTATTTTGTTGAGAGGAAACTTTGGGATTCATCAACTCTGGAATTCGTGATAGTTGATGTATCGATACCTTGTCTAGAGGAGAGGACCCTCTCGGAATCGAGCCTGTTGTGTGCAGAAACCCTTGAGATGGATGCAACTACCTCGAAAACTGTACTATAATCCTCTGTGGGTTCGGCAGCGATGAAAGCTGCACTAGAATCCTCCGTGGGTTCGGCAGCAACAACAACTGTACTAGAATCCTCTGTGGATTTTGAAGAGACAACGATAAGGGTATAATGAGTCCCCCGTGGGTTCGACAACAACAAGACTGGACTAAATTATCTGTGGGTTCGATAGCAACAAGACTGGACTAAATCATCTTTTGGTTCGATAGGAACAAGACTGGACTGAATCCTCTGTGGGTTCGACCACAACGAAACTGTACTAAATCCTCCATAGGTTCGACAGCAATGAGACTAGACTTAATCCCTTGTGGGTTCGACAGTAATGAGACTGGAATAAATCCTCCCTGGGATTGACGGCAACGATGTACTACTATTTTAGGTTTGTGCGGGTATCCTCGGTTTGACAGTGAAAGATTATTTAGTGGCTATAACTGATCATATCTTACTCTCTTTAAGTTGTGTATACCTGTGTGAGCGGAGTCTTGACTTTCAATCATTATCATCAATGTGATTGACTTATTTCTTGTGTGGACTGGGTAGTGCTTGGGCTAGAGAGTTGGAGCTGAACTGAGATTGGTGACTTAGGTATATGTATGGGCATATACCTATGTAGAGTTGGTTGAAACTTCTTGTTTGTATATTTCATTGTGGTTTATCCTTCATGGATTTTGGGAAACCTTCAGGGGTCTCGGGGTCCCTAATGAGTATCGTATACTCACCCCTACATGGGCTATTCCCTCACTATGTTGTGTTGGATAGAGACGACGAACATCACTGATCAGGTAGAGACTTGTGGAGCAGGACGGTACCTGGAGGTGGACCACTTGGTAAGACGTACTCGGAGTTGGCGGATGACCTGAGGTGCTGAGGAGGATATCTGTACCCAACATTCAGGTGGGATTCCCGGAGGACGACGCAGTGGTTTCTGTTTACTTTACTGCAGTTGTATTAGCTTTTCAGTTGTACTGTACTTTTTAGTTGGTTTTGTATTCTGGTTCATTTACATTTCATCACTTACTTTTGAATTTAGCATTAAATTGTGCTTACATCTGTTGTATAATCTTTCGTGTTGTTTAATAATATAATGGCAATGCATTCCATTTTATTTGGATTTAAGCCTTTGGTGCTAGTCGCCAAAACCTGCACTATGGATTGAGGGCTTGGGGTAGTCACAGCACGAGCCCCGAGGAAGTGTTGTGACATCTAGATTCTGATAGTTTCCATGAATCAGGTGAACAACCAGAGGACGTCATGATGAAAAGACTCTTCAAAGTCAAGTGCAGACCTTAGTTCAAGATTATTGAGCACTAAAAATTAGATGTGTAGGAAGAAAATATAAGAATGAAAGAATTCATGTTCTTCAGAGTATAGATACACGGTGTTTATAACCCTACACGGCGTGTTCCCTTATGTCTTCTCATGGGCATGTACTCCTACAAACCCTATGTGTGTAACGACCCAAAAACATAGCGTGTTTCTCCAAGACATGGAGTGTACAAGAACGCGTTCCCCTTCTCGAGTTCTTCTACACTACTAGCCCACAAGGTTCCCCTAGAAAAAGACTAAAGAATGCGTTTTTTATAGACATGGAATGTACTAGACGAACATCACCAATCCATGTTGTTTGTCACATGACCAATTACATGGATGACTCTTCATGGTGCTTTTGTTCTAGAAAAAATGTGTACTAGCTACCCATCATCCACCTGTGTCGTTAGTCATACAACCGAACACATGGTCTCTACAACACGTTGTGTACATCCGGAATACAACGGGTTACCTCAAGGATTTACAATCCCTATGTCACATCCCAAGCAAAAAGTGGCATGGTTAGAGATTACAAGGCGTGTACATAAGTACACATTGTTTACTTAAGAAAAATAGTTCCTTCCCGAATAGAAGGACACATGGCGTGTATTCTTTAATCCCTACAATGTATTCTGGGGTTTTCGGGATAGTAAACCACATAAACTACTCTGAAACCCCAGAAAACACTAAAAAAACATCAATGTTCTAAATTCTGATCCGTGGGGACCCATACTCCCCAAGAATCAAAGCTTGGAATCATATTCATTTCATATACATGGATTATCGAAGAAATAACCCACCAAATTCCAATCCATGAGGGCCCATAACACCTCGATAACCAATGATTGTCATTCATTCCAACAAATCCTTATACAATTATATACCCTATTAGATAGTAGGTATTTTATCAAGGCATCTATCATAACAGCATGCATATTTAGCACAACATCTACCACAAAAACATGCAATTGGTAATGAACCCTAAATGACATGGCAAGAATTCATAAAATGAGATCTCTATAAAGTTTTTATATGATGCATGAGATGGCGTACACTCATCTCATTGGGTTTGAACAGAAATAGAACCTCAATATTATTAATGTTAAAAGAACAAAACAAGTGAATCTACCAACGGTGAAATCAAATCAACTGTAATAATTGAATAACCAGAAAATTTCAATAATTCAGGTAAATTAGCTTTTCACTATACACGAGTTAGCTACTCCCCGAAACAGCTTATTACTAATTACCGATTCCATCCTATCCCTGGGTATAGGATCCAAACAACAAGTCAAGAAGAAAATAAATCATATTTTACCAATTTGTAATTTCCCGGTTCCAAGTGTTGCCTAGAGGTTCCCCATACCCAGTTGGTCACATGAACTGAAGTGCATTTCCCCAAATGCCAGAAGTTGCCAACTAGCAGTGAGGCCCTTGGGTGTGATAGTAGGGAAACAATGCCCTCATTGGTAGAGTAAATTAGTGGAAATAAATAGATCACCATATCAGAAGAAGTAATGATTTTATACAATAGTAAACAGAGAAAGGTTGTAAGTAAATAAACAATTGGAGAACATATATAAATGATCCATGATATATATGTCTAGGAAAGAAGTCAAACAATTCACAATGATGGAATATAGTACTAAACCAAGTACAAAAAAAAATAAGTAAACTGTAGTAGCATCACAAGCCTCTGCTTGGTCATGTTCTCTCCATATCCACAGCAATCAAGTACATGTGGTAGAAGGGTGATTTACCATATCTATACCTTCAACAATATAATCTTTTTTTGCCAAAAAGCATGACCCAAACTTGGTGTGAGATGAATCCCAGTAGCCAACCACCCAAATATCTATGCCTAACAGTTACTAAATGTATATATGGTATGAAATAAGTAAAATGATGTAATAAACAAGGAATTAATCCAAATTAAACAATTATACAATTTCGATTACATAATTTACATTTTAGAATTTAATCAATTGAAAACAGACATAAGAAACCCTCTGGGAATGTTCTCACAACCTATCCCTCTGGTTCAGAAAAAAAATCTTAAGTAACCCTCTGGGTAGTTCTTACAGCCTAACCCCTTTGGTTCAATTTAAAAAATGGATATAATGACCATCTGGGATAGATCACACAATCTACCCCTTTGGTCTGATGTAATCAAATACTCTCTGAGGAAGCACTCACTGTCAATTCCCCATTTAATCTTTTAACGAAAAACTAAAGTCACTATGAGAATGTACTCAATTTCAATTACTCATTTTTCCTCGTAACAAGTCCTAGACACTCTTAGGGAGCACTCAACATCAATTCCCCTTATGGTATCGCAACATGATAATTATAACAGGCATTCTGGGAAAGCCCCCAACATCAATTTCCCCTATGGTCTCAAAACACCAGGTTCCCGCAACCCCGTGTAAAGAAATCATGAAAAAATGATAATCATCAGCCAAAGTAAACCTCAAATTACTACATGGCTAATATATACAAAGCATAACTCAACAATGTCAGATAATACCACTCCATCCTCACAGCATTAGGGATGGAAAAAAAGAATCCTACAAAGAAATTATAGCCCCAATGGCCAATATCAAATAAATCGTGGGAAAATGAATCCATAGCATGAAAATTATCCCAATTCAAAAAAAAGAGACATAAGTCAAGAAATCAAAGCATAGTAGGAAATAACAGGGTTGAATTCCCTAAATTTGCAATACCATGTTCTAGGGTACTGGGAACTTTATCACATAATATTCAAAGACTAACTACAGAATGTCACAAACCACATATCTCGGCATCGTACGATTGATATACATAGCCATCAGCCCATGAATGGATCTAGAACATTGTATATCTACAAAAACAACCATAATTTCCAACCAACGAAATCTCATGATAGAGGATAAATCAATATATGAGGATTAAGAAGAAGGAAGAACTCACCGTGGTGATTCTAAATTAATCAATGGTGGTCGATTCGGAGTACAGATGGTGATTTGGGGGCTTAGAGAAGATTCATCCGTATTATTTAATACTAGATGAGACAAACCTAGAAGAAGTTATTTTTTTGAACAAGACGCGACCCCGGTACTAATTAACAATTAAAAAGAAAAAGTACATGCTGTGTTTTTTAATATACACATCGTTTACATACCTTAACCAACCTCCACTTTAGGTGGTCTCTAGTTCACCCAACATAGACTTGTAATAGGTCGTTACATGGCCAGTACACGGTATCCTGGGGAAACCAGGTACACGGAGTGTACTTATTAGTACACGACCTGTACTAATGAAATTTCTAAAAAACACATCTTTTTCTGTAAAACACCAGAAAAAAAGATTCATACATGAAAATAAGATCATAGTTTTTATAATAATGATTGAAATGTAATCAAAATCAATAAATCATAATGAAAAATATTTTCATTTTTTAAATGACTCGTAATCTAATTATTTACCCAAATCATGAAAGATTGTTTTTTGAAAGAAATGAAAATGTTTCTTTTTAAATAATGTTTAATTAATCTTTTTTAATAAATTTAGATTCTTTGGAATATCCCAAAAATATAGAAGATAAAAATAAAATATTCTTATTGTTGTGTCTATTACATGTTACGTAAAATAAAATCTCCATTTTTAATCTATTAATATTAATTACCAATGGTTTGTCAAAGTAATCCAAATCAAATTTTATTATAATTCTTAGTATTTGTATATGAATTACTTATTTTTATGCACAATACATTTATTCATTTCATTTATATATTTAATATTATAAAATAAATTAAAAATTATTTTTTATAAAATTTGAAATGCTGGGAAAACAATAACTCACCCTTCAAACACATTTAATATTTGTGTTTCATGATTTTTGATAAATCATTACACAAAATATTATTTAATTAATTTATAAAAACAGGATCAATGTAATTTTTGAAAAAGTAAAATATCATTTACTAGTGCATTATTAAATAATGTCAGTTCTTCCAATAATATAAAAAATTTGATAAAATAAATGAAAATATTCATTCATAAAAAGATGTAGGTATTTTTTGTGACCATAACAGAATTATTTTATTTAAAAATAGATTTTGGAAATGGGGTATTTTTTAAAACCAGATGTTATTAACCACAAATAACCCCCATAAAAAACAATTTTACATTATAGATTTAAAATACATTAACAGTAATTTGAACTGTATATGTGAATCATATTTCAAAATAATTATTATTTATTATTGTCTTCGTATAGGTGGAAATGATTCTTCAAAACCTATTCCCTCTACATTGTTATAACCATTACCCACTAACTTATCGTTATTTGTAGTAATCAAACCATAATCAACATTATTATTAAAAATAATCATTTAGTTCCAATAATGTGATAATTAGAGGGTCTATAAAGTTACTGCCATAAATTATTCATCTTTAACTAATTTAACTCTTATTTTATTTAAAAATACATATATTATCACTCAAGGATTATTATATGATATTACATTCAATTTCAGATAATAATGTTGAAAAATCAACTGTGTATGATGTACATCTTCTTCTACTAAATCATTTATTTAGGATCCATACAATTGTTCCTAAATGAAATTTTTTAATGTTTCTACGATATATAAGAATCAAAAAACCTGGTTTCTTTGGGTTCATTAATTTTACGGATATAGTTTTCATGATGATGTTTAAAATCATTATCAATATTTGTATCAAATAGAGCATAAAGTATCATGTTCTAAAATTATTCACTAGTATCATCAACATAAATTTTCTTATGATAAATGGAAACACTTTTAGTATCCTATTATTAGCATTAAGATGTCTAAATATCATATCAAAATTGATAATATAAAATAATAAAATAATTGTTTTAGAACCCCTTTATACCCATTAAGATGTCTTTTCAAATCAGTCATAGAACACATCCCAAAATCCATTGGAACGGTTTTTTTGGAGTAGAGTACTCAAGAGATGGTGGGGGGTGAATTGAGTATGTATTACAAAATTATGTTTTAAAAATGATTCTTAAAAAGGTTCCCCAATGAAAATAAATACAGCCCAGTAAAACAAAGTAATACTGTTATAAACATTTGAATATTTAAATAACTTCTTAGAAGATTTATTAATTCTCAGTAATCTTAATATCAGTTATTAACATTACTTTTGAAGCTATTGTAATAAGGAAAATCAATTATAACTTCTTTCCAAGACTAACTGTCAAATCTAGTTTAGTGATTTTTTAAATATACAGTAAAATAGAGAAAACTAAATCAAACAACACAAAGTATATAGAACAAGTGGTTCTATCTCAAGATGAGACTTAATCCACTGAACTTGGTGATCACTTTCCACCAAGCAGTTTATTTTAATAGACATGATCTACACCCTGGATCATTGTATAAAAGAGTGCACAGGACTGTCTAGGTCACACAGAATCTTATAAAATTTTTCATGGGGTATGAACTAAGAGGTCAAAGGGGGGGACCTCTTCCTCACTTATCTATGGGAGAAAAAAAGGGTAAATGATATGAGAGGAATGATATCTTGTATCATCTAGTGCAATGTTGGAGAAATTGTGTGTTTTAATAAAAAGAGAAAAACACCCTACTTGAATGATAAAAACAATACACAATAGATAAAATATGATGAGACAAGGTTATAAGTGCTATGAGTGTTAGTATATGTAGCTCTGCACTTCTATATTGAAGTAGTTGCCGAAATTGATTCCTCGTGTTGAAAATATAGTATCACAAGCCAGTTATAACTGGATTGTGTTCTGCATGGAGTTGATAATGTGAAGATGTACTTCACTCTCATATATGGTATCTCAGCCTTTTGGATTCGATAAAGATTCACATGTTCTTTCAGAAATGTTGAGTTTCATGTGATGGTTCTTCTCTCAAGAATACTCGTGCTTCTTCATTATCATGAACACCCTTGTTTTTGCGCCACCCTTCTCTATTATTGTTTTGTAAGCATGTGTTGGAGCCGACATGATGCATGTATAATGCACCTCGTACCTGATACTGTCAAGTGGAATGTCTACAATGAAATATTAAATATGTCAGTGCAATTAAAAGCGTCAAATATGACCATTAGAGACAAAATTGAGAAATTGTAAAATAGATTAAGAAATGGTGTCACAGTCTGTCTGGAAACAGTGTATCCATGAAACTGTGTCTGCTTCTTTTCCTTGGAGAAGTGAGGTAGTCATGATGTCATAATTATACAAAGATCAGGAACCGATAGCACATATGGGGTGTCTGATTACAGTGTCTGGTCACGATGTCTAGGTCATGGTGTCTAGTCATGGTGTCTAGTCATAGTGTCTGGTCACTGTGTCTTGTCACGGTGTGTATGTGACAGTGTCTAGTTAATGGTGTTGGGTCACAGTGTTTGGGTCACAGTGTCTGGTCATGGTGTCTGGGTCACAGTGTCAGGTCATGATGTCTGGGTCACGGTGTTTGGGTTATGGTCACTGGTCATGGTGTATAGGTCATAATGTCTGGAACCTTTTCCCGAAAAACATTTCTAGTGGCAAACTCTCGGTATCTCAAACATAGAAAAATATCTGTATAGAGACATATATACTGATATTCATAGAATTTATTATTTTTAATAATTCATTAGTGAAACTAATTACCAAACAAATTATTTATAGTGATTAATATCTTGATTATGTTTATTTAAAATCACTATGAAACAAATCATATGTACATATGATTTGAGACAGATTAAACATGTTTTACATGCTTAGAAGAACATATAGGATTTGTGATCATTAAAACATGATTAACACATGATTAAGACAAGATGAGTCCAATTATCTCCCCGTTTTTGATGATCACAAATCATGTGAGTGAGAGATCAATTCATAGTGAATGTGTCTCTTCCTTTTCCTTTGTGTTCATATCTCTTAGTGTGTTTATCTCTCTGTGCACATATCTATCATTGTGCATATATCTCCCCATTTTGGGATTATCAAAAATAATAAATAAGAAATAGACAATAAGAGTTCAAAATGAATTATATAAAAACATGTCATTACTAAGAGTAGTTAACCAAAATTCCACAATATCACTATCGAAAGATAGTAGTCAATTTTCGTCAGCACTAGCTCTCTTCTCTTTTCCCTTGGCAGCTGCATCACTAGAATCCAGAGCAGTAGATGGATAAGTGGAAGAAGGTTGTGAACCAACAGACAGAGATGGTAAAGGGAATCCTTCAAAAATAGAGGTGGGAAAGGGAGGTTTTGTGGAAGACCTAGGAAACTGTTGGTCAATAATAACAGGTCTGATCTATCATAGAGCCTGTGTGACTAACATGGAGGTAAAGGGAAGTGCATGTGATGAGATGGTAGGAAAACCATGTCTCTAGGGTGCAGCTGTTAGAGCGACAATAGCAGTGCTCTGTACATGAAGATAAGGCCTCCAAATCTTGATGAATTCAGCAATAATCTCACCAACTTATTTCATAGATTTCTCAAAGTCATCCTTGTTCTCTATAAACTTCTCAAAAAAAGTAGTGAAATCTTTGATCTTTTGGACATGAGTTTTGAAAGCATCAGTGATAGAAGTGATTCATAGATTCTCTACAAGGTACTTGAAATGGTTTTTCATGTCATGGTTTGAGAAGATCCTATTCAAGTAGAAGTCCACCTTCTTTGTAATCTCCTCTTGGGAATCATTTTCTATTTTGGAAGAAATTCTCACCAAATCAAGAACTATGTCACTAATCTTGACAACTTCAGATAGAGACTCTTTGTCAAAGCCACGAAGCACAGATTGAAGTTATTATTTAACAACTATTCTGAGTAGATCGCTGCCCAAGGAGGGTTGAGATGATTTTCTAGAGGCACTAGAAGATGTACGAGATAATGTATGAGACTTCAGTTGATTTAGAACTTTTTGGAGACAAGGGAGGAAACATCATTTGGAATCTGACCACTAACATCCTCAACAATATGAGTAACATATTTTGTTCTTAAGTTTAGAACTCCTTACATATCTTCAACCACATCTCTGAGAGACTTCAATTCATCACAAACTATTTGTTCTTATTTCTGATATCTTGAATCTCATGAAGCATCTTGGGATTAATCTACCATATAATCTTTTCCAACAACAAGGAAGCATCTCTTACACTCAAATTTGTCACCAGAGAAGGTTGAGTATTTATGATATTTTCAACCCCATCCAATAGGGAAGCTCCAAATGCATTCAAATCATCCTAACATGGAAAAATAGAAGGTTATTGTAAAGGATCAGAAAAATGTGTTAAGAAAGGCTCAGGTTACATGGGAGAGATAATTTCAAGAGAAGATGCCAGTTCCAATTGAAACATATTTGACAGATCTATACCATTAACTGAGGCTTCCTGGGAATCATTCACATCAAAATAACTAGGGAATTTATACCATGTATCCACTGATCTTTGATTAACTTGATTGAGAACTTCAACACTTTCTAGACTGGGGTGCTACTCCCCCTCAATAGGTGAATCCTTCTCAGGACTAAGAGATTTTTTTCTTTGATCCACATCCAAGATTTCAACCCCAATAACCTCATTCATTTACATTCAATCCAACTTAATGTTTTTCTCCATTGTGACTTCTGTTGATGAGCTAATTTCAAGAACATCATGTTTCTCCACATATTCCTCATAATACGTTTCATGCACAAGAGAAATATCTTCTTATATATGCTCTTGTACTACATTATTTTCACTTAACTTAGAAACATATTTTATGTTACAAGATGTTTGTTCTTCCAAATCAAAAACCTCTTCAGGGATACATACATCATTCTCAATTTATACATGAGGTGCAGTTTCACTTTCTTCCTCATCCAAGATAGCTTCTTTTGTAGGTTCAACAATCTCTTATCCTTCTTCCACATCTGAATACTCAATAATTTCATCTGGTTACAAACTAGGATCAGAAATTTCTTTAGGTCATGAAGAGTGCTCTACTAGATTTAACATTTCTTAGATCCTCTCATTATATTCCACCCATGTGTTTCACCATGTATTCCAACTTATTTTCATTCTATTTATTGTAACTTATGAAATAAATAATTTATAGTCTTTAATAACTTTATTATCTGGTGTAACCAACCATTTCACATAAATAATAGATGAGATAACCCTTGAGTAGAAAATGTAGGTTGACTTGGAGGTTATCTTGATCAACTCAAACATATGGAGTATAACATATTTTCATTAGTTTATATTGTATCCAACTTTCAAGAGATGTATCAAAAATAAATCCTGATACATGAGTGTATAAAAATAACCTTTTCTGAGGCTGATCAAATTTGTAAAAATTTATACAAAAGTATGGTTTCCCCATTTTTCTCACTAGCTATAGATCTTTTGTTTTTTTTCATTACCATTTATGCTTCCCAATACTTCTTCCCAAATAAAGAACTCACATGGAGGAGGAGGTCCTCTCTGGTAGTCGTCACAAATACCCTCTCGGGGTACACTTAGGTATGCATCCCATAAACTTGAAGAAAAGATACATCTCTGGAAATTGATCCAACTTATCACAACAAAATCATCTTCCTTATCAAAATAAAATTGAAAGAACTGATAAAAATGTGCAACTATATTCGGGTAAATTGGTCTATCCTCCATTTTCAACCAATCCCTCCACCATTTATCTTTCATCACTTTAAATACAAAAGAATTACTTGAAAAAATCCACTTAGGGAAGATTTCCTTTTCATGTACTACTATTCTATCTACCAGATTCCGATTCATAGGACATTCAGGCGCTAACTATAGCGCTATTTTTATCTTTTTCTTGGATACTTTCTTCTCATGAGTTGATGACGACAAACACTTAATTCTAGGAATTCAATGATGGTTCGAGAGAGAGAGAGAGATAACCAAAGTGTTGATAGAGGGCTTACAGTTTGAGAGAAGAGAGCTCGAATGAAGAAATAAGTGAAACTTCTTTAGTTTTTTTTCATTTAGGGATATCAAGCATCACACAAACAAAATCACATAAAAAGTAAAAGAACAAAATAATTAATTACCATGATATGGGTTATAATATGTAAATAAAACCATAATGAGACTTTACAGTGATACCAAAATTGGATTTCACAGTGTGACCATAACATGTTTTCATGGTTAGACCGTAATTGTGTGATTTCAAATCTGTGAGGCCATATTGTTTGAAACTGTAAGTTCCAAATAGAAACTGAGAGATAGTAACTATGAGAACATAAAGAAGAAAATACATTTATTAATTCCGTAAAACTATAGAACTGTTAGAGTTAAATAGTATTCTTGAGACAATGACTTGTAAAACTGTAAACTATGAAATAATAATATATGAAACAGTACACTTACTATATAATATTTATCATTCCCAATTCATGTATGATGTAATATATTTTTTTATAATCTAATGGTTTGATGAATATATCAGCAAGATGATATTCAGTTCTAATGAATTCCAAAGAGATATCACCTTTTTGATAATGATCTCTCAAAAAGTAACAGCTTACATCAATATGTTTTTACCTAGAGTGCGAAAGAATATTTTTATATGTTAATAGCACTTGTATTGTCACAATATATACGTACATGCCTGAAATGATATACATAATCTAGTAATGTGTGTTTCATCCATAAAAGTTTTTCACAAAAACAATCAGTCACTATGTACTCAACTTCGGAAGAATATAATGCAACATAGTTTTGTTTAATACTACACCATGATACTAGTGACTTGCCTAAAAAGAGACATGTTCTAGAGGATCTTCTTCTATCTAACTTACAACCACCGAAGTCAGCATCAAAATAACTAACTAACTCAAATGATTTTCCTCTGCGATAAAACATTCCTAGATTGGGTGTATGCTTGTGGTATTTAAAAATTCTCTTAATAGCATTTAAATGAGATTATATAGGGTTTTCATGGAAGACAACAAACATAAACACACTAAACATAATTTTAGGTCTACTAGAAATTAAGTAGAGTAGACTTCCAATCATTCCTCTATTAGTTGTTTGACCAATATATTTTCTATCTTAATTAAGATCAAACATTCAAATAGTACTCATTAGAGTTTATGTACTTTTAGTTCAATGCAAACCAAAACGTTTTAGAAGAACCCTAGTATATTTTCTTTAGTTTAAAATAATACCATATTTATTTTGAATTATTTTAAATCTTAGAAAGAATTTTAGTTCACCCATTAAACTCATTTCAAATTCATTTTACATCATTTTAGAAAATTCAATCCATGAATAATTTTTTGAAGATACAATGATAATTTCATCTACATTAATATGAACTACTATAACATCATTGGAAATTCGATTTATAAAAAGGGTATGATTAGTTATTCCTTTTGTAAAAACTTTGGAAGTAAGACATGTACTATGTATATGATACCAAGCTCTTCGATCTTGTTTTAAACCATATAATGCTTTTGATTATTTGAAAATATGATTTGGATAATGAGGTTTTGTATAACCAGGGGGTTTCTCAAAAACAACATCCTCATCTATATACCCATTTTGGAATGCACTTTTAACATCCATTTGATATAGTATGAAATTCAGATGTGCAACATAAGGAAGAATAATTCTGATGGCTTCATGTCTAGCTGATAGTGAAAAGTAATCTTCATATTCAACTCCTTCGTCTTGACTATATCCTTCTGCAACCAATCTAGCCATGTTTATAATGATGTTACCAGCTTCATACACCTTATTTATAAACAACCATTTAGTTCATATGGTAAACGTGTCTTTGGGTCAGTCAACAAGTTTCCAAACATTTTTCCTTTGAAACTGATTAAGATCATATTTCATAGCCATCACCCAAAATTCATCATTGATAGCATAATTAATGTTTTTGGTTCAAGTTGTGGTAAGAAGATTTTATGTTCATCCTGATTTCTAAGAGAGGCTCTAGTTTGAGTTCCTCTATTTATATCTCCTACAACAACATCTAAAGGATGGTTCTTAATATTTCTAACATCTCTAGAAAAATAAGGACTACTAATTTCAGGTTCATAAATAGGTTCATGTACATTGTGACTTGAATCTAACGAATTTCCATAAATGGAAGTATTCCTAGATTCCTTCATAATATGGTTAGAGGAATTTGAATTAATTTCCAAATTTGATACATCATCCTCCCGATTCTCTACAGTGGTATTTGGATCATGTGGATATGTTTCATCAAATTTAACATGGACATATTCTCCAACACATTTAGTTCCTTTATTATACAGTTTATAGGCTTTACTAGAGATTGAATATCCTAGAAATATTCCTTCATTACACTTGGATTCAAATATGTCTTGATTTTACATAGTATTAAGGATATAGACTTTAGAACCAAAAACCTTGAAGTAGGTTACTTTTCAGATTCTATTGTTCCATAACTCATATGGGATTCTTTTAAAAATATCTCTAATCTACACTCTATTAATAATATAGCATGTTGTATTTATTGCTTCAGCCCTAAAACAAATAGGTAAGTAATATTCACTAAGCATGGTTCTAAAAATCTCTCACAAGGTTCTATTTCTTCTTTCTACAACTCCATTCTATTGAGGTGTTCTTGTGGAAGAGAAATTAGGATTATAGCCATTTTGTGAGAAAAAGGATTCAAACACCTGATTTTATAACTCATGGCCATGATCACTTATTAAGTATTTAATTCTATGTCTATTATGATTTTCTTATGTTTTGGAATATTTGGTAAAATGAGAGCAGGATTCACTTTTGTGATCCAAAAAGAAAGTCCATGTATATCTAGAAAAGTCATCTACATGAACATAAACATAGTTCCTCCCATTTGAACTAGAATCTCTAGTTGGTCAAAAGAAATCCATGTGAACCCGTTCATGAGGTTGAGAAATTGACACTTATTTCTTTGGTTTGAAGGAAATTTTGTGTTTCTTTCCCTTTTAGAAAGGATTAAATACTTTATCATTTGGAATCTCAAGTATGGCTAAGCCATTGACTAAACTCTTTCTAGAAAACTTTCTAAGAGAGTGAATATAATAATGTCCTAGTCTCCTATGCCAAATCCAATAATCTTAGTGAAATACACTTAAGAATAAATAATTTTGATAAAATAAAGAATATAAGTTAATAGAGTATAAATTTTCATTTCTTAATGCATAAAATACTAATTCATTTTTATAATTGAAAACATTGAAATCATCATATTCAAATTTTAGATGAAATAAATCATTATATTGTTGTGAAATATTATGGATATTATAATTTAATACATCATAAAAAATTACTTTTTAAATTAAAACTATGTTAGAGTTAACGATTTAGCCAAGGCCAGTGATATTTCCTTTGGCATTGTAACCAAAGGCGACATATCCTCCATCAATTTTTTATTAAATTCTAGAAGCATGAATTGTACCATATCATGTGTCTTGAAAACCAATTATCCACATACCATAAGATTTTACATGAGATATTTTAGAAACTTTACTACAAAATAGTCAAATAAAAACATATTTTGGTACCCATACTTGTTTGGGTCTAGTAATATTAGTGACTAGTGCTTTAGAAACCCATATCTGCCTCATAGGTTTCCTATAAGAATTATGTAAAGTTCATGAAAAATAATCTCTATTTGGCCCAAAAAATATTGAAACAGTATAGAGTGTATCATAATTTGAACTAGGTGAATGTTTTCTATAACTAGGAGTAAAGCTCTATGTCCTAGATTTAGAGACAAAAGTAGTTCTTCCAAAATTTATTTTACCAGGTTGATATTCAATACAAGTAGTATATTTGGGAGCAATGTGTTTACCTAGAATTTATACCAATTTACCTTTACCATTAGTAAAACATTCAAGGTCCTTTTTATATTTCTCATTAGATAACATTAGTTCATTTTTTTCTTTGAGTAATTGTGATTTTTTCACCCTTTCTACAGTAAGTTCAGATTTAATAGTTTAGGTAAGAGCATGATGTTTCTTTAATGACCTATATTTATCTTTTATTTCATTACATGTCTCTTCACAAATATTACAGTACTAAAACATTTCCTCATTAGAAATATTTGCAGAGTCACTATAATCTCTAGACTAATAGGAAATGTGTACATGAGATTCTAGTATTACCTCAGATGTGTTTGTCATAAAACACATATTGGATTTGCTAGCCTGTTCATCATGTGAAGATTCGGATTCACATGAACTACCCACAGAATCACCCCATGTTTCTTTCATTTCCATTTTATTCATTCTATATTTTACTCATTCTTCTTTTTGTACATGATCTTGGGAAAATCAGCCATTATATGACCCTTTATCTTACATTCATAGAAGACTATTTCAACAGACTTTTCAATATTTACCAATCATTCTAAAAACATCATTTTTGATTATATCTTCCCTTAATGATAGGATTTATGAAAAAAAATTCTTCTTGTAAAATTTCTTAAACCATCTAGATAATTGTTCTATATCCTCATCATTTTCAGGTGATGATTGTTCACTTTTGGAAATTTCTGTAGGGGGTTCCAACTATCCTTTCTCTTTGTGTTTATAAGAGGTTGAATTGAATGCAACAAATTTTCTTTTGGGTTCATCCTCCACTTCCTTGTTTACATTCATATCCTCTTCATACATCATCATTTTCCCAATATGTTTTTTACAGGTAACATTCTGATGTTTCATGAATATCTAATGGAGATAGAGGTTCCTCTCCACCTATATGGTAGGCATCTGAGAATCCTCATAATTTGTTCTTTGTCAGTAACTTATCATTCAAGAGAAACCATTGTGTTGACAATGTCATTGAACCTGAGATAGATGTTAGAAATTGGATCATTTGGTTTCATTATAAAGATATCAAACTTAACTTTATAAGTATTATGTATCATTTCATTCACACAAGAAGTTCCTTCTTCTAAAAATTAAATTTTTATTTCATTTTCAAAAGATCCAACTTGGGTTAAATCGTTAGACCTTACAAAAAAACAAACCATTGAAGCAGAAAAACAACCAGAATACCAAAAAAATCATAAATCACTAGAAAGGATGGCTAGCTGGATTAGCCCAGTATATCCTCACAATGTCTTTGATTTCGGTATCTGGGTTTGAGGCGACAAAAAACTCTAGGATTATTGTAATAAAATTTATCAACACCAAGAATGAGTCCATATCAACCAAATGGCTGAAATATAGGAACAAGACATCAAGTTGAGATGTGTACCACACCATCTGTTATAGGATAAGATTCTCTGGATACTTCCCCAGATTGAGTCTATCCCACTCATCTGATTTCAAGTAATCAGCCCCTAAGTCATGACTGATTGGTCTCTTCTTTTTTAGCCTTCCCGATATTACTGAACGTAATTGTCATCGTTCCTTTAAGACTTAGGGGTCTCACAATATCCCCCTTCTGATCAACTGTAGATACTCCGACCTCTGAGGGATTGAGTCTAAGAGATATTTTTAAGTAATGGTTCTCTCAAAACATTGTCTCATGGCTCCCCTAGAAGTTCCCCTATATCCCGCTACTCTAGTCAGTATAGGTTTAGGAAGGTAGGAATAGTCTTTACTTATTTTGGTGTTCCTCATGGTAGGGGCTGGAAAGTCCCCAGAATCCCAAGAGTATTTTTTCCCATTTTTCCACCCTAAGAAAAAAAAATTCAACAAGGTCATTTTCTTCCCAGTCAGAAGTTGAAGTATATACTTTACCAATCTATCTGCTATTAATAAAAAAACATTTCAAGAGGAGAGATATTTTCCATGACCAGACTTTCTTCAACACCTCCATATTTCTTCATCTTCTTTTTGGATATCAATGATATCCAACCATTGTCTTCATTGGTGTTAGGGAAAACCTCTCCCAGGGGCCCAAATCAGTAGAATTGGACCACTGAGGTTCCCACTACTCCTGGTTGTAAATAATGACATAAATTTTCTATGACCTTGGTATCTTGTTTGTTGAGAGGGCTTAACACCTCCCCTTGGGAGTTTCTAAGCTAAGACTTACCCCTAACTGCCGGCACCCCATCCATAATTGTAGTCCCTTATTGAAAGTTCTTGTTCATAGACTGCTCATCTTTTCCAGGTAGATCCAACATCCGACCAATACTTATTATAGACACCCTAGGTGCCACTTTCTCATGCCGAGAAGTAGTTAGAATCATTTTCCTATTGATCAGCACTCCACTCTCTTAGAGATCACTACCCACTAACTGAGGCTTGGAGTCTCCCCACGAACCAAAACAATACTCAGGATGAAATTCAGCTATATGGAGATGGTCGTTCGGTTGGGAATCACCCAAGAGATCCCCACCCTCACTTGTAGGCCGACATCACTTCACATCCTCCATCTGGGGTGCAGCATGGGGATTACTACAAACTTCCTTGTGACAAACAGATGTAATGTGTCCTTTCCGGAAGAAGCTTTCACATCAAGGAGGATGTGCGTCATTAATCACCTATTGTTTGAAATTATATTCCCATGAAACACTAATCTAGATTAAATCTAGGAGACATTTGGGTATGTCATCTTCCACGAACAGGCGGGCATAAGTGGGATGGAACAATGATGTAGAACGTAGATCCGAGTAGAAGAATCAACCACAAGCATTCCCTACAATATGTAAAATTGTAGGATTGAAAAAGGTAAATGGTAAACCTATAAGGAGAACCCACACTACGACTGCCGGTAGATCCTGACCCATGTGACAGTCAATAGTCCCTCGAAAGAGAAGGAATCAGAACGAACCAAAAACGTGGCATTAAAACGACCAATCCCCTATAAACTCTTACTCCTATTGAAACATTATCAATAATCATTTCAAATCTAGAATATTGATCAAGACGAAGCTCTTCAGGCCCCAAGATGACCTGACATGTAGTGAGAAGTCATGAAAAGTTGGATATATTTGATCGAAATGAGAAACCAACACCCTACCATGTCAATCCAAGGTGATAGAAATCTCCATTGAGGATATTTCCACCACTAGAAGACTCTCCTAGAAACCAGGAACCTTGAGGCCCATCTCAATGGAAAAAATCTCTGATCACCAATTCTGATCAGGATGACGGAACTGAGAAGGAGGAGATCCCCCTCCCTTGTCTGTGGGGGAGGGGCTGTCACGACCGACATCAGCCAGCTAGGTAATCATTTAGAGATCATGGTCGTACCTCCCCATTATAATGACTTTAGAAGTTCCTTCATGTGAAATAGACAAAGTATCCCTAATTTCATGGAAAGTTTGACATGAAGAAATTCTGTTAAAATTTTCATCTTTTAAAGAGAAATATAAATAATTCATGGCATTGAACTTGTTATTGTAGGTAGTCTTGGTAGGGTCATCCCAAGTGATTCTATCAATAGAATGATTCTTATACTCATCTATATATTAATACCAAATTTCAAAACCCATACATTCTAAATGAATTTTTCATTTTAATTTTCTCTTGGGAATAATTGGTTCCTTTATAAAATGGTGGTATGTTTGTTACAGAACCATAAAATATATTATCCATAATAAATAAATATTTTTAAAGAGCTAAAAATTTAGAATAAAAATAAATTTACAATTCTTTAAAGTATAACTAAATTTACGGTTGAATTGGGTCAAAAACAGAGTCTTAAAATAACTCTCTGATAACAAATGTTGGTTGAAGTAGATTACTAAAGAGTGGGGGTTAATTGAGTATCTATTAAAAAAATGTTTGAAAATGGTTTCTTAATAAAGTTCCCCAATAAAAATAAATACATCACATTTAATAAAAGTAATACAGTTAAGAAATTATGACTATTTAAATAACTTCTCCAAAGAATGATTAATTCTCAATAATCATAATATCAGTTATTGAAATTTCTTTTGAATATATTATAATACGGTAAATAAATTATAACTTCTTTCCAAACATAACTATCAAATCCAATTTGGTGATTTCAGAATTATATAGTAAAACATAGAAAACTAAATCAAACATCATAGCAGATATAGAACAAGTGGTTCAGTCTCAGGTCGAGACCTAATCTAATATACTTGGTGATCACTTTCCACCAAGAAGTTTATATTAATAAACATGATCAAAACCCTATAATGGGGTAAACAACAGTGCACCAGACTATTGAGGTCACACTACCTCTTCCACAGTTCTTTGTGGGTATAAACTAATAGTTCACACATGGAATTCTTGCACACTTATCTGTGGGAGTAAACAAGTGTAAAAGATATGATAGGAAGGATATCTTGTATCATCTAGTGTAATGCAGGAGATAACATGTGTTTTAATACAGACACACACACACACATCAAAAGATGAAAACAATACACAATAGAGAATAGATGATGAGATAAGGTTAGAAGTGTTTTGAGTGTTAGTATGTGAAGCTTTAGACTTATATGGTGAAGAAGACATAAGAATCGAGTCCTCTTAAAGAAAAAATAGTATTGAAAGTCATTTATATCTATCTCGTGTCATTTGTAATGTTGACAGTGCGAATATGTCCTCGACCTTGATCTATGGTATCTCATCTTTTTGGATTCGAGAATGCTTCGTGTGTTATTCAGAAATGCCGAGCTTTATGTGTTGGTTCTTTTCTCAAGAATACTCATGCTTCTTCATTATTGTGCACACCCTTGTTTCTGAGCCGCACTTCTCTTTTATTCTTGGAGAGTGTCTGTTGGAGCTGACATGATGCATTTATTCAGCACCTCGTACCTCATACTTTTAGGTGACTTTTCTACAAAGCAATATGAATTAACTCAGTGCATTTAAAAGAATAAAATACGATTTTTAGATATTAAATTGAAAATTGAAAAAAAAGATTACGAAATAGTGTTATAGTCTATCTTGAAATGGTGTCTCCATGAAATGATGTCTCTTTATTTTCCTTTGAGTGGTGAGACTAACATGATGGCATAGTTGTTTAGAGATCAGGACCCAGTAGCAGAGATGTGGTGTCTGATCACGGTGTCAGGTCACGATGTCTTGGTCACGGTGTCTGGTCAAGGTGTCTGGTCACAGTGTCTCATCACGGTGTCTGGTCACGGTGTCTAGTTCATGGTGTCTGGGTCATGGTGTCTTGTCACAATGATAGCGTAACGTTTTTTGGTCATGGGGTTTGGGTCACGGTGTCTGGGTCCTTTTCCAGAAAAACATAACCTGTGGCAGGCTCACGGTTTATCAGACTTAGCCAAATATCTGCATACAGACATAAAGACTGGTATTCATATAATGGATTACAATTAATAATTAAACAATGAAACTCATTACAAAATAATCATTTATAGAAATTAATATATTGAATAGGTTTATTTTAATACAAAAAGAATCCAATCATCTGTACATATAATTTGAGACAGATTAACAGGATTTATAAGCATTACATAATGTATAAGATTTGTGATCCTTAAAACATGATTAAAACATGATTAGTATCCCATTATTGCCATTAACATGTCTAAATATCATATTACAATTGATATTATAAAATAAAAAAAGAATTTTTTTGTACCCCTTTTTTCTCATTAACATGTATTTTCACATCAGTCATAAAGCACATCCAAGAATCCATTGGAAAGGAAGAATGTAAATATGAGAAATATAATTCACATTAAGGGTATGTGTAAAGTGGGTGATATCAGGAATAAATAAGTAGTAATATGTATGGATATATAAATTATAGAAACCCAATCCATTTAATCAATTTCATGATCATAATATTCAAATAATAAATTCCAATCAAATAATTCAATACATACACTCACAAGATTGTGAAACTTAACGATGGATATTTTAACTAATTAAATTATAACATGCTTCTTGAATCAGAAAATATAATAATTAGTTATTACACAATTTTTTACATCGTAAACATACTATAATGATCTAATGAAAAGGCTTATTTTTGTAAATGGGTGAGGACTCAGTTAAATACACAATCTAGACTATATCATGAGACCTACCGATGCATCGAGGGATTATAGTGGTACCTACGCATCACATCCTATGTATAATACAATTCTCATATGAACTTGGTGAATCATATTCGACATAAAAATTAGTATTAAAAAACAAGAATTTAAAATGTTAATACCTCCCCTTATCAATAAAAATAAACATAAACCCTTCAATGTAATTAAAAAAATTCTATAAAATAATACATCATGATAAAAAATTCACATAAACCAATTAGAGAAATAATAAGGATGGTATTAATAAAAATTTTTCCAAAAGGGGAATAATATAAATAATTATGGTTCTGATTAATGAATAAAAATACTAGAATAATTCCATTAATTACATTCTTGAGGAATGTATCCTTTTCAATTTAAAAATTACTTTAAAAAATATAAAATCTATAAAAAATTAATAAAATATGTTTTTTTAAATATACTTGTATACATGTGTAGTTATATTCAACATATTGACTATTCATGACATCAGGAAATTCCGTTGACACTCAATAAGATAAAAAAATTCCTCTCATGGTGGTGTAAAAAGGATAAAAAGGGCCTCATTAGAAAAAAAATAAGAATATTACATTCAAAACAATTTATACAATGTAAAACATGGGTAAAAATATCATTATTTAAACATTTGGATAATTTTGAAACATTTCTGACATATTTTTTAAAAAAAGGATATGGATGAATATTCTCTTTCTAATTTAGAGATAAATGTGTTCAGTTTTCCATAGAATTTTTTTTCATATATTCTCTACATAGAAAGTGAAAAAAAGATAAATGAATTCACTCTCCAAAAATAAAAATAGGGAAATAAAATATATGTGTTTATTTTAATAATTAATATAGTATTTCAACATCATATATAAATTCTTGATTAATCTTCATAAACAATGAGGCTATAACATAAAAACCATCCACTTTGGTAACTTCTAAATTCCCAATTCCCAATAATAAAATGAAATCCTATGAATATCTAAATACCATGAAAATAGATGTATTCATGATGTAGAAATCTAATTAGATTATATATACACGTCAAAAAATAAATAATTCATGAATTTGGAATACGTCTCACAGAAATAAATGTATGATGTCAAACCCTTACCTTAGTTTTGATTTCCCTCATACGTTTTTGTACATCTTGTACAATAGAAAATGGTTTATTAAAAATATATTATATATCCATACTGATATATTTCATACAATATATGATTTTCATATTTTATTTTATGACCATTTCATAAATGATTTTTTTAATAATATCTGTTTCGATTTATAATTGCTTAATTTTTCATGTTCGGTTTTGTTCGGCAGATTCAGTAATATTAATCTGGTCATATTTAAATAATTTAAAAATTTATTAACCCAATGGAAATATAATATATTATTATGATATAAATATTTATAATAGTCATGAAATGATTGATATAGGAATATCAATTACATCGTCCTTGGATACTATAGGTCGTATTTACACATGCACATTCTTTCTATTATTGCAAAAAGATGGAACAAAAAAAGGTTATGTAAGGATTAAACTTCCTAGAACCATTATTATATATAATTTTTTATTTAGATTCACTAAATAAATCCTTGTAACCATGCATATATAATGAAATGAAAAACATTTCACATTTCTCGGTGGAGGAGGTTGTCCACACATACGTTGGAGTGACGTTATTATTTTCTGATTGATTTGATCGTAGGAAGGTGTGTAATATTATAATTTAAGTAGATTATTCATTGCATAAATTTAATATATATATTTTAAACCCATATTTAAAATCACCTATGATAGTTTTGAATGGAAAATAAATTACATCAGTTCGCGAGGTGATATTCCACTATACACATGATCGATTATTTTATTTCCCATTTCATGAAAACGGACATGAATATAGGTTATAAAAATAACATAACTAATTATATGTTTATAACATAACATGCAGTTATCATTTCTGATTATTATTAGAACTTTTTATGGTGATATAATAATTAAAAATAAAATACATGTTAACGACGTTATCTCTTCTTCGGAAATCCACATTTTTTTAACACCTAATGCCCTCCACGATTGGATTTTTTTTAATCCAAAGGAATTTTGGATATGGGGATGGTTTTAATAAAGATATATTTATATTTATTGGGAAAAAAAATCTTTTGTAGTTTTAAATGGATAGGAGAGTGAATGTCCTTTTATACGTATTGGAGAGGATAAACATGGACTATTTGAAAATAAAAATTGAAACTCAAACTTCTAAAATTTCAAAAGGATAAAAAATGTCAAATTATTGATCCATGGATGAGAAAAGGTCAATGTATGACCTTGAAATTAAAATTGGTAATGTTTCTAGGTAATTATAATACTTATCATTTTAGTTAATCAATATGATAAAACCAATTTAAACTTATCTACAATAGTTAATTTTTAGAATTAATAATAATAATTAGGGCCAAAATTAAAATGAACATATTATATAATATTAATAAATATTATTAAAAATATTGAATACAATTTTTCCAAATTACATTAATATATGTGGATAATTTTAATTAAAAATTATACCCCAAGAAGTGATGATAAGGCTATTTTCCAAAGTTTATTTCACATAGTTATAGAAATTTTTAAGATCAAAAATACATTTGAATTTGAATACAGTTATTTTATTCATATGTATTACCATATTATTGAACTATTTTTAATTAGATTTTTTAATATAAATGGAAATTTCAAATACACTAATTGAAACGTATGTTTTCAATAAAAACCATTATTTTAAACCATTCATAAAAAATTACTATTTTCAAAAAACTCTCAAACATTTACTCTAAAATAATTTTAAGAAAATATTTTTAAAAAGTATGTCGTTTTTATAAATTTTTTTAAAATTTATTACAATTTTTTTTAATATAATTCTTAAAACATGAAAAGTGAAATAGTAAATAATTTATAGTCGTTAAAAAATATTTTATTATTTATTCAAATGAATCATAGTTTATTTCAAATAAATAGATAAAAATTATATTTTTCTTTTAAATGTGTAATAAATATAATTTAATTAATATTGTTAGTCATATTTATACCTTCTAATTTAAAATATATGTAATAATGGTTTACTATTTTAAGGTTCATTTAGGCTTGGAATAGTATGTATCAATAGAAATTATAGAGATTAAATTTAATGAAATATATTTCAATGGTAATTTAAGTTAATTTTTCTTATTCACATATGATATTGAACATAATGTTCTTGTTTTAAAATTTTGGGCTGTTACATTCTACCACATTAGATAAATTTATCCTTCATAGTTATATATGGATAATCATAGTTATATCCCTTATTAAAGACTCACATTGAATAATGGGTTAGTATAACATACACATAATAATTCTTAAAAGGAAAAATGAATGTCATATAGAAAAACACATATCCAGCTTACTCTGTAGGAAAAAAATAATTGTGTAGTGAAAATTATATAAAGAGTGGTACACCATAAATACATATGGACAATGACTGAGATCATTGATCACAAGAAAGTGAATTATAAACCCCAAAACCATAACTCTATGATTAAAATGAAGGTAATATGACAAATGATTCATTTAAATAACAAATTTATTGAGTTTATAGATTATTTTACTCTCTTAATTGAAAACATTAGTAAATATAATTGCTTAATATCATTTAATATCATAAGAAAAATTTCAACAACTCATTGTGATTCAATCAATATACACTTCGTTTAATACTCCAATAAAACAATGTAAAAGATGTATTTTCTTTCTGAAACACTAACAATAACATTTAATTGACCATATGATCTATAAAATAGAGAAATTTATTTATATATATCCTAAAAAATTTACCAAATCTAAAATTAAAAACATAAGTCATCAAAAAATATCATTAATATCTAAACTAAAAAATTAACACCGAAATTTCAACTTAATCCATTCCAATAATATATATCAGTAAAATAATTTACATAAAAAGAATTTCATACATTCAAGTACATCACATAGTCCAGTGGTATATGTTTTACACTTATCACCTTAGTTTTCTGGGTTCAAGTATTTAAACCCTTCTAGATGTGATGTTTTGTGACCCATCATTCAGGATGTCCTTTCTACAAAACTAATGATCAATGATAAAATAAATGCTAAATGTTAACAACGAATTTCTTCCCATATCCACAATATGTAATGTCATTTTTTCTTAATTATAATTTTCACTAATATATATTCTATATAACATGGTTTTTTATATATTCTATCAATATATCATTATTCATGATAATAAACCATCACATAAAACCTAAAAATGGGTGTCCTAGAAAATAAACATATGACCAGACTTAAACTAATTATACCACGATGGTATTCATAACATGTAAGTTAATCTTACATGAAGACACATGTGCTTCCAAAATTAACACAATCCATAGGTGATTCATGACTCATATATCTAAAATAAAATTGGTAAAATACTTTAATTAAATAATTCTTAAATCCAAATTCATAAGAACATAAATCATTCAATATTAGCAGAATTATTAGTATATGAAAAAACATGATCCCGAAGCTTATTATGAGACATATTTCATTAAAAGTATGGTAATTAATTTCTGTAGTTATCTATCCCCATTAAATTTAATCAATAACAATTAGAGAATTTTTTATTATCATTTTATTCATATTCAATATGGCCATTATCACCACTAATAATGAAAAATATCCTTCCATTTATGCATGAATTTGAATGTTTCCCTCTAAAAATATCTCTTGTGGGAGAATCCTTCTTTCCCATCTCCCCCTTTTCTAATTTTTCTAATCCTTACTCTTTTTCCCATTAATCCCTTTGAATCCATAAGACAAGTATAATTTATTCATTTTATAAAAAAACATGATATTATATCCTCATTTAAGAGAAATTTTTAGAGATTACTTTTGTTTGACATATTAGCTCAATCCCATCAAATAAACGATCAATATAGCTATCTAGATTAGGTACAATCTCTGTAGAAAGACTTATAACATTGGAATGTATGTTTTAAACACAAAAAAATTTTCATATTCCATTAGTATTCTACTCAATAATTTTCCCTCTGTATATAATCATTGTAAACAAGGAAAATAATTTTCAATGAATAGTACTTCATAATCGTTCCACTCCATGCAGGATATTTACTCCAGATACTTTGTGTTTTATTCGGTGAACACTATCAAACTTCATTCCATGAGGGAAGATAAACATCCATGAAAACCTTCCCCCATTCATTAAATCCTAGATCATGACATATCTTCTACAAGGAACTTACGTACCTCTCATCTACATATGGATTTGTAGTCACATTGAATAATGGAGGCATCTGATAGAGGAATAGGTCTAACATTGTTACACAATGTGGTGGATCAATGGGCTACAAAATAATATAATGATTAATACCCATAACCTGATCAAATTACCAAGTACGGTCATAATTTTCGTTCTACCACCTATATCCCCATCTCCAAATTCGATGTATTTCCTATGAAGAAAATATCTCCATGGAGTATGTGTATTTATAAGGTTCTAACTACTTAATCTAGGATCCATTTATAAAAAATGGTATACACTATAGTAGATCATAACTTTGTGAAAATTTATTTTTAATCTTGATACTAGTGAAATAATTAATAGAAATTAAAAAATTTGTTCATAGATAATCCCATAATAATAGACATAGTTTTTTTGGAAATTATCACATCATAAAAATATGTTCATATTAATTATAAGTGTTTTTAAATAAAATGTGAATTATCTATACAATATCCCATATGAGTGTCAAACTAGAATCATAGTATGCCTAATTATTGTACAGTAAGTGATGAATGAAAAAAATACAAATATTCTCATTTCGGAGTTGCTACACCTAAACTTTTTTTTTCATAAAAACATATCAACTTGTAGTATACATACATGGATATATTTTATAAATAATCATAATCACTTACTCGCCAAAACAATTTTATTTTTCCTAGTGTTTATATTCAATGTCTATCGTAGGTTTATATTCCATAATATATTCATTAAAAATATACTTCCCAAGGTTTTTATAAAACATCCTTTGATACTAACTCTAAATCCACCCCAACCATATTAGCCTAAATAAAGTTGTTAATTTATTAAATTAGAATAATATAAAAGGAAAGGTATCATGAAGGACAGAATAGGTTTTTTTCTTGGTAAACTATATAAATAGTTGAATCTTATATCAAAATTGAAAACCTAAAATACAAAAAAAATATTTTCTTTGATTTCGAAATTATTCTATATATCAAATTCAAAAAATATAAATCACCTAACACTTCTTGGCACCTGCGGTAAAGGTAACATAAGAAAAGGATGAGATTTAATACTTAGTTAGGGTATTAAGAGAGTAAAATTTATAATTATTAAATATGGAATAATCAATATTGAAATCTAAATAACTGAAACCTAGTAAACATATTCATTTGAACTACCGATGCATTGTGGTACTATAGTGAATCCCTACCATAAATTACTAAGAATAATTACTTCCAAATTTTAATATGTGAAACATAATGAACATATTCATTAGAATCATAAATATTTTAAAACTATAATAATAAATGATCATACATTCCCATAGAAAAAACATAATCACAACTTATTCAAAGTAATATTGAAAATTTTATCATAATTGTACATCCCTAGTACAAGTGATCAAAATCCACCAATTGAATTAATTAGGATGGTATCATTAAGTCATATTCCAATTGGTTAATTAGTTAAAGAATTGTTTTAGTCATTGATGAATAAAAATATCATAAAAATACAATTAAATGTTTTTTGAAGAAAATATCATTTACACTTTGAAAATAAATTTCATAAAATGAAAATTTCCATAATATTAAAAAAGTAAAAATATATTTGTAATATTATATGTTATTATTCAACTTAATTAGTGGAAATGATGGAAAAAAATTCTGTAATTGTCGTATTAGTTAACAAATATTCCTTTTAAACTATTGTAAATATTATAAAAAATCACTCTATCAGAATACAATATGGAGATTCCTCCCAGTCCATTTTTTTAAATTAAAAATTGTAAAAATATATTTAATAAATCATTTTTAAAATTTGGAAACCTTAATGAATACAAATTTATAAAATATTTGTAAATAAGAAAAATGGATTTATACTAAAGGGATAAATAGAGGTAGATTTATTATTAAAAATAATTTACCTCCATTTTTTAAATTAAAAAATATTTGGATATTTCATTTATATTGTAAAAATGCCATATTATAATAAAATAAATTATTTTATTCAAATATAGACAATAATATTTTATCAGAAGAAACATAATCATGAAAAATCCAATTAAACCATGATATTATAATATAAATAATTACCACTTCGGTAACATTTGAATTCATAATTCCCCAAAAAGGAATAAAATCATATGAATGTTTAACAAATATAACGGTAAAAGGATTCACGATATAAAATATCAATGAATAATTATTAATACCTAAAAAAATATCTATATTGAGAATATAGTATACGACTCACAAAAGTATAAGTTAGGTGACAAACCCTTACATAATGAATTATTTTTCTTCATATATTTATATAAATCCTATAAATGAAATATATATTTATTATAAATTTGTTAAAAAACATAATCATATATTAAATAACATTTATTCTTTACCTATAGTCTTTTATAACTAGTTTATTGAGATTTTTTATTTAAATTCACTATTTCAGGCAGTAATTTCTCTATTTTTCATAAATTCTATGGTTAGATTGTTTCAGTACATTTACCACAATAATGTTAACATAATATGAAAAATTGTATACATGATTTAAATTTAATTTATAATCAGTATATATGTATTTATAATAGTGTGTGAAAGTTAGAGATCTCAAAATGAGTTACATTTTCTATAGAGATGGAAGTTCGTACATATTCATGATCATTATTTTTCTATTTTCCAAAAAATAGAACAAAAATGGTAAATAATGTTTCCCCAATCCAAAAAAATTAATTAATAAAATATTCCTTTTATATTCATTAAATATATCCTTATTACCAACCATGTGAAAATACAATGAATAAAATCTCCCACCTCTATGTAGATGTGGTAGTACCTGCATATGAAAGAGAAACATTATTTTTTTCCAACAGGTTGGAAGGTAATATTTTATATGTGTTATAATATTTATAAATTTTAATTAAATTTCTAAATAACATTTAAATAATTTAAATCTATCATTATATCAATTCTAATGTGCTGGTTATAGAAATAAACACATTAGTTCATGGGGTGGTAGTTCATCACACACACAATTAAGAGTTTTATTTCCCATTTAATTGATGATGAGAAGAGTATAAGTTAAAAAATTATTATAAAAATATATATAGGATATAATTGTGTTATTATTTTATTATAAATTGATTAATTTTAAATAGTTTATTTGAATTAGTAAAATAAAAAATCATGGATAAGAACTTTACTTCTTATTCAGAAAACAACCTTTTGTTTATATCCAAAGCCTTCCTATATTTTATTTGTGATAAAAATAATTACTCTAGGATTTCGGGTGATATTTAAAGAATATATTTGGTTATGTATTCTCGAAACTAATATTCATTTGGAGTGTGATTTGTAGAGTATACATTGTGGCCTTTTGTAAGTTGGTGAGAGAATGAACATAGAATGTTTGAAAGGGAAAAGTGCTACCCACATTTTTGACATTCCCCATGGATAAAAAATGGATAAATATTTAACCATAGATGATATAAGTTAAATATATTTCTATAAATAGTTATGTAAAACATTATAATTCATTTTTATTATGTTATTTTATGATTCACCCCTATAAACATGTTTAAAAATTAACCATAGAAATTGTTTTTTAATGTTTTTATAATTCATTTTAATTGAAAATAATAATTTCTTAAATATTTAATCTGAATTATTCTAAATAAAGATATGGAATTAATTTTTCCAAATTCGAATTATCTATGTGGAAAATTTTAATTGAGAAATAACACGATAAATCTAATGAAATATCAATTTCTAAAAGATAGAATTCAAATAAGTATAGAGAGTTTTCTATAAAAAAATAATACATAATTCCATTCAAGTTATATAAAATTTATTCATTATAATATAATTTATAAATTCTTATATTTAATAAATTAATATAAATATTCATTTAAATTATTTTAATGATAATTATTTTTTTAATAGAAACTAGTATTAGTCAATATTCATCGAATAATAAACATTTTTATTCAATTATAAAAAATTCTAATTAGGATAATTTTGATATTCTATTTTCCAAAATTAATTTAATTTTACAAAAAAATAGAAAATTGGAAAATATATATTTTACTATACGATTGAAAAGAGTGATGAGACAACATTTTTGAAAATTACAATTTTTCTGGATCTATTTCATTTTCATTTAAAGGATTTATATATTTTTAGTAATCAATATAAAATATTTCATATAGTTTATACATGTTAAAAAATATATGTCTCACAATAAATTTTTTCATATTCATACCATATATGTAATGGCTAGCTCATAATGGTATACTCTATTACGACTCATTTAGTATCTGGATTATGTGTATCACATGCTTAAAAACAAATTAAATTTAAATAAATTTATTTTGGAGGAAATTTTGAAAAGATGTATATTGTCACATATTCTGTTGAACAAAATTTTATTTTTTTAATCTTGGGTTATTACATTCTACCCCTTATATAAATAATTCCATCATAGTTTTGTTTTGGTAATCAAAAGTATAAAAACTTTTGAAAACACATATTTTAAAAAGTATTAAACAATCCTCTTGATATTATAGAAAGTGAAATAATAGGATTATTTAGAATTACAAATATCACAGAATCCAATTGGATAAAATTAGAAAGAATTGACAATATAGACACAGAGGAATTGAATAAATAAATATGCTTGGTGATAGAGGTCAATGATCCAAAAAAATTGAATGGTTGAACAAAAAAACACAATTCTTTTGATAAAATGAAGGTATAATTATAAAATATTCATTTCAAGATCATTTTCCTAGAACATGTGGATTTTATTCCAATCATGATGATGAACACCAATAAATAAATATAATTAATGACATTTTATTTTGTAATAAAATTAATATCCTTTTTTTGTTTTTCAATGAATATCCAAATTATTTATTACTCCCTCAAAATAAATATACAATATGAATTTTTTAATCTTGAAGAACTAAAATTAACATTTAGTATATCATAAAACTCATACAACAGTGAAATTTATATCAGTATGTCCCTAAAAATATAGCATAAATAAAATGGTTATGAATACATATTAAAAAATAATTAATCTCTAATCCTCAATAGTAACATTGAAATCCAACTTAATCGATTCAATTAATATCAGTTTGTCAAATTATTTACATAAACATCAATTTAATACAAACCAATACATTATTTAGCCTAGGGGTAGCCTATGACCACGTGTTTCTCATTGGTTGTGGGATCAAGCCCTACATCTTTTGGAGATTCAATATGTTCTCATACAATATACTTATTTTCCATTTACTAAAAATATATTAATATAATTCCAATAATATTCCCAAATTATATTAACCCAAAATTACCTCAACATAAAACATTCAGTAAACCATGATGATTACTAATATGATTAAATTTATTTCCTCACATTTTAAATTAATTAACCCTTTTATAAAATTTTCTGTTTGAAATGTACTAAATCAATATGTTGTATTCCCATTAATATAAAACAAAATAACCATAATAATGGTAACATATCGTCACATAAAACAATAAAATGGCTGTCTAAGACATTGAAAAAATTATCAAACCTATGCTTATAAAACCAAAATTGTGTCCAAAACTAATAAATAGATCTTATATGTAAGGATATATAATTCCATAATAAAAAAAATCGTTAAATGTTTCATGATTATTTAAACAACAATACCACTAGTAGAATACATCAATAATTTAATCCAAATCCAAAATCGGTATAATAAAACCACATTGGATGTCCAAATAGAATATTCTTGACCTTTATCCCATATAATATTTTCTGGAATTTTACCTTTCTTATTTGGGAATATATTTTCATAATGAACTTTCTCTATGTAGTTGAAACATCTAAATATTAGAGGAATCGTTCTTGCCCATTTATGTGTGTTCATAATTTCATTTCTATATACACTTTTTGAAACTCCAATTCCCATTATGCAAGTACCATGGTGTTTCTTTCAGAAATAATCACTTGTGGGGAAATCTATTACACCCATATCCCATAAATATAATTCATTCTTATTTATCCTTTTCATATAATGATTCACATCAAATCCATAACATGTGAACTATTGTTTTGATCTATTCATAACACATCATATTATGTCCCCATTTAATATGAATATCAGGGAGCCTAGTTCCCTTAAAATTATTGTCTCAATCCCAACCAATATACAATCATTCTTGTTCTTTGTATTATGTACTTATTCTGTAAAATTCCTTTTTAACACTGTAATGTTAGATTCATACATGGAATCATTTTATTCATCCTTTTTTTATTAATCATAGTAATTGTATCTCCTTATCCTCTTGTTTCTCACACTGAGAATATTATACCAATAATAGTATCTTTTAATCATTCACCCTCAAGCATTTAATTCCCTCCCAAACCATTATTTTTTAATAAATTACCAACATTGATCTACATCCTCTTAGAGATAAAAAAATACTATAAAAACACTAAACAATTCATTACATTACATACTGAGAAATATATTCACTATGTATGTCTTTTATTAATCACTTTTAAATGGATTTATTGTCCGACTAATTGATGGAGGTTTTTGAAACATGATGCATTATAAAATTATTTCACAACATTTTGGGTTATCTTGTTTCTATTATAGGGAATTATTATTATTAATTAACGAAGTCATCTTCTTAAATATTGTTATAATTTGATCAGTTCAAGGTACACATCCATTTTCATATTCACAGTCTCTCCTAGGATTCCAAGGACTATTTGGGGTATGTGTATTGATAGATTTCAAATTTCTTCATTTAGACACCATTTATAAACAATGAAATACAATATATTAGATTGGGAAATAATGAAAAAATTTATAAGCCCAAAAGGTAAAATATTTAACATAAATTGAAATTTATTCCTTTCAAATCTAATAATATTACAAATGATTTATTGAGGATTTATTTGAAATCAAAAAAGTATTTTAAAATCTTTAATAAATTATTGAAATAAAAATTGAATTTTCCTAATAATTCCACCAGCGTATGTCAAACCTAGTGTGTAGTAAGGATTTTTGACATACAGTTGGTTACAATTTAATCAAATAAAAATGATCACTTCTCAGAGTTATTAATAATTGGTATAACACCTCTAGAACAACATAGTATTAAAATTTTCACATTGGGATGTATTTCTAAGAGAAAACTACATAATATCTTAATAAAAAAAAGTAATATTTTCTTCTATACTCATCCTAAACCTATATCATTGGGTTATATTGCCAACTAAATTTTTTCATAAATCTTGTTCCAAATTATTCTACTAAAATTCATTTGATACCAATTGCAAATACCCAACCAATAGTATACTTGAGTTTATGGTAACATTAATATATTATTAGAAGTATAAGGAAACACATATTGAATCACTAAATAGTTTAATAGTACAATAAAATTGGAGACATAATTTAATGTCATATTTCAGTTGAAAACATTAAATATAGAATAGTATTTTCATCGAGTAGACTATTTTCCTAAGAGAATATCCTTGAACATTCATCATAGAACAATTTCTATAAAAATAGGGATAGGAAACATATGAAAGGGGTGATGTGTAATGATAATTAAGGGTAAAAATACATAAGATGATATCAATAATAAATAAGGCATAATCGATATATAATGTTATTTAACGGAATCACATTACATTAAATCCATTACATGAGAATAATATTTATGTATTAAATGATTATCAAATAATTCTATATAAAAAATAAAGTGATCTTAAAACATATTTCATGATATTCTATATAATTGAATTATCACATGTAAAATAAGTAACTAATATCATAATGATCTAATTCATGATTATGAAAATCAGAACCATACTATCAAGGACTCATGCTATGACATGTTATATAAATATGAATGTCCTAATACAACTACTTTAGAATGATTGTTTCTGGAGACCTACTGATGTGTCATGGTGATATAATGGGACACTTATTTATCATAATAATTCCAATGAATTTATCACAATAAATAGGGGAAACAAAATAAACATAAACATGGCTATTGAAAAACTATTATATGAAATATTAATTCATTCTACAATTAATAAGGATAATTATAATATATGAAATCAATTTTCATTAAATGACTTATTTTAGAATTTTTTGTTCATTAATAGAATAAAATGAGGGAAAATAATTAATTCACCATTAATTAAAATAGAATAATAATATTTATGATTTATTTAAGTATAGATAATAATTTTTTATCATAAAAAACATAATCATGAAAAATCATTATTAACAATGCTATTATAATATAAGACATCATCACTTTCCAAACTTATTAATTCATATTACCCATGAAATATATGAATAAAATTAAAACATTATATAATATGAAGATAGAGGTTACAAAGATATAACATATCTAAAGGGTAGTATATACACCACACAAAAAATATGTGTTGAATTTGGTATAAATATCGTGAAAGTAAAAGATATATGAGAAACACATACCATAAGTATAATTTCCATTGAATGTGTCCATGAGTCATGTATAATAAATATATTTTAATTAAAAATATATTAAAAATCTTACTCAAATATTTTATACATATATTATTTATATATATAATTTTATGAACATTTTATTAACATTTCGTTGTTAAAATCACTATTTCTGGTGATAATTGCTCCATTTTTCATGTTTTTTAGTTTAGTAGCTTCAATAGGATTAAATTAACCATTGTTAAATCATATCAAGAATTATAATAATGGTATAAATATAAAATATATTCATTATATATTTATTTATGATATTATATAAATTTTATAGACGGTAAAATGAGTTACAACATTATCGGAGATGGTATGTAATTTGTATGCATTAGTGGTGTTTCTATTATGTCTGAAAGATGCAATGTACAAAATGGTAAATAATGTTTATCCTTTATAGAACCATTTTTATAAAAAAATATATTATTTTTATTCTTTTAAAATTTAACTATATTACAATAAAATTAAGAGTATATCACATTACTACATAGAGGCAGTAGTCACCACATATAGATGAGTTACAATATTATTTTCAAATAGCTTGGAAAGAATAAAGGTATATGTAGTATCATAATTAAATATTTACATTAATTTTATAAATATCGTATAAATATTTTAAATCCATAATTATATCAGTAATAAATTGGCGGTGAAGGAAAATTAATTACATATGTTCACAAGGCGGTAGTCTACAATACATACAATGAACAGTTAAATTTTCCATTTGACGGATGAGGATATAGATATAGGTTATGATATTTAATGAAATTTCATTAAATATGAGATAAAATTTTAATTATTCTATAATTCACAGAGAATATTTTAAGCATTTAGAATAAGGATAAAATTGAAAATGTGTTGTTAAGACATTTACCTTTAGATTGGGAAACATCTTTAGGTTTATAGAAAAACCCTATTTTTATTTACGTTATGATCGATGAAATAACTCTAAAATGTGTCGAATGATGTACATAATATACTTAGATAGGGATTGGTGGAACCAGAAGGTTATGGGTGTATTAATAGGTGAGGATATGGGTTTTCTTTTTTATAATTATATGAGAGGACACTCTTGAAATTTTTGAGAATAAAAAATTAGAACAATAATTTTTAATATGCCAGAAGAAAAAACAGCTCATTCTCAAAAAATAGATTAGAAGAGGTCAAAATATGGACATCCAATATAAATTTTACAATTTTATATATCCTTTCAACCCTTATATTTTTTATCCCCTCCCCATATAACCCCATTTTACCCATAACCATGATAAATAAATTTTATTATTATTACTATTAATTAGGGAAAAAAATTGAGTTTCCCTATTATATAATATTAATGATTATGATTAAAAAATGGAATGTATAACTCTATATTCCATTTATATATTTGATTTTTTTATATTAAAATTAATCCTACAAGCATAATGATGCAAATGTTTTCAAAAGAGTGAACTTTCATAATTATAAAAAAAATAATATAAAAAATAAAAAATGATATTTATTCAAATTACCTAAATTGAATTAATTATTGTATGATTTCACTAATTTTTGTTAACTTTTAAACAAATTGTTCTTTTATATTATTTAAATGAAAATTTTGATTTTAATACAAACATATATAATTCAATATCATCAAAAAATTAACATTTAATTAAAATTCTAAAAAAATGAATGTACAAAAACATTGATATTATGGTTTCATTAAATAAGACCATTTTAAATGATAATGTTTTTGTGATTGTTATAAATTAACTTTAATACATGTCTGAAAAGTGCGATGGGACCACATTTTAGAAAAATTCATTTTTTCGAAAATATTTCCCTTTATTTTATACGATTCCTATTTTATATATCATAAGTATATGATAACTCAATTTATAAAATTTTAATTCAGATATGGTTCATAATTTAGTTAGTATTATCCATACATTCCAATATATATACTGAATTATAATGATGTACAATATATATTATCATTTTGACTTGTGGATTAATGTATCACATGTTATTGAAGAGAATAAGTTGAATGATATATATGTTGTTGGCCTTTTATGTTATATGTCACTTGTCACATAAACGACCAAAAATATTAATTCTTTAAAAATATTTGGGTGACACATTTTTAGTTGATCTATTTATAAATGTAAATACATTATTTCATCAATGATAGGATCATGTCTTGTGTTTGTAGAAGAATCGCAATGATCATTAAAAATTATCTTGTAATCAAATGGATCAATTAAAAAATTTCAACATGAGTACATTGTTAAATTATCCATTAGGTATTTGAAACAATATAGTCATTAGAATTGGTGGAATACCCTAGGAATAATCCATAATATGCATTTGGATCAAACATAAATCAATTAACATTATTTTTCAGGATATAATATTTTTTCCTAAAACGTTGAATTAAATTTCCTTTTTTCTATTATCATATATTAAATAAGGGTTTTCATTATGATATCTGTTTTAACAACACCATTTATCGAATGAATTAATGTAATAAAATATTAAAAAAAATGATTTTCCATGTTATGTTAATATTACCTTTTTATATAAATTTCATTGTATGTCCCATTACTCATCTCACAATTTTTTTTGAGGTTTTATAGTGTAAAATAAATTATTTTTTATTTCAATGTTTTGAAAAAAATGAAATAATTTTATAATTCGATTACCATGTCACATGGTCACATCTCAAGGAAACTATTTAATAATATTTTTACTTTTTTAATATGTTTATGAAATAAAAAATGGAAAATAATTCAATTTTATGACTCAAAACGTCTAACCATTTAAATCATCAAATGTCATACACCAACATATAAATAAAATCTTCTCCCTCATGTCATGCATTTATAGAGGTTCCTAATAATTCTGCGATAGTAATTTCATTTTCTCTAGAAGTAGAAACCTGTTTAATTTGTTCAATAGTTGATTTTCATTGATTTCCCATGTATAATTTAGTGCATATTCTCTTTTTATTCAATTTATGTTGAGGTAAATTTGATATTAAATTAGTTATTGGGAATTTTTTCAATGCATAATTGCATTAATATTCATTACACATATCAATAATATTAGAATAATTTATTCCATTTCTCAAAAAATTTATATAATATTTGTAAAAAGTGCTAAGAGTGTACACATATTCAGTTTTAGGTGCATTAAAAATATGTATTTTTGGAAATTTTGGACTGAGTTTACTCATATGTATCAAATAACGGTTGGTCGGAATGCCTCAATCATTCCTTCCAGTATCCCACATGCTTCCTACAGTAAGAGAGAGTTAATCGTGGTATATTGGGTTGTAAATACCTAATAATCTAGGTGGAGTATAGCAGAATATTAACAATTAAATGAACTAAATTATATATATTTAAAAATAGAATCATAATGATTAAAATAGAAATTCATGTAAATCATCATGAAAAATAAAAAAAGGAAAAAATATCTAATATTATATACCAATTTAAGGTGTCTGGATACTATACAAATATGTGGAATTCAAATGGAATTGGTAAGTATGCATACACGATTTGTGATATAAAAATTATCAAAAATGGAAAAATCATTCTCAAATATTATCAAGATAAAAATATCAATATTCTACTATCATACTCTGTATAAGTATATAGAATTCTAGATTCCATAGAAGGTTGTTTCCCCCTTTCCCTACATTCATCCATGAAGTCTATCGAGGTACTAATCGATGGGAAAAATAAAGTGTCATCAAACCTCATTATTCTACCACATATAGTTTCTAATGTTATACAACTGGTGAATATACATTGAATAGTGTGCATGTAATAAGTAGAAAAGTTCTATAAATTAAACATGTAGGCTCTTGTTCCTAGAGGTCACCCATCCGACCAACCATTTTTCTCCCTAAGACAAAATTTCTCTGAATAAGAGATAATGTGATTATAATGGCAATGATGATGTGACAATGATGATAAAAAAATCACATAGGACCCAAGGTATAACTTTGTCGTTCTTGACCATAATAGACCTAGATAACATATAGTAAAAACTATTATAGTCTACCTATAGTGGTGTTATTTTAATAAAAGGATAAGCCCTTATAAATTCACTCCTATATTGATAACCTTCTTAATCCCCTGGATAAAATCCCACGTTACCTTAGGATAGAACTAACAGAGGAACAAGTGGATAATCTAAGGCGTTCCATGTTAGAACACATTATGTTGAATCAAATAAGGTAGTCCATGTAATTATAATATCCAAAAAAATAAATTGATTAGTCCATGGAATTATGAATGGGAATTCATCATGGCATGAAATGGAGAGACTCTAATAGTACTATCAACTTTTAGAAAATGCATCAAAGGATTGGGTGGCATCCTATGGGTAGTTAAGGAAAACCCAAGGGGGAATACAAGATAATCACATGGAAATCCGTCCATCGTCAATATAGAATGGTCATAATAAGATCCGAGTGATGTATTATACATTTAGCATTTCATTTAATCTCATTTATTCATGCTCTTTATTTATTTTTTTGTTAAAGACAACATAATTCATTAATACAATTTAACCATTTCATTTCATCTCATTTTGTGATCATAAAATTTTACAATTAATATGGTCAAGTGATATTCCATTCCATTCACATTTCATTATTCCTCATTCAACATTTAAATTAATTAAATTTAATCATTGGATAAATAATATACTGTAGGATACATAATAGAAAGTGTTTTTTCATTTTCCATTGAAATAGTGTCAAGGGAAAATAATTAACATGACCATGGGATTTTCGATTCGATGTCATAAATATCTGATAATTATTATGTGTTATATCAGAGAATCTCACCAATTCATAAGATTATATTTAATGTAAATTCAAATTTTATAATAAATACATGAATATTTTATCTTTTTACACAATATATAACATTAGATACCTCATATTATATATGGAAAATTATGATAGAACCTTAATTATACTGGTAGATAACTCCTTATCCAATATTAGCATAATATTTCAGATAAAGGTGTGGAATAAAATAATCTAAATAACACCATGAAAATAAATCATATAATCACATAAATATTTATAAAACTATATAATAAAGTAAGAAAAGATAATAAGTAATATAACTTTTTTTCTTACCCATAGTACTCCAACGAGATAAAAGAAACTTTAATATAACATTGAATGGTGGAGATCTATTAATTCAGAGTATTAGAGGAGACATAGATCTCATAGAGGGTGTCTATTAGAGAGAATAAGATAAAAAGGGTGTGATTTTTTGAAACTTAATTAAGGAAAAATTTTAATTTCACCCCATTAAAAAGTGCCACACATTTCTTATTCATGGATGTTAAAACCATGAACCAACAATTTGATCACCCCTATATGGGACACCACCCTTGAATGAATAATGTGAATGATTATAAAAACTATTCACTTATTGTGAATCCAAAATTTATAAAGTTTATATCAACATTCATTTTATTACAATGGTTTGGGTAACCATGTGAATGCCATGAAAATCACATATACAAGATGTTTACACTATTTCACCTGACCATGTGGCCTCTGTTGAACATTTACCCTAACTATGATCTTCTATATATGGGATTCACAATTGAGTCATATTGTTTGAACTAACCTTGAGATATTTATCTATTGTAAGATGATTCCCCAAAAAATATAGCTCTTGGCTATAAAAAATCAATTTATAAACTTGAAACATTCCTTTAAAATTTTTAAATAAATAACTTAAATAAATTAACCAATTATAAAAAAATCATTGGATTAAAAACTCATAGAAAATCATGTATCGTAGAACTTACAATCCTTTAAAAATTTAATCCATAAGTGTCCCTTGAAAGGATATATAAACATCTTCAAAAAATATTTGCATATACTGAGCATCTACGTTGAAGTGTCTCTTCTATGTCCCATCTTGTACATGGCCATTATTCCATAGAACCTTCACTAGAGGAACCAACAATATTGGTAAAGGTTTCATTAGAATATCAATGTTATATATATGGTAATCCATGATTAATTAATAACCATCCAAATCAACATCATCAGGTTGAAGGACCTGTGATGGGTTGGAATGATGATGACATCACGAAGAAACAATAAAAAACATAAATAAATCTATATCTTATAGGGAATACAATATTATAATCCTCTTATATGACCCTATCAAGAGTCTCAAATGTCCTAATGAATCTAATTAACATATTTACCTCCCTTAAATTTTTTTATGAAAAAATCAATGTGATACATTTTTAAAGACTTCATCCTAGACTTCAAAATCTATAGTCCATCAATGGCGATTATAATTATTATTTTTCAAATATTTATTTATACGAAAACAATTCTTGATACATTATTCATTCTATGAAGTCTCCTAACTGAGATGAGGTCACATTAGCCATTTATCTCCTACCTCTGGCCAGCATAGGGGTGAACAATGTAGCCTACTATATAAAGACTCATAAGGATCAAACTAAATCATATAATGGAAACTATTATTGTATGAAAACATGGTAAAATACCACTGTTTCTCCCCCAAAACCATCGAAATCACTGAAAAAAACCTAGATTCTGTCCTCTAGCACATGTGTTGTACACTTTCACTAACCATCAGTCTAAGGGTGGTATTAATTACATGGAAGTAAAAAAGAACCATAATACTTCTTCAACCCATATTATAACCATGATGTAAATTAATCATACTCTTCATGGATGATGTTATGTTGAAATCCTTGAAGTTGTATCACAAACATATAGACTCTATATCCCTTCCACTCAAAAGGGTCTATTTTATTGGACTGAAATGTTCGACATCTGACAGTGTATCAATGATCAGACATGAAGTGTCATTTCTCATAGGTTATATAAGTAGTGATGTCTCGAAATCCATATTGAAGTCATCCCATTTCTACTCAGGTATAGTTAACATATTAAAATGATAATTATGCCATTGGTGAAATGGATTTAACTACTGATAGGTATAACACGAAGTGGAAATACCATTGAACTCTTTTTTCATTCAGGGCTAGAAATACTAGTGTAATTAATCATTGTGTATCAAGATATGGCTAGGATGTAATGGCTAATAAAATGGATAAAATTCTCAATGAAAATCCAGTTTTTAGTTTCCTTAAACATATATATTCACATGAATTAATGAAGTAGTATCACCATTAATGACACTAACAAAAAGTGGGTCCTAACCTTAAACACACCCCCTCATAACTAAACCTTCATATTCATAATGTTGTCTTAAATTCTCTCGATATAAATGTGTATAAATCACTAATAAGGATATTATGAAAACCTATAAATGAAACTCATGAACCTCCTAGTGCATCTAAAATAACAAGTCCATAAAAATCTATTCACTATTGGACTTCTAAATCACTCTTTTCTAGCTTTTCTCGATCATATAATCGGCCACTAAATTTCTTTAACCAAGCATATAATAATGAAAAAAAGATAATAACAATTTGTATAAAAATATTATTCATTATATGTGGTTAACATCATATGTAGGGATATGTATTAGGGACTATTATGGTTAGTATATATAAAAAACATCTCTCCCATCAATTTTTTCTCCAAACTATGTAATGAATGAAAAACTACTACTAACATGATGAAATATATTTGGTAATTAATCTCATTCACCCTCAATTTTTATGACACTTCTAAATAGAAATACACTGACCCTACATCAAAATATCTCCAATCATGATTTCTGAAACATAAATGTTTATAAGAGAGCCTCTTCCCATATTAGGTGAAATGATGATTGGTGTTGAGGAAAGCCATTCATTCATATCATAAATTGACTTATGGCATGTTTGAGACCATAAGAATTTACTACGATTAATTTAAATGCAATAAGAGGACCTACATGGTGAGTGAAATAAAGAATAAAATTATAATATAATCCACCCAACACCAATGAACTGCAAATTTCAACCATGTTGTTGGGAAGGTCCAAAAAACATGTGGATCTACCTTCTCTCAGTTAAAAAAAACCATTGTCTCTGCGATAATAGAATCCAAAACGTGAATCGTATCAATCCATAGATGATATTTTATTTATATTTTCATATAACCTATGTTATATAACTTAACTCAATACAATATCATTTTCATCGGAATTATAATATTGACTTTTTGAGTAAAGAAATATGTAATCCATTAAAACAACCAAAAAAAGAATCTTGATATGGATGGGAATCCTAGTTCATTATATCATTAAAAATAGACATTAAATTTGGGTGGATTAATAACATTAACAAGTAATAATATAAGGAAAATATTAAATATAATTTTTTACATTGTATTAATAAGGTTTTAACCCCTACATGATGATATACCAAACTCATACTGGTCATTGAGAATCCCCAATATCATTAGAGTTAATTAATGAGATCACCTTTATGGGGTAGTGGATACTAGTTCTACCGATAAGATAATTTAATTTTTGGTAATCCATTCATTGTCGAAGGGTCCCATCCACATTCATTGTGAAATGAATGGGAACCCATGGTGAATTACTAGGTCATATAAACATATTCGATTGTGGGATATAATGACCCCTCTTGAGTTCTTAAGGGTCATTTGGGGCCATATTGTAAAGAGGAATTGATATTGGAGATTATCTATGAACATGATCAACACTAAAATCCATGTATGACATAGGGGGTAACCAATAAAAGTCGTTATTGAAGATATCCCTTAATCCATCCATTACTAGAGGGAAATAAATATGACTCATTCCCTTATATTATTAACAAATATTGGCTATCTAGTTTGTAACTTCACTCATCCTATGATTCATGGGCCTATCTTAACTAGCTTAGATGTCCCATTCTCCATTGCAATCATATCAAAGGCCATATTGGGTTATAAAAGACACCCTTAGAAAAAATATCAATATATTAACAATTGGGAACCAACTAATCCATCTCAACTATGATATAGAATCCTGTCACATTATTGAAAATGTATTCCCCAAAAAGTTGTAACTTCGAATCTCATTGAAATAATCCCGATATTGGAGTAAACTTTCTCACTGAACATTCATTAGAGTATCATGATTCATAACCCTATAGAAGTATTTAATTTCATGCCTAAATGATTCCGTTAAAGAAATATATAAAAATGATTATGATGTTTGTATAAAAAATATGGTCAATACTAATGTAGTGGCTACCAAAATTATTATTAGAGATCTCAATGTTCTGGAACTCTTCTCCTTAGTTGTATGTTGAATTCCATAAATTTGTCTCGAAATGTGGCCTTGAGATTCAACCTAACAACCTTAGTATTTACACTATACTTTCACTATATATCATAATCATCACTCATTTTTCCTTATCTACCTCCTCGAATAGTATGACCTATGGTACTCCTGCTACATTCCCAATGTATAGCTAGTGATCCTAATCCAACACCATGAGTCATAGTCGATCATCACATAGTAGCCAATGTTGGTTTGGTATTTCAATACTATTTAATATTGAATATTATTAAACATGTTCAACACACTATAGTTCTTCAGTGGACTAGGGATTCATATTCCACAACCACCATTATTTAAGATATAGCAGACTACTACCACTGGTTATACATTGGAAACCACTACCCTGGTGAGAGGATTCTAGGTGACACTTCCCATAGCATGCTGAATTGTATCACTATGTTATAATTATATAACACTATACGACACCCTATACATAAAATATATTAATCTTGGTTATAAGGGATTGAATTACTATCCAAAATATATTATTCTGTTGAATAAAATTCATGTATGACTGGAAGGCATATCTAAGACCAACATTAAATCAACAAGATCTGGACAAATCATATACAAGTAGAGAAGTAATGAAACATTCGACATCTACTAATTGATTAATGTATTATATAATTAATAAGAGTAGGTACTCCATGTCTATAAATCGTCTAGCTTATTCCATCATCAACATCATAGGAAGAAAATAATCATCAAATCTAGAATATAAATCCCTTAAAAACCTAACCCGATGTTTATGAAGATGCAGAAAAACTACCAACCATATATTGGATGAACCTAAATGTATATAAATATTGAGGTTCATTATCAATTATTTATGTTTATGAAGATGATAAAATAAATTAATTATTACATCCACCCATTACTCATAATCGTAAGGACCACATTCCCCTAAAAATATTAGAGGGTGCTTTTGCAGGATTTCACCAATCAACTATACCATAGAAGAATAAGTTATGGATCTCCCAAATAGAATGCACTATCAATTAGAATCCCACTCAAAAAATAGATTCAGTTCTTATATTGGTGGATAAATTAGCTCCTCATGTGGTTCTAATGGAGGTAATACCATTAGTTTATGTCTTATCAACTCCAAATCATGGTCATCCCCACCATATTGGTATACGACTTGAGGTTGTTGTCATGAAATATTTCTAAAATTAGACACACATGTTTTATAATAGAAATTGATAAAAAAATCTCCTATATAATGAAATAATATAGTTAGATAGCCTTCTTATATAAGTTTCAAATACCATATTTACACTCCTAGATCATGGTCTAGGTATTTTATTAGATCATGAAGAAACACAAGAGACACACCCAACACCCACTAATAATGACTATTCTAGGTCAAGTCCTAAATTATTGTATTATCTTTTTTGGTATATGTCGTAGTTTTAGTTATAGAGGAAAAACCCATTTATATTTTAATTGGAAAACCCATTTAATAGAAATTATTTTATTTAATTTTTTTATAATCTACTTGATCATATTTATATACATTAATTTCCTATTAGACTATTAAAGATTTAGTTTTTATAAGGTAATATGACTTATAAGTTAAAATTCATATTATATGTAACTAAAATCTAACCAATACATTCAAAAACAATTTTAATAATACATGTAAAATTATTTTATTTGATTAATCACTAGTACGTTTTTATAGAAGTAGAATATTTATAAATTTAATCTGTATCGATGTAATTGAAATCAACTAATGTTTCCGTACATGTAACCATAGTCACTCAACTCAAAAATGTCAAAATTGGATATTCATGGTGACACCAAAATGATATGGAGGAAAAAATACATTGGAAAATTAAAAAACTATAATAAAATAATTTTTTATTTGATTCATAATGTTGAACGGTTTTCTAAATATGTATTATTGTAGTCATTATAAAACAACAAGATGTAGAAAATGTGCATAATTTATTAACATCACATGGAATTAACATGGAATATAATTACAATGGTGTCTACTATGTTGACTAAAAAAATAACACATTTTTTACTCATTAAATGGAAAATTAAAATCCTTATCCATAACAAATGATAGAAAACACTTGTATCACCATATGGTTAGATTAGTAAAATAGTAAAATGAAATACTTGTGCTGAATTTCCCGTCATAAGAAAGTTGTTTGTTTTCAAATAAATTGGTTAGATACTCCCAAAAATGATTTAGTTGTTAAAATTTAATACCTCCCACAAATTTTAGATAAAAAATAAAATACTAAACCAAAAGTAAAAAAATATAATCCCTTATACCACTTTGTCACATCTTGAACCTCATTCTCTCATATATATCCAAACCTGGTTGGACACAGAGCCATAAGTTTGGCTCAGCTACAACAGAGGCTGATGACAAGTAGAAACTATTTTTGATGGTTTTATGGGTAGATTATATCCTTATAAACAAAGTGTAGAACATCAGTAGATAAAATATAATATGTTATATGCACAAATTTCTCTATAGTAGAATTATAAGGAATAAAACATTACCTCAAGTAAATATTATTTATAATACATAAAGATAATAAAATATCTAGTATCATATATAAAATAATGGTATCATGGTGGTATTGAAAAATGGTGAATAAAAAATGGAATTTGGAAGAAGTAAAAACTATTACATGCTATAAAAAATAAATAGAATGGAAAAAATTACTTTCCTAGCATCGTGAGCACATACCTAGTCCTCCTCTATCATACTCCATCTGAGTATAAAAAATAAAAAATCCATAGTAGGGGGAAACCCCTATCCCTACTTACTTTCATGAATTCAATCTACGTTCTAATTATTGGATTGAATAGGTTGTGAGTATAAATTATTAGTCGACCACCATCATTGTCTAATGATTTCGAAAAAGTGAATAAAAAGTTAGAAAATATGTAGGTAGTAAAAAAGGATGTTATATAAATTAACCAAGTTGGATAATATTCCTTGAGTAAACTCATCCAAACATACCAAACTCTTATTATATGAATAAGTAACCATGTAATAATAATAACTCAAACAATCTAGGACATAAGGTATTTCTGATGCATTATTAACCATAGATTTTAGACCCAACTCAAATTAATAAATAAAGCTATCTTGTTATAGGGTTACATGTGTAATCTATAGGTGAACCACCAGAACATCAATCCTATACTGAAATTATTATCAAGGCCTAGGATAAAATCACATGTTTCACTAGTAAATTCATGATTGGATCCAATGTGGTAATCTGAGGCCACACACATCATAAAACATGAAGCCAAATACAAAGAGATAATCCAAGGCCTTATATTATCTAGAATAAATAAATGGTTGGTTACATTTTTTTAATTCTAGGACTTCATAAATCTGTGATAGGGATTGATCCGAAGAGGGGTATTAATTCATGGGAAATGGATCCAGTATTCCTGTGGAATCCCCTTAGTATTCAAGGAAAACATAAGGGGGAATCCATGTACATTCTATGTCAAGACATACTATATCTATATATAATATTAATTATAAGAGCCTAGTTCTTATTTGAGGTATGGAATCCTTTAAGTTGAGTTATTTATTGGTATAAATGTTTAATTATTTCTTAATATGGATACTGTTGGAGTTCATTGTGCTTTTAGGGGTTCGTTCGGAGCCCAGAACCCTTCTTTTCAGTTGAAAATTGTAAATCACATGGTTTATAGAAACTATGTAGGGAAGGGGTTATGGTTACATATAACCACGTGAGATTGGACAATAAAGTACTATAGGGTTCCAGAATAGACATGATGTGTTATTTGGGGTTCATGGTAGTGTAAAAATTTCTACAAGCTTGTTAGGGTATTTTTTTATAGTTTTCACATGGTTAGTAAAACTATGCTTACAAACTGTGCTACCATTCCACTTCATTAAATAAGAAGAACACATTTGGTGTGTGATTTGGACTACCATGCATTCATACATTGTAAACCAATTTCTTTAGTGAATTTACATTTTTTCTCATAATTACATCTATATTAAACCTAATTCTCTCATTCTTCATACCGTGGACAACCCCTTCCATTTTAGAGCTTATCATGATATCTATTCATGGAATCAAGAGATTGTATATCCAAACATAGAAACAATAACCACCAGTATTATTGGATCTACATCAGTATGATCTGGATTCCTTTTGGTTCATCTCTCATTTGGTTGGGTATTAGATTCACTATTTATGTGCAAGATAATATTCCATATTTATAGGTTCTTCACTTTTCAACTCTTTTCCACTCATCTGAGTCGAATCAAGATATGATACTAGATAAAATAGACACTATAAAACAAGGATATTTGGTATTATTCCCCTTATTTAAATTCAAGTGTTTATATATATGTTGTTGTTCTGCACAATTAATTCTCAAAGTGAGTCCCTTAAAATGGATTTCAATCCATTAATTAATTTTAAAGGCATGTCCAATGTAATTAAAGTGTATCATCAATTAATGATTATATTTTTAAGACCATGTTTTGGAAATGCACCTAGGGTGGATTGTGTATTTAAAATCGAACATTATTATGAAAATAAATTTGGAAACCCTTGAAGTGTCCTTTTTTACCTCTTTTCGTAGGATGTTTAATACTGAATTTACAATTATAATTGAGTTTCAATATGTGTTGAAAATTTTAATTGAAATCGATTATACCAAGGAAAGACTTCTAGGGGATAACTATTATATGTCGAGTTTTACATGGATTCTGTATAGATAGGAATGGATTGACTAAAAGGGTTTTTAATATTATTTTCCACGGGTATTAATTGGTCTGCCTATGTGGACCTACATGGATGGAATCAAGTAGAAGAGACATTATACCACTCCTAGAGTGATACATAGGTTCTTGTGAGATCACAAGGGACATGCTTGTTTGGTTTTTGATTATTTTATACCTAAAGAGATACCTATATTCAAAATGAAAAATTCCAAGGATAGGGTCACTATTCTAAATGAATTAATAATAAAATGGATTTTGTGACATGTATTCTAAGGTTGAAAAAAATATTTGATTCGATATTAACCAAAAAAATAAAGTCATTCTTGTTTATGAATACTTTGAGAATATTGTATAAGGGACGCTGGTATACTCTCCATGTCCTAAAAATTATTAATAAAATGATGTTGACTAATTAAATGAGTTTTGTTATAAATGACGTAAGACTGACTATTAATTTAGAGGCTTGATTTCTAAATGAAATGACTAGTTACAAAATTAGAACCTATACTTTATAGGGTGTATACATTCATTACTACATTTATTTTTTACATTACGTCATGCACTTTTTTTATATATAATCACTGACATAGAGGAACTACACCATTAGTGGTTGCCTACTAGGATTTAGTATCACACCCTTTTCATGATGCCATTGGGTAGATAAAATATTATGTGATTGTAGGTATGGATAAGGTCAAGAACCCTGATACATGATCTTGATAGCTTCATAGGATTAGGGATGCTTGAGACCAAGATGTGGGTCATGGACCTATTTAGATACTTTTTTCCATTTTTTACTTTTTATACACGTATAATATTGTATTGTTGTTTACCACTTTTATCTACATTGTTGACACATATATCATCATCATCAAATATGAGTTTCCATTTGGATTTATTTTATATTCACAATGTTTAGATATTTTCTTTATGATTTAGCTATAATTATAAATAGGTTATATTGTATTTCCACTTTGATACAAAATGGTTATGAGCTAATAGTATCCCCACTGACACACTTAACCCATCGATGCTATTCAGTAGCTTATGATAGTTGGGAAGATTCACTTCAGGCCATGTGGTCAACTAGGCTAGGGGATCAGTTTAGTTTAATCCATGTCTGAGATGTTACAAAGTGTTATAATAGGATTTCATTTATTGTTTCCTTTACTATTTTTTAAAATAGAAATTATTAGAATTGAATTAGAATTTTGTAATTAGTTATTCCAGTCCATAGATAACTCTTGTACATGAAAAATCCAAATTGTCTCGAATGAAATTGTTTTTTTATTGTGACTGTTACAATTGATTCAGTTCCACTATTTTGTGATGCAATTGATATGTTATGTCATTATAGATAATATTGTGCGTTCTATTATGTCACAACCAAATGATATGAATGTATGTAATATCAACCATCATTTTAGGCACATTATATGAATCAAATTCCATAGAATATTCCATTCCATTAAGGAAGCATTTTTTGTATATTTTTGTAATATGTGTCGTGCTATATATACCATTTTTGTTATAAGAATTCAATAATTCATTATGGTTTTCATTATGTGGATACCAAAAATATTAATTGGGGAGTATGGGAACATATGGATCATAATTCAGTGAACTATTGGTTTAACTTTAAATAAAAAAAAATGATTAATGTTTAACAAATTGAATGGAAACTGAATTTTTTTATAGAAATGAATATGAACCACAACTCACCATAGTCGTGTGAAGTAGGTAGTATTTATATAATATATATATATATATGATCTTTACAATTCCCATATGTGAATTGAGGAGCAAGAGGTGGAGTGGGTTCTTATATAAGATTGATTGTAACTATCTTATTTATAGATTTCAGATTTTGAGATTTGAAATTTCACAATGATATTGATCTTTGGTGTGCACATGGAATTTGTAGAGGTACTCTCCCATTCCATCCTCTAGTCATGAACCAAGAGGATAACAATGATCATGCTCTAGAGGTTGTGGGACAGGGGATTCAATTGGATCATATAGTATTTGAAACCTAGGCAACAGTAGTTTTACCAAACTAAAGTGTTGAGGATACATTTTTTGATGTGTGTGTTTTTTCATTATGTTGACCATTCTGGGATAATTATTACCTTCCCTCAAAATTACAGAGTTGAAATTTTATTTACAATAGAAACATCCATAGCCATTTTCGAGGGATGGAAGACCACATCTTTTAGATTCCTGGCTAGAAGGCATGATTTGATTATTTTAGGATTTAGAGACACCTCATGGTTTAAATGTAAGGCCCTCAATGTATATACTATTTAATTCTTATAAGAGATGGTCATATTTCATTGCACAAAATGATAATCATTAGAAGATTTCTTGGAAGGATTTTCATATCACCATAAATGAATAATTATATCATGAGATTCTTAGGGATGATAGAGACTGAGATTTTATGCATCTATAGTAGGGTGAATTACTTTTTATGGGATATTCAACCCATTCAACTGATCTCAAGGGCTTGAACCTATTCTAATGGTTGAAAATTCATCTAATTTTTTATATTCATGGATGGTATTAGGTATGACATAAGATCGTAGTAAAATATCATTTGGCCGACTAATATCTCTAGAATAGAGAATCAAGATCTTATCATAGAGGATAACTTGAAGGATACATGGGATGCAAGACACAATGGTTCACCACCAAAATATGGATCTACATTTATAGTCAGTATTATGTGTTTTCTGGATCATCCATGAAATGATATTTATATAAAGAGAACATAATCTGGTAGCTAGGTGAGGTGCTACTAGTGTTATAGTCTATGAAATATGCAATATCATTTTACGAGGGATCGAATCATGTGCCGATCCTATGGAATGATGGTTCTTCTATATTGTTTCTGCTTAACGTTTCTTTGAACATTTAGTGATTGATAGTCAATTCTAAAACCACATTTAAGATTGGGTTCGACAGCTTCTCTTCAAGCCGGGAGATGGAGTATAGCTTTCCGATCAGGCCAAGGTGGAGGTCATGGTCATGGTATTCAGAACCAATACATAGAGTGATTTCGGTAGGATATTCTTAGATTATCCATGAATTATCACATGGTTATTGTTATTGATAGATACACATATCAAAACCGACCCCATAAGATAGGTATCGCATACATTCTACAATTATAGTTACAATTATATATCTTTTACAATAGCCTATGAACTTTTTAATATAGGTTATTTTAAAATCCATATATCTATTACTATTGTGGAGATCCTGGGGCTTTATCTTTAGTTATTGGATGGTTTGATGTTTCATAAAACACTGTTGGGAATTATAATAGAGGATATACATCTATACAGGGACTCCCCTTCGAGTTTGGTGGGTGTCACTTCACATGGTAACACTTTTCATGAGCTGATAGGTCTTGATATAATTATAAATTTTGACTGTATGGTTCCCATTCACACATAAATTTATTACTATAATAGAAGGGACACCATTACACCACCAAAAGCCAGATAGTTTATTAAAAAATATTAATGGTATTTGCAGACGATTTGGGCTAGACCTGAGCATCCTGGGCTATGTGGGATGAAAACCCATATTGTGATTTTATATTTGGATGATTAGGGAACAAATAAAATGGATTTCCATCCTATGGTTGATCATTTTAGAGTAATTTCCTAGGTTGAATTTTCAAGATTACCTCCAATGTGAGATGTAGAGTTCTCTATCAAGCTAGTTCCATGATCAACACCAATATATATTCTGCCTTATCAGATGAATACTACTGAGATATAGGATATTGTGGGGAATCCAGATGATTTATTGGTGAATGGGATATTTAGATCTAATATATATCTATGGGGTTCACTGGTTAGATTTTTTATTAAAGAGGAAGTAACCCTTAGTATATTTTTGGATTATAAAAAATTGAACAGACTGATAGTTAAGAATTTGGATCCTCTTCTTTGGATAGATGAAGTTTTTTATCATCTCTATGGAGATTAGTTTATTTAAAAAATTTATTTGAGATTTGGTTATCATCATGTGTTTTATAGAATATCAAAAACACCTAACATAACCTTTTGTAGCAGGTATGGTCTATATGAGTATTTAGTTATGCTTTTTAGTATCCTGAATATGCTAGTGGTCTACTTTTAACTTATTAACCAAATATTCCATTTTCATCTGGATAGGATTATAGTATATATTATGGACGATATGTTGGTATATTTTCACAATCAACATGACCCTAAAAAAACATGATATCGTATTTCATAAAATAGGTGAAAATTATTTAGAATCTGTGATCAGATTGTTCTACTTCGCTATGCATCAGATTCAATTCTTGGGCTATATTATTTTAGAGATATGAGTATCGATTTTCGTAGAAAATTAGAGAGACGTAGTTTATCGGATTATCCAAAGGATATCATTGAGGAAGATGGATTCATCGGGATTGTTATTTATTAATGTCATTTTATCCTAGAATTATCTCACATAGATTAATTTCATACAATCTTCAATTAGAATGGTGTGACGTTTTCTCTTTCAGATGCATGTCAGACAACCATTCATGGGATGAAAGGTATATTTTCTTCTGCTTTGATAATGATTTTTTCAGAGCTAGAAAGGAGTTAGTATTTTTACTTTGACATATAATGTATCGATCAATGATAATTTATTATGTAGGGAGATAGAGTCATATCATATGGGTGTCATAAATTGATTACACATGAGAAAAATTAATTGATGCATGATATCATGTTTGCTATAGTAATTTAATTTTTTTTTCTTGGATACATTTTTAACCTTTAGTGTGTTTTATGGTGTATACAGAACAGGAAATAAATCATGTAAATATTCAAATATTGTGATCGGAACTTGAGGTGGTTAATGTGGGTTGAATATCATCAGTCTTTTTATTTATAATGTTCCTACAATCCTAGTAAATGAAGTCCATCGGACGATGCACTTAGTATGAGGACTTAGATACAAATAGTTTAGTAGGCTAGTAGAGAGTTTCATTTTATTTATTTGTTCTCTAAGACACACATGGAGGTGCATAAATTTCATGGAAATACTTTTCTATCAATATTTTCTATTAACTATACATTTCAGATAGAGTTATCATGAAGAATTATTGTAGGAAAGAGGTCCATGATCTACATGAGAGTGTTGTAGGTGAGGAATCACCTCCTGGTAAGACAAAAGTAAAATATGAGATTCTTCATATTCAATGTCTCATATGGGTTTCATGAGACATTCAAAAGGAGACGATGAAAAAAATAATTCTTGTTCTTGGGAATATCACCCAAGAATCACTAAATGTATCATGATTTACAACACTAATACTATTTTCCAGGAATAAAAAGAGATGTATCTTGATTATTCATGATATGTTTCACATGTTTTTAGGTGAAAGAGAAACATCGGTGACCGGAAATTATTTTAAATCATCTTCTATTCTAATTTGGGAATGGTACGATGACATGATAGATTATGTGATTAATTTACTTACATCACCTTGATGCAACGATCCAGTTTGTCTGGTATTTTTCTTGCTCACGAAGGCTGCAATATTCCATCCAATTAATGATACATCATGTGTGGATGAGTATTGTAGGAGGAATATCTGTGACATAGTATTAATTCATATGGATTCATGATCTATGATTATAAATAGGGATTCCTAGTTTATTTATAATGTCTATGGATTTTGTAGAGGGATCATGGTACATAGTTTCTTTTGAGAACATCTTACCAACCTCACAATGATGGATAGTTTGAGTATATGATACTTTTTCTTCAAAAAATTCTACAAGAAGTCATCCTTGATTATGGGGTCTCCTGGTAGGGGATTATACCCATGGTTGAGTTAACCTATAAAGATACATTTTAATTTAATATTTATATGGAACATTGTTATGATATCTTATGTAGGCCATGGAAATCAATATTGCAACGGTTATTGGAGGGAGAGGAAACTATTCTTGAAGTTCACCTTGTTGAGGATTCAAAAAAATTCTAATTGATTCAAATGTTCATGGATGCTACACAATATCGACTAAAATCATATGTCGATCACTGTAGATAACCTAGAGTGTTTTAGGATGGGGATCTAGTCTTTTTTTTATCTCTCACTAATGCTAGGACACATGAGGATCGAGAGAAAGGATAAATCATAAACCTTTTAGGTTTTCTCATTTGATATTATAGAGGGAACCGATCTTGTAACTTATCACTTGCACATACCCTAGAGGTATTAGTAAATTCCCAAGTTCATCCATCTATCTCAGTTATGACATTACTATTCAAACTCATCTCATTAATTTTATCCTATGGAGGGTGTGTTACATATAGATTCATCATATAAAAATCATAAGATTTGTATTGTGGTGGTACAATGATGATTCTCCAAGGTCAGTCAGTTCCTTTAGTACATGATCTATGGTAGCACGAATGAGTATAGGATGTGACTAGGTAACTGGATAATGGTGAATGATCCTAGTGGCCAAGGATATTCTCTATAATTCATTACCACCCTTGAGAGGGACACTTGAGGATGAATTGCAATAAGGGGGAGTGTTTGTAAGAACATAGTTCTTCATTAAGGATCAAAATCAATTAATATCAATTACTTTTTATCTTTAATTTTTAAATGTATCCTAATATGAATTCCAAATTAGTCCATTCAGTTTTATGTGGTGTTTGGGGCTATTTTGGAGTCTGGAAAATAGTTTTGAGTTGAAAATTGCTTTGTGGACGATTAATTAAAAACATTACAAGGTAGGTTTCATGGTTACTTATAACCATGAGAGGATATAATGTGGAGTCATATAGGAATAATGGTTAAGAAAACCATGCAACATTGGGTTCATGGTTGTGAGAAAATGTCATCAGTTGTGTCAGTAGTGTTTTGAATGGTGTGTGCCCAATTATTGAAATCATGCATTCAAACCATATGGGCTTCCCCTTCCTATAGCATAAGACATGCATTTAGATCAATGTATTCAAATCATACAGTCAAAGAGTGCAAACCTAATTTTTGGGAGAATTTTGTATTTCTGAAAAATGAATATATTTAACCACTAATTCTATATTTCTTCATATTTTGGAAAGCCCCTCATTTTTGAGATCTTTACACAATGAAATTTCATGGAATTGAGAGATCATATTCATCCCGACTCAAAATCAAGAAATTTCAGTATCATTGGATCTATGATGTTAAGATAATTGTTCTTTTTTTGTCATTCCTCATTATATTTGGTATCAATTGTGATATTTACGTTCTACCTAATATACCAAATTTATTGGTTCTTCATCTATTCATTAATTTTATCTTGATCTGAGTCAAAAAATGAGATGATACATGATGGTGTATCCTATATGGACCTATGGTATATGGTCTCATTTATTTCATTTAATTTTGATTATTTATATATATTTATTTGTTTCACATGCCAAATTAATAGTGCGAATATGAAAACCCTACTTTTATTACAAACTAAAATATGATTTATAACATAAACTATTCACTTGATACAATATGGAAGATCGAGAGGTCTAGTGTCTTTGAGGCTTAGGATCATTACATAACAACTTAAAACATGAAATACAACATATTTATTGAAAACTTCCTTTACATGACCACTACATTTCCTCATACTTAGCATTTCATGGGATAACTTGAGGACATGAATAAGAAAAGGATGAGCTATGAAGACCAGTAATGGAATAAACATGGAATACATGAGGAGTACAATACATGTTAGACAATATGAATATCAAAATATCACAAGAGAAACATGGACATAAAGGCATGATAAATCATGATAATCATAACATGGAAATGTGGCAACAACACATAACATGGAATTAGCATGAGACAAGGCCCATTGCACATGAAGCATGAGTAAATCCTCATTTCACATGAATCACAAGTAAAACCTCGATGCACTTGAATTATAACGAGTCAACACTCATTTCACATGAAGTATCATGATACTCTACTTTACCCAATGCATTGGAGTGCTATAAGGGCGCACCCTTCTTATAAATTTCATTTCATGCATAAGTGTGGCACATGGATCATAAAACATGGATTCATAAAACATAATCATTTATTACATGAAAAAGGAATGTGGAATGAAACTTTATAATCAATAAGTAAATGTGAATTAAGGTGAATACCCTTGATAGATAAATGGGCATGGTATTCACTACACAATGGCACTGGCTCAGAAAATCGGTGTGATTTCGGCAGCGTAACGGCGTGACATAAGAATTCATAAAAATGTTTGATGAGGGAGAAAGGGGGTAATCATAATATTTACATGTAATGTATAGTAAGGATTTCATATAGATACATGTCCCAATAATTTTAATTTAATTTATATTCATGATACAAAAGTATTGCTTGAACGTAAATGAAGAGAGAGGAGTTCCTTTCGGAATTTCGACATAGTAACAGGTGTACATGGGAGGAATTTAATGAGAGATAAAGGTGTTTCTAATCATATTTACATGTAATGGGAATTAAGGAGGTCCTATATAATCATTTCCCAACAATTGTAATGAAATTTATATTCATGATACAAACGTATTGCTTGAATGTAAATGAGGAGAGAGAAGTTCCTTTCAGAATTTCGACATAATAAGGGTGTACAAGGGAGGAATTTAATGATAAATAAAGGGGTCTCCCATAATTAAAACATAAAGAGGAAAGTTTTAGGGAGGTGAAAAACCATACCCCAACATTCATAATTGAAATTAAAAGTGAAAAACAACTTTAAAAAAATTAGAAAAAAATGAGAAAGGAAGAAAAAACCCTTACTTGGAAGTGTGCTTCCAAAGGCTTGAGAGAGGCTTGGGAGAGGCTTCTTGGGTGATTGGGGAACCATGGGAGGACTCTAAAGATAGTAGGGCAGAGTTTGGACGAACTACAAAGGCTTTTAGTTAGGAGGAAGTGTGAGCTTGGTTGGGTTTATATAGGATAGGTGAGTGAATTCTTTATTATTTAGGTTTGGGACCCCTTACATTAAACTAATCCAACCCACAAATAATCTCATGGTTTTTTCCCATGGTTTTGGGAAGAGGGAAGTGAAAAAATATATATTTATAAGGCCAAATTCTGAACTTCTTAATATAATGGGGTTGCTTATGTGGAGGTGAGTCACACTCCCATGGAAAATAATTTAAAAAGACAAGATGTTTAATAATTCTTGAGGGGTCCATTAATGCTTTGTAAAATAAATCAAACAATCCCAAAATAACATTATTTTAATGGTAAAACATATATTGGCTGAACATAAAGCTTATAGTTTTTTATTACATTACTATTGGGTCTTTATGATGTCGTAAAACACATTATATATTTAAATGGTATTTAAATTTTACCCAAAAATTTGGCTGTCTCAGAAAATAATGAAAAATTCACTGTTGGATAATTTTGACGTCCGAATTCCAGAAATAACATATATTTTATCTAAATAATTTTATAAATATGTTAATTTTCACTTTTAAAATAAAAACCGACATTTATCGAAAATTCACCGGTTTTGAAAAAAATGGCTTTCAAAACATAATAAAAATTAAAATTTCATTCATAAAATTATAAGATCATTTATATTTAATAAAAAATAATTTAATAATAATAATAATATTTTATTAAAATATTATTTAATTCCACAATCCATTAATTCATCAAAATAGATTTCTTAGCTGGATATTAACTAATGAAAATACTATTTGTGCTTTAAAAAAACTATTTACAAAGTGTCAATAATGACAAGAAGGTATATTAATTATTATATACAGAAAAATAATATAAATGAACATAGTACTAGAGATTTCTTACATAACCCCTTAAAATAGCCGCTTAAGAGCTAAGGGTAAGGTGTGCGATGGTGACATACTCTTGGGGTGGATCGGATAGCATCGCTCGAGTGGTAATCTCTATCAACTTCCACTTTTCCCATAGACGGTCCAATTCGAGCTTGACATGATAAAGCTTAGCTTGGGGTTGGTCAAGAGAAAAACCCAAGGATGCCACCTCTTTTCTGAGCTCTGACAAATGGTCTTCTTATGGAGCAATTCTACTGGATGAGGCCATCGCTTCTTTTGTCTGAGTAAAATGGATTTGTTAAAGCCCTATATTTATACTAATCATGTGATCACTGTTCAACGGATATATTAGAAATGGTAAAACTTCTTAACATAAAACCAAAGAAGTTGACATTTTATATAAACATTTTATATAAATAGACATTTAATTAGATTAAGTGGTATTTCCATTAATAAAACTTTGGGTCGTTACAATACCCCCCCCCCTTTAAGAAATTTCACCCTCGAAATTTCCTTTTCCCACACTAAAATAGTTGTGGGTAACTCAGCTTTATAATTTCCTCCGATTTCCATGTCACTTCTTCAAAGTTTTGGTTTCGCAACAACACCTTGACGAAGGGCATTGTCTTATTTCGTAGACCTTTTCCTTTACGATCTAAGATCTTCACTGGTTACTCCTCATAAGAAAGATCATCCTCCAAATGTACTACCTCAGAAGAGAGTACATGTGAAGGGTCCGGTATGTACTTTCTTAAGAGGGATAAATGAAATACATCATGTACTTCGGCCATAGTAGGAGGAAGTTCTAGTCGATAGGACACAACAATGACACAATCAAGAATCTCGAAGGGGCCAATGTACCTTGGAATAAATATGACATTCTTTCCAAACCACATGACCTTTTTCCATGCAGATATGCATAGAAAAATACCGTCTCCAACTTTAAACTCAAGGTCTCATCGTCGATTATCTAGATAACTCTTTTGTCGACTCTAGGCTTCCTTGATATGTTGTGGAATGGTTTTCACCTTCTCCACCATTTCCTCAACCATTTCCGACCCAAGCAGCTTACGTTCACCGACCACATCCCAACAGACCGATGTTCTGCACCTTTTCTCATAAATGGCTTCATATGGTGCCATTAGGATTCTCGAGTGGAAACTATTATTATAAGAGAATTCAACTAGATGAAGATGTTGACCCCATCCTCCTTTAAAGTCCATTGAGAACACTATCAACATCTCCTCAAGTGTTTGAATAGTCTGCTCAGACTGGCCATCAGTTTGAGGATGATAGGTCGTACTGACGTTCAGGTCAGTATCCAAAGCATATTGATGATTCCTCCAAAACAAAGAGGTGAATCTTGGATCTCGGTTAGACACAATAGATAGTGGTACATCATGCAACCTTACAAATTCCCTGATATATATCTGTTCTAGTTGACCCGATAATAAATCCTCCCAAATAGAAATGAAGTGTGCAGTCTTTGTAAGACAATACACCACAACCCAGATTGCATTATTTCCTTTGGATGTCCTCGGAAGTCCAGTGAAAAAGTCCATGGTGATGTTCTCCAATTTCCATTCTGGTATGGGCAATGATTGCATCATCCCCTTAGACTTCTTCCTCTCTTCCTTCACATGCCGGCACACCAGGCACTTTGATGTATATACAGTGATCTCCTTCTTCATATTATCCCACCAAAAGTTCTCTCGGATATCTCGATACATCTTTGTTCTCTCTAGGTGAATATGGAAATTTGAAGTATGTGCATCATCCAAAATATTCTTCTTCAGCTCTGGACATGATGGAACACATATTCTTTTCCAAAATCGCACAATTCCTTCATTATTAACATTAAACTCCAAGGATTTCCCTTTTTCAATAACTTCTGCTTTTTCTTGAATTCCCACATCATCCTTTTGAGAATCCTTTAACCTTCCTAGAGGAGATGGTTGAGAAATCATTTGTGAAAGAATTGATTATGTTCCTTTATTTTTTATTCCCATGTAAATCTTCATCAAGTCTAAGAAGATTGGATCCTTTTCAATTATCATCATTGATAGAATTGCTGTGTCCTTTCTACTTAGGGCATCTTCCACCTTGTTGGAATTCCCAGGGTGGTAATGTATTGAACAGTCATAATCCTTGATGAGATCTATCCATCTTCTCTAGCGCATATTAATATCTTTTTGTGTGAATATATATTTAAGACTCTTGTGGTCAGTATATATCTCACATTTCTCCCCATAGAGATAGTGCCGCCAGATTTTCAAGGCAAATATCACCGCTGCCAACTCCAGATCATGCGTTGGATAGTTTCGCTCATGGATTTTCAACTGCCCTGAGGCATAGGATTTCACTTTACCATTCTACATCAGCACACAACCTAATCCATTCTTTGAAGCTTCACTGAATACCACAAAAGTTTCCCCACTTGTGGGTAATGTGAGCACGCGCACAGTGATAAGCCTCCTTTTAAACTCCCTGAAGCTTTCTTCACATTCATCACTCCAAGCTAACTTTACTCCCTTTCAAGTTAGCTTGGTAAGAGGGTTGGAAAGTCATGAGAAATTTCTCACAAATCGTCGATAATATCCAGCTAACCCCAAGAAGCTACAGATATCTGTTACCGATGTTGGCCTCAGCCATCCCTCAATTGCATATGTTTTGGAGGGATCCACAGATATCCCATTACTTATAATGATATGTCCCAATAATAAGACCTCCTTCAACTAGAACTCACACTTGCTGTACTTTGCATAGAGCTTCTCCTTGCGAAAAGTATCTAATACAGTTCTTAAGTGCTCCTCATAGTCCTTCTTGGTTTTGGAGTATATTAGAATATCATCTATAAAGACTACCACAAATTTGTTGAGGTAATATCTAAAGAATCTATTCATCATGTAAATGAAGATTGATGGAGTAATAGTGAGTCTGAAAGGCATTACTAGGAATTCATAGTGCCCATATCTTGTTCGAAAACCAGTCTTTGGGATATCTTCCTTCTTCACCCTTACGTGATAATATCCCGACGGCACATCCACCTTGGAGAAGTATTGTGGTCCACGCAGCTGATCGAACAAGTCATCAATTTGTGGGAGAGGATAATTGTTGTTTATCGTGCTTTTTTGAGCTCACAATAATCGATGCAAAGGCCCATTGACCCATCCTTCTTCTTGACAAAGAGGACTGGTGCACCTAATGGTGAAGCACTTGGGTGTATAAACCCTTTCTCCATATTCTCCTGTAGTTCTTTCTTCCACTCTTCATGCTCCATGACAACCATTCTATATGGAATCTATGATATTGGTAGATCCCCTGGTATGAGTTCAATTCAGAATTTAACATCTCTTCTAAGAGGAAGACCAGGCAGTTCCTCGGGAAACACTTAAGCGAATTCCCTCACAATAGTAATTTATTCAAGGAAGGTTTCTTCCATGGGCTCAATCATCTGAGCCAGATACACATGCTCATATGGTTGTAATATACATGCTTGAGATTATGGAGCTAAAGGATATTCATCTTCCTCCTTACATATTTAACGAATCAGGGGGCCAATTCTCCATATGGAGTGTGATTTCCCTTTCTCGACAATTTATGATGGATCTATATAAGGAAAGCCAATCCATGCCATGAATTGCATAAAATTACTCTAGAGGGATTATGACGTGGTTCACTGGGAAATTCAATCCACTAATTATAACAGGGGAGGACTTATATTAATGGGATGCAATGATTTCACCATTTCAGTACACACTGACATCTTCACTTCCATGATTTATGGTTGTGCTGGGATTGTTCTACTAAACATTCGAGATATAAAAGAATGCGTAGAACCTGAATCAAAAAGTACGTTCGCTCTTCTTGAATGAATAAATAGTGTACCTATCAATACTTCACTGTCGGGGTTCACTTCGACATAAGTGATGGAAAAAGCTCTTCCTTGCTACCTTGGAGGATGTTGGTTGCCTCTGAAAACCCTTGGATTAGGGCACTGATTTGAAAAATATCCCGGTTCTTTGCGGTTGTAGCAATGAACAATGTGTTGAGGTTTAAACAGATAATTCCTATCCTCTATCGTAGCCGTGGGTCTTTCTTTCCGACAGTTGACAGCTAGGTTTCCTTCTCTTTCACAACTAAAGCATTTCCTCGTCCCCTTGAGGCAATTTCCAGGGTGCTTCTTTCCGCACTTTTGGCAATTGGGGTGCTGGATCTTCTTAGCACTGTTGGATTTATCCATCGAACCACCGACATTGAAGTCCACCTTACGTTTCTTGTCCCCGTGATACCCCTATGATTCCCCGATCTTCATTTCGACCTTAAGGGAACATCAGACAATTTCCTCATAGTTGTCGATGTCACGGATCACTAATGTTTTACGTAAGCTAGGCTTCAGCCCACCAAAGAATCGGTCAACCTTGCATTCATGGGTAACGAAAATGACGGAAGCATATCGTGAAATCCTTGTGATGTTTTCCTCATATGCTCCAACAGATTCTTCGTCTTTTTTCCGTGAGGGAAAGGAATTCCCTTTCCATCTTAATCCGGAGGGTGCGCGGAAAATATTAATCGAAAAACATCATTCGGAAATCCTTCCATTCCAACGCCTCGATCTCCTCCTCAGGCTTCGTATTTTTTATCAACATCCACCATTGATCAGCTTTACCCTCCATACGATAAGCCTTCCGGAGAACCTTCTCTTGTTCAGAACATTGAAGGATGGAGAAGATCTTTTCAATGGAGTTGATCCATTGTTCAGTGATCGTGGGATCAGATGATCCACTAAAAGTAGGAGGCCTTTGTCTCCTGAAGCTCTCGATAGCAACTTGTTCTTCTTAGGGGTGTTGAACGTTCCTATTGACCTGTGATTATATTCAAATCTTGAGTTAGGTGAGAGAGAAGCGTGAAAACTTCATGATTCCCACTCCCATTGGATTGGGAATCTCATTAGTACAATCATCACACTGATGTTCACATCGGCTGTTAGCCCGAGTCCTCCAATTACCGGCCATTGGCTAGAATAAAAGGAAAGTTAGGTTTAACACATAAAGGGTAATCCAAAAAAAAGTTGATGACATATAAATTAAATTTTATTTCCTTAACATAAGAGTCTATAGGCTTTAATCTAGGATTTTCAGGATTTACTTTCTAAAATATATTCATAGGGGCATTTTTTTAATTCCCATAATAAGGTTTCATACTAAGAATGTGAATTTATCAAACATATCCCCCGAGAGTGTCATAAACAAGAGTGCAGCAAGGCCTATTGTTGTGCACCAATTCCCGTTCGAGTCTAGCTCAAAGCGGTGTTTTCGGTTTTTACCCCTTGGATACATCTGCGCCAGAGCCGCCTCTACCTGTTCGTATCCAGACAGGGATGTATTTGTTTGATAAACCACATAATCAGTACTTACCAAAACATACGGATGTTTTTATTATACTTAGTCTTGTCACTAAAGCGTTATTAGGGTTTTCTAATCCTAATCCCAGAAATAACTAAACCCATCCTTTGATACCAACTATGAAAACACTGATTTTATTACAAACATAAACATGTTTTATTACATAAACTATTCACTTGATAAACCATGGATGATCGAGAGGTCTAGTGTCTTTGGGGATTAGGATCATTATATAACAACTTAAAACATGAAATACAACATCTTTATAGAAAACTTCCTTTACATGACCACTACATTCCCTCATACTTAGCATTGCCTGGGATAACCTGAGGACATGCATAAGAAAAGTGTGAGCTATAAAGCCTAGTAAGCGAATAAACATGGAATACATGAGGAGTATAATACATATTAGAAAATAGGAATATCAATAGAGCACAAGAGAAATATGGACATAAAGGCATGATAAAGCATGATAATCATAACATAGAAATGTGGCAACAACACTTAACATGGAATTAACATGAGCCAAGGCCCATTGCACATGAAGCATGAGTAAATCCTCATTGCACATGAAGCACATGTAAACCCTCGTTGCACTTTAATTAGAATTATTCAACACCCATTGCACATGACATATCATGATACTATACTTTACCCAATGCATTGGAATGCTATCTTAAACATTTCATTTCATGCATAAGTGTTCCACATGGATCATAAAACATGGATTCATAAAACATAATCATTTATTCCATGATAAAGGAATTTGTAGTGAAACTTTATAATCAATAAGTTAATGTTCATGAATATGAATACCCTTTATGGAGAAATGGGCATGGTATTCACTACACAATGGCATTGGCTTAGAAAATCTGTGCGATTTTAGCAGCGTAACGACGTGATATAAGAATTCATAAAAATGGTTGATGAGAGAGAAAGGGGTTCCTCATCATATTTACATATAATGGACTGTAAAGAGGTTATATAAATACATGCCCCAACAATTGTAATGGAATTTATATTCATGATACAAAAGTATTGCTTGAACAAAAATGAGGAGAGAGGAGTTTATTTCGGAATTTCGGCATAGTAGTGGGTGTACATGGGAGGCATTTAATGAGAGAGATAGGGGTTCCTCATTATATTTACATGTAATGGACAGTAAGGAGGTCATATAGATACATGTCCCAACAATTTTAATGGAATTTAGATTCATGATACAAAAGTATTGCTTGATTGTAAATGAGGATAGTGAAAATCCTTTCGGAATTTCGGCAAAGTAACGGGTGTACATGGGAGGAATTTAATGAGAAATAAAGGGGTATAACATCATTAAAACATAAAGAGGGTAGTATGAGGGAGGTGAAAAACCATACCCCAACATTCATAATTGAAATTAAAAGGGAAAACATCTTAAAGAAAATTGGACAAAATGAGAAAGGAATAAAAAACCCTTACTTGAAAGTGTGCTTCCAAAGGCTTAAGAGAGGCTTGAGAGAGGCTTATTGGGAAATTGGGGCACCTTGGGAGGATTCTAGAGAAATAAGGGTAGAGTTTTGATGAGCATCAAAGGCTTTGAGTGAGGAGGTAGTGGGAGCTTGTGTGGGGTTTATATAGGGAAGGTGAGTGAATTCTTTATTATTTTGGTTTGGGACAACTTATATTAAACTAATCCAAACCAAAAATAAGCTCATGGTTTTTACCCATGGTTTTTGGAAAATGGAAGAGGAAAAAAATATTTTATAAGGCCAAAGTCTGAAATTCTTAAAATAATGGGGTTGCTTATGTGGAGGTGAGTCACACTCCCACCGAAAATAATTTAAAAAGACAAATGTTTAATAAGTGATGAGGGGTCCATTAATTCTTTGTAAAATAAATCAAACAAATCCAAAGTCACATTATTTTAATGGTAAAACATATATTGTCCGAACATAAATCTTATTGTATTTTATTACATCACTATTGGGTCATTATGATGTTATAAAACACATTATATAATTAAACGGTATTTAATTTTTACCCAAGAATTTCACTGTCTTAGAAAATTTTAAAAAATTTACCGTTGGTTAATTTCGACCTCCTGATTTTTGAAATAATGTTTATTTTATCTAAATAATTTTCTAAATATGTTAATTTTTACTTTTAAAATAAAAACTGCCATTTATCGAAAATTCACGGGTTTTGACAAAAATGGCTTTCAAACCTTAATAAAAACTACAATGGAATTCATAAAATTATAAGAAAATTTATATTTATTAAAAATTAATTTAATAATATTAAAAATATTTTATTAATATATGATTTAATTCAAAATATATTAATTCATCAAAATAGATTTCTTAGCTGAATAGTAACTAAAAAAATAATACTATTCATGTTAAAAAAAACTATTTACAAAGTGTCAATAATGAAAAGAAGGTATATTTATTAATATATATACAAAAATATTATAAATGAACATAGTAATAGTGATTTTTTACATAACCCCTTAAAACAGACACATAAGACCTAAGGGTAATGTAACGCCCCGACCCTAGTTACCCAGAGTCGGTGCATTATTACATAAAATTGGCATGATCACAAGGAAGATCAAATCTCGAAAGACTGATTGGTTTAGTAGCCTTGGAAACACTAGATATATTCATAAGTTTTACATTACACCATAAAATGAAAAACTACTACAACAACATAATGTCTCCATAATCCACACTCATATCCCCACATAATATCCCTGAAGGCCATTCATAATTTACTTCTTCACTTCCTGGTAAAAATAAAACATAGAAAAGGGGTGAGCTCAAATGCCCAGTAAGGATAACAATATAGCGGAAACTTTCATAAATAAGAATAAACATTTAAGGCAATGTATAACTAAAACAAAAGCCTTTCAAACATGAACATTCAACATGGTATGGCATAAATAAAATGAAATAATGCCATTTACTTATTCACATGGATATTCTACTATTCGAATAATCACATGCAAAAATCAATAACCACTTTCATAATGTTGGAATGCATAATGCCAGACTATCATAACCACATAGTCAAGGCCTCGTGCCAAGACTACAAATAAGATTTTGTCAAGGCCTTGTGCCAAGACACTAGTTTGTCTCATGAGACCTACCGATGCATCGAGGAGCTATAGCGGGCTCCACCCGTCACTTATTAAGTCCAATGCATTCCCATATGAAAAGGTTTAAACATAACATAAACATTCGTATTAAAACTAGCATACGAAATGTCAATAATTTCACCATAAACTATGAATGGTATAAAAATAGCACATCCACAGTCAAACATATCACAAAACTTTCAATACAATATAGAAGTTTTGTATCATAATAAATCAACTTCAAATAAGCGTAAAATCCATCAAAGGATGTTGACATAGATGAAATCAAAACTATTTGAGAGAAATATCTCCTTTTTTGAAATAATTTAAAAGTCACACATTTATAAAGGAAGTAATTAAAAATAGCTTTTTGAATCAAAGTGTCCCATACCACTTTGAAACTTTTAAAAGGAATTAAATTTTTTAAGAACATTCATGTCCATATAAATAAATCCTTAAAAACCATTTTTAAGACATGGACATTAATTGAAAAGATTTAGAAAGATAAATCTTTAAAACATTGAAAATTCTGATTTTGATAAAGAGTACCTTTCTGAAGTTCTTAAAATATTCATTTTGAAATCATTTAAAAGTCACATAATTATAAAATAAAACATTTACTTTGAAAATATCCTTGTAAGCTTGTAAGGGAAACTTTGAAGATTTTATAACGGCGGTAAATAGCCGCACCCGCCGTATAAGTTAAAAAAACATTCTTACCTTAATTCTGTCGAAAAAGGTTAAAAAGGAACTTGTTTGGAAAACGACGGAAATATTCCTCTTATAAAAATTCAAACAAGGGTATAAATGACTTTAACCCATATTCTTGTAAATAGTAAAAAAAATTTGAAATACATTTTTAAGAAACATGGATGTGGATGATAAAGAGATCCCAGTAGATTATTACGTATAAACAACCTCGGATAATGAAGAGATTGTGAAATAACCCTTACCTTGTACTTTTCCTTGGTTGGGGTAGGTTAACCTCCTGTATAATGGTGAAATAATTGTTATTAAATTATACAAGAATCATATATATTAATATGATATCATATATGATCTTTTAACATTGATTTGTTAATAATATCTTAGTATTATCGTTGTTTCGGGTGTTAACTTACTTGTTTTCTTTCATATGTTTTGTTACGTAAGATATGTTTGTAAAGGATAGGTTGTATATTATTCATATCCAGAATGATATAAAGTCCTTAAACATCATTTTTAAATCATCAAATGATAATTATACTTTAATGGTTACGATGGAGAATGAATCTCATCGCGTTCGTGGAGACGGTAGTCCGTACGTACGCACGAACGCTACTTCCATTTAATTTTTATTTTAAAAGAATCGAATCCAAATGATAAATAGGTATATTACTATTCCAGTATAATATAATATTTTATATATGTTACTTAAGTTCATTAACACCATCCTTTATACGTTCCATGTGTGGTATGAACGAGTCATATCATTTTAAGGGGGCGGTAGTCCGCACTTCCTCAAATGAAATTATCGTATGTATATACAACCTGAAACGAATAATGGTATGAAATAAAATGGAATTACAGAAGCTTATATATAAAATATATATCATTAATATCATATTTAATTACAGTGCCATCATAATGGCCACCATGAGAGGCGGTAATATGTTTTTGAACAATCATCGTTTCGTGAGGCGTTAGTTTGCCATCCACAGAAACATTATGTTCATCATCCATTAGATGGAGTTGTGTGTATGTGTAGTTTGAATACTTCTTATAACAACATCCTAGTATATTGAGGATACTGGTGTTGTTACAAAAGAAGGGAAATAAAAAGAGTTTGGGGGTTGAAGAAGCAAAATAAATGAAAATAATTTAAGAGAAATCGTTACCTTTAATTTAGGTAATTCACTTTGGTTGGAACCAAAGGACTTCTTGAAATGATTTCTTCCTAAGGGGAAGCTTCAAGGAGGAGGAGAGGGATGTGGGGAGCTTAGTTGGGCAGAGTTTGGACGAGCCAAGTGGCTTGAGAGGTGTGAAGAAATGAGAAGGAGGAGTGCCCTTTTATAAGAGGGGTGAGGGGCACCTTTGGAAAAGCTAGAAATATTAATTTATAATAAATTCATATTCGGTTTCCAATGGCCCCAAAGTTGACTATTCAAAGGTTGAGGTGGGGATGGGTCGAAAACAACTCATCCAATAGAATTTAGACAGGTTTGGGTACTTATATTAACCTTATCTTTAATTATTAACTCTAAGTTAATTAGTTTCACTTTTACAATGTCTCTTTGTATTTTTATATAATATGGTTAATAAACTTACTATATACATCCACGAGACCCCCAAGTGGTCCATTAATGATTAACCTATCATGATATAAGCCTCTTGGCCGAACCTTAGATTTTTAGGAATTTAATACCAATTAATAATATAATATTTGTTTTAAGAACTCTTTTATGTCAATTTTGACACTATTCATTAGTTGATTTTTGTGAAACTCATAACAGATTGATTACTTCTAACAAAGTCAATTAAATCAATACTAATATATCATATTATCCTAGAATATTAGTTTAATTCATTAAAAGTTTCATATTATATTTATTTGGGTATTTATAATATCACTTATTTTAATTTTTCACTATTATAGTAATTACTTCATCATCATTGTGTCATAAATAAAATAAATTATTTAATGTCTAGAAATTATAAATAAAATATCATTATGTAGGAAATCTTTTTAGCTTTCTAATGAATATTTATAATCGAAAATCCAACATGTATAACCCTATGTAAAAATTTTTCTTCTAAAAGATGTAAGCTTATGCCATTTTTATTTTTATTTTAACTTTATTAATATAATGTGTCATTATCACTTACAAGTGGATCCATGGGGTCCCAAAATAGACCCAAAGATTCCCATGGTCGACCATGTATCAACCAATAGGGTTAAGACACGTTTTAGGGTAATTTTGTATTATTATAATATTATTTGTTAACCCTTATTTATCGGATTTACCCTTAACCATGGTAAATAAAATATTTACCGCAGTAATTATTCAAAATGTCTAAAAATAAAAGTTACCTATTTACACAATTTGAACATCCTGATTCCAAATATGGAATCCATTTTCCTAAATTCAAAACACAGAAGTGGCAGAAATTAATTTAAAATTAATTCCCGCTGTCAAAACAAATAGCGTGTTTTTAAGAGATAATAACTATCAAAAGATTGACACTTGTTTATGTTCGGTTTAATTGTAAAATTATGTCCAATGACCAACATTATATTAAATGGTAAAAATATATTCTAAATATACCTTAAAACCACTCAAATTCACAATTTATCACTATTAATTATTTTGATTAAAAAAGTTGTTTTTAATTAAAATTTAGTAATTTTCACTATTCATCAAAATATGAAAGTTATCCGAAAAGTACCAAAATTTCACCTTAGGCTAAATTCGATATTCCAAATCCAAAAATGAAGTCCATTTTTAAATATAAAATATATATAATTTCAAAAATTAGGTATTACTATTCATAACGGCTAGTTTGATCGGTTGTGGTGTGTGTTAAAACTCGAAGTTGCGTACAACACACGCTACTGTTTTATTCAAAGGAAAGCATACCGTGTAAGCTTGGGATGTTTCATTTTAAATTTTTGATGTCCCCATTTAGTCAAAAAGTTTAAAATATTGTATTTAAAAAGGTTTCACTATTAAAAGTTGATAAAAGTGTAATACTGAAAATGAATCTGTTCTTGCATTATGACTAAGAAACTCATAATATGGATTCTAAAATTATAAGGATTATATAAAGTTTAAAATGTAGTTAATTCTATTCATGACCTCTTTTAATGGCTTTTTTATTTGTATGTCATGGTGTGATTGAACTCGGTGTTGCGTGTAATGCAAGTTATTGAATTATTTTGAAGAAATAACATACTATGAAATCTTGGGGTGTTACATTCTCCCCTCCTTCAATAAATTGCGTCCTCGCAATTTGAAATTGTTCTTCGAAAATAGAAAATATATTTGTGGGAAAACCCGCATAGGAAATTGGTTTACTAAGATTTAGTCTTAATATGAGGAAAAGAGAAATGAAAGGGTCACCACCAAATTATGATCTCGATTAGGAGAACATTGGTGGCAATTAGGGACATATAATTGCATGAAAAACGTAAATATTTATAGGTAGTGATTGAGGCCATCAATCACAAACAAGTATAAAATTGAGGTTCTTAAACTCATCAATCTATGATGATTTGAAATACCATTGGTTCAACAAAACATAGGGTATTGGGATAACACATTTTTGACGTTTCAAAATATCTTAGTTGAAATCCCACATCGAAAAATGAATTAATGAGGCCTCTATTTTAAACAAAGAGTGGAAAGTATGAAGATTACCGAACATAACACATACTAGGGTTCCATGTAGGAAAATATGGATATGGAGGAGAAATCTAACCATCAATTATCTGATGGAGAGTGGTAGAGAACATGGCTATGAAAAGGCCAAAAATCCCAAAGCCATAAATTAGTTATGATTTAAGGTTCCATCTAGGACAACATTTTTGTTCTAAGTTCCTTTTATTAATGTTGAGGAATTTATTTATGAGATTGGCTAAGATCATAAGGAGATATACTTACTTTATAATTAGAGTTTTATCCATTAATAAATTACAACCACAAACTCATCTTTCACTCTAAAAGATAATAGAATGTAATATTTTTTTTTCTATTTATACTATTCGTACAGGGTTCCAAAATATATGAATTTATAATTCATATACAATGTCTTTTAATAAAAACTACATTATTTAATCCAGGACATCTCGTGGGCCAGTGGTAGGTGATACACCCTTGTCGCCCTTCGGTTGCGGGTTCAAGTCTCACAGCCTTGCCGGACGCGACGGGTTGTCGCCCGACCTCCGGGTTGTCCTTTTATGGCAATACAAAATAATCCAAACTAGAACTATCCAAAATACTTCTGTCCAAACTCACAGTCCAACATTTATAAGGAAGGTAAACATAATGTAGATCCTTTTTACCCTGTAATAGAATATTAATACCTTCATCATGTATTCTTTTAAAACACAGAAACATCCTGATTTACCATAATCCTTATTGATTACATTCATGCTCCCTTATTCCATATAGAATGCTGGATATACTTCATCAATCCAAAAATGTTTTATACAAATCATTAATCAGTTCGAAGGTAGTCAAGAATATCCAATATAATTTATCCAAAGCAATCATGTATTATTCTAAAATCACTATTTCGGTATCAGAACTATATTATGGTTTATCATTCTCTCAACCATATATTTTCCAAAAATTTATCCTGCTATTGAGTCACTTTTCTTTATTCCACATAATCTCAAGTCCTTAATGAAATAACACTGCAGTACAATCCTTATATACTCCATAATTATTATAACAAGTACATTGTTGATACAACACTCAATTGACATAATCAACATAAGAACCCTAATCATTCCTCTTCATCTGTGGTAGTATCATAACTTGATTGTTATCCAATAGCATCATTTGCGGCATAGTCGGATGACTGGGACATAGGTTCGCGTAGTGTCCAAACTCCTTGAAAATGAAGCATTGTACATTTGAAACCATTTTCTTACCCTTTCAGTCACGTACTTTGTGCCCTTTTCCTCCACACTTATAACAAACTCTCATTCCTTTCAGGCAAGTTCCAGGGTGTTTCTTTCCACAGTTACCACATATGGGAAAATTATTATTTTCCCTCTTCCCTTTATCCATCTTTCTCTCTTCCATCCTTTTCTTCTCTTGCTTCCCTTCAAAGCCATAGGACTCAGTAAACTCTTTACTTATCTTATTAAAACAGGATATTATTTCTTCATATGATGATAATACATGGGAGACTATTTCTCTTATAAATTCTAGCTTAAGACCATGAAAGATATGATCCTTCTTTCTCTTTGGATCATGTGCATTTCTGGAGTTCTCATTCCTTCTACTGGGCGCCATTTCTAAACAATTGCATAAACTAGATCAGTTTATGAATCGAAATACATAATCCCATACTTATAAAACACCTAACATAAATTGAACTATTTATGGATATAATCCATAATCATAAAAATGGTTTCTTTGAGGAAGTATATACTCATAAACCCTTCATAATGATTTGTAAAGAAAATGAGAGTTATCCTAAGCATATCCCCCGGGAGTGTCGTAACCAAGAGTGCAGCAAGGCCCGTTGTCGTGCACCAGTTCCCGTTCGAGTCTAGCTCAAAGCGGTGTTTTCAGGTTTTACCCCTAGGTACATCTGTGCCAGAGCCGCCTCTACCTGCTCGTATCCAGACAGGGATGTATTGCTCGGAAAACTCACAAAATCTCTACAATACCAAAATTCTAGGAAGTTCTTCTATACTAATCCTCAAAGTTCATCTTAGGTCTATGTGCTCTAATCAGGGTTTATCTAAATCTAGCTTCTAAGGTTTGTACTAAACTTCCTCTGATACCAACTGTAACGCCCCGACCCTAGTTACCCAGAGTCGGTTCATTATTACATAAAATTGGCATGATCACAAGAAAGATCAAATATCGAAAGACCGATTGGTTTAGTAGCCTTGGAAACACTAGATATGTTCATAAGTTTTACATTACACCATAAAATGAAAAACTACTACAACAACATAATGTCTCCATAATCCACACTCATATCCCCACATAATATCCCTGAAGGCCATTCATAATTTACTTCTTCACTTCCAGGAAAAAATAAAACATAGAAAAGGGGTGAGCTCAAATGCCCAGTAAGGATAACAATATAGCGGAAACTTTCATAAATAAGAATAAACATTTAAGGCAATGTATAACTAAAACAAAAGCCTTTCAAACATGAACTTTCAACATGGTATGGCATAAATAAAATGAAATAATGCCATTTACTTATTCACATGGATATTCTACTAATCGAATAATCACATGCAAAAATCAATAACCACTTTCATAATGTTGGAATGCATAATGCCAGACTATCATAACCACATAGTCAAGGCCTCGTTCCAAGACTACAAATAAGATTTTGTCAAGGCCTTGTGCCAAGACACTAGTTTGTCTCATGAGACCTACCGATGCATCGAGGAGCTATAGCGGGCTCCACCCGTCACTTATTATGTCCAATGCATTCCCATATGAAAAGGTTTAAACATAACATAAACATTCGTATTAAAACTAGCATACGAAATGTCAATAATTTCACCATAAACTATGAATGGTATAAAAATAGCACATCCACAGTCAAACATATCACAAAACCTTCAATACAATATAGAAGTTTTGTATCATAATAAATCAACTTCAAATAAGCGTAAAATCCATCAAAGGATGTTGACATAGATGAAATCAAAACTATTTGAGAGAAATATCTCCTTTTTTGAAATCATTTAAAAGTCACACATTTATAAAGGAAGTAATTAAAAATAGCTTTTTGAATCAAAGTGTCCCATACAACTTTGAAACTTTTAAAAGGAATTAAATTTTTTAAGAACATTCATGTCCATATAAATAAATCCTTAAAAACCATTTTTAAGACATGGACATTAATTGAAAATATTTAGAAAGATAAATCTTTAAAACATTGAAAATTCTGATTTTGATAAAGAGTACCTTTCTGAAGTTCTTAAAATATTCATTTTGAAATCATTTAAAAGTCACATAATTATAAAATAAAACATTTACTTTGAAAATATCCTTGTAAGCTTGTAAGGGAAACTTTGAAGATTTTATAACGGCGGTAAATAGCCGCACCCGCCGTATAAGTTAAAAAAACATTCTTACCTTAATTCTGTCGAAAAAGGTTAAAAAGGAACTTGTTTGGAAAACGACGGAAATATTCCTCTTATAAAAATTCAAACAAGGGTTTAAATGACTTTAACCCATATTCTTGTAAATAGTAAAAATGTTTTGAAATACATTTTTAAGAAACATGGATGTGGATGATAAAGAGATTCCAGTAGATTATTACGTATAAACAACCTCGGATAATGAAGAGATTGTGAAATAACCCTTACCTTGTACTTTTCCTTGGTTGGGGTAGGTTAACCTCCTGTATAATGGTGAAATAATTGTTATTAAATTATACAAGAATCATATATATTAATATGATATCATATATGATCTTTTAACATTGATTTGTTAATAATATCTTAGTATTATCGTTGTTTCGGGTGTTAACTTACTTGTTTTCTTTCATATGTTTTGTTACGTAAGATATGTTTGTAAAGGATAGGTTGTATAATATTCATATCCAGAATGATATAAAGTCCTTAAACATCATTTTTAAATCATCAAATGATAATTATACTTTAATGGTTACGATGGAGAATGAATCTCATCGCGTTCGTGGAGACGGTAGTCCGTACGTACGCACGAACGCTACTTCCATTTAATTTTTATTTTAAAAGAATCGAATCCAAATGATAAATAGGTATATTACTATTCCAGTATAATATAATATTTTATATATGTTACTTATGTTCATTAACACCATCCTTTATACGTTCCATGTGTGGTATGAACGAGTCATATCATTTTAAGGGGGCGGTAGTCCGCACTTCCTCAAATGAAATTATCGTATGTATATACAACCTGAAACGAATAATGGTATGAAATAAAATGGAATTACAGAAGCTTATATATAAAATATATATCATTAATATCATATTTAATTACAGTGCCATCATAATGGACACCATGAGAGGCGGTAATATGTTTTTGAACAATCATCGTTTCGTGAGGCGTTAGTTTGCCATCCACAGAAACATTATGTTCATCATCCATTAGATGGAGTTGTGTGTATGTGTAGTTTGAATACTTCTTATAAAAACATCCTAGTATATTGAGGATACTGGTGTTGTTACAAAAGAAGGGAAATAAAAAGAGTTTGGGGGTTGAAGAAGCAAAATAAATGAAAATAATTTAAGAGAAATCGTTACCTTTAATTTAGGTAATTCACTTTGGTTGGAACCAAAGGACTTCTTGAAATGATTTCTGCCTAAGGGGAAGCTTCAAGGAGGAGTAGAGGGATGTGGGGAGCTTAGTTGGGCAGAGTTTGGACGAGCCAAGTGGCTTGAGAGGTGTGATGAAATGAGAAGGAGGAGTGCCCTTTTATAAGAGGGGTGAGGGGCACCTTTGGAAAAGCTAGAAATATTAATTTATAATAAATTCATATTCGGTTTCCAATGGCCCCAAAGTTGACTATTCAAAGGTTGAGGTGGGGATGGGTCGAAAACAACTCATCCAATAGAATTTAGACAGGTTTGGGTACTTATATTAACCTTATCTTTAATTATTAACTCTAAGTTAATTAGTTTCACTTTTACAATGTCTCTTTGTATTTTTATATAATATGGTTAATAAACTTACTATATACATCCAAGAGACCCCCAAGTGGTCCATTAATGATTAACCTATCATGATATAATCCTCTTGGCCGAACCTTAGATTTTTAGGAATTTAATACCAATTAATAATATAATATTTGTTTTAAGAACTCTTTTATGTCAATTTTGACACTATTCATTAGTTGATTTTTGTGAAACTCATAACAGATTGATTACTTCTAAAAAAGTCAATTAAATCAATCCTAATATATCATATTATCCTATAATATTAGTTTAATTCATTAAAAGTTTCATATTATATTTATTTGGGTATTTATAATATCACTTATTTTAATTTTTCACTATTATAGTAATTACTTCATCATCATTGTGTCATAAATAAAATAAATTATTTAATGTCTAAAAATTATAAATAAAATATCATTATGTAGGAAATATTTTTATATTTCTAATGAATATTTAGAATCGAAAATCCAACATGTATAACCCTATGTAAAAATTGTTCTTCTAAAAGATGTAAGCTTATGACATTTTTATTTTTATTTTAACTTTATTAATATAATGTGTCATTATCACTTACAAGTGGATCCATGGGGTCCCAAAATAGACCCAAAGATTCCCATGGTCGACCATGTATCAACCAATAGGGTTAAGACACGTTTTAGGGTAATTTTGTATTATTATAATATTATTTTTTAACCCTTATTTACCGGATTTACCCTTAACCATGGTAAATAAAATATTTACCGCAGTAATTATTCAAAATGTCTAAAAATAAAAGTTACCTATTTACACAATTTGAACATCCTGATTCCAAATATGGAATCCATTTTCCTAAATTCAAAACACAGAAGTGGCAGAAATTAATTTAAAATTAATTCCCGCTGTCAAAACAAATAGCGTGTTTTTAAGAGATAATAACTATCAAAAGATTGACACTTGTTTATGTTCGGTTTAATTGTAAAATTATGTCCAATGACCAACATTATATTAAATGGTAAAAATATATTCTAAATATACTTTAAAACCACTCAAATTCACAATTTATCACTATTCATTATTTTGATTAAAAAAGTTGTTTTTAATTAAAATTTAGTAATTTTCACTATTCATCAAAATATGAAAGTTATCCGAAAAGTACCAAAATTTCACCTTATGCTAAATTCGATATTCCAAATCCAAAAATGAAGTCCATTTTGAAATATAAAATATATATAATTTCAAAAATTAGGTATTACTATTCATAACGGCTAGTTTGATCGGTTGTGGTGTGTGTTAAAACTCGAAGTTGCGTACAACACACGCTACTGTTTTATTCAAAGGAAAGCATACCGTGTAAGCTTGGGATGTTTCATTTTAAATTTTTGATGTCCCCATTTAGTCAAAAAGTTTAAAATATTGTATTTAAAAAGGTTTCACTATTAAAAGTTGATAAAAGTGTAATACTGAAAATGAATCTGTTCTTGCATTATGACTAAGAAACTCATAATATGGATTCTAAAATTATAAGGATTATATAAAGTTTAAAATGTAGTTAATTCTATTCATGACCTCTTTTAATGGATTTTTTATTTGTAAGTCATGGTGTGATTGAACTCGGTGTTGCGTGTAATGCAAGTTATTGAATTATTTTGAAGAAATAACATACTATGAAATCTTGGGGTGTTACAGTAAGGTGTGAGATGGTGACCGACTCTTGGGGAGGCTCAGATAACATCGCTTGAGTGGTAATCTCTATCAACTTCCACTTTTCCAATAGACGGTTTCATTTGAGCTTGACATGATGAAGCTCATCTTGGGCTTGGTCAAGAGCGAAACCTAAGGATGGAACCTATTTTTTGAGCGGCAACAAATGGGCTTCGTATGGAGCAATTCAACTGGATGAGGTCGTCACTTCTTTTATCTGAGAAAATTGGATTTGTTAAGGCCCTATATTTATACTAATCTTGTTATTACTGTTCAACAGCTATATTAGGAACGGTCAAAATTCATAACATAAAACCAAAGAAGTTGACATTTTATATAAACATTTTACATAAAGAGACATTTAATTAGAACAAGTGGGATTTCTATAAATGAATCTTTGTGTCGTTATAGAGAAACCATTAAATAGTTTTGAATCCATGAATTAATTTCATTATAATCACATATGTAATTAATGGGTTCCATCAATAAATTTATATATGTTAATGAATATGATTTCTAACCCACATATGGGTGGTTTGGGTATTAAAAATGGTCCATTTTGATAGAACATGAATTCAGATACCCTTGGGTGTGCCTATTACCCCTTTACTTGGTATTTTTTATATTGAATTGCAAATTTTAATTTAGTAAAAATATAAATATTGAATTTTAATTGGATTGTATTAATAGAAAGGGATGGGATGACCATGGCCCTATGCAATGACATTGAATTCAATTTTTAGGAATGAGTTTCCTTTTAAAATGAAATTTCCAAGTGATATGATTTAAAGGAAAATACTTATAATATTAGGCTTTCCATGATCCACCCTTTTGAGGTGAGATTTGAATTTAATGTTATTGTTGATGAAATTGACATGTTTAAATGTAATTTAATTGATTAAATTATTATACTCCATTGGTGAAACAAGAATTTATATTAGAATTCCATGGAATGACTCATTTGGGTTCTACCTTGCTTTTTCATGAGTGAAACTTGGACAACATATATGATTTTACATGGACAAACTCATATGGGATGACTATTATATACCATGTTATAGACAGATTACATATGGATTAATATAGAAATAATAAAAGGGATTTTAATCATATATTCCATCAGTGATAATTGGTCTCCCTTGGTGGGCTGCAAAGGAAATACTCAAGCAGTGGAGATGTACTACCACACCTAGAGTGATACCTTCGATCATGTGAGATCTCATTGGATGTCCATACATGGTGTTGGTTTATTTTTTACCTAGATAGATATCTACATTCTAAATGATAAATTCCAAGGTTGAGATCATGTTTTGAAATGAATACAAAACTGTGAGGTTTATGTGACACCTCTTCCAGGACAATGCACGATCTTGGATTAAATATTTTCCTAAAAAATTATGGATGACCTATATAGGCATCATTTGATCTTATTATATAGTGGTCCCTAAAATAGACAATATTCTACTACATTTTTATATGGATTTTCTCATTCCATCAAAATTCATTAATTCTCTTCTTATTTGTATAACTTATTGATTTATGGTGTTGTTTGTGCTAAAACGATAAAATTAAATAATTTCGAAATTTAGAAGAAATTATTCACTATGTATTTTTGTGCCAATCATTACAATATACTTCCAATATAATTAATTATTTTTTATGCATTTATTTATGGGTCCAAATTTTTTAATTTTACGAGGAGCTAATTTGAATATGTGGATGCCAAAAAAATCAATTATGTTAAAAAACCAAATGCTTGGATAGCGTGGAACTCACATTTGGAAATGAGGAATAAATTATGATAAAAACCACTAATTGTTGTGATTCAAAATGTATTTTAAAGATGAATCATTTAAACATTATCCCTTTAATATTCACAGAGTTATTCATTCATTAAGGGGTTTATTTGATGCTCAGCATTGAAGGATGATTAAAGATGAATTCAGAAATAATAATAATCTCAATGTAATTGGGAAGTAGTATCTAATACAAATGGATGATGGAGATAAAATTGGGAGGTAAAAATTAATAAATAAAATTATAACTACAGCATAGATGACTAAATTCTCTGATTTATGCAAAAAGAGTTGGTACCACAGACAATGTTTTTTAGGATAAATTTGGGATAGAAATATCAACTGTTGAAAAACAATTAGGTCCCAAAACAAATTAATGGTATTTTATGACACCCGAAATACTTTTACATGTCTATAAATAATTGGGTTGTGGTGTTTTTAATGTATTTCAATTGGAAAGGGATGTTATGGTTGAGGGATAATGCATTTGGATTTCCCTTTTCATTCCGTTTTTATTTTAGTTTTGTTTTCTCTTTAACACTTGGGTTTTTTATTAAATTATTTCCCTTTTATTATTCCATAAATAATTATTATTCAATATAAATGTAATTATATATTTATGTCCCATTACACCATGACCTCATACAAATATAAATTAGGGGTACCATGTGACATGTCTGGGGGGAGGTATGCGAAAAAATAATTTATTCTTCCATTAAATTAATATACTTTATTAATTTTGTGATGAGAAAGAATGATGTACACTAGTGTGGTGATCATTATCCACGACATTGATCTCAATTTCATTTCTATTATTTTTTAATGTCATGACCCTCTGTTCTATTGGATATAAGAACATCATATGATGGATTTGATCTATTTTGTTGATGAAATTTCATATGATGGAGCCAGGTCCTAGGTTATGCCACACTCTGGATTGTGGTTTTCCATCAACCTCGATTATAGTAGGATGTGAAATTAATATTCATAAATCAATTATAGATTTCAAGACACTTAATATAGTAAATTTAAATTATGAATAAGGTGTTAGAATTTAATTATCAAACATAATATAAATAGAGATAAGGAGATTGTTGGAACCCAAAATGAAAACAACAATGACCAAATTATTTCTTTACTAATATCATTTTGTAATTTCATGTTACATTATGTTTTAAAAAGTAATTATTCTTCTAAATTTCATTGAAATCCAATTATTAAACAAAACAAAAAATATTTAGTTTATGTGAGATATAATAAGTAGGTGAAAAAGTAATAAAGCCCCTCAAGTGAGAAAACTGTTGTCATCATTGGTGTTTCATTTGGAACATAATTTTTTTCCACACCCTATAATAAGTTTGTATCAAAACTGGCATTGTCTTTAGGTATCCAATATTTGGTTTACTAATATTTTATTATTTTCACATTGTAGGTATATTTTCATTGTTTTTATTATGAAATATAAAAAAAATATTTTCCATGTTGTTTTCAAGAGGTCATTTTTTAATACATGGAACAATTAAAAATAGGTGCACGAAGAAGTAACAGATTATAATCAGGTGGCCATCCTAAAAAGGGATGTTTCTGTTATAATTCTAGTTAAAAAAAATTCATAGAGGCATGACAAAAACGATTTCACCTGAATAATTGATGGCCCTTGTTGATGATCTCTAAACAAGAAACTAATGATTTGAGGCTAAAAAGAATGTGTCAATGGTTTTCCCAAATTTCAAAAATAATATCCAGGCATTTTATGGAAAACATGAGGAATATCAAATCTAAAAAATTTGAGGAATCAGAATCTAGATGGATATGATGAGCTATAGTGGATTCAATATAAGTTAGTCTTACCTAATGAGTAACATGTGGAAGATCAAGAAGATTTGGATTAATTCTAGAATGAGTATGAGGAACAAAATTATCTCTAGAATCCCAATGAAGTTGAAGATCTAGTTCTATTTCATGTCACTACTGACAAGGAAGATGAGGAAGTCAACTAGATGGTAATATTTGAACAAAAAAATTGAGGAGCACGACTACCTTCCTGTATTCACTAATCTCTAACATTAAGAGACACTTACCATGTAGAAGTTAATGAACCAAAAAAAAACTCAGGGAGAGGATATTTCATTATCCTATTTATTTTAAGTCTTAATATGATAGAATTTTATTATGATCCCCTTATATTTTTTAATTTATTTATTCGGTAAATTTATTATTTTATACAAAGGATGATGAAGTACATACACCTATATATGAACACATGGATCTCTGTAATTTTGATAGACATACATTTGATATAGAATATGAATTAGTACAACTATTTGTGCCAGAGGAAATTGACATAGAGGCAACTCATTTTTTATGTAAAAAATTTCTTATTAATTCAAACTTAATTTTTTTATGTTAAGATTAACTATTTACATTCCCATTAAACATTAAATTCATGTAACTCATATTGATCCAACAATGGAGATAAAAGTACATGTTTCACAAGTAACTTCAAAATAAGATGACGGGCCAACCATCATCCTACCCTCTCTAGGAAAGTTGTACGTAATTTTGAAGTGGTGGATATGGTATACTCTATCAATGAATAATTCCTTACCAAGAAAGAATATATAGAAGACAGTAAAAGATGCATGTGTTTCTTCATGTCCAAGAATATCCAATTACTATTGGACAATGGATAACAACTAATACTACCCTTCTAGAGGTGGTAAAAATTCATGTCCTATAATTGGGATCATACCAAGATTTATAATTACATGATTTATATGAATTTATATTTCAAATTCTATCTTAAGAATTAGTTTATCATGAATACCACTCACACTTTTATTATAGACAATATATAATATGATCCTTATGCATAACTCGATAATTTTATTTTATAGGTTCAAAATGAAACAAGGAATCCCAGTATATAGAAGGATGAAGGACTACTAATATTAATTTCCAAAGGTAATTATATTTTATTTATTATCTTTTAATATCACATATTTCTTTTTCAAATGACATGTTTTAATATTTAAACTAAAATTCCATGCCCGCCCTTGAATTCATGCATTACTTGATGTACCTAAGAGATATGTGTTTCTTAAGAATACTATGATACCATGATATTTAGTTAAAGGTAAATGTAATTGAATGAGTTAAATTCATAGTATAATGCTTAAATCGAAGGATGGATATCTAAATGAAGACTCGGGATTTGAGGGAATTAGTTTATTCATGTAAATGATATTTTTGGAACATTTTTCATTCATTGAATTTAGGAAATTCATGTGAATTGACCTGTTATTGTTTTTTCATTCCATGATTGATTGTCTGAAATCATATGTACCATTACCAAGATGATTTATTAAACATATAATTCCTTTTTATTCATGAAAATATTTATTTAATTTGTGGACATTTCCCCAACCAAAACATGCCTTCGATCTTTTCAAAAATATGACTGTGAAAAAGAAAATTTAAAATGATTGAGGAATATTTTTATGAACAAAATATCCTTAAAATACCACCATTGGAAAAATTATTATTGATCCCATGAACACAATGGATGGACATTATAGGCATTAGACATGTTTCAATCCATTTTTACCATTCCAACCGTGATATTAGTATTTTCATTATATTTATATAATTGACGTGTGTGGGTGATGAGATTCATTGTGGAATTGATGAAATGAACTATAAAGAATATGTTTGGGCGTGATTTTCCTTGAATAAAATGATTTTTCTAATTTATTCATCACCCTTCATTGGTTTCCCTATTATATTAAAAAATGAAAAATGAAAAAAAGAACCAAAAAAATTATAAAACTGGGTTGTGGCTTAGAAGAATAAAAAATCACCATTATTGGACCGATGATTTTTTCCTATTTGGTTAGCTCGTGGATGCGATGATTATTATAAGAATATAATTTGAAAAAATAATAATAAAATGAAAGGATTTTATGAATAATAAAAACATTCATAAAAGATAAAACTATAATCAAGAGGGTTAACAAATCATTAATTATGCTTTATTAGATAATAACCATTACATTTAGTTTTGGGTAAATGTGATTTGATACATTGAAAGAGAAAATTTAATTACACATTGATTTTTTATATCATGAATTTAAATTAAGAGATAAAAAACATCCTTAATGATTAATGTTTGAAGTATGAAATCCAATAACCATATGCCTTATAGTCATAAGAAACATTATTAAAAATCCTCTTGATATAATGTTCATTTTGAGTTTAAAAAGTGTAGAAAGTAGTTCCCTTACAATAATAACGTTATTGATCATGTAATCATGATTTGAGAATAAATCCAATTTAATTTTATCATGAGTTATGAGTGAAATTATTATAAGGTGAGGTAAATCATGATTTTTCATGATTAATAATAAATAATTGAAAAATGTATATGAATGAAAGGTCATGTTCCATCATTTTTTATAATGATAAATTCAATTACATGAATTGATTTTTTTTGGTAAATTGATAAATTTAATTGATATATTATGTTTAATTTGAAATTTTGATTTGATATTGATAATTGTTTGATTTGATTTCATTGTAATTTGAATATTGGTAACATTAGTGCTCTCTAAATTCCATGATGGTATTTAATGGTTTAAGATAATCATGGATTATGAGTGGGGGAATTAATAGACATAATATTTTCCAAAATTATTTATATTTATTTATGTTATTTAACCACTATAAATTTAACAATTTATTCTTATTGGTTTATGGTACCCAAACCATTTTTTCCCAATACTTGGAGGCCTGGATGCTTCATTCATGTTGAAACCCTTCTAGGCAGACATGGAAAACCCCACCATGGGAAATGAGGAAAAAATATTACTACATACCTAAAATTTATGTGATTCAAAATGTATGTGAAATAGGATTCATTTAATCTTTCCCAAATTAATTTTAATTTGAGTTATTCAATAATTTAGTTGACCATTAAATGCTCAACATTCAATGATGATTTATGATATATAAATCGAGAGTAAAAATATTAGTTTGATTGGGATACAATATCTTCTTAATATTTTATATTGATTTTAAATGTTAATTTAAAACACACAAAACATTTTTTAGAAGCTTTCTAGAAGAATACATTCGCAGATCCATCCAAACAGAGGGGTTACCAGATGCTGAATTTTTATGTATAGATTCTGGAAACAAAGGATCAACCATTGATGACCCATTATGTCCCGAAACAATATTAAGGTAATTTATGACACAAAAAATGATCTCCAATACCCATAAATAAGAGGTTATGGGTGGGTTTAAATGGATATTGATTGGTGTGGTATTTCATGGATGATGGTTAATTATTAAAAGATCAATTTTATTTTATTTACATTTTATTTATCTTTTCCCATGTAATGAATTCGTTTTTTAAAGTGTTTCCATTTTCTTCTTCTATATATCATTATCTTCCAACCCAAATATCATTCACTATTTCTTTCTCATTACACCATGAACTATTATACTAAAAATTGAGGGTCCTACCTATGATTTGGCACAGATGAGGTATGTGGAAGTTTCATTTATTAATTGATTAAATTCATACTATATATTAAGTTCATGTGGGAAACAATTATGTGAATGGGTGTAGATATCACCCACAATGAAATTGATATCAAACTCATTTTCATTCTTCTATTGAAACTTTTCCCCCCTTTCTACTAGATAATGGATCTTTATATGATGGAGTTAGACTATTTACTGGATGAAATGACATACGATGGATTCATTTCATGTGAGATGTCAAACTCTCGATAAAGGCATTCTTTATACATTGATTTTTGGAGGAGGTGAAAAAATATTGATAAATGTATTCTATATTTCAAACAACTATATAAATAATTATAAGAAATGCATGAGATCTCATAATTTAATTATCAAACATTATATATTTACAAACCATGAGAATGATGGAACCTAGAAACAAACCCATAATGGCCAAGTTATCTCTTTACAAATATCATTCCACCAGTTTATGTTAGTATATGTTTTAAAATTTCATTTTATTATTTGAAATTAAATTTAATTCATAGAGTAAATATAGGGAAAACATAAGTAGTTTAGGTGAGATAGAATATATATGTGAACAAATGAGAAATCTTATCAAGTGATACAAACCTTCTCAGCCTATACGCGTCATTAGAATAATAAATTTGCTTATTACACACACTAAATTATGTATTAAACATTCTATAGGATTTGATCTAGGTCCTAAGAGTTATTAATTAATTGGTTATGACTCATTAAATTATATTGATTATAAATGACACATTCATGATTGTTAATTCAAATAATATATTTCTAAATGAAATTATTTGTTCTTAAATGGAATCTTGGACTTTATAGGATGTTAACTTTTAGTACATCATTTATTATTACATTACTACGCCATTCTTGTAATTTATATAAACATTCATTATTTCACTAGACCATGGGTGGTTGCATACTGAAATTTAGTCTCAACCCATATTTGAACTAACATAGGTTACTCAAATAGATTATATGATTTTTGTTATGGATAATGGAATGTGTTATGATACTGGGGTTTGATTGATTCTAAGGGCAAGGGAAGAATGTGACCAAGCTATGACTCATGATTCTGGCATGATACCTTTGTCCCTTTTTGTACTATTTATACATTTATTTTATTTTACTATCATGTATTAATTTGGTATGCTTCGTAGAAACATGTTTCATCATCATAATATATGAATTTCCTTTTTGATTTTGTATATATTCATGTTGGTTACCTATTTTTTGTATCATTATATGATTTATACGATTATTTGATATTTTATTTTTTTATACACATTGGGGATAAGGCATAGTCTCCTCACTATCAAAAAAAGGCTATCACTTATAGTCAGATGCCTCTAGTAGTTCGTGAAATTTTCTTGAGTCCATGTGGCTATTCAGGCTCGGGGCACTATTTAGTGGAATTTGAGTCCCTGATTTTTCATTAATAATAATATCCTAGTGAGGTATAAACCATTTAATCAATTATTTAATATAATTTAGTTTTGATAATAATTTATAAGTTAATAAGGACCATGTAATAAATTTTTACCATGAATCCTTTCCATTTAAATCCATTTATTGACAGGAATTATTCATGCATAATAAATTTAGGTGAAATTTCATTTCCATTAATATTTTATCTTTCATATTTTAATATTTCAATTTAAAAAATTTATATATAGGATAATAAAGAGTGAGTAAAATACTCATTATATAGAGCCTTGGTCACATTGTATGGTAAAATTGTTACAGGAGAATAATTAACACACCCAATTGGTGGTTTATTCGAGGTTGAAATCCTCCAAAAAATTAAGAGGGATCTATTGATGTATCTTATCAAGAAAAAAATTTATAATTAATGGAAAATAAAAATTTAATAGATATTTAGGAATTCTCTTTCTCGTGGAACAATTATGTTCATTATATAAATTATACATTTTAGAAAAACGTTGTTACAAAACCACCCTTATAACGGAGAATTTATAAACCTCTAATATCAATAAAAAATTTGGATAGAATGGAAGGAATTAACGAAACTAGAAAAAATACCTAAAAATATGTAATATTATGTGACATAGATTTAGAAAACATTATGAGAATGAAAATGAATAAAATAAGTAAAAGGATTCAAATTAATAGAGAGGTGGATAAAATTAAATTCTAAATAGTTGAACTAGATTTCAGACAGAGGAGTTTCCTCAACGAATAGGAGCATAGGAAGGGAAAAAATCACTGTGGGTGAGTAAAGGATAATAGATGAAAAGAAGGGTGGAATTAATTTTATGTGGTAGGATGTAAAAATAGACATTTAACCCCCTTAAAATTATTTATAATTTTTGGTGACATGGTTGACAAACCAAATTCAAATCATAATTTTTCAATTGTATGGGAGTCCACTTTTTCATTGATAAAGAACAATGTTTGACAAGTCATGTTCTAGTCATGAATGTCTACTTTCCAATGTCACACCCCCTTTGTACAATTTAAACATGATTTTAAATCCCATGTTCACATCGTGAAAATCACCTATGAAAAAAATCTACACCATTTTTCATGGAATTTCAACCTCCCTTTCATAAATAACCCTAATATTATAATCTATATATGGGTTTCAAGGTTAATTTTTAGGGATAGAACTAATCAGACCCTAACCATCAGCAACATGTCATTTTTCAAAAAACTGAATCTCTATGATCTGAGCTATGATATATCCCTTGATTCTCCAAAAATTGTATTCAATCCTATAGGAAAAAATACATGAACAACGGGAAAGACTTAAACCAAAACTAAAAGGGTACATACCTCATCAAAAGCTACGATCGTAAATAATTTATATTCTTAAATATAAAAGTAATTATTAAAAATATAAAGTGATTATAAATAAAAATTAAGTTCATGGAAAACAATAAAATTTTATTTTAATTTATTTTAGATTATGATCCTTTGATATTATCATTGAATTTGGATATCTATAAATATCAACTTTAAAGATTTTTCCGTTAGCAATGTAACCAATGGAGAAAATATCTACAAAAATCGTAGAATTTGAGTGGAATATTTCGAAATATGAAGATATATTTCATAAATGGAATAAGTACATGTACCAGATTATTTGGTTTTCCCTGTGAGTTTTCACAAAAGAACAAGAAGATTTTCTGGCATCCAATTTTTCTCTAGTGCATCTATGTTAGTATCAAATGATTTAGGAATCCAAACACATATAAATATTATAAAAAATAGATCCTTCAATTGATATAAATACATTGGGTGGAAGGATTGTATGACACAATATAATTGAGGTTTTATATAGTAGTAATAATTTTCATAATTTCCATTTTCTCCATATTGAAAAAAGTAACAATATACATGATTTTTTCCTTTATAACTAGCTACAATATAATTTCATTATAGATTAGGTCATTCACCATTAATTACTATTCTCTTTTTATAATTATTTTATTTATCATTGAAAAGGATTTTACAATTGTAATTACTGCATACATATAAAAAATGTGTAACATATTTTAGGTGTTTGACATCTTTTAACAAAAACATAACCATACTATCTTGATTGGTAGAAAAATTTACTTTTCTAATTTTTTTTAAATTATTTATCTGGTTTGTTAAAAATAGTTTTACCAAAATAAAATATCATATTATTATTTAAGAGTCTTCATTTGATCATATATTCATTTATCCCCTTTAATATTGATCAATACTCATTTGATTTCATAAAGATGCATTTTTCTATTTAAAATTAATATTAATAAGATTAAATGTATTTTATATTTTTTTATCTATAAATAACACATTCTATATTTGATTATAATATTTATATTATAATATTATAGATTATTTACTACTAGAGTGTTTATAAAAAATTAATATTCCCTTCATAGAAGTTTTTACATTATTTTTCAAATATTATTCCCTTTTAAACATCTTTAATAACTTTTTATTTTCATGATGATGAGATATATAATATTTCATACACTACAGGATATTATACTCATAAAATCTAAAATAAATGGAACTTATATCAAATTTGTTATACATATTCAAATATTACATTAGTCACCTTCTTCATATATATAATTATTTTCAATTTCCAATCTATATGATCTATTTCATTATCATAAATTTATATAATTGGACATCCTTCATCAGAAATATCTAGAAATGTCAGTACCTAAAAATTCTTGTAATAATTTGATACATTAAATTTTAGGGTATATTTTATCTTTAAACCTATTTTTTGATCTAATTATTCAACATCAATTTTAGCTTCATAGATCATATGATCTCCAATAAGATTATTTATTTTTATATCTTCAACTACTATTTATTTTCTTTCAATAATTGAATTTACAGTCCACATAGATGATTAATTATAATAAACGCGACTTAAACATATCTTATTCACATGTTTTTTAACTAGAATTCACATTCAAGGATCATTTAAGTTTTTATTTTTAGAGAATTATGACATTCTATTACATAGTAAAATAAAACGTTACAGGTCTACACATACACTTTGTATCCATTTTTTCACAAAAGGAATTCCTTTTAAAATAAAACATGATTTAATTTTATGAAACTTCACAAATACATTCATCGTAGAATCTTCTTTGTGCATAACAATCTTCTGACCTGTGAAAAACTTTTAAAAAAATGGGATGAGATCCAAAATCTTAGTAAGTGACATAAAGAATGTTAATTGGTAGTCTTGTGAAAACATGAAAACCCATTAAAACCATTTTCTTAAAAACTCATTTTCAAGCATTGAAAAATTTCATAGGCTACTTGGGAAAACATTAACATATCACTCTTTCATTCACTCATACTAATACAATAACCATATGGTCTAATTCCATCTCCAGAATACCCACTGAATTAGAGGGAAATAATGGGTATCACCCTTCGTGTAAGATATACCAGTCTCACTAATACTTCATGATATATAATGGGTCTCAAACCTTTATATAAGTTATATCGGGCTGACCCATGGGCTATAAATTTTCTGAACAATTCAAATATGATATGTCAGGCTCACTCGTTAAATTTCCAAGTACAAGTGCATAAAATCATAAAATTTTCAACACGTAACTCATAAAATTTCGTTTTCATTCACAGGACTACCAATCCATTTTCAAAAAACTGATTTAACGTATTTATGAAATAGATTTTTGAGTCAAAGTGTCCCATACCACTTTAAAAATATATAAATTAAATTTGGTAATTAATAGTTTAAAACATTTATGCAAATAAAAATAAAACCACAGAAAATTTTTAAAACATGTACATAAAGTAGAAATATTTTATAAGAATAAATCATTAAAACATCAAAATGACGTTTTAGTTAAAAAGTCATTTACAAATTGAGAAACACCAAATAAGAACAATTAAGGAATATTATAAAAATATAGAAATGTTATGAGAATATAGTAATTAATGATATGACCTGTAAAAAGGTTTGTATATACACCTTATATGATAATAAAGGTACATAACTTCTAGATATGCCTCAATGAAATGAGATTGAGACCATGTCCCTTAAACTGAGTCTGACTGCTATAATTCATTCATAAATCTCCAGAATAAAAATTGTTTTTCTTTTACTTGATTAATAACCCTTTTCACGTTTATTATTCATTTTATATCACTTATTACCATGTTATAACAATAAGTTAATAATTTATGTTCATATTGGATGTTTTTCCAATCTTCGATACTTGAGTCAAAAATGAACTTATCATGATTGAAAAATGTTTATATGGTGCTATGTCAATAATCTCCCGAATTATATTCATTATTTTTATAAAATATAAATATCAAATATTTAAATATATGTTTTAATAACAATCTAAAATATTTGGAGATAAGAAATGAAATGCACCATTCATGGAGAAGGTAGGTCATACATACACATGAATGCTACTTTTATTTATCTATCATTTAAATGAATGAAAACTAAATGATACAAATATACATTATAATTATTTTATAATATATATGTTATATATGATACATATGTTAATTAACTCAATCCTTTATACATTCCATTTATGGCATGAACGATTCATATCACTCTGAGGGGGTGGTAGTCCACACATCCGAAAATGAAATTATCTAATTTACAAAACATGAAAAGAATAACAATATGTTATAAATAAAAATTACAGAAGAATAGAGAAAAAATAAATACAATATATATCATATATAAATATAGTTCCATAATAATGGCCACCTGTAGAGGTTGTAGAATAAAATTGAACAATCATTGTTTTGTGATGCAGTAGTTCACCGTACACAAAAATAGTATTTTCGATATACATTAGATGGATGTGAGTGTAGGTGTACATAGAAACTATTGAATAAAAACATTATACTATATTGAAAATATATTTTTATTATTAAAAAAATGAATAAAAATTGGTTGGGGGATGGAGGAGGAAAATACAGGAAGGGATCTTGAGAGAAGAAATTACCATAAAATTGGGTAACTTCTATTGATTTGAGCCAAAAGGCCTCTTTGAGTTTCCTTATTCCCAATATAAGGATTATAGGAATAAGTTAGGGATTTTGGGAACTTATTATTCATATTTTGGATGACTAAAGGGTCCTGGGTGGAGTGAGTAACTTGGTATAGGTGGTGGCCATTTATAAGAGGGAGGAGGGGCACTTCAAGAAAGTCTGGAAGTATTATATTATTATAACATGATTTTAGAGTTATAATATTTAAAAAAAATTAAATTTCATGGATAATATGAGGATTGGTACCAATAGGTTTTAGATTACTTTAGGGGAAAAAATTAACCTTCTCTTTTAGCTTTAACCCTTAGTTAAAGACATTAACTCTTACTATGTATTTTTGTATTTTCATTATATATGGATACAATAGATACTATAAAATGACACTCAAACCACAGGTGTATCATTAATTAATTTTTTTATTTATATAAGTCATTAGGCCAAATATTATATTTTTATGAATATTATATCATTTATTAAATTAGTAGTTTATAAAAAAAATATTTTAAGTCACTTTTGACACTATTTAATAATTTATTTTTATTAAAGTCATAAAAATATGATTCCTTTGAACCAAAGGAATTAAATCATCTCTCACATTTCAATGTCATCCAAAAAATTCGTGTATGGAATATAATTGTTCAAATAAAATTTATATTAATACTTATGATGTCATTTATTAGAATCATTCATTAATAAGGAAATCATTGCATCATCATTGTGTTGTAAATAAATATAATTATTTAATGTCTAATAATTATAAATAAAATATAATTATGTATAAAAAGTATTTATATTTATAATAACATTATATAGTATAATATATCATTTTTATAATCAAAATTACAATTGTTTTAGTTAAGAGATACATGTTTATGTTATATTTCCCATTTCTTTACAATAAATATTATAAAATGTCATTTTTACACCCACGTGGCTCCCAAATGCAAAACGTTCAGCATAATGATGATCATGGTCATAAATATCTCATCCAAAATAATTATGGAACATTTTAGGTTGGTTTTATATTATTATAATATTATTTTCTACCCTTATATACATCATTTACCCTTTAACCATGGTAAATATAAATAATTAATGACGTAGTTATTCATAATGTCAAAAAGTACAAGGAACCTATTTATTAAATTTGGATCTTTTGAATCAAAATATGGAATCCTTTTTTTCCAAAATCAAAACACAGAAATTGTAGTAATTAATTTATTATTAATTCCCATTTTCCATCCAAAAATCATGTTTTTTAAAAGTTAAACATTACAAAAGATTCAAATGTGTTTACATTTTAATTGAATATAAAATTATTAAAAATGACCTAAATTATAATAAATGATAAAAATATATTCTATTTATACTTTAAAACCCTTCAAAATACTATTTAACCATATCAGTTATTTTGATTGCAGATTTTTTTTCAATTAAAATTTAACCTATTTTCTACTATTAATCAAAACATGATAGTTATCATAAAAATATAAAAAATTCTTCCGATGTAAATTTTTATGACCTGATTCAAATAAATAAGTTTATTTCGTCAAATAGAACATATAATGGTGATAGAAACTAAATCTTAAAAGGGTTATCCATCAAATGGTGGTATAACTATATTTTAATAAAAATACTTTTTTTAGCTGAAAATAATAATTTGTCCTTTATCATATATAGAAAAAATATAAGATTAATTAAAAATATTAAACAGAATATATAAAATAAATTTTTCATTAAATAAAAATTCATAAAGATTTATATGAATTTATAAAAAAATTACATTCTTTTTAAATAGGTCTTCATAAAAAAACATCTTTTATATTCAATTGGTTTTTATTTATATTTATAACAATTTTGGTCACCAATTAATCATTATTTAAACTTGTGTAAATAATATTTTCAAAATTTTGTTTATACAATTAATTTTCTGGCATTCCAACAACTAGGTTAAAACCGTAACATTTAAATAATAATATTTAGTTGTTTGATAAAGCTCGATATAGAATAAAATATATGCAATTGAACATATTTTTTCATTCTTAAAACTCGGGATGTTTCATCACCGCCCCCTTAGAAATTGCATCCTCGCAATTTTAAAATTGGGCTCGATATCTTCATTAAAAATCCACCATCGAATAAAGACACTATAAAATGATCACTTTAAATGATAGAAAGAGAAGTACAATGGTCGCCCGAGATAAAAAATACTAGGATTCAGGTAGAGAATCATGAATATAGAAGAAAAAATAACCATCTTGTTCTGATAGAGATCGATAGAAAAATAGATCAGGATAAATTTGACAACCAAAAAACCATAAACATGTGATGGGATCAATGGTCATTGATTTCATAATAGGAAAAGTAAATGGAAAACCTTTTGGTTTTAATATACTTTTCATCATGTTGAGAAATTTATTTATGATATTGACTCAGAACATATTGAAACATATGTAATTTTCACGTATAGTTTCATCCAATAATAAATATCTACCCCCAACTAATTTTTCTCCAAAAAAATAGTATTTAATATGACTTGGTGACACCTAAAGTGCTTGAATCGACTTCTAGATAATCACATAATCAATAAAATATGAACTATATATTTCCCCTGTCTTTAGACATTAATCAAAACCAAAAAGGTTTGTAATATATCTAAAAATATCCAAAGATTAATAATTTGTTGTTAAGATAAGGACTACTTTTACTCTCCAAAATTCAACAAACAATAACCAATGTTCAACAAAGACCATTCAATAAACAGTTTTCATTATAATTATTCAAAATAATATAAACTAACATTGGAATCCAATATTAGGAAGCATTTGATCACATAGCCTTCTACGATAAATCTTAACGTTTATCTCCAAACAATAACTATCACTCTTAAAGACGCATACTTAATGTAATTAACCAAATCAAATATTCTCCATGATATGTTAATCATTTCCATAAACAACCCAAATCCCTATACGTCCACAATTAAAAATAGATTATTCGAAAAAAAATTCTACCCTAACTCCTCAAATGATATCCCGCAGTATTCAATTTTCTTAGGCATATAGTGTTCCCCAAAGAGAGAACGTCATCCAAGAAAACATTTATCACTTAATCTCTGACTCATTTTTCCATACTATGTGTGTCTTTTTGATAAAAAAATAAGTTCACAAAATCTACTTATTTTTTATACATAAAATCATCTAAATAAAAAATTACAAGTAATACTAACTAGGGTCTTCACGTAGGTCATTCTTAGGCAATGCTCCCTTACATCCCTTCAGTTGTGGGTTTGATTCCTGTGGCCTTTCCAAATGTGACTGGTTGTCACCCATCATGTGGGTTTTCCTTTTTCTAAAACCATATCAGTCATATAAACATACAAAATATAATATAATGTTCTCAAAATAACCATAACCTTTTTAAACCTCAACGGTTATCTAATACCATACATTTCACATCCCAAAAAATTATAACAATTAATCACCTTAAAATCAAAAGATAATATGAACTATAAGGCTATCCATTATGCGCACACAAGAAAAGATAATTCATCCTTGAATAAAATTTTCTCATAACAATCTATTGGGTTACACATTCTTTAAAAATTCTTCCAAAGTAATCCCATCATCAAAATATCATCAATACTTTTAAACATTTATTCATCCATAAATTTACCGTAACTCTTGAATCCCTAATATATATATTTCTTAATCATTAAGTGTTCTTAATATTCCATTAAATATGCATTTCGAACATATTTTTTAATACATCATTCTTTGAATACAGATAACATAATCTTCATGATGTTTCCTTTTTCTTTGATCTTGTTGTCCAATATTCAAAAAGTACATCCTTACTCCACATATGTTATTTGACTTTTCAATAGAGTTACACAAGTTGAGATAATGAAATCATAAAAAAAGATACCACGAACCCTAAAAATTATTTAGAAATTAGTAGGTGTTGGCTAACTCAAATAATTTCTTGCAGGTGATTTGAATACTCAAGAAGCTATCAAAATAATCCGAAAAGGATTTTTTTCAAAATAGAGATTAAAAAATTATCAAGAGGGATAAGTAGGCTGTTCATGATCTCTTTCCTTCCATCATTAAAAATTATCATAAATCATCTTAAAAGAATCATCACATAAACATGAGACGAAATATAAACAAATAATCCTATATTGGGTAGACATAACATAAAAACTTGTATATCTCTCTAATACACCAACTTACTAATATATCCATTGTTAAGGTTTTTTATCAAATAAAATTAATTTACCATAACCCCCTTCCCCAAATAACATTCTTAATTATATGTGATCCTTAACCTACACCAAGATAACATCATAACCACTAAATTTATCTAAACTAATATCTGATACAATATATAAGGACTCGGCCTTAAACATATCCTATTCTATTGTTGTTTGAACTAGAATTCAAATTTTAGGATCTTTTATGTTTAATGTTTTATAGAATTTAGAACAAATATTTCATCATAAACTCATACGTTACAAGTGGACACTTATAGTCACTGCCCATTTTTTTATAAAAGCAAAACCTTTTTAAGTAAATCAAGTGTACCTTTTAAGACAATACTTCAATATTTCTATCACAACATATTCTTTGTCTTCACCCATGTTAAGACCTATGAAAAACATATAAAAATATGGGATGATAAAAAAACATAGTAAGGGAAATAAATAAATTTAATTTTTAGTCTAATGAAAACATGAAAACCCATTAAATACATTTTCTAAATAACTCGTTAACAATCATTGGAAATAACATAGGATCTATGGGACATCATTACCATATCACGCTTATATTCAATCTTAAAACTGGAATAACCATATGGTCATCTTCCTCTCCAAAATACCCAGTGCATTGGAGAGATATAATTTCTCCAACCCTTTGTACAATATATATCGGTCTTACCTGTCCTTCATGAGCTATAATGGGTATCAACCCGTCATATAATCTATATCGGTCTCACCCTTTAGCTATAATGGGGATCATCCCTTCATTTAATCTATATCAGTCTCAATAGTTAAATTTCTAATTACCAATGCAAAAATGATTTTAATTTTCATCTTTTCACATAAAATTTCATTTTCAATCATAAGACACCAAATCTATTTTCAAAAACAAATTTTAAGAATTTCTAAATGCAATTTTTGAATTAATGTGTCTAATTCCATGATGAAAATTTTAAAAGAAATTTGATAATTGAAATTTTAAAACATTTTCGTACATACAAGTAAATATATAAAACAATTTTTAACACATGGACATAATGTAGAACTATATTATAAGAATAAATCATCAAAACATTAAAATGGGTTTTCTTGTTAAAATGTCTTTTACCACTTAAGAAACACTCAAATATGATTCATTAAAGAATATAATTAAAAAAATCGTTGAACATTATGAGAATATCATAATTCATGACATGACGTGTCAATAGGGTAGTATATCAACCTTATAGGATAATAAAGATACAAGCCATTAACATATGCCTCAATAAAAGGAGATGAAGATGAAGTCCCTTACCCTGAGTTTGAGTTATCTCTTTCATTATTTAATTTTATATATAAGAATATTTGGATAATTTCTATATTCATAAAAACTTTTTTTAATGTTATTATTCATTTTATATCCCCAATTACATTGTTATAATAAATAGTAAATTATTTGAGTTCATATTAGATGTTTTTCTTATGTTTGATACTTGAGTAAAAAATGAACTTGTTATGATTAAATTTTTTCTGTATGGTCTTAATTCCATCAACCCCAGAATTATATTCATGATTCAAATAACATATATATATCATATATATATATATATAGATATATAAATTCATATTATTTCGAGATAAGAAATGAAATGCACCATTTATGGAGATAGTTGGCTGTACGAACACCTGAATGCTTCTTTCATTTCTATTCATTTTAAATGAATGAAAACTAAATGATACATAGGTATATTATAATTAATATATGATATATATGATATATATGTTACATATTTTCATTAACCCATCCTTTTTATGTTCCATTTAAGGAATGAATGAGCCATATCACATTGAGTGGGTGGTAGTCCACACTTCTTGAAATGAAATTATTGAATTTACACAACTTGAAAAGCATAAAGGAATGATCTAAATAAAAATTAAAGAAGTAATGAGAGAATATATGTAAACATAGGAAAATTACATGTAGTTTTTTTAAAAAAAAATTGGTATTTTTATGAGTCTTCCAAAATTGACGATGTGTGATTCTGAGGCCTCATGAGACCGGAATAAATTTTTGAACTTTTTTAATGTACGTTCAGTAAACGTACGAGAATAATTTTTTATCTTTTAAACAGATGATCAGAATTGAAATATGAGAGCACAGTTTAATCCACATTTCCAGGATTCTCTTAAGGGAAGCATCACTTTAATAGTAGTATATCGGGAGGAAAAGAAAATTTTTGGACATAAAATAAATTAACAATGTTATTTTCTTTTCATTTCTGAAACTAATGAGAGGTGGTGGTGGGACCGAAGACTTTTCAATCCATTTAATGGATTGAATCATCTATTTTTAACCTCTATATTGTAACATTAAATTTGATTCATAAATGAACCACATTAATGTCATGCGACACAATTGGATCCTCCGTCTATTTAATAGAACCGTTGGAGTAGGATTTTGGCACGAAGGAGAGGAACCTCTGATGAAGTGTTTTGGCGACTTCCACCAAGGAACGAAATCTTGGAAGACAACCTTAGAGGAATCAAATCTGGAATGATGAATTTCGGTAGCTTCTTCAAGGATGGATTCTCCTTCCACCATCACAAGGTCTCAAACGAAATCCGAGGTATGGGGATTAATTATTAAAAATTATGTTTGATTAATTAAAATTTCTCTCGCTAGTTTTAAGGCCAATGCTGAGGGAACCAGCTAAATAAACAAGGAAGTAAACTCCTCCACTTCTTTCATGGTGTATTCATTGGGGGAAACTTTTTTTAACTCGATGTAAAGTGGAAACCAAGAGGCACAGAATGAAGGCGACATCCCGGGAGGCCTGTAGGGGCGTCTGAAAGGAAGAACGGACCACCAGATCTCACACAGTGGCCCGCAGAAGTCCCTATGGCATGGCACCGATGTAGTGGAACCAGATAATGATGTCGGGAGGGGAATGTGGTGGCTGTATCTAACTGGTAGGAGAAGTAGTGTGACAGAAAAATAGGCGGATGACTATCAGACGACCATAGAGGCAGGAGGTGGCGCGCCTTGGTGAGCAGGCCGCAGATATAAAGCCGTGGCGAAGGAGGTTACCCACCCCCTATGGGTCCTATGGGTGACAAGGGGACACCAAATGGATCTTCCATTTAAAAAGCCAAATGACACTCTGAGCCACTTTGGAGGTAGACTGCCCGACCCTAGTGCAGGTTCCACTAACCGGGGGTCGTGCCTGTGAAGACCCGTAAAATTCAAGGGAAATTTTTTTCTTAATTTTCTTTAGAATTTTACAAGAGCGCGGTTTCTGACGGCACCTGATTCCGAGGCCCGGAGTGCCCGGAATTAATTTCCGAAGTTTGGCTCGGGTACGTTCAGTAAACGAACGAGCGGGTATTCCTAACTTTTGATCCGGTGCTCGGAATTGAAATCCGAGGGCACCGATGAACTCGCAACGCCGATTTTCGCTTAAAGAGACCTTTTCGGGAGTTGCGTTTGTTGCGAGTTGAAAGTTAGTTTTGGGGTTTTTCAGTTGAGTTAAATAAAATTTGTGTAAGACAAATTTTTATTTAACTTATTAAAAACCTACCAAAGGAGGTTGGGAGTGGGACCCACACCCACTTAACCTCCCTTGGGATGATTAAGTGTGGTGGGGCCCACACGAACCCCCCTTTTCTTTTCAAATCCTCCCAACTCCTTTAACGCCTCTTTTAATTGGCCTATGTTACTCTTAATTAATTTTTGGGAGTTAACTCTTTTGAATTTCAAACATTTGAAATTCTTTTGAGTTATGTGTTAATAAAATAAGATGTAATCTTATTTGTTTATGGGTTGTTGGTTTATTACCTTGAGAGATTTTGAGAGCTCCTCTTCATCTTCTCCGGCGAAGAACGTCTTCATCCTCAACGAAGAACGACAACACTTCGTCAAGGATCATCGACTCGGCAACCCGGTATCTTCGGACCTCTTCTTCCTCCTCGGGCCTTCTTCGTCGGCAAACAAAGATCCGCCAACGTCGTGTCTCTTCGGGCATAACACTTCGTCAACGGATTTGACGAACGTCGACCGCGACACCCGACCTCCGCGACGCCGTCTTCCGCGGAGCGTAACCGAACCTTTGAATCTTAAACCCGAGGTAGGGGTTGTTGATTCAATATTTTATTTATTCCGTTTCTTGATCCTGGTTTTCGCATGTCAAACTTGAGACTTTTAAATGTTTTAAGTTGCGTTATTATGTTTAACGAGAGGGGGGCCGGACCGCACGAACACGGCCGAAACCCCCTCCATCGTTCTTGTTTAATTATTTTGCGGAGGAAAGCAAGTGGCGTGGTACCGTCGCACCACGCGGATGAACGTGCGAATATCTTACGCGATGCCGTCACACGCACCTTGGAAGTAACAACAAGAACACGACGCCGTCGCGCCGCGTTGATTAATTTCAAAGCACGGCGAAGGGACGCGGTGCCGTCGCACCGCGCCGGATGACGAACGCCGCGGCCGGTTCCGGGCCGCGGCGGGACGAGAAGACGGCGGCCGGTTCCGGGCCGCGGCGGGACGAGAAGACCGCGGCCGGTTCCGGGCCGCGGCGGGACGAGGAGACCGCGGCCGGTTCCGGGCCGCGGCGGAAGGAAAGACCGGCGGCCGGGCCGCCGGCGTCGGAAGTCGAGGGCGGGACCGGAATTTCCGGTCCCGTTGGTAAAAACCGGCCGGCCAGCTGGCCGGCCGGATGTCATAAAACCGGGGGAATAAATCCCCCGGCTGGTTCAACAAACCCCCCTCTTAATGAGGGGGGGCGGTTCATTAAAGGAGGGGGGGCAACAGCCCCCCGGTTCGTCCAGCCGGCCCCCACTTGCGGGGGCCGTTTTTTTTGCAAAGGCACGGCACAAGGCCGTGCCGCCTTGACAAAAACAGCGGGGGCCTTGCCCCCCGTGTGCCACCCGCGTGCGCCGCGGCCCGCCGCCGCCGCCACCGCGGCCCGCCGCCGCCGCCCCCGCGGCCCGCGGCCCGCCGCCGCCGCCACCGTGGCCCGCCGCCGGCCGCGGCCCGCCCGCCCCCGCGGCCCGCGGCCGCCGCCCCCGCGGCCCGCCGCCGCCGCCACCGCGGCCCGCCGCCACCGCGGCCCGCCGCCGCCGCCGCCAACGCGGCCCGCCGCCGCCGCACCGCCGCGCCGCCGCGCCGCCGCCTCCGCGCCGCCGTCGCCGCCGCCGCCGGCCGCCGCGCCGCCGCCGCGCCGCCCCCGGGGGGGGGGGGGGGGGTCGGGCCGGGTCGGGTCGGCCCGGACCCGGACCCCCCCGTTTCGAACCAGATTCGGTTTTTGGCTCATAACTTGAGCCTCGGACCTCCGAATGACGAACCGTCTGCGGCAACGCGATCCTTGGATCGAGACGGTCGTTTCGGTATATCGCACTCAAGGTTTCGTTTTACTTTGAGTTCGGCCGGGTTGGTTCGTTCACGAAACCAACCGGGCCTTCGGAGCGGAAACGCTCATATCTTGAGCTACGGACGTCTGATTGACGCGCCGTCAGTCGCGTTGTGTTCCTCTTAGTGAGACGGATCTTTTGGCATACTCCGCCCGAGGTTTGGACGCAGGTGGAGTACGGTCGGGTTGGTTTTGCCTTAAAACCCAACCGGGCCCCGGAGACGAAAATGCCTATAACTCTCAGACCGGGCGTCCGATCGACGCGCCGTCTGTTGCGTTGAGTTCCTGTTGACGATACGGAACTTTTGGATACATCAACTTCGGTCTTCGTGACAGTTGATGTATCAGCCTCTCGGCTCGTGGAGCGGATCCTCCGTACGAGCTTGCTGTGTGCGGGAACCCTAGTGCTGGCTGCGACTGTTCTACTGCTACGACTGCTACTGTGACTTCGACAACAACAGTACAGAGATCCTGTGTGGATTCGACGACGACAGTACAGAGATCCTGTGTGGATTCGACGACGACAGTACAGAGATCCTGTGTGGATTCGACGACGACGACTACATCACTCAGCGATCCTACGTGGATCAGTGCTACAGGTTCTGTGTGAGCCCGATCCTGTGTGGGTCCTTGCGCTCAGCGGTTCTGTGTGAGCCAGCGCCTACAGGTTCTGTGTGAGCCCGATCCTGTGTGGGTCTTCTGCGGGGGTTAGTTACCTATCGATCCTTCGTGGGTCCGACGACTTAGATGGATCAGTGATCATCTTTATCGTCCTCTGAAGAAGTATACCTGTGTGAGCTGAATCCTGTTGCTTTCCTGTGTGGATTGTGTTGTGCAATCCTGTGTGGATTATGTTTTGCTTCCCTATGTGGAATACGTATACATTCCTGCGTGGACTGAGTTGTACTTGGGCTCGGAGGTTGGAGCGTATCTGAATTGATGACTTAGGTATATGTATGGACATATACCTAAGCAGTGTCGGTTGTTACTTTGTGATTGTACTTTTCTTCGTGGTTTATCCTTTGTGGATTTGAGAGACCTTCAGGGATCTCGGGGTCCCTACTGAGTAGCTTATACTCACCCCTGCACGGGCTTTGCCCGCACTACGTTGTGTTGGTTGCAGACGACGGACAGCGTTGACCTTAGCTGTGGCTTGCACAGCGGGACGGTACCCGGAGGTGGACCACTGGGCGGGACGTGCTCGGAGCGGACGGCGGGACCCGTGGAGCAGAGGAGCTATCTGTACCCACCCTTCAGGTGGGATTTCCAGTGGACAGCTCGGAGTAGCGGCTTTTACTTTACAGTTGCTGTTTTTCCCTTTTCGAGTTGTACTTTACTTTCAGTTTGGGTTTGTATACTGGCCCATTTACTTTTCCGCACTTTTAGTTGTACTCTGCTTTGTTTAGTGTTTACTTTCCGCTTTCTTACTCTGTAGTGTGTGTTTACTTTTCAAAGGCAATGCCTTCCCTTTTTACCGGGATTTACGCCTTGGTGCTAGTCGCCAGCCCCTGGCCTATGGAAGGCGGGCTTGGGGTAGTCACGGCTCGGACCCCGAGGGCGGGTCGTGACAAATTGGTATCAGAGGAGTTCTGTTCTACCGCGAACTCTAATCTTTTCTATGTGAAGCAATAATGTTTAGCGTATTGAGTGTGGTTATCAGTCCAGGGAGTCCAGTGTTGGTGCGGCGGCCGACGTATCCATACACCAGGACCCTGACTTCTGATTTCCGACTTAATGCACGAAAACATTGACTGTGTGTGTGTTTCAAAGTTTTCTTTGTGATTACTTATATCAGCTCACCAGGTATATTGTTCTAACCGTGGCGCACCTGTTTCCTTTTCAGGATGGCCCCACGACGGCAGCCAGCTAGGGTTCCGAGAGTCGAGCGAGACGACAGCCCACCGAGCGACGAGGCCTCGGTGCAGGGCCCTTTTCCAGTAGTGGCACCGGCGGTAGCTTTACCCGCCGAGCCCCCGATGCTTCCAGCAGCAGCCGCTGACGATGCACGTCGCCTCAGCGCACTGCATGAGTTTCAGCACCAGCGACCGCCCAGGTTTCGCGGGGAGACGGATCCCCAGGCAGCAGAGGACTGGCTGGAGGCAGTAGTACGAGTGTTTAGGCTAGTGAGGACACCAGCAGACCTCATGGTGATCCTCGCTGCGAGCCTATTACACGCAGCAGCAGGACGATGGTGGAGCCTGATGCTCCAGGTGCACGATGAGGCATCTCTTCTTTGGACGGACTTTGAGGGCCTCTTCCGCTCTGAGTTCGTCCCGGCCACCCTCCGAGCGGTGCGCATCCAGGAGCTTCTACAGCTGCGGCAGGGCAGCATGACGGTCGCCCAGTACTCGGCGAGATTTACCGATCTCTCGCGCTACTCGACCGACATGGTACGAGACCCATTCTTCCGGGCCCGGACCTTCGAGCAGGGTTTGAGACACGAGATCAGGGCATCGCTGATCTCCCTCAGCATACCGACTCAGACAGGAGTACTGGAGCGGGCCCTTCTGATCGAGAGCTTCCTTGCTGAGTCTACACCAGCACAGAGACCCACCGCAGGGCGGCACGTGGCTGAGTCATCTGCAGCAGGTAGTCGACGGATGACTCAGGGGTCCAGACAGACCAGACCTCAGGGCACTGGCTCAGCAGTGCAGGGCACACAACGTGGAGCCAGTCTTTCGAAAGGCAGACAGTGCTACTCGTGCGGCGGGCAGGGCCACATGGCTCGTGACTACCCGACCCGCCATGCGGAGGAGCAGCAGACGGTTGAGGAACCACCTAGGCAGAGGCAGAGGTTCGACCGTGGCGGTCTGCAGGGAGGAGGCGGACGAGACAGAGGAGCTGGCCGAGCAGCAGGTGGTGGACGACGCTTTGAGGCTCTACCACCACCACCACCAGGAGGTCCACCCCGACCACAGGGGAGAGCTCAGCTTCAGGCAGCCGAGGCCTTCGATCATGGAGCTCTGGGAGCCGATGGACAGGAGCAGAACTAGTGGATACATCCTTTGTACTTCTGGTTCCTTGTTGCTTTTGTGTAGCGTCTTGTATTACGAGCTGCAATAATAAAAGACGCATACCTTGTGATGTTTTCGTTCCTGTCCTCTATCGTAATGTTACTAAGAGGTTCCAGTTTTGGCTGTTGACTTGACCCTCACTTGTGAGACATCTACTGGAGGAGACCCAGTTACCACACACTGATGCCGACAGTGTGACTCAACCCTTGGAGGCGAGAGTAACGGTTGAATCTCTTAGTAGTAGCGTCGAGGCCTTACGACGTCATCCTTAGTATGGATTAGTATCATCCATGTTAGGATTGACTCTTTTAGGCAAAGAATGTGGTTCATCCAGGGGATGAGACCAGATTTCTCTTTTCGGCAAAGGAGAAATCTTGCAGCTCTGATGGGACCGGAGATGGTCCAGGCCACGACAGAGAAGGTCCAGGTCATCTAGGAGCGGATGAGGACAGCTCAGAGCCGGCAGAAGTCATACGCTGACAGGAGGCGGAGGCCACTGGAGTTCGAGGATGGCGACCACGTCTTCTTGCGGGTCTCACCTCGACGTGGTATTCGGAGATTTGGCCGAGGCGGCAAATTATCTCCACGCTTCATCGGAACTTTACAGATTCTCAGCAGGATTGGCGAGGTGGCTTATCGCCTAGCTCAACCACCTCAGTTGCACCGGCTGCACGACGTCTTCCACGTATCCCAGCTGAGGAGATACGTGCACGACCCGACGCACATCATTGACCATGGGGAGCTTGACGTTGACGATGGGGCGACTTTTACGGAGGTCCCGGTGGAGATAGAGGATCGACAGGAGCGGGTCCTGCGTGGGCGATCGATTCCTCTTGTGCGCATCAGATGGCAGCACGGGAATCTCCAGGAGAGCACATGGGAGCGGGAGGCTCAGATGCGTGCTCAGTACCCTCATTTATTTCCCTAGTTTTTGTTGTATCTTTACGGGGACGTAAAGCCCTGATGTGGGAGTAATGTGAAGACCCGTAAAATTCAAGGGAAATTTTTTTCTTAATTTTCTTTAGAATTTTACAAGAGCGCGGTTTCTGACGGCACCTGATTCCGAGGCCCGGAGTGCCCGGAATTAATTTCCGAAGTTTGGCTCGGGTACGTTCAGTAAACGAACGAGCAGGTATTCTTAACTTTTGATCCGGTGCTCAGAATTGAAATCCGAGGGCACCGATGAGCTCGCAGCGCCGATTTTCTCTTAAAGAGACCTTTTCGGGAGTTGCGTTTGTTGCGAGTTGAAAGTTAGTTTTGGGGTTTTTCAGTTGAGTTAAATAAAATTTGTGTAAGACAAATTTTTATTTAACTTATTAAAAACCTACCAAAGGAGGTTGGGAGTGGGACCCACACCCACTTAACCTCCCTTGGGAGGATTAAGTGTGGTGGGGCCCACACGAACCCCCCTTTTCTTTTCAAATCCTCCCAACTCCATTAACGCCTCTTTTAATTGGCCTATGTTACTCTTAATTAATTTTTGGGAGTTAACTCTTTTGAATTTCAAACATTTGAAATTCTTTTGAGTTATGTGTTAATAAAATAAGATGTAATCTTATTTGTTTATGGGTTGTTGGTTTATTCCCTTGAGAGCTTTTGAGAGCTCCTCTTCATCTTCTCCGGCGAAGAACGTCTTCATCCTCAACGAAGAACGACAACACTTCGTCAAGGATCATCGACTCGGCAACCCGGTATCTTCGGACCTCTTCTTCCTCCTCGGGCCTTCTTCGTCGGCAAACGAAGATCCGCCAACGTCGTGTCTCTTCGGGCATAACACTTCGTCAACGGATTTGACGAACGTCGACCGCGACACCCGACCTCCGCGACGCCGTCTTCCGCGGAGCGTAGCCGAACCTTTGAATCTTAAACCCGAGGTAGGGGTTGTTGATTCAATATTTTATTTATTCCGTTTCTTGATCCTGGTTTTCGCATGTCAAACTTGAGACTTTTAAATGTTTTAAGTTGCGTTATTATGTTTAACGAGAGGGGGGCCGGACCGCACGAACACGGCCGAAACCCCCTCCATCGTTCTTGTTTAATTATTTTGCGGAGGAAAGCAAGTGGCGTGGTACCGTCGCACCACGCGGATGAACGTGCGAATATCTTACGCGATGCCGTCGCACGCACCTTGGAAGTAACAACAAGAACACGACGCCGTCGCGCCGCGTTGATTAATTTCAAAGCACGGCGAAGGGACGCGGTGCCGTCGCACCGCGTCGGATGACGAACGCCGAGGCCGGTTCCGGGCCACGGCGGGACGAGAAGACTGCGGCCGGTTCCGGGCCGCGGCGGGACGAGAAGACCGCGGCCGGTTCCGGGCCGCGGCGGGACGAGGAGACCGCGGCCGGTTCCGGGCCGCGGCGGAAGGAAAGACCGGCGGCCGGGCCGCCGGCGTCGGAAGTCGAGGGCGGGACCGGAATTTCCGGTCCCGTTGGTAAAAACCGGCCGGCCAGCTGGCCGGCCGGATGTCATAAAACCGGGGGAATAAATCCCCCGGATGGTTCAACAAACCCCCCTCTTAATGAGGGGGGGCGGTTCATTAAAGGAGGGGGGGCAACAGCCCCCCGATTCGTCCAGCCGGCCCCCACTTGCGGGGGCCGTTTTTTTTTGCAAAGGCACGGCACAAGGCCGTGCCGCCTTGACAAAAACAGCGGGGGCCTTGCCCCCCGCGTGCCACCCGCGTGCACCGCGGCCCGCCGCCGCCACCGCGGCCCGCCGCCGCCGCCACCGCGGCCCGCGGCCGCCGCCACCGCGGCCCGCCGCCGCCGCCGCCACCGCGGCCCGCCGCCTCCGCACCGTCGCGCCGCCCCCGGGGGGGGGGGGGGGGGGGGGGGGGGGTCGGGCCGGGTCGGCCCGGACCCGGACCCCCCCGTTTCGAACCAGATTCGGTTTTTGGCTCATAACTTGAGCCTCAGACCTCCGAATGACGAACCGTCTGCGGCAATGCGATCCTTGGATCGAGACGGTCGTTTCGGTATATCGCACTCAAGGTTTCGGTGGGCGTCCGATCGACGCGCCGTCTATTGCGTTGAGTTCATGTTGACGATACGGAACTTTTGGATACATCAACTTCGGTCTTCGTGACAGTTGATGTATCAGCCTCTCGGCTCGTGGAGCGGATCCTCCGTACGAGCTTGCTGTGTGAGGGAACCCTAGTGCTGGCTGCGACTGTTCTACTGCTACGACTGCTACTGTGACTTCGACAACGACAGTACAGAGATCCTGTGTGGATTCGACGACGACAGTACAGAGATCCTGTGTGGATTCGACGACGACAGTACAGAGATCCTGTGTGGATTCGACGACGACGACTACAGCACTCAGCGATCCTACGTGGATCAGTGCTACAGGTTCTGTGTGAGCCCGATCCTGTGTGGGTCCTTGCGCTCAGCGGTTCTGTGTGAGCCAACGCCTACAGGTTCTGTGTGAGCCCGATCCTGTGTGGGTCTTCTGCGGGGGTTAGTTACCTATCGATCCTTCATGGGTCCGACGACTTAGATGGATCAGTGATCATCTTTATCGTCCTCTGAAGAAGTATACCTGTGTGAGCTGAATCCTGTTGCTTTCCTGTGTGGATTGTGTTGTGCAATCCTGTGTGGATTATGTTTTGCTTCCCTATGTGGAATACGTATACTTTCCTGCGTGGACTGAGTTGTACTTGGGCTCGGAGGTTGGAGCGTATCTGAATTGATGACTTAGGTATATGTATGGGCATATACCTAAGCAGTGTCGGTTGTTACTTTGTGATTGTACTTTTCTTCGTGGTTTATCCTTTGTGGATTTGAGAGACCTTCAGGGGTCTCGGGGTCCCTACTGAGTAGCTTATACTCACCCCTGCACGGGCTTTGCCCGCACTACGTTGTGTTGGTTGCAGACGACGGACAGCGTTGACCTTAGCTGTGGCTTGCACAGCGGGACGGTACCCGGAGGTGGACCACTGGGCGGGACGTGCTCGGAGCGGACGGCGGGACCCGTGGAGCAGAGGAGCTATCTGTACCCACCCTTCAGGTGGGATTTCCAGTGGACAGCTCGGAGTAGCGGCTTTTACTTTACAGTTGCTGTTTTTCCCTTTTCGAGTTGTACTTTACTTTCAGTTTGGGTTTGTATACTGGCCCATTTACTTTTCCGCACTTTTAGTTGTACTCTGCTTTGTTTAGTGTTTACTTTCCGCTTGCTTACACTGTGGTGTGTGTTTACTTTTCAAAGGCAATGCCTTACCTTTTTACCGGGATTTACGCCTTGGTGCTAGTCGCCAGCCCCTGGCCTATGGAAGGCGGGCTTGGGGTAGTCACGGCTCGGACCCCGAGGGCGGGTCGTGACAGTGCCCGCTGCGTCCAAGCCCAACCGGGTCGGACCAGACCTAGACCCCTATCGTGCCCTAATACACTCAAAAGAATGTATCTTGTGAACCAGACATCCTTTTGATGAACCATTTATGGTTATGGGATCCTTGGAATGAGACGGTACTTTTAGGATACTCCACATGAGTTTTGGAGAAAGATGGAGTACGGTCGGGTTGGATCGACATCAAATCCAACTGACACCTCAGCACTAAAATGACAATAACATATAGACCGAGAGTCCAGTTGACACACTTTCTATTGTGTTGGAACTCTTATGACATGACAGATCATTGGGTTACTTCTTCATTGAACATCATGCTGGTTGAAATATGACTGGTTGCATGAGGAGTGGTTTCTCCCAGAATATAGAGTACTATGTACGAGAATCCTTTAGTTGGCTATGTGATAGAGGTTGGAGACAGATTATAAAGAGGTTAGTACCAAAAGATCATGTGTGGGTCAACACCTAACGATCATCTAAGGTTCAGCTCCAGGTGAGCCTGTTCGGATCAGCATCGAACGATCTGTCTAGATCAGCATCGAGTGACCCTCTATGGAAAAACATTCTAGTAACCCTGTGTGGATCTTCATTCTAGAGACCTTGTGTGGATCAAAATTCTAGCTACCCAATGTGAATTAGTAGTTCAATACCCGACAAGGACCATCCTTAGAGTGGCCCATCGTGGATTAATGACATACCGATCATGTGTGGTTCAGATCCTATGTGGGTCTTGCGGGGGTTCGAACCAATCAATCATGTGGGTGTCAGATCATGTGTGAGTCTTCCAGGGGTTAGTACCTATCTATCCTTGGTGGGTCCAATCCTGTGTGGGTCAGCAGGGGTTAGTACCTACCGATCTCATGTGGGCCAGACTCTATATGGTCATCAGTAGTGCCTCTTGAAAAAATAAAAACATCTAGCTTCACGACTAATCATATTTACTTTTGTACTTATGTTATACCTGGTTTGAGATGATACTTTTTATTTGTGCTTTTTATTTGAGATCATGCATTCTGGTTCTCATTTTTGGAATTCTATGATACCATTGGGGGGTCTCAGGGTCCATACTGGGTATTGTCATACTCACCAATGCACAGGTTTCACCCGCACCATGTTCTATCTTGTACAGACGTGGGGAATCCTTGATTGAAACTCAGGGATCTAGGATCTGATGGTTGATGGTGGTGACCATTGATGTGGAGATTAGTGGAGATGAGCTATACATACCCTTCAGGTAGGATCCTCGGTGGGCAATCTCAGGAGTTGTTTTCTATTTTCAGTTTTAGTTGTATCGTTTTAGTTGGACTAGTATTCTAGCCCCTTTTACATTAAGTACACACCTTTAATATTGCAGTTTTACCTCATGATTACATCTTGTTGTGTGCATAGAAATTGTCTTTGTATAGTTTTAAAGTTAATGTCTTCCCATTTTAAGGATTTTCCTTTTCTAGGTCTAGTCTCCAACCAAAGGCCTATGGAAGGTGGGCTTGGGGTAGTCACATCTCGAGCCCCGAGGGACGGCTCGTGAAAAAAATGGTATTAGAGGATCCAGTTCTACCAAAGAACTAGGACTCTAATATTTATAATTGATAAATAGTATTTCATTTTTTGAGTGTGGTTTTCAGTTTGGGAAGTCTAGTGTTTGTGTGGTGGCTGACGTTTCTGTTGTACCCCTCTCTCTTGGATTTTAATGATCACAATCACTCTCATCGTGTTCTAACTTGTTTTTCAAGTATTTTTGATGATAGGAAAAAGGTTGCCAAAGAGTTGGCCCAAGAAGACTGGAAAAGGACTCTCTGAGTCCACCGGCCAACCGGTGGATTACCACCAGCCAGCCGGTGGTCTCTGGCAGAAGCAATGTTCTCTGCCAGGTTCCACCGGTCAGCCGGTGCCTGACTACCGGCCTGCCGGTGGAACCAGACAGTAGGCCTTGCCCACTGCCAGGTGCCACCGGCCAACCGGTGTCTGTATCACCGGCCGGCCGGTGGCTAACCACCGGTCCGCCGATAAGCCCAGTCAAACTAGCCGTTGGGCTTTGAGCAGACTTGCCCACTTGACCCCCAACGGCTCCGAAAGCCCTCCAACGACCATATTGAAGTATTTGGGGATATTTCTCCTATAAATAGATGAGGATGGATGCCGGGAACATACTCCCGATACATTAGAATGATATTTTGATCCCTTGAAGCTCTAACGACAAATCTCTAAGGCTACTTGTGATCCATTTCCATCCTTGAAGCTTGGGCTGCCTCTACATCAACTACTCTCACACTCTTGGCGCTCAAGGCTTCCTCTAGTTTGTTATAATTTATTTATTTCAATTGTTTAGTTCTTCATTGGGTTTGTATTAAAACAAACCATCCTTTTCTTCCTCACTTTCATTTTGGGTTTCTTGCTACAACCATAATAAAAAAGCAAGCTGTACGAAGGTGATCTAGCCTACCTTAAAACGGCTAGTGGGTTTCTTGCTACAACCATTAAAAAGCAAGCTGAAGTATAAATCTCTCAACGGTTGAGTTGGGAGCAGAGACGTAGGCTTTGGTTTAAGCCGAACTCCATTATCAAATTGTGTCTTGCCCATTTTTATTTCTGCTGCATTTATAAATTGTTTTTAAGTTGCTAATTATTTTACAAAGGCAATTCACCCCTCTCTTGCCATCACTCTCCGACCTAACATTTGGTATCAGAGGGAAGTTTGTGTAATACCTTAACCGGTTACAAACCTAAAATCCATAGTGATGGCTTCCTTCTCACAAGAACCCGATGGGTATTCCATGACTCGGGCTCCATTCTTTGATGGAACCGACTACACTTATTGGAAAACTCGCATGATTACATTTCTTATAAGTATTGGCTATCCTATATATAGAATTGTTATGAAAGGCTACACTCTCTCTAGCAAAGATGAGTCTTAATGGACCCCCGAAGACATTGCTAATTTTGAGCTTGATGGAAAAGCCATGAATGCTCTTCATTGTGGGTTAGACCGCAATGAATTTAATCGTATTTCTACTTTCACCACTTCTCATGAAATTTGGAAGCTTTTGGAAGTGACCCATGAGGGCACTAACAAAGTCAAAGACACTAGATTAGATATGTATCGTCAAGAATTTGAAAGTTTCACCATGCACCCACACGAATCTATTACGGAAATGTTTACTCGCTTTACTGATGTGTGTAATGGGAGAAAGTCTCTTGGAGATGATGTTTCTGCAGAGACCATGGTCAAGAAGATTCTTTGGGTCCTACCAAGCTCATGGGCTCCAAAGGTGACGGCAATCCAAGAAGCGAAAGATGTCAAGAAAATGCCGGTTGAAGAACTCATTGGATCACTTATGACATATGAGATTACCATGAAGAGGCAAGCCGATAAAGAAGGTAAAATCTTCAAGGAGAAAAAGAATATAGCATTCAAAGCAAAGCAAGAAAGCTCCTCCGATGATAGAGAATCCGAGATTGCTCAACTTGCAAGAAAAATGAGCAAGTTCATGATGAAAAAGAATAATTTTCAAAGGGCACGAAAGGAAGAGCCAAAAGCAGAAAAAGAATTTACATGCTTTGAATGTGGAAAGAAAGGCCACATCAAACCGGAGTGCTCTCTTTTCAGGAAAAGGTTAATGGAAAAGAAAAACAAGAAGGCTTTCAAAGCGTCAACATGGAGTGCAAGCGATGACTCCATGTCTTCAAGCGACTCAAGCGATGAAGGTGGAAAATGCCTAATGGCACTTGATGAGGTATCTTCTTCCTACTCCTCTTCCTAATATTCTACTTTTAATAATGACATGTCTTATAAAGATCTCCATAATTCAAGAGATCAATTAGAGGAAGGTTTTCATGAACTTACCTCTAAATTTTTGGCCTTAAAAAAGAAACACAAAATTCTAATTTCTGAAAAAGATCAACTTCTCAAAAAGAATGAGGAACTTGCCCTTAAGGTCCAAGATATTCCAAATGTTGATTCTTTGAATTCAACTATTAAATATTTAAGGGAATCTCTTTCCAAGTTCACCCAAGGTGAACAAAATTTGACCAAATTGCTAGGTTCTCAACGTTCAGCTAGAACCACACATGGACTTGGCTTTAACAAGAAAGACACTTCTTCTAGAGCACCCACTACTTTTGTAAGGGGGAGCTCTCAAAATAAATTTTGTAATTATTGTAGAAAAACCGGACATATGTTTTATGAATGCAATTGTAAAAATGCTAGATATGGCCGCCCCAAAATCATTACCTACTCAGATGAATATCTTAGGATGTATCCCTCTAGACAAGTATGGGTTCAAAAGTCTCTTTTAGCTAATCTTTCCGGACCCAAACTTATATGGGTACCAAAATCTATTCTCTCTTGATTTTGTAGGATAAACACTAAAGAAGTAGGACTTCGAAAGGCTCGTGGTATCTCGACAGCGGATGCTCGAGGCACATGTGTGGCGATCCCTCCGAGTTCAACTACCTTGAAGAATTCGATGGAGGATACATCATCTTCGGTGACAATTCAAAAAGCAAGATCGTCGGAATAGGTACCATTGGTTTTGGTAGCACCTCCTTAATTAAAGATGTTTTATTTGTTAAAGGTTTAAAACATAATTTAATTAGCATTAGTCAACTTTGTGATAGTGGTTTTTCGGTGAATTTTCAAAATGATTTATGCAATGTGTTTGATTTTCAAAACAAATTGATATTTTCTGCTTCCCATTTTCAAAATGTTTACATTATTGATTTAAAGTCTTTAGCTAGCCAAAATGTTAAATGTTTAAGTGCTCTTGACAATGAGTCTTGGCTTTGGCATAGAAGGTTGGGGCATTGTAGCTCTCATTCACTTCTAAAGCTTTATAAGAACAAGCTCATCTGTGACCTTCCTAAACTTAAGTTTAAGAAAGATTTGATTTGTGAGCCATGCCAACTTGGCAAGCAACGAAAATCTTCTTTCAAATCTAAGAAGGAAGTGTCCACTTCAAAATCTCTTGAGCTCCTTCATCTTGATCTTTTTGGTCCTACCCCTGTAGCAAGTCTAGGTGGAAAATCCTATACCTTTTTCCTAGTAGATGACTTTTCTCGTTTCACTTGGGTTTTCTTTTTAGCTCATAAAAATGATACTTGTAGAACCTTTTTGAAATTATCTAGGAAAGTAGAAAATGAAAAAGGATATAAAATTATATCGCTCCGTAGTGACCATGGAGGTGAATTCAAGAACATAGAATTCGATGAATTGTGTTCCTCTCAAGGATACAATCACACCTTCTCTGCCCCTAGGACTCCACAACAAAATGGAGTGGTTGAAAGGAGAAACCGAACTCTCCAAGAAATTGCTCGAACCCTCCTTAGTGAATTCAACCTCCCTCAATATTTATGGGCCGAGGCGGTAAACACTGCTTGTTATACTATCAATAGAGTCCTTGTAAGACCCCTTCTTAAGAAAACCCCCTATGAACTTTGGGAAGGAAAATTGCCCAAAGATGGTTATTTTAAAGTGTTTGGTTGTAAATGATTTATCCTTAACACAAAAGATAACCTAGGGAAATTTGATGCCAAATCCCATGAAGGTATTTTTATTGGGTACTCCAACTCAAGCAAAGCCTATCGTGTCTTCAATAAATGTTCAAAAACCATCGAAGAATCATCTCATGTCAAATTTGATGAAACTCTTCCAAAACCTCACCCGGTCATTGAAGATGATGAAGATAAGCTTGATAAGCTTCATTTGAATGATTCCTCTTCTCCTCCCAAGGAGGATGACCATCAAGAACCCTCTTCACCTTCTTCATCTTCCACCTTGCCTAAGGTTTGGAAACCTTCTAGAGACCATCCTTTAGAAAATGTTATAGGTGATCTTCAAGCCAGTACTCGAACTAGAATATCAATCCTCAACGAGGTTGAACATCAAGCCTTTCTTTCTCAACTAGAGCCTCAAACCATTATTGATGCCATTAATGATGAGAATTGGGTTCTTGCAATGCAAGAGGAACTAAATCAATTCTCTAGAAATGATGTTTGGACTCTTGTTGAAAGACCCATTGATCATCCAATTATTGGCACTAAATGGGTTTTTAGGAACAAACTTGATGATCAAGGAAATATAACCCGGAACAAGGCTCGCCTAGTAGCTAAGGGCTATAATCAAGAAGAAGGAATTGATTATGGTGAAACCTTTGCGCCCGTTGCTAGATTGGAATCCATTAGGATCTTGTTGGCATTCGCCGCTCACTTAAATTTCAAAATTTTTCAAATGGATGTTAAATGTGCTTTTTTAAATGGTTTTATTTCAGAAAAAATATTTGTTGAACAACCCCCCGGTTTTGAAGATCCAAAATTTCCAAATCATGTTTTTAAGTTAACCAAGGCTCTATATGGCTTAAAACAAGCCCCTCGGGTTTGGTATGAGCGGTTAACAAAATTTCTTTTAGAAAATGATTTTAAAATGGGTCAAGCTGATTGTACCCTATTTTTAAAACACACTTCCAAAGATATTTTAATTGTCCAAATTTACGTTGATGACGTTATCTTTGGTTCAACCAAAGAATCACTTTGTACTGATTTTTCAGATTTAATGAGAAAAGAATTTGAAATGAGCTTTATGGGGGAATTAAAATTTTTTCTTGGTTTTCAAATCTTTCAAAATTCAAATGGTATTTTTCTAAGCCAAGGGAAATACACAAACGAACTTTTAAGTCATTTTGGTATGGATCATGTAAAGGAAATTAGTACCCCCATGAGTACTTCTTGTAAACTTACGTTAGATGAAGCCGGGAAACCGGTGGATAACAAGATTTATAGGAGTATGATCGGGAGTCTACTTTACCTAACAGCGACCCGTCCTGACATCATGTTCAGTGTTTGCCTTTGTGCTCGTTTTCAAGCCAATCCCAAAGAATCTCATTTTAAATCGGTCAAAAGAATTTTTATGTATTTAAAAGGAGCCAAAAACATTGGTTTGTTTTATCCCTCTAATACTTCTTTCGAACTTTCTTCATATTCGGATGCTGATTTTGGCGGATGTCAATTAGATCGTAAGAGTACTAGTGGAACCTGTCATCTGCTAGGCAAGTCCCTTGTTTCATGGAGTAGAAAAAAGAAAAACTGTGTTGCTCTTTCTACTGCCGAGGCCGAGTACGTAGCAGCTGGTAATTGTTGTGCCCAAATTATTTGGATGCAGCACACTCTCTTGGATTATGGCCTTTCCTACGATCATGTCCCTATACAGTGTGACAACACTAGTGCCATTAGTATTTCTAAGAATCCAATACAACATTCTAGAACAAAGCATATAGATTTAAGGCATCATTTCCTTCGTGACCATTTTCAAAAAGGGGATATCACTTTGGACTTCATTTCTACTGATTTCCAATTAGCTGATATTTTTACCAAACCGCTCCTGGTTGAAAGTGTTGATTTTATGAAGGGGGAGTTAGGAATGATTCGTAAATGAGCACTATTAAATATTTGACTCTTTTTGACTTGTCTTTGTATTTGTATTTTTAACTTTCTATGTAACGTTTCATCTTTTATAAAATTCAAGTTTTCTTATCTATCAATCCTTTTTGTCATTACTTACTTCCTTATTATTGTTTTTCTAATTTTCTTTCATACATTTCCTCCTATTTTGATAATCCCAAAGGGGGAGAAAAACTCTCTATTACATAGTTACTTATTTCATTTAATTAAGTGCTCTTTTTAAGTTATTGATTTCAGTTGTTTCTTTTAAATGACCTATGGTCACAACTTCAAAATGAACCATTCTATTTATTTAAATCCTTTCAAGATTAATATCATTTTCAATACATGATACATCTATGAAATTCTTGTATGATCTCTAAAATTTTCCATGTCCAAGTTTCTTATTTATTTTTTACTTGGCATATCCTTTTTAAAAGCGTTCTCATTTGTGATTGTGATCATCAAAATAGGGGGAGATTGTTGTACCCCTCTCTCTTGGATTTTAATGATCACAATCACTCTCATCATTTTCTAACTTGTTTTTCAAGTTTTTTTGATGATAGAAAAAAGGTTTCCAAAGAGTTGGCCCAAGAAGACGGGAAAAGGACTCTCTGAGTCCACCGGCCACCCGGTGGATTACCACCAGCCAGTCGGTGGTCTCTGGCAGAAGCAATGCTCTCTGCCAGGTTCCACCGGTCAGCCGGTGCCTGACCACCGGCTAGCCGGTGGAACCAGACAGTAGGCCTTGCCCACTTCCAGGTGCCACCGGCCCGCCGGTGTCCCAGCACCAGCCAGCCGGTGGCCAAGCACCGGTCAGCCGGTAAGCCCAGTCAGACTAGCCGTTGGGCTTTGACCAGACTTTCCCACTTGACCCCCAACGGCTCCGAAAGCCCTCCAACGGCCATATTGAAGTATTTGGGGATATTTCTCCTATAAATAGACGTGGATGGATGCCGGGAACATACTCCCGATACATTGGAATGATATTTTGATCCCTTGAAGCTCTAACGACAAATCTCTAAGGCTACTTGTGATCCATTTCCATCCTTGAAGCTTGGGCTGCCTCTACATCAACTACTCTCACACTCTTGGCGCTCAAGGCTTCCTCTAGTTTGTTATAATTTATTTATTTCAATTGTTTAGTTCTTCATTGGGTTTGTATTAAAAAAACCATCCTTTTCTTCCTCACTTTCATTTTGGGTTTCTTGCTACAACCATAATAAAAAAGCAAGTTGTACGAAGGTGATCTAGCCTACCTTAAAACGGCTAGTGGGTTTCTTGCTACAACCATTAAAAATCAAGCTGAAGTATAAATCTCTCAACGGTTGAGTTGGGAGCGGAGACGTAGGCTTTGGTTTAAGCCGAACTCCGTTATCAAATTGTGTCTTGCCCCTTTTTATTTCCGCTGCATTTATAAATTGTTTTTAAGTTCCTAATTATTTTACAAAGGCAATTCACCCCCCCTCTTGCCATCACTCTCTGACCTAACAGTATCCATACACTAGGACCTTGAATTATGATTTTTTACTTGGTTCATCAAAACACTGATTGCATGTGTTTTGGAAATGTTATTACTTTGATCAATTTTGAGTCATCTTACCATGTATAAATTATTGACCATGGAAAACCTATTTCTTTTCAGGATTCCACCACGTTGATATCCAGTCATGATTCCTAATAGAGTACATGATGATGGACCACCGATAGACGAGGCTTTGGTGCATGGCCCTATTACTATGTTAGAACGTTCAGGTGGTGCGCCAGTAACACCACCAACCCATGGGAAACAGTATCCACCAACCCACTGGTGTACGGTGCATGAAGACTAAGAAAATTCCACACATTACAGCATCAATGGCCTCTATGGATTCGAGGTGAGATAGATCCATATGAAGCTGAGGACTAGCTGGAGGCTGTGGCATGAGTTTTCCACCTAGTTGGGACACCAACAGAGTAGATGGTGATCCTAGATGCTAGTCTATCTTGGGCAAGACAGAAAGATGGTGGAGCATGATGCTCCAGTTACATGACTAGGAGACCCTCACCTGGATAGACTTTGAGAGCCTCTTTAATGAGGATTTCATCTTAATGACACTGCACTATGTGCATATTCAAGAACTGCTGTACTTACAACTGGGCAGCATGACAATAGCCTAGTGCACGTGGAGATTAACTGACCTCTCATGCTACTCCAAAAACATGGTACATGAAACTTTCTTCACAGACCAGAGCTTTGAGTAAGGTGTCCGATGAGTGATCTGAGTGTCAATGGTAACGCTGAATATTACAACACAGGATGGAGTGCTCAAGAGAGAATTATTGGTGGAGATATTCTTCGCTGAGTAGGAATTGGAAGTGAGAGCAACCACCAGATGACATATAACCTTGACATCTGTAGGAGGCACTTTTCATATGATGCAGAGGTACTAGTAGGAAAAACCCTCCGGTGGATGACCCAGGGATTCAAGAATGGAGTTTCGGAGATCGCGAGGCAGAAGAGGTCATCTGTGAGGCAGAGTGTGTGTCACGTGCAACTGGTAGGGCCACATTGCTCATGATTTCCCTACCCTCCATAACGACAATCAACAGACATTTGAGGGACCACCGAGGAAGACGCAGATATTCATGTGAGGACTTTGGAAGGGTGGAAGATGTGGCAGAGGTTTATGTTGTGTAGTAGGCAGTAGGTGGCGATTTGAGCTTCAACTTCCACAACCACCACATGGTTCACCCTGACCATGGGGAGTAGGTGGACAGGGGAGAGCCCAGCTATAGGAAGTATTATCCTATGAAAATGTTGCTAACAATATGATTAGAGTTAAAATATATGTCTATTCCACCATAGAAGTAGTACTTATAAGCACAGGTTCCAGTCAGTCTTTAATTTCCACGACACTCGTTCGGAGCTCGAAGATTCCAATGTAGATTTTGGCTCAATCATTGTGATTAGAGAATCTTATGGGAGATTATTCGACAATTACACACTGGTGTTGGTAGTGTGAGATCACTCTAGGAGGCAAGATCTTTGACTGAGATGTGTTGGTACAAATGTTGTGGCCTTACGACATCATCTTGGGTATGGAATTGCTATCCATAGTCCACGCTCAGATCGACTATTTTAGGCCCAATGTGTGGTGTTCCCACAAGGATGGGATCATGTTTTCCTTCACTAGTGAGAAGGAATCCTTTACAGCATAGGATGTACTTTCTCAGATGAGGGTGAAGCTGATCACTCACTAGTTGGATAGCCTCACCCTTGGAGTAGTTGACATAATGAGTCTGAGTTATCCTGTAGTGGTGCACCATTATCCTGATGTATTTCTGGATGATGTTATGGGACTACCACCTCATAAAGAGGTAAAATTTTACATCAATGTTTACCCTAGGAAGGCACTGATATCTACATCAGAATATCATATGGTTTTATTGGAGCTTCGTGAGTTGCTGGTACAGTTGGAGGACTTGCAGAGAAAGGGGATCATAAGGCCTAGTGTTTCCATGGGCATCCCAAATTTTGTTCACCATCAATGAGGATAAAATATTGAGGGTTTTGGTAGACTATTGATGCCTGAGCATGTGACCGTGAAGAATAAGTATCCTCTACCGAGGATCGATGATATCTTCGACCAACTAAAGGGATATCAATGGATTTTGAATATAGACATCAGATCAGACAATCATCAGATCAAAGTACGTGATGAGAGAATAACGAAAATAGCCTTCAGATTTTTTTTATGGCCATTATGAGTTCTGGGTGATTCCCTTCGGTGTGACCAACACTCTGGATGTGTTCATGGGACTCATGAATAGGATCTTCTATCCGTACCTCGATCGCTTCATGGTGATCTTCATGGATGACTTTTTGATATACTCGGCGTCGGAGGAGGAACACGCCACACACCTACAAATAATTCTGGATACAATCTGAGAGAACCATATTTATGGAAGGCTCTCAATGTGACAGTTATGGATACAGGAAATCCACAACCTGGGGTACGTTATCTCAGAGGTTGTAGTTGTAGTGGATTCAGAAAAGATAGAGGCATTGCTTGTATTAGAGCCACCCATGATTGTGACCTAGGTGCATAGTTTCTTGGGATTGGCTGGATACTACCGGAGGATCGTACATGAGTTCTCTAGAAGCATAACACCCTTTTCGGCCTTGTTGATAATGGGACAACCATTCTGGTAGACAGAGACATGCCAACAGAGCTTTCAAGCAATGACAAAGAGACTAACGAGTTCCCCCATCTTGATGATACCAGAAGAGGGTGTTGGCTATGTCGTCTAATTTGATGCATCAGGGACCAGAATAGGTTGTGTCCTGATGCAGGAGCAATCACTGATCCCCTATGGTTCACGACAGTTGAGATAGTAGTATCATACCTACACTACCCATGACTGGTAGTTCGAAGTAGTGGTCATTGCGCTGAAGATGTGGAAGTACTACTTGATTAGTGAATGGTTTACTATTTAATCTGATCACAATTGTCTCAGGTATATCTTATCATAGAAGTACCTGATCCTGATACAATGAATATGGATATAGTACCAAAGGGCCTATGACTTTGAGATAGTCTATACACATAGGAAGGGGAATGTAGTAGCAGATGCACTGAGTAGGAGGTCGAGTCTACAACTAATGAGTGAGGAAACAGATAATCAAGCTACATTGTAGATATCATTCATGGTTAGAGATGGATCATCTTACCTTCATTCAATGACTGTCACTCCCCTAGTTCTACTATGGGATCATGAGGCACAACATGGGGAACCTTGAATGCAAGGACCGACGGACTCAGATAACCTCAGGATAGGCTCTTGAAGGACTTTCTAAAGGTGGGGATCATTTAATCCTCCTGAGAGGATGAACCATGGTACCAGTGAGGCTACAAGAGGAGGTGTTGGGGGACTTCCATACATCTCTTTTAGTGGTACATCCTGGAGTGGCGAAGATGTACTATGAGCCCTGGCCTCAGTACTGGTGGCCAATGATGAAGAAAGCAGTGGTCGTGTTTGTATCCTGATGCCTCAGTTGCCAGCAAGTACAGGCCAAGATTCAGGTACCAGCAGGCTTAGCTCAATCACTTAAGGCAGCAGAGTAGAAGTTGGATGGTATCTCCATGGACTTCGTGACAGGGAAACCTTGTACGTCAAGGGGCCACGATTCCTTCTGGGTGATCATTAACCAACTAACAATGTCGGCCCACATCCAACCCAAACGCGAGCTTGGATCAGTAGAGGGCTTGGGACACCTTTATGTGAAAGAGACTATGCGATTACACAAGGTTCGATCGATAATCATCTCTGATCAAAACACACGTTTTACATCTGACATGTAGATGGGGTTATAGGAGGCTTTCGAGACTCATCTATTCTTGAGCACCGTCTTCCATCCTCACATAGATGGCCATACATAACAGACTATAATGACACTCAATGACGTGCTTCATGCTTCTATCCTCAATATTTTCCATAGATGGGAGGACCACCTTCCCCTAGTGGAGTTAGCATTTAACAACAATTATCACTCCACCATTGGCATGGCTCTATTTGAGGCCCTGTATAGGCGACCATGAAGATCACCTTTTTGTTAGAAAAACACAGGGGAGTCATTACGTATGGTTCCAGAGTTGTTACATTCAACTTGTAACATCTCAGGCATCCATGATACATTTCTCATAAAATAATACAATAGTGTTCGATGTATGCAACACCGAGTTTAAGCGCAACAGGACATATCAAACAAGCCATTTAAAAATGCAGTTATGAATAGTAATAACCAAATTTTGAATTATATATATATATCCCATATAATTTTAACATTCATATTTTTTTAGACACAATATAAGGAAAAAATCAATTTTTTAAGTAAAAGAAGTATTTTTCAAAACAATGTTGTTTTTCCATCTTTTAATGACGAAACCTTTTCAAAACCAATATATGACACTTTTATATATTCAATTTGATGAAATTAAATTATTCCTTATAATTAGGAAATAAAAATTTAGTTTGGATATATTTTTTATACTTGTCGGATAACATTCAAATTTTCATGAATAATGGAAAATACAAAATTTTAATTAAAAACAACTTTTTTAATCGAAATAATTTATAGAGTTAAATTTTAAATTTAATTGTTATTTAAGTATAAATAGATTAAATTTTTACCATTTGATATAATTAAATTCATTGGATGTAATTTCACCTTTAAATTTTATGTAAACACATGTCAATCTGTTGATAGTTTTAAATTCTTAAAAACCTGCTTTTTGGTTTTGACAACGAGAATTAACTTAAAATTTATATATCCAGCTTCTATGTTTTGAATTTGGAAAAATGGTTTCTAAATTTTTAATAAATCGTACAATGTTTTTTCAATAGGAAACATTTATTTTTAGTCATTATGAATAGTTACTTAAGTAAGTATTTTATTTACCATGGTTAAAGGGTAAATCTTGTAAATAAGGGTAAAAAATAATTTTATAATAATACTAAATTACCCTAACACATGTCCTAACCATATTGGATGATTCATGTCTGACCATGGGAATCCTTTACTTGATATAGGTACCCCATTAAGCCACTTTTGATTTATAATGACATTTTATGTTAATTAATTTAAAGTAAAGACAAAAATAACAAAACAATGTATCTTTTAGTAAAAAAAAATTTATATGGGGTTATATAATTGATCTCTTCAACTATAAATAATAATTTGAAAGATAAAAATATTTAATAAATCATTATATTTTAATTATAATTTTTAGACATAATATAAATATATTTATTTATGACATAATAATGATGATTTATTTTACTTGTTTATGAAAGAATCGTAAAAATAATATTATAAATAATATAATAAATATAATTCGAACATTTTGATGACATCCTAGAATTTTATAGGTGAATAAGAAATCCTAGGGTTGATTTAATGATTTTTTTGAAGTAATATTCTTTTTATCATAATAAAAACAAATATTTAATAGTTTCAAAATTGACATAAATAAGTCTTTAAAAATTACAATATTATTAAATGATATAATATTCATAAAAATCCAAGGATTGACCAAAAAAATCATATAATGATAGATATTTTATTAATGAACCACTTGGGGTTTTCTTGAAATTTTATAGTATGTTTATTTACCATATAATATAAAAATACAAAGAGACATGGTAAATGTTATAATGTTTAACTAAGACGTAAATGTAAACGATAAGGTTTATATGGTGACATAAACTTGTCTAAAACCTATTGGATGAAATTATTTCTACCCAAACCCAAATTTACTCGAAATAAATCAATTTAGTGCAATTATAAACATAAAATTATTTTATAATAAAATAATATATCAAGATTTTCCAAAAATGACCCCAACCTCTCTTATAAAAGGGTACTTTCCCTTCCCTCAAAATCACACCTCCAATGCCTTTTGGATTTGCTAACCCCTACTCAAATATCCTCCCAACTGACCTAAAAAAATTATAGAGGCATTACTTTGATCATAAAGCCAACTAATGTTTCCCTTTTGATCAAATCAAAAGTAAGAACCTGAAGAAAAGGTAAATATTTCATCACCTCCTTCAAAGATGTTTTCTTCTTCTACTTCCTCATTATTTGTTGTTTCCATACTAAAATAAATACTCCCATAAATTATATATTAAGATATTTGATTATAAATCATATCACAACCACATTCCTTATTCTATCCATCCTATGAATTACTAAGTCACCTTTCTTGTGTACGTACAATTTTCAGTCTTCATGTCGTGGTGTAATTTGTTATTCAAAATTATGTTATTTAGACAGATATAATGATTAGTATTATGTATAAGTACTATTAACATGATATTATAATGTTTTTTTATAATTAATATAATAAAAAATTCCATAACATTTTATCATTAAATAAATGATATCATCGCTCATGAATACGTACGACTTACCGTCTCCACGACGCAATGAGATTCGTTTCCACGATTACCATTCAATGAAGATTATAAAAATATATTAATAATTATGCAATATATTAAATAATAATGCTACTAGAAATATATATATTTATTTACATATATCTCATTCACTTACTTCCGTTCAATACAATATGAAAACATAAACAACGTTTATGCCTACGTACGACCTACCATCTCCATAAACGGTGTTTTCTATTTCATATATATATATATATATATATATTACACATATTTATATTCTGAAAATATATGACACATAAGTAATATTTTATATTCTAGAAGTAATTAAATCATTATATTAGTGATATAATTAATAATAACATGTTAAAATACATACGATAATGAAAACGATTATTACCCGATATTTTATTTTAGCATGGATATTATTATTAAATAAGTAGTATGAAGTCATATATGAATAAATTATGATATCATAAATATGAATATGGTTCTTTTATAATTTAATAACATACTAAGGTCATTATACAGGAGGTTAAATATACCCCGACCAAAGGAAAGTACAAGTTAAGGGTTAATTTCTAAATCTCATTACTATCTGAGATTTTTTATTTCTAAGTTTTTACTGAGACATATTTATCGTCCATGTCCATGATTCATAAAAGAGTTTTCAAAAGGATTTTTTAGGGAATCTTTAACTAAAACATAATATTAAATTATTTAAAAATTTATTATACTCAATCATTATTACTAATGTCCATGTTTTCAATATGGTTTTAAGGATTTATTTATATGGACATGAATGTTTTAAAATGTTAATTCAATTAAAAAGATTCAAATAGTTATTGGATACTTTGATTCAAATCTATATTTTATATGTCGTCATTTATAAATCCGCGACTTTTAAATATTTAAAAAAAAATTGATGTTTTTCCCACAAATAATTTTACTGATCATTTGCAACTATGTCAACATCTTTATTGGATATTATTCATGATTGAGTTTGATTTATTATAATACAATCATCCATATTTCATTGAATGAGTTATTCTATGTTTGACTGTGGATGATATATTTTTATACCATTCATGGTTTATGGTTAACGGATTGACATTTTGTATGCTAGTTTTAATAAGAATGTTAATGTTATATTTCAACATTTCCATATTATGAATTCATTTGACTTATTAAGTGACCAGTGGAGCCCACTATAGCTCCTCAATGCATCAGTACGTCTCATGAGCCAATCTAATGTCATGGAACAAAACGTTTTCCAAAAATTTATTGTATTCTTCGCATGAGGCCTGGACTATGTGGTTATGATTTCCAACATTATGCATTACATCATTTTTAAATTAGTTATTAAATGTTATTATTCAACTAGTATAATTTACATGTTAATTTTTATGTGGTAATGATTGATTTAATTTTTCCATACAATGTTTAATTTTATGTTTAAAAGGAATTTGTTCTTAATACACTTCTTTCCATAATATTTTATAGCTTCTACTAATTTATTTACCCTTACATAGCATCTGAGCTCACCCATTTCTTATGTTTTGTTTTCCCAGGATTCCAAGAAGCATGTTATGATTGATATGCATAGTTAAGATAAGGAAATAACGGGATTCTAAAAGGATCATTTGTGTTATGTTTAATATATCATTGATGTATGTAATGTATTTTCCAAGACTTCTAAACTGATCAGTCCTTCGGGACTTGATTCCTTGTAATCCTGCCAATGTTATGTAATAATGCACTGACTCTGGGAAACTAGGGTTGGGGCGTTACAGTTGGTATCAAAGGAAGATTAGTAGAACCATTGGAAACTAGATTTAGATAAACTCTGATTAGAGAAAATTACACTAAGATATACTTGGAGGATTATTATAGAAGAACTTACTAGAATTTTGGTAATGTGTAGATTTTGGGTATTTTCCATGAAATACATCAGTTTCTGGATACGAGCAGGTAGAGGTGGAACTGGTACAGATGTACCTAGTAGTGAAAACATTGACGGGGAGTTTGAGGCTTGACCTGAGGTATCCTGGTACACGACAACCTACCTTACTACACTCTTGGTTACAATACTCCAGGGGGATATGCTTATGATAATTTACAATTTCATTAAAAACCATTATAAATGATTTTTGAGTAAATACTTTCTCAAAGAAAACATTTGAATGATTATGGATTATATCCATAAACTGTTCAATTTATGTTAAGTGTTTTACAAGATTAGATTTATGTATTGTGATTCATAAACTAATATAGTGTATGCCATTGTTTAGAAATGGGTCATAGTGGAAGGAATGGAATATCTATGCACATAATCCATGTAGATATTACCCTCTAATTCAAGATAATTATAGTTGAAAAAGTGATGCAATCAGTGTTGAACAACATATAACCATACTGGGACATCTCACTCAGGTTATGAATAATAACCTTACCCATATGGAGCTCCCTGATCCACAACACGGAGGATCAATGTTATAATTCTTCATGAGGAAACAACCACCAACATTCAATAGGATTAAAAATCCATTTTTAGGTGAGCAATGGATATGTTCCTAGAGAAAATATTTCATTCTTTGGGGAGTAGTGAAGGGGAAAAAGTTTTCATGTTATCTTATCGCCTCACGAGAGATGTAGATATATGGTGGTCAATAATTCAAAACACAAAGGATGATGAAGAAGTATCAAATATGTAATGGAGGGAGTTTAAAGAACTATTTTTAGAAATATATTTTCGTCGTGACTATCGACCTGATATGGAATGGAAATTTCTGAGTCTAAGGAAAAAGGAGGATGATAATGTCACAAAGTATGGGGATAACTTTAAAAGGGTTGCAAGGCATGCTATAGATTATATACGTAACCCAAGGAGTAAGATTGATCAGTTTTTTGATGGGATAAAAAAATATCTCCGTCAAGCATTAGTCTCAAAATCCTTCTTGATGTATGAAGATATAGTCTCATGTTCTATCAAAATAGAAAAGGAATTCTCTTTGTATTATGACATTATATTAAAGAAAAAAAATAAGAGAATGGTGGAGAAATAGACTGATAAAGGGAAAAGGGAATGAATTATTTTCCCATGTGTGATAATTTTGGGAAGAAACACCCCAGTACTTGCCTTAAAGGAATGGGATTTTGTTACAAATGTGGAGAAAAAAGTCACGAGGCTCGTGATTACAAGGCAAGGAAAGAGGTTGTCAATTTTGAATGATAAAATTATAGTGAAATGGGGAACTATGAAAATGAATTTCCTAAGAGACAAAGAAAATATACCTCTGAAAAATCCAAGGGATCAAGGACAATATTATGTGGTTATTACAGTTGAAGTGGAATAACTAATGTATTTTTGTTTTTGGAATCAAGAATAATATTATAGTTATAAGAAGAATGTGATATATATAAGGATTATACTGCATTAATTTTTCTTTTAATTAAGGTTTCAATATGATGGAAGTAATAATATTTTTAGTATGTGAAAATAAGGGAAATGTTACATTTTTTGGGGAATCTGGTGTTAAAATGGATTTGGGATTTTAGAGACCTTTTAGATATATTTTGGATAAAATTACTTTGGATGACTATAATGGTTGGATTAGATTATGTTGAACCTTTTATTTTATTGTTTGAGGTTAAAACATTTCTTAAGATTATTTTTGGAATATTATAATACTATTGTGTTAGAAAACAGACAACATGGATGTCGTGTGATAACCTGTCATGTCAGACAAAGCTGCATAAATCGAACCCAAAACCCAAGTGCGACAAGGCTTTATCACCTACCACTGGCCTACGAGATGTCATGTTTTTTATAATTTAGTTTTTTTAAATTTTCTAATAGATTAATTATAAATTCAATTTTTTTAACCATATATGATTATTATAAATAGAATATTTTTGATATATATTGTCTTTTGGAGTGAACGGTGAGTTTGTGGTAGAAATTAGTTAAAGGATGGAAGTCTACTTTTGAAGTATTATTTTTATTCTTATTCTATAGGGAAATTAATTTTTTAATATTATGGAAAAGACATTAAAACCAAAATTTTGTTATCCTAATACCTTATGTTTTGTTGAACTGATGATATTTTAAATCATTATAGATTTAAGCCTTTGAGGCCCTAAATTTTCCATTCACTTGTATGTGATTGATTATCTCAATCACTCCCTATAAATATTTATATTTTCCTCCAATTATAATTTCCACTAATTTTCTCCATTTCGAAATCCTAATTTTTTAGTGACTTTTTTATTTCCCTTTCCCTCTTATTAAGACAAAATATGATTAACCCTATTTCCGATGTGGGTTTCCATTAAGGTAATTTCAATTTTTAAACAATTTATTTTCGAAGAACATTTTCAAATTTCAAGGATTAAATTTATTTATGGAGGGAAGAATGTAACACCCAAATCATCCACAAGTTTTTTCCTTTGAATAATACAATAGTGTGCGATGTACGCAATACTGAGTTCAAGCGCACCACGACTAATCAAACTAGCTGTTTAAAAAAGTGGATATGAATAGTAAGAACCAAATATTGAATTTTATATATATTAAAAATAACTTTAACATTTATATTTTTTGACTTTTAGACATAATATAAAGACAAATTCAATTTTCTAGGTAAGAGAAGTATTTTTCAAAAAAATACAGTTTTTCCTCCCTTTAATGACAAACCCTTTTTAAATCCAAAATTTAAACTTTTATTTATTAGATTGGATGAATGAAAACTCTTCCTTAGAATCTGGACATAAAAATTATCTTTGGATAAATATTTTGTACTTTTATGATAACATTCATATTTTGATAAATAGTTTAAAATACTAAAATTTAATTTAAACCAACTTTTTTAATCGAAATAATTTATGGTGTTAAATTATATATTTGAGTGGTTCTAAAGTATAATTAGATTATATTTTTATCATTTGTTATAATTTATTTCCTTGGATATAATATCATATTTAAATTGTACATTAAAACATTTCAATCTTTTGATGGTATTTAGTTCTTAAAAACCCTCTTTTGGTTTTGACAACATGAATTAAATTTAAATTAATTTATGAAAATTATTTATTTTGAATTTATAAAAATAGAATACATATTTTTAATCATGGGGTAAAAATTTTTAAATAGATAACTTTTATTTTTAGACATTATGAATAGTTACTTCTGTAAATTGTTTTTTGCCGTGGTTAAAGGGTAAATCCGGTAAATAAGGGTAAAAAATTAATATTATAAAAATTTTAAATTACCCTAATACGTTTCCTAATCCGATTGGATGATAAATGTCCATCCATGATAATCCTTGGATCGATTTTGGGAGCCCATGGAGCCACTTGGGATTGATAATGATTGTTTATATTAATTAAGTTAAAGTAAAGAAAAAAATAACAAAAACATGTTTCTTTTAGAAACAAATATTTATATGGGGATATATAATTGATCTGTTAGACTATAAATATTCATGGGAAATATAAAAATATTTCCTACATCATGATATTTTATTTATAATATTATACAATAAATATATATATTTAATTATGACACAATAATTATGCAGTATTTTCCAAATTAATGAAATAATCAAAGAAATGATATTTTAGATATTAAAATAAATATAATTTTAAAGGTTTGATTCCATAACCTCATTTTATAGGTTAATATTATATTTTATGTTTAATTTAATCTAGTTTTTTCAAAGTAATCATGTTTTTTTACTTTCAATAAAACCAAATACCAAATAGTTCCAAAATTGACATAAATGAGTCTTTAAAACAAATACTATATTACTAAATTATATAACGTTCCTAAAAAAATAAGGATATGAAAAAGGACTAACATAATGATATATATGTCATTAATGATCCACTTGGGGTTTTCTTAGAATTTTAATGTATGTTTATTAACCATATAATATAAAAATACAAGGAGACATGATAAATGTTAAACTATTTAACTAAGAGTTAAATGTAAAAGATAAGCTTCATATAGTGACCTAAACTTGCCTAAAATCTATTGGTTGAGGTTATATCGACCAAAAACCACCATATCCACTAAAGAAATCTTTTTGGAGTCATTAAAAACCGAAAATTATTATGTAATAAAATAATATTTCAAGCTTTTCCTAAAATGACCCTCACCTCTCTTATAAAAGGGTACTTCCCATTCACTAAAAATCACACCTCCAAATCCATTTGGCTCGGCTAACCCCAATAAAATATCATCCATCTACCCTAAAATAATCCTAGAGGCCTTAACTTGATCATAAATCCAACCATAGGATCACTTTTTGTCAAATCTAAAGGAAGAACACGAAGAAGAGTTAATTATTTCATCACATTTTTCAATGTTTTTTTCTTCTTCTACTTCCACTTTCATTGGTGTTTAAAAAATAAAATAATAAAAATTGTACCTTATATATTATTATATATTATTATAAATATGGGATAACTATATTCCTTATTCTATCCATCCTATGAATGACAAAGTCACAATGCGTGCGTATGTATGACTTACCGTCTCCAAGTAATAGTGCAATATATTATTCAAAATTATGTTATTTGGATTGATATAATGATGAGTATTATAGATAAAAATAATGAAAATTTTATTATAATGTTTCTTTATAATTAATATAACATCCAATTCCTTACAATTTTATTATTACGTAAATGATATTGTCGCTCGTGCATACATATGACTTACCGTCTCCACTACACGACGAGATTCGTTTCTACGTTCACCAAGAAAGATGATTATAATGATATATATTATTAATAAGTATTTAATATATGAAATAATAATTCTACTAGAAATATATATATATGTATTTACATATTTTTCATTCACTAACTAACGTTCAATAGGATATGAAAACAAAAACTCTGTTTATGCGTACGTACGACCTACTGTCTCCAAAAACAGTGTTTTACATTTCATATATATTTCTATTGTACATATTTATATTATTAATATATATGATAAATATTTCATATTTCATATTATGGAATTAATTATATCATCATATAAGTGGTACGATTAACAATAACATGTTAAAACACGTACGATAAAGAAAACGATTATTTAACAAAATGTAATTTTAACATGGAATTTATTAATAAATAAGTTGTATAAATTCATTGTTTAATAATGTATGATATTATAAATATTAATATGGTTCTGTTAAATTTAATAACACACTATGTTCATTGTACAAGAAGATAAACATAACCTCGATGAATAAAAAGTATAAGGTAAGGGTTAATTCCTCAATCTCATTACTATCCAAGATTGTTTATTTTTAAGTATTTAATAGGAAATATTTATTGTCCTTGTCCATGACTCATAAAATAGTTTTAAAAAGGAATATATTTATGGGAATCATTAACCAAAACATCATTTTAAATGATTTAAATATTTATTCTACTAAATCATCCTCTATAATTTCTATATTTTTAAAATGTTTTGATGGATTTATTTAAAGTAACTGACTGTTTTAAAATGATCATTCATTTCGAAAGGTTTTAAGTGGAATGGGACACTATTATTAAAAGAAATATTTTAAATATCCTCCTTTATAAATTTTTTACTTTTAAATTATTTCACAAAATGGATATTTCTCTCATAGAATTTTACTGATCATTTGCAACTATGTCAACATCCTTTACTGGATATTATTCTTGATTTAGGTTGACTTATTATAATACAATCTTCCATATTTTATTGAATGAGTTAATCTATGTTAGACTATAGATGTTCTATTTTATACCATCCATGGTTGATGGTTAAATTATTCACATTTCATATGCTAGTTTTAATATGATTTTTTATGTTATGTTTCAACATTTTCATATGAGGAATGCATTGGATATAGTATGTGATGGGTGGATCCCGCTATAGATCCTCGATGCATCAGTAGGTCTCATGAGAGAATCTAGTGTCATGAAATAAGGCCTTGAAAAAAAAATTATTATAGTCTTAGCACGAGGCCTTGACATTGTGGTTATGATTTCTGATATTATGCATTCCCTCATTATTCAATTAGTTATTACATGTGATTATGCAACTAGTATAATATCCCTGTGAATGTTTATGTGGTAATGGTTGATTTAATTCTTACATATTATGTTTAAGTTTGTGTTTAAAAAGATTTTGTTCTTATTACATATGTTTCCTTAAAACTTCATAGCTCCTGCTAAATTTTTTACCCTTACTGAGAATCTGCACTCACCCCATTCTTATATTTTTTTCCCAGGTTTCTAAGAAGTGTTTTATGGTTGATATAAAGGGTTAATCTAGGGGAATACTAGCATTCTCAATGTATTATTTATGTTGTATTTAATGTAACTTTCATTTATGTAATCTATTTTCCATGTCTGCTAAAATGATCGGTCCATTGGGACTTGATTTCTTGTAATCATGCCAATGTTATGTAATAATGCACCGACTCTTGGTAACTAGGGTCGAGGAGTTACGCTACCATAGAGAATATGTAAGTCATCAAGTAGTGGATTAAGACAGGATAGAGCTGGCATAAGTCTTATATCAACAAGAGGCAGAGACCATTTGAGTTTGAGTAGAGAGGCCATGTCGTCCTACGGGTCTCACCCCCATGAGGATTACAGAGGTTTGCCCGGGGAAAAAAGCTACCTCCAAGGTTCATCATACCATTCCCGATCTTCATCAGAGTAGGCTATGTGGCATACCATATAGCTCTTCCCCCAAAGATATGTCGGGTGCATAATGTTTTCCATGTGTCGCAGCTGATGAGATACATGCATGATCTATCACATGTTATCGATTGGGGAGATCTGGACATCGACGATGGGGAGATGTTTGCGGTGTTACCAATGGAGATAGTGGATAGACATGAGTTTGTCCTTTGTGGGTGGTCAATTTATATGGTACGAGTTCGTTGGTGGCATGTGAATCTCCATAAGAGCATATGTGAGTACGAGGATCAGATACGTGATCAGTACCCCCATTTGTTCACTAAGTTTTTTTTAGCTTTTGGGGATGAAAATAAATAAGTTGGGGAGAATGCAAAGACCCAATTTTCCATGTAATTTTTTTAATTATTTTGGATTTTTATGAGTCCGCAAAAAATGACTGCACATAATTCCAAGGACCGATGTGCCCGCAATATATTTTTGAACTAATTTAATGTGCGTTCAGTAAACATACAGGTAGGGTATTCTAATTTTTTAACCAGTTTCAGAATTGATATCTAAGAGCATCGTTGAATCCATAGTGTCAGGATTCGATTAAGCAAACCTAAAATTCGACCGCTGTAGGTCTGGAGGAGAAGATAAATTTTGGACTTTACAAAAAAATAATAAAATGACATAACAATGTTATTTTATTATCATTTCTATAACTATTTAGGGGAGGAGGTGGGACCGAATACCTGTCAAGCCATTTAATGCCTTGACACTTCTTTTTTGTAACCTTGACATTTTAACATTAAATGTGGTTCATAAATAAACTGCATTAATGTCATGAAACACATTGGGATCCTCCATATATTTAATAGAATCTTGGGCATGGGCTTTTGGAATGATGGTGAGGAACCTCTGAAGAAGTGTTGTAGTGACTTCCACTGAGGAACATAATCTTGGATGACAACATCAGAGGAATCGAATTGAGAACCAAAAACGTCGGTGGCTTCGTCAAGCATAGATTCTTCTTCCACCACCGCAACATCTACAAAAAAAAACAGATTTACGGTGTTTATTTATAAAATATTATCTTTGATTAATTGAATAATATCCCTCTTGTTATAATTCTAGTGTGGAGGGCACTGGCCAAACAAACAAGGCCGGACCCTCTGTCTCTTCCTTCATGTTGCGTTCTTTGGTGAAAAAATATAGCAACTTGATAGAAAGAGGAATGTGGGAGGCACACAACGACATCGACATCTTGAGAGGCCCTTATGCACATCCGGAAGGGAAAATGAACCATCAGAGCTCACCCAATGGCCCGGGGAAGTCCCCTCGTGGTGGCACCGGCAACTGGTGTCATCATGAGAAGGTGGCAGCCAACGCCCTCTGGCCAGGATGCCGATGTTTTAAAAAATTTATGTGAATGACTATGGAACCATAATAAAAAATAATAATAACATCAATAATTTAATAGTTATTTTATTTTTGTCATTAATTATTACATTAATATTATAGTCATAAATAAATATACCAATATATGTTCATTAAAATCACTAAAACATGCTTATCTGTTATTTAATCTTTATGGATCCAAACAAAATAGACTCAATATAATGAAATTATAACATTAAAATTTATTTAAATAACAAAATTTATCATTCATTTTATTACATGTTAATAATGATACTTGGGATAATTTCAAATAAAAACATTGAGAATAGAACTTGTTAAAAATTATCTTGATTATCCCTCCCATTACTAAAAATGTATAATTACTTACTACTAGAAATCTATACAATAATTAAAAAATCCGGTTATAAAATTTATAGATATGAACTAAGTTATAAATTATGTAATTAATATGTATTTCTTCATAAAATATGATCTTAAAAATCTTTTTTAAATCAATATCAATGTTAAGGTATTTGTTAACTCAAACATCTTCTTTTAACTTGTATGAGTTCTTTATGAATCATACTTTACCATTTTTCGCTACCTTCATTAATTTTTTATTTACCACTATTTTCCCACTTTAATATCTTGGGAAAAGTTTCTTTCATTTCAAAACAATATTCATGAATTATTCTACTTCCACATTTTAATAAAAAATGGATTATGTTTGATATGTGACTCATAAATAGGTATTTTACAACGAAAATCTCAAAAAATTCTAGAATGATCTTTTGTTATTTGGTTTCGATTTTCATCTCCATATTATAATATAAATTTCTATAATAAATTTATTCCTCATGTTTCACCCTTAATTTCTGTAATGACATGTTATTTTGGATGTTTACATTGTTATTATCACAAATAGCTTTTTTAACAGACAACACTAAAATATAACAACACCTCACTAAAATGAACTATGAAAAATTAAAACTACATTTAGAATATAATAATTTCAAGATATATATTATAATAAATTTATACAGTTAAATATTATTATTTTTCATTTTTTATTCCTATAAAAATGATTTATTTTGATAAACAATTTTAGGAAGGTATTTTTGTTATATTAATAGATGAAATCGATCATAATAATTTTTTTATTATAACAGAGAATGTCTAAATTTATAAACTAATATTACAATACTCAATTATTTTTATATTTATATTGACTAATATAGAAAACGATTCATGTTGAAAATTTTCTTTTTTATATAAATTCATTTTTTTCACTATATATTGTAATTTCATTTAAAATAAAAAATTATATATTTTATATTTTTCATTTTATAAAGATAAATTCATATTCTTTTGGAAATTTTTAATAACATCTTATGATGAATTTCTAATATTATTTTAACATAATTTTTTTATGTCAATAATGGTAATAAAATGATTTTTTTATATATTTTATATTTAATGGATTTTAAAAAAATAATTCTTCAATTTATTAAAATCATGGTTAACAGTTTGGTAACATACATAATATTTTACATTAAAAATATCTTTATTCACTTATATTAACAAAATTTTAAAAACGTTTAATTGTTAAATCTCTAAAGTGGATTTAAAAATTTACATCAAAATATTATAATTATTTATTATTTTTAATAAAAAAATTAAGGAAAAGTATTTATTACTAATATTTAAGTTAATGGTTACGATGTTGCTGAAAGGGTTTTTTTTCAAAAAAAATTTTTATTATTTTTATTTACTTTTTCATTAATAATAAAATTGAACCATTTTTAACAGTGAATTATTTTCTGTTTTTGAACAAAATATAAATATACATTATCAGTCAATCATTTTTTAATCAATAATAAATATTAAAATAAACATGTAATGGTAAAAACAAAATTTTTATACAAAATAGTTTTTTTAAATGTCATAATTTAAGAGTTATTTTTATTTTATTTTAAAATTTCATTTAACTCTATATATCCAATATATAGTTTTATGAAATCAGAATTTTGTTAGATGTGTAACCTAATTATTTTTAATTAAATATAAATTACCAGGGAAAATCTATTTATTAGGGTAAACCCCAAATTGTAAAAATATAAAAAATACTGTATTAAAAGGATTTAAATAAGTTAGAACAACATTAATAAATAAAAATTTAATTGATTATTGACATTATCTCACCCTAAGATCAATTATTTCTTTGTTTTTTGAACATTCAATATGAAGTAGTGACTTTCCATTGGTAAACAATTACTGGTCTTTAAAAATGATCCATTTTATTCACATATAAAAGTGGATAACAACCGCCCTCATAGTGAAACACCATTAATTTTATAATTACCTTAAAACCAACCAAATTATCCTTTACTAGAATTTAAATTCACATATTAAGGCCCTAAGTTACTATATGTTATCATAAGTCCTTCAATTCTAATGAGTTCATCATGATGATGTTCAATTTATCGATGTACGTACAAATTGCTCATTAATTTTATTCACAATACTTCTCTTATAAACCGAACCTAACAATTTTAATATAATTATATTGGTAAATTTTTTAAAATTAAGCAGCCTTTCTTAATTTAAGAACCTTGATATATTCAGTTCTATCCACCAGTAAAAATAAAATTACAACAATCATGCGGTTTTTGGATTACCACATCCATGATATTATATGAATATCAATATAATATTATTCAAAAACATAAAAACAAGTAGATATTATCAATATTATTTTCTTATAATCATAATATAAACTATCCTAACAATACTCATCCATTGAGATATATGGTTTTCAGGTTTGGGTTGGTACAACCCCAAACATAAACTCTGTTAGAGAATTTTAAAATTTATGATAATGGAAAAATAAATACTAATGTTATTATAATATGATAATAAAATAATACTTTTTTTTTGTTATGTTATGGTTATATAAAATATTTATCTTCTTATAATGTAACATCTTCAATCGCAAATATTACACAAATGAGCCGACAAAAATTAAATTTAATCACAAAAAAAAAGTAAAACTATATAATAAAATTAAATTATATAATAGTAAAAATTCCATATTAAAATAAATATATATTAATAGGGTTCATAATAAGTTATCTACCAATATTAAATTTATTTTTTTGGAATGTTAGCTGCATGCGTGCATAAGATAATGAGAAATGTAAGAGTTTCTTGTCCCAAAATAATTTCTTTGAGATATGTTTATATTTAAATTATGATTTAGTTTATTTAATTTATATTCATCCTATTCTATTTTCAAAACCACGAAATGTCTTTCATTCATGTAATTATACATTATATATCATTATCTATATTATTCACGAGGTTTGGATTTAAATGCTACTCTAGCCATAATAGATTCCTTGGAACAAATTATTTACCATTGAGAAATAAATTATGTATTATATTTTGTTCTTTTAAGACCCTTGGGTCCTTACAATAACTTTTATATATGGTTTTTTATATTTTTATCTACAGAATATACTTATTTTTTTGTTTTTATCTTCCTTTAGGAAATATATTCTCATATAAAAGATTGATTTCGGAAATAATGAATCAAATTCATTCAAATAGAACAGTTTCTCTATATCCATATATTCATTATGCCAGACTTCTCATATCTCTTTGGGAAACATAACATGGATTATTTTATTTTATCCTCATAATTATATTTACCGACATTCAAAATGAATATAAAATACACTTTTTACAATGTGATTTTTTAATAACCATTGAAATTGATTTTACAAAAAGAATAATTTTTTTGTGTTATGTGTTTGGGAATGTATTATTGAGGCATTGAAATCTCGTTGATTAATATATTATATTTTTTGAGTTAATAAATGGTTTACTGATTTTTTATGAAAGTGACATAGATCGTATTGATTTTCTTGGGATTTTTTATTTTTTTATATTTTATGCTATTCCATGATATTTAATGTGAAGTTCACCAAATTTTTAGGATTGTGGTATATATTCAATGTTTATACCATTGTGAAGTAGTGGTTAATAAAATTTGTTGATTAATGATATAGAAACTTTTTGTACGAATATACAGTTTCACTATAGTTTAATGAATTTGAAATTTAGATAGTTTTCCAAATATTATATTTTTGTAAATGTTTGATTAGGTTATATACATACATGATTAAATGATTGTATTAGTGATTAATATTATTTTATAAAGGAGAAGTAACTTGATATAGCCTAATAGAGTAAGATAGTAGTCATATTAGAGTCCATCTCAAAAATTATGAATATGTTAATAATACCCCCACCTACAATCATAAGTTAATAATAACTAAAATTATGAAAACAGAATTTATTTAATATTGGTAGAATATAATGATTCAAAATTTGGGACACATTAAAATAGTAAAATATTTCATAAATTATGTATCATGAAAAAATGAAGTGATGAAACACCAGAATAAAAGGTACCATGACTTATTAAAAATATTTTAAGAATATAATAATTAGTAGATAAAAATATAATGATATATTTGGAAAATTATATATATATTTAATTAATTTAAATATAAAAAATGATTCATTTACAATAAAAATTTAAAAGTGTTTTATATTTTAACCTAATAAAATAAGCATATTATAGTAAAAAAATATAAGATATAAAATTTCTATTTATAAACTAATATGTCTATATTTAATTATTTATAAAATTATTTCAAACCGCATTAAAAAACATGAGGTTTAATAAGGTCAATTTATAATGAAAGTAATTTTTTTAATATTTTGTTATTACATAAATGATGAATTTATAATTTTAGAATTTTATTTGTAAAAAAATATTTTCTTTTTTGGATTAATAATTTAAATATATTATTTGGATGTTGTTTTTATATTTTTGTAAAATAACTGATTTTTAGGTGAATAGGGAATATATATATATTTTTCAAAAATCAGTTCTTTTTTGACTTAAATGTATTTGAATACAAATTTCTATAAAATATATAAATTTATTAAATTTAATAAATAATTCAAAAATATTATGCTTTATTTTTAAATACTAGGTAAAATTTCATTGGAACATATGTAATATTTCAATCAAAAATGAATTTTTATTCGCTAATAATCAATAATATTTTTCATTATTTTTTGAAATTCAATATAATAGTGTTGATTTCATGTTTAGAATATAATTTAAATATAAATTAATATGTTCAAAATCAATATCCACTCTTCAAATTTGATGTACTTTTGATTGGCAATTTATGGCTGGATCTCAATGCCAATGATCTTTTGTGACGAGGTTCCATTGCAAATAGCTCGTTGTAGAAAACATCATTGAAAATAAATCAATTATTAAATAAATTATATATTAATAAATTTGTTTTCAAAGGTCCACCTTTCCCATCGAAAATAGTTCTCCGTTTATATATGTTATATACCTAAACCTTTTCCGATGAGCCTGTCGCAAAAATTGTTTGAGAAGGGCACTTATTCCATTTAGAAATAATTTTTTTATAAATATATATAAACTATTTTCCATGGGGTCCCTTCGCAAATGGTCCCATAGAAAATAATATATAAAATAAAAATATATATTTAATAGAATTATGAATAATGAAAAAATAACATTAATATTATTAAAATGAAAAATAAATAAATAATATTAAAATTCTCAATATTCACAAAAAATTATTAAAAATTACTAAAATATTATTATTATTATTATTATTATTATTATAAAAATAAACAAACATTAAAAAATATAATACTAATAATAAATATTAAAATAAAAAATATAAAAATATTAAAAAAATTATATTATGTTATATTCACACTAATATAAAAGACAGAAACTGTAAATAGTTTATATTACAGTAAATATTGAGTTCAAAATATTTAAACATAACAAAAAAATTACTAGGGTGATAGCCTTCTGGAGGAGATGGAGGAGTTGGAGGAGGTGGTGGAGGAAAATCAATCTCAAAACTACGAGTCAGATGACACATGTACTCCATCTACTCATGCTACTCCTGCTGCCAATGATGCATCTCCTCCTCGCACCGAAGCTGCTGCTGATGCATCTCTTCATGGTACTTATTCAAACTCTCTATAAGCTCACACTGACCTCGCAACTTCTCCTGATACTATGAGCTATAAGATGATGCCTCTCAATGATCTCTTCTCAAGTTTGACTCTGATATCACATCTTTAACATAATACACCCCAGGATTCAAATGGGAGCTTAGACCAACTACTCATCCCTTCTCGAAGGCATACTAGGTCGCCTGCATCCATGCCGCCTCATCGAAATGGTGGGTACTATTCTAATCAACTGTCTCTTTCATGACCCGCCTTCACCAAGATGAGGGAAGGTATAGTAGATTTATAGACCCTCCATTATTCATGTTGAAGAAGATATAATGACCCCCGAGACCCGCCTTCAATAGGTCCCAGAGTGGTGACTAACACAAAGGGTATAGAATCACACACAAGAAGGAAGACATTACCCTTTTTATTTAGTAGGATCATGAGATAAGATAGTAAATCCCAACAACACCAAAACAAGGGTAAAAGTAAATCCAAAGAAAACGATTCCCATATTCATGTTCCAAAAGTAAATTCTACAAAAGTATAAGGAAACTACAAAGGTAAAGTACCAAGAGAAAAAAATAACTGCAATAACAACTACCCCAACGTCTGAGATAGTACGGTCTCGCACGATCCCTGATATCCTCCAGGAAACCTAAAAGCAATTTTATATACGTTGGGTGATTATACAGGTATACTCAGTAGGGAAACCAAAATCTCTCGTGCACAAGTGTGGAGGCATTCTAATGCCCCGTGAGAAAAGGAGATAACCAAATCACCTAGCACTGACAACTATCCACCCAAGCCTCACTAAGGAACACTCTCCATATAACGCAAGTCAAGTAATGTAATAGTAATACCCCTTCGATATTTTGGTACTGTGCTCCACTTTCCCACTGGTTATCGAAGACATCCTATGCATCGGACCACTCCCGTTATTCTGTCACTACAGTCCCACTTCCATACCCCCGACTGCACACACCTGGGCTACCAAAACCACACATCCCACCTGCAATCACCTGGGACATCTCTACCAAACATCCCACCCACAAACACTTAGGACAAAACAACCATATGTAACCACACACACAAACACCTGGTCTAGAACAAATACCCCCATACCTGAAGACACCTAGGCCTCATCAAGAAGACACTTGGGAAACAACCTTCCCGCACACGCCTGGGCCAACCAACACAACTAACCTGCCCAAACTATCTTTTTCTATAATGGACTTCGGGCCATTATATCCTGTCTGATGGATCTTGGGATACTCGGTAAAGGGAGTAAAATATGAGCTAATAACCAGCCACTCATAGGAGTGTTGGGAAAAACACCATTCCCCATGAAAATGGGGGTGTTTGCCACAATGTCCTCAACATGGGTGGGGTGCGAATGAGAAACATAATAAATACAATTATATGTATAGATAACAAGCACTCATCCCAACCTAGGGGTTCCAAAACCATCCAAAGAACAAACACCCTCGTTACTATTCATTCGTAAAAGGCACACCACTCTCAACGAAGTCACAACTCATTCCCAGAACCAATTCCCCATTGAACCGTTCTTGTTTTCATGTTCAAATGATTCCATTTAAGTAAATTCTTTACTAATGGGCAACTAACAGGCATAGCCACAAGCCAGGGTAATCGAAAACATCCAAACAACAATATAAGCATTCACATCCGGTTCTTTGGTAAATTCAAATCAACAAAAGGGTTCTGTGAGATCCCTCGATGTATTGGAACTAAACCAAGCCTCAAGATACAACCCCAAGAAGGCCTCAAATCCAAAAACCAACAACATCACAAAAATAAGGGATCCCATCACTATCCATACCTATAGAATCCCAGCCTTTTATCACATAATCCTTCATTACATTAATCAAAACCGAGGTTCTTTAAGGTATAGTGTCTTGGAAACAAGGAAATTAATACATGACAACATAAAAAAATTTCTTCTTAAACACTTAAAAGGATTGTTTCATTTTTTTATCCTATGTTAATTACTGCATTTCATAACCTGGGAACATACATCAAAGGAAAGAGTGAGCAGAAGGCCTAGTAAGGGAAACAAGGGAAACATTTTACATGTGAACTTGAGATTCATCAATGAAGTCATGATAAATAACTTTACGGATTGAGAAAGAGATAATGAGGCATATAATAATGAAAATAACATGTTTAATAACATGAATATGTGGCTACAACATTTAACTTAGAAAATCATGAACACATCACCAAGGATCATCCCCAAGGTGTCATTTAAAAATAATTACCGAGGTTATTCACCAAGGTATCATTAAAATTGTGATCCCTAAAGATTACATAATAACCCAATGCTTTAGGGTGATATCAGGGCGCACCCTTAATGTTTCATTACTTACATGTTATCCACATAGTCATAATAAAACATTTCATAAATAACCCATAGAGAATAAAAAAAATGTGTTTCATTTCAAAATCGTGATGTTTTAAAAGTACTTAAAAATAAGATTATTATGTCATTTATAAACCATTGAAGGGGAGTGAGGGTTATATGTATGTCAATTACAGAATCAAATACATTATATGCATATATTTATGAACACCTAAAGAAACTAAATTGGTCTGGGTATTCACATAAATAAAACAAGATAATTTCTAGAGAGAAATAGATAGAAATTTTGAGGTGAAATTTCTGCAGCATAATGGCTATATAACATGGTTTTAGAAAATATTGGAAAGAGAGGGGACATGGGTTACCCACTCATAAATGATAAAAAAAATAGTATAGGGACTTAATATAAAGGATATAAGAAAATGGTAATTAAATTTGAAATACATACCATATGAAATGAAAAACTTGAAAGGAAGACAAAAATAAGATTTCCTTTATAAAAATTCGGCAGCCTAACGACGTCACTTTAAACTTCTAAAAAATGAATTAATGAGATAAATTTGTTTCTATCTTCATATAAACATAAAAGTATAGTATGATGGATATAGATATCATACCCCAACATATGAAAACGTAACATGAAAGACATGACATGAAAATAGAACTTTGAAAATGAGAAGGGTGATAGAATCCCTAAAAAACATTCGGCAGCCTAATGACACCACTTAAAAATACAAAAAATGAATTGATGAGAGTGAGAGGGGGTCTCTCATAATATGAAAATACAATTTACATTAAGGTGAATATAAAATAACATCCTCCAACATAAGAACATGGAGCATAAAAGAAATGACATAAAAGAGAGCACTTGAGAAGAAAGAGAGAGGTAGGACCCCTTACCTTAAAACGTACCTCTTAAAACTCAAAGGTCAGGACCTTAAGGGCTTGAGGGAACCGTGGGAGGACTCCTTGGGAGGTAATGAGACCAGATCTTTGTTGAGGAGGATTTTGGAATGAAAACGATGAGGGAATGGCTTGGTATTTATAGGGTAAGTGAGGGGACATGGCATTAATTACCAAGGGACACCTCATCCGTGGTATTGGGAAAACTATGGGCTATCCAATGGTATTTCCTCATGGTATTGTCCACTTGGGACACCTCATACCTTATCTTACTATTCATTAGTATAACATAATTATTTCATAATTATTACATCCTTAATGATGTCATTAACCACCCGAAACTCAAAACTGAAATTTCACTATTCACAGAAAATTTACCTTTTTTGGAAAAATCCCAAAAAATTTCCTTCACCTAATATCGATGATCAGAAATAAAATATGAAATCCATTTTATAAAAATAATTTTATAAATTTTTTTATTTTAATTTTTAAATAAAAAACACTATTCACTGAAATTTCATTTTTTTCAGATAAAATCACCAAAAATTACCTTAAGATTATATCGATGCTCTGAATTCAAAAATGAACTATATTTTATAAAATAATTTTCTAAATATTTTTAATTTTATTTTTAATTAAAAACACTATTCATCGGGAAAAACTAATACTTGACTAATAATTTCTGAAAAAATTATTTAACTATATTATGGAATCACATTACTTAATCAAGGTGCCTGTATTATATTAATACATTCTTTAAGTGAGTTTACTAATCCATTTGGTCTCATAACTAATCCTAAGCATAAAATCACTATTCATAAATTACTATTCCCCAAAATTTATGTTGATCTTATTAGACTCTAAATTTCTTATTGAACACATTTGTAGAAGACCATTTTTTGAAAATCATTACACATCATTAATTTATTATGGTTTACATAAATATTTTAAAGTATCCTTTTTCCAAAAATTCATTAATAATATACATCCTAAATTAATCCAGACATTTGAAAATTCACAAACTTCACTATAAGAAGAAATCACAATTTTTATTTATCAAAGGATTACATAATGCAGCTAAAGTCTCATTACATTGACTATTATAACACCAGCAAATGATCCAAGTGTAAGGTGTGATAAGGTGATAGAATGTTGGGGCGGCTCGACCAACATTGCCCGAGTGGTGATTTCTATCAGCTTGAACTTCTCGCGAAGGTGATTCTGTTCCAGTTTCACATAATGAATTTTTTCTTGGGTTTGGTCCAGAGCAATGCCCAGTGGTGATACCTCTTTCCCACATTCAGCCAGATGGGCCTCAATCGGCTCGAGATTACTAGATGAGGCCATCAAATCTTCATTCTATATTAATTAACCAAGATCACTTGTATTTATAGATAATAATAGCAACATTTAGTTTCCAACTGTCATATTGACCAATGGTCATATAACAGTCGAAACCCAACGGTCTAATTTTAATTATACTAATTTTATTAAATGAATTAGTTTTGTTGAGTGTAAAATAAAATAACAAAAAAAATTTGGAAACAAAATTTATTCAAAATTTGGAGTCGTTATATTCTTCCCCCATTAAGAAATTGTGTCCTTGAAATTTTAAAAATTGGGCTTGGAAATTTCATTAAATGTCCCACATCCGAAAAATAGTCAGTTAAACTATTACTTTAAAAGAAAGAAAGGGAAGTGCAAAGTTCACCCGAGTTAACCCATACTAGGATTCCATGTACGAAAACATGGATATGGAAGAGAAAACAAAGGGTCAAGTTCTGATGGAGAGTGATAGATAACATGATTAGTATAAAATTTACCATAAGAAGATCACAAACTTATGATGTGTTAAACGGTCTTTGATTACCTAGTAGGAAATGTAAACAGACAATGTTTTTGTTTTACATTCCTTTTCATAATTTTGAGGAAGTAATTTACTACATAGAATACAAACAGAAGGAAAAATACTTACCTTCAAGTAGAGTTTCATCCTTTAATAAGTTTCTACCAAGAATAATATTTTAACCAAACAATGAGAATTCAAAAACACTTGGTCTCATCAATAGCACAAGAATCATCTTCTAGAGAATCACATAATCCACAAAAGATGAAATATATATTTCCCTTTTATTTAGTCATCAACTAAAACTAAAATGGTTAGTACAAGGTCATATAATCCCTGAAAAGGATAATCCTTCATAAAAAGAAAAAACGACTATTAATCTCCAAAATTCAACAAAAAATACACAAAGTTCCTGAAAGACCATTCAATACACAAACATCCTTAAAATTCTTCATAATAATCCAAACCAAAATTGGAACCCAAAACTCCAAATAATTTAATCACATAGTCTTCCACAATAAATCTTAACATTTACGCCAGATAACATCAACTAATATTAATGTCTCATAATAAGTGTAATTAACCTATCCAAATTTTCCCAATGAAAGGTTAATCATTTCCATAAGTAACCTAAATTACCATAAGTTCACCTTAAATTCATCGATTCATAAAAATATAAGCCAACCATTACTTATCAAGAAAATACCATAGTAATCTATTTACCCAGATCATATAGGGTTCCAAAATTAGTGAACATCTTCCAAATTAATAATCATCTTTTAATCCCCTAATCATTGTTTTAAATAATAAAAGCTTCACAAAATCAACATGTGATACATAACAATAGATGTTATCCTTAATTATATAAAACCATCTTAGGTAGTGAATCGATTTTCATAGAAAACATTAAAGATATTCTCATAGAGAATGAACTAAAATATAACATGACATTGAAAATTATTGTGAAGAATATACATATACTTTAGTCATCATGATCCATCTCAGCATAGGACTTGCATTGTTCCCTTGTACTTGAAGATTTTTTATGCTCATCATGCTTCTCATACCTTACAAGAGAGCATTTCCTTGGATAATGTCCAACTTCTCCAAATTTACAAAATTTAATAGTATAAGGTATATTAGATTTAACCTTATCTCCATTCATCACATTATCCTTTTTTAAATAAATTGGATACTTTATGCCCTATCATCCCACACTAAAAACATCTCCCGGTTCCTTTGTGACATTTTCCATGGTTCCTCTTTCCACACTTTTTGCACAAAGGAAATTCGGTCTTCTTTCCCTTATCAACATTATCAGATGAACATCTTTGAGACTTCAACTTCCTCTTCCTGGAAGAATTTGGGTATTCAACTAGGTACCAATTATTAATTGTGATTTTTGATAGCTGGTTTGGCATAATCACAATATGTTCAACTTGATCTCTCATCATATCTGTCATATTAATAGGGAAATCATCAAATTTCCTATCACATTGGTTTTTGGGACATGTTCTTCTATTTACCGCCATTAACTAAGAATAGAAAGTATAATTAGGGGGATTAAATACTTATCCAATAATCATGAAAAATAAACTTTAATCATATAAGGGTAAAATTGTAGAATAAAAGTATATCCTAACTTGTGATCCACTAGGTTCCAATCTAGGTTATCCATGATCATATATTCTTATGTGAATTTTATTTTATTTTATATTGGTTCCTTTAATAATGGTTCATACTAATCTTTTGAATTTACCAATGCATATCCCCAAGGAGTGTCAAACCAAGAGTGAAAGAAGGACCGTTGTCGTGCACCATGTTACCCTAGGCCAAGCCCAAACACCTTTTCAGAGTATTCACTCCTAGGAACATCTCTTCCAGAGCCATCTCTACTTGTTCGTATCCAGACAAGGATTTATTTGTTTGGAAACCACTTAATCAATACATCACCAAAATACCAGGATGTTTTCCTATATTTAAAATTTTCATTAACAATCCTTTAAATGTTTTCAAATCCTAATTTCCACAAATAACTAAACCATACTTTGATACCAACTATAGCATCCTTCCTTTTTATCACATAAACATTCATTACATTAAACAAAACTGAGGATCTTTAAGGTTTAGTGTCTTGGAAACCATAAAATTAATACGCGACAACATAAAAAAATTTCTTCTTAAACACTTGAAAGGCTTCTTAATTTGTTCATCCTTTGTTCATTACAGCATCTAATAACCTGGGATAATACATCAAAGGAATGGGTGAGTAGAAGTCATAGTAAGGGAAACAAGGGAAACATTTTACATGTGAACTTGAGATACATCAATAAAGTCATGATAAATTACTTTACGGCTTGAGAGAGAGATCATGAGGCATATAATAATGAAAAAAACATGGTTCATTAATTGAAGATGTGGCTACACAATTTTACTTAGACAATCATGAACATATCACTATGGTCCATCCCGAAGGTATCATTTGAAAAAAAATTCCAAGGTTATTCACCAAGGTATCGTTAAAATTGCAATCCCTAGAGATTACATCATTACCCAATGCATTAAGGCGCTATCATGGAACACCCTTAATATTTATTTACTTACATTCTATCCATATAGATCATAATAAAAAATTTCATAAATAACCCAAAGAGAATAAAAGAATAGGGTTTCATTTCAAAATCATGATGTTTAAAAAGTACCTCAAAAATAAGATCATTATGTCATTTATAAACCATGCAAAGGGAGTGAGGGTTATATGTATGTCAATTACAGAATAAAATAAATTATATTTTATATTTATGAACATCAAAAGAAACTAAATAGGTCTGGGATTTCACATAAATGAAACAAGATAATTTCTTGAGAGAAAGAGAGAGAAATTTTGAGGCGAAATTTCTACAGCATAACGGCTATATAACATGGTTTTAGAAAACATTGGAAAGAGAGGAGACATGGGTTAACCACAACTAAATGATCTAAAAAAATAGAGGTACATAATATAAAGGATATAAGAAATTGGTAATGACATTTGAAAGACATACAATATGAAATGAAAAACATGAAATGAAGACAAAAATAAGATTTCTCATACAAATATTCGGCAGCCTAACAACGTCACATTAAACATCTATAAAATGAATTGATGATATAAAATATGGTCTCTAATCATATGAACATAAAATTAAAGTATTATGGATATAGAGATCATACCCCAACATTAGAAAAATTAACTTGAAATACTAGACATGAAAATTGAACTTTGAAAATGAGAAGGGTGGAAGAATCCCTTACAAAAATTCGACAGCCTAACGACGACACTTAAAAATTCTTAAAATGAATTGATGATAGTGATTGGGGGTCTTTAATAATATTAAAATACAATTTACACTAATGTGAATATAAAATAACATCTTCCAACATATGTACATGGATCATAAAAGAAATGACATGAAAGAGATCACTTGAAAAAAGAGAGAGAGGAAGGATCGCTTTCCTTAAACGTAACTCTTAAAACACGAATGTTAGAACCTTGAGGGATTGGGGGAACCATGGGAGGACTACATAAGAGGTAATGAGACTATATATTCGTTTAGGAGAATTTTTGAATTAAAATGATGTGGGAGTAGCTTTGTATTTATAGGGGGATGTGAGGGACAAGGCATTAATTTCCAAGGGACACCTCATCACTGGTATTGTAAAAACTATGGGATATACAATGGTATTTTCTCATGGTATTGGCCACCTGGGGCACCTCAAACCTTATAATACTATTCATAAGTCTACCAGAGTGATTGAATAATTATTACATCCTTAATTATGTCATTAAACACCTGAAACTCAAAACTGAAATTTCAATATTCACTAAAAAATCAACTGTTTCAAAAAAATACCTAAAAATTAACCTAACAAAATATTGATGTTCTGAAATCAAAAATAAACTCTATTTTATAAAAATAATTTTTTAAATATTTTTAATTTAATTTTTAAATAAAAAACACTATTTACCGAAAATTCATTTTTTTTCAGAAAAAGCCCCCAAAAATACCTTAACATAATTTCATTCCTCTTAATTCAAAAATGAACTCCATTTTATAAAAATAGTTTTCTAGATTTTTTTATTTTAATTTTTTATTAATAAAACTACTCACCAGAAAAACTAATATTTGGCAAATAATTTCTTAAATAGTTATTTACCTACTTTATTGAATCACATTACTTAATCAAGGTGCCTATATTAAATTAATACGTTATTTCAGTGAGATTACTAATCCATTTGGTCACATTACTAATCCTAAGTGTAAAATCACTATTCATAAATTACTATTCCCCAAAAATTAAATTGATCTTATTGGACTCTGATTTTATTTCTAAACACATTTTTAGAAGACCATTTTTTGAAAATCTTTACACATCATTAATTATTTAAGGTTTACAACAATATTTTAAAATATCCTTTTTCCATAATTCATCAATAATAAACATCCTAAATTAATCCAGAAATTTGACAATTCACAATCTTCACCATAAGAAGAAATCACAATTTTTATTTATCAAAGTATTACATAAGGCAGCTAAGGTCTCGTTACATATCCCCTTATAGCACTAGCATAAGATCTTAGTGTAAGGTGTGATAAGGTGATAGAATATTGGGGCTGCTCGGCCAACATTGCTCGAGTGATGATTTCTATCATCTTGAACTTCCCGTAAAGGTGATTCCATTCTAGTTTCACACGATGATGTTCGGCTTGGGTTTGGTCCAAAGCAAAGCCCAGTGGTGCTACCTCCTTCCCAAGTTCTGTCAGATGGGCCTTGATCGGCCCGAGACTACTAGATGTGGCCATCAAATCTTCTTTCTATATTAATTAACCAAGATCACTTGTATTTATAGACAATAGTTAGAAAATTTAGTTTCCAATGGTCATATTGACCAACAATCATATAATAGTCGAAACCCAACAGTCTCATTTTAATTATAATCATTTTATTAAATGAAATTGTTTTGCTGAGTATAAAATAAAATAACACACAAAATTAGGAAACAAATTTTTTCAAAATTTCGGGTCATTAAAATACAACCCCTAAGCATCAAGCAGAACAACCACACATACTACCAAGACAGAGCATGGGGGTCTCCATATTCAAGCTCATCATTCATTAAGTCCCTTCTTACTGTTTGGTTAACCAGGGTGATCACACAAGAATTTTTGTTCACTGGGAATCCATTTAATTGACCGAGTTTACATGATTAACCAATTTACATGTTAAACCCATTAATTCAAATAAATATCCAAAAGGGAATAGAGGTTCATTAGTGCACATCAAAATCCCTCCAATGGCCATGATTTTCAGTGGGCATAAGCCCGGACAATTCACAAAACATAATCAAGGATATGAGTACAGTAGAAACATCATGAAAACCCCCTCCCCATAATTATTTAAAAGTTTATTTATTATCTTCATTATGTTTGGTTCATCCATTTCTATAGAAACATTACCATATCCACCCCGCATGATACATAGTAAAGAGAGATTAAGGAAAAATCCCTACGTGGATGATCAAAGATCAATGTTTATCTCCACGTACCAAGAACTAGGGATGCATGACCTGAAGGGGAGGAACATTGGGGACTCTAAGGGTGAGCAGAAAGTTTCCATCACAAGTGCACCACTTACCTCAGGAAGGGGAACTCCAAAAGAAAAAGGAAGAAAAAGAGAGAATCCATGAAGTAGAAGAAAATGGAATTCTAGTGCGATGAGAGGGTGAGATCCTGGAGTTACGGGATATTGAATTTTGAATGTCATTAAATACAGATCATGGTTTCACTATGTGGTTGGGAGATTACACATGATGGAATTAACTGTCGTTTAATTATTCCCATCAAATCAGTGTCCATAACAGTTATGCGTTCAATGGTTTCCTTTAATCAGAGAAAAACACGCAACATGGCCGAACTTGAAAGTATGGGGAATAGGTGTGAAACTGAGGAAAACCACAAGTTTTGGTAAGTGAAGGGTTTCCCGAATCTTGGGGGATGTTAGATATTATTCATAGGATTTCAATGGATTTTAAAGAGGGGGTATTAAAATGCTTTTATGTCAAAAGATACGTTGCCGGAAGAAAAAAAGTTGGAACATGAAAATAACGAAGGGTGGGACACCGTCCGGTGGGAACACAGTGGCACCGTCATGGTGCCATCCTCATAGTTCCACCCTCACGGTGCCACCCTCATGGGGTCACCCTCACGATACCACTGTCTTCATGGCACCCTCACGGTTCCACCGTCATGGTGTCACCCTCCCGGTGCCACTGTAACTGGTGTGAGACCGTCACGTTGCCACCGTAATCGGTGCCACCCTTTTGGTGGAGCCATCTTTTTTCAAAGTACTAGACAAGGAGGGTCTTGGCCATTAAATCAGATACCTATCAATGTATTATGGCCCTCAATAATTAAAACCATACCTGAAAAAAAGAGTGGGGGTCCGAATATCCACCTCGAAAGATACCTCTCAAGAGTGAACCTCATTGATATCTTGAACACCTCTCCCTCAAGTTACTATACCAACAATTGTCGGTCAGACCACCCATTCATATGGATTAGGGAGTTTCATCCTCCATGTCAAGATATTATTTGCTTTGGGTGGCACTGACTCGCCCGCACGGCTTTAACTGCATCCACTTTAATGCGTCTTGATTAAGGATCCGATCCTCCCTTCCACATAGTCCGTACATTCCACATATATTCAAGGAACAAGGAACACATCTCAAAGTTAATAAGGTCAAGCATTTCACCATAGCAAGTACAAAAAATATATAACAAAACTCAAAACAACTTTGGGTACTGAGCGCACAACTGTGCCTCCCACTCCCAGGTACTATCATCGAGGCCACCATGCCTCCACCACACACAAACCAAATGGATGGTTCATCCACGAAGTACATTCTCCTTTCATCCTTCAATCATCACTGGTCTCTCTACAAATGTAACATCATCCTTGATATCTAGCTTTCCCCCGCCGAGGATATGTTAATCATTGTGTTGATATCGTCGGAGCTATGACACATGGAAAACGTTGTGCACTCTCAATAGTGGAGGTGGTATCACAGGACGATAAGCCACTTCGCCGACCCGCCACATCACTTCAAACGGTCCGATGAACCTGAGAGAAAGCTTACTCCCCCTGCCAAAACTCGGTTTCCCATGCCGAGGGGATACCTTCAGGAATACGTGGTCCCTGACCTTGAACTCCATGGTGCTCCTTCTATTATCGGGATATGACTTTTTTCGATCATGGGCTGCCTTTATCCTCTCCTGTATAAGCCGAACCTTCTCTATTGTGCTCTAAAGAACCTCTGGGCCAAGAACACCAGCTACCCTGACCTCTGACCAACATATGGGTGAGCGACATAGCCTCCTGTACAATGATTCAAATGAATCCATTCCAATGGTAGGGCGATTGCTTTTGGTGTATCCAAACTCCACCAGAGGCATGTGTCTTACCCACGATCCCTCAAATTCCAAAACACATGCTCTTAGAATATCCTCCATTGTCTAGATGGTCTTCTCTATCTGTCCATCTGTTTGGGGATGGAAAGAAGTTTTGAGGCATAGCTGGCTACCAAAATCACGTTGCAATCCTTTCCAGACTCATGAGGTAAACGGGGTATCCTGATCAAAGACTATGGACCTCATAACCCCATGTAACTGCACAAACTCATCCACGTAACTCTGTTCAAGGGAATCCACCGTACTCAACTGCATGATTTCTAGGAAGTGATTTGATTTCGTCAATCGGTACACCACTACCCAGATAGCATTGCAACCCCCTTGAACTCTGGGTAGTCCCTTGACGAAACCATTGATATTTCGTCCCAATTCCACTTGGGATATCTAAAGGTTGTAACAGACCTCCTGGGATGTGATGTTCAACCTTCACCTACTGACACACAAGGAACTTTTCTACGAAGTCTGCCACTCCTCGCTTCACGCCCAGCCACCAAATCCGAATCCTCCAAACCTGGTACATCATGGAAACTCCTAGGTGCACTCATAGGGGTGAGTTGTTCAACTCACCAAGAACTCTATCAAGAATTCCAATACGGATGTACTACTTCACATGAAATAATACCTGATTCTTCCCATCATCGGACCATCCTTCTAGAGCATTGCCCTAGCTAATGCAATTGCGCATCACTTCTGCCTCTAAGTCCCCCCACTAAGACTCTTCCACCTATTTCAACAGAGTGGACTTCATTTTCATCTGAATCATATAGCCTCTATCATTCACCACCCTTTCATCCTGGTGTAGGGCATCCAACTCCTCCGTCAACTTCCGAGAAACTGCCGATTCTCGAACCACGTCCTTCGGTGACTTCCTGCTCATGGAATCGTCCACCACGTTCCCTTTTCCTTAGGTGTAGGAAATATACAAGTCGTAGTCTTGAAGGAACTTCATCCACCTTTGATGTCAGAAATTCATATCCCACTAGGAGAAGATATACTTCAAGATCATGTGATTCGTGAAGACCACGAAGCACTCCCCGATTAGGTAATTCCACCGCAAATTTTATGCGAACACAACCACCGCAAGCTTCAGATCATGAGTGGCATAGTTATCCTCATGAGGACGTAACTACCAAGACCCATAAAGATATCACTCCATGTTTCTACATCAGCACACACCCCAGGCCAAGTCTAGAAGAAACACAAAACACCTCAAAAAACACACCTTCCTATGGAAACCAGAGCACTGGAGCACTGACAAACCATTCCTTTAGGTAACTGAAGGCTGCCTCGCAATTCCCTTTCCACACGAAAGCCTGATCCTTCTTGGTCAAGGCTATCAGAGGTTCTGAAACTCGAGATAAGTTGGGCACAAACCTGTATTAGTAACCTTCTAAACCTAGGAAACTACGAACTTCTGCCACGTTTTTGGGTGTTTCCCAAGAAACAACCACCTCGACCTTTTATGGGTCTACTGCTCTTCCCTAATCTGACACCACAAGTCCAAGGAAGTTCACTTCTCATGTCCAGAACATGCACTTGGACAATTTAAAATAGAGTTGGTTTTGTTAGAGGAACTTTAAAACCATTCTCAGATGATCAGTGTGATCTTTCTCTGATCTTGAGTAGATCAGGATGTTGTTAATAAATATGACTACGAACCGGTCTAGGTATTCCCATAAGACTGAGTTCATGATCCCCCATGAACACAGCTAGTGCATTTGTAACGTTGAACAACATGACTACAAACTCAATGTTCTTATATCGACACCTGAAGGCAGTCTTCAAGATGTCACCCTCCTTCACCCTCAACGGGTGATATCCTGACCGAAAGTCGATCTTGGAGAACCATCCTGCCTGTTTGAACTGGTTGAAAAGGTCATCTATCTTCGGAGAGGGTAAAATTTCTTAAACGTTACTTGGTTTTGTCTCTGGTAATCTATAATGAACCTGATACCACCATCTTCCTTATTTAAGAATAATATTGGAGCACCCCAGGGTGACACACTTGGTCGAACAGAAGCCTTCTTCATCAGATTTTCAATCTGAATCTGCATCTCCCGCAATATAGAAGGCGCCATCCAGTAGGGATCCATCGATATCGGACGAGCACTGGGTTGCTTGTCTATCTCGAATTCAACATCACATCGAGGGAGAAGAGTCTCCACCTCTATAGGGAAGACATACATGAACTCACTGACGATCCCCGAGACTTCCACAGTCTCTATATCCGCCGACTCCATTGACAGCTCGGCTAACAAGAAAAGAAGGGGATCCACTCACTAGCTGCCCTCCTAACAATCCCTCTTTCTGGCGAAAGTCACACGTCGACCGACCAAATCTGAAAACACAATTTTTATTTGGAAGTAGTCAATAAAGACACATAGAGAGAGTAGCCAGTCTATGCCCATGATGACATCGTATGAATGTTTCTGCCAGAGTAGATGATCCTTGCCAGATTGATGTGGCCCTATCATCAGTCAACACCCTCGGAAAACATAAGACAAGTCATTCTAACCACCGACTGGCCTACTCAACACCAGGGGAAGTAGAAGTCTCTCATCGTCTAGACCCATAGCACGAGCCGGACTGGGTGAAACAAAGGATTGTGAAGCTCCTGTATCAAACAAGGCATAAACAAGAGTACTAAAAAATCTGACCGTACCTCGAATGATTTCTGGCCTTGCTGGAACCGCTGCCTCCACGACATGTAACTACCCACACGCAGCTCCCCTACCCCTATAATTTTATCCGCCTCCCCAAAAACGCACTGATCGAGGTCCATGAGGAGCGCCTTGAGGTCAGCCTCCTTCAGTAACATCTGCCCTCAGAGGAGTGGGAGCTCGCTGTCCCTGCTATTGAAAAGGCATGGCTGGAAGCTGTTGTAGCTGAGGTGGGCCCTTAACCTTCCCATACCCACTATACTGCTCTCGGTTCAGGCACATATTTTGATGGTGCCCACGGCTTCCATAGATGAAGCATCTCGGTCCTTGGGCCGAAAGGAAAGCGAGAGGTCTGAGAGATCGAAACTGAAACTTCTAGGGCCTGCTCCCTACTGGGCGTAACATAGATGGTCCTGATGTTGGAGGCCTGCTGCTGATGGCCTTCCCCATTGAAAATCCAAACTGGCTTCCCTCTAGTGGAACACCTCCCAGCGTGTGCATCCTTTCCACAATTTTAGCCTTCTTCTGGACCACCAAGTACGTTGATGGGTAATGGGGGTAACCACATACTAAAGAGAAGGTCAGAGTGCCTCCTTTAAACATCTTGCCCGAGACTCCTCATCCGGAAAGTGGTATGGAGCAAAGAAAATGAGATCCTTGAACTAGATCCCCAACTCTCTCACTGACATACCCCCGGATAGAGGGAAATTAGTTCCTACCTCTTCTCAACCTTCATTATGTAAGAGAGGAATTCCACATAGAACTCCTTCTCGAAGTCATCCCACGTAACCTCGACTTCTCTCTTCTACCCAAGGTAGAGCTTCCAGCACTAACGCGCCACTCATCACATATGGATTACAACTAGAGGAACCCAATACTCTGTTAGAGGCCAAATCAAGCTAAAATCTATCAAAAGCTCCTCGATCCAGCTCTCTGTCTCCATATATGAGGTTATGTCCTCGTACTTTCCGAGGGTCTGTCGCTGAAAGGAACGAAGTGTCATCTTCCACTGATCGTCCTCCTCTTCTCGGCAGTTCTCTATTAACTAGCCCAGTCAACCTCCTTGGCCTCGACCCCCCTCACTACTCGTGTTCGTCGTCCTGGTTCAATAGCTTCAAGGTAAACAAGGAATTCCTAAGCCTAGTTAGTGGAGAATATTGCTTTTAAATTTTCATAGACTTATTTATTCATTTTAAATCCCCAAAATACCCAACGCACACAAGAAAAAATTCATTATGATACATTACCCTTCCTAGGGTCTCTATCATGCTATCAATGTAGCCTCACTTGGTCATTTGGTAGGCCCAGAGTCCTTGGATCAGATCACAGGGGCCCAAAAATATAGTGTCCTATCTGGTCTTCCCTAGCCTATTTCAAGTACCAAGATTGCCTAAAACTGTTTCCCTAGCATCCCATGAAATCCTCACTATGCCTAACCCCAGACTCCATCCTATCTCTCAACCTCACTCCTCTAATACCATTTTTTCATGACCCGTCTTCACCAACATAATGTAAGGGACATTAGATAGCTAGACCCTTCCTTCATCATGTTGATGAAAAGATAATGACCCTGAGACCCACCTTCAATAGATCACAATGTGGAGACTAAAACCAAGGTTATAGAATCACACACAAGATGGAAGGAATTACCCTTTTTTAGTAGGATCAGGAGATATGATATCAAATCCCAACAACACCAAATTCGGTGAAAAGGTATGGCCAAGGAAAAAAATTCCAATATTAATGTTCCAAAATTAAATTCTACAAAAGTTCAAAGAAACTACAATGTTTATGTACCAAGAGAAAGAAAAGAACAACAACAACAAATGCCCCAACGTCCGAGCTAGTATGGTCCCACACGATCCCTGATGTCCTCCTAGAAACTTGAAAGCAGTTTTATATACGTAGGGTGAGTATACAACTATACTCCGTAGGGAAACCAAAGGATCTCCTGCACATGTGTGGCAACATTCTAATGCCCCATGAGAAAAGGAGATAACCAGATAACCTACCAAAGACAACTATCCACCCAATCCCCACCAAGGCACACTCACCAAATAACGCAAGTCAAGTAATATAATAGTAATATCACATCGATATTTGGTTATGCCTCACCACTTTCCCACTGGTTATGGAAGACATCCTATGCATCAGACCTCTACCGCTATTCTGTCACTGTAGTTCCACTGCTATACCACCCCCCGCACACACCTGGGCTACCACAACCACACATCCCTCCCATAAACACCTGGGCCATCTCTACCACACATCCCGCCCACAAACACCTGGGCCACAATAACCACATGCAACCACGCCCGCAAAAAACCTAGGCTAGAACATTTACTTCCACGCTCGAAGCCACCTGGGGCTCATCCCGAAGACACTTGGGAAAAAACCTTCCCACACACACCTAGGCTAACCATCACAATTACCCTGCCCAATGAATATTAGGCTATAATGGTCCTCATGCCTTCACAGCCTGTATGAATGATCATGGGATACTCAGGAAAGGGAGCAGAAAAGGTGTGATTAACCAGCCACTCATAGGAGTGTTGGAAAAAACGCCATCTCCCATGAAATGTGGGTGTTCGGCACGAAGTGATCAACATGGGTGGCACCCGAATAAGAAAAATAAGAACTAAAATTATACGTATAAGTAACATGCACTCATCCCAACATAGGGGTTCCAAAACCAACCTATGCACAAACACCCGTGTTACTATTCAATCAAAAAAAGGCACACCACTCATAGGCAAGTCACAACTCATTCACAGAACTAATTCCACATTAAACCATTCTTGTTTTCATGTTCAAGGGATTCCATTTTAGTAAATTCTTCACTACTGGTCAAAAAACAGGCATAGCCACAGGCCAGGGAAAGAGGAAATAGCCAAAAAATAATTTAAGCATTCACCCCTGGTTCTTTTGTAAAGTCACATCAACAAAAGGGATCAGTCAGATCCCTCTAATTATTGGAACCAAACCAAGACTCAAGATACGGCCCCACACAGCCTCAAATCCACAAACGAACAACTGCACAACAACATAAGATCACATCCCCATCCATACTACCCCATAATCATCAAGTAGAAAATCCACACATACTACCAAGGCAGAGCAAGGGGGTTTCCAAATTCACTCAAACCATTTATTAAGTCCCTTATTTCTGTTTGGTTAACTAGGGTGATCAAAAAAGGATTTTTGTTCCCTGTGAATCCATTTTATCGGTCTAGTTTACGTGATTAACTAATTTCCTTGTTACACCCATTCATTCAGATAAATATCGAGAAGGAAACATAGGTTCATTAGTGCACAACAAAATGCCACCAATGGTCCTAATTTTCAGGGAGCATAAGCTCGTAAAATTCAAAACACATAATCAAGGATAGGAGTACAAAAAAAACATCGGGCACACCCTTCTTCATTATTTAAAAGTCTGTTTATTATCTTCATTAATTTTGGTTCATCCATTCCCATATAAATACTAGAATACCCACCCAACATGATACACATTAAAGATAGACGAATGAAAAATCCCTATGTGGATGATCAAAGATCAACGTTTCTCTCAACGTGCAAAGAACTGGGGATGTGGGACTTGCAGGGGAGGAATTTCGGGGACTCCAAGAGTGAGCAGAAAGGTTCCAGCACATGTGCGCCACTTTCCTTGGGCAGGGAGTCCAAAAGGACAAGGAAGAACAAGAGACCATCCAAGATGATGAAGAAAATGGAATTCCTGTGTGATAAGAGGGTTAGATCCTGGAGTTACGGGATATTGAATTTTGGATGGCTATAAAGACGGATCACGGTTTAACCATGAGTTTGGGAGGTTACACACGATGTAATTAACTGTCATTTAATAATTCCCATCGAAGAGGTGTACATAATGTTTGTGCGTTAAATGGTTTCCTTTAATCAAAGAGAAATGCGCAACAGGGCGTAACTAGAAAGTATGGGGAAAGGGTTTGATGCCGAGGAAAACCACATGTTTTGGTAAGTTAAGGGTTTCCTGGCTCATGGGAAATTTTAGATATTATTCATGTCCTTTAAATTGATTATAAAGGGGGTATTAAATTGATTTTACATCACAAGATACGTTGCAGGATGAAAAAAAGTAGGAAGTATAAAAGAACGAAGGGTGGGACACCTTCCAATGGGAACATGGTGGCACCGTCACGGTGCCACCCACACAGTGCCACCGTCACGGTACCACCCTCACGGTGCCCCCATTACTATTCCACCCTCATGGTGCCACCATCACCACTGCCATCATGACATGTGTCACCGTTAGGGTTCCACCGTGAACAGTGCCACCATTTTGGAGGAGCCGTGTTTTGGAAATGTACTGGACTAGGAGGGTTTGGGTCATTGCAGTCTTGGCCTAAATCTCAGCTTTTCTTATGAGGTCACGACCTCATATGAATCCTTAATTTCTAATTTTACATTAAAATAGTGAAAATATTATATGCAGTTATTTTTAAAAATGAAAAAAATGATACTGACCACAATCAGACACTGGAGATCACCTCTAATTTTTCTAGTGGTAGGATCAATGTACATCCTTTAATAAACGTTGTACTCTATAAAATTGGGTTACATCACTACTTATATGAATATAAAATAAACTGTTTATATTTAAAATTATATAAAACTTTTACAAAGATACTTACTAGAAGTCCTTTATACATACTAAATTTACGACTACCAGCTCGATGTGTCACCTCCTGTCCCCCCCGGTTCGGTGCACCAAATTGATATCTTCACTGAAATCCACCACCCAACCAGTGTGAACATAATCCATCCCAGACATGAGATGAAATGTTCACCGGTTGGGGGGCTCTACACGACTCATCAAATACTGGAACTCCTGCTTTATTAATGGATGTCCTTATCAAATTGTATAAAAACTAAGGGAAACAGTCACACATAGACATCTCTAATGCCGTGTAGATAGCATCATGAATTCTATCATTGATGTGATACCATAAAACTTACAAATAATTTATAATATCAAGTTATTAATGAAATAAATTTTAAAATAAATATTATTTATTTACGTAACAACCAATGGTTGAACATTTCAAGGTGCACATCAACGAGAATTAGTTCCCCTGTGATCCATGGCCGAGGGAAACAATTTATGCAAGATAGAACTCCCCATTCAAACATCTACATGGGAAATACTGTGAAAAAATATAAATAATCAAACCATTAGTATACAAATAAATTAATGAAAGATAACTAAAATACATCGGTACCATACCTCCACGTGCATAGATCGAAGCCAAGACGTAGATGTCTTTTCGGGATAGGGTTATGAATCATTAGTCATGCAAGATCGCACCCACCCCAATGTACCCCTTGAACAACTAGTAGGTTGAGGGTCAGATGATCCCAAATCCTCCTCATCCAAAGGAAGATCGGTCTCCAACAACTCATAAAATAGATCAGGGTCAATCTGAAACATAAAATGATTGTTGTCTGATGATTGTTGAAAATAACTATTATATATAGATATATATATATATTAGTTATGATTATAACCAACATTTAATTGTGTCAATGTTCACCTTCATCATCATCTTCTTATATGAAGAAGTCAATTTCTTCATATTTCTTCATGACATCATCAATATCCATATGAGTTTCAATTTAAACATCTCATTCCATTTAAAATTCATTTGTATCATCATTAACATCATTGTCACTATTGACCCTTAATTGTGGGGTGTTATCATTGATATTTATGTCACTTTGTAAAAAAGATGGATTTTCAGTAGTCTGTTAAAAATATTCAATTCCTTCCACTTCAGTGGAACCACATTCAGTTTGAGAAAATATATTTTCCCAAGATTTCATTTTTATTATGCTCCACCGATCACTCTAGTATCTGGACTTAAAATAGTACATTGAAAAATTAATTTGATGATCATGTTGATCTAGTAAAAATGGTCCATTAAGTGTAGGAAGACTTTTATATTTAATATAGATGATTCCATGAGTCTGATAAACATGCAAGCCTCTCTCAGTATCCATCCACCAAAATATAAACATAGTTATGTAATTCAGTCTTAGATAACATAGTTTCATAATTTCATCCAGTATGCCATAAAAGTCAACTTCAGTTTCTCTATGATGCGATCCTCTCAAGAAAAATCCATTTGTAATTGTTTTTTTGATTCCTTATATACATGTTTATGAAATCAAAAACCATTCACCACATATTCATTATAAGATTTTACCATTTTGGATGGTGGGTTACTCAATATACCCAGCCGCTTGTCAATTTTATCATGTTTTTGAGACACCTGAAATTTTGTAAAAAATTATCAATATAATAAATAATAAACTGAATTGATATGTTAAACCATCAATAAATAATTTTACCATTTTTAAAAACCATTGAATTTTTTTGTCAGCATTCTTCAAGAGAAGATGCTGTAATTTGTGGAAGCAGTTTCTTGATATGATTATCATATAACATACAAATAAAAAAATTTACTTACAGTAACATAAATTATAGAATTATCTATAGAAAAACTCAGTACAAATGATTACATTTCTTAACATTTGAGAAGAACATATGTATCACCTCTGTGTTGTTCAACATCTGAAATCCATTGTTCATTAATTCTACCAAATCCATGTTCTGGTTGATTAAATACTGATAACAGGTTATCTATTTCATATTCAACATTCCCCTCATTCCTTCCCATGTAGTTTTTTTGAGGGATATTCAGATTCAAAATAATGAGACCAGAAAAAAGAAATTTCCTCTTACTAATAAGCTTCTGCAATTGAGCCGTCAACGGATGCTTCGTTACGTACTTTTTTCTTCAATTTTAGAATGCATATCTGGAATGGGTACATCCATTGAACCTGTACAAGACCTCCACATTTATTATACTATGGAAAATGTAATATCCCATGTTCCATTGAGTCAATGAAAGCTAGAGGGAAGATTTTTTCTAGTTTATATATAATTACAACAACTTATTTTTATAGTTTTATTAGTGCATTTTAGTCTGTTGTCACCACACAAATGTCTCAAAAAAATATTATATTTCAATTATAGAATTCCAAATCATATATTTCAGCAATCCTCTAAATCCAATCGGCATAAGTCCATCCATTATATCATGAAAATCATGTCTTTTCAATCAGTTAAAATGACCGTTCATAACACATCATTCCAAATTTGAAGCATAGAAATCTAGAAGTCTCAAATATGTTATCCACTAAAGAAAAATAATAAGAGACACTCTTTGGACAACATATAATCAACATTTGGATTTATTAACCTCTGTGATCTGACATTTTAAAATAGTTCAAGTTCTGGTTGCCTGTAAATTTGTCCAAGATCTAATCATGCCTTTACATTATCTTTGGTCTTACCTAGTGTATCCAAAACTATATGAAATAAATTATCAAATTAGTTCTTCACAATATGAATGAAATCCAACATGTGGGGGACCATAAAATCATACCAATATGGAATATCCCAAAAAATGCTTTGTTTTATCCAATTGTGTTCTTTCCCAAAACCATTAATTTTATGTTTGTTTATTGTTGTTCTAAATGTGATGGGAGGAAATGAAAATAAAATTTATTTTAGCTCTGTACCTGATATCATTTTTGGAGGTTGATCATTTTCAATTATTCCTTTTCTGAAATGGGATTTGTTCCTCTAAAAATTATGATCGGTTGGAATAAATCTTTCATGACAGTCAAAATTGTATGGATTTTTCCCATTGACGAGAATAAATGATTTTTTGTCTTTTAAATAGTAAGGACATGATTTCATACCATGTGTACTCCATCTTAATAACATGCCATATGAAGGTAATTCACTAATCATCCATATCAATACAAATTTTAATATGAAATTTTGTTTCTCATTAACACCATATGTACTAACACCATTAATCCAAAATGATTTTAACTCATCAATCAATGTTTTCAAATAAACATAAACATTATTTTTTGGATGTCCTGGGTTTTATATGGTCAAAAAGTTATAAGGATCCTTTATCAACATTCATTGAGGTAAATTGTATGGAGTTATAATGATATGCCCTCATGAATAATGACTGCCATAAGAACCAAAATGACAGAAATTGTCAGTAGAAAGAATCAATCACATGTTCCTTACTTCTAATAAAAAATACAGATGCAGTCAGTCAGAATGTTTCAATGAATCACCATCAGATGGATGATTCAAGATTTTACTGGTTGAAGTCTTTGTCTTCTTCCATGACATCATAAATGCTCTGTTATGAGGGATAAATAAATACTGAAACCAGGCTGTTAGGGGGAACTATCTGAACTGTTTTACCAAAAATTATCCAGACTTCCCCGGATGAGATTCTCTATCCCTAAATTGTCCACATAAGGGACAAATATCCAATTACTCATTTTCACGAGAATATAAGACGAAATCATTTTCAGAATCATGAATCTTATGATAAATAAGGCCCATATTACAAACTAGCCTCTTTCCCTCATAGTAATATGTATGAAACACATTTTCATCATGTAATAATGTTTTATCCAAAGAAAATATTTGATCAAAACTATTGTTTGAAATGGAATTATTTTATTTAATAGCCAACAATTTTTCATCCACCTCTATTTTTCTTATCTTGCAACCCGGATATAATGCATCCTCATCAGACCACAAAAACTCATAAAATTTTTGTTGGTTCCAACATAAGAGTGAAATAAAATATCATCCCACGTTTCAGTTCGTTGAACTGCTGTACCTGCAACATCATGTAAAAATTTTGGAAACCATGATGGATCCAGAATCAAATTATTAGTATATTATCTATAACTATGTTCACCATGTTGATACCAAAATACATAATCTGGTTGAAATCCAAAACGCAAGAGATGTCCCCCAATGTTATCAAATAGGTCAAACATTCTCAGAGAACTGTTTTTTACAAGGAAAGATAATTGTTCATTCTGAAAAAAATTCTGGTATTGATAATTCAAATGATAATAATGCTTCAACACCCCCAATATATAGAAGAGTTAAATGATAATATTTTGGAAGTTTGGGATGATTTATCTAAGTGCGATCATCTAATAATTACTTGTGTTGACTTCCTTGTTCCATATTTTTCTACAAAATATAAAATCATTAATATTTATGAATAATTTGAAATTAGAAAAACAATATCCAAAAAAATAAGATAAATAACTAAAAATATATCTTAATAATTACCATTAATTAATGGTGACATAACATCTAGTGGATTAATAGCTACACTTTTGTCTAACGACTCATTTACTTTAAAATTTTCACACACTGAAATCACAATGAAGAATCTACTCTATGTTATGCATATCCATTCTCATGCATACGAGAATGTATAAGCGTACCTCTGACCAGAATCATTATTTTTTTTTCAGCGTGATAAATATGAATTTAAATGAGCTGTTAGACCAAAGAGCCCCTATTTTTCAATGAATCATCTTCTTGCAAATTTCACCGCCTAAAAACATTATGAAAAATGTGGTCCTACAAATGCATATCTAAACTCGTGCATAGGAGATTGAATATGCATACGTAGAAGCATATTTTTTATAATTTTTTGACTTTCTGAGAGTTGAAAGGAGAAAAGTCATTGAACAAATGGAGTGTCACCAATCCACTAGAAATTGTTCCAAGTTGTTATAATTTATTATAATAGATTTTTTTCTATTTATTCATATTTATTCATATTTTCCTAATTATTCCTAATTTTTGATTTTTTATTTCTATATATTTCTAATTATTCCTAAATATTTGAATGTATACCTAATTATTACAAATTATTCTTAGTTAATACAATTTATTTCAATTTATTTATATTAATTACTATTTATTCCTAATTATTCCAATTTATTCTTATTTATTATTATTTACTCCTATTGATTCCCATTTATTCCTATTTATTTCTAATTATTCTTAATTACTCATATTTATTATTATTTATTCCTGTTTATTCCTATTTATTCATAATTAAACATAATTATTCATAAATATTCTTAATAATTCCAAATTATTTATTATTATTCATAATTATTCATATTTATTCATAATTATTCATAATTATATAAAATTATTTCTAATTATTCTTAATTATTACTAATTATTGTTAATTATTTATAATTTATGGTAATTATTATTAATTATTCCTATTTATTCCTATTTATTTTTATTTATTGCTATTTAGTTCTAATTATATCTATTTATTGTTATTTTTTTTCAATTTTTTGCTATTTTTTGCTATTTATTGCTAATTGTTGAAAATTATTTCAAATTATTGAAAATTATTTCTAATTGTTGCTAATTATTGCTCATTATTGCTAATTATTTCTAATTATTGCTAATTATTTGTAATTGTTGCTAATTATTGATAATTATTTCAAATTACGGCTAATTAAAGAAAAATAATGGCAAATTATGTAAAATTATTGCTAATTATTACTAATTTTTTCAATTTATGTTTATTTATGGCTAATTGTTGCAAATTATAGTTAATTATAACAAGTTATGGCTATTTATTTCTATTTATTTCTAATTATTGCGGTTTATATCTATTTATTTCTATTAATTGATATTTATTGCTATTTATTACTATTTTTTGCTATTTTTTGCAATTTTTTGTAATTATTTATATTTATTATAATTTATTTCTATTTATTTATATTAATTGTTATTTATTGATTATTGTTAATTATTGCTAATTATTTTTAATTATTGAAAATTATTGCAAATTATTGCTAATTATTGAAAATTATTCCTAAATATTCCTAATTATTACTAATTATTCGTAATAATAACTATATATTCCTATTATTACTGATTAATCCGATTTATTACTAGGTATTCCTAATTATTACTAATTATAACTAATTATTACTAGTTATTACTAATTATAACTAGTTATTACTAATTATTACAAATTATTACTAATTATTACTAATTATTACTAATTATTACTTATTATTACAAATTATTACAAATTATTTCTAATTATTTCTAATTATTTCTAATTATTTCTAATTATTACTAATTATTACTATTTATTACTAATTTTTACTAATTATTACAAATTATTAAAAATTATTACTAATTATTACAATTTATTACTAATTGTAACTATTTTATACTAATTGTAAATATTTATTACTATTTTTTCCTAATTATTAATATTTTTCCTAATTATTACTATTTTTCCTAATTATAACTATTTACCACTAATTATTACTATTTTCCACAAATTATTAATAATTAAAATTAATTATTACTAATTAGCATTATTTACTATTAATAAATGCAAATTACAGCAACCAATTACTAATTCCCGCAAATTATTTATATACATTACTAATTATCGATAATATTTATTAGTTACTACTAATTAATAATAAATACTGATGATAAAACAATTTAAATCTAATTTAATTAGAACTAATAAAAAATAATTAAAATAATTTAAAAAAAGAAACAAATAATAAATTAAAATAAACATAAATACCGTTAAACATGATCTCTTATAGATGTAAAAGGCTTCACAAATTCTTCGTAAAAAACTAACTCAGAAAAATTTTCTCTCTAAAATTAGTGTTTAGAGAGAGAGAGAGAGAGAGAAAGTATGAATTGAGGGGAAGGATAGAAAAAATGGATTGGGTTATATATACGTTATATTAGTTGCGACGACACTATTTGCGTAGTGACCCGTCGCAAATACCTTTGTCCGCATTAATTACTGCTAGTGGTTAAAAAGGTATTTTGATGGGTCTCGTTGCCAATAGTTTCTTGCCAACACAATTTTTGCGACGGGACAACATCCCGTTGCAAATAGTCCTTACTTCCACATGGTATTTGTGACGAGACACATCAGAAATACCCTTCCCATGGTTCGGTGCGCAGACCACACCAAACTGTGCCTATTTTTTTTGTGACGAGACCCCAAGTGTCATCATAAATAACTAATTATTTGTGACAGGTTGATGTGGCAGTCGCACATAGCCCATCGCAAAATGTTTGTTTTCCCGTTGTGTTTAGTTATACATTTGGGATTAAAATGATTAGTGTTAATGACAATGATAATGATAAAACGGTAATTTTCAGTGAGTTTTTTGTTAGTGTTGTATAATTTTAATCTAAAAAATTAAATTTATATATTTTATCATTTGAATTTTTTTTGTTATTTATACATACATAAAATTATTTTATCACACATTCAGTTTTTATATAATACTTAGTATGACTAAAATATAGGATCATAAAAATAACATTTTTCTACAGAATGATGTATATATATATAAAATGATTAAAATTAATGTTACATTGTTCATATTTATATATATAATTTGACAATAATAATAATAATGTTGGTTTAAAAAACAAAACATTGATATAATGGTTAACATATGTTTTTTAAAAAATATAAACTACTTGGGTAAATAAATTTACTATGTAAAAATCCAATCATTGTAAAGTATAAAAAATGATGTACTAAAAGAATATAATGATTCTTATAACATGATGATAAAATTGTATTGGTGTATTTATTAACATTATTGTATAAATAATACATTATTTCAAGAAAACTTTAACAACTCCCCCTTGATAGGGAATATACTTTAAATATTTTTTATTTTTATTTCCATGATTTAATCCCCATTACTTTTAAATTTTGAGTTTATCTTCAACATTTTTTGTTAATTACTAAAATGTGATCATAAATATGAGAATTTTTTATTTTTCATATTCTTTCTTTTTTATCTCTTTTATGTTTTTCCCATGAAATTTTCACTATTATTTGAAATTTATAAAATCATTTTCCACTTCCATTCTTAATTAGATTAATTTATTTCAACCGACATAAGTGATTAATCAGGCTGTTGGGGCACAAATTAATCATGAATGTTTGAAAAAGTTACAGGCATACATAATTCACCTACAATTAATAAATGAAAAAGAATAATATATAGGCATAAAAATGATCTGATTCAACTTGGAAGGTAAATAATACTCTGAATCACAAATCTCCATGAAAAATCATTTCTCAATTCAATCATTTGGGAAACCTAGGGGAATTTTAAAATGGAGGAAACAAATTAGTTTGTTCATCCAAAACAACAGAGCTTCGTAAATTTAACAATATATTTCGTAAAAATATTTGAAGTTATTTAAATATTGAGAAAAAACATTATAATGAGTGACACATAAGATTAATTTTAGTGGGTATTTGGCATTTTACTAGGAAGAGACCATGTAGAATTTTGTAATATATATTCTGGATGAGATATTATACAGACCACTTCTCATATTCATTATCTATTTTTCAATATATAGTTTTCATTTGTTTCACCTTCTTCCTTTTCAACATTAACATATACACATAAATTTTTAATCGATTGGTTTAGGGGAGTTTTTTCTTTTCTATGCATGATTCATTGTACCTTAAGTAGTAAAATTATATTTCGTGTTTTAACAGTTATTAACACAATGAGAAATTATTATTATTTGATGTGTTTTTTATACATTATATTATTTATTTTCTTAGTTTAAGATCGAAGATATACCTCCTCTAGGATTTAGTTTATATAATATATAATAAATTTTGATTTTTTTTTAAATAATAGATTAGTATCTAATCATGAGGAATCGGTAGTGGGCAGTCTTGATTCATTAGTAAGAAACATACCTTATCGGGTGTTTTCAAACTAAGTTAGGGGTATTATCTACATCTATATCCCACACTATATAGATGTAGGCCAATATAATATCTTAATATGTACATCCTCACCCACACAATTCATCCAATGGTCGGAGGGTCTGAAATTGAGGATCCTTTCACTTTTCTGTTACAATTATAATGAATTCGTGAAATTTATACTGGAAAAACATTGAGATTTTTAACTCAACCAAAAAATAATAACCCGTATCATATCATTATTTTCAATATATGTCCTCTTTACATTCATTTGAATTTATAATCAAGGTGCTTCAAAAAAAAACCCATATTTCTAACTCAAAATAATAGTGAAAACTAATTTTTCAAATTTTCCATTATAGAAAACCATTGTTAACCACTATACAACATTCAATGAGATGATAAAATTCATTTTCCCACACCCCATGATAGTATCTTGTCAATAAATGGTTATATCAATGGGGTCATAGTTCCAACAATCCAACTATCTCATTCCATGCATATATGAACAAACACTATTACCAACCCACTATATCCTGAAATTTAGATAACATATCCGAGTACACAAAAAATCAATATTCAATCATAATTTGGAGAAATATTCATTTTCTACTTGAGTATAATCATAAGTGTCCAGTCAAAACTGTTATCATGGACGGAAATCCTAACAAGACCCTTAGAGACCATTGTGCACCCTAATTACATAACAAAAACTGCTAAATTTCTATGATTGAATTTGTAAATGATATTAATAATAAATATGGTATAATCTAAATACCATGTAAATTACATATCATGATAGTATAAGACCAAAAAATATACATTAATGAGTTCACATATGTCTAATAAAAATTTAGGCCATAATTAATAGTTGAGGATTAGTCCATGTGGTTGGTATCCCTCTCCACATGAAGGATATTAAAAAATGATTATATCATATATGAAATGGAGAATATTTTTTTTGAAATAACATATAAAGATGACTAAATGAAAGATCATTCCACAACAATATATGAAAATCCATTAAAAATACATATATTCTACTATTAAATCTTTTGGGGGGACCGAATATGAGTATTGTGAGAGGTTCACAAAGATATGTGCAACCTACCCATATCAACTAATAATGTTTAATTATATGATTTTTTTCATGTCTTACCACATAATAATTGGAACCATCAGGAGGAATAATTTTTGGGAGCTTTTGATTGTGAATTCGCCAGTAGAACCTAGTGTCTTGATAGAGAAGATTAATAAAAACTCTTAACTATTTGGTACAAGAGGGACTGATATGGGATTTATTCATGAGGTATGAACTTATCATCCATCACAATTATTAGAAAATTATTATAAAGATCTAACATGATTTTTTACACTGATGTCCTTGAATGAAGTCTGTGAAAAATTGATAACAACGTTGTACGATCTACCATCATAATATAATAATTTCATTGACTACTATGATGATGATCCGGGAATGACACATTTTGTAGAATCATTTAAACCCATTTAATTCAAAAAACCAATGTATTGTTAGATAATACATCTGTCCAATAGGGATTTATAAATTTTTATAATCATTCTTGACCACCTACTTGAATCAGTACCCAAAAAATTCTCTATTCTAGGGTCAATTCCAACAACAACACATTCAATAATGAAATATTATAATCCACCACATCAAAAATAATAACAAACCCATTTATAAAAAAATATTACCTTCTAATAGACATATATAATTTAACATGATTTTATGAAGAAATAATAAGGATCTATGTTTGATGAACTAGGTAAGAGATTATATATGTTAGAAAACTTAATAAATAGTATTATGGATATTTTTTTAAATAAAAAACAAGGATAAATGGCCAGTAAACAATCCCAATACCCTATTGTAAAGTTGAAACATTAAAAAATAATTGGATATAAAATTTAAATAACATCCACACATAATCATAAACGAATTCCAACTGAACTACGTGGGAATAAATTAGGGAATTATATAAATTAAATAAATATTACTCAAGAAGAAGAATATAAGGATGAATATGAGTATGATAAGGCAAGGAGGAAGAGAATATAAACACTATTTATAATAAATAAATTAAAAATAATGAAATACACCAAATGATATCAATAATAGATTATACAATCAATATAAATGTGAGAGGATGTAATTCAATAAAGATTTTGTAAACATTTCATAACTCAATATGTAAATCACTTTACACATTGAAAACAAAAAATACCATAGTTTTAAAAGTTTTTGAATTTTATTTTCATTAAGAAGAAGATAAATCATTTCAAATATTAGTTCAACATTGGAAGATGTGTCTCAAACATTATCAGACCATTATTTCTAGCGAAATGACAAAATCAGAAGGAATTTTCAATTCCTATGTCCCTTGGATTATTAACACTCTTTAATTTATTAGGGTTTTTATGTTTTTATATTAATATATTTCATTAAAAAATATACCATTATTCTCATATGGAAAAATTTAATCACACATGATTGGAAATCAAAATTGTATTAGGATCCATATTTTTTCTATTATAATGTTTGAAAAATGCCCTATTTAATGTTAATGATCTAATATTCTAAGATCAAATTTTTTTAATGTACAATAAAATTAGAGAAAATAAAAAACACCCTTAATTTTGGTGATACCTTTCATAAATTTGGACAATACCATGATAAATGATTTTGAACGAAAAATCTCCATGGTGATTAGAGACAACACTATCTACATCAATATTTTTTACTCCTTAAGGTACCATTTATATGATTACATTATCTTTAGAAAATAATAGCGTGAGTATTATGAAACCTTAGACGATTATTTTATGTTCCATGATTTAATAACGTTATGTAGTCAATTGATGACTCAAAATTCATTGAAAATTGAGGCTATGTATAATTTTTGAGAGTCTTACAATTATTGTTTCTAATTAAAAGAAGAGTTAATGTCTATGTTTTACGATAAATCTAATGATATTCCTAATGATGATGAATTTTATATATAACCTTTTGTATAGAAAAATAATAACTTAGGAGTGAGTAACATTGATTTAACTTATTCTCTTGATTAACCACCATATTTGGAATAAAATTAAAATTCCAGTAATTTATTATTTTTGTAACTAGTTGAAGGAGAGAAATTACCAATGTTAATGCCAATAGTTTTTCCAAAACCCAAGATACCACATTTTATTATCTTTTGAAAAATTATTTAAAATAATTTGGAAAAATCTTAGGTGATATCCTATTATTAGTACCAAAAATCTACTCTTAAATGATTCTTCATGAGGGAGATTATAAACATGTTAGACACCTCCAAATAAGCCTAAATCCCATAGTGAAAAAAATTAGTAAATAATGGGACAACTAATACATTGGATGTGTGGATACTCTATGTCATTTCCAATTCATGATGATTAAGCCCCATACTTTTATTTCCCATGAAACTGGACTAACAATTTTTTGGAATTAAAATAATGAATTAATCCCTATAAAAATACAGAACATTAGGAGTGTGATTATAAACAATAGGAATATGAATTGTGATACTTGAAAAAGATCATTTCTCTATCCGCTTCATTTATTATATTTTATAGATATTCCTATAGAGGACTCGTTATTTTTTTAAATATATTTTCAATTAGTTTTTATGTACCCCTTGATCCAATGGATCAAGAAAATACTACCATCACTTTTTCCTTCGAATCTTTTACATACATTAGGATTCAATTTATATTATGTAATATTATAGGCCCATTTCGTAGGATTAATGTAATTATATATCCAAATCACATTGATGATTTCATTGAGGTAAAAAATGATGATTTCTATAATTTTGGACATTATTATTACCTTTATTTGAAAATTTAGGAAAAATCATAAAAAACATGCCTGGAAGAGAATCTTGTTTTAAATTTTTAAAATATGTTATTTCATACAAGAGATGGAATATTTTCTTTCAAATTTCCTTTCATATAAATGAATTTATTTGAAAAAATCAATAAATTAAGTGATAAATTCATTTCCTTAACGAACTTCTTTGAAACATTCAAGATCATTGTTTGAACATATAGTGTTTTTGAAAAGGTTTATAATATAGTTAATTAATATTAATATCCATATATTTAGACTATATTCAATTTTATTAGGGATTGGGGAGAATCCTTTAATGATTTTATGAGGAGAATGATGTATCCACATGCTGTGCAACCAACCGATTAAGAAGAACCATTCTGGAAATTTTTTGATGTATCCAACCATGTAGTTATAGAACCAATTAATCATATAATATATGGAATTTAAAATTTTATTTTATGTGACTCAGGAACACTAGATGTAATCCATTTTAATTACATAAACATAGAATAATATTTTTATAAGTTTTATTTACTTATACTTAATTTATATCTTATCTTTATTTTACTAAAGACATTTTGTTTTCTTATCATGATGAAATTATAAATTTTATGATGAATCCATCTTCCATGCCTATTCATGGGATACAAATGTTACCATTGAAGTATTTTAATATATAAATCAAATCACAAAAGGTATATGAGAACCAAGTTGTAAATAACATGATTTTTCTTCCAAAAACTACTATATATGATATTATAGAATAAGAAAAAAATTAATTATTAAATTATTGGAGAGCATCTGTTCTTAAATAGAGGAAAAATTCCTTACTAAAATGATATTTTCAATTATCTAGTAACATCTAGTGTCCCTCCAAAATAAAAAACCAAAAAATAAATCATAATATTACATTTAGGAGGATCAATTTATATGGATAATTAACAATGACTAATTTATAATTGGATGATTTATGAAAATTTAAATTTAATTACATTATGTGTTTATTATCAAAGCATCATTTAGAAGAAATATTTTACATCAAAAGAAAATGGAATGTTTTAAAATCAATAATTTATTTTGAAGCAATTTTTAAACATTTATATTAATTTTTTTAATGTTTGAAAATTTAAAATTTCAATAAATATTTTATTTAGGAAATTAATTTCAAAAAATATAATTAATTTTCCTATGAGTTTTAAAGTATATTAAATAGATTTTATATTACCTTTTCTAATTAAATATGATAATTGTTTTATATTTCATTCAATGAAATATTCTACTAAATGGACTGAATCCAAATAAAATAAAACCGATAAAAGCCATACTGTTTTGGATTTCCTTATGGAAAACATTTTTTGTAGTTTTGGACTACCTAGAGAAATCAACATTCATAACGGGACATACATTTCAAAAAAAAATAAACGATAAATTACTGAGAATTTATGGAATTAATCATAAATCATTAACACTATATAATCCTCAGACCATTGGACACAATTAAGGGTCCAATATATAAATAAAAATAATTATTTGAAATAATATTGATACTAATAGAATGGATTGAATCCAATGGTTTGAAGAAACCTTATGGGTTAATAGGGTGACGTAAAAACACAAATTGGATTTATCCTATGTATGATGATTTATGGGAAAATATATCATAGGCCTATGTAATTAGAGAACATGACATATTACGCTATGAGAGAAATGCATTAAGTTGATGGAAGAACTTGAAAATAGTGGAGAATGTAACATCAAGAGTTGGATAAAATTAGACTAGAATGTTATGAAAATAAAATTATTTACATTTAGAAGTATTGGGTGTGCTGTGATATGTTGATCTAATTGACTAAATTCGAACATAGATACACTATTCTGTTATAAAACTCACCACTCAAGATAATCACAATTAAAAATCACTCTGAATGGAACAATATTATTACTGATACTTATTTATATCATTTTGGTACTATAAATATTGTAAATTAAGGTTATAAATAAAAACTCCCTTTAAATATAATGTGGATGGATAAATTCTATGGTAACATTCCATCAGAGCTAGTGGAAGAGATCACATTCATACATCTTGATTATCATTAGAATACACCATGTTTTACCAATCCTAAAAAATAACATTGTTTCATTCATTCAATAAAAAATATTGATACATTTTATATATACTTGAATATATTTAGTGAATTTCAAAATATATTTCTGGGGATAGATCCATTAGAGTTTCTGTTTTTTAAATTTATATGTTTCTAAATTATTAAGTATTTAATAATTTTTTGCCTTATTTAATTTTTTTTTTATTTTCTTGAAACTTATTACCTCAAATTATTACCTTTACTATTTTAAAAACTCATCTTAATGAGTAAAATTATTTAGCACTTGAAATATATATTAAATGAATACTGAATTATTTTTTTAATATGATTTTTTTTCATTTCATGAACAAACAAGAGAATTTTAAATATCATTCCACATATCACATTATAATATAGTTCACTAGGATTTATATATTCAAGGAAAATAGGGAATATAAATTTTTTTTTCTGCATCATGAAAGGAATAATGTAAAATGTAGGATTAAAGGAAGGATGAGATTCCCCATGTCTAGTAATTATTGAAAAAACAACCTAGGTAATGTAGTAAGGGGATATTTTTTATTAATAGTGTGGATAAAATATCCACCAATCTCACCAATTAATGTGAAAGGAAAAATATTTGAATGTTAGTTATTTAAATATTGAAATTTAGGTCATTATGTAAACCAACACAAAATGTATAAGGGAAATTACATAAAAAAGGACCAGGTAACAAGGACATGCATATGTGATTAAAATATATCAATGAAAAATTCATAATGGAATTATGGTAGCAATATTAATCATAGAAGGAATACATGATAAGGATTCATTTTTCTGGATCATCACATTCTTTTATATTATCCATGATTTCATAAACATTAGATATTTCCCTAGAACCCTTTTATGTAGGTTATTAATTAAGACAACAAGTGGGAATATTATTGAAAACATTACGTGTTGGGAAGTTAGGAATATGAGTTATTGGAATATCATATTTTAAACCTCGGTTATTATAACAATGGTTCAATTTTAAATGATCCTTCTAATGGATTTAATTTTAATGCATAATGGAAAACATTTATTTCCATGTGATGGATATTATAATAAACAGTTGTGATGTGGAATATCTTTACATTTTATGGGAAACAAAATTAAAAATTTCATATCAAGAACCTCCCATAGAACCACTCCTCAATAAAATTATAGGAAAATTTGATGATTAAGAGTAATTTATTGACAAGAAAGGAATCCAAAGGATATAGTATGTAGCTGTGGTATAATAAAATCATTTATTTTTTTCATAATAATTACCTAGTTGTCAACAAACATGTGAAGTTGAGTTCTCAATTAAATTCATGGAAATTGAAATACCAATATCTAAAACACCATAGAGAATTTAAGTTGTGGATTTGATGGAGATGATGAAATAGCTGAACGATTTGTGTGATATGTTATATATATTCATCAATGATTCACCATAGGAAGCCCCTATTTTATCCTAGAAAAATATGTTTGATTCAATAAAACTATTAATAAACTATATGAAGATGAAAAACATTACTATAATGAATCAGTACCAATTTCAATACATTGATCGACATATTCATTCATTGTAAATTATCCCAATACATATGAAATTTTGATCATTAAACTGGTTATCATCTATTAAGGCACTAGATGGATGGTATTCCATATCAAACTGTTCAAATATTGAATGGAAAATATGATATTATAGTAATTTATTTTACATTGACTAATGGACCTTTTTTCTTTATGGTTCTGGTAAGTAAAGTGTCCATGTAGTTTCCTAATAATTTTTTTTGTATTCATTAATGATAAAATTATATAATCCATGATATATGATGAGACTGAGATTCATATATATATATATATATATATATATATATATATATATCTTGTGATCCAATGAAATTGGAAATAATTTTAGATTTATATAAATATTGAATATAAACTCAATAAAATGTCCTTTAATAGAAATATTGTCTCAATGGATGCAATATTTATTGTTAATGTAATTGGAATTGTATTCAGTGAATGTACCAAACTGATGAGAATAACCATGATCATACTCTTCTTGGGATTAGAATGTTATTATTAACAGTTTTTCAATATTTTTCTTTGTTATCTAGTCTGCTAAAAATATCAACATACAAGGTGATTAAATGCACATGGTTAGGGAAATGGGATATATTATTTGAATAGTCGGATAAGAGAGTGATTAATTTATCAGTGTTAACTATAATATCAGCTGTGTATGGTTTTTCAGAATATTATGATGACTAAAAAAAGAATTTTATGGTTTGTTATGTATATTGATATGGGGATTTTCTATGAATAATGGAAATTGTAAAATAATTACAATAACTATCAAACTCATGACATTGAGCCGTATAAATATGAATCATATGAATATACGACAACAAAACCTATATATGGAATGATTTTACATATTAGCGGACCACAAGAGTTTTTTGTATATATTCTCCTAGAATGATAGCAACACATGGAAACAAAGATGGTAGGAACTCCTCAAAGACTATGATACCTTAATAAACGACATCCTATGGAAGGAAAGCAAGTTTCTTGATGTATTTTGTTGGACGGACCATGGAGTTCTGACCATAATTAAAATTAACAAGGAACATATATACATAGATCTTATAAATATCTACATGGTGATTTATAGGTAATGGGAGACATCATTCTATTTCTATGTAATTTTTAAATAAACTGTATTATAAAATATAATGAAATCCATGTAGGTTGATGAGCTCAAAGAATGGAAGATAAAATTTGTAAATGAAATGAAACTAATAAAATAATTCTATAAATATGGTGTGTTTCTCATTGAATTGTGGTTGTGTTTTCTATACATACTAAAATTGGGAATGGAATTTGTTATATGAATCAGATAGCTCAAAATTCATTATATACCCTGCTAGAATAAAGATTTATAGGTATTTAAGAATACATTTTTGGTGGTATGGTATTAATCAAGAGACGTCATAATATGTATCCAGATGTTATGTCATCTAGTAGGTAAAGGATTAAAGATAACATCTTAATGGGGTCATTAAACCTCTAGTTATACCGATATGGAAATAAGATAATGTTACAATGGACTACACCATACTGATAACAAAGAAACCAAGGTAGAGAAATTCCATAAGGTTCATTGATTATATTCTTACTAGTATTTATCTATTATTTGTGATAAGATATTATTTACCCCTTGATTTACTTTCATGGAATTATATCAATGAATTTCAAAGGGTTCATGGGAACCTATATAAAATTTTATTGATTATGGATATTGGTGTAGATATATATTCTAAAATAGTTTTCAAAGGCATATCAACATTGAGAAACATTTAATAATGGCTAATCATCCCCAAAATGATGAGATGCCTAAAACAACTATCTAGAATTTGGAATAAAAACTGAGATTATGTTAACTTAACAATCATGGTATGTGTGATCAGTACCAACCATCGGTGGTAGTTGGGAAATAGTATCTTCTATACAAAATCAAGAAGACACCATTAGATAAATTTAATGGGAGAAGGAGATAAAATATAATCTATTGTGAATAAGTTGGATAAATAAGTTTGGTTATCCTGGAGACAATAGAGGAGACGATTTTCAATGTACAGGCTATCCAAGATCATGCTAAATATGCTGACAAAAGAAAAATGAACTATGATAATAATTAAAGGAAATATTAGAATTTCGTATTGGGGTTCTTGTATTAGATGAGTCAATATGGTTTTCCTTTTGAATTTACCATTTGTATATGTTTTGAAAATCTCAAAAACATTATCTTAAGGAAAATTTTCTTTCTATATAGATTATTTTCCATAAGGAAAATTTACCTTCTCTATGGAAATTTTTACCCATACCATTGTTTTCATTGTCTCAGTTTATAATTTTTCATAATAAAATTCATTTTATTACTAAGTAAATAATTAGGATTCATATCTAAAACCTAGAAATATTATAGTTTCCTTGAAATATAGTGTTTGATTTTTAAACACTAAAATCTATGAAAATCAGACTCGGAATTCTATGAAATTTAGACCCCAAATTCTCTAAAATTCAGATTCTGAATTCTCTAAAATTCAAACATTGAATTATGTGATATTAAGACTCCAAATTTTATGAAATTACAACACCAAATTCTAGGAAATTCAGACTCTAAATTCATTAGAATTCAGAATCCTAATTCATCAGAATTTATATTCATAATTTATAAGAATTTTGAATCTGAATTCATATGAATTCAAACTCTTAATTCATTAGAATTAATTCTCTAAAAACATTATAATTCCGACTCTGAAATCCTCAGAATTCAGACTCCTAATTCCTCATAATTAACAATACAAATTCCTCATAATTCAGACTCTGATGTCCTCATAATTCAGACTCTGAATTTTTTAGAATTCATTCTCCAAATTTATTGTAATTCAGGCTCTAGAATCATTTGAATTCTTATTCCATATACTTTAAAAAATAGAATCTAAATATGCATGTTATATAGAATCGTAATTTTATATGATTATACTCTGAATTATATTTTCCCTTAGAATCAAGAAATTCATATTTTGTTTAGATAATTAATTTTCATTACGCATGTTATTGTTATAAAATGATGTGCTGGAATTTGTTTCTAAATAACCTTTCCTTGAGGGACACGTGTACAAGTCCCTATGAAATAAAGGAAAAATATGTCCATTGGATGAGGGAGCCAACCATTTTAGTTTTTTCTATAATTAAGATATCATTTGAATGAGCCCATAATATGTTGACAAATCTAGATATTACATGCTGTGAAGAGATTTATAGAGAGATAGACTCTCATGATTTGTGCATTATGAATGCCTCGTTCAGCTTGCTTCATGGGACTCTAATTGTTGCTAAGTACAATCGAGAGCTTCTATGGGAGACATAGGATCCAACTACTATAATGTTAAACGACTTATGGGGATGGGAATACATAGGTTATGACTACATTAATGATTGAGGTATAGCTGGGATAACAAAACAGATTCGGATATTCCAATTGATGGATTACCATGGTGCGGGTAAGACAAACATCCATGAAAGTATAAATCAAGGGACCATTATCCAAGGTAGTTAGATACCCTACACACTAGGTTAAAATATTTTCAACATGTTACATGTTTTTGTTTCATGTTTTTATTTCCACGGTATTTTGATAAAAGAAGAAAATATAACTTTCTTATAAGTTCTTATATTTTTATTTACTATGTTAAGTAATATTCTATATGCTATAAGGCAGAATCTTATCATAAGCAAAATTTTCTTAAGTTTCATTTGCATAACCATATTTCTATACCCTAAGTGATTTTTTCTCATAAAACTATTTTGGGGTTTTTGAATTTACCTTGTTTGACATTTTTAAATATAGTTTTCCTTATGGTAAAAAAAGAATGTTTTTAAACTTACAATTCACCCCTTTATGTATTTGAGCTTCTACATATACATTTTTTATCCTATAATGGTATTAGAGGAGGACTATGAAATACATATACTCACCTATTTGTTTTATTTCTCAATATTTTTCATGTTCTAAATTTTCTTGCTTAACTTTTCATGTTCATGTTTCTCTTATTATTTTTTATCTTTTGTTATAATCATTTTCTATTTAAAAGTTTTGTGGAAATGTATTTTCTTTTAGAATGCAAGGAATTAATATTGGTTCCATTGATAATATAAATCCTACCAGACCACCTATTTTTGATGGTAATTATAATGAGTACGGGAGATATAGAAAGAAGAACTTTTTATCAACACTAGAGTGGATAACATTGTTATTCTTACTGGTGACTAAAAAATTCCAGAAAAAGAAGTAAAAACCATCACCAACCAGGAAAAATCATAATATCAACTAAATTACAATGTACAAAATACTTGGTTGTGTTCAATGAACCGGAACATATATAGTCTAATAATATCTTTCGAAGCTACCATCTGCACCTGGAAGAAACTTGACAATACACATTTTGGGATATCCTATGTGATAGAAATTAGAAGAGCTATGTTGAGAGATGAATATAATTGATTCATTTTTTCCATTTGGAGAACCGGTTTTCAAGGGGAAACAATGATTTATGACCATTTTATATAGTCATTAGTATATGGGAGAGAGAGTTATTGATGATGAATTTCTCGTGGAAAAGATAATTGATAATATGAAAAATGAGTGGTAATAAAAAATAATATCCATTTATGAAAACAAAAAAGTTAGTAATATTACTCTTGATGAGCTATTTGGTACTCTATTACAACATGTAACATGAATGAAAAGAGATACTGATATGAATAATAATAATAATGGAAATTGAAGTGTATCCTTTACTAATAACAAGTTTAGGACTCCTTAAACGGTTACAAGATCTAAATCTAAGAAAGTCATTGTTCTATCTGAGTCTAGTGAAGGTGAACATTCTGAAAATTGGTTAACTAATCTTTTTCGAAGTGTGAAAATGATTCTGGGAAGGAAATAATTTTAGTGTAGATATAAGAATAAATAATGAAAAGACAAGAAAGATTCAAAAGTCACGTATATGAATGCCAAAGAGCTGGACACATCAAGCTAGATTGTACAATGCTCAAAAGAAAAGATAGAAATTAAAATAATTATTAGATAAATAGAAAGAAGTTTTATTAGTCTAAGGTTAATAATGTCTCGAAGGATAATGATACATGGATTTATTGTGTTGGTGACTCATCTGATGAATATTCAGAGTATGAATATTCTAGTTAAAAGAATATTGGTATACTAGGTAAACTACCCATTGAGAATCATTGCCTAACGACCAAGGTACACAATGTCAAATATATAAACATAGTATCATTAAATGAAAATTTTACTGATGATATATATTATATTTCTTCAGATGAAGAATATTATTCTGATGAAGATAACATTTTTCCTTCAAGTGAGGAAGTGTCTAGGATTTCCAAAATTCTTTGAAAATGATAATTCTAAACTCATGAAAAAACACGAGAATGAAAAAATCAAGAATTTATATTTTAACCAAAGAAGTATCAGATCATTCTAAAGATGGTGATCAAAAACATTTTATTTTTAAATAATTTATAAAATCCTTAAGGAAGTTAAAATAGAAAAGGATTAAACTTTTATGGATCTTGAATGTGTTATTTATATGAAAAGTGTATTATAGAATAACTCAGTTTCAAAGATTAATGAAATTGAGGATAATAATTTATTCATTAGACTAAAATATCAAATTATTACTTAAAGAAAAATTTATCATATTTTACCTCAAGAAGGAAATGATTTTATAAAATGTAATGTCAAATTCCTCCCCTAGGGAATAATTCAGGAATTTTTTAAACTCATTCAAAAATAGTTTTTAGTAATAATTATTTTGTTCCCCAAAGAGCTCCATTATGTACATAATGTTTTAATGGTGGACATTGGGACATAAAATTTTCTTTAAAACCCCAATATTTAGTTTTTCATAAAATTTACTTTTCTAGGAAAATGTGGATTCCTAAAATATTACTTTCTGAAATTTCCTGATCCAAGAATGTTTGGATTCCAAATGTCTAAATCTTTTATTTTTTGGAAAATAATGAATGTACAAACAACAACATATGATAATCAAGATGTGGATGTTTCCAACATATGAATAGTAAAAAAACTTCTTTGAAAATGGTATAAAAAATAATGGAGGAAATGTAACTTTCAGAGATAATGCTCAGGGAGAAATTGTTTTATAGGTAACATTTTTCTTATTGACAAAAATTTAATTTAAAAAGTTTTATTTGTTAATGATATTAAACAAAACATGTTCAACATAATATTATTTTTTATTAAGTTTGCCTTGTGAATTCTAGGAATGACAAATTCTTAGTACACAATTACAAGGAAGAGTTTATTCTTTCTACCCATAGGAAAGATATTGTATACACACTAAACATAAAATATCTTAGGAGCCAGGATATAAATTTCTTTTGTAAAATGGAAGATAAATCATCATTATGGAATAAAAGGTTAGGACACTTTAGTCTTAGGAAACTATAAAAAATATCAAAGAAAATAATTCTTAAGAATCTAATAGAACATAGATTTAATTCTTAAATTGTTTATGATCCTCATCAATATAGAAATAACGTAAATCATGTTTTAAATAAATTAGTAGTATCTCAGCATCTGAAGCATCATATTTAGTGCATATGGATCTTTTTGGTCCAACACAAATTGGAAGTATTGGAGGAATATATTAGGTATTTGAATTAGATGATGATTAAAATAGATTTACTTTGGTCTATTTTCTAGCAATGAATTATAAAGTTTCTTATTATTTCAAAATATTTAGAGACCAAGTTAAAAATGAGAAAAACCATCCCTTGATATCAATTAACAGTGATCACAGAAAATAATTTCAAAAATAAGATTTTGAAACTATTTTAGTAATAATGGGATTACTCATTACTTCTTAGCTACAAGAACTACTCAACCAAATGGTGTTGTTGGATGAAGAAATATTATTCTTCAAGAGATAACTAGAACCATGTTGAGTAAATATTCTATTTCAAAACACGTTTTCTCTGAAGCTATTAGTAATTCATGTTATACTATAAATTGAGTTTTAATCAAAAAATTTCCTAATAATAAACTCTATAAATTTTGGACCGATCGAAAACCTAGACTTTATTACATCAATTTATTTTGTTGCAAAGTATTCAACCTAAATACTAATGATTTATTACATAAATTTTCACCCAAATCTGATGCAAGAAATTTTCTAGGCTACTCCACTACTTCTAAGGCTTATAGAGTTTTTATAATAATACTTGTTTTGTTCAAGAAAACGTGCAAGTTAAATTCCAAAAAATTAGTTCTTTTGTTAATAGACAACCCTAAACTATATCCTCGGATGTGTTTTCAAAAACATTTTATCAACCTTTAATAGAATGTTCTTCTAATAAAGAAATTTCTCAAGAAAATATTTTTAAAGAATTTACCCAAGAAGATCTCCTACCATATATTGATGAATAGGTTTTACAAAGCCCAAATCAGTTATTTTTTAAGAATCAACCTATTGATAGTATCATTAGTTTTGTAAGTAAACCTGTAAGGAATAGAAGTTCCTTATGAAATGACGTAGAACATCTAACAATTCGTTCCCAATTTGTACCAAAAATCACTGATGAAGATTTAGGTGATAATGATGGGATAAAATCCATTCTAGATGAGATAAATAAATTTGAAAGGAATAATTTTTATACCATAGTTGAAATAAATAATGAAACTTATGTAATTGGAGTAATGTGTGGATTCATAAATAAGTGTGATGAAAATGGAATAATAGTAATAAATAAATATTTATTAGTTGATAGAGGCTATAATCAACGAGAAGGATTATACTATGAATAAAACTATGATCTTGATGCTAGACTTGAATCTATTTGCATTTTACATTCATTTGCAGCATTATTTAATTTCAATCATTTTCAAATGGATGCCAAGTGTTCTATCCTTAAAGTATATGTTCGAGAGGAAGTTTAAGTTGAACAAAATCTTAGTTTCGATGTTATAAAACACCCTTAACATGTTTTCAAACATACAAAATCTTTCCATGGAATTAAGCAGGTCCTTATAGATTGGTATGATAAACATACATGATTTTTCTTATAGAACAATTATGGTAAGGGAACTACTGATCCAAAGATTTTTATTAAGAAATATAATAAAAAAGTTTAGATTGTTCAAATTTATGTTTATTACATTGTATTCGGTTCAAATTAGAGATCATTAACTGATTATTTTACAAATATAATGAAATATGAATGTGAACTATGTATGATGGGTGAGTTAACATTTTTACAAGGTTTTTATATTTCTCGAAAACTAGAAAGAAATTATATGTCACAACATAATTATATTAAATATATTCTTAAAAAATATGGATATGACAACACTAAATATATACGAACTCCAATCGGTACCTCAAATTACCTTGATCTTGATGAAGCTGGAAAACTAGTTGATCAAACATAATTTAGAGGTATGATATGAAGTTTACTATACATGATAGCTTTCCATTTAGACATAATGTTTTTAGTATTCTTATTTGCAAGATATCAATCTAATAATATGGAATCCCATTTAAAATAAGTGAAATGAATTTTTCGATATTTAAAGGGAACCATGGATTTATGAGTTTTCTATAATTCTAGAAATGACTTAATTTTAAAAATAATTTTAGATGCTGATTTTAGTGGATGTATAATGGACAGAAAAAGTATATACATAAATTTTCATTTATTAAGAGATTAATGAGTTTCTTATTCTTGTAAGAAACAACACTCAGTATAAAGTTTCACTGTTTTAGAAGAATATGTAGAAGCTGTAATTTGTTGTGGTCACGTGTTCTAGATGCAACAAACCCTCACAGACTATGGCATGAGTTTTACCAAATCATATATATTGTGTGATAACACTAGTGTCATTTCCATATGTATAATCCAATAACATACCTTCCATACAAAACAGATAGATATGAGGCATTAATTTCTTTTTTATCACACACATAAAAGAGATTTCATTTTTTATTTTTTCCAAATGCCTGATAATCTTAATGATATTTTTTACAAAATCATTACTCTCGGATAGATTTGAATACATTAAAAAATATTTTGGAATGATAACCATATATTAGTATTCTATATTAACTTTTTGGTTAAATCCATCTCCGGATATTAATAATCTTCTTTTCATAGGGAAAATACATTTTATTGTCAGCAAATTTTTTCCTTAATCAATTTTTTTTGTAACCACAATTCTGGAAACATAAATCCAGAATCCAAAATTTTCCTTCCTCAATAAAATTTTCAAAATTCTAAAATTACTATATTTTTTTTCTCATTTAATGAAAAATTCTTAATAATATGGAAGGTATGATCCCTTACTTAATTTTTTTTATTCGAATATTTTACTAGTAGGAATTTTTATGTTGTTTTATGAAAATTTGTGAAATTAACATTATTTAAATGTGAATTTTCACCATAAATCACTCAAAAGATCTGGACCTAGGAAATCCTTCATCGGATTTCATCTCAACCGTTAGATCGGATCTTTCTTGTTTCAACTACCGGATCAATTTTGGAATTTGAACCGCCACTTCAAACATTTATATGAAAGCCGTCCTATTTCTTGTCTCACATTAGTTTTCAAGGTTTTCATCCCCAATAATTTTTCTCTCTTCAAAAAGTCAATTCTAATTTTCAATGTTTCCCCAGACTATGGATGTATTTTGAAGCCTCTCAATATGAAGAAATGTCTTCTTCCAAGGAAAGCCAGAGTGGAAAATATACAGAGAAAGGTTAGTTGATCCGAGGTTTTTAAATAAGTATAATTCAATGATTCCACGAAATATAAAGCTCAATTGATGGGAGGGTCATTGCATAGCCAAACCAAAAAGTTAGGATCCTGTTTACCGATAGTTACCTGTTAAGTTCTATGGGAAAATAAGTTTTTATATATGAAGGTGGAAGAGAGAATTTTTTGTTTAAATTTTAAAAGGAAACCAATTCACATTACTTCAACATGGAAGCCACTATCATTGGAGTACCCTATGAAGGGGAAGTCAATTTTTGCGCCCAAAAGTTATGAGATCAGTTAGGAAGCATTGAGAAAGAAAAGGAAATAGATAACATTGGACTCAAAGAAGTTAAAACACATAAGATCAACCATCTCTCAACAAATTTAAGAATTCTAGAATTATGTGTACAAGGTTTTCTAATTCTGAGAAAAAAGAAAAGGGATCCCTAAAGAAAGTGACATCTATGTTCTGTATTTTATGATCAACATGAGAAAGATAAATTTGGTGAAGCATATATTGCTGACGATTACCAATATCACAAATGGAAATCTCAAATCGAAAATCATCATATATCCATAAATTCGTTCTATGATCATAGTTATATTCCTAGAGGTGTTTAAAATCCCTTGTAGTTCTAAGACAGTAACTTTCAAGATTTTGTTGCTATGTGATGAAAGTATGAGGAGGATTAATGTTGTATTCAATAGAAATTTCATGTAATTTTATGACCTATCTGAAATTGAGATTGAAGATATTTCAAAGAAAGTGTATGTAACAACGACTTTTAAGAAAACATAAATGAAGAGAAAGAAGTGGGAAACAGTTATTGAAGAGAACCCTACATCTTCAAAAATTCAGTCATCACCCACAAAACCAAAGAAGAAAAATCACTTCCCTAATGAGGTTGTATCAAAGTGGAGGGAAGATATGGATAATAAGAAACAAGGATATCCTACTATTGTCCTGGATCCTACTGAGGCAAAGTATGTGATGATTAAAACTACTCAAGAGCTGTAGATGTAAGAAAAAGGAAAGAAGAAAAATAATAAAATGTCTAATGCTGAGACTGTTCAAGCTCTTCTCAAGGCTACTGAGAAAGCCTCTGAACATATTGAGGTACGAGAATTTTTTCTCAAAGAACCAGTATTAGTAGAGACTCTGGTATAAAATATCATAATTCTGAAACCTTAATTAGAGGATGAAATAGTTCATGAAGTGGAAGTATAAGAATAAGAATAAGAGGTAGAATGGTATGAGAGTGATGATGTGATAATGAATGTTAAAGAATATCATGAGAAGGAAGGCCATTTTGACAATATTTCAATTCGGACTTCCTAGGATGAATCAAAAAAAAATTATTTCTCAAGGAAAAGAGAACGAGGGCTAGGAATAGGTTAATAAACATTCTGATGATGAAAACAGAAATCAGGGCTTCATTTAACCTGATGATATAAAGGGATATGTTGAGAAGGAAAGGTTGATGTGGATAAAATTTTCTATGTTTTAGATAGTGAGCATGAATCACCAATGGCTGCAGAGACTATTTCTAATGTAGACAATGGAAAACATGTCATTTTTGAGACCCATAACAAAATCTTTGATGGTTATTAAGGATGTTGGTGAATCATACAAGATGAAGGCTGTAGTGATAGAAAAAGAATCTTCCCCTCTAAAGGAATTATATTCTGAATCATCTTCTACGGGTCAAGACATTGTTGTGCAGTCTCTGAAAATTTATTAGACACTATTCCCCTATTTTTGAGTATTGAATCAAGGTGTGATCTGGTTCAACACTCCATTAATCAGATGACAGAATCTGTAAGGATGCTCATTGAAAAAATCATCAAGCATGAGGCTGATTTCAAAACCTTTTATATCGGTTGTGATGCTAACATGATATCTTGTAAGTAAATTACAAAGTGGTTCCAAAGAACAATTGAATACTTGATAATATTTGATTAAATATAATACATAATGAATGATGCCTTTGATAAGTCATAAGGTAGGATAATAAATCCTAAAAAAAGTTTTATAGAGAATATAAACCATAAACAACTCACCTAGAATCAAGAAGATAAAGATCTAAATTGGATGTTAAATTTAGTTTCTGAAAATATGAATAGATAAAGGGATCTTGGAATAGAGTTTTATGAAAATTCCAATAAACAAGAACAAATACCAAATTATTCAGAAGAAATTATTAAGTATCAGAATGATAAAATAAAGGCTATAGAAATGAAAAATGAGGATCAAGAACAACTACTCAAAAGATTTGGGGAAGATCATAAGGAGCGTAAGAAGTTGAATACTATGGTGAAGAGGATCATGATGAAGGAAAAATAGGATGAATAATATTTTTATCAATTCGTTTATTTTTTTAATTACCTATATAAATTTTTCCAATATTTATAAAAAATCATTTTGTTCTTTATTTGTGTTGTTTTACATAGTAATAATCTTTCAGTTACAATATTTTTTTCATTCACTCTATTATTTTTTGAAAATAACAAAGGAGGAGAAAATAATTATAAAAAGGATAATAAGAATAAAGAATATAATTTCCTAGGTAAGTGGGAATTTAACTGGGGGGGGTTTCCTAAAGAAGACAATCGTATGAATGAAAAAGTAAAATCTCGCTAAGGATGTAAAGAATACGATCTTTAGGTATTTAAAAACATAAGGGGGAGTTAGTCATATTTATCATGAATCATAAGGAAAGGGAGATTAGTTTTAATTTTAATGTTCTTAAATAAAATTCTTAGTCCTTATATTATTTTTCAAAAAGATTTATGTGCTTTCCAAAATGGGGGAGATTGTTGTGTCAATAATGTTTCCTTAGGAATTCTCCATTCCTCTATGTTTTGAAGATCACAAAAACTTTATCTTAAGGAAAATTATCTTTCCCTGAAGATTATTTTCTTGAGGAAAATTTCCCCTCTATAAGGAATGTTTTATCCTTACCATTTTTTATCATATTATTATATAATTTCTTATAATCAAATTCATTTTATTAATATGTCAAAAAATTGGATTCATATCTAAAACCTCAGAATCTTATTGTTTTCTGGTTATAGAGTGATCTATTTTCATACTAAAAATTATCTAAAAATTAAACATTGAATTCTATAAGACTCCGAATCTGAATTCCTTGATATACAGACTCCAAATTCCCAAAAATTAAGACTCCGGATTATCTAAAAATTTAGACTCCAAATTCTATGAAATTTCGGATCAGAAGTCTCTGAAATTCGGACCCTGGATTCTATGAAATTAAGACTCCCAATTCTTTAGAATTTAAACTCATAATTCCTTAGAATTTATACTCTGAATTTCTCAGAATTAGAACGTTGAATTCATCATAATTCTGACTCTTAATTAATTGGAATTCAAACTCTGGATTCATTATAATTCATATTTTTAATTGTTTGAAAAAATAGAATCTGAATATCTATGTTCTATAGAATCATATTATTTATAGGATTAGACTCTAAATTAAATATTTCCTTAGACTTCGGAAATTCATATTTTGTTAAGATACTTAATTTTCATAGAACATGTTATTATTATGAAACGATGTCATCTAATTAGTTTCTAACAATCCATTAGTTTAATGACACATGTATAGGTCCCTCAAAATTTCAAGGAATAAATGACCATTGGAGGATGGAGCCGACCATTGGAGTTTTTCCTATAAATAAGAGCACATTTTTCCAAGCCCATAATCTGTTAAAAAATCCAGTGATTACATGTTGTGATGTAATTTATAGAGAGAGTGGCTATAATGATTTTTTCATTTTGAATGACTTTTTCAGCTTGCATTATGCAGCTCAAATTGTTTCTGAGTACAATCAAGGGCTTCCAAGGATAGTAAGAGAGAGGTTTCAACTGGCATAAAGTTAGAGTACTTCTGAGTATAGGAATAAAGATTTGACTACTACCATAAAGATTGAGGGCTTGTGGAAAAATCAAAACAGATTATGATATTTCTATCAAGGGCTTACCCTTGTGTGTGTAATATAGACTATCTTGAAAGTACAAATCAAGGGACCATTATACATAGTGGTTGGATACTCTACACATTGGGTTAAATGATTTTCTAATTTTTACTTGTCTTTGTTTTAGGTTTTTATTTCTAATGTATTTTGATAATGGAAGAAAATAGAAGTTTCTTATACTTTCATATAATTTTATTTACTCTCTTATATAAGAATCAATACTCTTTAAGGTAGATTCTTATCTTAAGTATAATTTTCCTAAGTTTCATTTCTGGAACCATATTTTTGGAACCTAATCACGTTTTCCTTATATACAAAAATTTAGGGTTTGTAAATATACATTGTTTAACTTTGTTAAAAATAGTTTTAATTAGGGTTAAAAACGATAGTTTTTAAACTTACAATTCACCCTAGCTTGTATTTGAGCATATACATATACTATGATGATCGTGCAATATAATTTATGGTTTTATCAGATAATTTACAAGTAATATTTGGTTATATGAGAATGTTAATTACTAGATACATGATGCCTTTTGAAATTATTTAAATAATTAGAGATTTATCTTACTGAATGGAAATATTGACCAAACATTCTGAAGTACATGATGACTTCCATGTTTCATTACTGAAGAAACTCATTATAGATCCAAATAATTTTCTCACACATGAGGGATTGGGGATTTAACCCTATTTGTTTTCAATTGTAAAGAATATCATGGTTCATGATAATAGATATATTATATTATAAAAGAAGATAATATGATATGTGAATATACAATAGAGAAATCAGAAATTAGAAGAGGGAAACTGGATCCTAAAGAATCTATATAGAATGAGTATCAAAAAAATTTAATAGATGTCATATTAAAAAAAATTCAGATTGAAATTATTTAAAGAGGGATAATGTGATACATAGGACTAACCATTAATAGGTAAACACCAGACCTAGAAAAATACAACTGTTCCCAATCTAATGGACATTTATTCAAAAGTGCATTTGATTTTTTAATTATGAGTGTTATAATTTTACTTCAACCAAAGAAAAATCATTATATAATTCAAAATATTGATATTATTTTATTTTTAATTTATGGAATTTTTCTACAAATATGTTTTTTTCATAGTAATATTGATATTAATTTTCTATACAGATGTTAATTTTTATTCGATAAAATGTAAATTATATTTAAAATTAAAACTTCTAAATTATGTACATATCCAAATTAAATATTTATCCATGTAAAATAAATTCTTTATGATAATTAGTACTGAACATATTAAAATTAACATATTTGTTTTCAAATAATTAAATATATTCAAAATATATTGGATTAATAACAAATATATTATGAATATATTATTATTTCTAATCATATGAAAATAATAAAAATACTAAATCAATTTATTATTAATTTTATATAATAAAACATAACATAAGAAACAAATTTTTCATTAAAAACATTTTTTTCTATTTATTATTTATTAATTTAAAATATAATTTCCTCAAATTTAGAGTTTAAATTAGGTTAAATGGATAAAATTTTAAGATTAATACCATAATAATTTGTTATTATGAATCATCTTATATTCTTAGTAATAAATTATTTTCCAAGGGGACTTTTAAATCTGTATTAAGTACTATAAAATTGGTAAATGGGGTATCAATAATTTTTTTTAAATTAAAAGGTCACACACACCATCTAGAAGTACTATTCTAAAAATAATTTCATATACACATGAGTCACCAACCATTTATCCTCCAAATATTCTTAAATTAAAAAAATACACCTCACAACAATGTGATTCTATTACATTCACTTACAAAACATTAGTTTCAATGAAAAAATCTTCTTTCTCACCTATAAAAGGGGTATCTCAAAACCCCACAAATAACATACTAAAAATTATGATTCCCCTTAAAAACCACTATCTATACAACCCATATAATCACTTTACACCCTTGTAAACTATTTTTCAAAATAAATTATCCTAATCCCTTCATTTATAATGAATAATCCAATATTTTTTGTAGACTTTTTCAATTATTATAATCCCATTTAAATATTATTTTCACCAAATATTATATTTTTAAATTATATTTAATAGTATTGAAAATTTATTTATATTTTAGAAATAAGAATTATCCAACTCTTTCATTTTCCTTTAGAAAAATTAAACTATCACACATGTGTTGAGAGAACTATTAATTTCACGAATCAAAATTTACTAATTTCCTTCAAAACCAAACATATCATGATCTAAAGATGGGATTAAATGATAAATATGAATTTTTTTTGACATCATAATTATTATTCAATGAATAATTTTAGGGCATATTAATGATATGATCTAAAAACAATCATCACTAATTCAATCAATTAAAATAAACTTTCTATGAGGATAATCGTATATTAAAATTTTGTAATACATGCATAAAAATTAATTCATCTTATAATTCATTAAAATTATATGAAATCACACTAATATAGAATAAATATAAACATTATGATTATTTTATAAAGATGTTTTCAATATATCATCACATAATCCTTCATTAAATCTAGGTATGTTAATCTAGGGGTTTATTTAAGAAACTACAAATATTATTATACTATGAATACATATAATGAATGAATTTAAGAACATATATTTTTGAATAATGTAATAAAAAATTAAAATAATGATTTCTATTTATTTTAGATATATAATATAAATTTTTAATCACAAAATTAATAATCCAAACTCCTATCATCAATAATTAGTAAAACAAGATTTTTATAAATTTCAACTTACAAGAACAAGAATAAAATATCCAGGGAATGAATTCCAAACAACATAAATTATTATAAATCCTCTATAATTGTGAATTCAATATATTTGTAATGATTAACATTTTAAGATGAATGAATGCATTCACTACTATTAGAAAACTAATATAAATTAAATAAAATTATAAAAATATGATTTTAAATTTATCCATAATTCATATATTGACTAAATTGTTTTTGATACTATAAATTAAAATAAATAAATGATATTTTATTAATTACGTGATTAAGATTTTTTTATATATGATGTCAATGTACATTCATGTAATTTAGGTCAATAGGTAAGGGTTTTCAATCTCAAATCACTATCTCAATACACGTTTTATATTTTGAAACTAATTTCCATTATGATGTGTTTATACTGAAAAATTTGAGATGATATTTCATAAAATTACAATATTCGTTATATTTGATGATAAATTTCAATCCATATTTTTTAAGAGGTTCTTATTGAATTTTCACCCAATATATAAGTGGTATTCTTCTATATAAATATTAATTTTTTTGGGAATCATGTTATATTTACTAGTAATTTCTTTTTATGTAAAGGATAAAACGAAATAGTGTAATTTTAAAATATGAATAATAGAATTTAGAGGATTTAAAAAAAATGTGTTTTCATTCCACCCTCATATTCTATAGTTTTATGAGTTACCAAAACTATTGTAAAACTAAATAATTTCCATAATGAATATCCTGTCAATTTTTCAGTAAATTAATAGTGTCTATACTTCCTGATAAAATATGGCCCAATATGGATACTATATAGTGCATGTTATTTTGGCGTAGAGGCACCAATGAATAATGTTTTTAAAAACGGTTTCTTAAAATATGACATAATCAACACATTTATAGATGATAAATGAGATAATCAATACACACCTAGATCAACAATACTAGGGGATATTTTTTCTGAATATTCAAAATAATTTTTTGAACCATTATAAAGTATGTTTCTCAATATTTCCATTATCTTATACTGATTCCTAAAATTGATACCAGATAAAATCTTTAACAGATAACCAAATACATTGAATGTACCGTTACCATTATATGTCCTTGATAAGAGTAAATCTAGATTACTTTGATGATACAACAAGGAATTAATATAGATTTAGGGATTTCTTATAAATATCAAAATTATTCTCTTTAATGTGGAAATATTTTATTTCGGTATTAATAATTATACATATATTCAATTTTTAAATTAACTTTTTTGGTTCCTTATGGAATTATAGGAAGGGTCATAATTTATTTTTCTATCATCATAGAAATATACAAGTTTTATTTATTGTCACTCATATAGATTTACATTATTTAAAAATTATTATGTCTTTTTGTATGCGTTTTTCCATCCATATCACTTATAACATGTTAATGTAATGAAATCATATATTATATGATAATCCTTATAGTGCATATTAGCACACCCTTATTTTTCTCCTTTCATAAGGAATCCTAGAGGAAAACTATATGTAATTTCCTTGGTGTTATGGAAGGGATGATAATGTTCTCATAATATGTTCTTGAAGTATCTTATATTTCCAATTTTTATGTATGTATGAATCCACTCATCAAAGACTACTAAACTATTGGATATTAGGGAAACTCTTGTACTCTTTTATAGTAATGAAATATAACTATTTTCTATAGGTTTCTAGATTCTTGGATGGTAAATTCAACCCTAAAAAACCCTAAAATTACTAATTTATTCATACTTCTATACTCAAATGTAATTATAGAACAAGTTCTATGAGTAAAAAACATACTACGGACCACTATTGTAGTCATCTACTAACTAGAATGTGTCGTGACATGAGTAGAAAATATGAGCAATTTAAATAAAAACAATAACTAAAAAATATAAATAAACACTAACTATTTGACATGATATAATAATATCTATGAGAATATCATGATGACCATGAGAACATAGTAACCAGCGTCGGTACTCAAGTTTGAGACTTTTATTGAATATACGTTATTCACCAAGTATTGAGGTGACATTGAGCACATCCTGAGGACCATTCCTATGAACATGGGCCTCTAGATACATTATATGCCACCCTAGAAAAACCATTAAGTACAATCCTATATAGTGTACAATACTAATCCCTAAGGACATGTGGGATTAGCCAACTAGGGGAAATATAACTATCCATTTGGACCAGTCCAACAAACTCAAGAACATCAACATATGGCAGAAATATGCCTATCTCAATATCATAATGTCCACATAGGCTTGCCGGGGAAAATATACTCATCCCCTTGGAAGTTTTTTCTAATCTAACCAAATATAATATAGGAATACCATTCGTATAGTCAGTCACTAAGGCCAATATACCCATCTTGAGAAAATCTTAATTCCCTACAGAATAAAACACATTATTTGGAATCCATCATCATGAGGTATCATGAAGGATAATATAAAAATGTAACAAATGGGGTAAAATATATTCATGGAACTCCTTAGATACCATAGCCTTATCAAATAATAATTTAATTAGGTTTTTAGGTGAAAGCTGTAGTATTCCATACCGATATCCAAAACATATCTAAAAAGGATCTTGGGTATCAATGAATGTCTAGGTTTAAAACCCAATGCACTATAGTTTTCACATCCCTCAACATAAATAAACGGTAATGACAAACTTACCTACTACATGGGTATTATATAATAAGGAAATAGTCAAGTATAGGTCCTATATCCTATTCCGATCCTCATGGTCTCTTAGGGTCACACTTTTCACCCAACCAAATCACAGATTGTGCATGGTCTGTCCACAATGCTCTAGTCACTTTGAAAATGGAAGCATCATTTACCCCATTGTCTAGTAATTTTTTAGTTGGTTCCCCAGAACCAACTTCTTTTTACACTATGATAACATTTATTTATGGTTTTTAATATTAATAGAATTCTTACAACATCATCATTATTCTATTATGTAACATAATTTGTGATAATTTCCTAAGAGTAGTTGTCGCACTAAAAGGTCATAGTAGTTCACTACTATGATGAATACCCTAATGTGCTTCAATTCTATTCATTATTATATATTTTATAGCTGGTCTATATCATTTTATGGACATTAATGATATATGATATCAGTGGTGGAGACTCGTAGGACTTTGAGGCACGTTCTCATGGTGGTCGGCCATGGTAATATCTAGTATTTTTATACTGAGAATGAGACCATATGTTAAGAAATCCACATTTCTATGTGTCGTTGGATGGTCATATCTAAGTATGGGTATATTCTTCCTTAGAGTTTATGATTATTATTATTATTGAGTATCAAAAGACACACACTTAGATTTATTGATGAAATCCATGATGATAAATCTTCACGAAAAAGTTGGATAAATTGGCTGCATCACGAGTAATATTTCATTAATTAATAATTAGAGAAATGATTTGTCCCTTTAGTTACTTAATAGATGTAAATATCATTTTCCCATTGATGGAAATGATATGGAAAAAATAAATCCATGGCCATAGTGTTCTATAGGCAAGATAAATTTCCATAAATTCAAAAATAAGATATCGAGCATATAGGTAGATGGAACATGCATTCAACCTTCTTGATTTGAGATATTATGATAAAGGGATAATATTAAATGGAAATAATTCTTATAAGGTGACATGAAATTTTGAAATTAACTTATTTCTATGGGGTTTCCTTGGTATGTTGTTAGACGTTATCCTTGGAATTTTGGTTATTTCACCAAATTCCATAGAGAAAGAGTCCTAGAGGGTCACTCACTAAGTGTATCCAAAATCTCAGTTAAATAATATATTATTGTTTATTATTTAATAGTTTGAATAAATATTATTCCTGTTGTTGGTTTAATAATTATTTATTTGTACGTCATTACAGGTAAATATTTATTTTTTTAAGAAAATATATTATTTTTTATTTATCAGTTACTAATGCATTGATATTTATTTAATATTTAAATAGATATTATTCAAGGTGTGATAAATATTGTGGAGGAATGGTGGAAAAAGATTAATTGTTCGGTGAAAAATGATAACATTGGGTATTATTTATCTAAATAATATTTAATTATAATTATCAATTTATGCGTGTATCAAGAAATAATAATAATACTATTATTATTTGACATGGGGATTTTCTAGGATAAAATAATAATAAGGTAACTTGTGAAATTATTTTATTTTAACCCTCATTATATAAATACCCAATAATAAAATTTTATCATTATCCCATTGGGTTATGAAAAATGATTCTAAGAGAATCCTCTCAAGCCTAGAGATCCGCCTCCTCCAAGAATTCTCTTCGGAATGGAGAGAAATAGTCCTCCACCGGGTCAAGGAGAAAAGTTTTTAAGTGATTCATGAGGCGATCAAGGAGGAAGATAAAAGTAAAAGGATCTTCCATGCTAGCACCCGGAGACTCTTTCAGAAATGTCTGGAGATTTCTCAAACATGTGTTGATCACCGCTAAAGGGAATCTATACTCAGTTTATACCATGTAAAGAAGGGTCACTGCAGATCTGTCTCCACACACATCAATGAAAAATGAATTTCATAGAGGTAATTAATTATCAATTTAAATTAATTATAAGCAATATGTTTTGATCCACATCACTCAATTAATGCACAATTATTCATTGCCAACTTATTTTCCTCAATTACATGGATCATAGTGTTCATGTTTGTATACACTTGAATTGGACATTGATTATTGAAAAAATTAAAGTTGGGAACATCCCATCACACGGCTCAACAATGACTAGTACCTACAAAAAACACAAACGAATCATATGTAAATCATGGTCCCTTCCATTCCTTCTGTTTTCATTACATTAATGGTCAACTCATAAATCCTCTAAGAGGTTTCCGTGTCTTATGAAAAGGTCTATTGCATCATGAAAATTCCAATTTTATAAAAAATGGTGCATCCCTCAAGTCTAAATAGTTATAATACTAACTAAATATAAAAATGAACCTACCCATCAGTTGATGATGTGATGATGTTAATACACACTGCTGTTTGTGAACCCCAATTAACCATTCATCCAACAGAATTAGATTTTATTCAATTATAATATTTTCAATGAGGCCAAACTATTTATCCTAACATTTTAACATAATTTCATCATTGGGGACACCCACATAGAGATCTCCCATATAGAATGCATCAAATAATTTAAATAATAATTACCATAGGGATAGGTTATAAAACCAGATAATATTTTTTAAAAAAATTCTATATTTAATGCCAAATTCTAAAAGTTATACCAACACCAATCATGTCTAATCCATGTCCTAACATAGCATGTGTTAATTCCTGAGACCCTATAACTTTTCCAAGAATAAAAATAAAATAAATGAAACCAATTCAACTAAATTAAATAAAATTAAATATTTTTATTACATTAGTTTGGCATGACATAATTTTTTATTAACTCCTAATAAATGTAAAAAATTATGAAACCTTGAGAAACCATCCAAAAAAGGCTTGAATTAGGCTATCGACACTATTCAGAAGAAAATATAAAACACTCCATTAAATTAATTATGAAATTATTATTTAAATTCTAAAGATAAATCATAAATATTTTGGATTCAACACATTTTTTTAACCAAAATGAGAAAGTTAAGAATGCAGATTGTATCTCAGGATTCCCTCATCATAAGCATAATGAACCCCCCATGTTGCACAGCCGATTCCACCAAAATATGGTGGAATCATTATGAAATTCCGAACTGAAATAAAATGAATATTTATAATAATAAGTGGGGAATTAATGGGAGGTTAAATAGATGTATATACCTTGGATCTTCACTCACAATACTTCCAAATCAAGCCCCTTGAAGGGGGGTCTATTGAGTTTAAAGGGGAGGAGTGGTTTTATGGAATATAACACCTCATACAGTCTTCATCATGAAAACAGAAGGGCAATGATGATAAATTTACCAACATTCCCCTTATAAAAAACACCTAGATCCCCACATCCTAGCTAGTACAAGGACAAAATTTGGCCAATGGAACCAATATTAGAACCCAATCCACTAGTAACCCCAATGTTTTGCTTATGAAAACTAAATATATCCTGTATTTCTCATCTTCCTACCAAATAACATGTGATTCTCTCAATAGCCAAAAAATATATATTCATTGTGAGAAATACCTCCTTCGATGTGAACCAACAATAAAAATTCAATTTCAAAATATGGTGCAAAATTAGACCATCTCACCAAATGAAAAATCTTATTTCCTTACGAATTCAAATCACATGTAAGGACATCAAGCATTAAAAATTGCACGAGAGCCTTTTTTTCCACCAGAAGCATTAGGAATCACCAAATTTTACATATTAATATAATATAGTCATCAATTCAGCATCCACATGCTTGTGACACATCATTATGCTCCATATACATTATTAAAGGATAGATTTTAAATATAAGTTGCTAAACCACCGAAACAGGATCAGTCCCCCTAAATAATTATTGAAAACACCATGTCAACATTGTTCAAAGATCGCATATCCAAAAAACAAGATAATTGTTCTAAATTTTTCATCACCTATACATTGGTTCTCTCCAAGATATAACATATCTGAAAAGTGTGATTTATTATTTTTTGGAACCTTTACGCTTTGAAATGATCATTCAAACTCTATACCCACATTCCAATGAAATTAATTGAATCATTTTGACTCTACATCACCAAGAAAAAAATATTATTCCAAACAATAAATAGTAGTAAATGCCATAAGAAATTCAGAAGAAAAACCAAGAGTAACATTTTCGATGCCAAAGGCTTGACCATGTCATCCCTTACATAAATGTTCTATGATAGAACCCAAAAATATAATTCATTTCCATGATTTTTTACAATATAATGTTTTTAAAATAAATAAATTATGTCACATGTAATATATCCATTCAGGACTCCTTTGGATAACTAATCTAAAAACATTCAATTAAAACCACAAAAGAATTCCAAAATGCATCTTAATGAGGTCTTTATTCCCACATATACCCCACACTCATAAAATTACACACACTAGTGGCTTTTCTTAACTCCTAGTGAAATATTTTAAATTTGATTAATAGTCACATTATGCCACAAAATATTTACATTGAGAATGGTTGAATTACAAATATAAAGGCATTTGGATGTGTAACCCCCATCCTCACCCTGATGCAACTGCTTAGGATATACTAAATACCACATAGAAATTTTTACCTAGAATTCACTAAGTAATGTAGAATTGATCAAATAATTTTATTCACCAAGATAAAAATTCCAAAATGATCATAAAAAGATATATCCACACTCTGACAATGATTACAATATATGGTTCTGACCCCCATGACCAATGTCACACTGTCTACCAAAGGAGATATTTTTTCATCACAATACTAAGCCAAAAACCAAATAATCAAAACCCATCACTCGTACTTAAATGAAATACCTTGATAGATTAGGTCATTCCAATCTATTTTCTAAATTCATCACAGTGTAATTTTCCCCCCATTCTCACTCATATAATAGTATAAATCAAATTTAAAGAATCCCATTCCATAAAGAGGTCCTCATGATCTAAGACCTGATGTCACACTCCCAACCATATAAATTTACGTATACCTCTCAAAAAATTCGTCATATATTGGTTCTATGATAAAAATATTTCTACTTTTCCTCTTGATATGTGTAAATTTAATCTCATCAGTATCTATCATCAATCAATGAAAAAAAATTTGTCGCTGGTTTAAATCAAACCAACACCACATTTAAAACACATGTCCATGTTCCACATATTATTTGGAAATGAATGTGATTATATTCCATAACCACTATATTGTTGAAACCTAACACACACTAATTTGAGTTGTATGTCATCAACTAGGATGATTTATAAAAAACATTCATCAATAGACCATTTGATGCCTACTTTATCAGTTTCGAGTTCCCTATTTACTCATCATCAAAATTAGTAACATAACTTCTGGCATTGTACATCACAATACAAATAAACTACTATAATTAATAAAAAACATAAAATAATATAATCATGTAACTGCCTCATATTTAATGTGTAATAAAGGTTAGAACATTTAGGAACTATAAAAATCTATACCATCAATTTTGATCTCCAATACTCTACAATTTATGTGACTCACATCACAAAAAATAGCACTTGAGGTTACAAATATATAAAATATCAATTCATAACCAATCCTTAACCACACTCTAATTAAACAACAATGATTATATGTTACCATATGAACCCACCCATTAGTTTTTTATCAATGGTAACAAAAACCCATGGTCAACCATCTCATAGTTTCCACTATATATTTCCTCTCCCAAATTCATAAGGACCGATCCAAATCCATGTGTTTCGAGGTCTCCTAACTTGCCAATGCCAAAAATCATAGTGGTAAAATTTTTCAAGGGATTATAAAAACAACCATATTTAATGTCTCCTAGAATCAGACAAGCTAAAATCAGTATCAGCATTCTCACATCTATAATGGAATACTATTCCATCTCAAGAACATACCCATAAACTATTTCTTGGTGATCATCTCTACAAAAGAAATATCCCTCAAAAATAAAATCCTCCTTGGTTACCACCATCATATCTAAAAATATACCACCATAGGATATTTATAATGACAAAAACAATTACTCTTGAAAAAATAAATTCTTGTATATATTGGATAAACTAAATATCATGTTACTTGCACATAAAATAACCACACACAGATAACATCTTTCTTTTGGTGATTACACTAAGGCACCATGTTCCAGTCTGATCTACTAGGGAAACTAAAACTCTGATTAACCTAGATGTTTCACCATCCTCATCCTTATGAATCTATTCATAAATATAATAAACCTTTATTTATATGGGAATACAACCACAAGTCAACCCAAATGAATATGATTTATCTAATTACTTATACATGAAAACATTGTATGATTTTGTTGATGATATAAATAAATATACCTTAGTCTTCACTGAAAACAATAAAAATTTAAATACTATATGTCTTCTGAATCCAAAAATCATTGGTAACGTTTGTCTCTATGAGAAAAGATTCAAATTAAAATCATTCCTATTTCCAACAATTCATGATCCCAAAACTAATAAGATATAACGAACATCAAACATATATATGAGTATCTCCTGGTTAAAATTATAATCAACCATTACACGAGGATCCAAAATTGAAAACATATATCCCCGATTATCTAGACATCCAATTAGAACATTTTTTTTTGAAACATCATCCCGATATGCATCATAGGATGTAACTCATTTCTATGTTTATAGTCTAAAATATTCCATAAATTAATACCGACTATATAAATTCCCTGAATCCAATTTGTGACATATCTTCCTGACTCAGTCAGACCAATAACGGGACTAGCTCACAGTTGACCTCTAGAAATACTCCTTGAATTCCAATGGATGTTGACTAGCACCAAGAATATAACGAGGTACTGTGGGGAGGTTTTACACTCATTATCATAGTGTGAATGAATAAAAATATAAATAAACACCATAAAATAATGTCATACATAAATTAAATCTTAAATAAATTATTTATCTAATTATAACAAGTAATGTAGAAGAAAACATACATACATATAATGGTGACTATATGGGATTACCCTATATAATGTTTAATTATAGATCGAAAATGAATGTATACAAGGATATCCTATAAAAAAAATCCTCAACTCATTTTAGCCTCCCAATACCAGTTTATACTCCCTAACATGTTGAAGATAAAAACATGATACATGGAATTATCCCTACTTAATCTAGAAATAACCATGCGTGGGTTCCTGGGGAACCCATAAACAATGGTGGACTGAGTATGGTGTGATTTAAAAACTCTGTAGGGAACCACCTATTCTATCACATACTAACCGGTATATATATTTATTTGTAAATGTGACATTCTCAAAATAAAAAATTTAAAAAACCATGAAAATATTACAAAAAAGTGAATTCATCATACTGGTGTCAGAATGTCTCTATGAATATCATTTTCACTATGGGAATATAATAACCATTTTCAATCATCATGTTCCAGACCTCGATCAACCAATAATTATTTTTTCTATAATTTATGTAAAAACCTAGTTTTTGTTGCGAAAGACTTTGGAATATTCCTGATGATATTCCAGAGCAGCGACCTCGGACGACAAGCGATTCTGTGCCCCGGTGTGGCCGGAATTAAATTTTTAGTGCGTTCATGCTGGAAATGCCAAATAAATGGGATAACTCCTAAATGGAGTTTCATATCATAGATATGAGTGTACGGATGGGTCTGAAATTGGGTTTTTAATCTAATAATGACATAAAACTTGTCGGCGCGGGATGTTTGGACCCCTCGCTCGCTTCCGGAACGTGAAACGGATAAATTAAATAATTAATTTATTCATTTAAGGGTGAAAGTCAAGTATCTCTTAAACGGTGTCACGAATTGGGAAACTGAGGGCACCGTTGAGTTTGGGGTGTGTCGTTTACCCTGGGAGGGGTGTTTGTTTTGCGGGCGTGGCTCGTCTGAGAAAAAGGTCCCCAGGGGCTTTTTCTTAATTTTGCAGCCTCGAACATTCAGTTTTATAACTTTTGAACGGGGCCTCGAATTAAAATTCCGAGACCCTCGTTGTGCTCGGGAGGTGGTGTTTAACCTAGGGGAGGTTTAATCTTGACCCTGCCAAGAGTTTTAGGTGTGGGTTAAATTGGAGGATTAAATTAATGAAAACTTTGTAATTATTTTGTTTTTAAGCTTAACCCCCCCTTGCATCCCCTTTGGTCATCCCCTGGCAGAGGAGCTCAACTAAGAAGAGCCCCTCACTAATCCTCCTCTTATCTGAGCATTGCGGTGGATGCAGATCGTGTGGCGAAGCTCCGGGCTATGCCCTCGCAGGAAGGAGTTTACGCTTTGCATTTTTTTATTTATATACCCCTCCTCGAGTAAAATTTTATGCATCAAATTAATGCCCGATCGTCGAGCGAAGCCCAAAAATGTGTAGTATTGGTAATTTGCTTCCCGACGAATATTTCAGATTGAAAATCTGAATCTCGACGAGGTCGTGAACATACGGAGAAGTTTGGGGGTTTTGGGGGGTATTCTGGAGTTTTTTAGGCCGGTTCGGAGGCACGCGCAGTGGTGCCGGCGATCGAAGCGGAGGCATAGAATGCTGTCCGTCGAGCGACAGTGCAGGTGGCCAGTGGAGCGGGGCAGTGGCAGAGCTAGATGCGGTGAGGTGCGCCGGCCAGGTGTGTTCGGCGGAGGAGCCTGAGGCCTAGCCTCAGGCGTGCTGGGGAAGCCAGGACCCGCGCGGCGGGGTCCTGTTGGTTGTCAACAGAGACCGGCCGCTTGGCCGGTCTGCTGGGAGCGATGACCCTCAAAAAGCGGGTCCTATTGGGCCACGACACGGAGACCGGCCAACAGGCCTGTCCGTTTGTAAAAACCGGACCCGTGGAGCGGGTCCTGTTCTACTAGGAGGGCCGCGGCCAGTGGGCCGCGGCAGTTCGGACCGGGCGGGCCGGGGCGAACCGGCCCAGATGGACCCCTTGCGTTTAGGGGGCCGTAACTCCTAAACGACGCGTCTGTTTGACGCGCCGTCTACGGATACGGGACAATGTTAGCAAGACTCCCTTTCTAATGTATGTTTCAGGGTTTTTGTATTCTGCTCCAGAAGTCGAGTGTCCCGAAACACCTTAAATTAATAATATTAAATTATTATTAGTGCTGCGACGGACGTGGCTCTGCATCCGGACGCCTCTTTGGAGCGCCGATAGAGGCGTAGTGGCACCGAAGCTGATCAAATCCTTCCAAAGTTGGTTCGGAGCCCCGTCGGTTTGGTTTCATCGCTCGGTGGCATGAAACGCTTTATATGAACGATTAATTAATTATTTGATTAATTAATTAATTGCTGCATCGGACCTAACTCCCGCTTGGGATGTCCGATTGACGCGCCGCCATCGGAAGTGTGATCCGAGCACTCATGCGGACTTTTTGAGGAGATTTTCGAAGCTCTCATGATGGAGACGAGTTGCGGGCCCCACGGGGCCTAGTTCGCACAATTTACGGTGAAACGCCACTTTTTCACCCGACATCCCTGTGGGGTGTTTGAGTACTCATTTCTGGATGTTTTTCCGAGGGGATTGCAATGGTGCAATCCACCTGATCCTATTCCACACGCTGGTGTGGGCCCCGTGAGGGCCGTTTCGGGAGTTGACTATGGTTTTCAGTATTATCACCGGGAGTCCTTTCTGGAAAAGTGATTAGTAAAACTTGTGTACTTTTTTGAGAGTATCGCAACGGTGCAATCTGTTGGCAGCAGTTCTGGACCGGGGTGCAGGTCCTGCGTGGTACCGCTCGTGCACGGTAAGACGGAACGTATCTTTTTCTCCAGATATCTGTTGCACTCAAGTGAGTAGTGCTTTTGACGTGTTTTCCCGTGGGTATCGCAATGGTGCGATGCGTCTGACTTTTTTTGAGGCTGAGGCTCGGGATCACGGGATGCCGTTCGGGCGTGAGGCGGTGTTGGCGACCTTTTCGTCAGATATCTGTTTTGGGCGAGTAAGTAGTCTATCTCGCATGTTTTTTCATGAGGATTACAATGGTACGATCCTTTTGGTTGTGCGGAGCCTCACATGTGATCTTATTAAATGTGGAAATGTGATGGTGTCCTAGGGGTGGTTCTTCTACTGTGTTTGTAGCGGACCCTTGGCGTGTGATCGCATGCACTCCCGTGTGAGTGAAGTAATGCTTGAATAGATGTGGTTGGACGTGACCCAGTCATTGAGGTGTAAAGTTGGAGATGTTATGTCACGCCTTCGCTTTGACGTTGGGTACCGTGTGCACGATAGCCCTTGGGCTGAAAATGAGGTATACTCTGGGAGTATACGGTAGCGCTTGGAGGTAAGTGTGGTTTGTACCTGAGACTGTTTGTGCGCTTGGTTGGGGTTTGACTTTGGGCCACACGTCGTATGGGCCCCATGTGCGTGTTGTGCTTTGATTTACGTACTTTTACCTCTCACGACGTAGATGGTTCCTCTGTGCTCATTTGTTTGACCAATAGGGTTGAGTGGTCTCCCCCTAGTTTTATTCTCGATGGATCGGCCGGTAGCGGTGCTAGTGACACCCAGTGATGGAGCAGGCACTGAACCTATTTTGGGTGAGTTGTTCTGGAGTTGGGTGGTTGCGCGATACCCACTCCGTGTTCAGCTAGCCAGTGTTGTACCCTCTAGTAGAGATGGCCAGAGTAGTTCTATGTTTTACCCTCTAGCGGGGCTGGGCAGTGGGTTACTCATCTACTTCTTTGGGTTTTCCCACCAGCAGGGCTAGGCAGTGGGTTTTTCACTGACTTCTAGGGTCCACCCTATAGTAGAGACTGGGCAGTGGGTCACCCGATGCTATTATGGTCTACCCTCTAGCAGAGACTGGGAAGTGGGTCACCTGATGCACATAGGGTCTACCCTCCAGCAGAGACTTGGGCAGTGGGTCTCCTAATGACCTCTTAGGGTCTACCCTCTAGTAGGGATGGGCAGTGGGTCACCCGTCGTCTAGTTCTAGGTCTACCCTCCAGCAAGGCTGGGTAGTGGGTCTCCTGTCGATGTATAAAGGTCTACCCTCCAGTGGGGCTGGGCAGTGGTTCACCTGATGATGTATTAGGGTTTACCCTCCTGCAGGGCTGGGCAGTGGGTCACCCGATAACTAAGTATGAATTACCCTCCAGCGGGGCTGGGCAGTGGGACACCTGTTGGCATTCCAGGCTCAGTCCTTTCTACTAGGATAGTCGGTGGCTTCCCTCTATGATTAACGGAGCGGGACAGTTAGTTATACGGGTCAGTGTTGGGACAACTTTGACTTTGAGAAGACCTCTCGACTTCAGGGCAGTGACGAGGTGTGGTTTGACTATACCTAGAACTCTCAAGTACGAGGGTAACTTTCCCCACTGAGACACATTCTTGTGACACGATCTAAAACCGTGCGGGCGAGTCAGTGTCGTGCAAAGTGGATAGTGTCGAGGTGTGGTGAACTGAGCCCCTTGACTTGCAGTTCCGGGTAGACGTGTGGGATGCTGGGCATCGATGGTGCTTACTTCTGGGACTGTTGGATACTCGCTTTCTTGGGATGAGCTACGGGTCAAAGATCCCCTTACGACCTTGTTATAGCTTCTTGTTGAGTATATGGATATGTATATACCATATTACTATACCCACTTGTTGGGTTTAGTCACTCTCCTTCCAGGAGGGGCGAAGACGCACGGGGTATGCCACATGATTTCCGTGTCTAGCTTCTCATGGTTAGACGAGCCTACTCTATGACTTTAGGAAGCGAAGACTCGACGAGAATTTCATCTTCTCACCATCTCTAGCTTTAGATGTCAGGATGAGTCTATTTCCTTTCTCTTTTTGGGTTGAGCTGTACTTCTCACTGCACTTTCGGTTGTACTCCTTTACTTTTCCTTGTTCTCTCTACTGCTCACCCTTCGATACCTTATTTGTTTCTCCCTAGAGCCTTCGGGGTATCCTACTGAGTGTTTTCATACTCACCCCGGCTAGGGCTTTTCCCGCACATGGTGTGACCTTGCAGAAGACGGACAGGTTGGTTGTGACATCAGAGGAGCTTAGGAGCTTGGGAGCTTGGACCGCGTGTGGTGGTCGGAGTCGGGTTCCAGGTGGGGGACCCTTCTAGCTATTTTTCTTTTGTTTACCTGTTGCTAGGTTTTGGCACCTTTTCTGGTTGGGCGCATGTTTTTACCCCTTTCTTTTCAGTGTACCTTCATCTTTTACCTTGTACCGTTAGAGGTCGATGCACTTATGGTTTATTTATATAAGTTTCCCTTTTCTATTTACTCTGCATCTTTTCATTGAGTGTGCTGCGTGTGTGTGTGTATAGGTACTTATGAAAAGGCCTCCCCGAGTTATTGTGCCTTCACCGCTGGTCAATAGCCCCTGGCCTATGGAGGCGAGCTTGGGGTAGTTGCAGCTCGAGCTCGGGTAGGGTAGGGTCGTGACAATTTTAGTGCATGTGAGGAAATTTTGATGATCATATAAACTAACATGTCCCTCTATCAACATGATATGTTTTTATGTATGAACCATATAATATAGAACTACGAGAGATAATTTACCCATTCAAATGGAAATGTGGGTTAAAAAAACCTTGGGTAATATACCAATTTCCAGGGAATGGACCAACTACCTCAGACTCATTACCATCCAAGGAAAATATACCCATCAAAGAATCATTCAAAAAGAAAAATAAAACTAATTTTATGAAAAAAACCAATTTAAATTAGAGTTCATCTTACTAGGGGTAATATAAACATCCATATGTAAATGGAGGCTTACCCGACTTGGGAAAAATACCTATCCTCATGGAACTGTCATGCATTTTGTGTCAAATACCCATCCACAAGTGAATCATAATGAACTATAAAATAAAACACCATCCTGGGGATTCATCAACAAGGAGTACCAAACATGATAAAGTAACAATAAAAAATGTGTTGTTCATACACATAACCCACCTCTTCCAACATTTCCATCTCATCTCAATATTTTACTATGTATCTATGGTGATACCAAATTTTATATTTAAAAATTCTCCTATCATAAACCCACTTGGGTACTCGGTATCAATGAAGGGATAAAGATGAAAACAATTAATCTAATAACATAACACATCTCAGGATCAACAAAAAAGTTTCAGAGTCTCACTGGCTAAAAGTGGATTTACTACATAACAATAGTTACAGACCTAACATGTAGCCTATCCTGATCTCAAAGGATAATCAATTTTAGTCTAATCACCAACCACAATTTAGTTTTTCTAAAGATATATCCACCTATATTGGGAAACATTAGATGGGAAATGATAACACACATTGTGGTTCAGCGAACGATCTCATAAACACATTGGTATATCATGTATCCTCATTATTTCTACAGAGTCCAATCATCAATGGTCATCTCAATCATATTCCGAGAGGTTTCCAAGGCTCACATGATGGTTCACCATTTCGTAACCATTCCATTTTTAAAATCATGTTATGTAGAGGATAAAAAACATATAATATCTATTTTTACATTAAAAATTAGTTAAAGAGTGATGTTAATATATGTGATGTATAAATTTTGACTTTTAACATAATCTAATAAAAAATAAATAATGCATTCCCTTTTAGAATAATTTTTTTAATGATTTCAATGATGGTTTTACTTAAAATATACATTGAAACACATTCTAAATGAATATTTAATATATAATCCCAATATATTTTTTCATTATAACCAAAATTTAATGATAATTTTAAAAAAAATTATAACATACATATTTTAAGTCCTATAAAATAGTATAGAATAAAAGCTTTTTAAAAATATAAAAAATTAAATAGAAAGTAGAATAATTAATTAGAAAATTTCACAATAATTTTTATAAATATACCTATATATTAAAATACAGCTGCAATGCCTTGACCACAGTTTCCAAATTCCTTCCATTATTTTAATACATTTTTTTGAGAACAAGAAAATAAAATCTTGAAGGACCGATTAGTTTAGTAGTTTTGTAATATAGAATACATACATGAGATTTACATTACAAATTGAAATGAAAAACTACATTGTGCTTCCTTTGAAAATACACATATCCCTTAGAATATCCCTCCAAAACTGTAATAATATACTTTATCACTTCATAGGGAAAAAAGAAGCATATGGAATGGGTGAGCTCCGATGATTAGTAAGGATAAAAAATATAGTGGAAGCTATCATAAATATGCATAAACTTTTACAGAAATGTATAAAACTGAATCACAATAATTTTAAACAACATAACCAGAATAATATGGAATCAATAAATCAAATAATAACTTTTAAACTCTCACATGGATATTCTATGAGTCGAATAATCACATTTAATATCAATAATGAATCTCAGAATGATGAAATTTATAATATCGGACATCATAACCATACCGGAATGGCCTCATTCCACGACTATTACCATATCATCAATGCGTTGTTCCAAGAAAATAGTTTATCTCATATGACCTACCAATGCATTGACGGGATATATCATTCCACTCTCATCACTTACTATGTCCAATTAATTCCTCTTATGAATATGGGGAAACTTAATATAAAAGTCGTATTAAAACTAGAATACAAAATGTTAATACTTTATCCAAAAACCATGAAAGGTGAAAAATAGAACATAAATAATCAAACATATCATAAAACCATCAATAAAATATATAATATTTTATCACAATATGTAATTCTGAATCCAATATAAAATCCAAGTAAGGATATTAACATAGATGAAATTAATCTAATAAATACATTAAAACTCTTTGGGAGAAATATAAACTTTTTAAATTGATATTATTTTAAAGTATTACGTTTAAAAAATAAAAAACTTCCATTGAAAATATCCTTTAAATATCATATAGTAATCTTAAAAATGTGAAGGCATCATAACATTGGAAAATAGATTCTCACTCCATTTAAGTTAAAAAACAATCTTTCTATAATTTGTCGAAATGATCATAAAGTAAATTATTTAGAAAATGATGGAACGATTAAAATAAAAATGTTTTATAAAATGTAAAACATGGGTAAAAATGGCTTTATAAAATGCCAATAATATCTTGACATACATTTAAGGAAACATGGACATTGCTGATATGGTTTCCCCAGTTGAAACTTGTATATAAATAATCTCGGATAAAAAATAGATTATGAAATTAACCCTTTCCTTATAAATTACATTAGTAGAGGGTGAGTTAAAAACATGTATAATGGTTAAATAAATGTTAATAAAATATTCTATCACCATATAAATTTTTATGATATCAGATATTATACACTTATATCATTTTGGAAGTAATATTTTAGTATTACTGTTATTTTTGGTGTTTACTACTTGATTTTCCCATTCATGTTTTGTCATGTAAGTCACGTTTGTTATGCATATGATATATTTTATTAATGTCAAGAATAAAATTAAATTAATTATTATTATTTTTACTCATCATATAAATTTTATAATTATTATTTAATGGTTATCATGGATAATGAATCTCATCACGTCACAGAGAGGGTTGGCCTTACGTACACACAAGCGATGATCTATTTCCCTCAATGGTAAAATCGTATAGAATTAATTGGTTTATTAATTATAAAAAATACTTATAATGTAATCACAATTATTTATATCCATTTTACTCTTCATTATACCCATCCATATAATGTAGTGTTGAATAATAAATGACACCATGATGTGAATATGGTAAGGAAAACGTAGGCACGTATGTTGATATTATTATACATATGATGGATAGAATGAGTAATATGGTTTTCCCAAAATTTTACCATCTCATTATATTCATGATACGTGAGTTATTACTTTTTATGAAAATGTTATATAATGAGGAAGTAGAAGAAGAAAATAAATTGAATTTAATTGGAAAATAAATTACCTCTTTTTCATTGGATACCCATCGGATCTCCTAATAAGGACACTAGGGATAATATTTTTGGAAAACCATGACCTCCCAAGGTTAAATAAAATTATTTATATTATAATTTTCCAGGCTTTTTTTGATCTATAATAATCGATGAGGTGTGAGAATGTGTGGGAGGATATTCATTTTTATCAGAGAGGGGAGGGGGACTTTAGGAATCTCCCAAAATATTAAAATATAATGTGACTATTCTTGTACTAAATAATATAAAATGGGCCACAAATGAAAATTAGTGTACATTATAGACTATATCCTTTACCCTTGTGATTATTTAACATTTTTAAAAAAATAATATATAAATAAATTTATTTAATAATAAATCATTACATCAAAATTTAATATTAATAACCTAGATTGACTTAAAATACAGTAAAGAAGTTTTAATTCGAATATAATTATTTAAAACGTCTATAATATATTATATAGATCTAGTAAATTCTTATGAAACATTAAATAATCCATAATATAAGAAAATTAATATTATTAAAATCAATTATACTATTTTTATGTTAATTTCATAAATATTGTTTTCGAATTGAAGGGACTTTTAAGGTAATTATATAACACAGATAAATTAACAATAAATATTTAAAATGAAAATATTTTCATTTATATCAACATAGACATTTATATTCATTCATATCTTGAATTTGGCCCTATTTAGTCTCATTAAAGATATTAAAATAGAATATAGTGATATTTTTTTAATAATAATTGTTTAAAATAATATATACTTTATTTTCATATAGAAGAGTAAATTAAAATATTAAAAATCTATAATAATGTGATATTGAATGAATATTATTCATAAAATAAATTTTTTGGACATGATTTGGTTTCATTTTAAACCTTAAAACATTGATTTACCCTTAACTAATTCCTTTAACTCTTACCATGACATCATGTGTTTTTATTACTAAGGCTTAATATATTCACTATAAAATGTAAATGGAGCCAAAATTAGAGATTTTAGGACATATTTAGTTTCATACGAATTATTTTGATGATGTTTATATTTTTTAAAATTTCATAGAATTTAATAAACTATTTTATATTATAAGTTATGAGTTATGTTAATTTTGATATTATTTGTAAATTTATATTTTAATTTTTTTTAACAAATTCATTCCTTGGAAAAAATTATATTAACTCAGTCCTGACATGTCATATTTATTTATTAAATTCTTGGATCGAATCAAACATTTCAAAAAATATTTATTTTAGGATTTATAATATCAGTTATTTGATCCTTTCAATAATAAATCTATTATTGCATCATCATTGTTTTATAAATAAATTTAATTTTTTAATACCTAGAATTTATAAATAAATAAAAATGATGTAGGTAATAAATTCTTGATTTTCAATGACTATTTATTGTTGAATATATCACTTATATAACCCCATATAAAAATATTTTATTATGCATTTACATGTTAATAACATATTTTCCCTTACATTAAATTAAAGGTTATAAGTGTCATAATCACAACCAAGTGGATTAGAAATTGCAACATTTGGTCAGAAGGGTTTTTTGGGTTATAAATAACTCCTAAAATAGTATTTGGTCATGTTTCAGATTAGTTTTCTATTAATATTATATGATTTTTACTCTTTTTACCTTATTTACCCATTAACTATGGTATATAAAAATCGATACTACATTTACTATTCATAATGTCCAAATATAAAAGGAAATTATTTATAAACAATGGACCTGATGATTCCAAAACTGGAATAAATTTTTTCATATTCAAAATATACAATTTTCAGTAATTAATTTAAAATTCATACCCACTAAAAATTGAGAAAACTTATATTTTTTAAAGCAAAAAATCATCAAAAGATTGAAATGTGATTATTTCCAATTTTACTCTGAAAATAATTAAAATTAGAAGAATTAAAGTAAATAATAAAAAATAGGTCTAATTATACATTATAAAAATAAAAATAAAAAAATAAAAAAATAAATAATTTAGATGAAAATGTAGTTTTTTATGTAAAATGTTGTATTATTCACTATTCATTAAAATTTGAAACATTTTAGAAGAATGTTAAAAAAATTCCAAACTGAATTTTTATGTATTTCTCCTAAATATAAATATTATTTTGTCAATTTTAATATATAGAAGTTATAAACATTGAATTTAAATTGGGTGCACCATAAAAAATAGATAAAACTACATTTTTTGAAAAATAATTCTTTTATCATAAAAATTTGAATTTGTTCATATATCATGTCTCGAAATTATATAAAATAAAAGATAATATTATGTGGAATATAAATATTCAAAAAAATTAATTATTTTCATAACCTCGAATTTAATGGGTATTTTATATATTATAATATAATTTTTCTAATATATTGTTGTTCATAAAAACTGGGCCTTTCATGTAATGCAAGCCTACTCATTGTAGTGTGTAGAATAAGTTTAACATGGGTTTGAATAAAAATCATGAAATCAATAAAAAAAACTTATTTAAAAATATTTTAAAGCCTTGGGGTTTTACATTATCCCCACCATCAGAAAATAGCTTCTGCACAATTTAAACTCAGGATTGAAAACTAGAGGTTTGAAATTTCCAAATATATTTGTAGAAATAACTCATCAGAACATGGATTTATGAGACATAAAGTTTAAAATTAATAACTAGAAGTATGAAAGTCACTTGATATAACACATACTAGGGTATGATGTTCGAACACATGGAAATGAAAGGAAAATATAATTAGCATGTTCTGATGGATGGGGATAGAGAACATTATCAGGAGAAAGTTAACAATCATGTAGATTGAAATCATGGATGATCTAAGGGACCATTAAACTCATAAAAAACTAGGATATAATTTCTGGTTTCAATATCCATTAAATACAGTTGAATGTTTATTTTACTTTTCAAAAAATCACCTAATTGATTTCATTCTATATCACAAGCTTAATGAAATTCTTTGGTTGTGTGTCGATCTATTTTCAATTAATCCCTTAAACCTATAAATGAATTTTGAAAATATATTTTTTCACACCTGAACAACTTATGATAAATCATAAGCCACACGAGTATTTCCTTAATCATATAAATATTTACTGAAACCAAAAGGTTATCCCAACATATCTAATAAATAACATTTTAAACACAAACAATAATATATGGGGTTCAACATACTCCATTTCAACCATAAGTCTTCACCAATATACATTAATCCATATTTAAAGTCCAAAAAGTCTCTAAATATTATAAATAAATATTATTATTAGATTCTTCATTCATTTTAACATAGCTCTTGCTGTCACTGACCAAATATTTTATCACCAATAAATCCATAATAAAAACTCTTTTGATTACAAATCCTAAAAGAAGAAGTACTATAATACAATCCATATATATCTCATGAATCGTATATCCCTAGAACCATTGACGTAATAATTCATGAATTCTATTACAAAATAACATTAATCAGTCATCTTCATTATTAAACCATTAACTGTTCTTCAACATCTTATTACATGATACCTCCTTCAAATAATTTTTATTTTTTAATCTCAACACCACCACCATTATAACCACTGAATGTATAACCTTTCTAATTCAATCCATTGATCAAAACTCAATACACAATGTGATAAACACTAATCATAGTGATATAGTCATGAAGAAACACACACATGATCTCTAAATGATGACATCATATCCATTTCCCATATGTCAATTGGATTAACCTAGGTTATCCATTAAAAAATAAAAAAGATAATATCCAATACATAGACTTATCCACAATGTCATTCATAGGGTTATGTTTTATAATCTATGTTTTTTAAATCTAATTTCCAATGTTTTTTCTAAACATTATCTGATACCAAATATATTACCCCGACCCCAATTGCATAGAGTCGGTGCATTATTTTAATAAATTGGCATGATCACAAAATAAAAAAATCCCAAAGGACTAATCATTTTAGCAGTCATGGAAAATAGGTTACATATGTGAACATTACATTACATTATGAAATGAAAAAATAAATGTTGTATCATTTGAACAAATTCATATTTGACAGTCTATCCCTACATGTTAGTTATAATATACTTTTTCACATCCTATGTAAAAATGAAACATATGAAAGGGTTGAGCTTAGATTTCGAGTATGAACAAACAATATAATGGAAGCTATCAAAAATAAGCATAATCATTTAAGGTACGGTCTAAATCTGAATCATGTTTATTTTTAAAAAAATATTACACATAATTTGAAAATAATAAACCAAATAATACATCTTAATCATTCATATTGATATTATACTTGTCGAATAATCACATGCGATATCATTAAATATTCTCATAACGAGGAATTGCATAATGTCGGACATCATTACCATACCATCAAGGCCTCGGTCCAAGACCAATACCATACCATCAAGGATTTGTGGAAAAACAATATTTTTTCTAATGATACATATGGATGAATTGAGGGAATATAACAAGCTTCCCCAATCACTTAATAATTCTAATTCATTCCTCTTATGAAAAGGGTGAAACTTAATATAAACATTCATGTTAAAACTATCATATGAAATGTTAATTATTTATCTGTAAATCAATAATGACATAAAAATAGAACATCTACAGTCAAACATATCATAAAACCCTTAATAAAATATGGAATAATGAATCATAATAAATCAACCTCAATGGAGAATAATATACAACAAAAGATATTGACATTTCTGAAAGTAATCTAATAAATTCATTAAATGTATTTTTGAGAAATATCTTATTTGACATTGAATTTTTTTAAAAGATAAAAAATTATGAAATAAAATAATTCCATTGAATACAACCTTGTAATCAGGTATGGTATTCTTCAAAATGTTAAGGCATCGTAAGAGTGGAAAATAGATTCCCACTCAGTATAAGTCAAAAAAACATTATTTCTTTAATTTTTTAAATGATCATAATTCACATCATTTGGAAAGAGAAAAAAATATTTATTTCAAAATGATTTAAAAAAATAAAACAAGGTTGGTACTTTATTTAAACAAATGTCAATAATATTATGAATTTTTTTATTTAAATATTTACATGAATGATAAGTTTTTCCTAGAAGACACTTACGTATAAACAAGCTTATATAATAAAGAGATTGTGAAATTAACTCTTACATTATACTTTAATTTAGTAGAGGTTGATTTAACCTCACTTATAATGGTTAAATCCAGTTATTTGGTTATATAATGGCCATATAAATATTTATGATATCATATATTATACTCTTATATCATTTTGGTAATAATATTCTTGTATTAGCATTGTTTCGAGTGTTAACTGCTTCATTTAACCATTCCTGTTTTGTCATGTAAATAATGATGATTATGGATTTGATATATTTTATTTATACAAATAATGACATTAAATTTGTTATTATTATTTTTAATCATAATTTAACTTTCATATTAATTCTGTAATGGTTAACGTGGAGAATGAATATCATCAAGTCATTCAGAAGGTAGCCCATACGTATACATGAGCGACGATATCATTCACTTAATGGTTAAATAGTATGTACTTGGTTGGATTATTAATTAAATAGAATAATTATCATGTTATATGAAATATTTATATCATTTATAAGCATCATCAAACCCATCTAAAAAAATTATTGTTGAATAATAAATAACAGAACAGTGTGGAGAAGGTAAGCTGTACGTACGCATGAATGGTGATATTGATATTCGTATGATGGATAAAATGAGTAATATGGATTTAACATAAAAATAAAATATCAGTATATTCATGATACATGATGTATTAATTTTGCATAGAAACAATATAGAATGAGTAAGAAGAAGAATACAATAAATTGAATTTAATTGGTAAAACAATTACCTCTTCTTCGTTGGACTTCCTTAGGATCACCTCTTTAGGACATTAAGGATGATCTTCAGGGAAGCCATGACCTCTATAATATAAATAAGAACCTTTATTGGTTAATTGGACAAGGTTTGGTCGATCTAGAATAATCAAGTAGGTGTTAGGATGTGTGGGAGGAGATTCCTTTTTATAATAGAAGGGAGGGGCACTATAGAAAAATCTAAAAATATTAAAATATAATAATACTATGCTAGATCTAAAAAATTAAAAATGGAAAATAAATGAAAATTATAGTAAATATTCAACCATATCCTATCCCCTTTTAATTATTTAACATTTTTATGAGTTTAAAATAATTTACTAATAAATTAATTCAATAAGAAATCATTATTGAAAAATTTAATATTATTCATCTAGTTTGATTTAAAATACAATAAGACAGAGTTGTAATTCAAATATAATTGTTTCACACATCTATATTATATCATAATGTTCTAGAAATTTTGATATAAACATTAAATAATACAAAATATAAGAAAAATAATATTATTAAAATCATTTATTCTATTCTTAGGTTAATTTAATAAATATTGTTTTATAATTGATGTTACATTTAAAGTATTTATATGATATATAAATATTAAAAATAAATTTTTATAAGAAAAATAATTTCACTTATATAAATAGACATTTAGATTCGTTCATATCTTGATTTGGGACCCATGTGGTCTCATTAAAAATACTTAAAGACAAGATCGTGATATTTTGTAACAATTATTGATTTAAATATTATATAATTTATTTTCATATAAAATTGTCCATTTAAAAACTTAAAATATATCATTATGTGAAAATTATTAAATCTTCTTCATCTAAAAATTTTTTGGACCTATTTTTGTTTTATTTTGAACCTCATAATTTTGATTTACCCTTTTTAATTCATTTAACTCTTACCATTGAAACATATGTTCTTATTATTAAGGGTTCATATAATCACAATAAAATTTAAAGGGTTCCATAAATGGACCACTGGGGATATATTTAACTTCATACCAATTATTTGTCCAATGATAAGATTTTTATGATTTATATATAATTTAACAAACTATTTTATATTTTAAGTTACGAATTATGTTAGTTTTTATACTATTCATAAATGAAATTTTTAAATACTCGTAACAAATTTATTAATTTTAAGAAAACATTAAATAAATCTTAAAAAGTCATATTAATAATGAAAATTCTAATACGACATCAAATATTTCAAAACATATTTACTCTAACATATATAATATCATTTATTTGATTCTTTCATTAATAAATCTATCATTGCATCATCATTGTGTCATAAATAAAATAAACTATTTAATTAAAAAAATTGTAAATAAATAACAATGATAAATTTAATATTTTTATATTTTTAATGACTATTAATAGCTGAATATATCAATTTTATAACCCCATATAAAAATTATTTTAGAAAGAAGTTACAAGATTATAATATATTTCCCTTGACTTTAAATTAAAATTTATAAGTGTCATAATCACACCCACGTGGATTCTAAATGCCAACATTGCATCGAGAGAGTTGTCATGGTTTCTCATAAATCATCCATTTGGATTACGACAGGTGTTAAAATATTTTTATTTCATTTTGATATTATTTTCACAGATTTTTACCTAATTTACCCTTTAACCGAGGTAAATAAAATTAATTACTAATATTACTATTCATAATAGCCATAATTAAAAGGGAACTATTTAAATAAGTTAGAAACCCATATTATAAATATGGAATCCATTTTTCAAAATTTAAAACAAAAAAGTTATATTAATAAATTTATAATTACTTCTCATTGACAAAATGAGAAAACATGTTTTTAAAAAATTAAAATTCGTCAAAAGATTGACATATTTTTATATCCAATTTTAATGTGAAGATAATTCAATGACAAGAATTTTATTAAATGATAAAAAATAATCTAATTACACTTTAAAACAAATTAAAATAATAATATAACAATATAAATAATTAAGATGAAAAATCACTTTTGAATTAAAATGAAATATTTTTTTCAAATAATTAAAATGTGATTATTTTCAAAAAATTATCTAAAAATCTCCAAAATAAATTTTCCTATCATTCTTGTAAAGATTTTATTTTTTTGTGAAATTAAATATATAAAAGTGTCAAATATTTAATTTACATTAGGTGCGCCCTCAAAAGGTGGAAAGGCTACATTTTCTAAAATGATTCCTTAATAAAAAAATGATTTCGTTCTTATATAATGTCTAGAATTTATATAATATGATGTTAATATTATATGGAATATAAAAATTTATAATTTTTTTAATAATATTTATAACCTCATATTTACCAGCTAGGATATAAATTGTAATATCATTTTTAATTTTTATTGTTGTTCTTTAATATTAATCCCTATGTGTAATGAAAGACAACTAATTATAGTGTGTAGCGTAAGATTAACATGAGGTTGTGTAAAAATAATGGAAAAATAAATAAATTTATTTAGAAATATTTTGAATTCTCAAGTTGTTACTAAATCTATAAATTTTCCAACACACAAAATAGATCGAAAATAAAATATTATAGTATTTTCATTTCATTTGACCTATATGAAGAATAATCAGAAAAAACAAAAATATAAATTATTATTTATTTAAAAATATTTTATACTTGATTAAATTTTATGTGTTATAGAGAAACTAATAATTTCAAAATATATCATTGTTAAGATATTTATTATCTCATTAGTGAATTGTAAAAAATATTACCCATGGAAAACTTTCCTTCACTGATGAGGAGACTGTTTTTATGAAATAATATTTTAAAAATAGAATCACTATAAATGTAATTAAAAACAATTATTCCTTGATATTATATTTATAATCATAAACATTTATACATTATATTTTCTCTAGTTACAATGTTGAATGGTGATTCATGTTAAACTCTCTCCATCAAATATTATAATTTTAAATAATAAGTTTTGAACATTAAAATAAATAAAATATTAATATTAATTAACTAAAATAATAGAATTTGACTTATATATTTATCAATTAGAAAGTATTCATTGAAGACATCCCAATTAAGATAATATTCAATATATATTACATTCATTTGAAAAAATAATCCTATAATTCAATAACCACTAAAATACTAAAAAAGTAAAATTAATAATATAATATTTAATAGTGGTTCATAATTCGATATGTGTTCTTACCTATCATGGAATGAAAAAAACAACATTTAATCATTATATTAACTAATACTTTATAATTTTTATCTTGTATTGAACTACTATTGAGATGTATTTAGGATGTGTAAACACCTAATAAAAATAGAAATCATATTGGATGATATAACTTGGAGAAAACTAATTACCAAATAAATTAATTACTTATGATTACTATTTTATTCTTTAAAAAACAAATTAATAATTGAAATATATATACATGGAAAATAAGTACAACATGAGTGTAGTGAGCTCCTTTCCCATTATAACATCAATGATTTTGGTTTTAAATTTATTTACCGTATAATATCATCAACATATATCATCACACATAGATAATTTCTAATAATTATGTCATATAGAAAAATATTTCTTCTATTTTTAACACCACACATATTCGGAGGAGTATCTAATGGTACTAGACCATGACATTATTCTTTCCATGGTAGTGATTTCAAAAATTTCAGAAACACCAATATAAAGAATGTGTAAAAAAACAATATAAGTATTTTTTAATTGAACTATAACTAAAAAATTAAAATTATCACATACCTCCTATATCATCTAATAGTAAATATTATCTACCCAATATATAAAATGAGAAATAATCTTTCTAACTATCGACACCTCCTCCGTATAATGTGATATTAATGTTTTTGATCAATAATATCACATATTTCTAATCTTTCTTGAGAAAAAATATTATTATAATAATTTATATAATACCCATGATGATTTATAATTCCATATAAATAAATATGTACATGGGGAATGCCATCAGTCAACTCAAAGTACATATTCAGATATAAATTTGGGGGTTTGACTATCATGGATGAAAATTTTTACTAGATGCCAAGGCGATATATTCCATCACTTTTACAAGAATATATGATATGAATGATATAATTCAATCCTATATTGACTCATTAATTTGTCCCAACTCAGCCTTCAATGATAATATTTCTCCCTTATATGCTACCCCAATTTATATAATACTAGTTAAGTAACCTAAAAGACACTAAAACTCACACCCTATATATACCCTATGACACAAACTCAGTGTTTTTATTTTCCTAGAAAAATGTAACCACATATTTTCTAACCTCATGGATAATGATACATTTTTTTTCGTATCGTATATATCATCCAAAAAAATATTTTTAAATTATATATATATAAAATAAATTTAGAAAATATTAACATTGAATAAAATAATTAAATAATTACTTTAATTTTCATCAGTTATTTAAACTCATGGATTAGTAATATACTTCCCCTATATTAACCTTATTACTATTTGCAAATATTCATTATGAGGTGGGGGAGAAAGAGGTTTACATGTAACCTCTTCAATGTTACTACAATAAATTATTCTTTATTCAATAAATTTTCCTTCAATAATTGTTTCCAAAAAATAGATACCCTCCACATGAATAAGTATGAGGGTGTAAATTCTATGTTTATATCTTGGTGAGTCATCCTCAATAACTATTACATAATTAAAAATAAATAATTTATCAATTGAATTAAAATTCTCCAGAAAAATATATTTTACAAACGACACAAATATATAATATGGATTCCTCTAAATGAATATAGAAAATATTCTATCGTATATCCATATTTGAATGCTCATACATACAGAATGTATATTGAATAGTTTACCTCCCAAAAATAGTAATGAAATTTAACATTGATTGAAAATTGATTCATTTTCTTTAACAGAGGATAGACAAAATTTATTCATTACTTTTTTCACAGGAATGTTATATATCATCTATAATAGAATATATAAAATAAATAAAAATCAATAAAAATTTGACCATTTTAAAACTAATAAAAAAATTTAATAAGTTTTACCATTTTTGATCCCATAGTAGATATCTCATCGATTGGAAGGTACTTCTCCAATTTGAGAACAAAATACTTTTCATAGAATGAATCAACGTAGCCAGGTATGTCATAAATAGCTTGGCATATAGACCAATTGAGTTATTATTATCATTAAAGTAATAATAAAACATTAAAATACTTGTGTGAGTTAATGTTTAAGTGATCATTTAATACCACACCTAACATATTTAATTACAATCTTATCTAGAGAATAATTATCTTTTAATAATATTTTATGAAATATATACTTAATTTAAATAAACAACTTATTTACTATAGTTATATTTATAAGAAATTTATATACCATATTTCTCCCATCTCTATGCCTATCACATAAAAATATATATTATATAGAAATAAATTTATGCAAACCATTATTTTTTATGATTAAAAATAATAAGAAGAAAAAAATTTATTGTTCATACATAAAAATAGAACATTTAATGTTATAATTATAAAATAAAAAATGTTTCACTAAAACCATTGAACATAAAAACTAAGAATAAAAATTGTTTAAAAAATAATCATTTTAAAATGTTTAACTTTTTTTACCTATAATTAAACATAAATAAATAAATTTTATATCTAATAATGTAATTTTTAATAATATAATGAAAATTATAAATAGTTTATTTATTAAATGTATTTACCTTAAAATGAATAATATAATGAAAATAATCACAAAAAAATGTTTATGGGAAAAAAATTTAACCTTCAATTGTATAACAAAATCTAATAAATTTTAAACATATTATAAACATGGTAGTAATAAAAAGGAAATATATATTTGAATATCATAGTTAAAAATTAAATTTTAACTCATCCAGTTTAAAAAAATTATATTTACCTAATTTTTTGAAGAGTAATGGAGTGTTTTCCCACATTAATTCATCATGAGTATTTCATATTACATAAAAAATGATCACATAGATGTCATTGTAATTGTTAGATAATTCTATATAAGATTAATAAATTTATGATAATGATTCAAAGTCATCAATATTTTCATTAACTATAAGAGTATTTCCCTTAAAAAATAATGGATCAGTTATTATTCTATGTGCCCACAGTCTGGAATAATTTTTCTAGTCCTTTCCATGGTTTCTGTCTCCTCTTTACAACTAAATATAATCATATCATCATGTTTAAATCAATACTCATCTTGTTTCACACCACTATTTTTATCATCCCAGTGATAATTAAATACTGGAATCTGAATGTTAATACCATAAATCTCTCATATATGCTCAACAACTATAAAATAAGATTCCAATACAGTAATTTGGGTTTTAGCATTGGAACTTTGAAAATTATGTTCTTGAGAAATAAGAATTACTCCACTATTTTAAACATTTTCTTTTTTCATCCACGTTTTTTTGTAAAATGTGTAACTATTAATATAAAAATTAGACTAAATGATCACAGTAACAACTATTTATCCTTATAACAATTTCCATGTTTTTAATATAGATTAATCAATGTGTATTTTATCCTAAAACCATAAAACACATCGGTTTTTATGTTAATTTATATACATTTTTTCATTTCTTTAGAACTATCATACCTAAATAATTTGATATCTGAGGATATATAAAGTTCAAACTTTTTATAAATGTATAAATGATTGGGAACCACTTCATCACGTGGAATTAACATTATATTAATGGTACACATCCAATTACAGTCACTATTAACAATAAAATATTACGATATAGGGAGACCAACGTTCTCCACCTTAGACAAATAATTAGTAGAAGACTAAATTTCCTCTTCTAATATATATTTTTTAATAATATATTCTCATTTTCTATAATTATTCTTAATTCATTCCTTCAAAAAAATTATTTCTTTCCGACGAACATATAAAATGAAATAATCCAGTGTATTTATTATTATATCTCATTAAAAACGAATCAATATATGAATATTCATATCAATGAATAATTATGGAAAATACATTTATTCATGACACTTTATGAAGAAAAAATCACTATCGGTTACATCAAATAAATCAATAGCTATGATTTTTATAAATATTGAATTGAAAATTAAGACAACATAATGATATACATTTTTATAGGTATCAAAAATATTTCATGAAATCCTATAAGAATAAATGGTTTCATCAATAAATGATAGTAATTTTATTTCAATCATGTTACGTTTAAATACTTAAATTATGACATGTTTTTCACATTAAAATAAAACTCACATGATGCATTAATATAATATAAGTATTGAAAAAAATCATCATCCCACTCTTTCTTGATGTGTTACAAGAAATAGGAAAAAATATTTAATTTTCAATAATTTTTGATGTGTGACTTCCCAAGGTTATTTAGTATAATATTTTTTATAATACATATTTTTTATTTATTTTTCATTTTAAAATATTCCTAGTACACTTCTATAAATATTTTTATTGACAATAATATTGTTAATGTTTTTTATGCCAAAAAAAATATTATAAGTTAGATTGTATAAAATTTATTGTTCAATAAGGTTTTTATATTGATGACCAGAATATTATTTCATTCATAACACGACATGGTTTTTTAACTTTCTCATACTATTCATCACCTAAAAATATATTCAAGGAATAATTAAACTGTTTTAAACATTAAATACATCTTATAATTTTTTTATGAATGGAAAGTTCTCAAAAATCTCTCATATAGCATATACACAATTTTTATTTCATTATGAAATTTATGATATGAAGGCCCCTCATCATGAATTATATAATATATATTTCCAATTACAGTCTATCCCGAAATGTTTCCATATATAGGAATTTTTTTTAATTAACCTTATCATAGAACACAAAATAAAATACTCGTTCTTGTATTCCCGAAATACTCTAACTCCGTCCTTCTATAGATATTTTGAATAATAAATCAATGGAGATATATAAAAATCAAGATATTTTACATGATATTTGGATTGATAAATAAAAAACCATATTTACAAAATCACACATCATACATATATACAAGGATAAGGTATTGCGAATAAACATAATTGCACATGAACTATATTTTCTATGAAGAGCCTGCATGGATACCCCGGTACCCTAATACTTGAGTTGGAAGAGACATATTCCGAAGGGAATTACCTATCCCCTTATGTTAGAGACTAGTACATAGAATCAGACATTATTAATGTGGAAAAAAATTACCCACAATCAATGTATAAGAAAAAAATACATCTCAATATGATCAGAACACAAAAGGGATAATAGTACCAAGAATGAAAATGATATATTGAAACCCAAATAGTACATCCTCAAAGTCAAGAAATAATGAAAAGATAACTAAAACATCCAGAATATATCATCACTCTATGCCCAAAGGGTCATATACATCAACCTTGACCAAAGGTCACTTCACCTTCACTCAAAAATGGAATAAGAAAATCTAAAAATGCATGAAGGGAAAGGTATGGTGGGACCAAAAACCACAGTATAATTTCACAAAGTGTAACATAATATGATTCCATAATAAAGATACAAAATATTTATTTCAATTTAAAACAAAATAATAATTTTAGTAAAAATTCATATTTGATTCAAAACATTCTTTTCTTTACAAGCGATGAAAATAATTCAAAATTTGGCTCAATAAAAATTTTATTTAAACAAGTTATATAAATCAGGTGGGAATTCGTAAAAAAATTTCACAATTAGTGGAATATTTATCAAATTAATCACAATAATTTGATGAAAAATATTCAAATTCCATGAGATACATTTTTTTCTAGCTATGGGATCTGTACACCCTCATATCATTGACCACAAAAAATATCCACTCCCACTTAACGGAAAAACAATTATCCACTAAAACATTAGGGAAAATTACAAAATACTCAGTGTTTATTTATAATTTTCATAATTAAATGATTTGTAGGGAATTATAATTCTATGAATATTTTACCATCCATGTACGATCAACCTAGGATCCAATGTACTTCAATCAATTAATAAATATTTGGATATTAAATTCACATCAAATCAAAACATCAATTAAAATTATATTAGCAAAATTTTCATTTTAAAATGCCTAATACATTTCAAAAAAATCATTGATTTTTCATCATTTCATGCTCAATAAGAATAAAACCTATTATATGTTTTAATAAAATAAATTTTTTTCTTTTCACTAATGTAAACTCTCATATAAATTTTAAATTTACATTAATTTCCAATATACACCCAAAATTACTGTTCTATTTGAAATAGGTGTGTTTTTTTCAATTTCCATTACAAGTAAATTAAAATTATAATTCTCATTGAAATGGGATTTAATAATTTAATTGATATAAATATAATTTAAGTAGATAATATCAATGGTTTATTATATTGAAAATGTCAACATAACAACCTTAATTTAATATCTATATCAATATATAAACCCTCAGTGGAATTTCCAAGAGACAAATGAAGAAAATGGAGATCTATAAATTCAAACTTGATTACTATTCCAAATAAATTGATATTATATCCACAAAACATGTGATTAAAAATTACACCATTACGAAGAAGTAAATAGAGCATGAGAGAGAATAAACTAGAGAAGAATCACTTACAGGAGAGGGATTGATTGAGGTTTTCCTTTCCTTGATCAACCAATGAAGGGGTTTGTAGGTGTAAAAAAAATTTCATTAGATTCCCTATAGAATATAAAATTGTGATATGGGAATTTAGGGTTGAAAATATGAGAAAAATAGGATTTATAATTTTTTTAATAATTTTTTAAAATAAAAAATATTATGTGCACAGTTAGCTCTGCAATACTGTATGATTTTAAAAACCATTTCCTCAAAACAAGAGCCCCTATAATTGGTTTCATGTTTTCTACTAGGTGGGATCATAGTTTGAGAAACCATGTTCCAATTTTTCATTCCCTACTTCATAAGGGTTTCTCATTTTACACTAATGGGGGAAAGGTCTAGTAAAACCATGTGCCAACCATGCACATCCAATAAATTTTAAAATAATATCTCAAAATGTCACCTAAATCCCCCCTAAAAAAGACCCCAAAAATATTGATAGAAATTAGTGTTTAGGAGTTCCTAAAAATAGTAATGGGATGTTATAACACCCCCACCATAGAAATTTTTTGTCCCATTATATTTTTTCAAGATGTGTCTATATTAAAAAGATGATGCCACATCTCTCTCATCATAACCTCCCTCTCCCAAGTCTCAATATCATCATAAACATGAAACCATTTCACTCAATTCAATGGTTTCATCATCCTATGTGGTTTTTGGATTTAGAATAAACTATTATGATTTTATGCTCAGTCAAAGATATATCAGAATCAACATCATGATAAATCCACCTCAAAATAAGTTATAGACCAGAAAGATATTTTTTATCTATGATATAGGGAAAGAATTGTGTATTAGTGTCAATATTAGAGGAAGTGATAAATGGTAATTAAATTTTCCTAAATTCTCAAAAACATTAGTTGGTAGAACATAATGAGAATTTAGCTTCCCTTGACTCTCATGTCGTCGATAACCCAAAATAGTTAAAACAATAATGAACTGTTGTTAACCAATAAAAACATCCAACGGCCTATGATATGGGTCATACTAATATTTATGTTGGCCTTATTCAGTCATCCTTTTATAAGAGATCATGCAATTCATTATTTTTATATCTCGAAGAATTCTTGGTCCACCCATAGAACATTCAATGACATCCAAAAAACGTAATAGATATTTACAATGACATCCATAGAAGGCCTCAATGGGAACCATTCTGATTGTGGAATGGTAACTATTGTTATAAGTGAACTCAAACAATCTCAATGGTCTTCCAAAGATCAACCAAAACCTCGGACACATGTATAAATAATATCATCATTAATCTATTTATTCCTCTCTCTATAGTAATCCTTCTACATTTGGTACATTGTACTCAAACGAATTTTTGATCCCCAATTATTTATGAAGGAGACAATAATAGAAACAAGTAGAATATGATTATGTATCATAGACTATAGTACATGGAAATCTATGAAAATGAACAATCTCTCTCACATATAGATTTATCATTTTTTTATAATTGGTTGTTTCATGAATGGGTATAATGTGATTTGAAGTTGCAAGCCTATCAATCAAACCCATATAACATTTTTTCTCCAATTAAATAAAATCTGAAAAAAAGTAAATAAAGATTGCATATCACTTCTAGTTTTTTACAAGAAGTGGATGATGAAAAACCAATGGCCTCTGGTGTCGGGCCTTGAACTATTGGAAAGTATAACAACTAGAGAAAAATGTAAATATTAATTTCCTTTCACCTAGAAAATATTATATATTGCATCTCATCAAACATAATTGTGTTTCATGGGTTCAATTCCCACTATGAATTATGGGATTCCCAAATGAACTCATTCCTCACAACTAATAGAACATAAAACCAATTCTAAAAATGCAAAATACCTTCTGTTGAAAATTCCACTCTGCAATAGTCTCCCCATTATTAATATTCCCCCAAATTATATGGAACTACATATCAACCTGTTGTTATTAAAGAATGATCATGATAATAGAACATGTAAACTAAAAATTGGACAATGTATCCTTGGACCATATTTCCAGAAAATTAATATGAAACTAGGTCCATCATTTTATAGTAATATGTGGATTATTTTATAGTATGTTTGAGAAGATTACCAGTCAAAGCATCTTGTATGAAAATATTAATCATCAAGGTATAATAAAGTTTGAATTTATAAGATTATTTGTTTTCTACCCTTAAGATCTGGGATATATTACAATATTTTTTAGATAAGATATTACTCAGGATCTTAAGGTCATAAAACATTTTATACCATTATCCGAAATGGTAATATTACTAAATATTATGTTCATGCATCAAATATAAATGTATATGTTCATTGATAATATTATTATTCTTTTTTTCATATGTTTCTGATAAACAAAGGGATCGATGTGGTCACCCTGTATAATTAAATTTAACAAACCTAAACCTAAAGAATCAAAGAATAAAACATATTTTTATACAACCTCTAGAGGATTCAACACCGATGAAATATTAAAATTACATTTTATCTCAACAAAATAACTCTTACATTTCTCATCAGAATCAATCATTATCCCCTTACTAGTTATATTAATTCTTGAAGAATCCAAGTTTGGAAAATCATTTTAAAATAAGTTATAATCTCAATATAATCCAAAGAAACTGAATATATAAAAAAAAATTATATAGTTTTCACCAATTCATTACATATTTCACCTTCTCATGATCAATAGAGATCCCTTGTCCTAACCCCAATGGTCCTAAGAAGATCATTTCTAGAATCTAGAAATCAAGTTTCTATAGCATCACAGAAATTTGTTGATTTCACCGTAATTACATAATTTTTCTCAAATGAGAAACGTGATCCTGATTAAAGTTATAATAAACCATGATTTCATAAAAACCGACCAAGAATGTGTAGAGATACAAATGGAATATCATGTTCATTAAATACATAAATATTGTTGGTAAATTTTATAGAATAATGTCATTACTAGGTACTTATAATCGGGAAACCTACTCTAGAAGTCATTTTCTGAATATTTTATTCTTTTATACTCAACAGGTGATAACAAGACTAAAGATCAATATTAAACAACATGATCTCCCCTTTTAACTGGTCATATAGATCATCAATTTGTGGAAACATGTACTTTTTCCTTATCGTAAATGAATTTAGTTTTCAGAATTCATCACATTTTCCAAGGGACCCATAATCATTCTTATCATATATAACTGGGATTTCCCCAAGAGACACACTCGTAAAAATATAAACTTTCTCTGAAATAATAACAAACACATTCTTCAACTATTCCCTTTCATATAGATCTATATTATAATAATTTATAGAATCTATTAGAGTACCATGAACTAAATTAATTGAAATTCATACCTCCATTACTTGTTTAAAAGTAGAGAAGTATGATGAAAAACATCAAGAAACATAAAAAATAGGAGGAATACTCTCACTCATTGATTGAAAATCTTTATCAAAAGAAATAATTAACATAACTTTTGACAACTATCAATAACAAGGTCAGTATCTACTCTACCTTGAGTCCAACTCTCCCTCAATGATTCGACACACCCCAATGGGTGTTATAAAGGACCCCAATTAATTTTAAATCAATTTTGACGTGATTAAAAATTATCCAATCCATCCAAAAATTAAATCAATATGTTTCATGTTGATAATAGGAGAATACCCTGTATTATTAATTTCCGATAATGAGATGACCCAAGAAGGACAACAACGACCCCAATTTCTCTCCCTTATTATGGTCATTGTGAAATCCATCACCTATGATAATAAATCCATAAGATGATTTATAAGATTCATAACATGAGTAAAAATGGAGAAATGATATGCCGTGGTATCCAATAAAATAGTCAGTAATGATGATTTTATAGTTGTGATACCTCTCATGGCCATTTGACCAATATTTACTTTCTCTGGATAATCTTCTGCTCTATGAATATTCATTGTTCGAGATTCTTGTGGATGAAACCCCTTAAATAATGAAGAAACTACTAGAACTACAATAATTTGTGGTAATTATGATCCTTTTCCACTATGATGACAAAAATATATATGATACAACTTATACAAGTGACATGACCATCTGTAGGAACCACTTCTGTTGGGTGCCTTAAAGAAAACAAATTTAGATTTCCAATTCCTTCCCCAAGGGAATCTAACAAAGGGAACTCTATGAAAAACTTCAAGAGGTTTAGAATAACGATACTATTTAAATTAAATAGTGACTCGTCAAAAATTCTAATCCCTTTAGGGGATCATAGATAACATTCACTAGGAGAAAAGTAACTCTCATCAAACATCACTGACCGACCAGATCATGTTCGAGGATCAACTGATTACACAATATATTAGTATAAAAAGTGATATTTGGAATGTAATCATGATAATGATTACTAAAATGAGGTCCCATCTCAAATAGTTGAGTATTTATCCTCTTATTTGAAATAATCTTATGTTGAAACTACACATGATCAGTGAATCGATTCACATATTCTATCACAGTCCAATCCACTAGCTTCTGTTTTAAAAACACCACATCCATATCCATCACCATTGACTCAATATAAAACTTTTCAATGAAAATGAAACTAAATTACTTCCACACTAATCCCTCATTCTTCTTCAATAAAACCATCATCTTCCATCACCTCCTTATAGGTTATTCTAGCTTGATGGGGTCACATATCACATTATTCATGTCATTCAACTATAATATCTAAAAAACATTCTCAGTCCTTCCCAAAAAAATACTAACCCTATCATGGATTATTAATTCATTTGAATGTAGGTGATTGTTTATTAAGTATATCACATGGATCCTTCTAAGATTCATCCCTATAAGGTTTTATAGTTTTACCATGAATGAGAATGGTTCGATGTACCCTTCCCATATATTTATAAAAACGCACAATAACCTCAACAAGATTTTAGACCATAGAACTATTCAATCATTGTGGTATATCAGTTGCTTCCTCATAGATCTTATTGACATGTATTCTCATAATATTGAATCTATAATACATTAGTAAAAATATATAATACATAATAATATTAGTCAGATCAATAATCCTACCTGGGAAACAAGGGAAATTCATATCATCATATTGATAAAAAAGAATTGGATTGAAATCTAACCAAATAAAAAGTATGGGAAATACAAGAACGAATCCACATGACCTTATTTTGGAAGCACCACTGTGACTTATGGCTCAATATGATTACTGTTGTAAAATCACTAACCTGAAACTTCCCCTGTGTCATAAAATGTTTTCTCAAATATAAGTAATATCATGGAATTATTATTAACCACTATTTGATTGTAATTTATCATTAACTAGCCTAGATACCATGATATCCTGAGACCTTATCCAAAATTGACATACCCGAAATGGTGATCTTGATCACCATTGGTTAAATACTATAGACTAGATTTATTGAAGATAAAAGTGGGAATGATCATTCCATTAAAAATCATAAGAAACATATAAAAAAATTTTATTCTAAAAACATTTATAAGAGAAATATACCAAGCATCTAAAATGTGTTTCAAAAACGAAATAGGGCATCGTGAATGTACCAAAATATTTGAAGATAAAACTCAAACTTCCCATATGAAGAAACAATCCAATACCAAAGGTCCATGTACATTGACCTCCTCTATGAGGTTCATTCCCTTTACTCAAACATAAATGAATAAATGTATATGAATATTTCATAGATACAACCAGTGGATATGGAATAGTTGTAAATAGGGGTAACAACCATGAAAACATGGTATTGAGGTAGAGTCGATTGAGGATTGGCACAAGAAAATGGGACAAGGTACATACCTTGTTTGACACTCCCGATGGAAATTAATTGGAAACTCATAAAATCATCAAAAACCATCATAAAGTATTTAAATATAATTTGGATATTAATAACCTATGATTAAACTATGGTGCCATATATTAATAAAGGTGTAATTAATTTACATACTATATTTTTTCATTACTATGTGGTTCCTCGCTAATATTATTATTCCTTAATATATGTTTTTTGGTTTTACTTCTTTTTTAGAACCCAAAGGAAACAAATTAATGTTATTTACGAATGAAAATGCCATAATATTTCTCATAAGAATCCAAATACTATGGAAACTGCAATGAAAAATCTGATTTATATGCCAACCAATTATTCTCATGCTTTGAATCATTATATACTTCCATATGTGAAAAATTGGAAACAACATTCTATAAAATAATTCATAGAGGAAACATTAACCTTATTTCAGCGGAATTTTGGATCCACTTGATATGACCAATGGATCAATACCATAGAAAATATATTCGTAATTCTTTAGTTTTTACAAAATAAAAATTTCATTATTTTTGTTTATTTCATGGAGGTATATTCAGACCAATGGGGAACAGTAATCATGAATACAAGGATGAAATATAGAATTGGATCCATGCATTGGGAAATTTTTTAAAAAATATTTTCCCTTATTTAAATTCCTTGTATTATTTTTTCAAAGACGTAAAATAAATTAATTGATAAAAATCAATGTTATAATGAATATATTTGAACCTACACGGTTTATTTGATAATATTTGTGAGGTATTATTTTTCTGTAATCATCCAACCCAAATGTAAAGTTGGTAGGATCTTCAATGGCATAATTCCATGTTTTATAAGTGAGTTAGACATAAGAAATTTTTGTTGCTATAAAGGGATTGTGAAATGTCCCATAAACATTGAAATGGAGGTTGGAGTTTCATATAAATCTCATTATTTTGAAATAAAAATGAATATGGAGATCAAAATGAAATCTAACAACAATGGAGAGACGAAGACGGGATTTACATTATGGTCTTAATATGGAAGTAATCATAAAGTAAATTGCTATATTGGGTATAATAAATGCTTATTTTATATAAGGGAGGGTTAATGGGTAATTTATTGATGTCATGATGGGAATTTTTTTACTAATAATGAGAAGATAGACAATTGTAAAAATAATTCACCTCCCACACTGTACTGCTTCAAGTATTAGGAGAATGAGCATTATGCTAACCAGTTCCAATAATCGAGGGTTAGTGATGTGGATCGGGGTTGGTAACCTTTTAATCCAATGTAAAAGGGTCAATATCATGTGATCTATATTTATAATGATGTTTATAATAATTACATGGTGAAAGGTACACTTACCATGTACTCTATAACAGATAATGTTTTTTTTGTCTAATGATATACCAAATCGATCATATCTAATGAGTTTTTAAGGGTATTATGATTTCATGTAGTGACCAAAATACAGAAATTCGGGTCCCATTTTCATGATACCTATACATTGGAATAAGATACAAGTAAATCGTGTCCCAAATGACCTAGATATATAGTAGTATGTGTAAAATATGGACATACATGAGTCTTGTATTATAAATGAATACACAAATAAAAACATAAAATTTCTAAAATTTTGAGGATAACAACATAAAATCTAGTATATTCATTAACATCATTCTTAGTATACACAAGGGAATCCTTGGGAGAGGAAAAATATTGGCGGTGAGATTAAATTCATAGTAAGGGTGAATATTGTGGATGTAATAATGAATCAATTACTATAATAATTATATCATTGTAAATATATGAACACACATGCCATGTAATCAATAATATAAGATGGACGTGAATAAAAATATAAGATGGAAAATTAATAAATAAACACACCATTTAGATCAATATTCTGAGAATGAAAATTGTTCATATATTTTTTCAGAGTGAAAACATCATAGGTAACAAATACTGAATCAAACTGTATTCCATGCTTACATATTGTGTGTCATGTTTCCCAATAATATGATACATTTACCATCAATATCTATTCACAGGAATATTTAATTATATGTGTGTAAACATATATATTATTCTTTGAAATAATCTTAGAGGGTTTTCCACCAACTCATTTTGTCTCATATGATTATCGATGTATTGAAGGGATTATATTAAAGGGTCTCCAACGTGTGTATTTCATGTCAAATTCATTCCTCATATATTGAATAATCAAATTATTTCAAAAACAATGTTCCTTATAAAATATACATATTGAGTAAAGGAAACAGATTTATCAATATTTCCAAAATAAATAAAATTAATTTCAATGAAAAAGAGCGCATGTAAAATTTATATACAATTTTGGAAATGAACATATCTATATAAAATGATTGGGATAATTAGGGAAAATTTGATATTCAATGATCATGTGAAATTATGTCTTTCAACGGGACTAAGTAATCAAGATAGTGAATTTAAATATTATCCTTGGTCAAAAGAATAATAAACCTTCCAGATAAATTACATGGATTGTATAAATACAACATATACCAAGAGGATTAAAATAAAACATCTTTGTAATTAATTACTGAAAATACAATCAAAATATATTTTAATTTTTTTAGTGAAAATAGATTTTTCATTTTGATATTTTTTAAATACATTTTATTTAAAATGAATTTTTAAACCATTCTATTTACAAATTAATCTTATAAACATACAAAGTAATCTTCAATGGAATGATGATGCGTAATTTTGTAAATGTTTCATAGGGTAAAAATAACATTCCATTTATAAGGTAAATGTTTTGAAAAGTGAATTGTTTAGAAATAAATAAGAAGATTACTTTTAAAAAATTCAAAAAAAGGGTTAAATTTTATTTATTAAACCATTTTTAATGGTTAAAACATTTTTGTATTCCTTTTTAGAAAATAGGGTTTAAAGAAGAAAACAAGTTATCCTGCTAAAAGAGAAATGATGTCATGTTTTCTTAAATACTTTTTCTATAATTTTTTTTTCTAAATACTGGAAAATGGTAATATTACATGAAATTGTTCATGAATAACCATAGGAGAATAATAAAAAAAGGTTTTATTAATTTGTTATAAATTAATTTACTTTAATGTAAATTCATATGTAAAACATTTCCAACAATATATTAATGTGAAGTAAATCCATAAAAATACTATAACATTAATTTCATAATCAATACATTAACAGATTATATATTTCAAATATTATTATAAAAAAAATTATACATAAAAAATATCTTATAAAAAATTAATATAAATATAATCATCGATTATTGACGATAGTGAGGATGTAATAAAACACATTGAAAAGGAATAATGTAATGAAATTATTTATGAATTGTTATCATTTAATTCAAACCCCCGTAAAATAAATAATTTAAATTGAAACTAAAAATATACTGAAGTTAAAATAGATAAATATAAAATTTATAAGAAATGATGGTAGGTACACCATGAAAATGATTTATATAGGGAAAATGGTGTATGCCTCAAGAAAAAAAACTGAGACAAGAATCCCTTAACTTCTATTTTGTTTTTGGTGAAGGTACATTAATTAAATTTTTAATAGCTTTAAACTTGTTATTACCTTATTAAATTACACTAATTATATTTAAAATATCATACATGATCTTATTATAAAATTTAATGAATCATTTGTTAATAATCATTCATTATTTTACCTATTTCGGCTGTTAATTTTCAAGTTTTTCAAGTATGTTTTGACATGTCACTTGTTGATCCTATTAATTAGGTAATTATTTCATCATATCCAGAATGTAAACCATGATTTAATTATCATTTATATTTAGTATACATGAATTTATAATAATCAATAATGTTCGGATATATAAAATGAACAGAAAAATTCATGGAGACAATGACTCATACAAACACATGAACACTACTTCCATATGCATGAATTATTTAAAAAAATGAAAAGTAAATGATATAAATATATATTATAATTATAGTATCATATTAATTTCATATATGTCACATATTATTATTATTAAAATCTCTTCATACTTTATTTGTATAGTCTAAACAAATCACATCGCTTTGAAGAGGTAGTAGTCCGCACATCTAAAAATGATGTTATCATATTCCCAAAAAAAAGAAATCATAAAGGTATGTATTTCATATAAATTATATAAGAATAAAGACATTATAAAAAATATATATGATATATAGACTTTAAATACATTATTATTTTAACCTCGAATGGTGGTAATTATAAGAACAAATTTCATCGATTCGCAAGGTTGAAGTCTTCCGTACACACCAACTATTATTGTGTATAAAATTTAATAGATGTTTTTGAATACGTAGGTAGATATTTTAGTAGATAAAAAGTTAATATATTATATATATTGAGTTTTTATTAAAAAAATATAATAAGAACAATTGAATGGTTTCATAATGAAAAAAATAAAAGTGGTGGTTGAAGCAAGCTAACTCATTTTTAGCTAACTCCTTTTGAATACCAATTGTTTGGATTACAAGATGGATTTATATGTGTGAATAACTGGGACATGTCAGTGACTTTTTATAATGATGAAGGAGTGTCATTCATGTATATTTTTTAAAAAGGAATTCCACTAACATATTTCAGATGTCATGCTCCTCCTATAATGGTCCAAATTTAATCCATGTGAGGATAGGGATGAAATATTAATAGAAAATTATATTTTCAATATTTTATAGGTCATTTATTCTCTTATGTATAATATTTAGTTCCTTTTTATCTTAATTACCTTCTTAATTTCTATAAATAATTTTAATTAATTTCACTAATCTTTTTGGTCAAAAACTATGTCCACTTTATTTGACATATAAACTATTAGGAATGAATATATTAAATAATATTTCATAATTTCTATTCGTAGAGGTATTAGAAATTAATTTATGTTTAATGTAATAGATGATTCAACAGAGTGGGGTTTTAATGGTAATATTGTTAAAATGTTAAAGATTTTTTTCAATACTATTTCAATAAAAAATTGATAACAATGACCTACATTGGATTAATTTATATAATATTTGACTTACTAAACATTAAAACCAATAAAATATATTATATATCCTTATAAATAAATTAGAATAAAATACAGTTTCAAATTAAAATTTATATTTTTTCACAATTAATCAAAAAATGAAACTTCATAGAAAAATACTAAAAACTCAAACTATGCTAATATTTATTTTCCAATTTCAAAAAAAATATTTATTTTTACATATAAAATTTTAAAAATTTCAAAAAAATTTCTATTTAAAAAAGGAACACCTTTAAAAAGTTAAAAAACTATCATTAGAAAAATATAGGGTTTTTTGTATAAAATTTTCATTGTTCATAATTATGTCTATCCAATCTATTGGATGAATAGAAAAAAATACTTGATTGAATATTATATATATATATATTTATTTAATTAATATAACTCATTAATAGTAATTAATTTCATTTATTACCATAACATGCCTTTGAGAGCATACAAATTATAATATATCCTTTATATTGAATTAGTTAGTATTTTTATTACTAATTTATTTGTAAAAATTAATTCATCTTATATTTTTATCAAGCATATATTTTCATTATTTTTTTAATAATATTGAAAACGCCTATTTTAATTTCTATGTTATATTATATTATATAATAATTTTTTAATAATGTAATGTTGTTCGGTAAAATTTTTCCTTGATTGTAATGCATGTCATCCATGAAATTTGTTGTTTCATATTTAGCAAGAAAAACTTGTATTTTATGAATTAAAATATATAAACTAGATTAAAAATATTAATTATACCATAACCACTAGATAGGTTATACTCTATAAAATAAAATTTACTCTTTTAGAATCACTGGGGTGTCACATTATGCCACACCTTAAATAAATTATGTCCTCAAAATTTAATCTTTACCATGGTAATAAATTGTTCAATATTTCATATATTGAAATACCACATCTTCGAAGAGTTTATAAATATATACTTAATAAGAGTAAATATAAGTAAAAAGGCCACATTGAATAACATATAACTTGGTCTCAATGTATGATATCATTAGTGGTATGTGGAGATATGTACCTGTATGAAAAGTGTTAATATTTTTAGTGAGTGATTGTGGTCATTGAAACCAAATAGGTGCATGATCTCTAGAAATTTTAGTGTTTGAAATATGTAAATCTATGATGATTTAGAGTACCATAGATTTAACAAAAAACAATTCATTAGGATTTTTTTTGTTATGGATACTTCTCATAATGTTTAGGAATTATTTTATTAACAAAAAATATAAAGAAATAAAAATACATGATGATTTTAATTTAAAATGAAAAATTCCATATTTTATTTTTTTCAAGATAACATTAAAATTCATCACATTAATTTAACAAACTAATATCTAGAAATTAATTTCAATACTGGATTCTTTAAACTTCAATTATTATAAGATCCATAAAATTAGATCTTAATATAGTCTCTAAAATTTTTCGAATAACTATATGATTAATACATTAATATTTAAACCTAAAAATAAACTGTATTTTTTCATCATTAAAATATATTCATATGTTTTTTAAAAGAAAAACAATGAAATAGTTACCAAGATTTCCCATAGTCTAGTGCTAGGTGTAAAATCCTAATTGTCCTTCATTTATGGGTTTATGTCTTGTGTATATTATAAAGATAATGGTATGTCACCCATTATAATGATGTTCCTTTTCTAAAACCATTTTAATATAATTTTCAAAACAAATACAATGGACATCCTAGAAATTTAATAATTAAATACCTTTCAACAATGTTTTCATATTCATCTAATTAATTTTTCACACAAAAATATCATAATATTATTTGAATATTTTTATAATTTGATTAATGAAAAAAAACACAAAAGGATATAAAAATATTTAAACTCTTATCTCTAAAATTTATGATCATTAACCCATGAATAAATTTTACACAGAAACAAATAAAAAACTAATGATATGAATTTCATTAAATTTATTCTAAAATAAAATAAATATTGGATAAATTACATTACATAAAACCTAAAAAGAGATCTTCTAGACATATAACTTATTATCATCCATAATCTAAAAATCTGACGATGGTTTCCATAAATCATAATTTAATGAATTCATATGTGATGGAATGCTAGTCCAAAATTTTTATCTTAGGGTTGTGTTTTGTAACTGTTGTTTTCCAAAAACTAGTTATCATTAACGTGATTTGATACCAACATTAGAAATCCAAACCTATAATTTTTGGATTCAGTTTCATGACGTCATTACATTATCATAAGATAAAATTATATCATGTCCTATAGAATGAAAATGATTATTAGTCTTGGTAAATGAGATACATACAAGAATCTTTTATGTCAAATGAATTAAAATATTACAATAATTTTTTTTACTGATTTCTAGGATAATAGGATTCCATTAAGAATATACTTGCATTTCATTCGTAGTAAAAATAAGGAATCATTGGGAGTGTAAACGTAATAAGGGTGAGCTCAAATAGACTGCATAGGTAAGTACACCATAAGAAAAAATGAATCAACGTGAACAAACCTTATGAAAAGGTTAATATCTGCACAAATATTCCATGTAATCAATATATTTAGAAGGTTGTGTGTAAACTAAATATGAAGATAAATAATTGATGAGACATGTTGTATCAATCCAAAAAAAAGAGAACTAAATTCAACTATATATTTTTTCATACTAAAAATATCATGGATAAAAAAACAGAATCAAAATGAATGAAATCTATAATTATTGGATTTCAGGTCACCCATGTACATGATATCATTTCTTCCATTTTCTATTCTAATGAATATTTTAATCTATGTGTAGAATCCTATTTATTCTGATTGGAATCAAACATGATTAGTTTTTTTTCAACTGATTTGGTCTCAAGAGACTAATGATTCATCGTGGGGGTTATATTAAATAGTCCCCAACCTATATCTGGAGTGTTGAAATAATTCCTCATATATCGAATAATGGATTTAATTCAAAAAAATTTCCCTATTAATCATTATTATTATGTGAGGTATACTAATTAATCAACATTTCCCAATTTAAAAATAAAATAAATGGTAATAGCTATATTTAAAAATGAAATATGGTTTAAGAAATAAAAATATCTATGATAAATGTTTTTGGAAATTAGGATAAATTCAATGTTTAGTGATAATAGAAAATATAATATTTCATGGGGGATAAAAAAGGAATAATGGAATTGAATTTCAATACTATACTTTTCCAAAGAATTAAAAAATCATCTATATGATGACTAAGGATCCTATAAATTTAATATATCCAAATTTGAGTAAAATAAATGGTTTTGTAATTTATTATTAAAAATACTATAAAAATATATTTTACAAAAAATCATGAGGAAAATATCCTATTCATTTAAAAAAAATGTTGACAAAACTTTCTCTGAATATAACATTTGGAAAAAAATTTATTTAAAAATTATCATTCTAAAATTAAAATGAAATCATTAATGAAATGACCAATTTTAATTATGTATATGTCATCATAGTTAAAAAGGACATGCCATTTTTAAGGTAAATCGTTAGAAAAGTTCCTTATTTAAAAATAGAAGAGAAAATTCATTTTATAAAAATAAAATATAAAAAGGGTAAAAATTAATTTAATAAATCTTTTTTATGGATAATAAATACTTTTTAAAACAATGAAAAAAACATTATTCAGATCAAAAAACCGGTTCTCCAAAAAAAGTGAAATATTTTTGGGATTTATAATGGCATTTTATAAGACATTTTGAGTACCAAGAAGTGGGGAAAAAATACTATGACATGAAAAGTTACATTAATAACAAGAGGGTAATAAAATTTAATGTTTTTTATATAATAATCAAATAATTTACTTTAATAGAAAATCAATTTTAAACAATCTCATATAAAATGATATAATGAAGTAAAACTATTGAAGTTAGAATAAATATAATAATAGGTTATGTTTTTTAACTATTAATCCACATAAAAAATTATAAATACAAAACCTAAATAATAATAAGTGACTGCACACATAATCTTATAATATTAACAACAAAGACGAAGTAATATTACACAATGAAAATGAATTGTATTATGAAATTTTTTACAACATGTTAAATTTTAATTCACATACCATTAGAATACATAAATCAAATCCAAACTCAAAGTATAATGATGTTAAATTAATTCACGATATAGTAAATCAATATAGTCAGTAGGTTCACTACACAAAACTAGTATGTCTTCAAAATAATGTATCCTATAAGGAGATAAATGTGAGACAAGATTCGTTTAACATGAATTTTCTGTTAGGTGAACACCCTTTATCTTATAACATATGGTTTTAAACATTTCTATAACTTATAATATTACTATAATAATGTCCATAATATAATATATGACATTATTATAAATATTATTACCCATTTTTAAAAGTATTGAATATTTTCAATATTTCGTATAGTAATTGTTTAATTATTCATGTATGTTTTAACATGTTACACGTTGTTCCTTTTAATTAAATAACCATTTCATAATCTATGAAATTTTGACCACAATTTATTTATAAAATATATTCATTATAAATTTTTTATCAATAATCCATTATATTTGGAGAAAAATATGAAATGTGCTATTCGTGAAGATAGTATGCCATATAGACGCATGAACACTACAAACATTCCATTGTCATATATAACGGATAGATAAGTAATTTATATAAATGTTTATATTAATTTAAGTAATATATATTTAATATATGTCACATATTATTATTAATACCATCCCTTAATACATTACTTTTATAGAGTTAACAAATCATATCATTTTGTGGAGGCGGTAGTCTACACGTCCATAATCATTTTTATCATATTCCCAAAAGATGGAAATAATAAAGGTATGTGTTATATATAAATTTGAAAATCATAAATAAATTATAAATACTCTATATATAATATATAAATTATAAATTCATCTTTATTCCATCCTTATGTAGTGGTAAATGGATGAACGAATGACATCGGTTCACTAGGAGGTAGTCTGTCGTACACACAAATGATGATTGTGTACCCCATCTGATGGATGTGTATGAAATTGATGGTAAAAATATTACAAAAAAACATATCATTATATGGTATATACCAATATTAATACATGATCATGGAATTATAAGATATTAATGGTTTGCAGAAGTAGTAAAACTAGAGTGATCGTTGAAAAATATTACTTCATTTGAAGGTAACTCCTTTAGATTATACCAAAAGGCTCCCTTGTTTTAATTTCTCCACCACTAGAGGATTATAAGATTATTTTAGAGAATATGGGATAATATTTTGATATACATTATACTATAAAAATTTCTTTGTAGGGGCGAATAAGTGGTAGGGGTGAGTTTTTTTATAGTGGATGAATATTGGAATTCTTGTATATTTTCAAAGAGGATTTCACCAAAATTTATCCCATGTATGGTTGTCAAATAATGGAAAAATTTATATCCATGGTATTATAGGATCAAAATATTAATAAAAATGTATTTTTACAGGATTATAGGTCATTTTTGCTCATAAGCTCAAGGTTTAGTCCTAGGTTATACCGATTTTCCTTATGATCATGATAAATATTTTTAATTAAATTAACTTTATTTTTGTATAAAAAAACAATGTTTACCTTACAATACCATATAAATTATTCCTATTTAAAAAATTCCATTTTTCAAATTTTAATCACATGTGTGCAAGAAACTAATTGAAATTTAATATCTTAGATGGGACTAAAAAGAGTGGTTTGAATGTAAAAAACATCAAAATCTTGATTTGTGTTTATATGTAATTTTATTGAAAAAATTAATTCCAATAATATAAATTGGATTAATTGATATACAATTAATCTAATTAAACATTAATACTAGTCAATAATATAACTTAACAACATAAATAAATTATACTAAAAATAATTTTTGAATTAATATTCCATATTTTTTATTATTCATCAAAAAACAAAACATCACATTAAATTACAAAAAATACCCCAATTGAATATATTTATGTTTATATTTTCATTTTTATTTTTATTTTTTCATATAAAATTTAATGTGTTCAAATAAATTAGTTTAAAATAGGTTCTCAAGTAAAATTACTTAAAACTAGCTTAAGAACAATATACATTGTTATGCATAAAATTGTGGTTATTCATATCTTATAACTATAAAATATATTGGATGTATATATGTAGTATTTTATTAAATATATAATATATATATTTCATTAATTACATTACATAACTGTAAATAATTTCATTTATTAAGAAAAATTTCCTTTGTATGTTTAAAATTAAAAATATACCCTCTATATTAAATTGGTTTATATTTTCATTTCAATTTAATTGGTAACCATAGAATTTATCATACATTTTTTTAAAGATTTATTTTCATAAAATTTTTAATACTATTCATAGACTCTAATTAAAATCTAGGTTATTTTATATTAAATAATAATGTTTTAATAATTTGTTGTTGTTTTGTAAAACTCATTCACGCATGTAATGAAAGTCATCGAAGAAAGTCATTATTGTGTTCAACCCAATATTACTAAATATTTTTTTATTTTCAATATATATATTATATGAAAAATATTAATTATATCATAAAGTATTGAGAGGTTATACATCATGAAATAAATATTTCTATTTTATAATCATTGATATCTTACATTCCCCCCAAATGATTAGATGTGGAATTTTTACAACAACCCCCCTAATATTACGATAATATCATATCATTTACATGATTCTTATCAAGTTTTTATTTGTGGAAATCTATTTCCTACACATCATTTCATTCATCCTTTGGTTGAATTTTATTTCAACTTATGTGTGGAATGGGTTTTTAATCATAAAACATGCATCAATTGTCGGGAAATGGATGCTATGTTTAATATTTAAAAATTTCCTATGATAATATATAAATGTTCTTATAAGTATGAAATCCATATGGATATTGAATCATGTCTATGGTTATGAATTCCCATTCATGAGGAATGATTTTCTCAAATGGTTTTCTAGAATAATGACAATGATAGTATGCCTATTGTTTGGGAATTTGAGGATGTATTTCCAAAAGAGTTTCCTATAATTCCACCCAAACATGGTGTTGAGTTCCCTGTAAAATTCATACTTGCAGTCACACAAATTTCATAGATTCCATTTATAATTTCTATAATTTATTAAAAATAATTGAAGAAGTGACTCCAAAAAAACATGATAAGATATTCATTTGGCCATGTGTGTCGCCTCGGGGTTCACCAATTCAATTTGTGAAGGAAAATAAGAATAAATGTGTCTCTAAATTGAAAATTGGGAGTTAAAGAAGACCATGATCAAGAACATGTATCCTCTTTCCATATTGATGACTTGTTTGATAATTTTCACATATCTCAGAACTTTTCCATGATTTAACATCATTATGGATATCATCAATTGAGGGTAAAGAAGTTGGGAATACCCAGAATGGAATTCCCTACAATGTATGGACACAATGAATATATAGTGATGCCTTTTTGTATTTCAAATTTCCCTTCCATTATCATGGATTTCATGAATATATTCTTTATTGATTACCTTGATTAGTTTGTTTTCATCTTTATAGATGCTATTATTTTCCATTCAACGGTAAATGAAGGGAATGAAGAGCACATGATAATTTTATTAAAGACCCTATGACATGGGAAACTATATGAAAATTTTAAAAATAAATGTTTTCATTTAAAAATGTTCTATTTTTATGTTACATAATCTCAATTGTGGATATAGAAGTATAGCCATCAAAGACAGAGGCTATTGAATGTTGGCCTAGACCAAACATGGTGATAGAGACAAGTTTTTTTATGGATTAGATAAATATTATTGAAGTATTTGGATAATTTTTCATTAAAATCTAACATTATGTCCAGGTTATCTCAAAAGGGTGACTATATTCTCTATAAAGATGAATGAGAGAAAAATTTCCTGCAAGTGATGCGAATTCTAGCGAGCACGACTATGATTACATTACCATGTAGTTGAGAATGGTTTGTAATATATTTTTATTCATCCAAGAAGGTATTTTTATTTCTCCATATGAATAATAAAATGGTTATAAATTATTCCTCTTGACAATTGAGGGATCACGAGAAAAATTAGGGATCTCTTGATTTGGAGTAATATGAGATGATTATTGAATTAATGATATGGAAGAATTATATTTATGTAGAAAAGTGTGATATTATATATATCAATCATAATAGTATGAAATATATATATATAGATAGAAAGAGTAGAACATGTGTTAGAGAATATTGATGGATCTGATAAAGGAATATGATTCCTCAATAAATTACCACCCTAGTAAAGAAAATAATGTAGATAATGCTTTCAATTTAAATAATCATGATACCTTATAAAGGATGAGGATAAAAAAATATCTAATATTTATATAATTTTCAATGATGGATCTAGATTAGCAAAAAGTAGGATGAAATTTTATATTGATCAGTTTAATGTTAAACCATCTATCCAAGTGAAGGATAATGGGTTGCATTAAAAATATGTAGAGATGAAATATAATGTAAAACATGATCATGATTTTAACCATGATCAGGGTGGAATGAAATTGTTCAGGGACCCTGTATGTGTTCTGTGGATACAAGATTTTATAAAGGATATGTCTGAGGAAGTTTATATCTATTCATTCTCTATTCAACTAGAAAGTATGAATATTTACAGTGAATTGAAATAATACTTCTTTTGGAATGACAGTAATGGAGATATCTCAATGTTTATATCCCCCTTCATGGTATACCTACATGATAAGGATGAAATAAAATATTCTATGCGGATGTTAAATCCATTACCCATATTAGAATGATAATGGGATAACATAAAAATGGAATTTTTTTGTTGGAATCCCCAATCCCCCTAGCGGTATTACTTATATAATGGTGGTATTTGATCACATTTCTATGTCATCACACTTCATTTCTATCAAAAAAGAATTATCTCTGGAACACCATTCTAGTATATATAAAGAATATAAGTGGGTTTGTTACATGGTGTAAAAAATTATATAGTATTTTATCAGGAAAAAAGGTTTACCTAAAAGAATTTATGAAGTCTTTAGAATGTCTTTAATACATAATTTACTTTTAGTACTGCTTATCATCTTCAATTATATACTCATCCTGAATGAAAAATTCAATCCCTAGAGGATATGTTGAGATCTTGTTATTTGGATTTCAATGGTGGTTGGTATTAAAACCATTGCAAATTTTTGTTTTCATGCAATAATTTCAGTACCTCAATAATTCATATGGATCCTAACGAATCACATTATGGGAATACATGTAGATTTCAAAATATATTGGGGTTTATCTACAAATGGGAAAATATATTCATATCTTTTAGAGGGAGCATTACTCTAGTGAACAATGTTTTAATTTTAAGTACCATGAACATTAATTCCACCAAAAGTTTCCCAAGATTGTGATTATCAACTTGTAGAGGATTATGGTTTCTTTAATATTTAATGGGAAGATGGAAGGTAGACATCACTGTACATCGTGGAAATGTCTGGCTAGACCAATCTCCAAAGAGGGAATTAATCGGAGGAGTTTCTCCTCAACCATGCAAGGGCTTCAGGCCATGCTTGAGTGCGGGGATATGGAGGGTTGATCTCTTTAAGGTAAGGCAATGTAGAATAATTATGGACTTAACACGAGTGATTAGAGAACATGACCTTTTCAGATAAGGAGCATGGTTTATCCATACCTGGAGACCCAATAGCACCACTCTTGGAGGGTTGTGGGATGGGGGAGTGATAAGTTTTGGAAGCAGGATTAGGGGTGAGTAGGATTTGGTTCCTGGGATACCCCACCTAGGAACTATATTTTATCGAGGCATGTGGCCATCCTAGATTCATTCAGGCCATTCTAGATGGGATCCAACTCACCCTTTTCAACAGATTTGTTACTAGTGATGATCCTAACAGACTCATTTTTATAGGTTTTATGTCAGGAGTATTCTCCATAAAAGTCTTTTCATGCGTGACAAGGTACTTTTCAAATGAAGATATGTGGTTGTGACTCTATTGTGAAAAGATATTCCCTCTTAATTTAATTTTTTTTGTTGTGGCATGTAAGGAATAAACCCCTACCCACTGATGCGAATTTTCAACACATGGGAGTTAACATGGCTTCTAGGAGTTGGTGTTGTAGGACCATTAACCATGAAATATTTAGTCACCTATTCTATGGAAGTGAATGGTAGAGAGGTATATAGATGGCTTTGGTGCCTTCTTTGGCTGGAACAGATATGGTGGGTTACATGAAAATTTCCTCAGTTCATGGTTTTGAGGAGCTAGTACACATAGAGCCGAGAAGAAATTTATGATGATCATCTGCATCACGGGATGATGGGATATATGGAAGGCCAGAAATAAGGCTCTCCATAGTAACATAGGAGGTTCTCAGGTCAGTATAATATTTAAATTGGAAAACACGTTTCTGGATCTGGTTAGATCGAGTCCCGACTATCATTCTGTGCCATCTGTGAATTCTATAATTATGAGCCTCTCAGTTGAAAACAAGGTAGGCATTATAGAGTCGGGATGCTAGGTATGATGGCGGACTCCTAGACAAGGGCTAAAACTAAATACCGATGGGTTGCTTCTAAGGGGGGCGATATGAGGGTTGATGTTGTTAGAAACTAGGAGGGGTCAGTAATTTCAGTGTTCACGGCCGCATAAGGAAGAGGAGATGTACTGAAGGCAGAGGATAAGGCTATTGTGGAGGGTCTGGAGATATGAAATCAAAGGAAAATAGTTTTTATGATGGTGGATAAAGACTCCATGATTCTTTATAAATAACTTCAAGGCAAAGACAACATTACTTGGAATATTGAATACATCATCCATAAATGTAAAATCTTCATTGGAAATCATATTGATGTCTCTCACACATGGTGAGAGGGTAACATGGTGGAATATTTTTTGGATTCTATGGAAACCTCATATTGTTGTACATACTCATTCTTGAACTTGGGTTATTTTCATAGAGGGGGGATGGAGTATATTGTTAATGATGTGATGGGCTTGAATTAATTTATACCACTGTGATGTTTATTTTGTATCCCTTGTACTATGCCCTATCCAAAATCAATAAAAATGTTAACATTCCATCAATGTAGATCTCAATCATTTTGGAATAATGTTGTAGAATGAAATCTATTGTGATTTGAGGTCACAAAAGAAATAAATGAGAAGTTTATAACCATTCAGAAACATATCAAGGAATCTTAATGTCAAAATATCTGTTAGGAATATAACGATCAGGATGGTCTATAATTTGTTGTTAGTGAAAATGTGTTTATCTAAATCCATCCATGGAAAAAGTTTATGAGTTTTTGGATGAAAGAGAATCTAATCAGTGTGTATATCAGTCCCATAGAAATTATTCACCATATAGAGATAGTTCCCTATCACATGGAACATCCTAAAAATATATCTCATGTCTATGATCTATTCCATGTGTATCGCCTGAGAAATTATATACATGACCCTACAAATTTACTGAACTTAGAGGTCATTCCCATGTAGCTAGATCTTTATTATGAAGAACAACCAGATGAAACTATATATCATTCATATAATGTTATATGAATCAAGAAAATCCTCATGATCATTGCTTTTTTTAGAAATCCCAATTTATTGGAACCAATGTGGGAACATGAGGATATGAGTATGCAAAATTACCCTCATTTGTAGTTATCAAAATAATGAATTTCAAGGGTGACATTAAATTTAGGGAGGGGATGGTAGAATGTAGAATGATGAGTTTCTATTAATATATTTATTAATAAATTAATTTTATGTTATGCCTTTCATTTCACATTATATAATTTCAAAGTTTCTCTTTACTCAACTCTAATTTAATCTTCCACTACAAGCAGCACCTACTTAACGTGCATTGCATGAAACATTGAGTCTCTACGAAACATCATTTTATTATTATAATTATTTGAAAAAGATAGTTATAACATAGACATTAAAAATAGTAATATTCATAGTAATAACTAACTTTTCATTATTAGTTTTAATTTTTATATAATAATAATACTGTTAACAGTAAATATAATTTTTAGTATAGTCCTTTATATGTATAAAAATACTATTTTCAAGAAGGAATATATTTTTATTTAATTATATGAAAAATAAAGAAATTAATTCTAGAAACATTAGAAATTGAACATAGTAAAAAAAAATATTTAAATCAAAATTTACAAATTATCGTATTGTGACTTTTTGGGATTATTCTGAAAAATATCTTTTTTGTAAAAAAAGTGATAAATAATAATTTTTCATTCACAAATGATTTTTAATATAGTATATATATTTAGATAAATTATATATATTCATATATTTAATGTAAAATTATATCAGTTATTAATTAATTTAATCAATTTATTCTATAAAAAAATCACAATGAAATTGTATATGAGAATATTTCAATCTTTTGAACTATTTCACTTTAAAAACACATCATTTCATCTTATCAATCAGATTAAGTCAAATTTAATTTCTTGCAATTCTATGTTTAGAATTTTTTGAAAAAGAATCGATATTTTGAATCTATATAATTTATAATTTATAACAATTTAAAATCATTTTTTACCAAAAATATTTATGAACTTAATTACAATTAGTTACAGTGACTATGGTAAAAACGATCATTATTAATTACTAAACAAAGAATAGAAGTTGTAAAAGTGTCCATAAAATTGACTAAAATTATTTTAAGGACATATTTATACTATTGAACATCATTGGACTTATATATGTATATTTTTAACCATTATGGACACATAAATCATTGTGAGAAATCAAATGTTTTCAACATTATAGAAGGTGTCCATTTCTCCACTTATAAAGGGCCTCATATCATCCAACTATGTTCACTTCTATCATGTGATTTGGATTTGAAATAATATATCCAAATATATTCCTAAATCTATCAACTTGATTCTATAAACCTACCTTTGGTAATAAAGAAAAAAATTAATCCCTTTCATTTGATAAAAAATTACCTACATAAGGAATATGTGGCATCATTCCACAAACAATTTGTCTTTATTTATTTATCAACTATTAATTTTTTTAAAATGCATACATAATAAAATAAATATCCAAAATATTACTAGGTGTTTTAATTTTATGTTATATACCTACACTCACAAATATTTCCATCAAATGGGGAAAAGAATCATTTTTTGTGTTTATGTTAGACTACCACCTCACAAACCGATGATGTTCATTCTTCCATTACAACATTTCAATGGTGGAAATAATGATTTATTTTCAATTTTCAATTTTATATATTTGATATTATTGAATTATTTATTCCTCTTGAATTATTATATAACACATAACTTAATGAATTTCATTTTCTTATATATGGTAACATTATTTGTGGACCTGTGGACTACCATCTTCTTAATGGGATTTCATTCAGTGAAAATTTATATTGATTATATTAAGGATGGGTTTAATGAAATTATATGATATATATATTTATATGTATGAAATAAAAATTATACTATAATGATATTATATACATATATATACATATATCTCATGTACTTTATGACTTCGAATACGATATGAAAACATAAATATCTTTCACGGGTACATATGGACTATTGTATCCATGAACAGTGTGTTTCATTATATATTTATTTATTTTATACATTATTATAAATAAATTTATTCTGAATTTATATAATTTTTATATCCTGGTTATCAATCTAGATATTTTTAAATCATAATATATGTTAGAGGAAAAAAATATAACCAATCAAAGCACATGAGAAAGATAAAGCAGTTATTAAATGAAACGTAAGAATATCATGGAGTTATATAGAATAGAGTAATATATGCTTATCAATAAATAAAATACGGTTTGGTATAATTTTATATGGTTCAATAATATATTTATAATAAAATATAATTTTTTATACTGGAGTTTTGAACTAGTAAGAATATGATTAATACATATGGTTAGGGGATTTCTAGCCTCGCATTTATTTTCACAAGACTCATGACTTATTCTCCACTCATTTATTTTTTGTGGTCTATATAAATAACATAAATATATTCTATTAACATTATCCATATTTCTGGTCATTTACATACTCGTTTTATGATCTCTTTTTAGGGGAGTTTTGGATAAAAAAATTATAAATTAGGTAAGTAAATTTTGTCTCAGTTTTCTATCATTGTGACATATGAATTTTTATTCACCTAAATGAATTTATGATGTTTATATACTATATCATTTAAATTATATATCATGAATATTATTATTTTAATGAGATTATAATCTTCAGTTAATGTTATTCTCTCATGATTATTATGAATTAATGTTAAGAAAGTTGTAAGAGGTAGTTTCTACAATCTCATTGTTAATTGAGATTGTTTATTATTATTCATAAAATGAGGAAATATAATGATAAATACATCAAGAAAAATAATGAATTTTATTAATCTATTATTATTCTTGATATATTTATGCATTTTTACCATTATTCCACTTTTGGGTACTTTTGTTAATTACAGAAATGTTTTTAAAAAAATATTACCATATTGATCACAATGATCAGAAATATGTTTTTTTGTTGAAAATAATGATTTCAAATATGATTTAAAAAATAAATTCATTTTTTTCATAAATTATCTTCACGGAAAAATAATTTTAAATTACTTCTCTGGTTTTTTACATATTTGTTCAAATATTTGTTTTTTAAAATATTTTTTATGTTTTAATAAAAACATTTCTACGAAGAATGGATATATCTCTAATGAAAAATTTTCAAATAATTTTTTATATATAAAATAAAACAATTAGAAATATGTTAATATTTATTGTAGATATGATCATAGTAAACAATTGTTATCTTCTCATTGAATGTTTTATGTTTAAGATAAAAAGTTGTTTGTGAAACTCATTCCTCTTATATGGGTTATCCTCTTTTGAAAACTGCTTCATTAGATAGGTTATTATCAGATGAAATGATTTTGAGATCTATCTATTTCACACACATTATGATATGATGGCCTTTTCGTGATACCCATTTCATTTATTGGGTTATAATGTCATTTTTATTAAACCCATCATTTTTTGTGTCATTATATAATGAAAATATTATTATATTTTTGAAAACATAAGTATCATATTATTATATGAAGGTTAAGACCAATATCTCCGTCCAATGCATTCTGTACAAACTAATATCTCATGAATTAATGATGGGAATCAGGTCGACCCGGCTGATCGAGTATGGATGATGGGGAAACCCGATCCACTATGGCATGATGGGGAAAACCAGTCTGCTATAGGAATATAGGGACACCTGATCCACTATTGGAAGATGGGGAAACTCGATCCCTTATAATGAAAGGGATGTGACTGTGGATGGTGGTGTATCCCTCCTAGTTGGTGTAGTTCCCATGAAGTTCCATGAAAATTTCATGAAATGATATTCGAATTATATGGAATTATATTACATGTTTATGTGTCTGCATTAATTCATTGTCTTATTCTAATGTTATGCTTTCACTGATTAATCTCTTGATTCCATCATCATTCATGTCTTATGAACTGTCAATATCTAATAAATGACTCATGTATATGATATTTTATATGTATATATGATATTCTAATATTAATCTCAAGATATTATACACTTATGTTAATGTTTATGCTTATATATTTCCATTGATCTCCCATACATAGAATCTAATCTCACCTGTACTTGTGTTTCCCCAGTCCTAGGTGATGAAGTTTTGGAATATGTATGATCTATCTATGAAGGGTTATATTCATGGATAACCTATTAAGAGTTAATTTAGCTATAATATTTATTATTGTTTACATTTACATATTTCCAAAGGCACTAAACAAATACGGTATTTGGGTGACTATTTGGATAATTTATATAGTACTCCTGAAAAATGATTTAATGTTAATGTATTTTATGGGAGGGTCTCTATAGTAAAATAGAAGGCTTGAGTAGAGGATTTTGGTTGGAAGTGTTGATTGATAACCCATTGAGACTGGTTTTCAACTATCAGCTTATGTGGTTTTTAATTTTTCTATTAATTTTATCTTGGTGATGTGCATATGTATTCACAAGATGACTACTATTGTTGCATATTCAAAGTGAATTCAAGGATTCCTACTGGCTATTAATATACTCACCCATGAATGGTATTTTACCACATATATGGGGTCTCATGTAGATGATAGATAATTTTAAAGAATCTTGCTAGTTTTTCTAGTGATGGTGTATGAGCTGAGGTACCCATTCACCATGACTCTAGAAACCTACTTTCTTTGATAGTACATATTAGCACTAGTTGCATGGGAAAAACATGTAAATTCATCGTATAAGAATTGTTTTTTGATTTTGTTTAATTATTGGGTAATCCACCATATAAACCCACTAACTATTGTGTGTCTTTATTATTTCAGGATACCTCCATGGAGATAACCATATATGTTCCATTGCATAATCATGAGGTCAATCTTACAAGTGGAATAGATTCTCTAAAAGTTATAACATGTTAAGTTTTATGTACTTGTGGTTTTAAATTTATACCACCACATTTTTAATGACATATAGTTCTATAAGTACTAGATAAAGATTTTTACATTATAAGTGAGTATCATGAGTTTTAGAAGTAGTGACATCATATGTTTTATTGTATTCCATACCCCTTTGTATCAGAGGAATTGCACGAGGTTTACATTCTAGTTTTCCACCATATGTGGATACCAACATACCATATGGTGGTCATAGCAATGAGTCTCATTTAGGACATCACTATGTGATAGTGGAGTCTGGTGACACAACCCCAATTCTCGACTACTCTCTCATAGGAAATTATGAGAATCTCTTTAAGGAGGAGTTCTATATATCAATGTCTTTGTTTTTGTAAATCCTATAGCTAAAAATCATACAAAAATGTTGTATGACCATGGGAGTGAATTCAATGAATATTATGAACATATCACAATATTATCTAGGTATGGGGAAATATTCATTACTAGGATCACAAATATTTGAACTGGGATTATATTGGGATATTATATATTCGATGATAACAATATTCAATTCAACTGATGATGGAGGTCTTGATATTGTAATATTAGAAAATATAATCCTATAATATTAGATTTTGAAAGAGGGTGTTGGTAGTGGGGAATCAAAATAAGAGACCTCGATAGTATGAAGTAGCTCGGAATCATAGGGTTATGGGTGTGAAAGATGATTCATTAGAAAATCCTAATATAGAGGTTTGGAAGATCAGAAATATTAGTATGTCTTAAGTCAGCATTTGTATAGGTGGTGGTTCTACTACTACAATTGGAGAAATCTTACAGAGTATGGTCATACACTTCATATAGAAAACATTGAGATTACCAATAAACTACTAGGGAATTTGTAGTGGTTGGATAAATGGTGTTTTTAGGGTCATTGATTTTAGAAGAGGATAAGTTATATTAGTAGAATTTTGTGTTTTCATTGTCCATTTTCCACTACCATTCCGAGGTGGTCAGTTCTAGCTTGATGACATTTGGATAGTAGTGAGGAAAGATGAAGGTTGGGGAGGCATAAAAATCCAAGGATCCATGTATTATTAGAGGTACAATATATATATATATATATATTTATTATTATTACATAGCTATATTACTGATGTACATAGGTGGAGACACTAATTTCTGGTCACTTCTCTATTTTGAGACACATAGTCCGAGATGGGCCCTTAGATTTACCCCTTCACGTAGAGACCCATACACAACATGACTCCAAAATAAAACACTTCTATCAACAGTGTCACCTGAGAAATTGATGTGAGAAATTCATATCTAATCACTTTATATTATGAAATTAAACCGTATATCTTTATATTATGTATGGACTAGCTATTAATAATTCTGTCCCATAAGGAGTATTTTAGGAGGACTATATGGTTCACCGCTAGATACAAATCAAGGTTTTCCATAATATGTGAAAAGGAAAATGAGGATAATTCATTTGGACTGATGAATAATAGGATATAGTTTATTACTCATAATTAATATCATTTTACCCTTAGAATAATGGATTCTATTGAATTTCTATTTTATATAGTAGTGGTGGCGTATGAGGATATCTTTCCTACGGGCATTCTGGGTTTCCCTCCCCGCCCAGAGATAGAGTTCTTCATTGAAATTCACCTATGGATGGCCCCAATATCTATACAATGATATTGGATGGATCCCATAAATCTTTTTAAGGTGGTTTTTGACTATGTTGTCCTCTATAATGACTCAAGGAACAAAATTTGTTTCATATTGATGTAGAGTGAGGTCGTGATATCTTAATGACTCAGCTGTTGAGGCCAAAGGAATATAACTATGCATCCTATGGTCTTTATTTTTATAGGGATTTCATCATTATAATGATGTAGTGACAATACCGTAGGTGAGTGAAAAATATCATTTACTCTAACTAAAAAAGTTTCATGTATGTATTCTCATTGAAGGTTGTTAACATGGGATAGAGACAATTGTTGGAATTCCTCTTGGATATATACTTAAATATATATACAATCTATAGAAGGGGGACATGGTAACAGATATCCCCCAATTGGAGATATTTATAGTAGTTTTTGACTAAATATTTTGATCAGTTGGTCTCATTGAAGTTATTTGTTTTACACTTGGATGGTGTAGCATATCTATAATAAATGGTTGTTACCCCAATATTTATATATCATGTTAGGGAAGCTCAAAATAAATATAATTACTATGATACCTTATTTACTCATGTATCCACTAGAAGTAATCTTTATGGATTTTTTAAAGAGAGGGATCACATAATCCTTTTAGAGGGTGTATGGCGGTGCCAGTGACATTGCGAGAGGAGGTTATGGGGAAGTTTCAAATATAACCTTGTTGGTATATCTTGAAGTTACAATTAATTACTAATACCTTCAGCATCAATTATGATGGGAAACCATGAATAAAGGTGTATCATAGTTTTTCTCTCCATGCCATAGTTTTCTTTAGGTCCAATGTGAGCCCCACTTTCTAGTGATTTATGTTCGTTTCCTTATGTTTCTAGAATGTAATGGGGATGATATAACTATTTAAATTTTTATAGGTCCTGCATAGATATCTAGAAGACCTGATAAAATATGGGTGACAATATATTGACACACTAAATCCGCCATCATCATAGTTATCTGATAACAAATTATAGTAGAAATATTTTAATTCATTTACATGCATGAAATATTCCATTTGCATGGAGTTTCCTAAAATTATTTTTGGTCCATAATGATCCATTTATGTTATTATTATATAGATTTTTTCACGATTCATTTGGAAATCAGGTTCATTAAGGATCATAATTCAATACAAAGGCTAATAGTTACGCAATTCTGATCATTCAAGTTCTACAGGAAATGATATTGGCTAGCATGTTGGACATTTTACAAAGATGGTAGGATCACCTACCCTTGGGGAGATTGTGTAACCATTCAACCATCAAAATATAACCTTTTCTAGTTTTATATAAATTACCTAGGTATTTATAACTTTGTTCTATTGATGATAGGGACTCCATAATAATTTCCCTAAAGTGGGTGTGAACAATGAAATAATAGTGGAAATCAATTAGGATAAGATTAAGATTTCACTGAGTCATCATTTATCTATATGGGATTTGAGTTTCTTTTAGTGATGGTGGAGTATGAGGATGTCACTCCTATGGACGTGATGGGTTTACCTCCCAAGAGAGAAATAAAGATTTTTAATGATTAGGTTACCATAGATGGACTCGATATTAGTAAAATCATATCATATATATATTTTAGAGCTTTCTGAGTTTATTATATATTATAAGGACTTTCAGAAGAAGAGATTCATGACATCAATTGTTTCCCCCTAGGAAGCCATAGTACTGTTCACTATTAAGGTATTAGGTAGATTAAGGTTTTTTGTGGTTTATGATCACCTGAAATAATTACTTTATGGAATATATACCAACTACCAAATATTGACCGCCTCTTTGATCAGTTGGAAGTGTCGTGTTGGTTCTCATTGAAAGGATTTATATTTGGATATCTATAATGAGCTAGGATATGCATAAATTATTATTAAATCTTTTTTGATGAATATTCATAACATTAAAATAGTATATTCTTAATGAACATAATAATTTAGGGTATTTTGAAACATAGAACCCAAACATCTAAAATGGTGAAAATATTATTATTTTTTACCTATTATCTTGACATTTAGTACTAAATATAGAAAATTTTCTTCATAAACTGGGAAAAGGAATCATAAAAAACAGTTATCTTATATGATTATTATGGGAAATAAAAGAAGACCCATAGTTATTACATGAACATAAGTGTATGATAACATGAGAATGTAATTTAATTGTCATACCATGCATATCAGTTATCACAGACATGAGTCATAGAATATAGGTGGCATGATCATAATACTTGAATCATAAGGCAATAAACAAATTTAATTTATGAGAGGATAAAATTGGTATAATACATATACTTGTGGAATACACACCATCTTATAAAATTCCAAAAAGTCATTAATAGAATCTTATTCACGAATGTTGCTAATAAATTGTAACCAGGCACTAAAATAAACCTACGGACATGTAAATAGGTCTATGCATATCATTATTTCCTTGATAGATATGTCCAAACATAAAATTCTAAACATGTAATCAATTTCATACATAACATTATGAACATGTAATTGAATTCATGCATAGCATTGTGATCATGTAATCACGATTACAAACAACATAGTGAACATGTAATCAGGTTCATGCATAGAATTGTGGACATGTAATCACTTTGACACATAACATATATATTCATGATTTATCCATCAACAACCAGTGTATTAGAGGTAGATATAGGTCCCCCAGGTTAAAAAATTATATAAAAAATATATGTGTTATAAGATCCTATATATTAATTATATCATTAACGAAGAAATTATGATCGAACCATAAAAATTTCATCAAATCATTACCTATAGAAAACAGATAGGATTCATAATCATTTCACTATACCATAACCCATGAAAAAAGGTAGGTTTCATAACTAATTTATCATGTTATATCACATGTAAGAGAGGTGGATTTTATAAAAAACATAAACATAACAAAAAACCATTAAAATGAAGAATATGAATTGCATCCTTGAATCATATCCATTGTAAATCATAAACTATATCATAGGATTTCATCTTATATAGAGAATGATTTTGATAGATTAGTCACATAATTTCATATGGAAAATACCATATCGTTGAAAGTAATTTTTTTAGGAGATAATATAATTTTAAAGTATTTTTCTTCTAAATCATCATAGAATACATATAAAGTAATATCTAAATTTTATTCAAAACATTTATTGAGTAAAATATCATTTCCACTTCGAAAATGATTTATAAAAATTAAAACCACCTAGAAAAAAAATATTTGAAACAAATTAAAAAATAATTTATCTATAGATTATTAAGAAATTATTTTTATATAAAAATGTCTTATATACCTGAAAATGAAACATCAACAAAATTATATTCATGAGGGTGGGTTAATCCTTATATACCAAACTTCCCTTTTTCACTGTAAAAAGATTAAATAAATGCTTTTATCAAAACAAAGAAGAAGATTAAATTAAAAACATTATAAAAAAATAAAAAGGGTACATATTTCTATTAAAAATAATGTTATAATAATATTTTTTTAAACATTTTCAGAAAACATGTCTTTGGTAGAAAACATATTTCCAAACGATGGGAGAAATAATGTTATATTTTATTATAATTTTTTATACATTATATTATTTTCGAAAGAGTGGATAAATGGTAACATTAAATGATGATATTATTATGAAATATAATATAATAAAAAATATAAATATTGAGATATTGATAACAATATTTCATAAATTGAAGTATAATCATAAACAATAATAATATATGATGAGACTATAGTGACAGAATCTTATAATTTTTTCATCATTGAATAACAATCACCAAGAAAGAATAAAATTATATAATGATTAAAATATCATGAAAATAATGTTTTTAATGATATAACATACCATGGGGTTGTACATACACCTTTAAAAATAATATTTGTGCATAACAAAGCATTTTTCTCCAAGAGGAAAAATTGATACAAATTTCATTTTTCGGATTAGGTAACATTTTAACTATATCTCCTATGAAAAAGAAGATTCAATGATGGATATGTGAATAATAATATGGTTAATCATACTCATGAAAATATATTTTTATTTAAATTATATACACTATAGAGAACATATAGGTTCATAATATAGTATTCCACTCCCAAAATTAATGTGCGAGATAGAAATCATTTACCATAAATATTAATATCCTTCATACACATTCATACCTCTTATATTATAAATAAAATATTTTAAAAATAAAGAAAATTAATTTACATATTTATATAATACCATGTATTATTTTATTATGGATTTATATTACACATTTAATAATAGTTCCATGTTAATGATGCATTTCATCTAATACCTACTTTTTTTCATATGTCGTTTGACATGTTATTTTTGTTCATATTAAATTTATCCAGATATAATAAATAATATAATATATGACATGATATATATTGAGTGTATATCTATTCATATTAATTTATAATTGATATAAATAGGAAATTAAATAAACTATTTATGGAGATGGGAGGTCATACATACACACAAAAGTTATATCCATTTATATATAAAATTAAAAGTGAGAAGACTGTATGATATACATTTATATATGTTATCATTATAATATCATTTATATGTTATATATTTTTATATCACAGACTTCAGTTAAACTAGTCCTTAATAAATTCCATGAAACTATTGAATGTAACACATTTTTTCCCAAGGTGGTAGACTTTCATACACACGAACAATGTTGTCATATTCCTAAAAATAGAAAGCATTAAGGTATGTGTTAAATAAATATTCATGAATCATAATTTTATCATGAAATTTATAAATATCATATATAATCCACACATTAATCATTTTTCTCTACATTTAATGATGTTAATTGAAGAACAAATGAAATTAGTTTGTGAGGTGGTAGTCCACCGTACACACAATTAATGATTTCATATCACTTTTGATGTATTTTTTCCATGTTGTATGTCATAATAATAACATAACAATATATTAGTATATTGAGCATAATGATCTTATTATATAATAATGTTATAAAAAAATTTAAGGGTGTTGAGAATTATATAAAATTAAATAATAAGTTCATGAACATTCCCTATACTTTTGGAATATCGTTTTGGTTTTCAGAAGAAGACTTCATTGGTTGAATTTATGGAAAATTACTAACTCTAGTATGAAGTTAGGGAAGTGGAGTAGTTAATGGGAATATTTTTCTTGAACAATTAGTTTCTAATGGGTGAATATGAGGGGATGTGGTAGTTGGATTTATATGTGGTGTACATGAAATAGTTGGAATTTTGGATTGAATGGTATGCATAGAGAAATTTTTACCTAAAATTGTTTCAATAATTCACCCAATTTGAGCCAAGAATTGGTCTAGTATAATTATTTCCTTCCAAGGTGGTTGAAAATTTTTCATGATCATTTTTTTGATAATCAATCCATGTAAATCCATCCATCCTATTCTTGAGATGGCCCACCACATACAATAAGAGCATCCCAGATCCCCCAAGTGAATGAATAGAATCAAGGGTATCACACATAACCATTGGGGATGGTTCACCCTCCGAGAACCAAATATAAATATCCCAAAAAATCTAAAATTATAATTATAAGAAAAAATCTTTATGAAATCTCATATAAATAAAGCTCCAATTAGAGTTACAAGACTATAACGGAAGCTAAAATAAAATTAAGACCAAAGAAGTAGATACACAACTCAAACCAATAGGTTGCAAGAAATCAAATGTCTAATCATTAAATACATATGAATATCTATTCAGCACCTTCACCTAAAAAACACCTTCTTATAAAGGAATAGGGAACCAGATCCAACATTAAATCCAAAACTCATAGGATCATACACAAGACCTGAAGACTACATATCCACCAACTTGAGTATGTAGGGTGTGGTCCAAATCTACATGGAATCCACAATGAGCCTAAAAATTTCATTTTAATAAAGAATCCTAGTTTCATTATTTTTAAATTAATGGAAATAAACTTTTCAAATTTATATTAAATAATATAATAAAATACAACTAAGGAATATAACATTCTCTAAAGCCCAACATTTGAATAAATTGAATAGTAAGGTATTTTTTAAAATATTAAATTCATCAAATATATTCTTTTATAAATCCATTTAACAAAATTTGTTCAATTCCAAACAAGTCGTATTCCAATGAAAAGAAAACATTTTCCTTTAAACACCAAACTTCAAAAATTAATACCACCCATGGATAAAATTGTTTCAAAAGTATGCAAATATGAATATCAGTTTGAAAAAAACATTCCCCTTTTCCAAAAAAATTATACACATACACCTAACTCAAGGAAATCATTGGAAATATTGGTTGGTAATAAAAACCAACAAGATAAAAAAATGGATGGAGTGAAAGTATCCAAAACCAAGTTTAAAATATTAAAGGATCCACACATGAATCAATCCTTCCAAGAAATAACTTCTATACATGATAGTAAAATTTTGTGGGTGTGAATCTAATAAAATAGAATTATTTCGAATAATCAATCAACTCATGGGTTAAAACATTTATAAATCATTCCAAATAATAATTACTATTTGAAAACTGTTTCTCTCTTTTTCTATTGAAATATTTTACACACCCAACAACGGAAAACTAAAAAACAAGGGAGTACAAATATCCATTACATTAATCCACTATACCATAGAGAATCATTTGGGGAACCCATTTTTGACCCCATTCATTAAAGAAATGGATTGAAAACAAGGAACATCGTTTTTTTGGAAAAACCACTTAAAAAGATAGGATTCCACCCCGACCTTTAATACAGAAACACAACATAGAATGCCGAGACTAGTCTCCCCATATAAGTAAATCCTATTTTTCTCAAATATTATTGAAATCACCCATGCATTCAACGCATGAAAAAACCAAATACCGCACATGGTATTCATAGTTTAAAATCCAAAACAAGGGCCATGAACATTCATTTATATCAGAACTCTTTTAAATAAGACAACCAGTATTTTATATTATATCACATTCATTAGGAAATTACCTTTAAAAATGAAATTGGAATTCAAACAAAATTAAAAATTATGCCATGACTATAATCAATCACATCCATCAATCCATGTGAAACTCTATTTTCACACTATAAAGACAACCAACAACTATGAAAACAAGGAAACCCTTTAAACAATGAGGAACACAACCATAAAAACATCATTTGGTGCAAGACCATAAAATAAGTACATTTCATGTTTAAAACACTCCTTGTAATTTTATCAAACACAAAGAATTCCTGAAATATCATTTCCAAAATAATACCCATTTTACCAAGAAATTCACTCACTTTTTTCCAAAGGAAACCCCCCATTCATCTTGGAGAATTATTAATTAATCCAAAAAAGATATCAAAAATATCAATACGTTGAGATAAAATCATACCAATAAAGAAATAAAGGGACCCTTAAATTAAAGGAAATAAATATTAAACACCTACCTCAAGTGGTGTAATGATATCACCTTTGACAAAATCCACTGAAAAGTCACAACTTCTTTATCTTACATCCCTTAAGAAGAATAAAAACAATTTTCACCACCCTATCGATGAAAATCCGAAAATCTTGGAAACTAGGGTTGTAGGAGATTGGGATTGTGAATAAATTCAATGAAAAAATATATGGTTCTCTAACCATTTGAACAAGGGAAGAATTTTCAATAAAACACTACAAAATCTACATATTGGAGCATTAGAGCTAGAATACCCACCATGAAAGGTTTCCAATTCATTGGATATTGAGTGGGGGTTTCTAATGGAGGATACCCAACATAAAAGTAATTCAAAGATACACAAATACCAATATTTGGGTGGGATTCATGGTTATCTATCTCTAATAATCACACTACACACAAACCATGAAAATACCCATTATCAACAACTACATAGGTTGCACATTTAAGATATATGGTTAAAATAATTGTGGAAACTAATAGTGGGAACTCGAAAATTCTACAAAAAATCATCCTTAGGTCCCAAAATTCATCGAACTTTATGGGATAAATCACCTACAAAATAGCCACAAATAAAATTGGATATAGGGGTGTCAGAATCTCCTTACCATGCCACATTATGTCCCTAGGAAACGTGAGTCAAGAAGAACATAAAAAAAATACACAACATATATTTTAAAATTTAAGTTCAGTCAAATGAAACCCACTATAGGGGCCCCTATGAAGAGACTCCAATTAAAATAAATTACTTAAAACAAAACCACCAAATCAAAAATTATACCAATATCCTAAAAAACACAACCATGCATTCTGGTATAAGTACCAAAAGGAAACATAGACTGGGTATGGGTCTCCCCAACATTTATAATTATGCCTAATGGTGTAACAAATCATAAAACATTAAATAGAAACCTCATCTATCGGAAAAATCTCAATAAAAAAAGACAGAATAAAATGTAAAAAACAGTTCCAACTCCCTCAAGGGAAAACCAGTCCAAACTACTCCTCAACTAAATGATTAATCTATAAAAATATTCATCACACACCTCCATACGGTATTTAAAAATGGAATTCAGCAACATGAGACAACTTCATCCCTTGATCTGGGACACTATACTGTACAAGTATACTGTGTACAAAAAAGAGAACACTATTCTATAGTGAACCCCAAAAAATTTCACCATCATGTTTTCAAAGCATCGAAGGAAACACCTATTATAATTACCCTTATACGGACACCAAAGTTACAAGTGCACACATTGACAATACATTATCATTAAAATATGATACAACAGAAGAAATCAGTAGAAACTTCCAAAGATTCCAAATGAACAACTAGGAATGAATGAATGTTGAAAACTAAGGTACCACACAATCAAGAACATAATCAGGCATGTCAAAAGATAATCAGACAAAATAAGAACAAAATAGGACCTCTTGAAAATCACATTTATAGTCCTTATCCCATTTTAAAAAAACACAAAACATGACTATTTCAAAAAAAAATATGTAACCAATTTTTTTTATTTTATCCTATTTCAAACAATTTATAAAAAACAATTCAATCCAAAACACCACCGTTATCCAAAAAAAAACATTTCACGTCATTTACAGAATAATATATGAGAGTGAATTGTAACACCACTAAACCCTTCAATTTATAAAAACTCTAAATCCCACTTTTTAATATTTTAATTCACCATTCAAATAATACTTTAAAAAAGAACTCTTGAAATCCATTTTGTAAAACATATTCCAGTTGATCCTTTAACAACCCAATTAATAAAAATTATGGAAAAGAATATATCTCCTTCAAAAAATTCATTTATATAAAAACCCCTCATTATAATCTCACAACATGACCCAATCATGGTTGAGACATTGTAAACATCATAATCATTTTTAAACAATGTTTCCATCACATTATAAATCATTGAAGGCATAAATCGCCATTTGTATTTCCAATAAAAGATTTGTATGTTAAAAGTGAAACATTTAACATCATTTCATGATTTAAATAGGTCAAATCCCATTCAAAAATCCATATCAAAATTTATATAATCCTTTAAAATATAGAGCTTCTAGTCTTTTCATGACTAACATGAAATTCAATGAGAAAAGCATATTATATGAAAAACAAATAAATTCACCTTGAACTCATTCTAAAAACCGAAAAAATCCAATGTGCATGTATTAACCCTTGTGAATAGGGAATTTTTAGTATAATGAACAATTTGGAAATAGAATAAAATATATAAGAGGTCATAACCACTAGATCAAGATATCAAACTTTCACCCCTAGGAACAACACCCTCTCTTCCATAAATAATTTTTTGGAATGCACATAACAACCAAAATAATACCTAATCCAATTAAACCATGCTCTTAAAAAAATGAATTCCCTTCACAAATGGAACTAATAAAACCACCATTTCAAAACAATATTTTGATATAGGGTTCAATTGAAAATGTAAATATCATTTGAAATTGAAAATTTTTCTTCAGTCCTCTTAAAATTCATCCCATATCCAACACCCAGAAGTCATTGAAGTATTTTAAATCAATGATTAAGCATTTTATACTTTAAAATCATAAAAAATAATTTCATAAACTTATAATATAAAAACAGAATACAAAAAAATTCAAAAAACCTCTTTCAGTAAACCCATTTCAATGAAAACAATTTTATAAACCAATTCTCAAAATATCTAGATTAACAATTTATGGAAAATAAGAATTCCCCTTCCCTGAACCAAAATACTTTTCAATAAATGTTATACAATACATAATTAAAAAACAAATGGTTTTCATACCACCAAAAAATAGGTTTCAATAACCAAAAACTCATTCCCTTTTAAAACCCAATTTTACACTATTCAAAATAAATTCCCCTAAGGTACAAAACCAAGATAATATAAAATCATGCCAAATCAAATCACATACATTCTGCCAATTTTCATAATATTAAATATTAAAAATGATACGTATGATACTAGACCAATGTAATACTCTATTTTAGTCAATCAAGTAATAAATGGAGGAATCAATATTCTATTGGGTAAGATGGACAGTTCACAGTTTTTCCACATGAACTGGTAAAACATATTTACCTCTCAAACTCAAACTAACCCGATTAATCTATTTTACAATCAACTAGGATCAATGGATACTCTAAATACATAAAAAATGCATCAATACAACCAAATATAAACTCAATATCAAAACCCAATACACTATTGAAATCATAACCACTAGAAGACCCAAAAACACAACAAATAACAATTGGGGTTTCTCATGAACCTAGGACCAATGGTAAAAAACATATATCTCTAATACAATTTTGTAAATAATGAACCCAAGATATATATCCATCGGATTCCCTAGCCGGTCAGCCACATAGCCTTTAGAATCCGAGATACCACAAAGCTAATGACATGCATGAAGGGTTTCATATATAACCACTGGGGAATATTTTACCCTCATGGATCCAAATAAAAAAACAAAACATGTCTTAATAAAAAGTGAGAAGATAATATCCAATAGGTATATCATATAAACTAATATAGAACCTGAGTAACAAAAAATCATAGGAAGATACAACAAAATAATGACTGAAGAAGCTGATATAATGCTCTAGATAACTGATTCCACAACACTGATTGTATGATCACCAACTCTTTATTACTCTCTATCACCACCATCACCTGAACAAAATCATCTTCCTATGGAAGATATAACCAGATACAATATAAAATCCAAAAAAAGGAACATTCAAAATATAATAAGAGTATATACTCACCAACTTGAGAGTGTAGGGTGTGAGTCGAATATACTATGATCCAAAAAAATATTCTAATTAATTCATTTTAATAAATAAACCCACTTTATTTCTATTTTTGAAATAATAGAAAAAATTGGGTTCCATTATCCTTTACAAAATATAAGATAAAATAAATGTGGATGATTCCTTTCTCAAAAGGATAACATTTCGAAAAAATGATATAATGATTATTTTTTATTATTAATTACCTCAATGATATAATTTTATAAAACCACTTAATAAGATTTTTTAATTCAAAAATATACCTACTCCATTGAAAACCAATCATTATCCTTGACAAAAAAATAAACCCACATCTTCTCTAAACCATTTCAATAGTATGCTAATATGGAGGTCCCTTTGAATACTATATTCGACTTTCTTCCTTTAAAATAATACATAGACACACACAACTCAGGGTGAAAATTGAAATAAGGGTAGATAATAAAAAATAAACAACAAAAATAAATTGATAGAATGACACTATCCAAAAACAAGGATGAACCAAAAAAGAAACAAAATATTAATAAATCAATCCATGCATTAAATATTACACATTCTAATACAAGGTTCAACATATGTATCTTTTAAAAAACCATAATGTTGAATAATCAACCCAAAGATGATTTAAATAATTTCAAAATAATACTAACTAATAAGTATATTGTGATAACCATTTATCAAATTTTCTTAGAAAGAATTAAACAACCAAAAAAATAGTAGACTATAAAACAAGGGTATCCACATATTCATTATTATAATCTATTTTATCAAATATCATTAGTATTCATACCCATACCATATATCAAAGGGCTCACAAGTTAGGTAATACGGAGCATCAATCCAAGAATCCAAATAAGAAATCAAACTCCATATCTAACCAACCCATCCTTGATATTGGACTCCATGTCCATACTGTTGGGTTTATGAGCATCAGTATTTCCCCCAAATAAGTACTATGCCCAGGGGTGCCAAAAGTTTTAGTTGGACCTTCAACGAGAATTGAGAATAAGTCAGACATTCCCAAAATATTCCATTTGAAGCACTACAATCCATTTTAACAAACCACAATACTAATTCCAAAATAACATTAAAAAGTTTAAGAAATTCAAAAATCATTTCATAAGTCCCTTAAAACCCATTAATCCCATTTGAATCATTTTTTCAATAATATAGAGATAATATAATCCACATCTTATATGGAAAAAACACATTAAAAGATAAATTTACAACAAGGCATTTCATATGGAAGCACATCTTGTATTTCAAATCCTAATATCTATAAATCATGACCAAAATTGAAAACATTTCTCAATAAAAATTGAAACCACCAATGCATTTGAAACACACACAAAGCAACCCACTACACTTTGTTTTCACTCATGACCAACCAAAACAAAAAACAAGGACATTAATTTCCACCAAACCTCTTATAAAGAATACAATTGGGGTTTTTAATTATATAAATTGAATTTGGAAATACCCTTTTGAAATATCGTGGAATTTAAAAAAAATCCAAAATATTTTCTTAGTATTAACAATAGAAACCATAAATCCAATTTAGATTCTATTTTTCATATTTTAAATACATTCACCACATTGAATAAAAGGAATCCCCTTTAACATAATAGAACCCCACATTAGAAACAACAATTGAGATAACTCAAAAAATTAAGTGAATTTCATGATAAAAACAATCATTTCCATTTTATTAAACACATTTAAATCATGAAAAACCATTAACAATCTAAGTTCCATTTTACCAATCAAGTAACATACTATATAAAAAGAAAAAACCCAATGAATTATAAAAACTATCGTAATGAGTCCAAACTAGATATCATATTTATCAAAATATTAAATTAAAATCATAATTAATGTATCATGAAATGAATTAACTCTTAAATAAAAATAAATTATCTATAAATAAATCCTTCGATTTTTTGATTCATGCTTCCATTGATTTTAATGTAATCCGCACACCTTTTCATCACCCAATACATGAAAATCATCCAAGCATAGACACTAGCGTTAGAGGAGAAAGTGAAAATAGATTAAACCCAATGTTGAAAGAGGGGTGATACCTAAAAATTAAAAATAGTTGAATAATCACTATGAAACTCCCTTTATTATCCATATAGAGTAGCTTTTGACCATGAAGACCCACCATATAAATCATCCTTGTTGGGGGGAATTGATTGGGTAGTCCATGGGAGGAAACCTAACTTTAAAAGATTTCAAAGAGAAAGAAATACCTCACTTTGGGTGGGTCATATATTTATCCTTATTTCATTAACAAGTCATTAAAACCCCATGAAAATAACCATTATCACGAGCTACACGGTCTATACAAATAGTTTTCATAGTAAAACTAAATTTTTACATTAATCGTGTGACCTAGAAAGAGTCCCCAAAAATTCAACATTTTTTCCCAATATGCCTCAAACTCAAGGGAACCAATCAAATTAAAAATAACCAAAAATTAAATTTACAATAGGGGATTCACAATTTATGCCTTCTGTTTAATGTTTATCCTCTTTGTGAACACATTTTCTCTGTTAATCATTATTATTAATTTTAACATCTTTCACCATTACTTAAGGTAAAAAATTATGTTGAAAATATAAGATATTATAAATTATTTTGAACCCAATTATATTACCTATTTAATAAATTCTAATAATATAAATGGTATAATTTCATTTATAATTTAAACACTCATACAGAACATGAAAACATGTATTTAAATAGAAATTAATCAAATGATTAAAATGTTTTTATATATAAATTAATGGTGAAATTGATTCTAACAAAAAAAAATTAATTAATAGATATATTATCCATCTAAATATATATTTAAAAAACTTTAAATTTAACTGATCTACATAAATAAATTGAATGAAAAAATAGTTTACAATTGTAAATCTATATTATTAAATATTCATCTAAATATGCAATATTTTACAAAAAATAAAAAAAATTCATCCTGAGATAATTTTTATGTTAAAATTTTAATAATGATGTGTAATTTTTCAAATATAATTTATTAAAGTGTCATAATTATTTTTTAATAATAATAGTATCATTAAAATGAGGTAAAACTATTCATTAGAAAAATATTTTTTTAGCATAGAATTGAATTTATTATTATCTCTTGTATATAAAAAAATATAATATAAATGATAACAATTTGATTGAATATATAATATATAAGTAAAATTAAATTCACTAACAAAAATTTATTTTCATAATTTATTGATATAAAAAACACATGAGCGTATAAAAATAGTTTTCTAGATAATGGATTCCATTTATTTTTAAAATGGTTTTATTTGAATTTCAAATTAATTGGTCACAAAAAATAGTTATATAAACATGGTTAAACCATATTTTAAATATTTATTTAATCTTATTCAAAACTTCCATTCCAATAGCTATTTGAAAATTATCATATTAAACAATAATATAACTAGGTTGTTATAGTTTGGTAAAACCACATCTTGCGTGTAACACAGTCTATCAAAGGAACTAAGGGTTGAGTATAAGACAAGAAAAAATAGTGTTTTGTATACTGAATGCTACAATTAGGGTTTTTTTGTAGACCAAAAACAAAATTGAGTTTCATATAAATAAATATTATCTCGGTGTATCATGAAATCGAATCCATCAATAAATTTTAATTTATTGAGAAAAAAATCCTAAAAACTCTCGGTGTTACATTCTTCCCCCAAAAGTTGAATATCTCCCTCCAAATTCATCTTGTTCAACAATTGTTTAATAAATTAATGTTACTTTAATATAATCCCACGCCATTTAAATGAATACTGAAAATTATGTCCAGAAAAGATATTTGGAAACATAATTGTTACCCAAAGTAACTCATAACAATGTTTCCTCATAGGCATACATATGTGGAAAGTGAAAACATAGTTATATAAAATAAAACTAACACCCAAGTAATGATATATATATATAGAACATTTCTAATACTAATTTGGCAGATCAATGGAATTTTAAGGCCTCAAAACAACATATATGTGATGATTTATAAGACCATTAGTTCTACCTAAATAATGGTGTTATGTTCACATTTTTTTCAATAACATATTAATATATTTGTGGAATTATATATCTATAAAAAAATAAGGAGACACATTTAATTCACATATTTATATTTAAAAATAATAATCTGATCCATTGGTTGTTCCCTGATCAACATCCACTTTTTCTCATAATATAATAAACTAAAGTTAATTTTTTATTCCTAGAGAATTAATGGTTAATACAATCCATAAATAAAATGATAATCCATTTCATCTATATTTATATATTAATATATATTATTCAATATGAATAGATATTTATATGGTGAAGTAATACAATATTGTCTAAAACCTCTTCTGATGTTTAGAGGATAACCTTCCATACATGGTTAACCTTATATCCCATAAAAAACTAACCCAGTATTCAATAAATATGATCTTATCTACTATAACAAACATATTCATTGGAAATGTGGTTTCAACAGTTTATAGATAGAATAAATTATTTAATTTTTCTCAAATCCATTTATATAATCACATGATATTTTACTAAGGATGAACAATAATATTTTCCTAGGGATAATTTATATAAAATACAAAATGAAAAATCAATGTAAGTAGGGAATGAACAATATTCCATAAATTTAATGGTTCACCTCAAACATTATTAAACAATAATAATTCCCTATATTTTTTGCCTTTAGATTTTTTTGTGGATAATCATCCATAATAGTCTGTGGAGTGGGGAACTTGTTATAATATTTGAAAAAATCGTTGGAATAGAATTGAAAATGTGTGGGTGGTGTATTAGTTGGTGTTCTATTCTCATCCATTTCATTATCCATTTTGTTAATATTATTTTAGAATTTATAGATATTCTAAACTTCATTTACACATTCAATATCCACTCAGTACCATTCATGTAATGAAGTCAATGATTCATCACACACATTGGGAATAATATAATGCTAATCTTCCTCACTCCAAAGATCATAGACGTTTCTATAAAATACATCTTTTATTTCTTGTATAACCCATGGTATTTATTGGAAATTATAATCTCTCTCTTTGTAAAATGAATAAGAAGAATGTTACCTAATAGAAGATAAGTTCTTTAGATCATCTCAATTTGTTGAGCCTATTTTATTAGGTTGACTTATATTATTTATAATGGTCAACAAATGATTTTCTTAAACTTATAAACTATTGGTATCAAAAATATTTTTTTCATGTTTGGAATAATTTTGAATGGAAAATATTTTTTTACCGGAATATTTACATTGATTAAAAACTAGTGGATTTTTATTTCCTATAAAATAAGGGGGTTGTTTCCTCTAAATTTTTTCAAGAAAATTTTGTTCCCTTATATGATCATGTAAAAGATCATAATGATTTATATAATGATAAGGTTGTGTGTTAACATAAATGAGTTTGTTAATCCCTCATCTATAAAATTCAGTTTCTCCGGAGGAAGATCATTTAATATTCCATTTCACTACTCATTAGCATGGTTCATTAATGTTCCATAAATTTAAAAAAACACAAAAGGATAGCATGGGAAATACATATCCTATGGGAAAACAATATAATCATAAAAATTCACATATTTGATGTGTGAATCATTTCACCCTCGATTTAATATTTGACACCATAGGTTCATACTATGTTATTCATAGTCATTATATATTTAAATAATTCATGATTGTTTATAAAGAGTGTGAATTTTCAAAGCATACCACCATACAATGTCAAAAATGTTGTGCAGTAAGGTCTGCTATCGTACACACATATTCAACAAAGTTTATACCAATAGTGTCTAGATGGGTATGTGTTTATAGAAATCCACTCTCACAATCCTTTTCTAAAATTACAAGACATTTTCCTATTCTTTAAACAATTATTTTATATATCATTATAGAATTACCTAGTAATATTATTATAAATATACCTAGGTATGTCAACAATTTTTTTCACCCTATATTCAAGTGGTTGAAAGAACCATTCATTCGATACCCTCTATAGTGATTAAATATTAACATATAAGGATATTACTATTTTTTATATGAATATTCATCCCAATAAAAATGTAAATGCCTAAGGACCATAGTAGTTATGTGTATTTTGGAATGTGGGAATAGATCTTCAAAAATGGTAGGAAATATTAAATGTTTCCCTGCAATAAACTCCTATTTATTACTCCTATTTAAAATAATTTTTCATTACCAATGGAAAGGAAAAATCAGAAATTGTGATCTCAAATGCTAAGGGTAAATAAAAGAGATACATAGCCATAACATGAACATATCAGTATGACAACATGGGAATAACATTATATGATTATACCCTACATATCAAAGATCATAAAAACGAGTTATGGAATAAATATGGAATGACCATAAGACTTTAATCATAAGGGAATAAAAACACATCAGTAATGAGAGAATAAAATTTGCAAGAGACATATACATGTGGAATACATGTCACCATATAACATTATGAACATGTATAATAAAAAAATGACTCATTTTGTTATGATCATGAAATCAGACCCTCATATAAACTTATGGAAATGAAACTTGGTCCACACTTATTATTATGGAAAAGAGAGAAAAGTCCAAACATAACATTGTGAACAAGTAATCAGGTTTACATTTTACAGTGTGAATATATAATCATGTTCACCCATAACATTAGGAACATGTAATCTGTTTATGAATAATATATTTACTAATGAGTCTTCCATCATTAAACAATGCATTGGTGGTCTCTATAGCTCCCACCAGTCCCATAATGAAATAATACATATGGGTTCCACAAGAACTGAAGAACTCATCAAATCATAACCCATGAATTTAAATGTTTATCAAAAACTTTTCTTCATATCACAATTAATAGAAAATAGTTTGGTTACTTAATCATCACATCATAGAATAACCCATGAAAAAAATACAATTTCATAATAATTTTATCTTGGTTTACCCATGGAATAGAAAAGAGATCCATAACTAAATTTTCATCTTAAACATAAAAAATTATATTAAATATTAATAATTTTTTCCTTGAATCAAAACCGTAGTAAAGAATAATCTATATCAAAATATTTTATATTATAAGGGTAAGGATTGTGAAAGACCACTAAGAGAATTCTTGAGGAAAATAACCATTCATTGAAAATAATTTGTCGATACACCAATAATTTAAAAAATTATTTTCACTTTAAACCATATAGAAAACTTATAGACAATGTTTTGAAAATAATATCAAATATTTCATGCAGAAAATATCATTTCTTCGAAGAATATGACTTAAAAAACACTTTTTAAAAATTTTTCTTTGAAAACAAATTAAAATACATTTTATATTAATAATATTTGAAGGAAAATTTTCATTAACAAATAATCATGTCAACGAGAAAATGAATCTTCTTTAAATTTTTGTTCATGAAGGAGGATAATCTATACATGTTGAACATTAGTTTTTCACCATAAAATGTTTAGAAAAGTTCCTTGATCTGAAAATAATAACAAAAATACATTTAAATACATTTTATAAAATAGTAAAATATGGGTAAATATATCTTTTAAAAACAATATGTTTATATTAAAAAAATTAAAATATATTTTTAGAAAATATAGATTTTGGGGAAATTATATTTATAATCAAAGAGGGAAATAAATATTGTTTTCTTAGAATTTTTTTAATTATCTATTATAGTAATGAGTATAAAGTGGTAAAATTAAATGAATATATGATGAATAAAAATTGTAAAATAATATTAATGATATGACTTCAAATACTTATCATAATATTTCATCAACGAAATCAATGTCAGAAACAATACAGATAACTGATGAGATTGTAATAATAAACTCTTCCCATTTTGGTAACTTTGAATGACATTACCCATTAAAGAATAAAATTACACAAAGATTATAATGATATAAAAATAATTATTTAATGATATTAAATTTCAAGAGTTAATACATACACCATGTAAATGAATATAGTATCATAATTAAATATTTCTCTTAGAGAAGAAAAAGTGTGATAAAATCCCTTCACTAATTTGGTAAATTTTGAAACATAAACCCCATGAAAGAGAGATAATAAAATGTTTATGAGAATAAAAATAAATTAATCAGGAATAATAGTATAATTAATTAATTTTTATTATATACATAACATTGAATAATGAAGTGGTGAATAATGAATTTCTCTCACAAAAGTAAAAAGTGAGATGTAAATCCCTTACCTTACGCCTTGATTTTTTTTGTATATGTTCAAACCACATGTATAATGTATTTAATATTATAAAAAATATACAAAATAATAATATTCATATATATCATAAAATATAATATTTTATTAAACCTTTATATTATTTTTTTATTTACAATTCCATTTTAGTGTTATGTTTTGGGTAATTACCACATTGTTTTTCGTCTCTATTTTGACATGTTATTTTTGATACTCTATCATTTATCATGATTCAACAATTTAAATAATGTAAAATGTGATATAAATAATGCATATATTTAGTATAATTTTATTAATAATTATATATAAAATATATAACTTTGAAATAAAATACACCAATATTATAGACGGTAGGTCGTATATACGGATGAACATTATTTCAATTTCATATCGTATTGAATCAAAGAAGAATAAAAAAAATATAATTATTGTAACACCCCAAACATAGATACCGAGAGTCGGTGCATTATTACATATCATTGGCATGATCACAAGGAAATAATATCTCAAAAGACCAATCAGTTTAGTTTTATTGGAAACAAGATTCAAACATAAGTTCAACTTTATAGCTTGAAGAGAAATACAACACAAATATATTTCATTAGAAACATCCAAGCCTCCTAGATTATGCCTGTTAGATCACCCATAACTAAATTCTTCGTATCCTGGGTAAATGAAACATAAGAAAAGGGGTGAGCTCAAACACTCAATAAGGGTAAGTAATACAGCAAAAAATGACATAAATATTAAGCATGGAAAATAATTGAAACCACATTCCTTTACCAATAATAAACAAGAATAATTTTATTGAAATAATATGAGCTGAGTAAATAATTCCATAATAAAACAGAATAATGGGTATTTTACTAGTCAAATGACCACATGAACCATCTATATTGCTTCCATAATGATGGCATGTATAATTCCGGACATTCTGAAACTTTTTGTCAAGGCCTCAGCCAAGACATCTAAAAAAGATTAAGGCCTCAGCCAAAAAAATAAATCAAATTGGGGAAGGGCCTCGGCCAATTCCACGTCTAGTTGTCTCATGAGACATACCGATGCATCGAGGAGCTATAGCGGGCTCCACCCATCACTTACTATGTCCAATACATTCCTCATATGAAAAGGTTTAAACATATCATAAACATTCTTATTAAAACTAGCATACGAAATTTCAATAATTTAACCATAAATAAGGAATGTTATAAAAGTAGCACCTCCATAGTCAAACATATCACAAAACATTCAATAAAATATGGAATTTTTCTATCATAATAAATAAACTATATATAAACTTAAAATCCACCAAAGGATGTTGACATAGATGAAATCAAAACCCTTTATAGAGAAATATCTCTTTCTATTTTGAAGTCATTTAAGAGTCACATAATTATAAAATAAAACATTTACATTGAAAATATTCTTATAAGCTTGTAATGGAATCTTAGACGAGTGTATAACTGTAGAAAATAGCCGCACCCGCCGTATAATTTAAAAAAGACATGCATACCTTAATTTTGTCGTAAAGGTTAAAAAGGACCTTGTTTGGAAAACAACGGAAATATTACTTTATAAAAGACTTATAAAAATCCATAAATGGTTGTAAATTACTTTAACCCATATTCTGTAAAATAGTAAGAATGTTTTGAAATACGTTTTTAAGAAACATGGATGTGGATTATTAAGAGGTTATAGTAGATAATTATGTATAAACAACCTCAAATAATGGAGAGATTGTGAAATAAACCCTTACCTTCTAATTTTACATGGTTTATGGTAGGTTATAATACTATATAATGATTAAATAATTGTTATTAAATTATAAAACAATCATCTACATTAATATGATATCATATATGATCTTTTAACATTTCTTTTTTAGTATTATTGTCGTTTCGGGTGTTAACTTACTCGTTTTCTTTTATATATTTTGTTATATAAACCGTGTTTGTTATGGATAGGTATTATCTTATTAATATGCATAATTATATAATGTCCTTAAACATTATTTTTAATCATCAAATGAGAATTATAATTTCATGTATATGATGGGAAATGAGTCTCATCCCGTTCGTGGAGACGGTAGTCCATACTTACGCAGGAGCGACAATATCATTGTTTTGAAATGAAAATAATATATAGTTGAATGGTATATCATACATACAGAATAATTATCATGTTATTTTTCTTATTTACATAAATTACACATCATTATCATACCCATACAAATAATAATATTTTGAATAACAATTACACCACGACGTGGAGACGGTAAGCCGTACGTCTGCACGTATGGTGACATGTCATTAAGAGGATGGATAGAATACTGAATATGGTTGTACCATATTTATATTAACATAATAGTATATATAAGATACTTGAGTTATTATTTTAGAAAGGAAAACAACAAACAAAGAAGACTATGAAGAAGAAAGGAAGTTGAAAAATGGTGGTGAAAACATTACCACTTTTTCGGGTTCTTCTTTTTGATTTGATCAAAAGGGCTCATTAGGTTGGATTTATGAATAAAGGAAGGCATCTGGGATTAAGGTAGTATAGTTGAGAGGGTATTTGGGCCGATTTTGGCTGAGCCAAAAGACTTTTATGGTGTGGGTAATTGGTTAGAAATGGTGTCCTTTTATAAGGGGGAGGAGGGGCGCTTTAAGAAAATCTTAAAATATTATTTTATAATAAATTCATATTCGTTTTCTAATGGCTCCAAATTGGATTATTCAAAGAATAAGGTGGATATGGGTCAAAAACCACTCAATGAAAATATTTTAGATAGGTTTGGGTCATTATATTAACCATATCATTTAGTTTTAACTCTTAGTTAGTTAGTTTGACATTTACCATGTAACTTTGTATTTTTATATTATATAATTAATAAAATTACTATATATATACAAGAGACCACCAAGTGGTCCATTAATGATAAAGCTATCATGATATAAGTCCTTTAACAATCCTTATATTGTTTGGAATATAATATCAACTAATAATATAATACTTGTTTTAAAAACTCATTTATTTCAATTTTTACAATATTTAATAAATGATTTTTTTAAAGTCTTAACAACTTTATTAATTTGAACGAAATTAATTTAATCAATCCTATCATGTCATATTAACCAATAAAATTCATGTATGGAATCAAAATTTAAAATTATATTTATTTTATCTTATATAATACCAATTATTTTATTCTTTCATTAATAAGGAAAATATTGCATCATTATTGTGTCGTAAATAAATTTATTTATTAAATGTCTAAAAATTATTAATAAAATACCATTATATAGTAAATATTATTATATTTCTAATGAATATTTATAGTCTAAAATATAACATATATAAACCTATGTAAAAATTGTTTTCCTAAAAGATACATGCTTATGTCTTTTTTGTATTTACTTTAACTTAATTAATATAAAGTGTCCTTATCTCCTACAAGTGGCTCCATGGGGACCCAAAATTGACACAATGATGCTCATGGTAGGACATGTGTCAAAAAATAATTTTAGAACACTTTTTAGGGTAATTTATTATTATTATAATATTATTGTTTACCATTATTTACCGGATTTACCCTTTAACCATGGTAAAAAAAAATATTTACCGAAATAATTATTCAAAATGTCTAAAAATAAAAGATACCCATTTACACAATTTATACCTCATGATTCTAAATATAGATTCCATTTTTCTATATAAGAAACACAGAAGTGGCATAAATTTATTTAAAATTTATTCCCGCTGTTAAAATAAAACGCGTGTTTTTAATTGATAATAACTATCAAAAGATTGACACTTGTTTATGTCCGGTTTAAATGTGAAGTTATGTACCATGACCAAAATTGTATTAAATGGTAAAAATATATTATAAATATACTTTAAAACCACTCATATTTATAATTAATCACTATTAATTATTTTGATTAAAAAAGTTGTTTTCACTTAAAATTTCTTAATTTTCACTATTCATAAAAATATAAAAGTTATCCGAAAAGTACCAAATTTTTTTCCAAGGATAATTTTGGTATTCCGAATCCAAAAATGAAGTCCATTTTGAGAGATAAAATTTATAAAATTTCAAAAAGATGGTATTACTATTCATAACGGCTACTTTGATTGGTCGTAGTGTGTTAGAATCTCTAAGTTGCGTACAACACGAGCTACTGTATTATTCAAAGAGAATCGTACAGTGGAAGATTGGGGAGTTACATTCTCCCCTCCTTAAAATAATTTCGACCTTGAAATTTCTAGAAAATTACTGTATAAAAAGACTCGGGTGGTTCTTCATCATAAGTTCCTCGGGTTCCCACGTTGCCTCTTCCATCTTATGGTTCCTCCATAGAACTTTTACCAGATGAGTTGTCTGGTTTCTCATCACTTATTCTCTCATATCAAGAATCCTGATGGGATATTCTCAATAAGATAGATTGAGTTCCAGTTCTAATTCCTTGTAACTGAGTACATGTGTTGGGTCAGGCATGAATTTTCTCAACAGTGATATGTGGTACACATCGTGATCTTTAGAGAGATTTGGCAGCATTTCGAAATGGTAATCTACAACCCCAATTCATTCTAAAATTTAAAAGGGTCCGATGTACCTGGGACTCAATTTTCCCTTCTTGCTGAAACGTATAACTCCCTTCCATGGAGATACCTTCAAGAAAACATGATCTCCTACAAAAAATTCCAAATCCTTCCATTAGTTATCTGCATAGCTCTTCTACCTACTTTAAGCTGCTTTGATGTGGTTTTGGATTACCTTTACCTTTTCCATCATTTCCTCCACCAGTTCTAGGACTAAAAGTTTTCTTTCACCAACGTCATTCCAACAGGTTGGTGTGCGACATCTCTTTCCATATAACATTTCATATCGTGCCATCTAAATATGTGAATGGAAGCTATTGTTATAGGAAAATACCACTAGAGGGAAATATTGATCTCACATACCCTGAAAGTCAAGTGAGAATGATCTCAACATGTCTACTATGGTTTGAATAGTCCATTCTGATTTCCCATCTGTTTGAGTGTTGTAGGCAGTGCTCAAACAACGATCAGTATCCAAGGCTTTCTAAAGACTTTTCCAGAATCTTGAAGTAATACTGGGATCACGATCAGAAACAATCGATAGGGATACTCCCTGAAGTCTCAAAACTTCATTAATATATAGTCTTGCTAAGCGTTCAAGTGGTAAATCTTTCCTTATAGTAAGAAAATGTGCTCATTTGGTAAGACGATCAATAATGACCCATATTGCATCATTCCTTCTAGGAGTCTTTGGTAGTCCAATGACAAAGTTCATCGTGATATTATCCCATTTTCCCTCAAGTATGGGAATAGGTTGCATGAATCTTCTACGATGTTGCCTTCCAGTTTTTACTTGTTGGAAAACCATGCAACTTGACACAAAATCAGCAATCTCCCTCTTCATGTTGTCCCTCCAAAAATGTTCTTTCAAATATCTATACATTTTGGTGATCCCAAGTTGTAAAGAGAAATTGGAACTATGTGCATCATCAAATAGTTCCCTTTTTAGATCAGGTATATTGGGAACACAAAGTCTCCTCCCAATTTTCAAAATTCTATCTTCATACAAAAATTCACTCAATCTCCCATCATTCACATTTTTAATCATTGTTTGAAACTCTTCATAATCAGTCTGAGAAATCTTTATCATTTCTAGTAAAGATAGTTTGGAAACTATCTGAAAATTTTTTGGGGTTTCACCTTCCATGGTGATTCCCATATCCATCATTACTAGATCCATGTATATCAGATCTTTTTCTACTCTCATCTTGTTCAAAACCCCATGATATTTTCTACTCAATGCATCTTCCACCTTATTTTCCATCCCCGATTGGCAGTGTATCATGCAATCATAATCCTTGAGTAGTTCGAGCCATCTCTTTTGCCTCATGTGGAGTTCATTCTGTGAGAAAATATACTTCAAACTCTTGTGATTAGTATAAATATCACATTTTTCACCATAGAGAGTGTTTCCAAATCATCAAAGCAAAGATTACATCAGCTAACTCAAGATCATGAGTAGGATATTTTTACTCAGGAATTTTCAGTTGTCTTGATGCATAGGCAATAACTCTATCATTCTGAATAAGGACACAACCAAGTCATTTCTTCGATGCATCACTATAAATAACAAACCTGTCATTCCCCGATGGTAGAGTCAATATAGAATCATTGACTAATCTTCTCTTCAGTTCTTCGAAAAATTCTTCACACTCTTTTGTCCAAAAAATTTTAACTACTTTATCTGTGAGCTTCGTTAATGGGTTTTCCAATCGGGAAAATTTCTAGACGGAACGCCGATAATAACCTTATAAGCCAAAAAAACTAATTACCTTGGTTATACTCGTCAGTGCTGGCCATTCATCGATTGGTCTTGTCTTAGAAGGATCAACAGAGATTCCATCTTGAGAGATAATATGGCGACGAAAAGAAATCTTTGGAAGCCAAAATTCCCACTTGCTAAACATCCCATATAATTCATGTCTTTTAAGAGTCTTCAGGATTCTTCTCATGTGATATTCAAGATCCTCATATCTTTTGGAGTATACCATGATATCATAAATAAATACCACCCCAAAATCATAGATATATTCCTTGAAAACTCTATTCAATAGATCCAGGAATACAGAGGGTGCATTAGTCAATCCAAAATGCATTACTATAAACTCGTAATACCTGTACCTGGTTCGAAATGCTGTCTTCATAATTTTTTCCTACTTCACACACAACTGATGGTATCCATATTGAAGTTCAGTCTTTGAAAAGTACTGAGTTCCATGCATTTGGTCAAATAAATCATCAATGCGAGGTAGGGGATGCATTTTCTTTATTTTTATAGCATTGATCTCCCTATAATCAATGCACAACCTCATAGATCCATCTTTCTTCTTTACAAAACGGACAGGGGCTCCCCATGGAGAAACCCATGGGAGAATAAATCCGTTATTACTCAACTCCTATAGTTGTTTGTTTAGATTAACTAATTCCACAGTGGTCATTCTATAAGGGGTTTTTGATATGGGCCTTGAACCAGGAATTAAATCAATAGAAAACTAAATTTCTCGTTCTGAAGGATGTCCATGAAAATATTTCAGAAATAGAACAACATATTTTCTCACAATAGGTACATCCTATATTTGAACATTCCTTTCCTCACCCATAGTTATTTCATTCGCTTCTTCCCCAATAATTGAATTTAGTTGAGCTACTGTGGGTGGATCTAGATAAGAATCAGGTGGTGACAATTCTTATATAAAGATAAGGTGTTTTTTATCATCATCATCAAAAATCGTAACCTCATTCTTCGAACAATTAATTTTTCGCATCCCGATCTGAAAGAAAATCCATACCGAGGATTATATCAAATTCAGTCATGTGTATGACGATGAGTTTAGCAGATAAAGAACATTTATATTCTCTAATGGGGACTGATTCGCAAAACATTTTTGCAATGATACTTCCCTTAAGAGTTTTGACTAACAACTCCCTTATTAAATCAAATTGGAGATATCAATTTTTCTTAGAAAACTGGGAAGATATGAAACAATATGACGATCGAGAATCAAAAAAATCATTTTCTAAACTTGAGGAAACCATTAAATTACCTACCACCACGTCTTTCGGGGCTTCAACCTCAGCAGTAGTGATTGGATAAGCTTGGCCTTGATCCCTTGTCATTTTCTGAGGTATGTTTCCCTGACTCTTAGGACATTCATTTGCATAATTTCCCATCTCTCTATAAATGTAGCATTCAACATTGGTAGCATTTTCTTTCCTTTACAATCACCAGCTAGATGACCTTTCTATCCATATTTGTAGCAAACTCGTTTTCCTTTTAGACAGGCACCATGGTGCTTCCTTCCCCAATTATCACAGGGTGGAAAATTCAATTCTTTCCTTCTTCCCTGTTTCCATATTTCCTTTCCTAGAGTGTTTAGAATATCTCTTCTTCTCTTGATTTTATTTTTAGTAATAAGACTTAGTGAATTCCTTTTCTGTCATGATAGCACACGAGACAATATCTTTGTATGACGAGAATATTTGTGAGACCAATTCTCGACAGAGAAACAGTTTTAACCCATCAAACAAATGATCAATCTTACTTCATGGGTAACATATATAATCTGCAGCATACCTTGATAACCTTGTAAATTTAGGCTCCTACTTTGCGACATTATCAACCTTCTTTTGTCTCAGACTCAGAAATTTCCTTTTCATATCTTCTCGATGGTCACGGGAAAGTATTTTTCTAAAAACAGATCTTTGAACTCCCTCAATTCCATATTTAATACTTCATCGTCTTCAATCGGGTTTTTAATAAATGGCCACAATTGATCAGTATCTCCAGTGAGGCGGTAAACTTCCATTATAACTTTTTCCCTTTCACTGCTCCCAAAGGCATGGAGTATTTTCTCTAAAGAATTTATCCATTTCTCAGCTACTAAGGGATTTTTACTCCATTTGAATGTTGGTGGTTGTTTTCTCATGAACCGATCTATCATTGATCCTCCATGATGTGGATCAGGGTGCTCTATATGGGTATGATTATTATTCATAACCTGAGTGAGTTATCCCAGTATAATGATTAGCTGATCAGCACCAGTTTTCTCACCAAATCCACTATAATTATTTTGAGTAGGAGGGAAATCCCTACATGGAGTGTGAGCATTGATAAGGTTTCCATTCCTTCCACTAGGCACCATTTCGAAACAATTTCATAAACTAGATTAGTTTATGAATCGAAATATATAATTCCAAACTTTTAAAACACTAAACATAAATTCAATAGTTTATGGATATAATACATAATCATAATGAAATTTTTTCTTTGAGGATGTATATACTCATAAACCGTTCATAATGGTGTGTACAGAAAATGAGAATTATCCTAAGCATATCCCACGGGAGTGTTGTAACCAAGAGTGCAGCAAGACCTGTTGTCGTGCACCAGTTCTCGTTCAAGTCTTGCTCAAAGCGGTCTTTTCGGGTTTAACCACTAGGTACATATGTGCCATAGCTGCCTCTACCTGCTCGTATCCAGAAATGGATTTATTTCTCGGAAAACTCACAAAATTTCTAAAATACCAAAAATTCGAGAAAGTTTTTCTAATCTAATCCTCAAAGTCTATCTTAGGTCGACGTGTTGTAATCAGAGTTTATCTAAATCTATCTTCTATGGTTTGTACTAAACTTCCTCTGATATCAACTGTAAATCCCCAAACCTAGTTACCTAGAGTCGATGCATTATTAAATAACATTATCATGATCACATGGAAATCATGTCTCGAATGACCAATGAATTTAGTATTATTGGATACAATATTCATACATAAGTTCAACTTTACAGCTTGAAGTGAAATACAACACAAATATATTTTATTAGAAATATCCAAGCCTCCTTGATTATGCCTACTGGTCACTCATAACTAACTTCTTCATATCCTGGGAAAATGAAACATAAGAAAAGGGGTGAGCTCAAATGATCAGTAAGGGTAAGTAATACAATGGAAAATGACATAAATATTAAGCATGGTGAATAATTGAAACCACATTCCCTTACCAATAATAAACATGAATACTTTTATGGAAAGAATATGAGCTGAGTAAGTAATTCTATTATAAAACATAATCATGGGTATTCTACTAGTCGAATGACCACATGAACCATCAATATTATTTCCATAATGAAGGAATGTACAATGCCGATCATTCTGAATCATTTTTTCAAGGCCTCGGCCAAGGCGTCCTAAAATGATTAAGGCCTCAACCAAAACCATAAATCAAATTTGGAAAGGGCCTCATCCAATTCCACGTCTAGTTATCTAATGAGACCTACCGATTCATTGAGGAGCTATATCGAGCACCACCTATCACTTACTAAGTCCAATGAATTTCACATATGAATAGGTTTAAGCATATCATAAAAATCCGTATTAAAAATAGCATAAGAAATGTTAATACTTTGACAATAAATCATGAATGGAATAAAAATAGCACATCCACCGTCAAGAATATGACAAAACCTTTAATACAATATGGATGTTTTCTATCAAAATAAATCAACTCCAAATAAACATAAAATCCATCAAAAGATGTTGACATAGATGAAATCAAAACCCTTTTTAGAGAAATATCACTTTATATTTTGAAATCATTTAAGAGTCACATAATTAGAAAATAAAAAATTTTACTTTGAAAATATTCTTATAAGCTCGCAAGGGAAGTTTCGATGGTTTTATAATGGTAGAAAATAACTTCACCCGCCGTATAAGCTAAAAAATACATTGTAACATTAATTTTGTTGAAAATGTTAAAAAGGGCCTTGTTTGGAAAATGTCGGAAAGATTCCTTTATAAACGTCTAATAAATAGTCAAAAAAGGGTATAAATGACATTAACCCATATTCAATAAAATTGTATGAATGTTTTGAAATACATTTTTAAGAATATGGATGTGGATGATAAACATGTCCTAGTAGATAATTATGTATGAATAACCTCAGATAGTGAAGAGATTGTGAAATAAACCCTTACCTTGTACTTTTCTTGGTTTATGGTAGGTTAAGCTTCTGTATAATGGAGAAATAATTGTTATTAAACTATACAAGAATCATAGACATTAATATGATATCATATATGATCTTTTAACATTTCTTTCTAGTATTATCGTCATTTCGGGTGTTAACTTACTCATTTAATGTTATATATATTTTTACATAAACTGTGTTTGTTATGGATAGGTTGTATCTTATTCATATCCAGAATTATATCAGGTCCTTAAACATAATTTTTAATCATCATATTAGAATTATAATTGCATGGATACGATGTGGAATGAATCTCATCGCGTTCGTGGAGATGGTAGTCCATACGTACGCACGAGCGATAATATCATTATTTTGATATTAAAATAATATATAATTGCATGGTATATCATATATAGAGAATCATTATCATGTTATATTTATTATTACCATCAATTACACATCATTATCATACCCATCCAAATAATAATGTTTTGAATAACAATTACACCACGATGTGGAGACGGTAAGCCGTACGTACGCACTTATGGTGACATGTCATTCAAAAGATGGATAAAATACTGAATATGGTTGTACCATATTTATAATAGCATCATAGTATATAGAATTTACTAGAATTATTATTTTAAAGGAAAATATCTATGAAAGAAGAAGTTGAAGAAGAAAGGAACTTGAAAAAGGGTGGTGAAAACATTAACTCTTCTTCGGGTTCTTCCTTTTGATTTGATCAAAAGAGCTCTTTATGTTGTCTTTATGACTAAAGGAAGGCCTCTAGGATAAATGAAGGATAGTTGAGAGGGTATTTGGGCAGAGGTTGGCCATGCCAAAAGGCTTTTATGGTGTGAATAATTCCTTAGAAGTGGTGTCCTTTTATAAGGGGGAGGAGGGGCTCTTTAGGAATAACCTAATGTATTATTTTATAATAAAGTCATATTCGTTTTCTAGTGTCTCCAAAGTGTAATATTCAAAGTCTAAGGTGGGGATGGGTGGAAAACCACTTATCAAATATATTTTATAATTGTTTGGGTCTTTATATTAACTTTATCTTTTAGTTTTAACTCTTAGTTAGTTAGTTTGACAATTACAATGTCACTTTATATTTTTATATTATATAATTAATAAACTGACTATATAGATCCAAGAGACCCACAAGTGGTACATTAATGATACACCTATCATGATATAATTTCTTTTTCTTAACCATAGATTTTTAGGAATATAATTTCAATTAATAATATAATACTTGTATTAAAAACTCATTTATGTCATTTTTGACAATATTTAATAATTGATTTTTGTTAAAGACTTAAAAACATTATTAATTAGAAAAAAACTAATTTAATCCATCCTATCATGTCATATTAAACAATAAAATTTGTGTATGACATCAAAACATTCAAATTATATTTATTTTAACTTTTATAATACCAATTATACGATTCATTCATTAATAGAGAAAATACTGTATCTTTATTGTGTCATAAATAAATTTAATTATCAAATGTCTAAAAATTATAAATAAAATATCATTATGTAGGAACTACTTTCATGTTTATAGTTGGAAGGATAACATATATAACCCTATGTAAAAATTGTTTTTCTAAAAGATACATGCTTATGTAAATTTTGTATTTACTTTAACTTTAGTAATATAAAGTGTCCTTATCACCTACAAGTGGCTCCATGGGGTACCATATTCGACCCAAAGAAGTCCATGGTATTAAATGTATCAACCAATAAGGTTAGGACACGTTTTAGGATAATTTATTATTATAATAATATTATTTCTTGACCCTTATTTACCATATTTACCCTTTAACCATGGTAAATAAAATATTTACCGAAGTAATTATTCAAAAAGTCTAAAAATAAATGTTTCCTATTTACAAAATTTGGACCTACTTATTCTAAATATTGATTCCATTTTTCTAAATTCAAAACACAGAAGAGGCAGAAATTAATTTAATATTATTTACCATTGTTAAAACAAAAAGCGTGTTTTAAGAGATAATAACTATCAAAAGATTGACACATGTTTATGTACGGTTTAAATGTGAAATTATGTCCAATGACCAAAATTGTATTAAATGGTAAAAATATATTATAAATATACTTTAAAACCACTCAAATTCATAATTTATCACTATTAATTATTTTTATTTAAAAATATGTTTTCACTTAAACTTTCGTAATTTTCACTATTCATCAAAATATGAAAGTTATCCGAAAAGTAACAAAATTTTACCCTAGGATAATTTCAATATTCCGAATATGAAAATGAATTCCATTTTTAGAGATAAAATTTATAAAATGTCAAAAAGAGGGTATTACTATTCATAACGGTTACTTTGATTGGTCGCAGTGTGTTAGAATCTTGAAGTTACATACACCACACGCTCATGTAGTATTCAAAGAGAATCATACCGTGGAAGCTTGGGATGATAAAATTATTTTTTTAATTATTTTTTTATTTTTATTAAATATATATAGCACATGTCTAATAAAAAAATATTCAATAAATTCTATGTATAGTGTGAATGAATCTCCTCGTTTTGTGAGGAAATAGGCCACCGTAAACACTAAGGATGTTATCGAATTCCCAAAAATTAGATAGTATAAAGGTATCTGCTGTATAATAATTACTGAATCCAATTAAGATAAAATAATAATAAATATAATATTTAAATTTTAAATATTTCACTATTAACATCCTTGAAAGGTGTTAATGGATGGACGTAATACATCAGTTTATGAGGCAGTAGTCCGTCGTACACAGAATTGATGAAATGTGTATCCAATTTGATGAAAGATTGTGAATTTTTAGTTTATACCTATATCATAAAAAAATATAATTATATTTAAAATAATTTAGTTGTTATATAATAATGATATAAAAATAATTGAATGGGTTCTAGTGAGAAATAAAAAAATTTATTGTTGATGAGTGTTACCCCTTCTTCAGGTATCTTCTTTGGTTTGATTCAAAGTACATCCATGGATGAATTTATTACCAAATAAATTATTCTATGATGAATATATGGGATTGGAGAGTTTATTTGGGTAGTTATTGGACTAACCAATTTATTTATATTTTGTGAAGGCAAGGTAAGAGCATGAAGCCTTTTATAAACAGGGAAAAGGAAACACTTAGATGTTTGCAAAATAATGATAGGTGTTAAAAACAATTTAACTAGAAAATGTTAAAATAATTCTAAAAATTCAATACCTAAATTGATATGGCCTATCTACTAAAATTAAATGTTTTTTGGACAAGTGTATTGGTCATTTTTTCCCTTCAATTTTATGTTTAGTCCCTTAGTAAACATGTTTGTCACTTAATAACTAGTATTAAATTCAACTTATTCCACTAATAATTTGGGTGAAATTTTAATTTAAACCTATTATGAATTATAAATTATCCTGATCAATATTTTGAATCCATTTTTTCAAATTCTAATTAATAAATTTGAATCGCTAAATATAAAATTCCATCACGCAGATGGGACGAAACTGCAGGTTCTAAAAGTGAAAGTGTTCAAAAGATTGAAATGTTTATATATCCAATTTCTATTTTAAATTATCTACAATGAAAAAAATTTGATTAATATATATATATATATATAATTGTCCAATATATACTAAAAATTATATTATAATTTATCAAAACAAATAAATTAAATGAAACGAACTACTCCATGAAAATTATTTATTTTTATTATTCATCCAAAAATTGAATTATTTTAGAGAAATACAAAAAATAGTGCAAATATAATTTTTAAGATACTCATTATGATTTATATTTTATGTTTTAAAATATGATTTATAAAATCTAATTAAATTATTTTTAAATTTTGATCACTATTAAAAGTGTTTAAAATTACCTTTTTAGAAAAATGAGCATTGTATATTGAAATTGGATTTATAATTGTCTCTTATACTGAAAATATATGCGATGAATGTTAAATTTTTTTGAGTATATATTATATATGTTACATTATAATTATTTACCCCATGTTATGTAATTAATTTATTGATAGAAAACATACTTTTTTTGTATAAAATTAGTTTTCTAGAGAACATGTTCTATTTATTTTTGAAAAAATATTTATTATAATTTATGATTAGTTGGACACCAAATATTTCATTATAAAAACATTTATAATCCATGTTTTCATATGTTAGGCAGGTTTATTCATAAAATCAATTCCACCCACTCTGTGAAAACTATCATATTATGTAATAGTATTAATAATATATCAAAGTTTGGGTAAACTCGATCGTACTTGTGGTGAATTATATCAATGAAATTCAGTATTTTGTATCACACATGATAAAAAAAGTGTTTCATGCACGACATGATATAATCAGTTTTGTGGGTAGTGTGATCTTAAATTTTCTTGAAAAAAATGAAATCATTACTTGGGGTAGCGTGAAATGCAAGCCACCAATGAATTATTATTTACTTGATAAAAATAAATCATAAATACTCAGGGTGGTACACTATCACATGATTCCCGTATGGGATGAGGATATTACAAATATGGTATTTATATGTTTCTATAGTTTCATTGAGTACATGGGGATTCATTTTGACATGATAAATTTCATAGTACTGTTCTTGGGGCCCATGAACCATATATTTATCCTCTAATATATAGCTTTGTGATGGTTTTCATTGATGATATCTTAGTGTAAACATCCTCTGAGGATGAGTACATGAGACACATGATGATTTTCATGTATATAATCTATGTGAAATATAATTATGGGAATATCTTAATCTGTTATTTATATATTCCAGAGGTACATTTTTTGGGACATGTATTATTAGAAGATTGTGTAGGATTTGACTTGATAACGGTAAACATAGTTCTAGCTTCGGAGTCACCCAAGAGTGAGACAAAGGGGGTGATATTCCTTTTGTTGGTATGGTATTACAAGATATTGTTTCTTTATTTTTCAATTACATCAACACCTTTGACTTATTTAACTAAAAAATGGATGCCTTTTTTGAAAGGAGAGGCTTCATAAGGTAAATCAATAAAAACATTAGATAATGATGAGTTCACCAATATTGGGATTTCATCAATATAGTGTCATGTAATTATAATTAGATGATTCCTCAATTACGAGAAATGGTTTTCTTCGAATGTATAGGACATGTGTTATCGCTTATGTGTCACTGAGATTTTATCATGTTAGAAGATATACACATCACATGATCTTGAGTTGTAGTGTTTGTAATTTCAAAAAAAGATTTTGTAACACAATCATAGGGGATATTTCTTTAGTGTCTACATATAATACTAGATTCTCAAATATTTCTTCTCTAAAAATAATCATAACTCGAGATATAGGCAGTGGTTGGAGTTCCCCAATGATTATGACATTTAGATAGTACATAATATGGGAAAACAAAACATGGTAAAAAATTATTTTATCATGAAATATAATTATTAGTAATTTAGCAAGGAATCAATGAACCTCATTCAATTTTTTCATATTAGATAGGGACATTGAAATAATTGTTTAATCAAATATTGTTACCCTATCATTTAAAAATCATGTTAGGGAGGCTCAATATGATGATTTTGACTTTGAGATATTGATTTCATAAATATCCAATGGAATTTATCCATAAGGAGTTTTCTGAAGGTGGGGAGAACATTATCCTATTTATTGGATGTATGATGGTTCCATTGGAGTCACAAGAGGAGTTATTTTTGGTTCTGAACATAGAAGAAGAATTTTGGTGTAGGAGATATATTGAAAATTTTCCTAGTAATATTATTAGAATACCAAGAGTGAGGGTATTGTAGTTAAAATTTATAATTAATTTATTTAGTATTTGAAAAAATTTATACTTGGGGTAAACAGAATTCTTCATTTATGATTTTTGATCTTACAAAAAGCCACTTCCATATTACCTTTGTTATGATTTTGAGGATCCATGGGTAGAATCTCCTTAGTGGTGATCCACACATGCAAGAATAGTCTCCATTAAATTACACTTGTTTTACGGGTACTAGTGTGGTGAATAATAGGTACTAAATTATAAATTCTTAATTTCTCATTCTTCGGTATTGAAGAAACTCCCTCTTCGGTTTCTAGTTCTTTAGAGATAGATAAGAGGAGGAGTCGATAGAAAATTCATTGTGCCCAAAAATTCTCTATTCAAAAAATTGGAATTGGGTTTTAATTCATTACAAAAAAATAGAAGTCTATTTTTAAAGATGGGATTTCAGTTATAAAATTTTATTTCGTAAAATTCACTAAAAATAATTATAAACTAAAATAAATCACATTATATATAATAATAATGTTATTATAATTATTTTATGGCGCCCCAACTTTCGAAAAATGTATAAATCATAATTAATAGCATGTAAATAATTATATTATCATTGGACACAGCCATAGTCCATTAGAACTCCACATTCATTTCTTGAACACATGAATAAATATTTTATTATCATAAATAAATATTTTATTCACAAAATATCAAATAGATATTTATTAAATATTAAATTAAATAAATAAATAAAATTTATTCACAATTCATTAAATAAATATTTCTATAATGAATGTGTTTAATATAACATGAATAATATTATTCCTCTATCATGAAATAAATATTAATTCAATTAAATAATTTCTAATAAGATTTAATTGGGAAAAATAGAGACACATATTGTTTAACCCTCTAGGATTCATTCTTGTTGGAATTATGCAGGATTACATATTATCCAAGATTATTGTCTTTCAATGGGTCACTACAAGAAAACTGCCATTTAGTAGTGGTTATTTTTGCATGTAGCGGCGGTTTAAATAGACACTACATGGTTTGGTGGCATTTTACAGAAACCGCCGCTAAATTGGGCATCGACAATCTATTAGCAACAATTATTTCTATTTAGCGGCGGTTTAAGGGAAGCGTCGTAGCTGCTCCATTTCACGGTGGTTTTACTGAATTTAGCGGCAGTTTTTACGAGCCCGGGATTTTAAATTATTAGTAGCGGTAATAACCACCACTAATAAAATAAAATCCAGTTTTCATAAAACCTCCGCTAAAGTCACGAGAACCACCACAGAATGAATGCACGTGATGCGACTCTGTAGCGGTGGTTAAAACTTCCGCTAAACATAAAAAGTACTTAAGTTTATCAGCGTTAAAAACCGACGATAATGTCTTCCCTGTATACTTTTTTGGGAAGTTAAAACTTCCGCAAAAAGCTGAGTAGAAGATAAAATTTCTAATTCCACTACACCACTGCCCGAAAAAACAAATCAATCCAGAAAGTGTCCACAAAACTATTTACAGGTGCACGAAAAGAACCACATTTTTGTTTTACCATGACACATTGATATAAAAATAGATGTACACCATTAGATTAATCTACAGGTGTAGATCAGGAAAACTACTGGGAATCACCTCTAGTAGTTATGCGTTCATCCTTCCACTTACTCTTTTTTTCCCAAGCGCTCCATTGAGTCTTCGACTTAGAGGAAGAGAAGGGATTGGATATCCAACCATGCATACCATATTTATTTTTCAATCGAATCCATATCTAATAACTAATCATATTTTTAAATAGTTAGTATAAACACCCATGATCTTATATATGGTCAAATACCACATAAGAACTTCAAAGCATTCATATGGTCACTCATCATAAACCCTGGTAGAAAAAAACCATTTCAAGAAACAAAATGGTTTATTCCGACACCTACTGCTATCCCTATTGTAAACAGTGTAACTTAGATATATTTCCTTAATAATTTACACTAAAAAATGATTGATGAAGAGAGTCCTAATTCCCTTCAGTCAAGATAACATTCAAATACACTAGTACGATCGAATCCCACAACTGTATACCAGTACCCTCAAGTTTGAACATTGATCAATTCAACGTGATAATATCTGGTGTATCCAGGATTTCATAGACATCATAGATACTTCCAATCTATTATTCATAATATTAATTTTCATTTCTATCTTTACCGAAAATTGGATTCTCATCCAATAAAAACTATTGTTGATATTTTTATGCGGCATCTCCTGGTTGAACCTCAAAAATTGTGTTCAGAGATGTCGGAATATTTTGTTCAATACCAAGATTTTACTCCATGAAAGCATCAATAATGTTATGATCCATTATAGAATTCACTTGAGGAACATCATCTCTACCCTTATGAATAGAATCTAGAGCATGTACAATGGTTATAGTAATGGAAAAATAAATAAAAGAAAAGACCAAAATACGAAAAAATCTATGTTAAAACTATAAAATAGAATAAGTGGTTATAATCAATAACTCCAAACATGAGATAGGAATCTCAAAGAAAAAAAGATAACTTAAATCTCATAATAGATGGATATGGCCTAGAACTAACAAGAATATTCCCCTTAAGTCCCAAAATTAATTTCTTTACTCTACCAAATGTCCCTAAACAATGATTGTTGAGTAATAACCACCTTTGATCCAAAACTGTAACGAAATAGCTCTAATACCCTCTCAATGTAGTCTCTAAAATGATATTCTACATACCTAAAGTGTTTCATCCATCCTCTTGTATTGATGAATATAACCCATGTATCAAATAACAACCTAATGGAATTAATTATCCCAAACTGAAGAAACAACAGAACAGATAAAAATAGAGATAAAATAAAATAGATTCATACATTCCCTAATAGAAACATATACTAGAAACCAAAAAAATCAATAGTAGAAATAATATTTAAGTAAAATTCCTACGATAATGGAATACTAAAATATTAAAAAAAATTGTAATCCATGTGATAATTTTGGTAGTATCCCACCATATCACCACTAGCTACTTAGCAAAATTTACCGAAAACTACACAACCTCACAAAAGTGCATTGACATCCCATACATCAGAAGACATAACAAGGTCAATGCATCATTGAAGGGGTATGCATGGTGGTAGATATTATTTATAGTATAATTCCACCTAGGATATCCATTTCATATCTATTAATAATAATTCATTCACTCTATACATTAACGAAAATAATTAATTTTAATAATTTAGCATTTTTTATATCAAAATGATGGAAACATGATTTAATATCTCTATATTACTCAAACAAAATAAAACAAGAATCCCAATTTTATACGGTTTAATACCATATCCCATTAAGAGGAACCTAGGATTTATATGGGGTATGAAAACATTTTAACATCATGTACATAATATGATAACCATTAACAATGCATGAAGATTCACTATCTACACATTCTGCCTCCCCAAAGTGTCCACAACACTATCACCTTGATCACTAGGAAATGACCCAATTTGTTCAACACATCAAAATTGTGTTTAACTCCTAGTCATCCAAAATCTAGACACCAATTCAAACACAGGTTTAAATGGAATGATGTATACCACACTTGAGAAATTACAACATAAATGGAAACATTAGAAATCAAAAAAATGCATAAAAGGAAACATGAGAAATCAAGGAAATGTTAGGACATGATAATGTTTCGTGGAAGCTATGGGCCACACATGTTACATATACAAACCAATTGTTCCCATATTTGTTCAACACATCAACAATAAAACTACTCAAGATCCGATGATGCATCATCACCCTCTCCACCTCCATATCCACTTTCCGTTGTCACCTATAAGAACATTATATTGAAAATTAAATACTGTGGAATATTTATATTATACATAACACCAATAAAAGTTTTAAAACTAAATTATTTTGATTTTTAGTGATTTACCTCCATACCACCAGTCGATGCACTACCACTGGGGGCATATCAGCTCATCTACTGATGTATATCAGTCATCACTTTCTGAAAAGTGGATATCTGAAACCCCTGGTCTTGAAATGTGGTTCGTAGAGAAGCAATCTCCCACTGAGAATATTCGAGTGTGGACTAACTATAACCAGGAGTAGATACAGCTGGAAACCATGATGGCATGCAAAATACCTCAGATGGTACTGGTCTGAAACCCATCCCGTGCACTCTACCAGGATGACCCTCCCCAAGGACTTTAACAACTGGGTCATCCTGGGAGACTGAGTAGGACAGCCCAGGATTGGCGTCCCATAGTTCTTTAATTTTTACCTATAAGTCAAATATCAATATATATTAACACATTAAAAACTGATAATAAGTTGTTATAATAAATAATTGACTTCATACCCCAAATTTTTTGGCAGGCTCATTAACAAAACTTTTGTGTGACTTTTTGTGATCATACAACCACAGTTCAGTTAAGGATGTTTCGTGCCCTAAACAATGTGAATGCATTAAGAAAAGATAAATAAAAAATTAAATATATTAAAAAGATAATATTTTCTTATAAATAATTAAACTAAATAAAAGATTACTAATGTTGTTCAGCTTATAGAAATGATTTTTGAGCCCGTGGTGTGAGGGATGGCTTGCGTAGCCAGTTTGATTCATTCTGTCTTGAGTGTTCCTGAAATAAATAATATGCTATTTAACATTAATGTATTCAATGTTATCTCCTATTCATATACATGTATAAAGGTAAAATTAGGATAATATACTAATATATATTTCAACACTATCCAATTCTCATCATGATGTCTGTCAACAAAAACATTCCTCGGTTCTTTTGGTATCCCACTAGGTAGCTTGTTATACATTTGGTGCACTGTCAATGAAGTATCGTTGACATCTCACCACAATATCCATTTTAAATCATTCCATTTCTTACCAATATTTTTCAACGGCCAATTCTGGGCTAATTTCCTAGAGGTTGTCAAGATGAAATGGATGTAGATCTTTCTCACATAATTGCATGAAAAATACGCAGAATTGGAGTACAACAGCAGTAACTTTTTTAGGTAATAATGTATGCAATTACAATGGTTGTAACTGTTGTAAAAAAATATGTGAATCATGAATTTTCATTCCATCTAACTTATGATTCTTCAACTCAACACACCTTGAGATGCTACTCGAATACCCATCAGATACCTTCACATTTTTTAAAATTAGATGGAATGTATCATTATCCTTATTTTTCTTTGAAAAAATGGATGGATCCAACTTTTCATTATCATCTGATCATAAGTCACGTTTTTTGTTCATTAATTGTAAGTCTTTGCGAGCATTGAGATGATCCTTTGACTTTCCATTCCCATTACGTAATGTGAAAATCAAATTATCACATGCATTCTTCTCAATATGCATCAAATTAAGATATTACCGCAACAAATTAAATTCCAAATATGGTAGTTTGAAGAATATACTTTTTTTCTTCCATTGTTGCATTCTGATTTCACTTAACGATGCACTTCGAACCCATTTTCAACTATCATTCAAATGGTGAACCTTTCCAAATTTTATTTCAACATTTGCAAGCTGTGTCAATATTTCCTAACTAGTTAAAAACATTGGAGGTTGTCTAAGATCAATGGACCTTTAAATTTTGACCAGTTCAGACGAAATCTATGAGATTCATTATGAAATCTTTGATGGCACAAGAAGCACCATTTTCTACTTTGAGGTAGTTATTTGGGCACAAAATCAAAGTTAAAAACGGGACAATCCAAACCCATACATGTGTTCCAACCAGATAAATTCCCAAGCCTAGGGAAGTCACTAATGGTCCACATTAAAGCATCATGAATTTTGATCATTATTTTAGAAGAAGTATAAAATATCCCAACACGGTTGCTCCATAACTCCTGCAATTTGTCAATCGAGGGCTACAAGTATATATCAATTTAATTTCCAAGAATTTGTTTTCCAGGAATAATCACCATAATGATAAAAATATGCTTGTTTCATACACATCCATTGAGCCAGATTATAGGGTATCAAAACAACTGGCCAAATGCTATAACTGGTACTCAATGTCCCAAATGGGTAGAATCTATCGGCATCCAATCCCAATCGAACATTCTTAGGATTATCTGAGAAATCCAAATTTAATGAGTAAAATGCCTTCCACAATTGGGAATCTCATGGATATCTCATTACCCTATCATTATTATTATCTAAAGAATTACACTTCATGTGTTTAGTGGTTTTCGATGACATGAATAATCTTTGCAATCATGTATTCAAAATAAAGTAACACAAATCCTTTGCAGGTCTATTTCTTTCTTCTTCTCCATGGAATTATGTTCATTTAGACTTCAAACATCACCCTTTTACTACAATCTAGAAGAAGAAAATTTCATGCAATTCTGTCTACTGGAATCCTCTCCCCAATAAAGCATACAATCATTGGGACATAGATGTTTTTTTATAATTCAGACCATGCTTGTTAACAACTTTTTTCATATCATAAAAAGATTCCGGGATTTTTTCTTTAGGAAATGTATCACGAATCAATTCCAATATCATGTACATTGGCTTAATTGTAATTCCACATAGACATTTGATAAGGTACAAATTCAGCAGAAATGAAAGCTTTGAATATTTCAAACACCCACTATACAACTTTTGATTTCCATCGTCAACTATATCATGAAACACATTATCCTCAGTAATGTTTTCTTTTACTTTTGGTTCCATAGAATTAGGAAGAGGATCCAATGATATGTTAAATTCTTGATCTGCTTGTGTAATTGTCTCAAAAACATCACTTGTCTTGTTGGAATTTATATCACCCTCTTATAGTTGTTCTGATGTGTTTTGATGCTGACTTTGGTGTCTTGTAGTGCGTAATGCATCATTTATGAGTTTTTTCATTTCATTTTCCACTGTCAACCAACTTGTGACCTCATTCTGTGGATTAGCATCAGTGCTCAATCTTTCTATAACGTTCGATTCTCCATGCCAAATCCAAAACAAATATTGATCAGTGAATTGCTTTAGTATTAAATGTTCATAAACTTCATCTCTCTTCAACCATTTTCTAAATTTACAATTAGGATATGGACATCTAATTCTCCTTTCAATGGATTGTTTAGAAATTAAAAAATCTACAAACTCATTCAAACCTTTAACATAATGAGGTGTGTTCCTCAGTAATGTGATCCAACTTTTATCCATGTATATCACAATCTTCCTACACAACAATAAAAAAAATTAAAACCCACAGTTAATACTAAATAGATAAAGAGATTCATATATACGATAGTGTAAAATTACAAAACATAATATAATAAAGATGATCCCCTTGAGTAACATATGTTTGATGGACTCCGTGATAGAGTATCAAACGTATATGGAACTCCCTGCCTAAGTGTCATAATTCATTATAGTCAAGTTGGCCTTATAAATAAATAGGTTATCCATTTCAAAGAATAATGAAAAATACAATGATACATATTCAATGAAAGTGATTACTTTCATCCAAGACTATACATATTAATGTAAGATCCTCTAGTTTGGATTATATATAGAGAAAGAAAATAAAAATAAAATTTAAATACAACATAAACCTAGTTGAACTATCTCACAATAAAATTTCTCAAAAAAAGTCACAACCATATTCACAACTGAAGACATCTCCATCTAATCCCCGAAAAGTCACAACATTCCAATTTCCATTAATGGATCAAGAGGAAACAAATAACTAGAAATCACTATCTTGGAATTATAATTAAAAGATATAAGTTACACACACATGAATGTGTATGAAAAGTATGATTTAAATAATCCTAGAAATATTTCACCATAGATTCTTTTTCATTCAGTTTATAATAAAAATTCAAAAATACTTTTTTTAAATATAGTTCTAGATTATATTATTCACATATAGAAGTTTTCAAATACATAAATCACATCATTTAGCCATTTTAGTAAAAAATATACAATTCTTATATAAAACAGGGGTAGAATTAACACATTATATAGTAATATTTAATCAATAAAACAAACTAAACAAGAAATTAACATAAATAAGCACCAAGATATTACTAAATAACTATATAAACATCTACTATGAAATGGTTCCAAATTAAATGAAGAAAGGTATATGGGTTCAATCTAGGTAGGAAATGAGATACACTATGTGATCTTTAATGGGATCCATGAATTATGTGTAACTCACTGGGTTATAACATGAAGGATATTGGAACACACATATGGACACAATTTTTTTTTTCTGCCAACCCTATTTAAAATAAACTCTACCCAACCATGGCTGATCCTCTTAGTCTCCTAGGGAGGTAACCCCAAATATAAATAATTCTTTCTAGGTGAACTAGAAATTTCATAATCTATAATATTTTAACACTAATAAAGTTATTCTATTTTACTGCATTGGTTTCCCAATAATTCAATAATTCGGGGTGTGGAAAAAATAAAATTATATGATGATAAAATATATTATATTATTACACTTTAAATAAACCATATCTAACTTCCAATAACCTCTCAAGAAAGAGTTCTCTTTTACATCATCTCTAGAATTAAATTTTTATAAAATTAGTCCTAATAAGGGAATATGTCACCACAAAACATAAAATAGCTAATGAAGTAATAATTAGGGTATTAAAATCAAATGGAAAACATTCATTATTAAGATTCCAACCATGGTTTTAATTAAATATTTCGATGCCAATCCATTTTTATAACTATTGAAACTTTTAATCAAATCACGTTTTTAATTACTTTTACAAATACATACATTCCATTAAGAACAATTTAAAATCATTACAAGACATATATGTATTGTTTCCATTAAACATAGTCTAATTACACACATTTTTATAGAACATACCTTAACAACATAAAGTATCTTTTTGTAATAAAAAAAGAGGGTTAATCATATCCATAAAATTAAAATTCCCTTATAAGGAGCCTCATTGTAATTTTCCCAAATAAATTACATGAATATCGTTAATTTAAATATCATAAGTAGATATAAATTATAATAACCTTTTATGAAAATCTTGGAAAAAAACAAAACACTCTTAAAAAAATTACATGAATCGTAAAAATATATATCTTAATAAGAAAAGAAACTTTAGGCCACACAATAATTTCATGATGTTATAAATTAAGTAATTTCATATAAACAAATTCCATGTCCAAGAGGAAAAAATCTACTTCAATGATTGAAGACCACACTTCAAGTAAATTAAATCCACTAACCCTAAACTGCCAAACCTCCTGATTAAACACATCCAAAACCATAAATATATCTCTTATGGGTGATATTGTTCATTAGAGAATTAAAAATCATTAATTTAGGTAAAATTACTAGAATTCCATCCTTTTGGTTAGTATAGGTCGTTGGGGTCGTGGGGGGCTGGGGGAAGCGGGGTTGTTGGGGTCCCAGGGGGTCGGGTGAAGTGGGGGTCTCGAGGGGTCGGGGGAAGCAGGGTGAGAAGGAGGGTCGGGGATAGGGGGTAGGGTCGGTGGGGTAAAAAAATATTGCTTTGCAGTGGTTTGTTATAAACCACCACGAAACCATTTTAAAAAAGGTTTAGCGGTGCATCCCAAAACCGCCGCTAAAAAACCACTGAAAAAGTCAATTTCTTTTAATGTGGGTCACATAACTGAAGAGAACAAACATAACACCACAATGATTAAGACCACATAACAACACTCACTATGTAGTATAATCCCATTGTTAAAATATCTAATCAAGTGTCATTCAAGATGGTGTCATCAACATGTATACTCAATACATCATTCCTTCACTATCAGAAATAAATACTTTATTACACAATTGCAATAGTTTTAAGTGTGACAGTTATATTTCCAAAATTATATTAGATTTTAATTTCCATAATTATTTAAGGGTCAAATCCTTCCATGAAATATCCATAAATAACTTTTCATTCATGATGCACCCAATGTACCCTCATTACTACCAACATATGGCATTATAGTTTTAGTCATAAAATCTAAGTGTACGAGTCAAGACATGGAATAATGATAATGTTAAAGTATTTGGACTATTACACATTCTCATTGATAGGAATATCTGATGACACCAAAACATGGAGAATTAGTAATAGTAGGTATGTTATCATAATCTCTCATCTAGGAGATTACCATGTGAAAATATTATGAGAATAAGAATCATTATATTATGAGTACATGTACCTAAAGGTATATATAATATGTGTCCCATTGTAGTATTTTATCCAAATACATTACTATATTAAGAATACTTTCACAGTCATTGAAGGTTCTCATCATAGAGGGGATCTATTATGAACTTATCAATGTGAAATATACTCTAGCATATTATTATATTATTGTCTTGATGAAAAGTGAACAATATGTAATATGTTGTTTAAATTAATATATAATACCTCAAATATTCATATAAAAAATTAAATGCATTGTTTTTAAGGAACAAACTCTAAATAACTCCAACATGGACTATATCTAACTACCTACAACATTTATTGTACCAAACCTCGCATTAAAATCATGTTTTTGCTCAGTTAATTATTTAGACAATCTGTGGGCCACATTTCCTTTGATAGAAATACTTCTCACTACAACCTCACCTGTCTAAGGAAAATTCCTCAAGATATTATAAATGTCAGGTATGTCCTTCATTTGTGGATGTGAACTTTTCTCTTCTGAAATAGAAACCACTACATTATCATCACAATAGTGTTTGATGGGGTCTTTCCTGCTAGGTTCCACAAAACTTTCATGGATAAAATTATGCATCCAAACATCCTCTTTATCTACATCAAAATCAACATTATACTTGGAACATAGTATATAATTTTTGTCTATAGCCGACATTGAGGTCTTTCGGATCACAACACCTCCATTCAATGTGAATATGTATCCCATTTGGGGCATAATGTCATCTTGATTATTTTGAAATGTAACATCTACGAATCCTTTGATTAATACATCCTCAAATCATCCACAAACAAGGAATATGTCCTTATTATTCCACATATAGATAAGGATAATATTGACTGACAGCCAATGGTGGTCCCCTAGATTATCTTGTTACCATTGACGCACGCCTGTCGTGGGGCGTGGCAAAACAATATTTTATTTACCTAAGTATAGTATAGCAGTTGATCCTAGGTAGTCTCCCGAAGAGGAGTGCATACAAAACAAGGTTGTCACTTTTTTTGTTGGTTTTCGTAAAAAGATTGGTTTTAATTAATTTGAATGACTATGAGAAAAACAAACAACAGAAATTGATTGATTTCAACAAATGATAAAGACGGTGATCGGATTGGGTTCAGATAGACTTAGTGTTGTGCCATCATGGTTTACAATTTTTATCTATTTTTCTTCCTTAAACTGGTAAGAGAGATGTGATGAGAATTTTCCTTTCTAAAACCTTAGATTGGTCTATCCTCCTTCCAATGTGTTTAGGGTTGTATAAGGTCTCTTGATTAATTAGAGTAATCCCAGACCTGGAATTGTGGTTCCATAATAAACCAAGATTTCAACATACAATCTACACACGTGCTTGACAACCGTCGATCATTCACCACCCAACCCTAATCATGTTCCATCGTATACAGATTAGAATTGGGTGGAGGGAGATGTGATCATCGACCAAAGAAATTTATAATTTCAGAATAAAACCCTTAACACAACTGCATTTGGAATTTAATACTGAATTAAGAATTGGAACCAGAAGAAGAAACAAGAACAAATTTTATTCATTTCAAGCACAAAGGCTCAAGCACAACACATAGGTCCAGCCTCCCCTCTTTCCGATCACTCAAATGAAATTACCCCTCCATGGATGGGGTAAGCGAGATAATGTGGGAGAGGAGAGAAATTTTAAAATAAAAGAAATAAAAGAAAAATCTGAGAAGTTCTTCTCCTTGGTGCCCCAGAAGGAATGGGGTGGAGAATGGGATATGTTGAGGAGGGGGAGCTCTCCTCCTTTTATAGCCAGATTTTTGTCCTCCGAATGTTGCCACGCTTTGGATACAATAAATGTCCTCTTCACGCGTTTATCCCTTCATCAATGTTGTTCAGAATTGTCGTTTCCATGTCCCCTAAAAATTTCAGCGGCTTTGGACAGGTATTACGAGAGTTATGGCCCTTTTACTAGGATCATTTATTCTGTCCAGTCAGAATCTCCAAAACGTCAAACCCCGGATTAGGTAGCTTTAATGGACCCTCAAACGGACGAATCCCGCGGTGATTCTTTCATAAAAGATGCTCCAAAACCCCTTGCGCGTCCACCCACCGAATTTTGCAAGCATTGGGCCCACAATTTATGTGTTATGGATCCCACACCAAAACTAGGGAGAACTGGGAACTGTTTTCTTGAGCCAACTTTTGAGCTTCTTTTGAGCTTCCATATGGCCGATTCAGCTTTTAGTCCAAAAATAGTAAATGAAGCCCTGGATGTGTAGAATCTGGAATAGAAAGAATTTTGCAATTAGGATCAATGTAGATAACGTTATGGCAAAACTACAGAAAAACGTTAAAACTGTTAAAAATCCAAAATGGCCAATTTTTACTATTCATCTCAAAATAACACCAAAATCATAAAAATGAAACAATTCAACTTAGAGGAACACTTTTGTGAGTTTAAAACAGTGATATTCAGTATAATTTAATTGAAAATATTTGTTCTATCAATTCCCCCACAATTAAACTATGCTTGTCCTCAAGCATAAAATCTCAACATGGAATTCAAAGGACACCAATGTCACCAATATTTAAATTTCAAATGGAATAAAATCAAATGATTATCAATGTCCAATAAAATTTTCCAGTTCCACAAAAATACCAATTTAATTTCACATTTTTCAAAGAAACAATCAATTCATGCATTTTACTTTTCCCCTTTGAAAAATAATAAAGCTTCTCCATTCATTCATTCAAGCTTCTCAATTTATTATTATTAAACATGACAAATCATGACCTACCTCACTTTTGAATATTTTATCTCATCACTCATGATACAATTAATAGTAGAGTTATGCTCATATCATGAGAACATGCTCCTTATCCATAGGCTTGTAATGTAACTACTTTCTCCACTTTGTAAAGACAAAACACACATAAAATCATGAGGACTTGCAATAAAGGTTCAAATGACTCTGTGGCTTAGGGTTGGTGGGTAAATGATTGAAATAATTTAAGGCCAGAAGTAGGAGGTTTGACTCTTAAGTACAATGCATGATAAATCAAGTGAAAACACAAGATGAACCTCATTCAAATCCCCTTGAAATTTGAATCACAACACCACTCCCCTTTCAATGACATGGGTCATGAGTCAATAAATGATTACAAAGAATTATATCATCCAAGTTCTCCCTGTTTTTTTGTAAAGTTCCAGAAAGGCACAACTTTATTTTTTTTTTGTAAAGCTCCAGAAAGGCACAGCTTTAATTTGAATTTTTTTTCAATTTTTTTTTATTTTTTTATGGAGAACCTGATGAAATGAAAGAAGCATAATGAAATGATGACTCAAGCCAAATTTTCTAATAATACATTTCCCAAAATGATGATGCACACATTACACCACCCAAAAATGATACATATCCCAAGGAACGCACACAAAAGGCCCTTCCCCCACACTCAAACTTGAAATAACCATGCAAAAATACTAAAAGTGCGGGTAGGTAAGGAAAAATTGGATTGTAATGTGCCTTAAACCTATAAGGCAATTCCTGGAATCTAAGGGATTACGATGGATAAATGTAAAGGTGGGTCTTAGGATAAAATTTGGCTAGCCAAAGATATGCCACAATCATTTTAAATGTGGTTTTGTACAGTCATAGCTTTGAAAAGTTTCAATACATGTTCTAGCAGGTGGCACGTCCCAAGATCACTCAAGAAATATGATCAAGATAAAATAGGAAATATTTGGTCTAGAAATCCTCTCAGGAATGAGAATATGTTATTAGACAATCACTTATGGAAAGATTAATAATAAAAAATTAATTCACATGAATTTCAGAAATTCATAGAATGAAAAATGGAAGGGAAATTTCATTAACATGAATCAATTAATTCCCTTAAATCATGAGTCCTTATTTCAATATCCTTGCTTCACTTTAATCATCCAATTATCCATTTTAATCATTCAATCTCAGAAACATTGAAATCTAAAACATAGAATCACTGGATTTCTATGAAACTCATGTCTCCTAGAGAAGTCAAGTAAAACATGAATTCAAGCGCGAGTATGCCTTTTCTTGATTAATTCTTTAAAATACTAAAAAAATGTAGGGAATAATCTCAGATAATATAGAATTGAAAATCATACTCCCCTGTCAAATGGATCCTTTTCTTCACGACGTATAATCCCACGACACCCTCTTCATTAATGGACCTAAAAAAATGAAAACAATTGATAGTGCAAGCCCGTTCAATCATGATGGTAAATGACTAAGAAGACAAGTGGAAAATGGGGGAAAATACGGGTTGACTCCTGGTAGTGCCTTTGTTTAATTTCTTTGGCTCGACAACACAAACAAAACAATTTTTTTTTTAAAAAATCTCTTGGACTACAACCTGGTAGGGGTTCATTTGTATTCAGGATGAAGGAGTGATCTCCTCCACTGGTTCTTGAGGTACGGTCCAATGGAACTTCTTCAGCCTCTGCCCATTTATAGTGAATGGGTTTCCTCCTCCTTCCTTTTGAATCTACACAGCACCAATGGGATATACATGAATAACAGTAAAGGGGCCTTCCCATCTGGAACGAAGTTTACCTGGCATAAGCTTAACTCTGGATTTGAAGAGTAACACGTGATCTCCAGGGTTGAAGGTTCTTGGTTGAATTATCTTGTCATGGGCCATCCTTGTTCTCTCTTTATAGATCATTGAGTTTTCAAAATATTCCCTTCTAATTTCTTCTAACTCCTGCAACTTCAATCTTCTTTCTTTCCCAGCATTCTCAAGGTCCAGATTCATCTCTCTGACCGCCCAGTAGGCTCTATGCTCCAACTCCACAGGAAGGTGGCAACTCTTTCCATAGATCAATCTATAGGGACTCATCCCTATCGGTGTTTTGTAGGCCATTATGTACGCCCATAATGTATCATCTAACTTTTGGCTCCAGTCCTTCCGGTTGGGTTTAACAGTCTTCTCCAGAATGGCTTTGATTTCTCTATTAGAGACTCTTGCTTGGCCATTTGTTTGGGGATGGTATGGGGTAGATGTTCTATGATGCACCCCATACTTCTTCAACAATGCTTCCATTTTCCTATTGCAGAAATGAGTTCCCTGATCACTGATGATTGCTCATGGCACGCCAAACCTATAGAAAATGTTAGCCCTAACAAAATCACAAACAACTTTTACATCATCAGATCTGGTTGCTTTTGCTTCCACCCATTTTGAAACATAGTCTACAGCCAAAAGAATATATGAATTTCCAAATGACATTGGGAACGGTCCCATGAAATCTATGCCCCAAACTTCAAAAATTTCACAAAAGGTTATTGGTTTTTGTGGCATTTCATGTCGTTTGGATATGTTACTAGAAAATTGGCATTTTCACATCTTTTACAAAATAAATACGCATCCTTGAACAAGGTGGGCCAGTAGAGTCCAGATTCTAAAACTTTTTGGGCAGTCCTCTGAGGTCCAAAGTGGCCTCCATAAGATAATTTATGACAAAATTCAAACACTGATTCAATTTCACTTCTTGGCAGGCATCTTCTTATGATTTGATCATTACAAATTTTCCACAGAAACGGATCTTCCCAAATGTAAAATCTTGATTCAGATTTAAGCTTATGTTGTTGATGAGAGCTTAGATGAGAGGGTACCTGAGATGTTACCAAATAGTTGACAATTTTGGCATACCATGGTACTTCACTGTTGAGGATGTAGAGTTGTTCTCCAGGAAGCTCATCATTAAGTGGGTTCTGCTTTGGTATTTCTATTTCAGCGGTGTGGGGTAGTCGACTCAGATGATCAGCCACTTGATTTTCAGTCCCCTTCTTATCTTTGATTTCCAAATTGAACTCTTGTAAGAGTAGAATCCATCTCACCAACCGTGGTTTTGCATCCGCCTTTTTCATTAAGTACCTAAGAGCTGCATGATCAGAAAAAACAACAACTTTAGTGCCCAGAAGATATGATCGGAATTTATCTAGTGAAAAAACGACTGCAAGGAACTCCTTCTCTGTGGTAGGGTAATTTATTTGTGTTGCATCCAAGGTCCTTGATGCGTAGGAGATTACTTGAGGCTTGCTGTCAATTCTCTGTGATAGAGCGGCTCCCACTGCTTGGTTGGATGCATCACAAAGTATCTCGAAAGGGTAATCCCAATTGGGTGGCTGCATTATTGGTGGTGTTATCAGCCTTTCCTTTAATTCATCAAATTATTCCCTACATGAAAAACCAAAATTAAAGTTAGCATCCTTTAAAAGTAATCTTGATAGAGGGAGATAAATCTTACTGAAATCCTTGATGAATCTTCTGTAAAATCCTGCATGCCCTAAAAAGGATCTAACATGTTTGACACATGTTGGATATGGTAAGGAATTTATTACATCAACTTTTGATTTATCAAACTCAATCCCATTTTGTGAAATTATGTTCCCCAACACTATCCCTTTTTCAACCATGAAATGACATTTTTCAAAATTTAAACAAGGTTCTTTTCAATTCATGTTTTCAAAACTTTTTCCAAATTTCCCAAGCAATGGTCAAATGAATTTCCAAAAACTGTGAAATCATCAAGAAACACCTCCAAGATATCCTCAATGTGGTCTGAGAAAATACTCACCATACACCGTTGAAATGTACCTGGGGAATTGCATAGCCCGAAAGGCATCCTTTTGTAGGATAATGTTGCAAAAGGGCAGGTGAAGGTGGTCTTCTCCTGGTCTTCCGGTGCAATTGGTACCTGAAAATAACCTGAGAATCCATCTAAAAAATAGTAATGAGTATTTCCAGCTAACCTTTCAAGCATCTGATCAATGAATGGAATACGAAAGTGATCTTTTCTGGTAACTTGATTTAGCTTCCTATAATCTATACACACTCTCCAGCTGTTTTGTATTCTCATGGGGATCAGTTCATTTCTTTCATTTGTAACAGTGGTTAGGCCAGTTTTCTTGGGGACTACATGAATTGGGCTGACCCATTGAGAATCAGAGATTGGGTAAATGATTTCAGCTGCTAACAATTTCTCAATCTCTTTCTTAACGACCTCCATGATTGTGGGATTTAGTCTTCATTGAGGTTGTCTAACTGGCCGAGATTCACTTTCTAAAAATATCATGTGAGAGCATACCTTATGGTTGATTCCAGGAATATCACCCAAACTCCATCCTACAGCATTTACATTCCTTTTGATAAGTTCAATCAATGTCTGTTCTTGTGAATGGGATAGGTTATTGGCAATGATTACTGGAAATTTATCTCCTTCCATTAGGTAAGCATACTTCAAGTCACATGGAAAAGGCTTCAGTTCTAAACATGGGGGTTGTTCAAGGGATGATATTTCATTTATGTTTCCTACTTATAATGTTTAATTCTCTGGAATAATCTTACTTCCTCTTAACTAATCATCGAAAAAATCAGATTTTACCTCATCCTCCAACATGATATCAGAATTTTCAGGTTCATGGGAGTTATAAAATTCAAATGAAGAGTGTTATCCCACAGATAACAAGTCATGAAGCATACCTGAGTCTTCAATTGGTTCTATACCTTCATCATGGGAGATTGCATAAAGTGAGTGATTGTTGGACGGGTGTTTCATCGTATCAAGAATATTATAGTGTACCGTACTATCTCCGAGCTCCATGGTGAGTGTTCCTTCATGCACATTGATGATTGTCCTTGCTGTTTTCAGGAATGGTCTCCCTAGGATGATGGGAGATTGGGATGGTGCTCGGTCTTCCTCCATGGTAAGGACATAAAAGTCTGCTGGAAAGATTAATCCTCTCACTCCTACAAGTACATCTTCAACGACTCCAGCTGGGAAAACGGTGGATCTATTTACTAATTGTACCACCACCCGAGTTGATTTTAGTTCTCCGATCTGCAAAGATGAAAACATAGAGTGAGGCATCACATTTATCGAAGCTCCAAGATCACATAGTGCATCAGTAAAATTTAATGAACCGATAGTGCAGGGAATAGAGAAAGTACCTGTATCTTGACATTTTTGCGGTATCGGTGGTGTGATCAATGCTGAGACACTTCTTCCTAAGTTGATTCATTCATTTCCATCCAGTGTCTTTCTTTTAGTACATAGATTCTTCAGAAATTTTGCATATTTAGGGATTTTCCTGATTGCATCCAGTAGTGGAATGTTAATCTCAACTTTTCGGAATGTTTCCTGAATTTCCCATTGAATTCGTTCTTCTTCACCCTTCTTTGACTCAACCAATACTGATGGGAATGGTGCTAGAATATCCTTTTTCTAACTTTGTTGTTTCTGCAATGGTGTTTCTAGTCTTTATTTCTTGACCCTTGATCTTTATACTTTTTAGTTGACTCCATCTTTTGGTTGGACAGGATGAGCTTCAGCAGGTTCCCTAGATTCATCTTCCTCATATTGTTCTGGTGGTTTGAGCTCCTTCCCGCTTCGGGTTGTGATTGCACTAATATTCTCCTTTGGATTGGGAATTGTTTGTGCAGGAAGCTTACCTTGGTTCTTGGTGAAAGCATCCATAATGCTTGAAAATTGATCAGCTAGCTTGTCCATCTTATCTTCTATTCCCACAACTCTTGTCTTCAGTTATTGGTCTTCATTTTTCTGTGCACTTTTGGATGGTTTCTCATAATTCTTTCGCTGGAAAGGTGGTGGTTGAAAAGTTTGCTGTTGTTGGAAGGGCCTCTGATAAGGTTGTTGGAATGCTATCAGGTTCTGATATTGCTGCTGAAAAGGTGCTCTGGCTTGGTTCTGTTGAAACCCATACCCTGGTTGGGTTTGCGGTTGGTATTGCCTTTGTTGATAGGCTGCAGCACAACTTTCTATCCCCTGCACTTCTGGACATTGATCACTGTAATGAGAATTAGAAGAGCATAAACCACATAACTGATTCGGTCCTTTTTGTTCCTTCACATGGTTCACAGCTATTTGTCGCACAAACCTGGTGAGTTCACCCATTTCATTCCTAATTAAATCTACTGAATCAGATGTTCTTACCTCATGTATCCCTCTGGTGATCATACCTCGAGTGCCAAACTGCTGTGAATTTTGTGCAATCTTTTCAATCAGAATTCGTATATCTGCAGGTGATTTATCAATGAGGGCTCCTCCCGACGAGGCATCTAGTAGATTCCTGTCATTTTCAAGCAATCCTTGGTAGAAGCACACAAGGAATTGGTCCTCTTCTATTTCTTGGTGTGGATAACTTGCACAAATCTTCTTGAAACGTTCCCAGTATTCGTAGAGTGTTTCTCCAGTTGATTGATGGATGACATAAATCTCCTTCTTTATTGCAGTGCTCCTAGATGTTGGGAAGAATCTTTGTAGAAAGCATTTTTTTAGATCTTCCCAGTCATTGATCTCCCCCGGTTGTAGATTTTACAACCATTCCTTTGCTGCTCCCTCTAGTGAGAAGGGGAAAGACCTCCACTTCACATTCTCTTCCGCGACTGCTCAAGGTTTGAGGCTGGAGCAGACATAGGTAAATTCTTGAATATGTCGGTTCGGGTCTTCACCTGCAAGACCATGAAATTTAGGAAGCACTTGGGTCATGTTAATTCGCAATTCAAAATCATTTTCTATGGCGGGAATTGCAAGTTGATAATTTTGATTGACAAATTGAGGTGTATAGATGTCATGTAGGGTTCGGTTGGGATTTACAGCCATTATTAAAGGTTCAAATTCTCCACTCAAGGTATCACTTGAATCAGTGAGATTGATTTCTTCGAAATCTTTTGGAAGATTTTGATTTCTCAATTTGGTTATTGTGCGCTCAATTTCTGGATCAAATTCTAATAAATTTTTATTTGAACTACGGGTCATTCAAAAGAGATTTTTTTTAAAAAAAAGCTTTGAGGCACTGCCTCCCCGGCAACGACGCCAAGTTTGATGCACGCCTGTCGTGGGGCATGGCAAAAAAATATTTTATTTACCTAAGTATAGTATAGCAGTTGATCCTAGGTAGTCTCTCAAAGAGGACTGCACACAAAACAAGGTTGTCACTTTTTTTGTTGGTTTTCGTAAAAAGATTGGTTTTAATTAATTTGAATGACTATGAGAAAAACAAACAACAGAAATTGATTTATTTCAACAAATGATAAAGACGGTGATTGTATTGGGTTCGGCTAGACTTAGTGTTGTGCCATCATGGTTTACTATTTTTATCTCTTTTTCTTCCTTAAACTGGTAAGAGAGATGTGATGAGAATTTTCCTTTCTAAAACCTTAGATTGGTCTATCCTCCTTCTAATGTGTTTAGGGTTGTAGAAGGTCTCTTGATTAATTAGAGTAATCCCAGACCTGGAATTGTGGTTCCCTAATAAACCAAGATTTCAACATACAATCTTACACACGTGCTTGACAACCGTCGAGCAATCACCACCCAACCCTAATCATGTTCCATCGTATACAGATTAGAATTGGGTGGAGGGAGATGTGATCATCGTCCAAAGCAATTTATAATTATAGAATAAAAACCTTAACACAACCGCATTTGGAATTTAATACTGAATTAAGAATTGGAACCAGAAGAAGAAAGAAGAACAAATTTTATTCATTTCAAGCACAAAGACTCAAGCACAACACATAGGTCCAGCCTCCCCTCTTTCCGATCACTCAAATGAAATTACCCCTCCATGGATGGGGTAAGCGAGATAATGCAGGAGAGGAGAGACATTTTAAAATAAAATAAATAAAAGAAAAATATGAGAAGTTCTTCTCCTTGGTTCCCCAGAAGGAATGAGGTGGAGAATGGGATATGTTGAGGAGGGGGAGCTCTTCTTCTTTTATAGCCTGATTTCTGTCCTCCGAATGTTTCTGCGTTTTGGACCCAATAACTGACCTCTTCACGCGTTGATCCCTTCCCCAATGTTGTTCATAATTGTCTTTTCCGTGTCCCGTAAAAATCTCAGAGGCTTTGGACAGGTATTCCGAGAGTTATGTCCCTTTTACTCTGATAATTTATTCTGTCCAGTCAGAATCTCCAAAACGTCAAACCCCGGATTAGGCAGCTTTAATGGACCCTCAAACGGACGAATCCCGCGATGCTTCCTTCATAAAAGATTCTCCAAAACCCCTTTCTCGTCCACCCACCGAATGTTGCAAGCATTGGGCCCACAATTGATGTGTTATGGATCCCACACCAAAACTAGGCAGAACTGGAAACAGTTTTCTTGAGCCAACTTATGAGCTTCTTTTGAGCTTCCATATGGCCGATTCAGCTTTTTGTCCAAAAATAGTAAATGATGCCCTGGATGTCTAGAATCTGTAATAGAATGAATTTTGCAATTCGGATCAATGTAGATAATGTTATGGCCAAACTACAGAAAAATGTTAAAACTGTTAAAAATCCAAAATGGCCATTTTTTACTATTCAGCTCAAAATAAGACCAAAATCATAAAAATGAAACAATTCAACTTAGAGGAACACTTTTTTGAGTTTAAAACAGTGATATTCAATATAAATTAATTGAAAATATTTGTTCTATCAATTCCCCCACACTTAAACTATGCTTTTCCTCAAGCATAAAATCTCAACATGGAATTCAAAGGACACCAATGTCACCAATATTTAATTTTCAAATGGAATAAAATCAAATGATTATCAATGTCCAATCAAATTTTCCAGTTCCAAAAAAATACCAATTTAATTTCACATTTTTCAAAGAAACAATCAATTCATGAATTTTACTTTTCCCCTTTGAAAAATAATGAAGCTTCTCCTTTCATTCATTCAAGCTTCTCAATTTATTATTATTAAACATGCCAAATCATGACCTACCTCACTTTTGAATATTTTATCTCATCACTCATGATACAATTAATAGTGGAGTTATGCTCATATCATGAGAACATGCTCCTTATCCATAGGCTTGTAATGTAACTACTTTCTCCACTTTGTAAAGACAAAACACACATAAAATCAGGAGGACTTGAAATAAAGGTTCAAATGACTCTGTGGCTTAGGGTTGGTGGGTAAATGATTGAATTAATTTAAGACCAGAAGTAGGAGGTTTGACTCTTAAGTACAATGCATGATTAATCAAGTGAAAACACAAGATGAACCTCACTCAAATCCCCTTGAAATTTAAATCAAAACACCACTCCTCTTTCAATGGCATGGGTCATGAGTCAATAAATGATTACAAAGAATGATATCATCCAAGTTCTCCCTGTTTTTTTGTAAAGCTCCAGAAAGGCACAGCTTTATTTTGATTTTTTTTACTTTTTTTTTCTTTTTTTATAGAGAACCGGATGAAATGAAAGAAGCATAATGAAATGATGACTCATGCCCAATTTTCTAATAATACATTGCCCAAAATGATGATGCACACATTACACCACCCAAAAATGATACATATCCCAAGGAACGCACACGAAAGGCCCTTCCCCCACAATCAAACTTGACATAACCATGAAAAAATACTAAAAGTGAGGGTAGGTAAGGAAAAATTGGATTGTAATGTGGCTTAAACCTATAAGGAAATTCATGGCATCTAAGGGCTTACGAAGGATAAATGTAAAGGTGGGTATTAGGATAAAATTTTCCTAGCCAAAGATATGCCTCAATCATTTTAAATGTGGTTTTGTACAGTCATAGCTTTGACAAGTTTCAATACAAGTTCTAGCAGGTGGCACGTCCCATGATCACTCAAGAAATATGCTCAAGATAAAATAGGAAATATTGGGTCTAGAAATCCTCTCAGGAATGAGAATATGATATTGGACAATCACTTATGGCATGATTAATAATAACAAATTAATTGACATGAATTTCAGAAATTCAAAGAATGAAAAATGGAAGGGAAATTTCATTAACATGAATAAATTAATTCCCTTAAATCATGAGTCCTTATTTCAATATCCTTGCTTCACTTTAATCATCCAATTATCCATTTTAATCATTCAATCTCAGAAACATTGAAATATAAAACATAAAATCACTGGATTTCTATGAAACTCATGTCTCCTAGAGAAGTCAAGTAAAACATGAATTCAAGCGTGGGCATTCCTTTTCTTGATTAATACTTTAAAATACTAAAAAATGTAGGGAATAAAGTCAGATAATATAGAATTGAAACTCATACTCCCCTGTCAAATGGATCCTTTTCTTCACGACGTATAATCCCACGACACCCTCTTCATTAATGGACCTAAAAAAATGAAAACAATTGATAGTGCAGGCCCGTTCAATCATGATGGTAAATGACTAAGAAGACAAGTGGAAAATGGGGGAAAATACGGGTTGCCTCCCGGTATCGCCTTTGTTTAATGTCGTTGGCTCGACAACACAAACAAAACAATTTTTTTTTTTGAAAAATCTCCTGGACTACAAGATTTCCTCCCCACACTTAATTGATGCAGTGTCCTCAATGCATGTAAATGGAATTTTTTATTTATGTTTCAAAAATATGGAGTTACTGCATTTAATCAAGTGTAAATGAATGATGAAACCTGGTAGGTGTTCATTTGTATTCAGGATGAAGGAGTGTGATCTCCTCCACTGGTTCTTGAGGTACGATCCCATGGAACTTCTTCAGCCTCTGCCCATTTATAGTGAATGGGTTTCCTCCTCCTTCTTTTTGAATCTGCACAGCACCAAAGGGATATACATGAATAACAGTAAAGGGGCCTTCCCATCTGGAACGAAGTTTACCTGGCATAAGATTAAGTCTGGATTTGAAGAGTAACACGTGATCTCCATGGTTGAAGGTTCTTGGTTGAATTATCTTGTCATGGGCCATCCTTGTTCTCTCTTTATAGATCATTGAGTTTTCAAAAGATTCCCTTCTAATTTCTTCTAAATCCTGCAACTGCAATCTTCTTTCTTTCCCAGCTTTCTCAAGTTCCATATTCATCTCTCTGACTGCCCAGTAGGCTCTATGCTCCAACTCCACAGGAAGGTGGAAACTCTTTCCATAGATCAATCTATAGGGACTCATCCCTATCGGTGTTTTGTAGGCCGTTATGTACGCCCATAATGTATCATCTAACTTTTGGCTCCAGTCCTTCTGGTTGGGTTTAACAGTCTTCTCCAGAATGGCTTTGATTTCTCTATTAGAGACTTCTGCTTGGCCATTTGTTTGGGGATGGTATGGGGTAGATGTTCTGTGATGCACCCCATACTTCTTAAACAATGCATCCATTTTCCTATTTCAGAAATGAGTTCCCTGATCACTGATGATTGCTCGTGGCACGCCAAACCAACAGAAAATGTTAGCCCTAACAAAATCACAAACAACTTTTGCATCATCAGATCTGGTTGCTTTTTCTTCCACCCATTTTGAAACATAGTCTACAACCAAAAGAATATATGAATTTCCAAATGACATTGGGAATGGTCCCATGAAATCTATGCCCCAAACTTCAAAAATTTCACAAAAGGTTATTGGTTTTTGTGGCATTTCATGTCGTTTGGATATGTAACCAGAAAATTGGCATTTTTCACATCTTTTACAAAATTAATATGAATCCTTGAATATGGTGGGCCAGTAGAGTCCAGAATCTAGAACTTTTCGGGCAGTCCTCTGAGGTCCAAAGTGGCCTCCATAAGATAATTTTTGAAAAAATTCAAACACTGATTCAATTTCACTTCTTGGCAGGAATCTTCTTATGATTTGATCATTACAAATTTTCCACAGAAACGGATCTTCCCAAATGTAAAATCTTGATTCAGATTTAAGCTTATGTTGTTGATGAGAGCTTAGATGAGAGGGTACCTGAGATGTTACCAAATAGTTGACAATGTTGGCATACCATGGTACTTCACTATTGATGATGTAGAGTTGTTCTCCAGGAAGATCATCATTAAGTGGGTTCTGCTTTGGTATTTCAATTTTAGCGGTGTGGGGTAGTCGACTCAGATGATCAGCCACTTGATTTTCAGTCCCCTTCTTATCTTTGATTTTCAAATTGAACTCTTGTAAGAGTAGCATCCATCTCACCAACTGTGGTTTTGCATCCGCCTTTTTCATTAAGTACCTAAGAGCTGCATGATCAGAAAAAACAACAACTTTAGTGCCCATAAGATATGATCGGAATTTATCTAGTGTAAAAACGACTGCAAGGAACTCCTTCTCTGTGGTAGTGTAATTTATTTGTGTTGCATCTAAGGTCCTTGATGCGTTGGAGATGACTTGAGGCTTGCTGTCAATTCTCTATGATAGAGCGGCTCCCACTGCTTGGTTGGATGCATCACAAAGTATCTCGAAAGGGTAATCCCAATTGGGTGGCTGCATTATTGGTGGTGTTATCAGCCTTTCCTTTAATTCATCAAATGATTCGCTACATGCACAATCAAAATTAAAGTTAGCATCCTTTAAAAGTAATCTTGAGAGAGGGAGAGAAATCTTACTGAAATCCTTGATGAATATTCTGTAAAATCTTGCATGCCCTAAAAAGGATCTAACATGTTTGACACATGTTGGATATGGTAAGGAATTTATTACATCAACTTTTGATTTATCAACCTAAATCCCATTTTGTGAAATTATGTGCCCCAACACTATCCCTTTTTCAACCATGAAATGAATTTTTTCAAAATTTAAGACAAGGTTCTTTTCAATGCATGTTTTCAAAACTTTTTCCAAATTTCCCAAGCAATGGTCAAATGAATTTCCAAAAACTCTGAATTCATCAAGAAACACCTCCAAGAAATCCTCAATGTGGTCTGAGAAAACACTCACCATACACCGTTGAAATGTACCTGGGGCATTGCATAGCCCGAAAGGAATCCTTTTGTAGGCGAATGTTCCAAAAGGGAAGGTGAAGGTTGTCTTCTCCTGGTCTTCTGGTGCAATTGGTACCTGAAAATAACCTGAGAATCCATCTAAAAAACAGTAATGAGTATTTCTAGCCAACCTTTCAAGCACCTGATCAATAAATGGAATAGGAAAGTGATCTTTTCTGGTAACTTGATTTAGCTTCCTGTAATCTATACACACTCTCCAACTGTTTTGTATTCTCATGGGGATCAGTTCATTTCTTTCATTTGTAACAGTGGTCAGGCCAGTTTTCTTGGGGACTACATGAATTGGGCTGACCCATAGAGAATCAGAGATTGGGTAAATGATATCAGCTGCTAACAATTTCTCAATCTCTTTCTTAACGACCTCCATGATTGTGGGATTGAGTCTTCTTTGAGGTTGTCTAACTGGCCGAGATTCACTTTCTAAAAATATCCTGTGAGAGCATACCTTAGGGTTGATTCCAAGAATATCACCTAAACTCCATCCTACAGCTTTTACATTCCTTTTGAGAAGGTCAATCAATGTTTGTTCTTGTGAATGGGATAGGTTATTGGCAATGATTACTGGCAATTTATCTCCTTCCATTAGGTAAGCATACTTCAAGTCACATGGAAAAGGCTTCAGTTCTAAACATGGGGGTTGTTCAAGGGATGATATTTCATTTATGTTTCCTACTTCTAATTTTGAATTCTCTGGAATAATCTTACTTCCTCTTAACAAATCATCGAAAAAAATCAGATTTTACCTCATCCTCCAACATGATATCAGAATTTTCAGGTTCATGGGAGTTATAAAATTCAAATGAAGAGTGTTCTTCCACAGATAACAATTCATGAAGCATACCTAAGTCTTCAATTGGTTCTATACCTTCATCATGGGAGATTTCATAAAGTTAGTGATTGCTGGACGGGTGTTTCATCGTATCAAGAATATTGAAGTGTATCGTACTATCTCTGAGCTCCATGGTGAGTGTTCCTTCATGCACGTTGATGATTGTCCTTTCTGTTTTCAGGAATGGTATCCCTAGGATGATGGGAGATTGGGATGGTGCTCGGTCTTCCTCCATGGTAAGGACATAAAAGTCTGCTGGAATGATTAATCCTCTCACTCCTACAAGTACATCTTCAACAACTCCAGCGGGGAAAACGGTGGATCTATTTGCTAATTGTACCACCACCCGAGTTGATTTTAGTTCTCCGATCTGCAAAGATGAAAACACAGAGTGAGGCATCACATTTATCGAAGCTCCAAGATCACATAGTGCATCAGTAAAATTTAATGAACTGATAGTGCAGGGAATAGAGAATGTCCCTGGATGTTGACATTTTTGCGGTATCGGTGGTGTGATCAATGCTGAGACACTTCTTCCTAAGTTGATTCTTTCATTTCCATCCAGCCTCTTTCTTTTAGTACATAGCTCCTTCAGAAATTTTGCATATTTAGGGATTTGCCTGATTGCATCCAGTAGTGGAATGTTAATCTCAACTTTTCGGAATGTTTCCTGAATTTCTCGTTGAATACATTCTTCTTCTCCCTTCTTTGACTCAACCAATGCTGATGGGAATGGTGCTGGAATATCCTTTTTCTCCCTTTGTTGTTTCTGCAATGGTGTTTCTAGTCTTTCTTTATTGAACCTTGTTCTTTCTACTTTGTTGTTGACACCATCTTTTGGTTGGACATGACGAGCTTCAGCAGGTTCCCTAGATTCATCCTCCTCATATTGTTCTGGTGGTTTGAGCTCCTTCCCGCTTCGAGTTGTGATTGCACTAACATTCTCCTATGGATTGGGAATTGTTTGTGCAGGAAGCTTACCTTGGTTCTTGGTGAAAGAATCCATAATTCTTGAAAATTGATCAGCTAGCTTGTCCATCTTATCTTCTATTCCCGCAACTCTTGTCTTTAGTTTTTTGTCTTCATTTTTCGGTGCACTTGTGGATGGTTGCTCAAAATGCTTCCGCTGGAAAGGTGGTGGTTGAAAAGTTTGTTGTTGTTGGAAGGGCTTCTGATGAGGTTGTTGGAATGCTATCGGGTTCTAATATTGCTGCTGAAAAGGTGCTCCGGCTTGGTTCTGTTGAAACCCATACCCCGGTTGGGTTTGTGGTTGGTATTGCCTTTGTTGATAGGCTGCAGCACAACTTTCTATCCCCTGCACTTCTGGACATTGATCAGTGTAATGAGAATTAGAAGAGCATAAACCACATAACTGATTCGGTCCTTGTTGTTCCTTCACATGGTTCACAGCTATTTGTCGCACCAACCTGGTGAGCTCACCCATTTCATTCCTAATTAAATCTACTGAATCAGATGTTCTTACCTCATGGATCCCTCTGGTGATCGTACCTCGAGTGCCAAACTGCTGTGAATTTTGTGCAATCTTTTCAATCAGAATTCGTATATCTGCAGGTGATTTATCAATGAGGGCTCCTCCCGACGAGGCATCTAGTAGATTCCTGTCATTGTCAAGCAATCCTTGGTAGAAGCACACAAGGAATTGGTCTTATTCTATTTCTTGTTGTGGACAACTTGCACAAAGCTTCTTGAAACGTTCGCAGTATTCGTAGAGTGTTTCTCCAGTTGATTGATGGATGACATAAATCTCCTCCTTTATTGCAGTCCTCCTAGATGTTGGGAAGAATCTTTGTAGAAAGCATTTTTTTAGATCTTCCCAGTCATTGATCTCCCCCGGTTGTAGATTGTACAACCATTCCTTTGCTGCTCCCTCTAGTGAGAAGGGGAAAGCCATCCACTTCACATGCTCTTCCGCGACTGCTCGAGGTTTGAAGCTGGAGCAGACATAGGTAAATTCTTGAATATGTCAGTTCAAGTCTTCACCTGCAAGACCATGAAATTTAGGAAGCACTTGGATCATGTTAATTCGCAATTTAAAATCATTTTCTATGGCAGGAATTGCAAGTTGATAATTTTGATTGAAAAATTGAGGTGTACAGATGTCACGTACGGTTCGGTTGGGATTTACAGCCATTATTAAAGGTTCAAATTCTCCACTCAAGGTATCACTTGAATCAGTGATATTGATTTCTTCGAAATCTTTTGGAAGATTTTGATTTCTCAATTTGGTTATTGTGCGCTCAATTTCTGGATCGAATTCTAATCAATTTCTATTTGAACTACGGGTCATTCAAAAGAGAATTTTTTTTAAAAAAAAAAGCTTTGAGGCACTGCCTCCCCGGCAACGGCGCCAAGTTTGACGCACGCCTGTCGTGGGGCGTGGCAAAACAATATTTTATTTACCTAAGTATAGTATAGTAGTTGATTCTAGGTAGTCTCCCGAAGAGGAGTGCACACAAAACAAGGTTGTCACTTTTTTTGTTGGTTTTCGTAAAAAGATTGGTTTTAATTAATTTGAATGACTATGAGAAAAACAAACAACAGAAATTGATTGATTTCAACAAATGATAAAGGCGGTTATCGGATTGGGTTCGGCTAGACTTAGTGTTGTGCCATCATGGTTTACAATTTTTATCTCTTTTTCTTCCTTAAACTGGTAAGAGAGATGTGATGAGAATTTTCCTTTCTAAAACCTTAGATTGGTCTATCCTCCTTCCAATGTGTTTAGGGTTGTAGAAGGTCTCTTGATTAAATAGAGTAATCCCAGACCTAGAATTGTGGTTCCCTAATAAACCAAGATTTCAACATTCAATCTTATACACGTGCTTGACAACCGTCGAGCAATCACCACCCAACCCTAATCATGTTCCATCGTATACAGATTAGAATTGGGCGGATGGAGATGTGATCATCGACCAAAGCAATTTATAATTTCAGAATAAAAACATTAACACAACCACATTAGGAATTTAATACTGAATTAAGAATTGGAACCAGAAAAAGAAAGAAGAACAAATTTTATTAATTTCAAGAATAAAGACTCAAGCACAACACATAGGTCCAGCCTCCCCTATTTCCGATCACTCAAATGAAATTACCCCTCCATGGATGGGGTAAACGAGATAATGCGGGAGAGGAGAGACATTTTAAAATAAAATGAATAAAAGAAAAATCTGAGAAGTTCTTCTCCTTGGTGCCCCAGAAGGAATGGGGTGGAGAATGAGATATGTTGAGGAGGGGGAGCTCTCCTCCTTTTATAGCCAGATTTCTGTCCTCCGAATGTTGTTGCATTTTGGAACCAATAAATGACCTATTCACGCGTTGAGCCCTTCCTCAATGTTGTTAATAATTGTCTTTTCCGTGTCCCCACAAAATATCAGCGGCTTTGGACAGGTATTCTGAGAGTTATGGCCCTTTTACTCTGATCATTTATTCTGTCCAGTCAGAATCTCCAAAACGTCAAACCCATGATTAGGCAGCTTTAATGGACCCTCAAACGGACGAATCCGGTGGTGCTTCCTTCATAAAAGATGCTCCAATACTCCTTTCTCGTCCACCAACCGAATTTTGCAAGACTTGGGCCCACAATGGATGAGTTATGGATCCCACACCAAAACTAGGCAGAACTGGAAACAGTTTTCTTGAGCCAATTTGTGAGCTTCTTTTGAGCTTCCATATGGCCGATTCAGCTTTTAGTCCAAAAATAGTAAATGAAGCCCTGGATGTGTAGAATCTGGAATAGAAATAATTTTGCAATTCGAATCAATGTAGGTATTGTTATGGCCAAACTACAGAAAAAAGTTAAAACTGTTAAAAATCCAAAATGGCCAATTTTTACTATTCAACTCAAAATAACACCAAAATCATAAAAATGAAACAATTCAACTTAGAGAAACACTTTTGTGAGTTTAAAACAGTGATATTCAATATAAATTATTTGAAAATATTTGTTCTATCAACCATCCTACTACATTACTGTGTATCCAACATCTAGCCTTGTTCATAACATATGATGCATGACTATCCCAATAGATAATGTGAATGGAAACCATTCCACTGGATTTCATTCCTCATGGGTCCGAGGTCACATTTTATTGGAAAAATAAATTCCATGTGAAACTGGAAAAATTAATCTATTAGATTTTTTCATGCTAAATCTCATCAGTATTTTGTCAATGTATGTACTTTGACATTGGCCGAGTAAACTCATGCACCTATCACGACTAATTTTTATCCCTTGAATATATGCTTCTTCATGAAAGTCTACCAGGGAGAATAATTTATTCAACCACACCTTAATATCCTGTAACAAAATAATTTCATTTCCAATAAGTAATATGTCATCATAATATACTATTAAGAAAATTATTGTAGTCCCACTAAACTGTTTGTATACATAGGGATCACATTCATTCGATATAAACCCATATTCTATTATGGATTCATCAAAAAAAAATTCTATGACTTGGATTATTTCTTTAATATATAAATGAATTTATTTTCATCTTGCATATCTTATTAATGTCTTTTTGAGTCACAAACCCTTATAGTTGTGTCTTGTAGACATCATCCTGAAGGTTCTCATTATCGAGGGTTGTGTTTACATCCATGTTTCAAATATCATTGTCAGGGTAAGATACAATGGCATGAAGAATTATAATGGATTTCAGCATTAAAACTGGATAAAAAATTTGTGTCATAGACAATGCGTTGAAGCTTTTTAAACCCTTTTCTAACTAGTCACACCGTATAGATACTGACATGTCCTTCCATCTCGGGTTTCTTATTGAGTACCCATTTTCAACCAATGGTTGTTACATCTATTGGAGGATATACCAAAAACTATAATTGGTTTCGGTATAAGGAATCCACTTCATCATTCATGGATTCAATCCACTTGGAATCATTTGTTCCACTTACTACATCATTTTACTTCAGATGGTAATTATTATCATCTAATAATGATTCACCATATTTAGTAACTAGAAAACCATACACTTATAGTTCTCTATCCATTCTATTACACCAACATAGTTCTTGTGTCTCTGGAATAGTTTCTTTTCCCTGGGGCTTTGTCGAATCTAATCCTAAACTATTTATTGTGTCCCATGATCCTTGACTTTATCATTTTTTATCTCACTCCAACTACCCATTTTAAATATGTTATCACTCTCATGTAATATGGAATTTCTTAACACTACAAACATTTCTTTCTGAGGGGTCATATAGGTAATGTACCATTGTTTTCATATGGTATCCTATTAAGATTCACTTTGTCCCTTAGTTTGTAGGTTTATTACCAGAAGAGGGATTAAAATATTATTTTCTTCCCCACACACGTAATTTTGATAACATAGTTTTTTGTCCTCTCCAAAATTCATATGGAATACCATTTATTGAATTAGTTTGTACTTGGTATAGTATGTGTGTCTCTGTTTGTGAAACATATCCACAAAAGGATAATGGAAGACCTGCATGACTCATCATTGATCTCACCATGTCCAACATGGTTTGGTTCCTCCTTTTACTTGCACCTTTCCACGGAGGCATGTAGGTAGAAGTGAGTTAAGATAGCATCCTAAACTATCTTATGAAATACATTTAGTATCCATAAGGATTATATTCACCACGTTTGAAGTGTAGCTTCTAAAAAATTCCACCAATATGGTTCTCAGTTTCATTCTTATATTCCATGAATTTATATGAAGAAATTGACTTGTATGTCATTAATAAAATATAACCATATCTACTAAAATCATCTGATAAAGTTATGAATTACGAGTACCCACCCCTTACTTAAATTATAAATTGTCCACACACATAGGATTGAAAAAATTTAAGAAGTTCTTTATCCATTTTATAGTTCCCAATAAATGGGGTTACAATTATTTTTCCTTGTAAACAAGTCTGACATTCAAAAAGTGGTATTAGATTGAATGAATATAAATATACATCATAATATAATATTTTAAACTGTTTTTTAATTATATAACGCATATGGGGAATCCAATGTTAGGTGTGGTATGATTCATGCTAAGTAACTTCATTATCGATTTACTTTACTTGGTTCATGTAATCTGATAAGTAATGATGATTATGTAAATGATCCATACCATAAAACATGATATCATTTTAAATGAAGAATCATTTTTTTTTTGAATTTTTAAAATGAATCCATCCTTATCTATTATCAATAAATAAATATTTTTTTGTAACTTAAGGTACATAAAAAAACCATTTAATAACAAGAACATTATTGCCGAAAATTTGAGGTGGTAGTCCACAATTTCTACATAAATAAATTTAGCCCTGTTGGCTCCTCATATATCTACCTCCCCACATACAATTTTTTAGAGTATACAACCTTCATATATTTGAATATATATGTGAGAACCACAAGGTGTATTTAATTCATAATTTATAGAAATAGATAAATTTCACATGATAAGAAAATCACCTTCATCATCCTCTTTCATCATTAGCTGGGAGAATATTTTCTTCCAATGGCCCATCATTCTACATGTCAAAACATTCAACTTCATATTCCATTGCTTCCCCCTTAATCTTCTTCTTCTTGAATAGGTGTGAATAAGATTTCGGCATATGTCTATTTTCATTCAATTTTAATATTTTTCACTATAAGGCCTTAAGAATATTCACACATCATATCATTATCTAGATGGTGTTGGAGGATAAGAAGATCTAGAAGGGACTTTTAAATGTTCTTCATTTTAAAATTCACAACAAAACTGGAGAAGCATTGAGGGAGTGATACTATGATGATATCAGGACCCATTTCATCAGGAAGATTAAACACTATAACCTATAAGTTCCCATTGTATCAAATAATCATGAATATGTGAGGCCTAGTAGGGGAACCCTCTCAAACATTACACTAAAAGAGCACCTTGGAAATATCATACTACTCATGTATAGATATCTATTGGTAAAAATCATTGATTTTCTCAATCATTCAATACAAATCCATTTTTTCCTGAGACTTGATGAGTTTAATTGATATAGATGAAATAATCAATCATTGAACATTGACTGCATTGTTAATATGTTTTTTATATACAAGGAACTCTTTATCACTTGCCACTTGAGCAAGCGGATCAGGCATTGAGGACCATAGAATAAAAAATTTCTGTTCGTGGTGTAGTCCAACTGGAAGGTGTTTAAACCACTCACGAAAGTTAAATCTAATGTGGAGTTTGTCTTTATCAAATATTGATAGTAGGGATAGTGTGGACGATGATATTTTTATTTTATAATTCAATTAAAAGAGGGTATTGTTATTACTATTCATGATTAAAAATATTGTAAGAAATAATAAATTGATTAATTTTTAATAAATCTACATCTATTTTATAATATCCCAATAGCCCTCACTATTGAACATGGAATGTCATGTTTCAAGGAAATTCTCAGGTCAAGGATCCATTTTCCCCTTCACATAATCCAAAAATGGTATTTTCATTCTTTTTTAATATATTTAAATATGTCTTCCATTTCCTACTGTGGGCTTATATCTCAGGGATCCTTTGAGTGGACTACCCAATCGCAATATCATGACATGTATTTTGTAAACACCTACCTCTAGGTTACAACAGGTCTATCATGTTCTACCCACATTATATAAAATGGTTAAGTCAACTTAAATCACTCATAATTACTACCATTATACATGTAAGTGTCCCCTAAATGTTTGGTCAAAAAGATAGTTCTATTAAGTTTTTTTCCATAATCATGTAACAAAAGTCATTATCTAACTTAATATTACATTTTGTGTTTTTATTTTAATATACACAAATATTTATCATGTTTTTTAATTTACATGTATTTTTAATATTTAGGTGGATGTTTAATAAATTAATTAACCATGTTTGGATAAAAACTATTATGCATAATGAATTGAATATAAATATTTTATTTTCCTAGTAATTTATCTTTTTGTTTTTGTTGTTTCATCAATAAATGTTCTTTTAATACATTATAAATAAAATAAATTATTATTAAAATGAATCCATCTTGAGCTTATCTAATGGTAGATTTAAGGATAGTACATTAAATCATCCTATTAGCTAGGGGAAATATCTCCAAATGTTTTATTTGTCCTCAGCTACAAAATTCCTAATGTCCACCTGTATATCACCGAGTTGGAGTCAATATGGTTCCATCACGAATCATATCTCCAGGCATTGGGATGCTTCATTAATTAAAAATATTTTTCACATTCACATAGTAGAGGGAAAAAATGTATTACATAAATGGATATTAATAATTATCCACGGACATGTAGGTCCCACTTTATAATGTATGGAGGGATGACTAGCATGCCACGTTTTAATTTGATATTAAATATTTAAAAAACCATAGAACATATCTAATTAAATATATTCAGGAACATACATTTTTTTTGGTCAAGATCATGATCAGTTATACAATAAACAAATATGAACAATTTAACTAGATGACATTTAGTAATTTATTTAGTATTTATTATTATGATAAATGTGATTGTGCTAATTAATTAACTAATTAAATAATTACATTTCATCTTAATGACAATTTAAAATTAATTGGAGATTTCCATTAATTTGGAATTCATGACAAATAATCTGAAGAACCATTAAGGGAATATTTATTAAATTAAATTAATAAATCATTTAAATTTCTTTCAAAACATTACTAAATTTTCAAACATAGAATGAAGTTCCAATATATAAAATAATGTTTTAATTCTGAAATTTTACTAATTTATTGTAATTGTAATTTCATCCATTAATGGGAGACTACACGGTGTTTGCATCCAGTTACATGCCATGTACATTGGTTTCCATATATCCCAGTTAGAGTACAGGGGATTCGATATCTTAACACAACTAGACTATATGGTCTATACATCCAGATACACAGCCCATATCTTCTTTCCATGTTCCATGTTTTCCTGATCAAGAGGTGGTGTGAAATAAGAGAACAATATTATTAAATTTATCGGTGCATCTAGATACAATGAACATTGGTAGATGGTGTTTGCTCTGGATGCACGCCTTGTAACCCATCTTTACGTGCCAAATATTTGGCACTTCCCAATAGAATTTATGGTCGTTCTTAATTTTTTCTTAAATATACTAGAAAATGAAACACTAAACAAACAAGATTAATATTTCAATTACATGTTAATTCAAATAGTATTAATGAATTAATAACATGAAATGAAAATCTAACCAAAATTTCACATAGATCAATAATCAGATAAATAATAATAAATTAAAATCTGATCCCTCTTATGCAACTTGTTTTTTTTGGATGTAGTGGAATAATTATAATAGTGGTATATCTATGAAAATAACATTTAATTTTTTTATGAAAACCAAGAGTGATGATCATGAACATAAAATTTATAAATAATATATATAATATCTGATGAGATAAAAAATGGGCTTTATAAATTTATTCATTGATGATTTTTGATATCCCAAAAAGGATCATCCATATTTCCTTCATTTCACTTGTACGTATCCATGAGTATAATCCCTATATAGGTGATCTAAATGTTCTCTAATGGTCTTTGAGAAATACCAATCATTCTCCAGGTAAAAACATGATGAATGTAATGCGTTGTGTGGTTTGTTATTGATTTATCATTCTTTGGTCTTGATGAAATTAACTCTTCAGATTATCATTATTGATAAAATAGTGAAGGAGTAATCGATATAGAATTATTTGTTCTATTCAATTCTCAATTCCCAAATGTGGAATTGGATTCGAATAAATTACACAATAGACATTGTCCTATATTTATAGAGCTATGATTTTGGATGAAAAATTTAATTGAATAATATCCATTAAATAAAATGATAAAAATTAAGGAAATCCCATGAAGATTATTATTATTATTATTATTATTATTATCGTGCATTATCTTACGCACAATGTAAATATAATATTTATCGGCTAATAAATAATTATTTTGTCACTGGAAATGTTATTCGTCCGTTTGAACTCCTCTTGAATTTATTGATCATTCGAAAACATATTAAATTCTTTTAAATAAATTTTTCATTCAGAAACTAGTATATAAATATTTATTAAATATTCAGTAAAATAAATAAGTATATTTTATTCACAATTTAGTAATAAATATTTATTTTATTTAGGAGATCAATATTACTTCAGTAAAATTATTCAACATTATTGAAGATAATATATATTGCATTAATTAAATTCATACTAAAAATAATAGAGACCAATAGGAACCCTTAGAGTGTCAACCTTTAGTGTTCATTCTCATTAGCATTAGGTGGGATTGCTTAAATCAAAGATTACTCTCTATCAAGGGGTCATATAACCCATTATAATTAACATAATGTTGCAATAATGAAAAACACATATTAAAGCTCAATGTATAATATAATCCATTTGTCATAATTTCTTGTCATTTAGGTTTTATAACGGTGTCATCAACCAATATTCTCAATACAACAGTATATGACTATCTAAAATAAACTCATTGTTACACAATGGAAATGGAACTTAAGGTGATAGTTCTATTTCAATCAAAGGGTTTAGATATCGTCTTCCATAAATATGGAAGAGACAAATGTTTCATTGACTTATCTAGAAATAAAAATTCATTAATGATGCATCCAACATAACCAAATTCCTGCCAACATTTCGTGTGATGGTTTTTGTTAGAAAATATAAGTGTGTGAGTCATGAAATACATTAATTATTATCATAAATTATAAAAACCATTACACACGCTAAAAAATTGGAACATATGATAACACCAAAACATGATTAATTCCAATTGATTTTTATTTTCTCATAATATACTATATCAATTAATACCATGTATGAACCTCATGATAATAAGTCACATCTTATTACAAGTACTCACACCTTATAATATATATAATATGTGTCCAATAAAGATATTTAATCCAAGAGTAGAACTATATTAAGAATATTTTCATAGAACATCATGTTTCGCATCATACCAGGGAATTACTATGACCTTATCAAGGTGAAAAATACTCTAAGAGGTTATTACATTAATGTGATATAGAGAAATGAACAATATGTAATAAGATGATAAACATAATATTAAATACATTATATATTCATGTAATCAATGTACAACTATCTATTTCTATGTCTCCAACTATAAATGTCATGAAGGAGCTTCATAAATCCCCCATGGAAGTATATATAGGGGTAAAAATGATGAACTAAGTCCCCTAGAATCAGTTTTGCTGGAAATCGATAATGAAAGGTGTAGCAGAGTTTATCTCTTGATGCCTCACTTTTTAGAAGGTGAAGGCTGAGCACTAGGTTCCAGGTTGTTTCACTCATCTAATTGAGGTGAAAATTTAAGGTGGTATAGTATATCTATGGACATAAAGATAGGTCCTACACTAATTTTAGAGATCATTATTCCATCTGGTAATGTGTAGATTGACTCAATAAGTCGACCAACTTTTTAGCTATTTGAATGCATAGATTTGTAGAGTGCATGGTATTCCTTTATATAAAAAAGACATTCCAACTCCACAGAGTTACCACAATGACCAATGAATAATATTATGCACACATCACATGACTATTATAGAGTGGATCATGGGATGCCTTTGGAACAAAGTTTCCTTTCAACACAACATTACACCACCAAAATGATGGCTAGATTTAGCGGACCAATTGTGTTCTGGAGGATATGTCATGGGATTTCATGTTGGAAATTCATTATTGTTGGGAGGATCACATATGTATCTTGTAATTTTGATTAAATAATAGCTACCATCCCAAAATTTCAATTGATCCATTTTAGGTTTTTATGGGGTACCATACAGTGTCCACTATGTTGGACTAATCTAAGAGAGGAAACAATGAAGGGGAACCAGTTGGTGAAAGCAATGTTAAATTTTTTTAATATCATCTTAGAGTGGATTTATATTTCCAAGGACTATTAGACATTCAATGTGGACTGAAAATGAATGAATTCCATATTTTTGGTTGAAGTACATTTTTTCATGGAGGTACAACCTAAAAATGGGTAATATAGATTTTGATATAGAGTCATGTTATATGTGATATTCATCATCCCTTGATAGATAATTCGTAGGGTCGATGCAGTGCCATATCACATTTTCTTACCCCCACAGTTAGACTATGAATATAAATTCATCCACACTTAATAAATTAAGAGGCATGTTCATGATCAATAACATGTCATAAATTTGTTCAGAATAACATCAAGGATATAGATACCTTTATTAAGTACCTGATAGTGGTCAAAGATCTGGAGGATAATATCCTTTTTTGGTTAGAGATTCCCTTGGTGCATCTCTGGAAGAAATAAGAGAATCTTTGGGATAAAACTTTGGATATAAAGACCAACATTTAATAATGGAAACCATGTTTTTGAGTTTTTTTCTTTTTTGGGAGCAAACACCTAATTTAGGGAGAGTGTGACATCTTTATATTTCCCTAAAATGATTTTAAATATATTCAATAATAGTTTTGGAGCTAGCTGCTAATGAAATAATAGATTCAATGGTATAGTGATCACAATATTTATATTATAAAAATATTAAATATTTTAATATCTCATGCCCAGAGTTTTCCTAAGAACATTTAATACCTCTTCAATGGATACTCATATGTCAAATCTAAGACATGTATTAAATATTGAATATGGACTTTATCATTGGAACAATATATCCTATGTCAGAATCATGTGTTTGTAAAAATTTTGTCGCATGAGAAAATATGGAATGAATAATTATATTTATTTATATTATTATGTTTTTATGTAGCATCCTAGTTGTCCTATTTAGATATATAGTTAAATTAAAATCATAGGGATTACTACATAATGTTGGGTTTATGAGAGGAGCCATTGAAGAGAAGTTGGGGAAAAAGAATAAATTAATAACATCATCGAGACTAATTTCAACAGTATAGAATGTAGATCTCACTAGGGATGTTGATGTGTGACCATTATTCATCAATGATCGATCAAATATAAGTTAATTTTTTTTGTTGAATCATCCTTGTTTGTAATCCTATGTCGAATGTGTATTATTTTAAATAACATGAATTTATTTGTGCATGGAAGTTTGATTTATAGTTGATTTATCTTTTTTACTGTGCATTAATTGATTATTAATAATTAAAAAACCAACATGTCATTGAGAAACTAAATAATGGTCATGATTAATTACTAATTTTTTTATTTATACATTTCCACCATATTTTATTTAGACATTCATTATGCAAAATTTCTTCATCTTGTGGCTGAATAAAATATATTGAGGATGATTGTTTCTCATATGATTCTTGGGAGAATAGATTGGTTCCATAAGACTGGTTTAGGGATTAGTGATTCGATTGAACTTAATAATGATAGTTGGTGAATGAGTTCCTATTTGGACATCCACCATTTTATTTTTTTTGAATTATTGTGAGAAAACATGATGACATATATAATCCATTACATATTTGAGGGTAGTATTACAGAAAATGGATTTGGTTGATTCGATGTTGGGTTAATATTAGGATTTTGGGAATGATGGACGATAGAAGATGTGTGACTATTGATGTATTAGAAGGAATAAATCTTATTAAATGACATAATATATAATATTTTTTAAACAACTTGTAATTCGAAGAACACATGTTGTGTGTATCTCTGGTTACAGTTCTAGGGATTCATATGAAATTTAATATCACATGTCATGTGGCATATATAAAATTCCATGTGAGCCAATACTGGAGACCTGATGCATTCTATACATGTACAAAAACATAGTCACGACCATGCACGTAGTCATTTTTTGAGTGAAAATGCATGACATGGTACTCATACACAACCAAATACACCATAGGACCAACTCTATAGATTAACGTGCAGAGGTACACTAGCATGACCAGGTGTACATAGAAAAATGTAGAGGATCATAGGGATGAACACTAGTATGTTAGTGTTTAATGGTACACATTTTTTACCTTATATAATCATCATATGTTTCATATAGTATCGAATTGAAATATTCATTTCCATTTTATAAAAAAAATTAATATGAGTAAGGTTATTTATTTCATCCTTACTGGCGGTATAATGCGTAATTAAATTATTCTAATAGGATTGTGATCCCCTCTATGGGTTCTAGTTCAAATCGAGTTTATCATATCCCTATGGGTGGTCTAATTTTCTTTCCTCTATTATATCTTTCCTATAAATAGATCTTGGAATTAGTATGACCAAAATGAATAGGTTGTCGATCACAAATTTGTTAAACTGAACCATTTGGTTTATGGAATCACCCATTAGTCATATGTAATGTATACTATATTTATATCATGACCTTATGGGATCCTATGAGAACAACTTATGAAGGACACATGAGAATAGACTCTCAGATGAGTTTCTTTAGTGACATAATGTATTGGGGAGTGATCCCTATTAGAAAAGTATTACCTTGAAACCATAAGAATAATGAAGTGGCTAAAAATGATTGTTTAGACACCTTGGGACCATCATTGAGTTATGAGTTCGTCTTTACCTCATTTCTTATAGGTGTTTTTTAATATTGACCTATATGTGTACTATTGAGTTTAATATTCTTCATTCATATGCTTACTGATTTTGGGGTATCCTACTATGAATTTTTATAGTCACCCATAAATGGGAATTTCCCATATGTACCTTGTCTTATCAAAATGATAGATATTTTGATAGATTCAATGGAGGTTCAAGGGTTGCTGGATCACTATATTGGTCCAGATATATTAATGTTTATACCAGTGATACATTAGACAATAAAACCCTCTTTCTTAGTAGGATAAACTAATTTTCAATTTTGCAGTGATTATAATTTTATCTTTATCAGTTTTTTTTTTAAAAAAATATTGATATGGTCATCAGATTTAGATGTATGTGTACATAAATATCAGTCATGTTTTTCTATATTTTTTCACTATGTGGTATTGGATATGTGTGTTTGTGCATGAAATTATATAGGATAATACATCCCATATATTGTATTTGCCTACCTAGAAAAACTATTTACCCCCAAGCCTATGGGATGTGGGATTGGAGAAATCACACTCATCATATCAAAAACCATGTGGGACTCTATGGGTTTGGTCATGACAAGGGAGTTCAAATATATGTTAAACATCGATCAATTTGGGAAATTATTGACATAATGATAAATTCTTTATCAATATGGTGTATTTTTTTCAATCAAATGTATTTTTCTATAATGATAACTATTATATTTGGATACCCTTTTAATTTATGTGGTTTTATTATGTAATTATTGTTGAATAATTTCTGCTGATTTAATCTAGTGAATTCATTTAAAATGATTATGAAACTGACTCTTTACATTTTTTCATAATAATATGATATGTTAATTATTTCAAGTTGAAAAATATACATGGATGATTAATGGGTTTGGTAATATATCAACCTTTGATGTAATGGATAAAACATTAAATGTCATGACATTTGTATATGAAACCACAATTAGGATTACATGTATAAATGGGTGAAAGTGAGTTAACTATGGAAGTGACATTACATGGGTATAATTATATTGTATCAAAAGAATGGGTTTGTGTGTTTTGATCATGAAGTTGATTTATACTTATTATAATGTTTGATAAAAAATGGTAGTTTATTATGATGTAATGATATCATCACTCATGTTTATTCAATAACATTACAAAACTCTTTTGATGTATGTTTTATGTTATGTGAAGACATATTCAAGGACTCCTGATTTTTGATAAATTATTTTTTGTGTATGATTTTATTATGATATGTCGAAGTACCTTATTTACACATATGTTGTCATCTTATTCTAATTTGAGGTATCATCTTGTTATCACCAATACTTACCCTTTCTTAGAATTTGAGCTAACCCATATTCCTATGTTTCCATTCCATAGTGTGGCTCAATTGTAGAGGAATGTTCATAATAATTGAATAATATGTGGTTTATGTATTTATTCCCCAAGTAAATTAAACCTTTTATTATGAGGATTTTCTATTTATTTATTATATGTAATGATTATTTTATGGAAATGAAGTGTAATAAATACAAGATTATCTTGGGTTGTTATAGATTGTATTAGATCATGTATTATTAACTTTTTAGTAATATTAAAACATAGATATTCCTGAGTAAAGGTGTATATTAATTTATATTTGACTTAATGGATCATTGATAAGTTTAAAATATTTCCAATATTATAGTAACTTATGAAATTTCCTGATAATTTTGGGGTATGATATATTTGAGATTAGGTTAAAAGGTTTAATATAAACCAAATTAAATAAAACATGATTTCATTGAGAGTAACATATGTCAAACTAAAATCTAACATGATGATTTATTGGAAAAATATATTTTGAGGATCAATTTTTCATTTAATTTTATTTTAATAATTCAATTTTTATTTAATATGTTCCTCATTCAGGTTAACTCCTTTTGGTTTTACTAATTGTTAATGTATGAAAGATCCAAGTTATCAACTCATACCATTGAAAATGAAACAATATTTCCATTGATAAATAAAAATATATACGTGATGAAGTGTGAAATATTTTAATTATGTAAAACAATCTATCCAAATTTATAATTAAAAACATGAAATAAATTCATTATGAAACCTAAAAAAGAAGAAAACGTAAAAGTCACATAGATATTCCATTTATAAATACAATGAAAGAAAGAATATTATGTTTTTGTTGTGTTAAAAGTTATGAAAATAACTAAAAGGAATTCCATAAATGAAAAATTAAAAATTTCATGTGGGGATGGATTTTCCATAAAATATCATAATTTTTTAATATACATATAGAGTTTAACTAATAAAATTGACTGTATAAAACTACTATTCGATAATACATCCACGATTTAATTATTTATATATGAGGTGTTTTGTTATTATGAAAATGATGACAAAACCCAAGACTACTGAGGGTTATAGGCATCACAGAACTCTAAGAACAAGGAATAATAGAATCGTATGTGAATATAATAACAAATAGGGATCATGATGAATAAGGAACATGTGTCCTTTACTCTAGAGATGTGGATGTCTTTTTTGAGTTTGGTTCGAGGATCTATAGTATATTTATGAAATTTTCTAAGAGCATGAAATCATCATTCAGATGATTTAGTTTAAAAAAAATAATTACTTGGTATATGATTTTTTCAATCCATGATTAATCATATGGGAATGTACTATATGGAATATTATTATTCACACATTACATAAATCAAATGTTATTTTTAAAAGGAATTGGTTTTCTGCACACAGGGGTGGAAATTATTTTTTATAATGATATCACCTATCATATCAAAATATGAGAGTATATAAATTCTATTATGATTCTATACACACTATATAATTATATAATTTTATTTTGGTCTTCATTCAAAAAAAGATATAATTTCAGATCAAATGGTTTGAAAATAAAATAAATATTATGGATAAGCCTATTATGATAGAAAATTTATATTTTGTGATTTTGAAATTATATTTACATTCATAACTATCTTTGATATAGCCTTATATATTTTCTTCATCAAGGGAAAATTAAAATTATATTAATGGAATTAAATAAAGGGTGGAGAAAATTTAAGAACATAATATTTTTGAATAAATATTTCTAAAAATTAAAACTATGTTCAAATGATTGTTTCACATGTAATACCAAACTAAAATGTGACACCCCATTTTTAATAATTTTTTTTAATATAAATAATTTTTAGTATATATTCATTTATGTAAAATTATTTTAGTTTATTATACATATAACCAAAATAGTATTGAAAACTCATCATGTTTCGAAAGTGCATTTTTCTAATAAAAATAGATTTCCTTTTTATATTTTTTCATTTTTTATTTTCATTTTTTAATTTTAAAATCATAATTTGATAACAATAAGTTATTTTTTTTATTTACCATTGAAATATTATATTTGGATTAATTATTTGAAATTTTCATAAAATAATTTATTTATAATTTAATAGTGAAAAATACAGTTTTTTATAATCAATAAATTTTTTAACATTTTCATTTATATGAAATAGATATAAGTTTATAAATAATTTTAAATGGTCAAATTCTTATTTATAGTGTAAATAAATATATTTAAAAAAAATTTGACTGTTTAAAACCCAGGTTTATCATTTTAGAAATATAAGTATCATTATACTGTAAGCACAATTTTTATTCACCTAAATCAAAAAATAGTTTTAATAATGTTTATAAAATTAAAATAATTCTTCATTATTTTTCATATCAACATATTCCAATTCCATAATAATTTCAATTAAATTTTCACGTATAAATATAATATTAGTATGGTTATATTTAATTAACTTAATAATTATAGAACATTTATTTTAAATGAAAATTCTTATTAACCCTGTGTAGTTTTTGAAAAATCGAATAAATTTATATATTTACAGCAATTAATTTGACATTTATATAAATATATTAAAACTCAATAAATTTTTTTTCAATAATAAATTAAATTAATGGTAATAATTATGAAGAAATTTTTTCTATAAAATAGTTTAGTTACATATTCATTTTTAGTGATTATTTTTTATATTATCTTATATGGAAATTGAATTGGATTTAATGTGAATTAATTTTAGTTTCTAAAAATACATATTTTGTAATACATGTTACCACATATTTTTAATCAAAACTAAATTACTAATTTACAAATGAGTTACCAAAGTAAAAAACCAAATTGGTAATATGTGAAAATATAATAGTAAATGATTAAAAATAGGTCTCAAAATGTGTGAAAAATCAGTTTTTACATAAAAAAAAATTATAACAATAAAATAACATAATTTAAAATTTCTGAGGCCCTATCCATCAAATATTGTCATGTCACCATTGAAAATGTAATGGTAATTTACTAAAGTTTTATTTACATCACTTATAAGAGGGAATCATTTGAAACACAATTATCACATCCTTTCAAAGCCTTATCCCTAAAAAATATACCTTAGCCTCTCATAACCATTGTCCCCACATTCTAGTATTATTGGACTTCCATAAATACCATGATATGGTTCTATAAGTTTCTACCTAATAGAGCACACAAAAAGGGATACGTTATGTTCTGAACCAAACTCTACATTTATTTTATTCTTCTACACATAACATATTCTATGTCCTTGAAATTTTGATAAAATAATAACTTTTAATATTTTTATATATTATTATAATAATTTATATTCACTTATCTACCACACGTAAAATCCATTCAACAAATCGATGATTTCATCATGGATAAGTGGAGATTACTGCATCCATAAATGTCTTTTATATTTCTTCCATTAACAACCAACATAAATGAATTTTAAAATGTATTCATATTATATAAATTATATTTTTGAAAATATTGATAATAATTGAGTATATTATAATGCACTATATAACTGATGTTAGCACGATGTAGTCATAGTAAAATTTACTATAAAAAATATTTATATCTTGGAACCTTTATAAATTTGATCTGATTTTAGGAAAACAAATAGTACTATTTAATATTTTTTCTAATTGATCATCATAGGTATAAAGTTATAAAATTATGAAAATTAAAAATCAATTGTATAACACATTTTACCATTGTAAATATATCGAGAAAATATCATATAAATTTACCAAATAACCTCATGTATATGACAGAAGTGAACAATATTAATTAAACTAATATCACATAAAAATAATTAAATAAAAAAATTATATTTAGGTAAAAAGTCATAGGTAATTTTAAAATACACATAATTTGATTTTTCATGATTTAAGAACATGAATGTTGATAATTATTAACTAAGGTGTAGTTTTTAGGTGTCAATTTTTTTCATTATGTTTTGAGGAATATTGAACACATGTTTTAAGGTGTATTTAATAGACATGAATTTATCTTATCATAAATATATGTAAAACATAAGGAATTTACATATCTCCCCCTTATTCTATCATTCTTGGGTAACGAATTTGAATGCTAGCAATGATTTAAGGGATTTATTAAAATAGTCTCTATTTCATTGAGTTAAAATATTTCAACTTTATCTTCATAATTCTATAGCTAGATTCATCCAGACTAAGTTAATTATATATAATTTATATTTATATATATTTTAAAAATTCCCTTTTTTAATCAAACATTCTAACACCATGAATTTCATCCTCATAAAAAATTGAATTTTTATGAATAATTCTCATTCTCTTTAATAATTATTTTTCATCTATGATCATATTTCTCTTTTTAAAAATTATATTTGATATAATTGTAAATCTAATTATGAATATCTATAATAACCTTAATATTTTAATATTATTTTCAAATGTTAGTTTATTACACATATTTATGATTCATGTTTCATAAAATGTATTTAAAAATTCTGAAATGGTTTTCTATCCATTATAATTTGATTTACCCTCTACCCCACATTTCCTTATGAAATGCATATTATATATTATACTTTTATATTATTGAGAAATATTTTTAACTTTAAATGTTATCAAATGTTTTTGCATCATAATTTAAATTAAATAAATTATTTAAATTACTTGATAATTTTTCTTTTATAAAAATGATAAAAATGATATCTAAAAACACATTTAGAATTTTCGTTTAATTAAACACATTATAAAATTTGGGTTGATTTCATTAGAACCAATTTTTTTATAAATTTTCCTCCACATTTTTATATAAAATTTTTGTGTGTTAAACCCATAGAAATCCATCTGTTAATCTTTTATTTCTAATTCATCTACTAATGGTAAATATTTTAATTTCATAAAATGTAATTTCCATTTTAGACAATATATATTTTCCTCCTTTGATTGAATTTTGTTTAGCGAGATTCAATTCATTTAATGATTAGAAAATTATTTAATTTACTTTATAACCATGATCTATATTGTGTAAATACCTTAAGCATTATTTTCTATATAGAATATTATTTTTCATGAATGATACTTAATATTTTTGGATACCAATTTAATTTCCATGAGTTTATATAATTAGATATTTTGATGTAATTATCATGGATCTATTTATGATATTCTACATCAAAAGATTATCAGTCTAGTTTTTATTCCTTGTATAGATCATTAAATGACGAATTATTGATTTGATATGGCACAAATAAGTATGTATAATTATTGAATAGTATCATGTATCTCCATTTAACTCATTGATTAAAACTAAAAATCTATTTATATATATATATACAACTGCATTTATGTATTCATGAAATCATGGGAGTATGTTTAGGACTCACTAATGTGATGTATACATTAGTATAATTAATTTTTCATGCACACATAGTTGTAGGTGTGTAACTCATGAAGGTGATGTTACCCTGTGGTAATATTTGTTCCATATTTATAATTAATCATTTTATTATTCCTTCATGGATCATGATTACTGAAAAAATATATTATTCAATCAATGCATATCATATTCTATTCTATTATGGAATCCGTGTATCATGATTTTTTTTCTATTCATTGTTGGGTATGATTTTTATATATTATATCCATAAAAATTTCTTCTACATGTATTATTATGTTTTTTCTCATTTAATATAACTGATTATTATCAATAATGTTTATCATTACTGGTCATTTGAGATCACACCTTTTCTTATCTTTCCAATCCCAATAACTTGAAGATGATTCACACTTATGATAAATGTGATGAGGATATCATGGTTCAATTGTAGATAAATTTATACATCTCAGGTAAAAAAAATAATCTTATAGAACTATTTCTCAAATACATTAAACATTACATTATTGTAATTTTTTTATTTGTGACATGAAATGTTTATTTTATTTAAATAGTGTGTAGTAAATATATTTATAACATGTGTTTTCATAATCTAGAAGAGGTATAGTTGACTTATATGAAAAAATATGAAAAAAACTATTTTCTTCTCAATCTAGAACTCATACAAGAGAAGATTATGATTCAAAATTTACCATTAGGATATTAAAAGAAATGGATATCTACTGGAGATAAAATCATAAAATATCTTTTATAAAGTTCAAATTTACATTCATGAAACATGATTCGTAAATGGATGTAGCACTTTTGGAGAACTTACACCGATAATACCTCTATCTACATATTTATAATGATGTTATAATTCTTCTAATATTGATATCATTCATTTGAAAAGGATGCTCTTGATGTTCAGTAATTCCATAAGATGTCCATATTATCATTGATCTATTAAATAACATAAAAACATGAAATGATTAATTATATATGTCCTAAAAAAGTTTTGAACCATGAATAATATATATAAATATTTCATGATTTCAGATGAATATTCAATACATAAAAATAATATAAACAGAATAGGTACATGATGTTTTAGGGTGATTGGGGACTAGAAAAAAACATATTTCAAAAAATAACATCAATTTATCCTATAAATTTGTTGTATCATAGTACTCTCTACAGACCTACACTTATTAAAACATTTCCTCATAACCTGCAGAAAATGGAAACCAAAAAGGTTATGTTCAGATGATCAGGGATGGTAAATATAAGAGATATTAATCAATTATAAAAAGTGATAATACGGGTATTAAAACACGACCATAACATAATAAATACATTTCCAAAAAAGTTAATATCATTAATCATGAGTTATGGTATAATGATTTTTTATAATAAAATAAAAAATTCCTAAGAATATGGAATCATAAATAATAAAAATGTATTCGTGAGGGTATATCATGAAAATTGTAATTTGGAAAAACATTATCTCATAACATTGTAAACATGTATAAGAAATATTATGTTCACTCATTATGTTATATAATGAAGTGTGGTCCTAACACAAACTTTTTGATTGGAATCTGCTTCCATACAAACATATATGGACATAAAATGAGTTCTATGAATAATGTTCCGAACATGAAATCAAGTAAACATATAACATAGTTATCACTTTATTTAACCCAATGCATTGAAGGGATATAAAATAATCCAAACCATAAAACCATAACTATATGTATTCCAAAAGATTATATGAAAACCCATCAATTCATCTTAAATGACCCATTAAAATGTAATTGGTTTGAATCGATAATTTCATTGTAGCCTAAACCATCGAAAAGAAATGTGTATCATAAATATTTTATTATTACATTATAATAAAATGAAAAATAAAACATTTTCACTAAATCATACTTGAATAATCGTCATTATAATCCACGTAGAGAATGATAATGGATTTTAACGTTTGATCATAAAATCAGTGAAGCATATAAATCCATAATTTAAAATTAAGTATATTAAAAATAACTTTAAAAGATAATTTTAGACTATAATTGAAAACATGAAGAAAAAAATAATTTATTTGATAATGATTTATAAATATTTTACTATAATATTGTTAAAATATTATTATTTAAAAAATATATGATAATTTGTCTTTTATTTAGTTAAAATTTTAAATATTGTGTAGAGACCCAAGCTTGACGTACACAGACAATACATTTTTTTGATGGAATAGTTAATACATTAAAAAAATAGATGCCCAATGATCATATTGGTTTATGTCTTTGGAATCTCAAAACAAGTTCTTTTATCTAGATGAATGATCTTCAACATCTCCCATAATGATCTTCCCTGTAAGTTTTCAAACCTAAAACAATTCTTTATAACTTGGGGAAAAGAAAAAATAAAAATGGTGGGATCAAAAGATTTTTAAGTGTAAACATTGAGAACACAAAACAAACCATAAAAATTTTAATGTAAATACATTAACATAATGTTTTAATATCAAAATATTGAGTGAAAAAATAAATCATGTCAGTTCGTAAGGCAACAATTATAATTGAACATCACCATGATAACATATCATAGTAATAACACATGGAATTGAGGGAAACAAATAATCACATGAAATTATTTTATTTTATACATGTAATTTCTTCCAAGACCATCATAGTGTACAATGTCCTTTACTGAACCGGGTTTACATGTCATTCCCGCCATGTATTACTAAACAAGATTTACTTTCCTTTCCAACCCTGTATTATTGAACCATATTTACCTGTCATTCCAGCCATGTTTATAACTTGAGATATAAATCTTTAACCAATTCATTAGAGGGAAATATATTTCCCACCCATCTCTTAATTAAATAGTTATTACATGTGCCACAAAAACATAAATCATCTATAATAGCATATCCCATGAAATAAAATGGGTTTCATAAACATCATTCCATCAAAACATAATACATATAAAATTTTATCCCATAATTAACATAATATAATCATAGTAATAATAGGTATATAAATATAACCCTATATAAATATAATCATGATATAGGGAAATTAATTTTGATAAAAACATGAACTTAAATTCTTGAGGAAAATATATTTTCTTTTTAAAAATATTTTCTTTTCTCAAAATGTCCTAAAATTTTAATATAAAACAATTTAACTTCAAATAATCATTAAATTATATAAATTAATCTTTATGTAAATATGTTGTTATGAAATAATAAAAATATAATTACGTCATATAAGTAAAAAAAATATTTATCTCATACTTTTTGTGGAAAATTAAATAAATACATCGTATGGTAACAAAAAAAATATTCCTTCCATAACATGTTTTAAAAGTAAAAAAATTGGTAAAAATTAATTTAAACATAGAGTGAGGAATATTAACCATTTTAGGAAAACATTTTCAAAAAACTAGGACATGGAAGATAATTATATCCCCAAAAAATACTTACGTATAAACAATCTTGGATAAAAATGAGATTGCAAAATTGTCCTTTACCTTAGGTCTGATTTCTTTTGTATGTTTAATAAAATCCATATATAGTGGGTTAGAACATATTATTATCTTGTAACATAACCATAATAATATCTATTATAACATATATGATTCACTTATGACTTTATACGATCCGTTTATATATCAATTCCATGTTAATACAACATTTTGGGTAATAATTTTTTTTTTATCGTACGTGTTTTGATTTTTTATTCTTCTTCATATTACTTGGAATGTTATTTACATACTTAAATAATCTAAAAAATTATTTATATATCATATATATTCATTATATATATATATAATATAAATAAATGAAATTGAATACATAGTTCATGGAGACTGTAGGTCGTACGTACGCAAGAACATTGTTTTCATTTCCTTATTAGGTTGACCGGAAATAAGTAATTGACACACACACACACACATATATATACACATAAATATAGTATAATTATTATGTAATTTATTTCATTCTTATTTATTTTATATAATTTATAATCATTCACGAATTGTTAACGTGGAGAATCAATCGCATTGCGTCATGGAGACGGTAGGTCGTACGTACACACGTCCAATGATATCATTCCCATAATTCATGAATTGTCTCGAATTTCATGGTTTACTATATTTCAGAATAAAATTAATTTTATTATATTAACATATAGTAATTACATACATTTTAATACTCATCCAATTTAGGTGGTGGTGAAAAACAGATGACAACACAACATGGAGACGGTACGTCGTACATACACACGCCTGGTGATTTCATTTTTTATATGAGGGATAGAAATATAAATATGGTTTTTTCATAATTATAATAAAATATATGTATACAATTTCTATTGTGTTTATTATTATATAAGGAAATAACTAACGAAGTAGAAGTATATGTAGAATGAAATATGAAAGAATTGGTAGAGGGAATTACCTCTTCATTAAGGTGATCTCAATAGATCTCATCTTAATGGAACTAGAGTTGGTATTTTAAGAAGACTAGAAACTATATAATTTAAATATAGAATATCATATGGTAATTGGGTAGGGTATGGCTTAGTTTTAAGGCCCAAAATAAATTTAAGCGGTGAAGATGGATGTTCCCTTTTATAATTTAGGTGAAGAGAATTTTTGAAATCCTGAAAAATATTTAATAATAATGAAATAAAGCCCCACTAAAAAACATCCAAAATTTCCCAATTTCATATATTTGATTAAATAGGATTTTAAACTCATCATCAAATAAATTTAATACAAGTTTCTTCCATTAAAACCATATCATTTCAATTTAACTCTTAGTTATTCTTTTAAATTATAACTCGAGTAGCAAATATTTCAATATTAAAAGGGTAAAATATTTACTTATATGATGTATATAAGATCATAAATAAATAATTTAAAATTCTTTTGACCATATTATAATTATTCAATTTTTTATATTTTTTTTATGATTTTTAAATAATTTAATAATACACTATATTGAAAAACAATCAAACGTGTCAATTTTTACAATATTCAATTTATTTATTTTTAAAACTATAAAGATAACAAGTTAACATTGAAAAATATATTTTATTATATTTCTATGAGGACATGGTTACCTATAAAATTCATTGTACATATTAATTTTCCCAAAATAAATTTATTTTAAAATATGTTAATAACATTTTTTTAAATCATCTTTAATATAATAATTACTACAATAATTTAGATTCATTATTAAATATACATATTTTTTGACAAAAAAATCCTAAAATGTGTAAAAATATAATATATTTCATGATAATATATTTATTATAATTTACCAACTAAAATTCAATCATTAAAAATGTTACACTTATTAAAGTATTATTGTGACAATAATAGAATTAATTTAAATATAATAATATAAAGGATATAATCTATTCTATAAGACTCAAAATGGTCACTATATTGACCATTTTATGATTATGGTCATGATATAATTTAACAACAATATTTTTTCATGTTTTTGAACATTTTTTTGGTCATTAATATTTTAATAAAAACCCATTGATTTCTCATCAATTAATTAATTATTACATCATCAAAGATTAAGAATTTACAGTAATTATTTATTTCATAAAAAATATAAATAAATTACCAAGATGAAGGTAATTATTTTATATTTGTATTGAGTATTTATTTTCAAATATATCACTTAGTTATCCCAATATTAACATTATTGTACTTATAAGAAATATGAGTTTGACATTTTGTCACTTTCATCAGTTTTATTAATATCTATGTCATTTTCATTTTCATGTGAATATTAAAAGACCATGTTTCAAAAAAATATGATAAGAGTATAATAGTATTCATTTAATTGTATTTTGTAGGTTCTAAGATAATTTTATTATCCTTATCATATTATTAAATACCCTAATTTCCCCGAATCAACATTAACTATGGTAAAGAAAAATTACTGCAGTTACTATTCATAACCTAAAAAAGTAAAAGTAACTTATTAACATAATTTTTACCTATTTATTCCAAATATGAAATCTATTTTTCATAATTCAAACAAAAAAATTGATAGAAATTAATTTAAAATTACTTCTTGTTGTCTAAACTAAAAAGAGGGGTTTTAAGAAGTAAAAACATATCAAAAGATTATCATGAGTTTATGTAAAATATAAATGTGGAATTATAGCCAATGACCAAAATGGGTTTAAATGATAAAAACATAATCCATTTAAACAATAAATCCAATTTAATAGATAATCTAACAAGATAAATAAATTAGATGAAAATGCTTTTTTGAATTAAAATGCCATATTTTTCACAGTTCATTTTAATTGGAATTTTATCATAAAAATACTAAAAAACCCACAAAAAGTAAATTTTTATTATTTTGTCAAATTTAACTTATAAAATTTTCATAAGCTATATTAAAAATGGTTGTGCCTTCAAAAGGCGGTAGAACTACTTTTTTGAAAAAAAACTTCTTTTATATCTAAAGTCTAATTTTTTCATATATCATGTTCTTTAAAATTCGAATGATGAGTAATAATGTTATATAAAATTCTTAAATTGGTTAATAGTATTCATAATGGAATTTTCATATCCCATTAAATAATAATATATCATTGTTTAGTGAAACTCAATATTGTGTACAATGCGAGATATTAAAAAAGGTCGCTCTTGGGTGTAACGCATGTCAAGCCAGTGTTGTGTATAGTTCATGTTTCCTTTGGTGTTTCTTATAACATAGTCCAAATATATTTCATCTATACTTTGAAAAAATATATACTTAGTGTTTTGTAAAGGAAATCCTATCAAAATAGCTTGAAAGTGTGTGTAACACAAGGCATGAATAGTGTTGCATATACTAGTAGCTGATACGGTATAGAATATAGTGCAATCTAATTTTGGTGTAGTGTAAAACAGAAGAAATAAAATAAATTAGAAATTATCTATCTCACAAAATCTCACGATGTTACATTCTAGCCCCTTAAAATGAAGTTATTCCTTGAAATTCTTCCGGGTTATAAATGGTTTACTGTATTAATGTTTTCTTCATGGAAACCCACAATGTAAAAAGGGATACTAAAATAATTTTAAAAAGAAAATTTAGAACCATAATAGTTATCCAAAGTAACTCATCAGTGGGTTTCCACACAAGAGATCATACATGTGAATTTAATGCATGGATATGAAATAGAAATATAACAATCAAGCACTAATTGATATTGATATATTCTATGGTTTGGATAAACCTAAATACTAGATATAAATAAATCTATGATGATTTAAGGGACTATTTGAGTCATCAGATAAGAAGGTATTGTAATAATATTTTTGGTTTTGAAGATCGTTTCCCTAAAGTTGGATATTGTTTCCTGAGCCTAAATACTTACATGATTTGGGTACAATATCACCATTATTCGTGCCTTGAACAATTTAAGCTTTATCTATTATTTAATGAAATGATGTAAAATTTATCATTCATAAAGAATTAGCAAATCATGTGATATAATGATAGGTCATTCCATAGTTCCCTATCACAAAACGGCTAGAACTAGTTATAAGTACATCTATCATGATATTAATCATATATGGATCAAAAAATGGACTGAAACATCATCTATCATACCGTATAAGTAAAATAAAACTAATTTATACAAACTAGTGACTTCTTATAGGACATTGGTAGGCGATTAAGGCGTGTCGCCATTTGATTGTGGGTTTGATTCTCGTAGCCTTGTCTGACGTGACGAGTTGTCGCTTGTCCTGCGGGATGTACTTCTTCAATAACTATTCATTTATAACATTAGAGAAATTATATTAAAAAATATTTATCCATAGACAATACTATCTGATGTCCAAATTAATCCATTCCTACTTTTAGTATTATCCAAAATACTTCTATCCAAACTCACAATATAATGGAAAACAATTACAAAAAGTTATATATAAGAAGCTTGTGAAAACCATCATTTATCCCCCATATATCCTAAGATATTTCTTGTAGGTCACATTCCAACTATTTCAATGAAACGATCATGCATTTTATTGAGTAATGGTAATAACCTTAAATACCATATATCATTATTGAAAAAATTCATGTTTCAACATTCTAATACTTATTGGATACATTCCATATGTCCCAAAAATTTGTATAATTGATCCATGATATCATAATTCTCTTTTTAAAAAATACATAATTTGTTCCTAGGAAACTAGCATCATCTAATTTACCTATTCAAATCCAACATATCATTATCCAAACAACATTATCTTAACATATATGTAATATTAATGGTTATCATTACCTTAATCTTTTTTTCTCCAAGTATATAAACTTACCCTTAAATCAATTTTTGGATCCTAGGAAATATTCTACATATACATTCCAATTCTTAGTGAAAAACGTATATTAATGACTCATATATATTTCATGATTCATATATCATAATCATTGAATTTTAAAATAGATACCAATCAATCATCCAACTTCATTCTTTAACCATTACCCATGATCCATCATATTCATATTTTAAAAAAGAGGAATCATGTATTAAGGTTTCTAAAAATCAATTTTATTATCTTTAATGTAAACAATACTTAAAGAACATCACATAACTTTGACATTTCATTTACAATTTATTTATCCTCAACAATATGACCAATACATGCACCAACTTCATGATGCATTTCATGATGTTTCCACATAGGAAATCAATCTTCATAACTTCCATAAATTTCAAATCTGAAACATTTAATAGTTTACTACATTCTATGTAGATATGGTTTTTGACTAAGACAAAAAAGGTGTGAGATATTCATATTAGATATTAGAATCACATATGTAGGGAAAACTACTTATAATATTTCAATCTGTGATATTTTCAGCTTAACCCTATGATAGTCATGATTATCAATAAACAATAGGATTTTGACATATACTTGAATTATCCTTTGGAAATCCCTAGAAACATGCTTAGAAATATCCCTATGGATCTCACTAAAGTTTTCACATGCTAGTTTCCAAAGTTAACTAAAACAACACTCAAATACCAACTGTAGAGACCCATGCTTTACATAAATGGACATTAAATTTATTTTTTTGAATACATAATAAATTATAAAAATAGATTCCCAAATACCACATTAGTTTAGTGCCGTTGTAAACTCGGAACACATTATTTTAGCTTGGTGAATGTTCTTCAACATCTTCCACTAAGATCTTACCCATTACATTTCATACCTAAAACCTTTCTTTATATCCAGGGGAAAAGAAAACATAAAAGGGTGAGGTAAAATTATCAGTAAGGGTAAAAATTGATAACATAAAACAAATCATAAACAATATAATGTAAAAACATGAACGTAACCGTTAAAAATAAAAATCGTGAGTGATAAAATAAATCTTGGAAGTTCGTAAGGCATAAATCATAAGTGAAAATGACAATGATAACATAGAATCGATATAAAACAAGGAATTGGGGAAAAAATAATCACATAATATGATTTCAATATTATCCAAGGCATTTCATCCCAGACCCTCAAAGTGAACAATGTCCTTTACTGAACCAGGGTTACATGTCGTTCCAGTCACGTATTAATGAACCAAATTTACAAGTCGTTCCAATCCTGTATTACTGAACCATATTTACATGTCATCCTATCCATGTTTTTTCTCATGAGATATAAATATTTACCCAATTCATTAGTGGGAGATATAGGTCCCAAACTTCCTTTAATGAAATCAATCTTACATGTGCCACAAAAACATAAATCACTCATCATATCAAAACCTACGAAATAAAATGGGTACCTATAAAATCATTCAATCATAACATAATCGATATAAAATATCAACCCATCATTAACACATTAAAATCATATTAGTAATTAGGATTGAAACAAAAACCTATTTAAAAATCATCATATTAGATGGAAAATATTTTTTATAAAACACCTGAACTTAATTCTCGAGGAAAAAATTAATTCTTCTTAAAAAATATTTTTTTATTTTAAAATGTTTTGAAATTTTAAAATAAAGGAATTTCATTGAAAATAAACCTTAAATATTGTAAAGAAAGATTCATGGAAATAAGGTGTTATGAAAGAGTAAAAATTATTTCATGTTGTATAAGTTACAAAAACATTATCCTCGTACTTTTTCTAGAAAAGTAAAAATGTAACACTTATGGTAAATAAATGAATTATTTCTTATATACCATATAGTAAAAGTAAAAATGGGTAGAAAAGATATTAAACATACATATAAGTTTAGTAATCATTTTATGATAACATTTTTATAAAACAAGGACAGGGATGATAAATATATTCCTAGTCAATACTTACGTATAAACAATCTCAGATGAAAATGAGATTACAAAATTATCCCTTACCTTTGGTATGATTTCTTCCATATGTGTATGAAACTCCTGTATAGTGGGTATTAGAATAATATAAACTTGGTACAAAACTATAATAATAACTATGATATCATATATTATTAACTTATGACTATATATTACCCGTTTATTTATCAATTACATGTTAAAGAAATGTTTTGGGTAATAATCATTTTATTTATCGTATGTGTTTTGAATTGTTATTCTTGATCTTATTATGTAGATAATTGTTTAATTACTTTAATAATGTTTAAAATTATTTATATATCATATATATTCAGTATATAAATATATATAATACATAGATAAATGAAATGGAATACACTGTTAATGGAGACGTTAGGTCGTACGTACGAATGGACTTTGTTTCAATTTCCTAATTGAATTATATGGAAATAAGTAAATGATATATATATATACATAAATCCAGTATAATTATTATGTCATATATTTCATGTTTATTTATTATATATAATTTATAATCATTCATTAATGGTTAGCATGAATAATGTATCTCATCGCATCGTGGAGGTGGTAGGTCGTACGTATGCACGAGTGGTGATATCATTCTCATAATTCGTGAATGTTTTTTAATTGAATGGTATACTATATTTAATAATAAATATCATTTTATAATTATAATATATTTTAATTACATCCCATTTATACTCATCCGTGTTATATGGTGGTGAAAAACAGATTACACCATGGGGTGGAGATGAAAACCTGTACATACACACACAAAATGAATTTGTTTTTCTTAGGATGAATAGAATGTGGAATGTGTTTTTTCATAATTATAATAAAATATCAATACATAAGTTCTATTAGATTTATTATTTTATAATGAAACACATCTTGATGTAGAATATGATGTATAATGAAATATGAAATAATAGGTAGAGGGGATTGCCTCTTCTTTAACGTGCTCTCTTTAGATCTCCACTTAATTGGACTAGAGTGGGAACTTTAAGAAAACAAGAACCTCTAAAATGTAATTAGTAATGTTTATAAGGAAATTGGGTAGGATAATGCCATGATTAAAATCTCAAAATGAAGTTACTTGGGGAGGCTAGATGTGTTCTTTTATAATTGAGGTGAGGGGCACTTTTCAAAACCTCAAAAATATTAATTTATAATAAAATCAATCCCTACCTAGAAATATAAAAAATTTCCCAATTTAGAATATTATTTTAAATAGAGTTTTAATATAACCAACCAATAAATTTTATACAAGTTTCATTGTCCATTGAAACCTTATAATTTCAATTTAACACATAGTTGTTATATTTCATTTTAACTAGGGTAACAAATATTTCAATATTAAAAGGTTAAATTATTTACTTATTTGATTTCAATTAGATCATAAATAAATAATTTAGAACAATTTTGACCATATAATAATAATTATATATTTTTATAAATGTTTTATGATTTTTAAAAAATATAATACTACACTATTTTTATAAATAATCAATATTGTCTATTTTGACACTATTCAATTTATTGATTTCTAAAAATATAAAGATAACAAGTTAACATCGAACGAAATATTTTATAATATTTATATTAGGTAAATATTATCTATTTAATTATTTTTTAATATTAATTATCCCAAAATATATTTAATTTAATATTTTTAATAACATTTATTTGATATCACTATTTATAAAATAATTAATATAGTGCTTTTGTGTAATTATTTAATATACATATTTTTTGAGTAAAAAATAAAACTAAAATACTATTATGTAAATAAATTTAATATATTTCATTATAATGTATGTATTATAATTTATATTCTATTAAATAAAACATTAAATTTTTTTTCTTATTAAAATATTAATGTGACAACTTTTACACTACTTTAAATATGATAATTTCACTATCCTAATCTATTCTATAATGGTGTAAGTGGACACTAGCGTAACATTTGGATTATTATGGTAGATATATACTCGACCAATAATATTTGTTCATGTTTTTGGATATTTTTATGGTTATTATGATTTAAAAAATAATAATTGATTTATCATTAATTAATTAATTTTTATATTATTAGAGAATAAGAATTTAAGGTAATTATTTATTTCCAAAAAAATTAAAAAAAATTACCATGAATTATTTAATTAATTTATATTTCGATGTTAATTTATTTTTGAAGATATCTCATGTTTATCCCTATATTAAAATAGTTATACTTATAAGAAATGTGTGTTTGATATTTTCTCATTTTCATTAGTTTAATTAATATCTATGTAATCTTCATTATAAACTGGACATTAAATGAATATGATTTGAACTGAATATTTTAGCCGTATAATTGTATTCATATTATGGGATTATGGTAGGTTTTTGGATAATTTTATTATCCTTATCATATAATTAGTTACCCTAATTTACATGATTTACCTTTAACTTCGGTAAATAAAAATTTCCATTGTTATTATTCATATTATCTAAATATAAAAGTAACCATGTAATATAATTTGGACACATTGATTCCAAATATTTAATATATTTTTTTATAATTCAAAACACGTAATAGGAATAAATTATTTTCAAATTAATTCCACTTGTCATACCCAAAAAGTGGGGTTTTCAAAAGTAAAAAACTTATCAACAGATTACCATGTGTTTATATGAAATTTAAATGTGAAATTAAATCCAATTATGAACGTGGGATTATATTATAAAATAATAATTCAATTTCATTTTAAAAACAATTAAAAATATAGTCTAAATAGATAAATAAATAATATGACATTTCAATTTTGAATTAAAATGCAGTATTTATCATTGGGCATTAATATTTGAATTTTATGAAGAAAAGGCAATAAATTCAAAAATAAAATTTTTTTATGTCCCACTTCTATAGAAGAAGTTTATTTTGTCAAATTGAACTTATAAATGTTTTAGAAAATATTTTTAAAATGATAGCTCCATCAAAATGCGGTAAAACCGCATTTTCTAAGAAATATTTTTTTATCCAAAAAAATTGAATTATTTCTTATATGATGTTCTGTAAAATACATAAGATGAATTATAATGTTATATACAATAAAAAATTTTCTTAATAATTTTCCTAACAGCTAGTTTATATCCAATTAAACAATAATATATCTTTGTTTAATGAAAATCAGTATTTCATACAACAATAGCTATCTAGGAAGGTTTCTCTTGCGTGTAACACAAGCCATGTTTTTGTTGCATGTATTGAAATATTCCATTGGTATGGTGTATTAAACATTCCAACATATTATATTTTTATATTGGAAAAAATCAATTCTCAGTGTTTTTTGAAATGATTCTTATCATAAGAGATTGAAATTGCGTGTAACACAATCCAAGAATAGTACTGCATATATTGCAAGATAATACAATAATGTTTATAGAGAAATGTAATCAAGGTGTATCATATAAAAAATGCCATCAATGAAATTAAAATTAATATATGTCATAAAATCTCAGGGTGTTACATACGTTCATAGAAGTCATGATTTCCTTATGTAATTCAATATAATTATTTAAAAATAACAATTTTAACCCAAAAATTATATTTGTTCCTGAATTTATTTTAAAAATATATTAATTCAAACAATGATCATAAAAATTTGATAAAGTAATAATAAAAGACAAATATGTATTTTCACTACTCCCAAAAAATCAATTTTTTCAAAAAAAATTAAAATATTCATCCTATTCTTATTATGGATTTTTATTTTCAAAAATGAGATAAATTATTTAGAATACTGTTAATAAAAATAAAAATATTTAAATTTAATTCTTGTTCCCAAAATGAACAATTTTTTTTCTTAATACAATTTAATTTTAAAGCATAAAATGAATTTATTATCACTCCATACATATTAACTATATTAAAATGAATTTTAAAGTATTTTATTGAATATATCAACTAATAATTTTATTGAATCCATTATTAAACATTGAATAATATATTTTTTTCATATAATTACATAAATAACACATAAAAATAATTTTTCAAAAAAATAATTTCTTCACCTTTTATATTATTTTATTTTAAATTATAATAAATTTATAACTAATTATTTCATTATATAAATCTATTAAAAATTAATTTCATTATTTAATTATTCCTATTAATACCTTCCTAATCAATGTATAGGTGATTACATTCACATTAAATAATAACAATAATTTAATATCGCATCATGGTTTTTCTAAACTCAGTGTTTCATGTAATGAAGCTTATTGGGAAAATTAAATTAATTAAAGTAAAATATTTCATAAATACAAAGGTCATTATATTCTACCATATCTATAATACTTTTCCACTAAAATTCCATCACAATGATTTGAAAAAATGAAGATTCATTAACCAAATCACACCTTTGTGTTCACATATAGATTTCGGAAATTTTGGGTTATGCCAAAACAAAATTTACATAGTGAGTGGTATTATATCACTATACACTCTCTATTTGAATTATGACCTCCATAAAAATCTCTCCATAATAGATATCTTAAGACCATGTTATGAATTCTATGTTGATTACATGTAATGGATACAGTATAAAATTTCTCGAGATAAATATAGGGAACACATCATGAAATTAAGAGAGATTTGGTGAAAGTGTTATGTGATAAGAAAACATCATAACAAGATCATTATTTTTCATGGGATAGATATATCACAGAATTAGTATTCCCTAGTTTCTAAATAATATTATTTTCTTCTAAATTGATCTTCATACAAATACCTTATCAGAAAAAATTAAGACTATATCTCACCAATGATAAGATTCATATCAACTATGAGTTTCCTAAATTTACTAAATAATGAAACTAGTATCACTTCAATTTATATAGATATATTTGGTCCTAGTATCATTAATTCTCAATTATAATCCCATTATATCATAGTTCACCACTACATACCGTTTAGGGCATCATAAGGGGACATCATAACTGTTGCAGGATAGATAATGTGGTAAGAAAACTCTACTACATAAAGCTACTGATCCAAACCATCCTTCAAATACCTGGAAAATTATCTAAACATATATTCTTGGGTGATTTTTTCTTATTAAAATTACTATATATATATGTATTAATTGTAGTGATAATTTTTAACTTTTTATTCAATACATTCTAAATAATTCATGATAAATTAGAGGAAATCATTATACCTTGTTTATAAATAATATAATATGATATCTATTATACCTTATAACTTAATTTATATATGTGAATTTTTTTTGATATAAAAATCATCCCTAATTTGATTGAAATGTGAGAAATTACTATGTGAGAAAAGATCCTACGTCCGACCATGATTTTGATGGAACAATTCAGATCATGAACTGAGTATGTTCACTAGTAATTACCGATTAATATGAGTAAGAGAAAACACAACATTTTTATATCCTGACTTGGCCTTGTAGTTCTCTCATAGCTAATATCATAATGGGAGAGACACCCAAATAACACCTCTAATATGATAGGGCCAGGTGACAAGCACTATATAATATTATTCCCTACATGGGAGGCCATATACTATGGTGCATGTACCCATGCACTCAGATATGTGTAACACCCCAATCTTCCACGGTACGATTCTATTTGAATAATACAGTAGAGTGTGTTGTACGCAACTTCAATATTCTAACACACCGCGGCCAATCAATGAGCCGTTATGAAGAGTAATACCCACTTTCTAAAATTTAATATATTTTATAACTCAAAATGGACTTCATTTTTTGATTTAGAATATCAAAATTATCCTAGGTTAAAATTTTGGTACTTTTCGGTTAACTTTTATATTTTGATGGATAGTGAAAATTAAGAAATTATAAGTAAAAACAACTTTATTAATAAAAATAATTAATAGTGATATATTATGAATTTGAGTGGTTTTAATGTATATTTAGAATGTAGTTTTACCATTTAATACAATTTTGTTCATTGGACATAATTTCACATTTAAACCGGACATAAACAAGTGTCAATCTTTTGATAGTCATTATCTCTTAAAAACACGATTTTTGTTTTAACAACGGGAATTAATTTAAAATTAATTTATTCCACTTTTTTGTTTTTATTTTAGAAAAATGGATTCCATATTTAGAATTATGAAATCTAAATTGTTTAAATAGGTGACTTTTATTTTTAGACATTTTGAATAATTAATTCGTTAAATATTTTATTTACTATGGTTAAAAGGTAAATCCGGTAAATAATGGTAAACAATAATATTATAATAATAATAAATTACCCTAAAACGTGTCCTAAACTTATTGGGTGATACATTTACTACCATGGGAATCTTTGGGTAGATTTTGGGACCCCATGGAGGCACTTGTAGGTGATAAGGACACTTTATATTAATTAAGTTAATGTAAATAAAAAAATGACATAAGCATATATCTTTTAGAAAAAAAAAATTTACATTGGGTTATATATGTTATATTTTCGTATAAAAATATTAATTAGAAATATAAAAAGATTTCATACAAAACATTATTTTATTTATAAATTTTAGACATTTAATAATTAAATTTATTTATGACATCATAATGATGCAGAATTTTCCTTATTAATGAACGAATCAAATAATTGCTATTATAAAAGTTAAAATAAATTTATTTTGAAAGTTTTGATTCCATACACGAATTTTATTGGTTAATATGGAAATATATCATTGATTAAATGAATTTGGTTCGAATTAATAATATTTTTAAGACTTTAATAAAAATAATTTATTAAATATTGTGAAAATTGACATAAATGAGTTTTTAAATCAAGTATTATATTATTAATTGATATTCTATTATTAAAAGTCTAAGGTTTATCAAAATGACTTATATCATGATAGTTGTATCATTAATGGACCACTTGGGGGTCTCTTGGATGTATATAGTATGTTTATTAACTATATGATATAAAAATACAAAGTGACATGGTAAATTTCAAACTAATTAACTAAGAGTTAAAACTAAAAGATAAGGTTTATATAATGACCCTAACCGGTCTAAAATCAATAGGTTGAAATTATTTCGACCCAACCTCACATTATACTTTTAATAATACACTTTTCGCCATTATAAACTGAATATTAAAATATTATAAAATAATACTTTAAGTTTTTCCTAAAAAGCCCCTCATCTCCCTTATAAAAGGACACCACTTATAAACAATTCTTCACAAAATAAAATCATTTTGGATCCCCCAACTTCTACCCAATTACACTCTTAAATATCCTCAATTAATCCAAGAGGCCTTAATTTAGTCATAAAGCCATCCTAAGGACCCCTTTTGATCAAATCAAAAGGAAGAACCCGAAGAAGAGGTAATGTTTTCGCCACCCTTTTTCAAGTTCCTTTCTTCTTCAACATCTTATTTCGTTGTTATTTTCACTTATAAAATAATAACTCCAGTATATTCTATATAGTGTGATATTATTATAAATATGGTACAACCATATTCAGTATTTTTTCTATCTTTTGAATGACATATCAGCATACGTGTGTACGTACGACTTACTGTCACCACGTCGTAGTGTAATTGTTATTCAAAACATTATTATTTGGATGGGTATTATAATGTTGTTTAATTGATGTAAATAATAAATATAACATGATAATTATTATTTATATATGATATACCATCCAATTATATATTATTTTAATATCAAAAGTTTGATATTGTTGCTCGTGCGTACGTACGGACTACCGTCTCCACGAATGCGATGAGATTCATTCCCCATCGTATCCAAGAAATTATAACTCTCATTTGATGATTAAAAATAATGTTTAAGGACTTTATATAATTTTTTATATGAATAATATACAACCTATATATAACAAACATGGTTTATGTAACAAAATATATAAAAGAAAAAGAGTATGTTAAAACTCGAAACGACGATAATACTAATAATAAAATGTTAAAAGATCATATATGATATCATATTAATGTATAAAATTATTGTATAATTTATTTAAATTTATTTCACCATTATATATGAGGTTAACCTACCATCATCCAAGGAAAAGTACAAGGTAATGGTCTATTTCACAATCTCTTCATTATCCGATGCTGTTTATACATAATTATCTACTGGGACCTTTTTATCATCCACATCCATGTTTCTTAAAAATGATTTTCAAAACATTCTTACTATTTTACAGAATATAGTTCAATTTCATTTATACCCTTTTTTTACTTTTTATAATACATTTATAAAAGAATCTTTCTGATGTTTCCCAAACAATATCCTTTTTAACCTTTTTGACAAAATTAAGGTAAGAATGTATTTTTTAACTTATATGGTGGGTGCGACTATTTTCTACCATTATATACTCGTCAAAGCTTCCCTTACAAGACTACAAGAATATTTTCAAATTAATGGTTTTATTTTATAATTATGGGACTCTTAAATTATTTCAAAATAGAAAGACATATTTCTATAAAATGGGTTTTGATTTCATCTATGTCAACATACATTGTTGTATTTTAAGTTTATTTGGAGTTGATTTATTATGATAGAAAACATCCATATTTTATTGAAGGATTTGTGATATGTTTGACTTTAGATGTGATATTTTTATACCATTCATGATTTATGGTTATAGTGTTGAGATTTCGTATGCTAGCTTTAATACGAATGTTTATGATATGTTTAAACCTTTTCATATGAAAACTGTATTGGACTTAGTAAGTGACGGGTGGAGCCCGCTATAGCTCCTCGATGCATCGGTAGGTCTCATGAGACAATAGGATGTTGAATTGGCGGAGGCACTTTCCCAATATTATTTTTGGTTTTGGATGATGCGTTAATCATTTTTAGACGTCTTGGCTGAGGCCTTGACCAAATGTTTCAGAATGTCCGGCATTATACATTCCCTCATTATAGAAATAATATTGATGGTTCATGTGGTCATTCGACAAGAAGAATACCCATGATTATGTTTTATTATGGCATTATTTACTGACCTCATATTATTTCCATAAAATTATTCATGTTTATTATTGGTAAAGACATGTTGTTTCAATTATTTACCATGCTTAATATTTATGTCATTTTATGCTATATTTCTTACCCTTACTGAGTGTTTGAGCTCACCCTTTTTCTTATGTTTAATTTTCCTAGGATATGATGAATTTAGTTATGAGCGACCTGTAGGCATAATCCAGGAGGCTTGGATGTTTCTAGTGAAATATATTTGTGTTGTATATCCCTTTAAGCTGTAAAGTTGAACTTATGTATGAATCTTCTTTCCAATAATACTAAACTGATCGGTCTTTCGAGACATGATTTCCTTGTGATCATGCCAATGTTATGTAATAATGCACCGACTCTGGGTAACTAAGATCGGGGTGTTACAGTTGGTATCAGAGAAGGGTTAGTACAATCCTTGGAAGCTAGATTTAGATAAAATCATATTATAGTACGTAGACCAATGATGGTATTTGAGGATTAGTATAGATGAACTTCCTAGATTATTGGTTTTGTAGAGATTTTTTGAGTTTTCGGAGCAAAACATCCCTATCTAGATATGAGAAGGTAGAGGAGGGTCTGGCATAGATGTACCTAGTGGTTAAACCCGAAAACACCGCTTTGAGCTAGACTCGAACGGGAACTGGTGCATGACAACGGGCCTTGCTGCACTCTTGGTTACGACACTCCTGGGGGATATGCTTGGTATATTTCTTATTTTCTTTAAAAACCATTATGAAGGGTTTATGAGTATATCCATCCCCATAGAAAACATTTTTTATGATTATGGATTATCTCCATAAATGGTTCAATTTATGTTAAGTGTTTTACAAGTATGGAATTATGTATTTTGATTCATAAACTGATCTAGTTTATGCAATTGTTTAGAAATGGTTCCTAGTAGAAGGAATTAAAACTATATTAATGCACTCACTCCATGTTGGGATTTCCCTCCTGCTCAAGATAATTATAGTGGAGCTGGTGTTGCAACTGGTGCTGATCAGCTAATCACCATACTGGGACAACTCACCCAGGTTATGAATAATAACTTTACCCATATGGAGCATCCTGATCCACATCGTGGAGGATCAATGTTAGATCAATTCATGTGGAAACAACCACCAACATTCAATGGCAGTACACATCCCTTAGTATATGAGCAATGGATAAATATTTTAGAGAAAATATTCCATGCCTTGGGGTGTAGTGAAAGTGAAAAAGTTATCATGGCAGTTTACCGCCTCACTGGAGAAGCTGATCAATGGTGGTCATTGATTTAAAACATGAAGGAAGATGATGAAGTATCAAATATGGAATGGAGGTAGTTCAAAGATCTGTTTATAGAAAAATAATTTCCTCATGACCATCGAGAAGATATGGAAAGGCAATTTCTGAGTCTGAGACAAAAGGGGGATGAGAATGTCACAAAGTATGAGGCTAACTTTAGAAGGTTATCAAGGAATGCTGCAGATTATATATGTAACCCAAGAAGTAAGATTGAACGTTTCATTGATGGGTTAAAACATATTCTCCATCGAGTATTATTCTCATAATCTTTCTCTTCATAAGAAGATATTGTCTCGTGTGTTATCAAGACCAAAAAAAATTCTCTATGATTTATGACATTAAATCAAAGCAAGAGAAGAAGAGATCTGCTGAACACTCTAGAAAGGAAATAAAGAAACAGGGACGAAGGGAATAATTGAATTTCCACACTATCATAATTGCGGAAGGAAGCACCCTGGTTCCTATCTAAAAGGAAAATGAGTTTGGTACAAATGTGGACAGAAAGGTCATCAAGCTGGTGACTGTAAAGGAAAGAAAGATGCTACCAATGTCCAATGCAAAAATTATAGAGATATGGGACATTATGAAAATGAATTTCATAAGCATTAGGGAAACATACCTCAGAAAAGGCCTAGGGATCAAGGACAAGCTTATGCAATCACAACAGTTGTGGTTGAATCCCCAAAAGACGTGGTGGGAGGTAATTTAATGGTTTCCTAATGTTTAGAAAATGGTTTATTTGATTTTCGATCATCACATTATTTCATATCTTCCTAGTTTTCCATGAAAATTAGATATTTCCAATTTGATTTAACAAGGGAGTTGTCAGTCAAAAATCCTAAGGGAAGTATCATTACAAAAATGTTTTGCGAATCAGCCCCCATTAGAGCATATACATGTTTCTTATCTGCTGATCTCATCGTCATACTCATGAATGAATGGGACATAATCCTCGGTATGGATTTGCTTTCAGACCATGATGCGAAAATTAATTATAAGAATAAGGAGGTTATGAGTTTTGATGATGATGATAAAGAACACCTTATCTTTAGTGTTGAATCGTCACCACCTGATTCTTATCTAGGTCCACCCCTAGTCGCTCAACTAAATTCAATTATCGGGGTGGAAGAGAATGAAATAATTGTGGGTGAGGAAAGGAATGTTCAAATAGGGTATTTCACTATTGTGAGAGAATATTTTGATGTTTTTCCAGAAGATTTACCTAGACATGCTCCAGAATGAGAAATTGAGTTTTCCATTGATTTAATTCCAAGTTCAAGGCCCATATCGAAAACCACTTATAGAATGGACACTATGGAATTAGTTGAACTAAAGAAACAACTGGAGGAGTTGAGTAAAAATGTAATTATTCTCCCATGTTTTTATCCATGGTAGCCCCTGCCCTTTTTGTTTAGAAGAAAGATGGATCTTTGAGGTTGAACATTGACTACAGGAAGATAAATGCTATAACAATAAAAAACATGTATCCCCTACCTCACATTGATGATTTATTTGACCAACTGCATAGAGATCAATACTTTTCGAAGATTGACCTTCAATCTCGATACCATTAGTTATGTGTGAAGAATGAAGACATTCCGACGACAGCATTTCAAACAAGGGACCGGCATTACGAGTTTACATTAATGCCTTTTGGATTGAATAATGAACCCTTTGTATTCATGAATCTAATGATTAGAGTTTTCAAGGAATATCATGATGATTATTTGGTGGAATTTTTCGATGATATCTTGGTATACTCCAAAAGCTTCGAGGATCATGAAAATCACTTGCGCATTTTCTTGAAGACTCTTAGAAGACATGAATTATATGGGAAGTTTAGCAAGGGTGAATTTTGGATTAAGTAGATTTATTTTTTTGGCCATATTGTCTCTAAGGATGGAATCTCTGTTCATCCTTCTAAGAAATGAGTAATCCATAAATGGCCAGCACCGACGATTAAAACCGAGGTATGCGGTTTTATTGGTTTGGCAGGTTATTATTGGCTTTTCGTCCAGAACATTACCCGATTGGCTAACCCATTAACGAAGCTCACACGTAAAGGTGTTAAATTTGTTTGAAAAAAAAGAGTGTGAAGAATATTTTGAGGAACTGTAGAGAAGATTAGTCAATTCTCATATATTTACTCTACCCTCGGGGAGTGACAGATTTGTTATTTATAGTGAAGCATCTTATAAAGGACTTGGTTATGTCCTTATGCAGAATGATAGAGTTATTGCCTATGAATCACGAAAGTTGGAAATTCATGAGAAAAACTATCCTTGTCATCATCTGGAGTAAGATGCTGTAATCATTGCTTTGAATATTTGGAGACACTATCTCTATGGTAAAAAATGCGAGATTTATATTGATCACAAGAGTTTGAAGTATATTTTCTCACAGAAAGAACTCAACATGGGGCAAAGGGGATAGATTGAACTAATCAAGGATTATGATTTCACGATACACTACCACCCGGGGATGGAATATAAGGTGGAAGATGCTTTGAGTAGAAAGGATCATGGAGTTTTGAACATGATGAGAGTTGAAAATGATCCTATAAAAACATGCTTTTTGTTTTAACAACGGGAATTAATTTTAAATTAATTTCTACCACTTCGGTGTTTTGAATTTAGAAAAATGGATTCCATATTTAGAATTAGGAGGTCCAAATTATTTAAATATGTAACTTTTATTTTTAGATATTTAGAATAATTAGTTCCGTAAATATTTTATTTACCATCATTAAAGGGTAAATCCAGTAAATAAGGGTAAAAAACAATATTATAATAATAATAAATTCCACTAAAACATGTCCTAAACTTATTGGTTGATACATGTCCTACCATGGGAATATTTTCCTTGATTTTGGGACACCATGGAGCCACTTGTAGGTGATAAGGACACTTTATATTAATAAAGTTAATGTAAATACAAAAATGACATAAGAAAATATCTTTTATAAAAGAAAATTTTACATAGGGTTATATATGTTATATTTTAGACTATAAATATTCATTATAATTATAAAAACATTTCCAACATCATGGTATTTTATTTAAAATTTTTAGACATTTAATAATTAAATTTATTTATGACTCAATAATGATGCAGTATTTTCATTATTAATGAAAGAATCAAATAATTGGTATTATAAAAGTAAAAATAAATTTAATTTGACAGTTTTGATGCCATATAAAATTTTTATTTTTTAATATGACCTGATATTATTGATTAAATGAATTTTTTCTATTAAATAAAGTTGATAAGACTTTTTAAAAAATCAACTATTAAATATTGTCAAAATTGACATAAATGAGTTTTTAAAACAAGTATTATATTATTAATTGATATTTTATTCATAAAAATGTAAGGATCGGCCAAAGAACATATATCCTGATATTTATATCATTAATGGACCACTTGGGGGTCTCATGGATGTATATAGTATGTTTATTAACTATATAATATAAGAATACAATGTGACATGGTAATTGTCAAACAAATTAATTAAGAGTTAAAACTAAAAGATATGGTTAATATAATGACCAAAACCTGTCTAAAATCTATTGTTTGAAATTATTTCAACCCATCCCCACCTTAGACTTTGAATAATTCACTTTGGAGCCATTATAAACCGTATTTGAATTTATTATAAAATAATACATTAAGTTTTTCCTAAAGAGCCCCTCCTCCCCCTTATAAAAGGACACTATTTCTAACCAATTATTCACACCATAAAAGCATTTTCGATCAGAAAAACTCTTTCCAAGTACCCTCTAAAAAATACTACCTTAATCCTAGAGGCCTTCCTTTAGTAATAAATCCAACCTAAGGATCCCTTTTGATCAAATCAAAAGGAAGAACCCGAAGAAGAGGTAATGTTTTCAACACCCCTTTTCAAGTTCTTTTCTTCTTCAACTCCTTCATTATTTGTTGTTTTCCTTTCTAAAATAATAACTCCAGTATCTTATATATGATTTGATTTTATAATAAATATGGTACAACCATATTCAGTATTCTATCCATCCTTTGAATGACATGTCACCTTACGTGCGTACGTACGGCTTACCGTCTCCACATTGTGGTGTAATTGTTATTCAAAACATTATTACTTTTATGGGTATTATAATGATGTGTAATATATGTAAATAATAAATATAACATGAAAATTATTCTTTATATATGATATACTATCCAATTATATATTATTTTAATATCAAAACAATGATATTGTCGCTCGTGCGTAAGTACGAACTACCATCTCCACAAACGTGATGAGATTCATTCCCATCGTATCCATGCAATTATAATTCTCATTTGATAATTAAAAATAATTTTTAAGTACTTGATATAATTCTGTATATGAATAAGACACAACCTATCCATAACAAGCACCGTTTATGTAACAAAAAATATATAAAATAAAACGAGTAAGTTAACACCCAAAAGGATGATAAGACTAACAAATCAATGTTAAAAGATCATATATGATATAAAATTAATGTATATGATTATTGAATAATTTAATAATAATTATTTCACCATTATACCGAATTTTAACCAACCATCAACCAATGAAAAGTACAAGGTAAGGGTTCTTTTCACAATATCTTCATTATCCGATGTTATTTATACATAATTATCTACATGGACCACTTTATCATTCACATTCATGTTTCTTAAAAATGTATTCCAAACATTCTTACTATTTTATAGAATATTGGTTATAGTCATTTATACCCTTGTTTGACTTTTTATAAGACGTTTATAAACGAATCTTTCCGTCATTTTCCAAACAAGGTCCTTTTTATCTTTTTCGACAAAATTAAGGTAACAATGTATTTTTTAACTTATACGGTGGTTGCACCTATTTTCTACCGTTATAAACTCGTCGAATATTCCCTTACAAGGTAATAAAACTATTCTCAAAGTAAATGTTTTATTTTATAATTATGTGACTCTAAAATGATTTCAAAATAGAAAGAGATATTTCTCTAAAAAGGGTTTTGATTTCATCTATGTCAACATCCTTTGATGGATTTTAAGTTAATTTGGAGTTGATTTATTATGATATAAAACTTCCATATTGTATTGAAGGTATTGTTATATGTATGACTCTGGATGTGCTATTTTTATACCATTCATGATTCATGGTTAAAGTATTGACATTTCGTATGCTTGTTTTAATACGAATGTTTATGACATGTTTAAACCTTTTCATATGAGGAATGTATTGGACTTAGTAAGTGACGGGTGGAGCCCGCTATAGCTCTTCGATGCATAGGTAGGTCTCATGAGACAACTAGGCGTGGAATAGGCTGAGGCCCTTTCCCAATTTAATTTATGGGTTTGGCCGAGGCCTTAATCATTTTTAGACATATTGGTCGAGGCCTTGAAAAAATGTTTCAGAATATCTGACATTATACATTCCCTAATTATGGAAATAATATTGATGGTTCATGTGGACATTCTACTAGTAGAATACCCATGCTTATGTTTTATTATGGCATTATTCACTCAGATCGTATTCTTTCCATAAAAGTATTCATGTTTATTATTAGTAATGGCATGTGGTTTAAATAATTTACCATGCTTAATATTTATGTCATTTTCCGATGTATTACTTACCCTTACTGAGTGCTTGAGCTCACCTCTTTTCTTATTTTTCATTTTCCTAGGATATGAAGAAGTTAGTTATGAGTGACCTACAGTCATAATCTAGGAGGCTTGGATGATTCTCATGAAATATATTTGTGTTGTATTTCTCTTCAAGCTGTAAAGTTGAACGTATGTATGTATCTTGTTTCCAATAATACTAAACTAGTCAGTATTTTGAGACATGAATTCCTTGTGATCATGTCAATGTTATGTAATAATGAACCGACTCTGGGTAACTAGGGTCGGGGCATTACATTATGAATACCCATGAAATGATTAATGTCAATGTATATTAGATAAAAATTGTACGAATACAACGATATCCCAAAAAAAATAGAACGAAAATTTTATTAGAATGAATAAGGGAAAAATAAATTAAAAAATCAGAAATAAAATAGTCTCACCTTCTAAGAGTGAGGATACATAGATAAAATAAAACACCTAGTCTAAACCACAATTTTTCTAACTCAAATATTCTCCTCCTTCTCCTGGTCCTCCTAGGTCTCCATCAAATGGATTTTTCAAACAAAATAAAATACATCCGAATGAAATTTTCGTATAGATGTCTGTATGTAAATACACAATAGGCACCCAAAACCCCCTAAAATATTAAAAAAATATTCATCTCATCACATAAACAAGATGCTTCAAAAAACCCAAGTGAATGTGAAATGATTTATCTTCCTCTATATATCTCCCCAAAATGAAATTTAATATCATCAATAAAAACATATATAATTATTTATATAATATATATCAACAATAACACCATTAATAATCACGATATAATCAATATAAACATCATGTATTAAATAGATCTCAATAGTACAAAAAACCAAATGATTCATGATATGGATTCATGGTAATGATCATATGGGAGAACTCACTCCATGAGCATGATGACACTAAACATGATCATCGGGGGATTATTTATCATTATTTGTATCCAATGAATTAATCAATATAATTTCTATGTGTTCTATAAGTAGATTTTTGATTACAATTGGAACAGTGGTTGACACTAAGAACCCATACATGATTGACACAGAAGAACATAATATATCTCAATACACTAATAGGGATCACCTTGAAGATCATTGGGGAACAGAAAAACCCCAATATTGATATCTAAGTACCTCAATACATAGATTAGAGATTACCCCAATGTCCGTTAAGGGATACCGAAAAACAAATCTTGAGTAAACTTATACATTGTTGATCATACTCATATGTATATTGGTCATTATGATACCCCAAAATCCACCAATATAATATGATATTATAGTGGATCCCACCCATGACTCAAATATGGATTCATGAAAACACTGTTTTAATTCAATCCCTTAGATGTGATAATAATCCTATCTATAGGATTTAATTTTACATTGTATTTTCGTAGGGTAAGACTATGGGATCACACCAAACTACAATCTATTCTATGTATCACTAAAATAAGTGTCCCTCTAGCATCACCACATTGTAAATATTTAATTCAAAAATTAAGTTCAATTTCATGTCCTATATGGAATTCTAATTAAGATATAATACTCGAATGAACCCAATCTATATCCTATAGAAGGAGATGTATGAGGAATATTCTTCCTTGGGGTGTAATTATAACCTCATATGCTATATATTACTTCTCATGAGGCCGATGCCTATAATTTTCACCTCAAGGTACTTGGTGCATAAAAAAAAGTACAAGATTTTTAAATGTTGTTAAAAGAAATATTATGTTACGTGAATTCTAAGAAATTTCCTCACATTCACAAGGATTTGTTGGCTATGTAATATACAAGGTATGTACATGGAGTATAAGATTTTTAATGGAAGACTAGTTTTATTTCAGTGTCCTTTATCATGTTTCTGTGTACATTGCCTCATGGTTGTGTATCTAGTTGTGTACTACAACATTCCCATGTACCCATAACTTGATTAGTTGTTCTATGTACTTGACCACAAGGCCTAATCCTAATACTTTTTGTACTCCCAGTACATGGAATATCTTTCAAAAAAATCTTTCCACCCCTAATAAGATGAATAAAAGGCATGTTATCTTACACTACACACTATAGGATATGTATTTATGAACAGTAATTCACTACAAATCTCCCAATACACACTCTTTTGCATTATGGCTCATAGATTTACCTCCATGGGATCCATAGTAGTCATAAAAGTTCATTAAAACACATAAATTTTTTTTACAAGGATTGGGATATAAATATCATAAATAATCCTTCATCATGTTGAAACTCTCAATCTTCCAGGCTAGATTCATGCCCTAAAACTGATAAACCATTATCTTGTCTCGATCATCATCAAAGATGTATTCTAGAAGAACCACCCATACTCCAGTGTTTTCCCTTCATCCATGTGAGAAGAATCATCATTTCTCATGTGTGGAAACACCAAATTAGGTGGGAATGTTTTTTAAAAATATTAGTTACCAAATTAAATTTCTGTTTATAATTATTGATCATGTATTCCACCGAATTTTATACATCGACCGAAATTATTTTGTAAATATGGTAAAAAATGAATCTCAGATTTATTAGAGGATATATATTTCATATTAGCGACTCAATTACGGGGTTATTTAATTAATTACATAATACAATACATCAGTTATATAATTTATTTAATATTTTTGATTTCATTATGATAAGTATTTTTGGAAACTATAACATCACACAAACTAGGAACCCCAATCTGGACATATTCCTATATATTTTTAAATGTCTTGCATAAAAAAATACATTCAAAAAAAATACCTAAATTCATGCATTTTTACGCCAAAAAATTGAAACCCTATTATGATTTGAGTATACTGATCTATAAACTTGTTTTCCCACTCCCACGATCTCTCGTGAATATTTCCCTATTGTCAACAAACAATCAATAAATGGGAAAGAGTTTCTCTGGAATGTAGAAATCTTATCGGTTCTCAAATTATGCTAGGCAACTCAAAAATTATAGTTCACCATCAACATCCAAACAATCATGCTCGATATTTTTAAGGACTCAGGTACATATATTCTCATATGTGACATGTGGAAGACAAAGTGGACCCAACATAACTATAGTATCAAGATAAAACAATAAACCACCTCTCTAACCCAACATTATAACTAGAAAATGTGAATATGGTCCTCATATATAGATTTACATGCTGCAAAAATTCAACAATCATTATTGAGGTTATATATCATGGAATATATTATATCCTCATTGAACATAAAAAGAAAAAGACATCAGTCTACAATGACTACTTATGATTCCCGGTAGTCCTCACCCACCTATATGTGAATTGAACCATCTAAACCATTGGTATATCCAAATATAAGTTTATTATGTTGTTTCAGAGAAGCTCTGAGTAGTACAGAGTTGACCTACTGGGAATCCAATATATTGACTCAAATGGTGTTACAGGAATGGTGGAGTGAAAACTACTGTGATAGGAAAACTCTATTGAGGATAAGTTATCCTCCTACATATAGCCTAAAAATAAAAATCAATCATAAATATTTTTCTCCAAAAAATTGAACATTCTTCATTACCTGTCCATTGTTCTAGGTTAAGAATTTTGTTCTTGACCAATACTGACTGAAAAATTATTATTTATTATCCTTCTATTTGTTATGTTATGAAAGCATCATGCAATCAAATGATCATCAATGGAAATACATTAATCTAGAATACCTATTAAACACATTGTCATCCAAAACTATTCACTATTCTATACTCATAGATGGTTATGATGTGGAAAAATAAATTTGAGTCATTTGAAGGAAACTCAAGTAGCATCATGACATCTCTCTAATCATGGAAGCCGTGCCATGGGAAATAAAAAGTAACTACCCATTTAAACATTCATCTAGATAACATGGCACTCACTTAATGATTGATAAGAGAATATGTTTTAATATTTGTAATAATCAAAAACACCCATGTTCAAAAAATATGATGCAAATGGATCTTGGTACAACCACACCTCTCTTGGGCACATTCCAATGGGAAGAAACATCCTCAAAAACAACTCCCACAGTGTGTTTGGCGTTAGCTTCCATCCTTAAAAGAATAATTATTACCTCATAAAAATAAAATCCAACATGAAGTTTACGAATAGATATCTGGTCATGTATGACCTCATAATCAATATAACATTGGATTGCATCCCTATATCATGGAAGAAATGAAAGGGTAATAACCATTGATGAGAGATATACTATACTATCCTCAAAAAGATCTGAATACTTTAAAGAAACCTGATGATCAGTTATATCACTCAACAAAAGTGGATGTAAAATATTTCTATGAGCATCAGATGTCGTGTCCAATCAATTATGATACTCTCAATCTAAACTAACTATACCATTGTTGGACCCACTATCACTCTGATTCCCAGTAAAAAAATATTACATTAATGGGACCACCTAAAAACAAAACTAATAGCATGATATTTCCCTGTGACTTATATATTCAACGTATGTACAAAGAAATCCATGAGGGTCTCATGTGGCACATATCTGACACTGAGTACATAAGGGTGACATCAAATAAGAAAATCATGAACTGATCCTATATATTTTAAAAGATCTTCTCATCAAGTATCACAATATATTTGGGTTTCGGTCAAATAAAATGGTATCACAGTTATGTCAAATAAACTAATGCAGCATTGGAAATAAACCTTTGGTAGAACCTTCACTCAACCCTGTAGCTGGTTATAGTCTATCATGATACAAAATTAGAGAACCAATTCAACCATAACCACTGGTAATTGTATTAGTCTATTTATGGGTGTGGATACTCCTCCATGTCAGTCACATTATTCTAGTAATTTCAACCCAAACCAAACCCAATCCTCTCACCTTCCTCCAAGGCGATCAACAGAGGTATTCATATGTGACCGCATTGCGATTAAAAAACCCCTACTATGAATATTCCTCCATATTCACCTTTATAACTCATAGCTACACATAGTCATTTTATATTTTAGAAATGATATAGGTTCATCCTTGTTTTAATGTCTACATATAATTATATCACTTATTGGGGACGTAATCCTGATAGGTCCTTGGGATAGTAATACCTATACTCCTTCGCCACTATTAGAAGGTGATATCACTTATTATCCACCAATATAAGGATGATAAAATCTAATAAATGAGTAATATATTGTAACCTTATGTTCTATTCTTGATCTACCTTGGTTCCCTTATCACACAAAAATAAATACATTATTCCTTCACCATGGAACACATCACCTAACAAAATCCCTGGAAATCAATCATAGCATGAATTTTGGTTCTCTTTCCCATTACTATGATGAAATCATACGACCTCACATTATCTATAATGAGATGTCATAAGAGTTTCTCAATATTAATAAATGGGTCCCAAAATTGGACTAATTTTTTTAATAATTTAATCCCCTCTAGTCGGAGTCTATAAGAATAAGTGTAAAGCTAAAGGTCTTAACCTAAATCTTTATATCCTAGACAAGAAATTTGGAAATAAAATATTGGATCTATCTTATTTCTACATGTTGTAAAAATAATATTATAGAATACCAAGATTATAACACAAATCTTCTTGGAGACCTCTGTGCCATATGCCCTTATGAACTGCAACAATCTTCACCCCTAACCTGTAGCTCTCGTACCATAGAAAGAACAACCTGAGGGTTGTATTGGAAACTATTCAATCTTCATTCCACAACATATTACTCTCCCGAATTCCTTTAAATTAATGGTGTCATGTATATATTCACACTCTTGTTTTTGTCTTTACTTGATCAAACCAACGACTGTCTCCTTGTCAGCTTCACAGATATTTGGGAAACCCATTAGAGATGCACCTAACCATCTTTATAGAAATGAAACCTCTCTATTATCTTACTATGACCATCCAGGGAGTCTTCAACTACTGAACTTCTATCATAATACCATATCCTAAAGATTTTACGTCAACTAAGTCCCTACATCTTTTATCAAATACTACCTACTGAGGTATCAACTCAGGTTCTCCCCTATCAACACCACCTATCATGGTCTTCCTAGTCATGAATCTATCTACTAAGAAAGAACACTCAATAACTCCAATATAGGTTTGTATTTGATGATAAATCACCCATATCAGATTTCTCAACATTGGCCTTTCTTAAAGATCAATGATTAGAATATTGGATATAAAAAATATCGAATGTATATCAAGAGTGGGTGTTGAAACATAATGAATTTTAGATCAGGGTTATTATTCCTTGTTGAAACACAAGATGATCTATGATTTCATTCTCTACTAACATGGTTGGATATTAATCCCATTTGAAGATACCATCAGAATATATTTTAGAATTATTTATCTCATCATGTGTCTCTGTCACTAGAAACTAACATCACAATGTAAATATATGATGAATACTCGACGATAAGAAAAAAATATGAATTTATTCAAACCTCATAAGGGTGAAAAATTTTCAACCTACCACAAATTATTTCTCGTATTATTAAGGTCCTATCTGACCCAGAACCCTTAGAGGTTACTATTTATCAAACTATTGATCAGTTCTCAACCTATAAACATCATTAGCTAGTATTGGAATCTCATCCAATTTCTAAAAGGGTGTTGGAAATGTATAAAATTATCTAGAGGTGCCACCTATTATTAATAACCCTGCACTAATGCCTTTTCACTATGAAAATCGTCATTATGATCCTTTGGTGGAATCTAGGCCAACTACCAGCATGGAGAAATCCTGAAACAATAGTTATATCCTACGGACATATAGTATATATGTAGAGATTGGAAAATAAGGATATGATAACCACTACCTATTATTATATTATTTACCAATTTTTTTCTTAAAAATAGACCCTATATATACAATTTCAATAAAAAGGATTTCATAATCTTGGTTATTGGATACTTCAACCACCACAACAAAAATGGAGTCTATAGCATGAGATACTAAATCAAAAAACATTAACACTTGTTCCTAAATTCAAAAACCAATCATCATAGCTTTAATGAACTCCAATATCCATTTCAAAGATGACTTTTCAAATACTACTCTATCAGGACCCAACTATACAAGGTTGGCCTGGCTTGAGAAATGTTGAGGGAGACACCACAATCCCACCACCAATACACTAGCATCTAATGGCCATCTATATGAATGCACATATCAGACAGGGGAGGCCGCATCCTAGGGTGCCTGTAACTAGTAACACATCTCCAAATAGACATTCAATGGTGAATGTTAATATAATACTGATAAAATATTCATGAATACATCCATTTATGAAAATATAGTATGATATGTTTTGGGAGAGGATAACATCCAAATAAAATTCCAACAAAACTAAAATAAGAGTAGAACCTAAAAATAATGAGGGGACTACTATCAAATGAAAAACATGGTATGATCCATGGTCTCTCTATCTTACCATTTCAATGTGTACTATTAGTACTCTTATGAGTCTATAAAATGCAAAAAATCTTCATAAGATAGGATATGTGTGAGAAGATCCCATGAAGTCATGATTTTATACATCCCTAGTATGAAAACCGATACCCCAAAAGGGTTAAATAGAAATAGTTAGATCAATGAATAAGAATTAGGGTCTAGAAACCCCCAATGGGAGTTAAAGGATGTTGGAATATACAAAAATACTTAGAAAAATGAGTAATCTAAACATTATCAAGGACTGTTATTTATGATATGACAAATAGAAAGTATACCACCTATAATAAGCTAGATATACTGAATATTCCTCCATGTATAAAAGAGGATACATCTATATTGATAACTAATTAGTTCTAATTATCACCTTAAGGTAACACTCATCATTGATAAGTCACTCCACATGCCAAATAACACTGATGGTTCTCATTTGTGGGGTCATTATCATCACGCATCACCAAATATCAACAAACTGAAACACAAAAATGGTTGATCCAAAAATAGTTTATCACAACTAGAATTATGGGGCTCACTGAGAACCCTATCATGATTGACCCACTAGAATATAGAATATCTCAATACGTAGATATGGGATTATTCCATGGGGAACTTGGGGGCCCAAAAAAACCCAATTTGGAACTACAAAAATCTTGATACAAAGATATAGGATCACTCCCACAAAAAAATTGGGAACCTCCATCCTATTCAAGAGTAACCCACTATGTAAGGGATCATACAACCACATAAGTGATTCGTGATTATTCCTCAAACACCTAATATAGAAGGTGATACAATATAAGATATAATATGAGACTCTAAGAAGGATTTGTAAAAACTCTATCTGATCTCAATTCCTGAAATTGTATCCCAAAATTTTACATAGGACGTAATCCAACACTTAACAATAATAGTGACTGAAAAAGGGATCACAGCCACTCAAAAACGTGATCATGTATCACTAAATGAATCATTTTTATATCATCATCTCACTTACTCTCCTTGATTCCCAATTAAGATCATCATTGTTATATATATAGAAAAAAACTCTATATTAGCTACTCACAATCCCCAATCATTTCCTTGATGGAAGAGAGAGTTGTGATAGAATTATCTATGTGGAGTATAAGACATGTCCTATTAGGGTACACGGTGTGTCTCATGTGGCCGAACCCTGGCCATATCTCATTAGTGTTGAATGTGTGTAAAAGGAAAGATTAAGTCTTGTACAAGTTTGTTACATGGTGTGAAACCTCTTCCAAACACTTTGGCGAGTCCTTACGTACACATGGAATTTCTTGGAATGAAATATAAATCTTGTGTACGTGTTTTACATGATGTTTCATAAGAACCTAAGCCCATATTTGTGTCACATGGATCATTCATACGTTTGTCACACTATGACCATGTATCTAAATTTATACTCATACATGGCCGTGTCCACTTAAAACAGTGGTTATAAACATGTAGTTGAACACAAGGAAAATTCGTACAATATATCCTCTTCTACTAGTAAAAAGCATTTATTCCAAAAATTATTTTTCCCAAGTGGTATGAACATAGAAAATTTTATATTATATAACATTCCATGCGATAGGGATTTATGAATAGGTAATTACTATGAGCTCACAAAAAACCATTTTTTCCTCTGTTACTCATAGATCAAACCACAAGGGACCTTTAACATTCATAAAAAGTTATTTATTATAATAAAACGATGAATATTTTTGTATTGTGACATAAAACTCATAAATTTCTCTACCAAGGGGGGAAACCATAATATCTGGGTCAATATACAAGCCCTAAAGTAGTATCATCATGATCATGTCTTGATCACCTTCACTGATGTAGTTTGGTGGGACCATATCTCTTCCATGTTCCATTCATCATGCAAGGGAGTATCCTCTTCCACTCACATGTGTGGAATCCCCAAATGAAAGGGGATATTTTAAAACATATTATTTTTATGAACTATGTTTATTTATTTGAATAATTATCATGTATCCCTATAGTCACCCTTCATAGAATGACCAACATTTAAGAACTTCATATAATGACTACGGTAAAACCCACTTCCTAGACTTAAGGGAGATCTCTAATTTCTAATACAAGCCTCCATTTGGATGTTATTCCATTGTTTATAAAAACTATGTGAGCATGATATAATATATTTTTTATTTTTAATATCACAACATAAAGGATCTGAATATTTTATAATTTCACTTTGAAAAAGCACAAAAGTCATCAAATAATTACGGGAATATTTAATTTCCTTGTAGAATAATAAAATAATCACTAAAATATCAATAAATGATTTTATGTAATAAAATGGGTAAGATAATATGATCATAACATTGGAACGAAATAACAAATCAATTAAATATTATCAAACTAGAGTCATATAAAAAGGAATCTTCATAATAGAAGACAAAACTTCTAAGACTATGGAATAATCAATAATAAATCATGTTCAAAGATTGAAATATTAATCATAGTAATGTAGAAAAATCATGTAATGATAAAATAGTGAACATTTTTAAATATTAACAATTTTAGTGATTATGGTAATGACATGAAATTATGTCCTCCGATAAACTTTTGTTCATGAAACATGGTCCAACAATAAACATATTGTCAAGAAAACCAGTCCCTCTAGAAATTTGTTAACATGAAATTATTCCCATTTTTAACCTAGTTATCTCATGAGTTATTAATATTAACCAACATAATTGAAGGTTTATAACATACCCAACCATCACATTATAATAAGGAATAAAATTTCCCAAAGATCACAAAAATTTAAGTCATTTCATCATCGAAAAACTTGTGTTAGTGAAATAGATTTCATTCCATAATTTCTTAATCATATAAACCATATGTGGAAAAGAATTAATTTTCATAAAGATTTAATCATATCATAATTAAACCATAAAAAATGGGGTTCATTGATTCATATATGAATCATCATCAATAAAAATGATTAAAATAAATATAGTTTTTGGAATCATAATGTAATACCTAATGTAAAATGTATAAATACATAAATTTTGATGGAATAGATAAAAAATACCATCATAAGATCGTTTGGGCCTTTTCAAACAAAATATTATGAAAATATCAATTTTTTTGAAAAACATTTTACTAAAATATCATAAAATACTTATAAAAGCTATTTAATTGAAAATAACAATTGAAAATTGAAAATGAATATTAAAAAATGATAATTAAAAATAGTTGGATAACAAATTTTGGATTTTTGCATTAAAAAATATATTCATATAACACATTTTGTAAAAATTACTAAATAACCATCCTAGATGAAAATATAAAAAATCTATTTAAATTATTTTGAAAAATATTTTAATATTTTTTAAAATAACTTTTTACAATAATTATATGATAGAATATATTATTCTATACTAATTATTAATAAAGATAGTAATAGATTAAAGAGTTCATTGATAGTGAGGAAATAAGGTTGACTTGTGTAAAAAAAATTTCTGGTCATTATATGTACAAAAGAGAAGAAAATGGGATAATTGGAGAAAAACTTTCTTTAATTATCCACGGATAAAAATATATAATGCGTTTATATGATAGAATCTATATAACATTCCTCTAATGGAATTTAGCAATGAAAATCATAAAATAAAATGAGATTTTAACAAAAATATGTTTTTTCATAGATATTTTTTAAAAAATAAAAAATAGTAAACTTTATTAAATGTAATATTATATACAAATTTATAAAAATATATTCCTTATATTTCATTGAAAGGGTATGTATATATTCTATATGAGTGAAACAAGTGGTGATTATGGAATATGTCTACCAAAAGAAATGGTGAGGAGAGAAAACCTTACCACAAGACATATCATAATTTGTATTCATTAAAACCTTCATTATTATAAATAAATATGTTTTATAAATATATAATAGAACCATTCACATATATATATATATTAATATATATAATTTAGTTACAAATTTCAATTATATAATTAACCAAAAATCATGATTAAAACCATTATTTTGGTGAAAACAATTATATTATCTGAGCATATTTATATTTGAAGGTTTTTATACTTTAACCACGGTACTGGTTTCAGTGTATGCATATTATTAACCATGACCAGAATGTCCTAATGCAAATTATAATATTTATTTATTATGGATAATCCCCTATTTTATATGCATTGAGAGGGAAGCCTTACATGGTTCATAGACCCATGGGAAAAAGGTCCAAATAGGACCTGAGGGCCCCAAGAGATTTAGAACAAGATTAGAGGCCATCCCATCATATATATGCATATATATTGATAAAACTCTAAATAATGTAAGTTAGAAAAGCTATCAGTGCACCCTTGATGCACAGTGCATGTTACAAATAATAGATATATTAAAATTTCATTTTGTCCACTTTGGAAGCCCTCTAAAGATGTGTGTTATTTGTAGAGCCCCATATAGATCAACACCTATGAAGGAACCCCTTTTAAATAATTTTTCTTCTATACTTCCTTTGTCACTCAGCCTGCCACACCACTGATCTTCTGGTCGCTGGTGCCTCCAATTTCACTCAAATGGCTCTAGCTTCACGCCACTACTCATCCACCCATAAAAACACACCATTTCTCCTCCAACCACTGAGACAGCCACTACCCTTCTTCGTTTCCATAGGATATCCTAATGGTGTCGACTACCCAGGGCCAATGTCTTAGCCATCTCGGCACCGAAAACCATGCATGCCACATTTTCCTTCAATTGTTCCTCCTTTAGCCATCATTTAAAATATATAACCATATTATCGAGACCTACCTGTGATGAATCCCGTGGTTGTATAAAATATTATGGAATGTATAAGAACAAATTATCCCTGAATTAGCCATGTAATATTATTACCTTGTTATTGAAGGACCTCCATTGTCTCTCACATTAATCATTTTTAGGATAGTCTAATCGGAATAAAAAAACATATGATCCAAATTTACTGAATCTAGGAAGGAAATAAGGAAGGTATTTCGAAATATATTGGTTATAAACATCATAAATAAATTAGGAGTGGGGTTCCCTTTTTATGTGATGTAATGTAAAAACTTGAAATTTCATAAAATATTCAAATATAATTTATATTATATTCTTATAATGTGGAATCCAAGAACACTAGTTTCATATATAATATATAATTAGGTCTAAATAAACTCAAAAAATTAAATTAAATACAGTATTTTGAGAAATTTTATGCATTCTCACTTAGTTAAACCAATCTAAACCATTTTAATCATTAATAGTGATAACATATCTTTTTACCATGACATATTAAATATATGACAAAATATAAAATGGCCCATCAAAAAAATATAATGACACCAAATTTAGAATCCACCTTTTCATATTCAATTTATATAGGTGAAAAATTTACTTCTAATAGAATAACACAAAGAAATGATTGAACTGTTTTTAGTATAATACCTGATTAAACTGTACAAAACATTATTTAACATCAAGTAGATAGTTTTACATTCATGAATATTTTTAGTTATTAAATAAATATATTTTTTAACTTTTGGAACCATCTATACACTAATGGATCCATCTAACCATCGAATAGAATGTAATGACCTAAAATATTTTTTTATTGGAATAAAATATCACATATATTCAAAAAATATTGTTTCAGTTCTCAAATTCAAAATAATTTTTACCATTATTGTTTAAATCGATTAATATATATATTTTATGAAATCCTATTTTATAATTATTATTTAATTATTACATAATAATGATTTTATATTAATTGGAAATTTTTTAAAAAATCACTATTTTCCACTATTCACTCCAAAATTAATATTTTTGGAGAAATTGTATTTAAATCATAAAATTACAATTATGAAATTATTATCTCAATAATAATATAAATTTTAATAATTATATTATTAAATTTTCAACAGATTTATTTAAATATTTTACCACACCATGTAATGAATATTTTTGAATGAAAATGTATTTTAAAAACATAAAATGACTTATAATCATTCTATTCCTAATAAACATGACTTGAATATTGTCAATTCAATTGAATTAAAATTTTATCTTAAAATTACCATCAAATATTATATTAATATTATATTTTTAATTAATTAATATGATGAAAATCTTCCCACATAAAAACAGTATTTATGTAAACAATTTTATCTAAACCTTAAATGAGTTTAATGTATTTTCAATAAAATTTTAAAAAAAATCACAATATATAAAAGATACATTTTCAAAATTTATTTGGTCTTAATCATATCCACCAATACAATATTTTTTTGGAAAATATCATAATAAAACTGTAATTCAATAGTATTTCATAGTTCATTTTAACTCGGTGTTGCATTTATGGAAATATAATGAACAACTAAAATTAATTAAAGAGAAATATTTCCTAAAATTTGGTGGTGTTACACAATTTTTGTATATGTTGAAATAAATTATGGATTATATTTAAACTATAATCAATACACAGAAAATATATCCACTTAAGAAATACATCACTACATGGAATATATATCCTAGAAATTTATATATCTAATATCATAGATCTTGTTATATTATATAATTTATACTAACTATCAATAGTTTTGGACAATATCATTAGTAGATATATGAAATATCATTTAATATGATATAATTATAGAAAACCAATTATTTAAAATATAAACTTACATGAGAAAACTCCAAATTTCAGGTTATTATAGACTATAGAAAAAGTTATTATAAAATATAATATTTCTAAAATATAATTATTTATCATGATAAATTTATGGAAATTAAAATTCAATTTATTTTTCTATTGAAATATTTATGAATATAATCTTATCATATTGTGAATATTTGTATTGTTGTATAAATTACTTCTTATAAATGTTACATTATGAGTTTAGTGTCTTCAATATGAGTATATCATAATATTTACTATAATAAAAAAATTATTATTTGATTTAATATAATTTAAAAAAAGAGTATAATTCAAATAATTCATGAATAATTAGATCTAAATCAAATCATAAATTTTTTAAAAGACTCTTGATTACTTATCTATTGATAGTGGTACATTGGTGTGCGCTTCTATTTTGAAAGGACAATTATGATTTATCCTGAAAAGTATAGGTTTGATACCTATTACACCATAATTTTTATTGGGTGAAATATTTATATAGTATTATTGTAAATTTCTAAAATAAAATTGTTTCTTGTTTAATTTTTTCCTTGACAAGGTGTTTATTTTTTATTTAGATCATTGTAGGTGTGTCCCTTGATATCACCTAGCTCTTTTTTTACCCTCATTATAAGTTCACCATCACCCTGCTATGAAGGGTTTTTATGTCACTGAATGGGTGATTACTTTTCTAAATCACTAGAATCTACGTATGACTCCAAAACTTTCCACATACTAATCAGTTTTGTTCACTATTTGGACATACTAATGTCATTTAATGATTAATTGGAAATAGATTCCCCTTGATTTTCCTTTTTAGTAATTTCATTCGAATTTATTTCCTTTATTGTTTCTTCTATAATTGTCAAAGTGTTTCGTTATTCTGTAATTTTTTTCATACTAATCCTTCCTACCTCTTTGATATTCTATCACATCCTGTTATTAGTTCATTATATTAGTGACATGAATACATTGTCTGATTAAGGATGATCCTAATTCAGATTGCATAATTCATTCTAAGGTAAATAATTAAGATATGTTTAGAACCACTTTATACTACTATTTGTAGTAGTTGTCCGCTATTTTAGTTTATGGTTTTGTTTAAATTGGTTTTTGGGCCTTGGTTCTTGATTTTATTGGATAGTCTATGCCTATTTTTTCTACTTTGGGTATATAAATGGAGGTTTCTATAGAGATTATTTATCCCCATAAGGATTATATTTTATTATAAAAACAATCTCATATAGTGAAACAAATAATTAAGTGTGTACAAGTAATATATTATACTTATTATAAAATTTCAATTTGATTAAAGTAATCATATGTATAGATGAAAGAATTAAAATAGTTTATACAAAAAAATATTGGGTGAGGTTAATATAATGATAAGATCAATATTTAGTAAAAAATTTAAATTTCTATATTTAAAATTCCTTAAAATATTAGAACAGATCCATACCAAGGTCATTTAGTATGATTATCCATTTCAATTTCTTATCCATGGATTATCTTTGGAAGGTGAATAAAATTTATGTGACCCTAGAAGATATGTCCATATATAATATGTGGAATTTATTGTACACATATATTTTTAATCCTAATGGTTATGTTCCCAATGTAGTGGATTTGTGATAATTAATGTTGTGAAGATTACATCTGTGTAATTATCCAATTTTTATATTTGATATATTCAACATTATTTTCAACAAATATTTAAAAAAATTTGGCGATATTCTTTATCTAAACCAAATCATGGTGAAAACAGAATCTTTTCTAACTATTATAAATGATTTAGTATGTTATTATATTATTGAATGTATATTTAATAAGATCCCCTATTTTATATACTTATTAGACATCATATAAATTTTGATGCCAATTTGGTGATATCGAAGTTATCTCCTTCACTCGTCTGTAGAATCGTATAGGTGTGCCATATAGGGTTCAACACCAAAATGATGCAACACGTTTCCCCAATTTGGTGGAGGTATTATTTTATCATCATAGTGCAACCTTTTTCCTAAAACAAATTCCATGGTGGCAGTTCCACACATAGGATTGAGTCGGCGATATGTGCACTGGAAATGTTGTGATGTGATTGGTGAATAGGGTATGGTCATAGTGGAGATGCGTTCCCATGGGTGTGTAGGATGTTGGATGGTGGTGGGTCCCAATAGGGCTGCTAGAGCTAGGCCGAGATGGATGTGAATGGGAGTCAGGACTATGAGACCGTGGAAATGAAGAATATAGTTGTGCATGGTGAGCACAATTGGGCATCATTTGGATTGAAAAGTGATGGTGGCTTTGTGATGGGGTGGGTGAAGCTGGTGGGGTGGTCATGGTTTTGTGTGATGATGGATGGACAAGACATTGGATGATGATGGGGCCATATGGGGATGCTGGAGATGTGTCACTAAGAATGAATGGGTGACATGACTGTGTGACATGATAGATTCAGATGATTATAGTTCACATTTAACACCGTGGGCGGACGATTGGACTAATTGTTTCACAGAGATGGGGCCCTACTAGGTGGTCACATAGCTATTTCAAAATGTTCTCAAAGGTAGAGGGAAATGTAGGAGCATATATAACTAGTGAGAAGGTTGGTATTATTAACCTACATGTTGGGATTGGGGATTTCTATGGCATGGAAACTTGGTGGGAAAGGCGGTATTATTAAACTAGAGGGTGGGATTGTGGACTCTTGGAGCATGTAGACTAGGAAAGAAGGTAGGGTTTATTAACATATAGGATTGGATTGTCATGGGTGTAACACCCATTGAACCTATGGTCCATTGAATAAAAAATAGGGATTTATGGGTTGGCTACCCCATTGGGGTGCTATTGATTTCCATGTAGGCATATGTGTGTGGTGTGTGTGTGTGTGTGAATGTAATTTAGCCTCCATTATATTAATATATATATACATAAATTGGATAAAAAATTTACTATATAATTAAATGGAAGAAAATATATTTCAAAAATGAATTCCAGGATATTAATATTGGAATATATTATTCTATAATTCTTCAATATTAAATATTTGTATCAAAAAATAAGGATAATCCTCAAATAAGAAAAAATATTTTTATTCTAGAGAATCATCTACTTGAAAACCCACATATTGATGAAGTTTAGAAAGGGTGGGTGGACTATGTTAGCCGTGAAATGGATTTGATGTTAGTTCATAAGGTCAATGGTGGGATTTTAGTAATAATGATGGTTGGTTGGTGGAATTTACCTATGGATTGGTCACAGAGCTATGTCTAGAAAAGTACATGGGTGATAGCGATGTATGCATTGTGGGTACCATGTTGGAAGGCCAGTTTTATTAACTTACACATTTTGTTTGGGGACTGTTGGAGCATGTAAACTAGGAAGGCTAGTTGGATTTATTATCCTATAGGTTATTATTTTCATGGGTTTAACAACCATTCAGCTTGTGGGTCATTCTATAAATAAATTGAGAATGATTGATAAGTTATCCTCTTTAGGGATATATCCTACCTTTCATGCTCATGTGTTTGGTGTGTGTGTGTTCCAATAAAATTTTCCCCCCATAAACTAAATATAAATATTTATAAATTATTTGATAATTTCATATAATGCATATTTAAATAGAAAAAATTAATTTTCCAACAATGAATTCTTTGATATTAATATAGGAATAAAAAAATAAAAAATGCATCAATTTCCAAAATTAGTGTCAAATCCTAATTAGTATCCTCATATATGATGAATTTTTTTCTTTAGTAGCCTCTACAAGTAAAGAGACATATTTTTGAAGCTCAATAAATATAAATTGATACTTATACAATGCATAAGAAAAAAATTATTCATGTTTCTATGTTTATGTTTTTTTCATCAACATTATGATACAAAAGAATCATCAAAATAAAGAGAAATTTTTAAATTTGATCAATATTTTAAATGTTATTATAAATTATAAATAACCAAAAAGTATTATATCTTTTTAAATAATTAAAAGTTAATATATGTAATATTCATTTGTTTTCTACTTTTTTTAATGTAATTGGGTATAATAATTATATACAATTATTCATTATTCCCCTGAGGTTGTATAATCAAATGGAATTCTAATTTCACTTATTCTCTTAATGTATTAGTTAATTAATTTTCGATTATAACATGAATAAACAGGAAATGTGTAGCATCCTCGACTTTCACTCATAGATCTGGTGCTGAAAAATCATTAGATAGTACATTTAATACCCACTATAGATTTTGATACATAAATATCCTATAATTAAATGACACACAGAAAAAGTATCATTATATACAATTTCAATACCATTTAGGATTACGACGTTAAATAATTAGCAGAAATAAGTTTCTAATAAATCAAATGTATTCCTCATGAAATGGGAATATTTATCACTATATAAAAAACTAAATAATCCATTATTATTATTATATATCTACAATAAAATATATATACAAGATATTATATTGTAAATTTCATGTATAATACATTTATTTATAACCTGGGGAAATATTAACAGAAGATGGTGTGGGATCAAATCATTAGAAAGAGTAAATATAGGAGATAAAAATGAAATATCCTAATTTGTAATAATTTGATCATAACTAATATAGAATGAATGGATAAAAAATAATTCAATAATATAATGAAATTGAATGTATAATATATGCATAAATAATAGTGTGAATGAAAAGATCACATTGATAACAATAACATGTTCATTAATTTTGAATGGAATAATTCATGATGGATAATTCATTTCTCCAATAAAATCAATCATGATCTCAGTTTCATTACTCAATGATTGATAAATATTTTGTTTGGGGTATGTGATAAATTAAATAAATAGACATATTTATCTAATAATAAATATTGATTAATTAATGGGAGATATAATTTCGTGCCCCAAAAATCAATTATGTATGTCCAATTCATTCACAATAGAAATGAAATTAATACTAAAGATACCAAATTATTCATTATACATTCGTATTGATACTGAAATATGAAGAATTTAAATACTTTCCCATTTAATAAAGAAACATGAATATAACATAGGGTGATTTGAATCAAAAAAAGGCATTGCTGGATTATCACATGTTTAATTCCCTATGGTGAAATAAAATTATAGGATTAAAAAGGTATTTCATGACTAATAAATACAACAAAAATGGTGAATATGAATAAAATATCAATTAGGAAAAACTGAGATACCAACACCATAGCTTTAATTATAATATATGATTAAAGAAACATAAGAGGGATTTTATAAAAGTGAAAAATAATTACAATAAATATATTAATTCTTATTGAAAAAATAGGTAATTGGTTATACTATATAAAATAAAATATGGTCTCTAATATCAAACATATTTTATGACATTTTAAATAAATAAAAATATCACATGTATGTTTGAAAAAAATAGAATCAAAACCACTTCAAGGATATAATTTCAAAATAAACATAAAATAACCTAAATAATGAAATTATTGAGATTCAAAATATTCATGTCTTGGTAGATAATCTATATAAAATAAAACATGGAGTATAATAATAAACGTGTCTCAAGTTGTTGAAAATTGAAAATGGAAACCCCTTATAATAAATATAATATTTTAGGAATGATTCATTTTGTAATGAGGTTATAAGGATTAATTTAAAATCCAAAAATAATAATAATGGAATAAAATAAAAACTATTCATTTGTAATAGTAAATAAAACATGTACGAATAGAGTTTTATAAGTGATTTTGTTACACAATTGAACAAATTTGAGTAATCAGATACTCCTAGGAACTATTTAACATTAAACTCCAAACTAGATGAAGGATATGGTTTCAAATGAAATAATAAATATTTGGATTAATTAAAGGATCATGATACAATATTATAAAAGGAGAATTATATATACAATTCCCAAGATGACATTCTGTCTAATAACGAATCCATATCAAGGGGTGATAATTTTTCCAAATAGACCCCTATAATTAAAATAATTATTGATGTAAAAATCAAATGATAAAAAAATTACATGGAAGAATTAAAAATTTACAAAACAATATGAGGAAAGAAGATAAAATTCATTAATTAGTTAAATTATTTCAATTATGAAAGAATAAAGTTTATTAAGGAATGTTGTAACTCAATGAAAGAATATTTAATTTCAACAAACCCTTTCTGGCTTGGGTAACACATTTATCGATTGGAAAATTATGACAGGAACTAAATTTTTAATTATAACAAAAAAATAATAATTGAAATTTTCATGGGATGTAATTCAAAAAGATACCATATAAAATGAGTAATAGTACATAAATATAACATGTCTCAAAGATTGATAATTTAGACAAAGAAAAAGTTACCTTCATTTAAGACTTCCACTAATGAACATGAATATCATAAAATAACAACTATTTTAATAACATATTTTAAGAGAAATATATTTTTTATATACTTTTATAATCATAAACAATAATTTTAAATATTTTAATATTACACAATTATTAGAAACTTTAAATATCGTGTATGAGTAATTGTGATCATTTTGAAATAGTTTTGTAACTGTAGAGTTGTTCATAATTATTATCTTAATGTTCATCATTAACACATCATAAATGGTGTTTTAATTAATGATCTATAATAATTAGTAATTTATTTATTTCATTTTATGGGGTTATTAGGGTTCTTTTATGTGGAATTAGTGACTACCTTGCTTTGATAATTTTAAACACACCAATGGAGTGTAGAAAAATTAATTTGATTAATATTAATTTTAGAATTTTATTATGAAAATAAAGTAATTTTTAAACACTTTTTATAATATATAGTCATTATATTTTTATCTCATAGTTATTCAGGGTTATAGCATTGTTAAATTAGATGGTTGGATCGACCCAAACATAAACATATAATACTTAATGGATGGATTATGTTATTATCGAAGTGGGTTATATTTTCATAGTATAATTATGACATAAGAATAATGATTTTTTTTATATAATGTGTTGGTGGTAAATAATATTTTCATATTATTTAATTAGTAGGAATTAAACTATGTAATAAAAAGGATGTTTTGATTCATGGTGGTGGTAGTCTACACAACAAATCATTAATGTTTTAATTTCCAAAATAATGAAAAAAGAATAATTAAAATTATCATTTACATGTTAATAATAATAAATATATTATATATTACAAAATATCAATTCAATTTAACCCTTATAACTAGAAAATAATGGTTTCTGTGACAAATAGATGTTATCATATCATGGGGGACATAGTTCATAAAATGCATGGATGATGGTTTCATTTTTCATAGTAGAAAAAGGGAAAAGTGCTTCATACTTATTATATTTGAATAAAAATATTGAATATGAAATTGATATTGATTTAATTATATAATAATTAAATAACTATATATGTGATATTAAAAATAAATATAAAAGAAATTAGGAAAATAAAATAATGATCTTGGGGTCTTTAGGTTTTCATTGTATGATTCCTTTGAAATATAGGCCATTAGTCAATCTATTGTCAATATAGGATTGTAATGGTGGGATAGGATTATAGTGGGAGGTAAAATGGTATATGTTAAATAGAAACCCAACTTTTATTTCATTCATTTATGGGTGGCAGGAGGCATGTTTATGTAGTATGAAAATGAATTTTTTTTAAAATATTTCAACATAATATATTTTAAAAAAAACTCACATGTCATGAAGTCTTGAAAATTGAAAATAATGGAGAGGGATGATATAAGGTCTATCATACATCAAAAAAATAATTTCCATTCATTTTTGAATCATTGTTTTATTTCATTTAATATTTCATTTTTAATTTTACTATTTTTTGTTTTATAGAGTTATCCACTTTTCACCATATTAATTAACATTTAATGTTAGAAGATAAATTTGAAATGATTATATAATTTTTTTCTAATAATTTAAAATATTTATTCAATTTTATTAGGAAAAAATTGTTTGTGTGGAAATAAATATTTTATATTTGGGTGTGTACGGTGTAAAAACCTATTTCCAAAAACAGTGTTTTGGGATTAAATTTTATTTTTATAATAAAATAATCAATTTATATATTTTCATTACTATCATTTGGTATAATATTAAAAATAAAATTTACATTTGTTTCTAGTAAACTTGAACATAATTTCACTAATATGGATTTTATTTTAAGGAAAAGTCTAAACAGTGTTTCTTATATAGGAAAATATTATTTATGGTCATAAACTATCAGAAAATTTGTTTTAAACCCACAATAGAGTATGGAAATCTATTATTTTAGTACATAAATAAATATTTAATCAATTAAATGATTTTATAGAATTATATTTAATTTTTAAATAATGATAAATTCAATAAAAAATATTTTTTTTCAAAAACTATGTTCTCCACTATTCACATAAAAATAATGCATATTTGAGAAATTTAAAAATCCATAATAATATATATTTTATTATAAATACATTAATTAATTAAATTTTAACGATATAGAGTTATAAAAATTGATAATTTAACTATTTTTATAAGACATAATTATATTGTGAAAATTGATTAGATAAAAAAATAACATTTTTGTATATATTAATCTTTTTTATATTAATTTTTAATCAATTACAAATAAAATGTTCTGTAAAATTATTTTATATATCAATAGTAACATTTATCCATAGTATAATTATTATCATATTATAAATCACAGAAGTGAAAATTTCAGAATGGAAACAATTTAGTTCATAAATAAATATTATTTTATATTTACCTTCAATAATTTAATTTTTATTAATACCATTGTATTTATAATCCCCTTTATTTATATTTATACTTATAGTTCATAATTATATTGTCTCCATTTTTACCCACCAATTCATTGAATACATTTTAATGGACGTTTAGTTTTTTTTGGTATGTTTTGAATCAGTTCTTCATATGATGCATGTTATTGAACATGTTATGTTTTAAATGAAATCATGAAATTTAATATCATATGATGTTATATAACCCCCCCCCCCCCAATAAATAAATTAAATGATTATAATTTTAATTTTCATAGAAAAATAAAATTATTAAAGTGTATATAAAACATTTCCATAACCTATGATATATTTTTCAAATGGTACATCAACCTTAATATCTTAGTTATATCTAGAAAAAAAGTTTTCTGTTCATTGTGTTAACCAATTTTGTCATATTTTTCAAATGATTTTTATTCTATATATTCTCATTTTTTGATCCTAAAGCATCTTCGCATTCCATTTTGTTATTTCTATGAATTAATCTTCATACAGTCTTAAAACACATAATGTTGACTCTTGTTTCCATTACCATGTTTGTGCCCCAAATATTATAGGAATACATAATTCATTTAGTTGGTGTGATTTTGGAATAAAACGAAGTTCATGTTGTTAATCATAATTCTTCATAGTTCATCTAATGTAATCACACTATTTCTCAATAAATCTATAATATCATTAGGATTTTCATCAGGAGAGTATCCTCATTATCCATGGAATCCGTCATTAATAGGGTTCTATTTGGATTCAACAAATACTAATACAAAAATGTTTATGTGATTGTTAAAAACAATAAAAAATTATATTATGACAATTTCATGATTAATTCAACAAAAAAGGAATAATAATCAAAATTATTATGTCATTTTATTATTAAACCAAAATCACTCTCTATTCATCATATTTAATTATTAGATCATCATAAAAAACATTGAGTTTTGTTCTCCCATATTTTTCAAACTAATCCTATAATGTTTTCAAGAAATAAATGATATATAATTTCATGTCTTAAGAATGTGATTTATGAAATATTATACACTGACCTTTTATATCCTATAGGGTGGATATATGAACAATCATCATGCACCAAATTAAATATTAATTCTATTTTAAACCAACTCTGTGAGGTGCATCTATAAAACAACCATATACACATACCTTTATCTATACAGTGGTGTGAATTAAAAAACACCCTGATAGTCTATAATTTACTAAAACATAATGATATAATAATATTATTTGAATCATTTCATAACTCTATAACTAGGTTTTCCACTAATCCTCATTAATCTCAATACCTAAAAGACTCATTATTAACTCATCTAACCAAAAGTGTTATCTATTCTTTTTTTATTAATATCAACCATAACTTCTCTCCCATTGATGAAATTTAAAACCATAAAGGATAACCTTATTATAGTTAATGTTTTTTTAATCCCATAACTTATACCAATTATATCACCTCAAACCCATGATCACATATCCAGGGAAGAAAACACATACATTACATACTATCATTGAAAAAAATATTGGCTTCCATAAGAAAATTTAATATAACTAAATGATTAAAATATAATATCACATTGTAAATGTTTCCAAAACCTTTGTGGTCAAATAATTATATAATATATCCATATGGGAAACTAGTAAAACCCATATATTTCTAAACTAACAAATATTTTGTCCACTTTATACAAAACTATGTAATTAATAATAAGACGTCATCGTGTCCAAAAAATTCATCACATTAGATATTGTTTTATATATATCACGTGTAATATATTTCTCCATGACCTTGGGAAATAGAGATATACTAATTGTTGTTGTCAAATTCAATGTAAGGGTAAAAATAAGAGAAAACAATTAACGATTTTTTGTGTTCATAAATAATATGGTATTAATAGATAACCCAAAATAATTATGAAATATAATGAAAATGAAATCCAAATATATCCCAACAAAAAATGTAAATGGAAAGGTCGATGGATGAAAATAATTCATTTACAAAAAATTAAATGATTAATTTTAGATAGCTATTTCCATGGAATATGCCATGAAAATGTGAACATATATATTAATATATTACCTTTATGGGTCTGTGATCAGCTAATATTTTTTTTGTTATGCATACTCTAAAATAACAGAGATCATTTGTTTCATGATAACTATATATGCACGGAGGGTATATATAATATTATTCACTAACCATCACATCTTTATGTATAATGAATACACCACATGACCATTATTAATAACATTAAATTTATTTTTCAAAAACCCTTAATAATCCATATAAAACATTATTATGATACACCGATATGAAATTTCACTACATTTCTAGTCAATAAACGTAATTACATGATCATAAAAAATCAGAAGAATAAATGTGGGTGTTTAGACAATTAGGAATAAAATTTCAGGTTTAATAAATAATCCCTTTCTACTAAATAAAAATTAAACATAATTTCAAAACATCCCAAATACTCTGATATATGGAATCTAGGTGAACACCCTTCATTCATTATAATGAAAAATAGGCTACTAACATATGAAATGTATAAAATGAAAAATAAAACCTATAATAGAGGAAGATTTTTAATTATAAAGGATGTTATGTATTTTCATTTGTTTAATGTAATAGAAAAATCCCTTAATATCTAATTACATTTACTTTAGTAAATTTTTTGAATAGATTTCTCAACATGAAACAATAATCTTAAACAAAAATATGATATTTTAAAAAAAAAATTATGTATTCCAATAAATGACCATACTATTGAATTAATGGTAATGGATAGGTGAATCTAATTTATGATATATATTTATAAATAAAATAAATCTTCTGTTAAAATTAATGAATTTGAATTATTATACCTAAAATATCATATTTTCTCAATTTTTATTTAGATAACATTTTAAAAAAAATTGTATTTATGTATTTCAATTTCATAAAAATATGATTAATTATTATATTATTTATTTTATATTAATAACTGGTTAAATCCATAATATTTGGTAAATTATATAAAATATTAATAATAATAGTTAATATTTGAAAAAAAAATTCTAATAAAAACTACCAATCATTATATTTAATCATTTTGATCAAAAACAGAAATTATTAATGTTAGAATTTGAATTTAATAATATGGTAATTTCTTTTATCTATAAGAATAAAATTTCATATGATAAAAATTTTCTATTTTAAAAACATTCATATATTTTCTTTCATAACAAGTGTGTTTTTAAAAAATTAGAATTCTATTGATTTATATCTTTTAAATTTTACCATTAAAATTTTGAAACCCAATTATGTAATATGATATGTATAAAAGGTATAAAATTATGCATTTCATAAAAAACTTTGAGGTTAAAATCATATTTCTATCATTAGTACAACTAAATTAATATTTTTGTATAATAAAAATAAATTTTCGGTCAATTCATTGAAATAATTGTTTCCAAGGTGAGATTATTATTTTTTCTTTAAATGAGTTCCAAATTGCATTTTCTTAATAAACTAATTTATTTCTTGGGAATTCATAATTTTATTATATATGATTTAAACATACATTTTGGCTTAAAAAATACTTTTATACAAACTATACTTATATATTATATGGACTAATATTAAAATTATCATTTCAATATGAATGAAATATTATTTGAAAAAAATATTTCCACATTTTCAATTAGAAGGTTCGAATTTGGTAGAATGGGACAACATTAATTTTTTTATAACAAATAAATATTATGTGAAATCAAATATTAATATGGTAAAAGTAAATTTGGGTAATAATATAAAAGAAAAAAAATAAAATAATTAAAAAATTCAATGTTGCATCCCAAATGATTGGTTATAGGAAATTTTAACCAACACTCACATTCCCATATACTTTTTCCCAGTTTGGATGCATTGAACTTTGAATTGTATCATCATATTATTGAAATTGTTATGTGTGCTCCCAAAACTAAACTTACCTTAAGCTATAAATTGGAAACCCTTCCACTACTAAATGAAATACCTTATTTGGTGACCCATAATTTTCATATATCGATATCGTATATTATTAGATAATTATTTTCTACATAACATAATGTTCCATGGAAGAATCATATAGCTCATGTAGAGATCCGGAGCTTAACGTACATGGACATTACATTACTTTTTCGGAATACTTAGTACATAACAGAAACACACACCCAAGGACCTTAATAGTTTAGTGTCTATGGAAACTCGGGATATAATCTTCTAATCATGGTGAAAGATCTTCAACATCTCCCATAAAGATCTTCACTTTTTTTACCAAAAATATTTCTTTATATCCTGGGGAAAAGAAAACATAAAAGGGTGAGCTCAAATGCTCAGTAAGGGTAAACAAAAGAAATATCAATCACATCATATTCATAAGAACATAACATTTTGGAAATCATAACCTGAAAAAGAGATCATAATATCATAACATGGGATAAGTCATATTAGTGAAATGTAATCATAATAATCATAACTTAAAACATAAAACATTTTGACATACACACACAATCATAGAGAATCATTTCTTATTAGTCAAGACTCATTGCCAAGACTATCTTAGTGGACAAAGCCCATTTCTGAACCGAGTTCACTCCTCGTTTCAATCCTGTTTCACTGAACTGGTTTAACCTGCCATTCCATCCATGTCTATCTAATGAGATATAAAATCTTTACCCAATTCATTGGAGGTAGATATAGGTCCCACCCATCTCATAATGATACCATTCTTATGTGTGGCACAAAATCATAAATCATACATCACTGCATAACCCATGTAATAAAAATGGGAATCTTAAACATCGTGACATCATAAAACAATTCAAATAAGATAAAGTAATTCATAAATATAATTCCATCACAACATAATCAAATCAATGTAAAAATAGGGATAGAAATAGAACCCTTTATTATCTTAGATGGAAAATAATTTTGATAAAACACTTGAACTCCATTCGTGAGGAGAATATCCAGTCTACTTCAAAAACATTTTTCCTTTCTTAACATGTCATACAATTTTAAACTAAAAGAAGTTGATTAAAAATAAACTTGAAAACTTGTAAAGTAATCTTCTTGGAAATAATGTTTTAAAAATCCATTCATGTCGTAGAAGTTAAAAAAACATTCTTCTCGTACTTTTGTCAGAAAAGTCAAAAAGTACCTCGTAACGTAAACAAAAGAATGATTCCTTTCATACCATGTAGTAAAAGTCAAAAATGGGTAAAAAGTACTTTAAACATACATGAAAACACTTTTTTAAAACATGGAAAAGGATGATAGAAATAACCCCAGTAAATACTTACGAATAAGCAATCTCGGATAAAAATGAGATTTGCAAAATTATACCTTACCGTAGGTCTGATATGCTTTGAACATATCTGAACCTATTGTATAATGATTTAAATAATGTTATTGACTTATTACAGAATCATATTAACTGTTATGATATCATATATGGTTCACTTATGAATTTATATTACCTGTTCTTTTGTAAATTCCATGTTAAAGAGCGTTTTGGGTAAAATCGTTTCATTTGTCGTCCGTGTTTTGACTTGTAATTATTCATATGATTACATAGATCATGATTACTTACATCTAGAATGTAAAACATGATTTATATATAATATATATTCAGAATATATATATATAAATAATATATCTCTAAATGGAACGAAATACACCGTTCATGGAGACGGTAGGCCGTACGTACGCATGAACATTGTTTTCGTTTCCTCATTGAATTGAATGGAATTAATTGGATGACATACATACATATATATATATATATACATAAATCCAGTATCATTATTATGTCATATATTTCATGATTAATTATTATATATACTTTATAATCATTTATGAATGGTTAATCATTGAGAATGAATCTCATCGCGTTGTGGAGACGGTATTCCGTACGTACGCACGAGCGATGATATCGTTCCCATGATCGATGAATTTTATTGGAGTGTATGTATACTATTACAGAATCAATATAACTTTACAATAATAATATATAGTTATTATTTACACCATTATACCCATCCAAGTAAGGTGGTGGTGAAAAATAGATTACACCACGGCGTGGAGACGGTATTCTGTACGTACGGACGCGCGGTGATTTCGTTTTCCATAGGATGGATAGATGGTGAAATACGGATGTTTCATAATTATAATAACATATCAGTATATGAGTGATACTTATGTTATTACTTCATAATTAAACAACCTAAGAAGATGAATTGGAAGAAGAAATAAAGTTGAAAGAATCGGTAACGAACATTATCTCCTCTTTGAAGCGCCTCTTTGAGACCTCCTTTCAGGTAACAAAAAATGGTCTTTGAAGAAGACCAGGACCTCTAGGATGTTTCTATGGAAGTGGAGAATATAATTGGGCAGGGGTTGGCCGAGCGTGAAGACTCAATGTGGTATGAGGAAGAGAGGGATGAGGTGCCCTTTTATAAGGGAGGAGAGGGGCACCTTTGGAAATATAAGAAATATTAGTTTATATTAAATCCCAACCCCATATAAAAACTTCCAAAATGACTCATATCCAAAGCTTAGATTAGAAATGGTTGTAATCGAATCAACCAATAAAATTTAGACATGTTAGTAATTTATTTTAAACATTATCAACTTGATTTATTCTTATTTATCAATTTAATTTTATTTGTGGTAATAATATTCTAAATTTTAAATTATTATAAATATTTACATATGTGTTGTGAATTTTCCATAATTTGACACTTTATGACATTTTAGACCATATAAATCATAATTTATAATTTTTAAATATTTTCGTGGTTTTTAAACAATTTTATAATATGTTATTTTTATAAAATAACAATAGTGTCAGTTTTGACACTATTCATTTATTTGAATTTAAATAAAAGCTATACAGAAGATATGTTCGAACTAAAAGCGTTAATATATTCATAAAATGTCATATGTATCTATAAAATTAGTTTATCACATTAAATAGTTCATATAATATTTATTTTATTATTTTTAAAACAATTAATTTGATATTTTAATTAATAAAATAATTTCAACATTACTATTGTGTCACAATTAATGATAATTATTTAATCCCTAAAAATTCTAAATAAATTCCTATGATATAGATAAGTATATTAGATTTCTGGATACTATTCATGATCTAAGTTTCATTAAGTTTATCACCAAATTAAAATTATTATACTTATAAAATTTAAGAAAGTGACATGTTGTCACATTCTTTGGTTTTAATATTAATTAAATCATTTTCATGGACAAAAGTCCATTAAATGAATCTAATCCAAACCTTAGGTGATATGGGTCGACTTTTAGTCATCCAATAAGATTTTAGTAGGTGTTAGGGTAATTTTATAATCTTATATTTACCCTTAATTACTTGATTTACCTTTAACTATGGTAAATAAAATTTACCGTAGTTACTATTCATAATGCCAAAAAAATAGCTTATTAACATAATTTGGACCCACTGATTCCAAATATGGAATCCATTTTTCCAAATTCAATACACAAAAGTTTCAGAAATTAAATTAAAATTAATCCCATTGTCCAAAGAAAATGTGTTTTTCTTTAAAACATTGCAAAAGATTGAATTGATTTAACCTAGGAATTTAATGTAAAATAAATGCTAATGAAATACATTATATTAAATGGTAAAAATATATTCTATTTATACTTTAAAACCATTCAATATTATAATTTAACCATATAAATTATTGCGATGAAAAAAGTTGTTTTTAATTAAAATATAGTGTGTTTTTACTATTCATCAAAATATGAAAGTTACCAGAATAATATGAAAAATTTATCCAAAGTAAATTTTTATTTCATGATTCCAAAGAAGAATTTTATTTTGTCAAATTGAACTTATAAACTTGTCAAAAACTAGATTTAAAGTGGGTGCGCCATCAAAAGGCGGCAAAACTACATTTTTTGAAAAATTCTTATTTTACCCAAAAATTTATTTTATTCTTATAACATGTTCTAGAAAATGTGTAAGATGAATAATAATGTTATGAAATTCAAAATTTAGTTAATACTATTCATAACGGATAGTTCATAATAATATTATAATAATATATTATTGTTTAGTAAAACCCGGTATTGCGTACAACACATGCTATGGAGGAAGGTCGCGATTGCATGTAATGTAAGCCAAGTCAGGGTTGCGTGTTGTGTAAGAATCATTCGTTGTTTTGTATAAAAAAATACAACCATATTTCATTTATACATTGAATATATATATATATATATACTCAATGTTGCATAGAATAACTATTATCAAAATTGTGTGTAACACGATCCAAGAATAGTGTCGCGTATACTGCAAGCTAATACGGTGTTGCATATAGAGCAAGGTAATCTTGGTGTAGCATACAACACAATACATTAATGAAATTAAAAGAATATTTTTCATAAAATCTAGGGGTGTTACATTATACCCCCCTTAAAATGAATTTTGCCCTCGAAATTTGTCAGGGTTATAAATGGTTTACTACTTGAAAGTTTGTTTAATAGAAACCCACATCGTAAAAAGGAATACCAAAACATGGCTTTAAAAAATAAAGTATGAAATGTTACGGTTACCCAAATTAACTCATCACTGGGTTTCCACGTAGGAGAACATAGGTGAAAATATGGATATGGATGAAAAATCTAACTATCAAGTTCTGATGGAGAGTGGTAGAGAACATGGCTATGAAAAATCCAACAATCACAAAGCTATTGATTTGGGATGATCTAAGGTACCATCTGATTCATTGGATATAAGGGAACTAGGAAAACATTTTTGTTTTTCAAGATCATTTCCCTAAAGTTGATGGATTAAAAGAAATACTTTCATGATTTTGGTAAAATCTCACTATTGTTCGTGAATTGAACAATTTCCACTTCAACCCTTAAAGAAATGATGTTTAATTATTTATTCGTGATGTGTTATAAGATCATGTGATAGAATGGTGGGTCATTCCATCTCTTTCAAAAAAAGGTTAGCAAAAGTTATAAGTCCATATTATGGTTAGATTAATCGTATATGGTTCCAAAAATGAACTTATACTTCATATATCATACCGCTTAATAAAATAAAACTAGTTTCTACTAACTAGGGACTTCCTGTAGGCCAGTGGTAGGCGATAAAGGCCAGTTACACTTCAGTTGTGGGTTCGATTCCCACAGCTTTGTCTGACGCGATGGGCTGTCGCCCGTCCTACAGGTTTTCCATTTTCTAAAACTATATTACTATAACATCCCATCAATAATATCGAAAAAACTTCTATCCTTAAACAATATTAACTTATGTCCAACATAATACATTCCAATCTTTAGGATTATCCATCATACTGCAGTCCACTCTCATAATATAGTGAAAATGATTACTAGAGATTTAATACCATCGTTGATCCCCATATATCATAAGATATGTCTTGTTGGTCACATTCCAAACATTCGAAGGCCTTAATCATTTATTCTCTTGAAATATTAATACCCATTGAACCTTAGTGAAAACATGAATGCAGTTAAAATTTAACACTTTCCACATACCAAAATCCTCAAAATTCTATATACTCAAACCATGATATCACTTAGTCCTTATATCAATCATGAGCTCATGAATACAATCAAACATCTCATTATCTTTTTATTACTTCATTATGCGCATATCATCTACTTTACAATAATATCTGAATAACCTTCCATGGTTACTGGTACCATTCAACATATACTTTCAAATAATTTTAGGGAAAAAAATATTGTAACAATCCTTAGATGATTCTTTATTCCATAGTACCATTAACTAAACAACATAACTCTTGATAAAGATACAATCATTTCACTACCTTCTAAAACAACCGGCTGAGCTTCGACACTTCTTTCAGCTCATATATCATTTGTAGTCTCCTCATCATCATCCATATAAATACTTCCCATGTGACCATGCTGATTTTCTTCATGAGATTTTACATTAGGGAATTGGTTTGCACAATGCCCGTACATTCCACATTTAAAACATCTAATCATTATTGATTTCGTAGAAATACCATTATCCTTGTCCATGGTGTTAACTGTACCTTTTCCTTTGCACTTACTGGCTTTGTGTCCTTCTTTTCCACACCCAAAGCATCTTCCAGTACCTTTGAAACAATCTCCCTGATGCCTCTTCCCACATGATTTACATGAGGGAAATTGAACTTTCGTTCCTATATGATCAACATGAAACTCCATCTTTCTCTTATTATCTGAGTCGGGAAACTTACCAAAGTTGAGATTATTGATCATATTATGAGATTGCTGATTAGGCATAATAACGATGTTTGGACTTCCAGATCCCGTTTCATGTGGTTTGTCATGAAGAAAATCATTCCATTGTCTATCATATCCTCTATTCTTGTGAATATTCCTGTTTCCAGCCATTTTCTAATACCCAAAAAGAATAGTGTGAGAGGAAAAAATCATTCTAGGGAAAACAAAATAGTAAAGGGGGAGTATCCTCAATATATAAAATCTTAGGATAAATTCTATGATCGTTACCGTAGTTCTAGGACTGTATCCTATACATATACTTATCCTTAGGGACATCCCTTGACATACCTTAGAAATATCTCTACGGATCTCACTAATGTTTTCGCATCCTAGATTCAAAAGTTTGACTAAACCTTTCCTATGATACCAACTGTAGAGACCCGAAGCTTATCGTACATGGACATTACATTACTTTTGTGGAATACATAGTACATAATAGAAACACATACACAAGGACTGTAATAGTTTAGTGTCTTTGGAAACTCGGGATATAATCTTCTAATAATGGTGAATGATCTTCAACCTCTCCCATAAAGATCTTCCCTTTTTTTACCTAAAATCTTTCTTTATATCTTGGGGAAAAGAAAACGTAAAAGGGTGAGCTCAAATGCTCAGTAAGGGTAAAAAAAAGAAATATCAATCACATCATATTCATAAGAACATAACATTATAGAAATCTTAACCTGAAAAAAAGATCATAATATCATAACATGGGATAAGTCATAGTAGTGAAATGTAATCCCAATAATAATAACATAAAACATGATACTTTGTGTAATACACACACAATCATAGAGAATCATTTCTTATTAGTCAAGACTCATTGCCAAGACTATCTTAGTGGACAAAGCCCATTTCTGAACCGAGTTCACTCCTTGTTTCAGTCCTGTTTCACTGAACCGGTTTAACCTGCCGTTCCAGCCATGTCTATCTCATGAGATATAAAATCTTTACCCAATGCATTGGAGGGAGATATAGGTCCCACCCATCTCATAATGACCATTCTTATGTGTGCCACAAAATCATAAATCATACATCATTCCATAACCCATGTAATAAAAATGGGAATCTTAAACATCGTCACATCATAAAACAATTCATATAAGATAATGGAATTCATAAATATAATTCCATCACAACATAATCAAATCAATTTAATAATAGGGATAGAAACAGAACCCTTTATTATCTTGGATAGAAAATAATTTTGATAAAACACTTGAACTCCATTCTTGAGGAGAATATCCTTTCTACTTCAAAAACATTTTTCCTTTCTTAACATGTCATAAAATTTTAAACTAAAAGAAGTTGATTAAAAATAAACTTGAAAACTTGTAAAGGAATCTTCTTGGAAATAATGTTTTAAAAATCCATTCATGCCGTATAAGTTAAAAAAACATTCTTCTCGTACTTTTGTAGGAAAAGTCAAAAAGTACCTCGTAATGTAAACAAAATAATGATTCCTTACATACCATGTAGTAAAAGTTAGAAATGGGTAAAAAGGACATTAAACATACATGAAAAAACTTTTATAAAACATGGACATGGATTATAGAAATAACCCCAGTAAATACTTACGAATAATCAATCTCGGATGAAAATGAGATTTGCAAAATTATCCATTACCTTAGGTCCGATATGTTTTGTATGTATCCGAACCTCCTGTATAATGATATAAATAATGTTATTGACTTATTAAAGAATAATATTAATTGTTATGATATCATATATGGTTCACTTATGACTTTATATTACCCGTTCTTTTGTAAATTCCACGTTAAAGAGCGTTTTGGGTAAAATCGTTTCATTTGTCGTCCGTGTTTTGACTTGTAATGATTCATATGATTACATAGATCATGATTACATACATCAAGAATGTAAAACATGATTTATATATAATATATATTCAGAATATATATATATATAGATCTATAAATGGAAAGAAATACACCGTTCATGGAGACGGTAGGCCGTACGTACGCATGAACGTTGTTTTCGTTTCCTCATTGAATTGAATGGAATTAATTGGATGAAATATATATATATATATATATACATAAATACAGTATCATTATTATGTCATATATTTCATGATTACCTATTATATATACTTTATAATCATTTATGAATGGTTAATCATTGAGAATGAATCTCATCGCGTCGTGGAGACGGCATTCCGTACGTACGCACGGGTGATGATATCGTTCCCATGATCATGGAATTTTATTGGAGTGTATGTATACTATTACAGAATCAATATCACTTTAAAATAATCATATATAGTTATTATTTACACCATTATACCCATCCAAGTAATGTGGTGGTGGAAAATAGATTACACCACGGTGTAGAGACGGTATTCCGTACGTACGCACGCGCGGTGATTTTGTTTTCCGTAGGATGGATAGATGGTGAAATAGGGTTGTTTCATAATTATATTAACATATCAGTATATGAGTGATACTTATCTCATTAATTCATAATTAAACAACCTAAGAAGAAGAAGTGGAAGAAGAAATAAAGTTGAAAGAATCGGTAATGAACATTACCTCTTTTTTGAAGCGCCTCTTTGAGACCTCCTCTAAGGGCACTAAAAGTGGTCTTTGAAGAAGAACATGACCTCTAGGTTGTTTCTAGGGATGTGGAGAAGATAATTGGGCAGGGTTTGGGCGATCATGAATGCTCAAAGTGATGTGAGGAAGAGAGGGAGGAGGTGCCCTTTTATAAGGGAGGAGAGGGGCACCTTTGGAAATATAAGAAATATTAGTTTATATTAAATCCCAACCCCACTTAAAAACTTCAAAAATGACTCATATCCGAAGCTTAGATGAGATAGGGTTGTAATATAATCAACCAATAAAACTTAGACATGTTAGGAATTTATTTTAAACATTATCACTTGATTTATCCTTATTTATCAATTTAATTTTATTTGTGGTAATAATATTCTAAATTTTAAATTATTATAAATCATTACATATGTTTTGTGAATTCTCCATAATTTGACACTTTATGACATTTTAGACCATATTAATTTTAACTTATAATTTTTAAATATTTTTGTGATTTTTAAACAATTTTATAATATGTTATTTTTATAAAATAACAATAGTTTCAATTTTGACACTATTCATTTAATTGAATTTAAATAAAATATATACAGAAGATATGTTCGAAATAAAATATTTAATAGATTCATAAAATGTCATATGTATCTAGAAAATTTGTTTAGAACATTAAATAGTTCATATAATATTTGTTTTAATATTTTTAAAACAATTTATTTGATATTTTAATTAATACAATAATTTCAACATCACTATTGTGTCATAATTAATGATAATTATTTAATACCTAAAAATTCTAAATAAATTCCTATGATGTAGATAATTATATTAGCTTTCAGGATACTATTCATTTTTGTCGTTTCATTAAGTTTATCACAAAATTAAAATTATTATACTTATAAGATTTAAGAAAGTGACATGTTGTCACATTCTTTGGTTTTAATAATAATTAAATCATTTTCATGGGAAAAAGTCCATTAAATGAATCTAATCCGACCCTTAGGTGTTATGGGTCAACTTTTAGTCATCCAATAGGATTTTATCAGGTGTCAGGGTATTTTTATAATATTATATTTACCCTTAATTACCCGATTTACCTTTAACTATGGTAAATAAAATTTACCGTAGTTACTATTCATAATGCCCAAAAATAAAAAGTAGCTTTTTAACATAATTTGGAAGCACTGATTCCAAATATGTAATCCATTTTTCCAAATTCAATACACAAAAGTTTCAGAAATTAAATTAAAATTAATCTCGTTGTCGAAAGAAAATGGGTTTTTCTTTAAAACATTGCAAAAGATTGAATTGATTTAACCTACGAATTTAATGTAAAATCAATGCTAATGACATAAATTATATTAAATGGTAAAAATATATATTCTATTTATACTTTAAAACCATTCAATATTATAATTTAACCATATAAATTATTGCGATGAAAAAAGTTGTTTTTAATTAAAATATAGCGTGTTTTTACTATTCATCAAAATATGAAAGTTACCAGAATAATATGAAAAATGTATCCAAAGTAAATTTTTATTTCATGATTCCAAATGAGAATTTTATTTTGTCCAATTGAACTTATAAAAATTTCAAAAACTAGATTTAAAGTGGGTGCGCCATCAAAAGGCGGCAAAACTACATTTTTTGAAAAATTCTTATTTTACCCAAAAATTTATTTTGTTCTTATACCATGTTCTAGAAAATGTGTAAGATGAATAATAATGTTATGAAATCCAAAATTTATTTAATAATATTCATAAAGGCTAGTTCATAATAATATTATAATAATATATCGTTGTTTAGTAACACCTGGTATTGCGTACAACACATGCTATCGAGGAAGGTCGCGATTGCGTGTAATGCAAGCCATGTTAGGGTTGCATGTTGTGTAAGAATCCTTCCTTGTTTCGTATAACAGAATCCAACCATATTTCATTTATACATTTAGTATATATATACTCAATGTTGCGTAGAATAACTATTATCAAAATTGTGTGTAACATGATCCAAGAATAGTGTCGCGTATACTGCAAGCTAATACGGTGTTGCGTATAGCGCAAGGTAATCTTGGTGTAGCATACAACACAGGACATTAATGAAATTAAAAGAATATTTTTCATAAAATCTTGGGGTGTTACAGCTCAAGTTCCATTTGAAACATGGATACATACACAAATGTTTCTTCATAACATGAAACATTATTTGAAAAAATTTATTTAATAAATTTATTCAAATGTAGGGAAATTATAAATAATTAAGGCTGCACTCAAATGCCCCATAATTTTAAAAATACTATATAAATTATCAATTGAAAACAACATGAGATAAAGGTTATGAGAACATGATCATAACATTTTCAAATTTTACCCAATATATCATAGATCGTAATATTATTTCATAAAACAACTATTGGAAGTTCATAATATATTAATCATACCAGAATCAAATAATATTAACCCTGAGAGTTGAAAATTTTCATACATCCAATATTATTTTCATGCACACTACCATAAAAAATAATTAGCATAATAGTCAGGGCTCATTTACATGACTATTTTAGTATATTGGGTTCAATACTTAAACTATCATAGATGTCTAGATTGACATCCAAAAATACCATAGTGGATAGAGTCTCCTACTGAAATAGGTTCACTTCCCATTCCAATCATATTTATCGAATGAGATATCAATTATCACATAACATATTGGAGGGTCATATAATTTTATGTCTATCTATCAAAAAATAAAAATCATAAATATTTTTCGAAAATGATCATAAAACATTCATCATATCATCTCCCATAAAAAATTTGGATTCATAACCATTTAAATGGGATATAAACCATTTTAATGAAATGGTTTTGTAATCATTTATTTATTTAATAAGTGAATTATCCATGTAAAAGGATGAGGCTTCGTAAAAAAAAATTCATTATAATTATGAACTAAAATATATGTTATAAAGATTATATCATTGGATATTATCACTAATAATGTTTAGTAATCAGATATTGATGTCATTTTAGATTGAAATTCCTTTCAAAAGACCAATTGGATGATTTCTAGAGGAAAATGTACTTTCCACATTAGAATATATATTATATAAAATAGATAGTATTCCAAAAAATATTCAAAACATTCTTTGAAATGATTATTATGAGTGTTTAATGGAACCATTAAATAATTTATAGTTCATTATGGTAGATGGTTCTATTCTTACTGTGTGTGATAGAATAATGATTCAATTCAAAATTTTTGGTTAAAAGTAAAAAGTACATCATTTAGAAAATAACAAGAATATTAATTTCAAATATATTAATAAAATGTAAAACAAGGTTAAAAATGACATTATTCACTATAATTTTTATATTATATCTTTATTGAAAACATTTTTATGAAAAATAGATGAGGGAGGAAAGGGATTTTTTATTGAAGAAAGATATTATGTGATTTTTCTCAAAAAATAGTATTTCACTTTCTTGGGTACATAAACTGAGAAAAATCAATGGATATTATGTACTAAAAAATAAGTAGAGTATAATAATATTCATGTGTGTATTCTAAGGAATATCTTATGATATCTCCATAAGAAACATAGTCATAAAGAATCTTATATAAAGTGAATTTAAGGAAAACCATTACCATATCAATAAAATTGGAAATGTAATCCCCATTAAAGAAAGAGAATTATTAAGACATTTATATACCATAATTACCATATTATTTAACCTAAAATTCATTTTTCATTAGTATATCCACCGCACAAATGAAACGAGTGGTGAATATGGGGTGGGTCCCATAAAAATAAAAGTGAGATAAAAATCCATTAACACAACTTTGACTTCCATCATATGTGATTAAAAAATTTAAACAATAAATATAGATTTATTATAAATAAATTATATGAAAATAATCATATATATCATATTATTTAGTTATAATATTTTATCACTGATTCATTAATAAATCATTGTTAAAATAATTATTCTATGTTATAATTGCTTCGTTTCTCATTTATATTTTTGTTCATTAGTTTTGGACCACGTAATTTAATTATGGTTATATAATATTATTTGTTTTAGTTATTATATAAATATAATATTCATTAATTAAATACAAATTTATATTCATGAAAATATGTTATAGATTAAAATAATTATTTCCCAATTAATGGAGATGGTAGGTCTTACACACACATAAAAATTATTTCAATATTTTTGACGGATGGAATGAAATAATGGTATCTAAAAATTAATCATTACATAATCATTTTTATATAATTTATATAATCAATATGTATTAAATCATTCCTAATTTTTATGCATGTCAATGTAAAGTCAAACACATATCACATCGATTCATGAAATGTATTAGAATGTAAAAAAATGTAGATGTCATATTATAATTATAGAAGTATAATTAATTCATAAATATAATGTATATACTGTAAATACATTATTATACCCATCCATGAGAGGCAGTGATAAAAAATAATTCCATCTTTTAGTGGGGATGTAGTCCTCCTTAAACATTATCATCAGTTTTATTTCCAAGTTCCTGGAAGAGTTGATGAATATAAGTTATTAAAGTAAAATGATAAAATCCCATTAAATTTAAAATAGTATCCTTATTATCTAATCTTTCCATAAAAAAACATAATGGAGTTATATGAATAAATAAAAATTCTGGGTAAAAAACTATACATCGTCTTTTAGAAAATATTTGTTGGTATACAACTAAAGATTTATAGACTGATTTGATGAAGAAAAAAAATTAATCTTGGAAATGGTAAATTATTAAAGAATGTTTTCTAGAAATATGGTTTTATTAAATCCACTCTACAAAGTTATAGAAGATAGTATAGGATATGTCCTTTTATAAGTGGGGATGGATCCGACATGGAAATTTCGTAAAACAATACAAAATGATAAAGTCATTCCTAAAAAAAATTTATTCTTAATGTTTATTTATCAAATGTTTGGGTAATATAAGATATATATTTTGAGAAAAAAATTAATTTATACTTGTTTAATTTTAAATATTTTCCTTTCCCTTTCTTGTGACACCAAACCATAGTAAACTCATTTTAATCTTATCCTTGATAATTAATTTTTATGAGTTTTTAAATATATTATATCTAAAAAATATGTTTCAATTTTAAATTATATAAATTATTATAATTCCACATATTCTATCCATTTTAATAAATTCAATTTATAGAAACATTAAAATTTAATTTAATACTGATCATGCAGTTCGAATACAAAAAGGGTTTTCAAATGTGAGAGTTGTCATAAGTATAATTTTTTTTCATATAAAAAATCACCATGAAATTTATTCACATGAACTAAATTGGATTAATTAAGAAATAAAATATATTATTTTAATAATAAACCATTTAATTATAATTATATTTTTAAATTCATTAAATGAAAATATATATATTGATAAAAATAAATATTTTCCAGCATTAATCCAAAAATGTAGCATTTTCAAAATATTATTATAAATGAAATTGGATGCGATTTTGATATTTTTATATAAAAAATTTAATTGATATAATTTTCTTTATTTATAAAATATAATTTTGAAATAATTTTTTAAAATATGATGTAATTTTTATTTAGAAAAATATATTTTTAAACATTAAACTAAATTTATTCATATCCCATGATTTGATTTTTTTTAATGAATGATATACACTTTTATTGAATTTATAATACATATATTTCATTAAAATCATCTACAAATACTGATTAAATTTGTTTATTAGGATAAAACCTCATTTCATGCATAAAATAGTTTTTGAAAAGAACATTTCTTTTCTTTTAAATGTTTTTTATTATCATTTTTGTCAATTTGAGACAATGTAATTTATATTATACATGTGTATAACATAAAATTTTAAAAAAATTAGTTATATTAAAAAATTTCTTTTTAACCTATTAAATATAACTATTACATAAATAATAACATTTGAATAGTTTACCATAGTTCGTTTAAACACAATGTTATATATAATACATGATTTTGGAGAAAATGAATTTATTTTAAAAAATAAAAAAATTTAAGGATGTCTCCACTACCAATTTAATTAAAAATTGATAATCTATAAATTTTATAATTATTAGACCCTCTACCTTGTCAAAGAGCTTTTTGTTTCTATTTTTTAACACAAGGCCTTCATTTTCCAATGAGAATTTCAAGGAAAAATCAATTACTATATAGGATTATTGTCAACCAAATATTTTGTATCATTCATTATATTCATTTATATTTATTATAACTATTTTATTATAGCCATATTATATTTATTTATATACATTTATGTTTTTATATTAATTGCATTTTAATTTTCTATTTATATATCCCATCTATTATAAAAAAATTAAATAAGTATTTCTGAACACGTATAGGCTAATACCACCATGAGGAATGAAACTCTTTTTTCATCATCGCCAATAATATATGGTCTATTGAATTTTTTAATGTGTAAATATTATGATTTTGACTTTATTAATATTCTTTAATGATTAATTTGGGAACTCATAATGATGTGATCATCAAATGATTTAAATTTACTATATTAGTAAAAATGAGAGAACATAGAATAAGTGATCTTTTTATCTTTAGTGACATTATATAGATTATATGATCTTTTTAATTATTTTTAATTTTGATATATGACACTAAAAAACCCTATATAATTCCATTTTTCTTATTATATTATGATATTATAACTAAACCATCTCACACTCATTCATTTTTCATCATCTGTTCTTGATATGGTAGGTTTGACCACCTACATAATCAATATTATACATTTATGCCATAGAAGTCTATAGGAACATATTTACAAGTATTATATTATATGAATATTTAAAAAATATTATAATTTATTTTCATAAAGGTATATCAATATTTACCTATTTAATTATGAAAACACACGCGGTTCATTAAGAATCATTCAAACATTATCAATATCAATTTCATTGTGTTCACATATCTAATCAAATACAATAGATGATGTTCAAGTGATTAAATTGGTAAAAATATTAAACACAAAAATTAATTTTTAAAAAATAGTTCGAATTGAAATAGACTACCTGCATGCATTGTTCAAAATAGGTAAATACAAGATTGTATATATAATGGTTATAAATGAGTAGTATAAATTATTATAGTTATAAATAATGTCTCTGCGTATATATATAATGAATGTTTTTTAGTTATTTATGATGTTTCGTTCTTGTTCAAAATGAATAAATATGGAGGTAATGGATTTTCATATCAAATCCATCTCTTTGATAAGTGTTTTTTATTATATACATAACTTCATTGAAGTTTTGTATATATATCAATACTGAGATATATTTTTAAGAATTATTTTTTAATTGTGGTATTTGATGTAAAATCATAATCCCTATCTTTAGAGGGGGTTTAATTGTAATGTTTGAAATATTTATAATGATTTTAATTTCATCAATTCCGATTCATTGAGATCAAATAATTTTTTCCCCTACATTCCATTGTATTGTTTTTTTAATACCCATAGGTTTATATTTGTCATAACATTTTTACATCATTGGATTTACTAAATAATTTTGTTCCCTTATTCAAGTGAATGTTGATTTTGTTTTATCCCTAGTTGTTTGGTTTTTTGGTAACTCAAAATTCATTAATTATTATATGATCACTCTATTTAACTATTCCCATATATTTTGGATACACTCTTCCCTTTGTTGGTATTATGCTCTATTCTATCGTTGTTTTTTTGGTGTATAAATTCCTACCTAATAACCCCGTTGGAGATTATTTCACAAATCAATATTTATGTTATATTGAAACTATCCACATTATTTCTATGAATGGGTTATGATCATGTCATTCCAATTTATAAATATTTATATATGCAGTACACTATAGTGTGAGATAATGTTTTACATAATTCATATGAGATGATGTTAACCATTAATATATTATATTTTATTGACATTGGGAAAATTATTTGGTTTTAGTATATTGTCATTCAAAAATATATGATTATTAAAAAGTTAAATTTGTATTTTTTAATGATCTGACTACTTTATATGGATGTTTTTTGTAATATATCACCCCTCCTCATTGGCTATAGAAGAGTTGGAAAAAATACTAGCCTTAAGGGAAATCACCAAGACCACAAAGGATAACAATAGATTCTAAGGGTTTCAATAATGTTAGGGGATTATTTTACCAGTATAAAGGTTAAGAACCCATACAACATAAAAAAATACATAATCCTCTATATTACACATGATGAAAGTAAAACCAAAGGTATAATGAAGAAAAACAACGATATCTGAGTTAGAAAAAGAACCAATTACTCAAAAAGTCAAGCTGAAAAACTCCCAACATGTTCTGAGCTCCAACTCCACCTTACATGTCCATGGTATCATGAAGAATCACTAAATAAATTAGATACCTTGCCATTACAAGTTCCTCTATGGATGAACTCTTCAAACACATTGAATTTTCCAATAATCGGTGAGTATAAAATTAGAATGATTTCCCAAATGACTTCCCAACTCATTCTTCTAGGATAAAACTTGTAACAAAAATTTATATAAAATTATATTAATGTTTATTAGATTTTTAATATCATAACCATAAACAATTTTGAAGGGAAAAAATTATCATGGTCCAAAACCATTTCTTGTTATTTTGTATCCACATTACAATGTCTCTATACACATAGACACACACACCCAATAATTCTATTTGATAGTTCCATAATCATGTGAGTCCTCCCTTCCATCAACCAACTCATTATTAGGTTATCAATATCCTTGTTTCTCCATGGAACATGCACAATATCTTATGTCATTCCCATGTACCCCAATGGTACATGGACCTTATTTAGGTTTATGTCAAAATCATAAACTCACACTGAACATGTATACCAAATCCCATGAAAAAAATATTTATCATTAAAATATATTGTTTCTTCGATAAATTTTATCCTAAAACATGCATACCCTAAATCCATTTCATAATTTTAAAACCAAAATATTAAAATAATAAATAATTTTATCTTCCGAAATCCAATGAATTTTCCATTTTCTATGCTAGTAACAAAAATGGGATTTTTTATAATGAATTGAAAAATAATTTTCCCTATAATTTCAAGAATAATATTTAATAAAAAATTATCCTTCAGGTTATATATATTGTAGATATGAGAGAGACACCACCTATCTCTCCATGGTTAAAGAAAATGATGAATGACACAATAAGAAATGATTTGGGGTTGGATCTTCTTTACATTAATATATTCAATCATAAATTATCAGGAAACAAATCAATGAAAAAATATCTATTCATAGTATAGTAAAAATTTGATTCCATGATAGTGGAGAAGAAGAGATATAAGAGGAATAGTGAAAATGATGACTTAATAAACAATCAGGATATCCAGTGAACATTAATTCATCTCAAAATAGATTTTAGATAAAAGGAGATCATCTCCCATGAATAAAATGAAAATTGAATTCACGATCTCGGGAAATTAGGTGAGTAAATTGGGTAATATAATATAATTATAATTATATCTATAAAATTCATGTTTCCAATTGTACAGTTTATGGTTAACCCACATAGTTTGTAAAATTGGTCTCCAACAGTGTGGTGATACGTTTAAAAGGTCCAACCATCCATGGATGTCTATCATTCATAGAAAAATCATGCACCAATTTTTATTTTCAATCCATTACTTATCATACAATTTCCCCTAGGCCCTCCCATGGTTTGTGAAAACATTATTTCTACCATGTTTCACTAAAATTACTATAATAAAAATGTTTCTTGATTTTCTAGAGGTGGTACATGGTTTCTAATGACTATTCACAAAACAGTAATGTCCCTAATCACATTACACACATGTATAATCATAAAAAAATTCCCTAAACTTAGTATAATAAATTATAATATAAAATTACATAAATTAAGGGTAATGTGCCGAAAACCATGGGTGGTATTTTAGACCAACTGTTAGTCTTGAAATCTATAAAAGTAGAAAAATAGTTTTTTCCTGAAAGATATTGTGCCACATCTTCATCATTTCCTTTTCACGTTCATTTTTTCTTCTGGAATCCTACCAAGTTTCCATAAAATCAAAACAACCAATTCATTTCACATGTATGTACTTGTGTTTACTATCCAAAAATTTCAATATCACATGAATGATTGTAGAATCTGGTTACAGATGAACATGGTCCCATTGAATAAAATATTCTCGATGTAGATGGTACATTTCAACTGGGATACATGAAACAAGCTATGCAATGAATTGAATTTTGGTAGTAATACCAACCAATAGAGAACATTAATGATACATTCAAGTATCTCAATGGGGGTGATGTATGGTGGGTAAAACATTTTCTTTATTCCAAAATGAAGATGCCTTACCATTTAGAGATACACATAAAAACATGTTTAGCTACCTAAGATGGTAATAATTATTGATTCTAATCCACACACTATTTTTTATGACTCTGAGTTTTCAATATATTTTTTTTATCCTTTAAATAGTCTCTGTTATCTCTTGCATAATTTTGGGTTCAAATAGTGATGTCTCTCCTTGTCTAATAAAAAATGTGTAGAATGACATGTTTGACCATAAAATGATTCACAGAGAGACATATTTATTGTGGAATGATATTTATTATATTATAAGAACTCCTCTAATGGTATGCGATCCAACCATGAGACACCAAAATCTATGACAAAGGACCTAAAATTTTCCTCTGGTGTTGGGATCATTCATTAGGATTGTCCAAATGTTGGATGATGATATTCCATGTTCATGGTTATTTAAGATCCAAGGGATTTCTGTAAGGATTTCCAATAAAGTTATTTAAATATGGGGTCTTGGTTAGACATAATTGATACTGGATCATAGTGCTTACTTAAAATTTCCTAAATGTATTGGTTCAAAAACTCATCAACCATATTAGTTTCTTGAATAAGGATGATGTAAAACATAAATTGTATCCAATCAAAAATCACCCATATAAAATATTGTCTGTTAACCATAAATGGTAGAAATATAAATAATTAAAAAACTATTTTATCAAACATAAAAATATAAATTGTTAAAGGCTAAAACATACCCATTATCTATCAATTCTCAACCATGACCTACTGATAGCTGGGGCATCTCGAGGCATACTACACTATAGCTCTTTTTATGAAAACACTCAAAAATTATCATTCAATTCTATATATCGTTTAGGGATCCTATAATGAATAGCCCATGTCAAATGGTGGTTGACATTAAAAATTATTTCATGATAAGATAATGTTTTAACCATCTGATCAATATACCATAATACTAACTCCCATCTAGTTGGAATCCCATAATGGTCTCCCCAAAATTGAGATTTTTCCTCATTATAACACAATCCAGATTCTATGTTTGATAATTTATCACTCCCTCAACCAAAAATATAATAATATAATCAATAAATAAAACTACAACATTACCTCATTATGCATAAATTAAATTCCTATCATTTATGACTGACATTATCAGTTAGTGATGTGATGTATTTTTACCGTACTGAACATATGACTTCATATACATGGTATCTACTACCACATTTCCATTCCCCTAAATGTAAATCAATTATATTTTGAGTATTTTTAGATATTCCATACGTATTTATCAGCTAAAATTCAAATACCTTCTAGATAAAATCATCTTTCAAGATCCTAAAATCTATAAACAAAATAATTTTCTCATTGAAAACACAGTGACACCAAGTGCATATTTCAAGAACTACATTATCCAGATCAAAATAGTATTGATTAGTTCTTAAAATGGGGCCTTAATTATAATGAACTATATAAAAGATAATGACCTCTATTCATGAGAACTAACCCCAAACTTGGACTTGATGCATTACAATAGACTACATAACTGTTTCTAGACATTGGAAATGTGCTGATAGGAAATTCTGAAACTATATCTATATCTTCATGAATGGATATATATAACTCAATATTCCATTGGAATGGAACTCTATTACTCATCATTAACGTTATTAGGGAGGCTAAACATGAATACTCACGTACAAAAATTCAATAATATCATGTTAAACCAATAAAATTTCAAATCTCAAAGATATTATTTAGTTGGTTCCATGAGGTAACAACTAATATCCTTTCAGGATCTATAAAAACTCATTTCTCAAAAAGAACATTACCAAGTAAACATTCATCATATTTAATGAAATCGCACTTCAATAACTTGACAAAAATGTCATGATCACAAAATATAGACAACATATAGTCATGTTTTTGACAACATTAACATTTTTCCTAAAATAAAAGTGAATATCATCAACAAATATCACCATAAATTCGTCCATATATATCATATATATTTAATTCACCAATCCTAGTAATATTTCAAGTGAATTATTTATACTAAAAGGCATAATCAAATAATCAAAATGGATGTATCTTCCTCAGAATAATATCTCCATAGTGTCATTATTCCGATTATGTAGTTGGGGATATCATGAATGTAAATCATTTTTTAAGACCACTAATATCCTATTAATTGGTTATAATGGTCCTTATTCATGTTAAAGGATACTGATCTATTATCATAACTTTCTTTGGCACACTATAATCCACCCAAAGATGGAGAGTTCCATCCAAATTATTCAAAAAAAGAACCACTTACACTGAAAGATAAATTTTTTGTCAAATGAATCCTTTACCTTACTACACTTGTAACTAAAAAGTTATTTCCTTCAATTTTGTTGATACAGTCATATATTTTATAATAGAAATTAAACTAGTCACTAGTAGGGGAAAAGTCATATAATAAACTTTTCTTTTTTAAGGGAAATACTAAAAAATTTCCAGAAATAAATCAAGGAATTGGTCTGTGATGTTTAGAGAAAATTTATTTAGGATTTCATCCAATTATTCCAATGTATGAACTTTTATATGATTTTATGTAGTTCCTAAAACCACTAGAAAAATTCCATCTATACTTTCATTACAACAAAATTTCCTCTTTAGATATTCTCCCTTTTATACAGTGATGTTGAACTCATATTTTCGTAATAATTGTCAATGTGGGTGTTCAACGATGTTAATCAATTTATTCCAAAAATAATGTCGTAGACATCATTTTTAATAATAGATAAATACCAACAAAATTCATCCCATATATTGTTATGGATAAAATAATTTCACATAGTGGATTGATAATATCTTTGTCCTAGAGGAGTATAGTGTTTCAAATTAGATGTCATTATCTCCACATGAAAATCCATATGACTGACAACATGTAAAATAATAGAAAAGTGGTATATGAACGTATCAAACAAAGCCTACATAAGGGTAAAATTCAATATTTTTGCTTCCTATCACCATAGAAAGAAGTGAATTTTCTGAATTTATTACCCTCTCATCTCCATAGAATTACAAACATTTTATGCTTTTCTATTTTCTACCCTATCAATATTTAGTATGTTATAGTGTAATGGTGTTCCATGAATCAAATTGTCTTTCTCGGTTCTAATTATGAGATTTATTCAATTAAAATTTCCAATATAAGGAATTCAATATTTTTGAAATATGAGATGTGTTTTCAATACTACATCATAGAACATTTTAACAATACTAATGATGGTGTATCATCTGATTGTAATTTTGAAAACATCTAGGTAGTTTCATTAAATCTCAATTTGTATACCTTACACAAACACAATGAAAACAAACTAGATTAATTTTCAGGTGAGGATTATTGTTAGCTATTCCCAATGATTAATTTAGAGTCGTCCCACCAATCAATAAATAGGTTTCCATCTTCTAAATTTTTCCAACATTACAGTTCCCACATCTTCACATAGTCTTAAACACGATCCCTCATACTGTATTTCCCATGATATCTATTTCTACCATCGGACCTCTATTGATTATCATTGTATAGAACATTATAAAAAGAGTGGAAATCATTGAGTGAACATCTAGATTCAGTAATGGCTCAAAAATGAGTGCCTTTACGGACACACATGCAGAAAAATATATGGAAAAGTAAAATAAATTCATGAATTTATGTATATAAGATATTATCAAGAGATTATTTTTCTTCAAATAGAAGACATATATTTTCCTATAAATATAAATGGTTTGTGGAAAGAGTTTTTTATTAAACAATTCTCCAAAATAAATACATGTAATTCATTGGTCATCATTATTCTGAATAATTAAATCACACCCTTAGTGTTTTAGATCCTTTAACATATTTTTTTATATATTTAATTTCAACTCTGTTGGTGTCTCAATGAGATTTAAGGCTTGATTTATCATATTCAACCTGTCTTTTTTCATTTATGGTTTGTAATCATCTGAAATGGTGGGTGAGTTTTTTCTTTTAGAACAAAACTAAATGGTTTGCTGATCATGGATTATAAAACATATCATCAAAATCTATGGATCAGGTACCAACACATTTCCAGTAACCTCTTCCAACTGATTCATATAACGTCTACCCAATTCAATTTTATAGATACCAGAAAATTTTCATTTATCCTCACTCCATTGAAACTAAAGTAATAATAATTCTCATTTATCATATCAACAAATATAACCATAAAAATATCGGGTTATTTTTTTTAAATAGCAAAACCAAAACTTTAATTTCAGACCATTTTAATCGTTTTCATAATTCAATATTTTTTTAACCATTTCCAAATCAATTTTATTTCCTAATTGTTATTGATTATAATAAATTCATGATATTAAATCCTCATTAGATAAACCCAATATTGTGAAGTGACAAAATTCCTATAAGTGTCCCTAAAAATTTCATTCCTAGTCAACCATAGTGACATTAGGTTTTTCATAAAAAGGTTATCTACCAAATTTTATGAGATAAAATTAATGTACAAACATTTCTATCTCCTTCCTACAAACATATCTCAAGGAATGGACCATTATTGTATTATTTTCAACCAAATAACCGAAAAAATGTGATTTGAATTTTAGAATCCTTTGCCACCTTATTGTATTGATAAGTGGTGGGGGATCTAGTATCCTTAGGTGACATCCCAATGATACCAAAGGATGTTAATAAATGCAAAGGGCTTCAAAAAAATTATGGATGAATTTCAATTTTGAATGATGAAACACCAAGACATCATCAGAAATAAACATCCAATCCATTATATGATGGTTGATAAACGATACAACCATTGTTATAACAACCAGTAAACAACAATTTCATATTTACAATATAGTTAATAAAAAATCATAAAAAAGAAAAAAATGTGTGATGAAATAAAGGCCACAAATTCAAAACAAACTCAAAGATAAAAATCCACCTTCCAATCTCATGATATCAGGAATCACCACAAATGAAATCATATACCTTTCCACTTATTTTTTCCTAATAGATTGCATTTTCAAATGTGATAAAGATCCCAAGGAGGGGGTGAGTATAAATTTAGAAGGATTTTCTAATGACTTCCCAACTCATGAATCTTGGATTAAATTTGATAAATGATTTAATATAAAATACATTATAATTCTTTTAAAAAATTAATCTAAAAATAATAAAAAAATTACCATGGAAAATAGTTTTCATGATCTAAATCCATTTCATGTTATTTGGCATAATCATTCCCAAGTCTCAAAAGAAACAAACACCCATGCGTGCTATTTGAATGTTCCTCACTCATGAGGTGTCTCAGATCAATATACCATGTCATCATTGGGTGTTAAATATATTTTCCCCCAATGGAACATGATACATAACCTAGAACATATTCATATACCTATTTTGTATGCACCCCTTATTCTGGGTCACGTCGAAAGAATAAAATCACACAAAATGTTTCTTCAAAATCCCATACAAAACTATTTTACATAAAAAACAATTATTTCTTCAATTAATTTTATCAACCAAAATAAATGCATAAAAATCATTGAATAATTTTAGTACGGTTATTTTGAAATTTTAAAAAATGATTTTTATGAAATCTATCCAATTTACCAATGTCCATTCCAATAATAATAATTGGATTTTCATCGTGAATCACAGATGGTTTTAGAACAATTTCATTAAATAATATATAATAAAAACAAATCAATCATGTACAATGTAAATTATATATGAGATATAATCCACCAACATGTGAATTATTTTCATAAATAATGTATCGCACCACAAAAAATTGGATCTCGTCATGGATATTATTCCCATAAAAAGACACAATTAAAACTCATCAAGAAACCCATTAATGAACGTAGATTTTTCCATGAATAACTATGTATGTCGATGTGGGAGAGGAAATAATAATATTTCTATGAGAAATAGTGAATAATTATGACTTACCTATGGTTGATGTTCTATAATTATCTTTGATTAATATGTGAATTTTTTGAGGATTAAAGGGGTAATCTCTTATCCATTGTTAGAATATGGAATTCAACATATAAGGGGTTTGGGGATTAAATAAGGGTTACAATGTTAATTTGGATAAGATCGAAAAATATCAGGTGGAAAACTCTACACCACAAGGTAAGGATAAATATATTTTAAAATCATGTGCCAACCAGATAGTGATACTGTCTTAGAGAAACACCTTGTGTGGTTGGATCACAGTGTTAGAAAAATAATGAACAAAAAATTAAAAACCCTATATTATATGTTTCGTGGTTTCTTATAGTATAACTAATGTTTTTATCATACCATACACCAATAATGATCCTACCCATTTAATTCCAAAACATTTTTTGTGGTTTCCTAGAGTCATTCATATTTTTTACTAACCATACATGAACTTTGAACCCCATAAAACACATTCAAGAGATATCTAAACCTCATAGAAACTCCCCAAACCTATCCAAATTATAATATAATCAATATTTATGTAAATAAATGGTAATGTACCTGAATTAGATGGTGATCTATTTTACGACCATCCAATCATTTTTAGGTACCATGGGGTAATTTATTGGCATGCCATATATTCTTATTCAAATACATATAAATATTTGAATATTGATTATGTATTTTTTGACAATAGAACATATTTCTAAGTATTGATGTGGTCATGTTATCCAATTATTAAAACATGGAAATGTATTGGTATTCTGGATGATTGTTATCTTTGATATATATTCGTCATCCCTTGATATTATGTATTATTCATTTTCAGGATAGCAATATTTTCCTTATGACAAATATTCCTTAATGAATGGTATGAAATGTCTTGTTTGATCTTATAGTTAATTAATTCCAAATAATTAAATAATTTGTGGGACCCAACATTATATATCTCCACAAGAGATTAACAGCTCTGGAGGGAAAGGATGGCCGGTTTTTCATGTATATCCCTTCCCATAACATGATAGTTTCATGGAATGGGTCCATAAATTTTTTTGAATGTCCAACAATATGTATTCAATTGGAATTAGATAAAAATGATAAAATCATATGTTTTTATTTATTTTAAAGTATGAATCATGCTTCGATATTCTATTGGATATGGAAATGTTCAAATTATTTATTACATCCATATTATTTTTATTATTCTCATTTTTTGGATAGCCTCAGTTATTTGTTTCCCATACTGAGAATTTGATATCACAATTGTTATGTTTAAATTATCTAGGTTAAGAGGAAAATTCCTAGACATGAATTTTTTAAAAGGATATTTTGTGTAAAATAATTTAGTTGAGATTTTAATGTATCATTGTGGAATAAATAATATCATATGAAATATAAAAAAAATTCTTCAAATAACCTGGGATTTTATTGTACCTATTTTTTCTAATTCTCTAAATATATAATCCTAAAAATAAACATGTTATTGAAGTTATTAATTCATCATTATTGATATTTGTATTTAAGGATGGTTATATCAAGTCATTTTCATATTTTATCAATGCATGCGTGAAAAGTCTTTTTTTAATGGCACTAAATCTCGAGTGTGGGTTTGGGGTATCAAAATTGGTACCATATGAAATGTTTATATAAAATTAGATATTATGACATTTTTAGGATAATTCAATGGTTGTATAATTGATTTTGATCATAATTAGTATCCATTTTGAATATTATATTTTTAAATTCTATGGAAATAATGAAAATTCTAATTGGGTATTTGGATTAGATAACATTAGTTAAAATACTAGGAACATGTCTACATATAGTATGCCATACTTATGGTTTGGAAATGTATATAATATATATATCAAATTGAGATTAAATCCCTTTCAAGATACTATAATGTGGATACATATATCGAATAATTTGATATACGGGTAATCCCCACAAAAATAGTTGATTGAGAAAACTCTATGGAAATATGTAATGGGTTTTTTAATTCTCTTTATGAAGTATTATTGTAGATCTTAAGAGGTCCTTAACTAAGTAGGTTAATAAAATTCCTAAAAATGACAGTGGATAACCAAATATTGAAACAATAGTGACTTTTGTTTATCAGAATGATCATATATTAGAAAAATTTATAAGGGAAGAAAAATTAGGATTTATATTTTTATATACATATTTTGTATAATATCATAATCATTTCGGTTTTCATATTTGGTTGAGAGTAGATGATGAAGTTAATAATGGGGATGGTAAGATTTTTGAAAAAAACTATGTCTTTTAACCGAATGGGGTAGTATATTAAAATGGTTGAAAATTTGAGTATATTATTTTATTCATTGAAAAAGGTGAACTTACATATCTTATATAATATAGTTATGTTCGTTTCTGAATAGAAATGATTTACTTATACACTTTTCTATTTTCGTTAGTGATTTATATTTACGAGTGATATTCTCATATATTCTATAATATATGATGATTAAGAGAAACATATAAGGATAATTTTTCAATAGTTATTCATTAATGGTGTTGAAACATATATTTAAAAGTATCAATGACAATGAAAATTTATTTTATGACATGGATATATTTTTGGTGATTAATATTGAATATTATATTATTGCAGAATGAAGGACTGTTAGGTTTGAAATAATAATGATATTGATGTAATAAAGGGATGATTAATTTTGTGAAAAGTGATATATATTTTTTGTAAATTATTTAGGGGTGTGTGATACAAAGAAATAAAGAAATTTTAGGAAACCTACAACTACTCGGAGAGACTCAAACCAAATACCTCCAGTGAGCCCTTCAAAGGCATAACCACTAAGCTAAATCCCTGGGCAAAATGTGAGTTAGATAGTATTTAGAATATTTGAATTTAGTATTAAATTAATAGAAAATTTAATCTATGATATTTTTAGTTATGTTAATATAATTTGTTTGAGTATGATATTTTTTGGATATTTTGTAATTCGATTAACTAGTGATTAATAAATTTTATGTTTAAAGATACAATTACTTATTGGAAGAATATATAATATCATTTTATTTAATGTCATGGATATTATAATGATTTTTGAATGTTTATTTTTTGAGAGTATATAATTTGGTAATATACAAACATAGATATATGATTATATGAAGGATTAATGCTACTTCATGAAGGATGTGTTAGATTTTTAGAGAACATATATAAAAGATTAATTTTTTATAATATTAAATTAATTTATATGATAAGTTGAAACATATATTTTAATAATACTATGAATTTTAATGAGAGAACCCATCTTAAAGTTACCATGTTTGGACCAAGATTGATAAATTATAAACAAAGAGTTATATAGGTTGAAGGATCTCACATAGAGGTTTATTTATAATAACTATATGCGGACATGATAGTTTTATAATGTGTTGTGGTTATTTATTATTAATATCATTTTACGATAATCAATCATATTAAATATTTTTGGTTATAATAATTGATTAATCTTGAAGGAAACAGGTTAATAATAAATGAAATGGATAATATGGAAATTGGAAAAAGGGATTACCTATTAGTATAAAAGAGAGAGTGAGAAATAATGAATATTTTGTAAAACTAGAAATTAATTGTTTTGATTAGTATCATGAACAGATTCAAAATCCCAAACTCACCAAAGATTACACGGATGGAAGATAAAAAAAATGGTAATTGTGACGATAAATGAAATTATATTCAATTTCAAATATTTATTAAATATGGGAAGAAACATTATAGTATAATATATAAGTGTTGATATGTCTGTCACCATACTCAGAAGTGTACGGAAAATATAGAATATATAAAATCCAATTTTTTTATTCAAAAACATGGAGACACAAATCGTTCACCCAATTCCTGACCCAACGAAATTTATTAAATAAAAATTATTATGATAAATGATTGAGGTTTAATGTGTTTACACCAACACAAAAGTGAGAGAGATTCATGAAAATATATCATATAAGAACTAACAAGACATCATTCCTTCAAGTAAGAAATCACATCACGTAGAATTGAATCTACACCAAGTGACCTCCATATCCTCAAGGTATACCGTAACCCATCAAACGCAGGTCCATTTCATTTGGATCAGCTGTAAAATCAAGATATGATGCAGTCAAAAGAATACCAGTGTCCGTGAAACAACAACATCCATTAAAGGAGACGTGAAGGCTTGTATGTGGAATAAAGGCAGAATGCTGTCTAAAAAAGAAACAAAGATCAAGAAAATCACTGAGTTTTTTTAGACTCATACATCAACCGCTTATTAATCATTCGTCGATTGACATCGAGAAAAATATCAGCAGAAATTTCACCATTTCTGAGCCTTTGATATTCTTTTTCATCTCGTTGCTCCATTCCAGATTCCAAATATTTCACAACCATGTTTGAGTCTTCATTTAGGTTATCCTTAGGAGGTAAAAAAGAAGCATCAACTTGATGATGTGTAAGAATATCTGTAGATATTTTTATGGAATAATAAAAAATAATTATAGTCAGATCAACCGCACTTGATGATGTTATAATTTCAGTGATTTCCTTTTTAGAAGCATCGAGTGATCTTGCAATAGTTGTTCATTCAAGGTGAGAGTATACCCTTTGTTTCATATTTTTTAGTATTATGAGTTATAAATCCATCTACATCCACCATTTTGTTCCCTTTCCTAGATATTGATTTTAAGATGACCTCCTCAATTTGGGTTGATTTCTCTTCAAACTCTAGAAAGGATGTGCAATGAGTCTATTTTGGGAATTAATATCCATTTAATAAATTGTATGATAATGGTTAATTACACATCTCAATTTCCCAATCATAGGAAAAAAAATTTAGATATTCACCAACTACCCTAAGAACAAGTAAATTCAAATGAAATTACGACTAATGTATTAGATATTGATTTTATAATATATATTTTCTATTTTCCTATGTATTTTATGTGATTACAAATTATATGATATTGTGTTTTAAAATCCAACAATTTTATGATTTAAATATGATTCATTTTCATGGTTTTGGGGGTGTTATTCCTTTTGAATCGAAATATTTTTCCTATTCTGAACTCACTATAATGTACACATAAAAATTTTCATATATAGATAAATATAATTCTATATCCTAAATGAAATAATGATATTCTAGTAGTTTATTTTTAAATATGTGTTTACTATAGATATTACTTTGAATCTAATTGAGTGGATATAACTTATTTAAGGGTTGGAGAATATGACACCATAAGATACTAATATAATATTTCCATTATATAAATATATTGGGTTTATATGTTGGTGTTGATTCCACACTCTCCTAGTTATCCTCCAAATCAAATTATGGATTTTTGTGTTCCACATCAAATTTGTGGTCCCGAATCCATCTTCCATTAAGATTCTGCCTTTTGTTCATCTTCATTTTACTCTCAGGTTGTAGACAAGGTCTCTTTATTGTATTCCCCCCAGTATAGAAATATTATTTCTCAAATAGATTCATTAGATTATATCAACTTAATTTTCAAGGTCTCTCTCCATATTTCAATCTCCAATATTTAGTCTTGTATATATCTTGATGAGATTCAATGATCCAGCCTAATGTTTAACTTATCAACTCATTTCATACTATATTTGATCTCAGTGGTTCAATATACTTTTTGAAATGAAAATCTAACCCCTAAGTGTCATTCTTCATTATTTATTTCATAGATGCGAACCTAGTCTCCAGAATGTTGGTTTCATCATCATTAGTGGCACAACAAGAGAAGTTCCAACAAATTTCATTTTAGAATCGAAGTTGGCCTATTATTTGTTTGTGGTTCACTAATTGTATTTGGGATTTTCTAATTCCATTTGGGTGGGTTAATTTTCTTATGAAGTAGAGACCATTTCTGTCATAATTATGTGTCTTTTCATATGATCCATCATATTAAAATTTATCATGGTTTTCTATGAAGGATCCCTAGTTTCTAGGGATTTTGATGGTGTGACACCTAGAAGCTCTCCTATATTGGATCATTGACCATCCTCTACACTAATTCACTTACCATTAAAATATAATTATTATCCACCAAGTAAGATACTCTTTTTTTGGTTTTGTATGGTGTTGGTGATTGTACTCTATTTCAATGAATCATCTTTTAAAGTGTTTTCCCCTATTATATAATCAAATTGAATCATAGAGTTTGGTGGTAGAAGTCTTCTAATGGATATTCCCTAAAATTGACATCATTATTTGTATAATGTGTTCTTATAGGAATATAGATTCTATATGATATAGATTTCTTTCTATATGTCAATGGTCCAAGGTTTATTGGATTATGTTTTTCTAGTGATTTATAAGTTTCCATGTTCTTGTTTGGGATTCTCATGTGAGGGTATGGTGTAATGTTTTTTCTGTTCCTTTTTTAGTCAATTATGATTGATTTTATGGCCATGAATTCTTATGATATATTGAAAGATCAATGATGGTGTTCTTGGAATGTTCAATTGTTGTTCTCTTATGATGAGGCTTTTCTCATTCCTTTAGTGTTGGAGGCGTTTTCTATGCCCAGTAGTGGAGGCACAATAAAACTGTTTGAAATTTAAAATTCTAAATATAAATCTACATTGATTTTTTTCTATTTTTGGTTCATTATGGATACAAATTTATCCTGTAGAGTTGTTTTTAAATGATTATATATAAGATTCTATGGATGGTTATTCTATATCATTCTTCATAAATAATTCTACAATAAAATGAAACCATGATATATTTAGATAAATTATAAATATTTAAGAATTATTCATAAAAAAGATATATGTTGAATTAAGAATAATTAATAGGACTTATTTAATTTTGAAAAAGATATAAATATGGAAAATAAATTATACTCTTATTAACAATGAGATTTAATTAGATTACCTAAAATGACTTATTAAATCCATTATTATTTAGATTCATTTCATTAAAAAATCATTATAGGAATGTCTATTTTAATAAACATATTATTTATAATTATTTATTAGGAAAAAACTTCGTAATTTTTTTAACATCAATTTAGTTGTAAAATGATTTGAAAGAGGAAAAATAATAGATAATATTTGAAAATGTCCTTAAAAATGTAAAACAGGTTTTAATAATATTTTTATATCTTATTGAATAAAATTATTTATTTTATAAACTAAATTTTACGAGATTGAAATAAATTTTGGATCATGAATAATAATGTTATATTATGGAAAAAATTAGGGTTTTCTTAAAAAATATTTTTTTAGTTAAAAGGAAATGTTTTGTGAAAATTATAATTTTTTCATTTATAACTATATAAGAAAATGTTTTATTTTTAAAAACTATTTAATGTTCTAAAATATATATTTATGAAATATCATTTTGTATTTAAATATAATATTTTATCTTATAAATCCTATTTCCAACATTTTTATAACTATATTAAAAATATTTTTTATAAATTAATATGTCTGTTAATTTCATTGAAACAAAATCTTCAATGTGATATTGTATTTTCTCATTCCTTGAATGGATTATAACATTTTTTTTATAAATAACCTATTGTTTTCATAATTTTTTTTATTTTAATAACAATGTATTTCATATGTATGTTCACCTTAAAAACATATTTCTTAATAAAATTATTCTTACATGTTTTGTGCATTACAATAAAAATTCACCTTTCAATACCATAGAAATGTTATTTGATAAAATTATTTTAAAATTTTACGACATAAATTTCATATTAGGTAAATGGATTAAATATTTATTTTCTTATTAAAATTACCTATTAAGGGTAAAAATGAATTACTATGTTAAAACTAAATTTTTGTGACAGTGTAATAGTAAAATAAGAGCCTTAAAACTATCAAAATATTCTCCCTGATAATTTTTTTGGGATATTATTTCGTCCAACTCACATTCCCTTACTATGTTTTCTACTATACATACATTGTAACCGGAATACACAAATTAAATTATTTAACATTTTAGGGGTAATATCAAAAGTACTTATACCTCAACACATTAAAGGATTATGCTTCTATAATATAATGACTCACCTTACCTTCTAATTAATCTTTGAAACTCTGAAAATTGTCACATCTAATAATTCTATTCAATGTTCTCATGCTTTGGGCAACCATTAGTTAGAACAATTCCTTTATTTCTAGAAAAATTTTCAAACAATACTCAACTACCTTATGTTAGTAATATAATCAATAAAAAAATTTATTCTTAAATATCTTGATAAAAAATTTGTATAATGATACTAATATTTATATATTTTAATAATTTATATAATTTAATGTTACTATATTATTAATATTATTAATTTAAATTCTCCTATCTCATCCAATTAAAAATTAAACCTTTTTTTGTTCGTACGTGCAGACTTCTATGATAATGACAATTGAAATATATTATTCATCACCACCTATAATGGATTTTACTAGAATAGTTTAATGGGTATCTATAATTTATATGACATAATTATGGTTATCGTGTAAGAAATTTTAGAAAATGTTAATGATATTGTCAATAAACATTTATACTTAGTTTAATCATTTAAAACATGAGAACTAAGTGGGAAATGATATTTTATTCTATGAAATGAAATCATATAAATCACTTAATCATTATATATATTTTTAATTATGATATTTCCAAAATCTAAACAATAAATAATATAATTATTCTTTTAGGTTAATTATATTAAAACAAAAAAATTCCGAATAATCCATTAAATTAGGTTGGTACATGCTTGGGTTGGTATATACACATACATGAAAAAAACTATAAATTAAAATCACTAATGACATCATGAACATATTAAATATAAAAGTATGATATTCCTTGTAAATAATGTTTTTTTGGGTTATTTTAAGATAAAATAAACATTTGTCTCATTATTTTGGAAACCTTATTTCTGTTAATTAAGAATCACTGAAACATCTTCATAATTGATTTCGTATTCATAAATCACATCCTGAAATGAATAGAAATTATATTAAATCATAATGAAATAATAAATAAAATGAATTCATGTAACTTACATAATCTTATAGATTTTTTATTTTGAAGAATAATACATACCAACATGACTTTTATGAATCTAATTCAAATCCAAAATTTTGTCTTACACACATTGATTAAAATATTTAAAAAAATATTATATATAGTGATTTTAAATGAAGAGTTAAAATTTTGTAGTTATGTGTAATTTTATTAGTTATGTATTAACTAATCTTATTTTAATTATTAAAGACTTTTTTTGTATGTGCATAATAAATTTTGGCCGATGTGAGGGTTTTGTCATCTAAATTCTTCTATATCAAACATGTTCTGTATGATGTAATAAATATCGATTATTTGGTATATATAATAACTATTTGAGGTAAAATCTCATCAATTATATTTTAATTCTCATATATTAATTTAAATTAAAAACTTACTCTTTAAAGGGGTTTTGATTTGACATTTTCTAATGATATAAGGCTGTTTCAATGTCCCAATTATGGTTCATTGAGACAGAATACATTTCCTATAACATGATTCCATTGTATGACATGTCAACATCAAATTTATATTTTTTCATACTCAATATCTTTATTTTATTTTATGATAAATAATGTTCCCTTATTCAGGAAAATATTTATTTTCCTCTGTACCTAGTAGTATGGTTTTTAGGATACTCAACCATCATTAATTAAGTTATGGTCTTTTTTTAATGTAATCCATAATTTTTAAGTACATATATGGTATAATTTTATTATATTATATTCTATCATTCCTTTTAAGTTATATACATTCCTATCATATAATTCCTTTGAAAAATATTTCTTAGTTCTTATTTTGAGTTCTTTTTAACCCATATACCTTCTTTATCTGTAGGTATTATTATAATGTTATTATAGTGTTGAATTTTTAAAATAATAATTGATGTATAAGTTGTTAAAATAAAATTTTTTATGAATCATATGGCATGATACTCACCTTTAAGGTATGATATTTTATTTTCATATGTAAATTTATTGATATTCTATATATTTTTATTCCAATACCAATAATTTTTTTTCAAGTTTTCTTTGTATTTTTTGACCATCTACCATCTTATTAAGATGGGTTCTGATCTTGTCATCCCTTTTGTTGACATGTTATAAATTATTTTTCTATCATATATTTTTATACTAATATGGATTATTATTGTAAATTTATTAATTTATTTCATGAATGTCCATATTGTTTTTCAAGTGGGTTTGTGATCATATTTTTTCTTTATTAACACGGGGAAAATAATCGATTATAATAACAATTATTTTATGCTCACATAGAGTTTTCATGTACTGATACTAAATATTCTCTATTATAATTTAACCCATAGAATTTTTTGTTCAGTATATGCATTATTTCAAATAACATGGTTCTTTTTTATTTTTGTTAATTGTATATATTTATAGAATTTTTATTAGAATCATAAGTATAATGGTTTTCTATCTATTTTATGTTGTTTTTTATGTCATGGAATGGAGTTTCAGGATTCTGGAATGTGTTTCTATGAAGGGATAGAGATTAATTGAATTTGATCTATGTGATATTTAGTATAATTTTTTTACAAAAAATATGATTTTTGGAGGGGAATTTTATGTAGGTGATTCACATAGCAGATTCAAAAATATTGGAAAATCCAGTATGCAATTCATCAATATAAGTGATTGAAATTGTTGATTTAGACATGTAACTAAATCATATAGCCCATATAAAAATGTATAAAATTCGTATAGTTGATTCAGAAACATAAGAGATTCATTTATAAAATGTATTCGTGTAACATATTAATATAGATGATTTAGTCACGTAGGTGAGTGTTCTACATATATGAATTTCTATTGAAAAGTTTCATGTACCCAATTTCAATGTAATAATTTTAAATAGTTTAGAATATCTGATTCATAATGTATTTTATTAATAATTATGTAGTTTTCCTCTAAATATATGTATCATAATCATCTTCATATATAGATTTATTTTCAGCATGTGTTTAAAATTAATTTGTTTTAATATGGCTTTATTATGATATTTCCAAGATGATTTTGAATTCCTCATGAATATTATGCTTTATTTAAAATTAAATTTTGGGGATGTTTTTTGATGAAATTTATAGAGATTGTGGATGATTTTAGGATTAAATGTTCTCTTTTTATTTCATCAATTAACAAGTTAAAATATTTTTTTGAACTATAGTATTTAAATAAATTACGGAGATAAGGATAGTCTAAAGTTGTGGTTTTTTATTTAGTAATGATTATCTAATAAATCTCCTGAAATAATGATAATGTGTTATATTAAAATAATATTTTGGTATATTATTTCCATAATTCACTATGGTAAGGGCCTTCCATCATATTTTGGTCACACATGGAATATTATATTAATCTTATATTACCGATTCAATCTAGTTTTGTTGATGATCTTCTTCATTTTTGTAATAATATTTTGTTTTAAAACACAAATATATGTTCATGGGTGTGAATATTGAAATGTTTTTTGGGATTCCACGTGATATATTATATGAGTACATTTATATAGGGAATTGTGTAACAAATTTGTGATTGGGGGAAAACTACCAAGGTAAGGAGGAAAATTACACATTGGATCTGAACCATCTAAAGAACTATTCCTGGTTATTTAATTTTATATCTAATCATGTGATGATGGATTTTAAAATTTTCGTCGACCATAATATGAAAATTATTAGGTGTTTATTTTTAAAAAAAATTAATTTTAAATACATAACTCCAATGATTTAAAACATCCCCATTCTCAGTGGAAGAAACAATTCCCCCAAGGAACTTTAATTTGTATTAGTGGACTATTTCCTCAGTATGATCCAGGAAATTATACAATGATCCTTTGATAATAATAATTAATATTTCATAAGTGGTGTACTATCATTTTATGGTTAATGTATAATATTTTTATGAATCATGTTTTGTTATTTATATTATCTCTTGGTCAGGTAGTTTTTGATGTTCTGACAATGGGATTTTCACCATTTGTAAATAAATGTATTATGATGTTTTCAGTAAAATGAAATATGGATTTTTTTTAGAAATGTTCAAAATATTATTCTAATGTTATTATCTGAAAATTTAATCAATAATGTTTTTATATACAAATATTGAAAGAGATATGGGACATGTTGGAGAAAATTTATGAAGTTAATGTTAAAGCTAAATAAGTAATTCAACACTTTTGTAGATGAAAATTAGAAGACATATAAATGGAATAGGATGAATTTTTTTGGTGGATTATTTACTCATAAATATTAATTTGTGAAAATGTTTTATGAATTGGTGAGAAAATTTATATCTCTATACTTTTGAGTAAACTGAGTATAATGTTTTTTATAGATTATATCATGAAATTTAAAAACAAGAATATATAAAATTTATTATTTATAATAACTTAAATAGTATTCTATTATCATATAAAATGATAAATAATCCATCATTAAAAATTTATTTTAAAGGCGGATTTAATTTTAATATATAAATAATAAAAAAATATGAAATGATAAAGATTATTGTATTCATGTGGTTCAAATAATGAAAGATAATATAAAAGGATTTGTTTTAAAAAAGTGGTGACATGAATTGGTCACCCAATTCATTCCCCTATGTACATTATTAAGAGACAAAAAATTCAAAATACAAGAATTAGGTGTAAATATAGTACATCAACAAGGGATTGAGGAGAATACAAGACAATGATCCAAAGAGATACAAACCAAAATCATGAGCTATAAGAAAAACATGTTTGAATCATTATTTCATTTGTTGGTTTTCTTATAGAAGTGGCATCCACGACCCATTTGAGGTAAGGCTAAGTAAAAACTCCCAAAAATTTCCTAAATGAAATATTCATAGACACTATGTTATTAATTTTAAAACTAATAAATGAGGGTATTATGAATTTTAAAATTATTAAAAGAATCATTGAATGTTTTAGACAAAAAAAATATAATGAATATTCAAAGGCTATTCAAAAGAAGAAAAAATATTTTATAATCAAAAGAATTAATTTCATTATAAAAGATAGTAAAACTAATTAAATTTATTATAATAAATTTTATGAAGAAAAACATATGAAATTTATAAATTCTAGGGATCATGATAACAAATCATTTCACTCATCAGATGGTTATGTAGTTAAATCAACAACAATATATGAGGAATACATGTTTAAAGACAAAAATGAGGAATATCATGAAAAAAACCACATTCAACAATGTATATTATAGAAAAATTATTAATTAAGATGGTCAGAAATCGTAAAAAGAATTCAAATCATGGAGATAAATTACACTCTATGGTAAAAATAAGCATGGTATGATAAGATAATAAAATATAATGAAGAAAAAATTAGTTTGAATGAAAATGAATTACCAATGTTACAATAAAAATGTATTGAATATGAGAAAAACAAATGAAATATCATGATTCACTTCTATAGATTCATTGAAATGTAGGGAGAATCAATTGAAGATGATAAATCAAAATTTAATTTCAAATCACAAATGAAATCAGACATAAGTAGTTTACTAGATATCAATTTATGGATAGAAAAATTCTAAAAAAGATAACAGCTTTTTATTAACATTCATCATCAAGGGTTTTTTCTAGTGTTCTTAATTGTTTTAAAACAAATCGTATACATTTTTAATACATTTCATTACCTATGAGAAGGAATTTCAACAGGGGAGTAGTTATAATGATAATAAAGCAGGCATAAGATGAGAGAATATAGAAATGGAAATTATCCACAAGTTGACAACACAAAATAGGATTTGATTTCCTTAAAGTATTGGTGAAAGGTGTGATAAAAAGTTATATAGAGCACAAAAATACATTAAAATATTACACATTAAGTCTCTATACAATAATAATGGTAAACAATTTCATGTTTTTGATAGAGAAAATTAATTCTTGGAAGATTTTTCATTTAAGGAAATAAATAATTCAGAGTTGTAGAAACTAGATAGTGGGTTTTCAACAAATATGAAAATTGATTCCTAAATTACATTGATAATTGTGGAACATGATAGTGGTGTTGTAAATTTTGGTACTGAATCATCTTTAAGATCAAATTTATTATAAAAATCAGATAGAAAATAATAACATGAAATCAAATGATGTTATTTATATTTATGCACAAAAAATTCTTGTTGATGGTCATAAAACACTATAACAATGGGAATGATTTGAAATCAAAAATGAATTAATGTTTAATTAAAAGTAAAAGTGATAGAAGAACTTTTTCAATGATATGTAGAACTAATGGATATTTATTCTCTATTAATGATCCTTCCAAGACATATAACTTAATAATGAAAGATGATAACATGTTTCGGAACAAAGGACATGTGATTCATGGATTATGAAGCCAAATAAAAATTATGAAAATTGAAGTGGTGTGAGACTTACCAAAGCTAAAAACAGACAATGATTGAGTACATGTAACATGAATTAATATAATGGTTGATTATAATATTCATAACAAAGTTGATATTACCTCCCCCTGACTATTGGAATTATTCTACATAAATAATTTCGGAACAATTAGAGAGAATCCTACCGATTGGTATGGTTATTTCGTTACATTCATTGATGAATTTGAAAATATTTCAAATATTAACATCACAATGAAAAATTTAGTTGATTTTAGAATGCTTTAAATATATAGACGTTAGGTTGAAAAGGTCCATGATTTTTTTTTAATAATATAGATCTAATAATGTGAAAAATAAACATGTGATTTGTTTGAAACCTATCATATGAAACATGGAATCATTATTTAGTATAAAACTCCCAATAAAAGAAAATAGTATGGTGTTTTAGTGAATAAGATTATTTTAATTGTGGGAATTGTTAGAAAAATGTTCTCTAAGATGGGTGTTTCAAAGCATATCTAGAGAGAAGAAGTATGCCATGTAATTCACATTCTGAATAGTTTTCTCTTTACATCCAACAAAAATGCTACACAATTTGAGATGTATTACCAAAATAATCATATAGATAAATATTTAAAGATAAATTAAATTCCTTGTTATATTAAAATAAATGGAAGTACGTAGGGATATTAATTTGAGTTTTATGATAAATAAGTTTTTGTAGGATAGATATCTTTTGGGAATGGATTCTGATAAATGAATAATTGATTAAATAAATTCTTGAGTGTTTAGGGGAAAATATTTATGAAAATATAGTACAAATGAATGTATATATTGAATAATATTATGATTATGTTACATAAAATGGCATGAATAGTTTTAATGAAAATGATGGAAAACATTTTTCAATTAAACCAGAAAATAGGTTATATCAATTCTGAATGTGCTTGTATGATAAAATATGTGTTGTTGATTACATAAATCTATTTTAGAGATTTCATAATCTTATTGACATTGAAAATATCTTTTTGTGTCATAATTCACCACTTCAGAAATGAAAGAGTCTAAGACATGAATATCAAACTGCGTATGGGTCACAAGTTGAACCTATATTGGACATTGAGGTTATATATAATGATGAACTTTTAAGATATATGAATGATGAATTCAGTCAAATTGAGAATAAATGTATATCATAAATTTTTACCTAATATAAAAAAAAATTGTTTAGTAGGAAATACGTTTTGAGGAACAAAATGAATAGTAAAATAAATTTCCTAAGAATAATGGGTGGACATATCTGTAAAGTCTATTCAAAAAAAGGAAGGAATTGACTTTTAAAAAAAATTATTCACATACATGATACAAAAATGTTGTTTTTGGTAGTGGTAGCTCATAAGATTGGATATTTATCAAACAGATTTCAATCATGCGTTTTTAAATGGAGACCCATATGAATAAGTCATTATTGAACAACCATATAGATTAATTAATTAAAGGTAGGGAAATGGTTTAAAAATTATAGAGGTTATTTTATGGAATAAAACATGATCCATTGGATCCATATTCTAAGCATTATAAATTTTATTTGAAATGTGTTTTTTAAAATGAAATATTGAAATCAACTTTTACTTGAAGAGGGATTTCTAATAAACAATGGTGGGGATCATATATGCAGATTACATAATTGTTTTAGAAAATAACAATTTTTTATATAGAGAACTATCTTCAGTGATGGAAAATAATGATGAGATATCTATATTGGGGAAAAATATATTTTTTAGTTTATAAATTCAGAATAACTATGACCATATCATATATTCCCAATAAAATTATACATGATAATTTTTTAGAAGTTTTGTATGAATGTCTCAAAAAAAGGTTTACATACCCATATCTATTTTCACAAATATTATATAATATGAAAAAAGAAATAATGTTGATGAAAATATTTTTAATATTATTATTTGTAGCCTATTTTATCCCACAACTTCCAAACACGACATTATCTATGTGGTGACATTGAGTGAAAGGTATATAAGTGAACTGATGGAGTAACACATGCTTGAGAGATATAAAACAAAAAATGAATTAATATTTTCTATATACTTTTATTGTGGATCTAAAATATCTTTAATACAATGGTATGAAATTCGATATTAATTGTATGTATCATAGATCTGCATCCTATATCGTGTTCTTTGTGGGTGATGGTTGTGTTAACTAGTACAAAAAGTTGTAATATTTAAAAAACATTGGTATAGTTGAGTCTGAGTTTGTAGTGGATATGAATATAGTCATATAGTATTTTTGCAAGAAATTTTATAAAATCGATTTGTGGTTTCATATTTACATACCATAAAAGATTGTTTCTTTCAATCTGTGTGGTGTTGTCCAATAAAACAATCTAATTTAACAATCTCTTCCTAAACATATTTACATTTGACATTTTTTTGTAAAATAAATTTTTTTAGTTGAATTAAATATCATATATATTCCAAAAAATATTATATTCTATAAAAATAAGAAAATATATTCTACTTGAACGGTTTATGGAATTAATTCAGAAACTACGTGTTTAATCATCCCTATCCAGTGCAATTTTTATCTATTAGAACCCTCACAATACTTTGGATTATGTTTCCAAATGTGGAGAAAATTCCATGATTAAGTTGGTGTTTAATCTATAATGGGAGTTTTGACACTAACAATTAACATGATGTTCGCATCATAATGATAAATAAGAGAAAGGAATTGGGGTGAATTTTGTGGGTAATGTAGTGACCCACAAAAGGTCATGATTTGGTATTAAAGTAATTATTCTTTATGCTGGTGAAGGTAGTAACAATCCAATGTGGATATAGATATCATCAAAAAAAATCCATCATTAATGGTTAATATAATATCTAATTAATTGTTTGAGGAATAGTTTATTAGGAGGTTTCCAATTGATTGTTAATAAATCTAGTGGGGTGGTGGAATAACTAGATATATTTTTTGTATTAGATTGAGAAAGGATGATAATACAAATATTTTTTGTGATTTCAGTTATTTAATTTTTTTGAAAAATTTACCCGATGATCTTATAAGTGTTTTGGTTCTAGATCTATTTTTTATAGATTTATATATCATGGAATAAGTTTCATAATGCCATTAAATGTCTTTTAAAAATGAGTGAGATCAAGTAAAACAGTTTATTTTGAGTTTGAGTGGACATCATAACCATGTAGCTAGAGTTTTGAAATGAAATATAATGTAAGAGATTGATGTAGATTTTTTAGAAATGCAGGAAAATCATATAGTAGATTCATCCACATAACCAAATCACATAGATGATTCAAAAACATTAATAATTATTATAGCCAATTTTATCCCATAATATATTTACATAGTTGATTCATCCACACAACAAATTCACATGGTTTATTTATTCATGAGGATATTTTATGTATAAAAATAGTATATATATGTGAATTTATGATGAGTATTTTCTTATAGAAAATTTCTACCTAGGAATATTTAGAAGGATTCACAAACCATGTTTTCTAAATAACTAGTACAAATTATTGTAGTCATTTGTTATTTATATTATCAAATAAAATTTATCGTTACATCATGATTTATTTTCAATGGGTTTTCATAATTATAGTGTTTTGAGGAGGTTTAATTATGATATTCCATACCCGGTGATGAAGAAATCCATAATCATAGCCTTTGACTTCTAGAACCTTGATGGGATTGTGGTTGTTGATTATACATGTTACACTCATGTGGTATTTTATGATTACATGATATTTTCATCATTTTAGTAATTTACATAAAGTAATATTTTGATGAAGGGTACTAGTTAAAAAAATAAGAAGGAAAATATTCAAAATCCAAGTATTTATTACCTTATGATAAATAAATGATGAAAATAATATCATCTAGAGATCAGATTTGTGTCTAAATATATTCATGAAACTCTTTTTAAGATGGAATTATGGTAAATTTCTTCTTTCATATTTTGGAGGCTCATGTATTTTTATCATCATCTTATGTTATGGATGTAGCCAAATTTATTTAGTGATATTCTACATTTTTGAGTCAGAGTTTTTTGTACTAGGTGAATATGTGATATTTAGTGTGACTCCTGGAATATATGAATAGATACCACAGAAATTATTAGAGGATGATTTCAGTTATTTTTACATTGAAAAGAATATGTGGTTGTGGTATCAAAAATCCTTAGAATATATAAGGATTCGACATGTCATATAACCATTGTAAAAACAATTTCTTTCAATTTTATTTTCAAATTAATTGTGCGAGGATATGTTTTTATTGGATAGTAAAATTATAAGTTATGTAAGTTTTTTTTGTTTGAAATAAACCAAAGAAAGTTTCCTCCACTGATTAAACACCAACATTATAGTGGAGAAAATTAATCCTACCATACACATTGCATTTTAAATATTCTTGTTTTTTTTCTCCAAAGGATCCTTACAAAACAATTTTAAAGGTCTTGTTAACTCTCATGAAGAATGCATTGGACATAATTAGGTTATGGGTGATGACTATATATATATATATCATTGTTGTCCCTCTAGGTCTTATATGATGATTGTGGTTGGATGTAGTGTATAAATCTTCCCATAAAAGGATAGTGTCTTCGAACAAGATGATAACAATTTTTTTTTGATGTAGGACAAAATTTATTTCATCAGAATGAGATTAGTATTATAAATATAGTTGTTTAAAAGAAATTCTATAAAATCTATCAATTTAATTTGTATATATAATTATTCATGTTTTTTATTCCCACCATATTATGTATGCATGATTATTTTTTTCGTAACTCTGGTTTTATGATTCATTTACTGCGAATTTGAACACACCCCGTTCTTATTTTTATATTGCCTATGTTATGATGGAAAGAGGTAAACATGTCATTTTTATAAGGATATAATGTTTTAAACAGTTTATGGGAGATTATGAAGACCCATTATGGAATACATTGTTTCATATATAATAAAAATTCATTTATTACTATGTACAATGGATTTTTACGATATTGTTTTTTATAAATCATTAAAAATATATATCATAAATTATTTTTTATATTTCAGTAATAATTAATTATTATTGATTTTATAATTATGGATAGTAATATTGACAAATTTATAGCTGCTATCATGGTGTGCTTGTAATGTAAATATTTATAACTTTAGATCAAGATAAAAAGTTCGGGGTATCATTAAATCCCTAAACATTTATTAGAAGATAATTTTGAATATATTTAATGAACAAAATATACACCATATAATGGAAATATATTAGATCTTAATCCTACAATTTCATTTTTATTACAATAGACATGCTGTCTAATTTATTATTAAAATATAATAACAAAACACACATTAGGCTTTTAGTACGAAATATAAAAGTGTGTGGTTTTTCTATTATAGTGGTATCTGAGGAGGAACCCATCGTTATGAGTGGTTTGACTACCTCGGTTGAGATTTAGGGTCCACAATGAGGAGATTATCCTGTAAAGGGGTATTGGTGAATATAAAACCCTTAATGATAATGTAACACCATGAGATTTTATGAAAAATATTCTTTTAATTTCATTAATGTCTTGTGTTGTATTCTACACCAAGATTACCTTTCTCTATATGCAACACCGTATTAGCTTGCAGTATACGCAACACTATTCTTGGATCATGTTACACACAATTTTGATAATAGTTATTCTACCCAACATTGAGTATATATATATATATATTCAATGTATAAATGAAATATGGTTGGATTCTGTTATACGAAACAACGAAGGATTCTTTCACAACACGCAACCCTGACTTGGCTTGCATTACACGCAATCGCGACCTTCCTTGATAGCGTGTGTTGTACGCAATACCGGGTTTTAATAAACAATGATATATTATTATAATATTGTCATGAACTAGCCGTTATGAATAGTATTAACTAAATTTTGAATTTTATAACATTATTATTCATCTTACACATTTTCTAGAACATGGTATAAGAACAAAACAAAAATTTTGGGTAAAATAATAATTTTTCAAAAAATACAGTTTTGCCGCCTTTTGATGGCGTACCCAATTTAAATCTAGTTTTTTGACATGTTTATATGTTCAATTTGGAAAAATAAAATTCTTCTTTTGAATCAGGATATAAAAATTTACATTAGATAAAGTTTTGATATTTTTCCGATAACATTCATATTTTAATGAATAGTAAAAACACGCTATATTTTAATTAAAAACATCTTTTTTTTATCGTAATATCTTATGTGGTTAAATATAATATTGAATTGTTTTAAAGTATAAATAGAATATATTTTTACCATTTAATATAATTTATGTCATTATAATTGATTTTACCTTGAATTCGTAGGTTAAATCAATTCAATCTTTTGCAATTTTTAAAGAAAAACCCGTTTTCTTTCGACAACGGGATTAATTTTAATTTAATTTCTGCATCTTTTGTGTATTGAATTTGGAAAAATGGATTCCATATTTGTAATCAGTGGGTCCAAATTATGTTAATAAGCTACTTTTTATTTTTGGGAAATATGAATAGTAACTACGGTAAATTTTATTTACCATAGTTAACGGTAAATCGGGTAATTAAGGGTAAATATAATATTCTAAAATTATCCTAACAAATGTAAAAATCCTATTGGATGACTAAAAGTCGACCCATATCACCTAAGGGTCGGATTAGATTCATTTAATTAAATTTTTTCAATGAAAATAATTTAATTATTATTAAAACCAAAGAATGTGAAAACATGTCACTTTCTTAAATTATATAAGTATAATAATTTTAATCTAGTGATAAACATCATGAAACTTCAAACCTGAATAGTATCAAGAAATATAATACAATTATCTACATCATAGGAATTTATTTATAATTTTTAGGGATTAAATAATTATCATTTATTATGACACAAAGATGATGCAGTAATTATATTATTAATGAAATATTGAAATAATTGATGTTATAAATGCCCAAATAAATGAAATTTGAGACTTTTTATGAATTCCACTAATTTTATAGGTTAATATGACTTGTTAGTATGGATTTAATTAACTTTTTTCGAACTTATCATTCTGTTAGGATTTTCAAAAAAATCAATTACTAAATAGTGTCAAAATTGACATAAAATAGTTTTTAAAACAAATATTATATTATTAATTGTTATTTTATTCCTAAAAATCTAAAGTTAGGCCAAATGACTTAGATAAGGTTATATATATTAATAATAAACAAATTGGTGTTCTTTTGGCTTGATATAGTAAGTTTATTAACCTTATAGTATAAGAACACAAGAAGACACGGTAAAAGTAAAATTATTTAACTTAATGTTAAATATAAATGATAAGGTTAAAATAGGAACCTAAACTTGTCTAAAATCTATTGGATGAGATGATTTCTACCCATCCCCACCTTATCCTCGAAATAAATCAATTTGGAGCTATTTAAAAACTAACTTGACATTATAATAAAATAATATTTTTAGTTATTCCAAAGGTGCCCCTCTCCTCCCTTATAAAAGGGCACCTCCTCCCTCTCTTCCTCACACAACTATGAGCCTTCAAGATCGGCAACACCCTGCCAAATTCTCTTCTCCACTTCCCTAGAAACATCCTAGAGGTTCTGGTATTCCTCAAAGACCAATTTTAGTTCCCTAAGAGGAGGTCTCAAAGAGGCGCTTCAAAGAAGAGGTAATTTCCGTTACCGATTCTTTCACCTTTATTTCTTCTTCCACTTCTTATTATTAGGTTGTTTCATTATGAAGTAATAACATCAGTATCACTCATATACGGATATGTTATTATAAGTATGAAACAACCCTATTTCCCCATATATCCATCCTACGGAAAACGAAATCACCGCGCGTGCGTACGTACGGAATACCGTCTCCACGCCGTGGTGAAATCTATTTTCCACCACCACCTTACTTGGATGGGTATAATGGTGTAAATAATAACTATATATTATTATTTTAAAGTTATATTGATTCTGAAATAGTATACATACACTCCAATACAGTCCCACGATCATGAGAACGATATCATCGCTCGTGCGTACGTACGGACTACCGTCTCCACGACGCGATGCGATTCATTCTCCACTTTAACCATTCATGAATGATTATAAAGTATATATAATAAGTAGTCATGAAATATATGACATAATAATGATACTGGATTTAGGTGTATATATATGTTTTTCATCTACTTAATTCTGTTCAACTCAATAAGGAAACGAAAATAGCGTTCATGCATACGTACGGCCTACCGTCTCCATGAATGGTGTATTTCTTTCTATTTACTGATTTATTATATATATGTATATTCTGAATATATATATAAATCATGTTTTATATTCTGGAATTAAGTAATCATGATCTAAGTAATCATATGAATAATTAAAGTCAAAACACGGACGACAAATGAAACAATTTTACCCAAAACGCTCTTTAACATGGAATTTACAAAAGAACGGGTAATATAACGTCATAAGTGAACCATATATGATATCACAACAATGAATATGATTCTGTAATAAGTTAATGACATTATTTAAATCATTATACAGGATATTCGGACACTTACGAAGCAAATCGGACCTAAGGTAAGGGAAATATCACAATCTCATTTTTTTCCTAGATTGTTTATACTTTGGCATTTACTGGGGTGTATTTTATCATCCACATCCATGTTTCCTCAATATGTAATATTATTTCCATCCACCTAAAATTGTTTAAATCCAATTTTACCCTACGATGAGTTTTTAATAAAACATATGAAAGGAATCTTTTTTCGTTTTTCATACGAGGTACTTTTTGACTTTTCCAACAAAAGTACGAAGAATGTTTTTTTAACTTATACAGCATGAATGGATTTTTAAAACATTATTTATAGGAAACTTCTTTTTCAAGTTTTCAAGTTTATTTTTAATCAAATTATTTTAGTTTAAAATTGTATGACATGTTAAGAAATGAAAATGTTTTTGAAGAAGAAAGGATATTTTCCTCAAGAATGGAGTTCAAGTGTTTTATCAAAATTATTTTCTATCTAAGATAAAAAAGGGTTCTATTTCTATCCCTATTATTACATTGATTGGAATATGTTGTGATGGAAATATTTTTATGAATTCTTTTATCTTATATGAATTGTTTTATGATGTCATGTTATTTAAGAAACCCATGTTTATTTCATGGGTTATGCTATGATGTATGGTTTATGATTTTGTGGCACACATAAGAATGGTATCATTATGAGATGGGTGGGACCTATATCTCCCTCCAATGAATTGGGTAAAGATTTTATATCTCATGAGATAGACATGGCTGGAATGGTAGGTTATACCGGTTCAGTGAAACAGGACTGAAACGAGGGTGACTCGGTTCAGAAATGGACTTTGTCCACTAAGATAGTCTTGGCAATGAGTCTTGACTAATAAGATATGATTCTCTATGATTATGTGTGTATTCCACAAAGTTTCATGTTTTAAGTTATGATTATTAGGATTTAATTTCACTACTATGATTTATCCCATGTTATGAAATTATGCTCTCTTTTGTAGGTTAAGATTTCCAAAATGTTATGTTCTTATGAATATGATGTGATTGATATTTCTTTTGTTTACCTTTACTGAGCATTTGAGCTCACCCTTTTATGTTTTTTCCCCAGGATATAAAGAAACGTTTTAGGTAAAAAAAGGAAGATCTTTATGGGAGATGTTGAAGATCTTTCACCACGATTAGAAGATTATATTCTGAGTTTCCAAAGACACTGAACTATTACGATCCTTGTGTGTGTGTTTTTGTTATGTACTAAGTATTCCACAAAAGTAATGTAATGTCCATGTACGTCAGGCTTCGGGTCTCTACATTTGGTATCAGAGGAAAGGTTTAGTCAACCTTTGGAAACTAGGATGTGAGAACATTAGTGAGATCCCTAGAGATATTTCTATGGTATGTCTAGGGATGTATCTAAGGATAAGTATACGTATAGGATACAGTCCTAGAACTACCGTAACGATCATAGAATTTAACCTAAGATGTTACATATTGAGGATACTCACCTTTTATTATGTTGTTTTCCCTAGCATGATTTTTTCCTCTCACACTATTATTTTTGGGTTTTAGACGATGGCTGGAACCTGAAAGAACTGTGTTGATAACTGTAATGGAAAATGCAATGATTGTCTTCCTGAACAAACAAGTGTTAGGGGAGATGGAGTGAAAAATCTTATTGCTATACTTACACAAGCTATGGATCATTCTGGACTTCCAAATGGGCAGAGAAGGGAACAATATTCTATTGATTCCTTCACGAGGCAACACCCACCTTATTTTAGTGGGTCTTCTGATCCACTTGTTGTTGAACAATGGATCAGTACCACTGAAAAGATATTTTCAGTTCTTCAATGTTCTGAACATGATAAAGCCATCTTAGCAGTATATCGTTTGGAAGGTGAAGCTGATCAATGGTGGAATCTTATCAAGAATACAAGGCCAAGAGATGAAATTGAGTCCATGGAATGGGACGAGTTCAAGAACTTTTTTTTCAGTAAGTACTTCCCTCGTATTCTTCTAACAAAGATGGAAAAGAAGTTTCTTGAGATGAAGCAGAAGGATGATGAATCTGTTGGTATATACGAAGCGAATTTTACAAGACTTGCAAGGTATGCATCTGGCATTATCATCCAACCTGAAAGTAAAGTTGATCGATTTTTCAGTGGCTTAAAACCAAGTCTTCGAAGGGCATTAGCTATAACAGACTTCAGTAGCTATGAATAAATTGTGCGTTGTGCTATCAAGGTAGAAATGGAATTTGGTTTTACTTATCCATCTCATTGTTTTGACAAGAAACAAAAGATGGAGTTCAAGGAGAAATCTCAGAATAATGGTGACAAGAAGATGAATGTTTCCTTATGCTCAAATTGTGGAAAGAAGCATGGTGGAGATTGTCTTAAAGGGACAAGTAATTGTTTCAAATGTGCAAAGGAAGGTCATCAGGCATTTGAATGCCGCAATTATGGGAAGAAGATGTCTAATGATGCAAACAAAGGAAGGGATACACAGAATGAACCTACTACACTTCAATGCATCAAGTGCAAGGAAATGGGGCATTATGCTAACAAATGCCCTAATCCAATGGTTAGTGATGATCGACATGAGCAACCGCATAAGGCAAAGGACAAAGGGAAGTCACATGCGATCACTATTGGTGATGTTGAATATGACAACGATGTGGTGGAATGATAAAGTGTTTATGTAATGGGATTCCAAAATAATGTTGTATCATGGAGTATTGGAATATTTATGTATTGGTCTAATGTGGTATTCAAAGTGATTGAGTTATTTTTGGAAAAAAGATGATATGCGCATAATGAAGGTAAAACGAGAAAATGAAATATTTGACAGTATTCATGAGCTCATGATTGATATAAGGTCTAAGTGATATCATGGTTTGAGTATATAGAATTTTGAGGATTTTGGTATGTGGAACGAGTAATCTTTTAATAGAACTCATGTTTTCAATAAGGTTCAATGGGTATTCAAGAGAGTACATGATTAAGGCCTTTGAATGTTTGGAATGTGACCAACAAGATATATGTTATGGTATATGGGGATCAACGATGGTATTAAATCTCTGAGAGTGGACTACAATATTATGGATAAGCCAAAGATTGGAATGGATTATGTTGGACATAAGTTAGTATTGTTTGTTTTTCGATATTATTGATGGGATGTTATAGTAATATAGTTTTAGAAAAAGGAAAACCCGGAGGATGGGCGACAACCCATCGCGTCAGACAAGGCTGTGGGAATCAAACCCACAACCGAAGTGCGACTGGCCTTTATCGCCTACAACTGGCCTACAGGAAGTCCCTGGTTAGTATAAACTAGTTTTATTTTATTAAGCGATATGATATATGCAGTATAAGTCCATTTTAGGAACCATATATGATTAATCTCACTATAGATCGACTTATGTAACCTTTTGTTTGAGACAGATGGAATGACCCATCATTCTATCACATGATCTGCTAACACTTCACGAAAACAAATTCAACTTCATTTATTTAAGAGATGAAGTGGAAATTGTTCAAGGCACCAAAAACAGTGAGATTGTACCAAAATAAAGTAAGTATTTCTTCTAATTCAAATTTTTCAACTTTAGGGAAATGATCTTGAAAACCAAAAATGTTGTCCTAGTGCTCTTATATCTGATGAATCAGATGGTACCTTAGATCATCACAAATTTATGGCTTTGTGATTGCTGGATCTTCCATAGCCATGTTCTCTACCACTCTCCATCAGAACATGATGGTTAGATTTCTCTTCCATATCCATATTTTCACCTATGTGGAAACCCATTGAATAGTTTATTTGGGTAACCATTACGTTTTATACTTTTGTTTTTAAAATTGGTTTTGGTATTCCTTTTTACGATGTGGGTTTCTATTAAAGAAATTTTAAAGTAGCAAACCATTTATTACCCCAACGAATTTCGAGGGCGAAATTCATTTTAAGGGGGGTAGAATGTAACACCCCGAGATTTTATGAAAAATATTCTTTTAATTTCAATAATGTCTTGTGTTTTATTATACACCAAGATTACCTTGCTCTATACGCAACACCGTATTAGCTTGCAGTATACGCAACACTATTCTTGGATCGTGTTACACACAATTTTGATAATAGTTATTCTACGAAACATTGAGTATATAAATATATATATTCAATGTATAAATGAAATATGGTTGGATTCTGTTATAAGAAACATCAAAGGATTCTTTCATAACACGCAACCCTGACTTGGCTTGCAGTACATGCAATCGTGACCTTCCTCGATAGCGTGTGTTGTACGCAATACCGGGTTTTAATAAACAACGATATATTATTATAATATTGTCATGAACTAGCCGTTATGAATAGTATTAAATAAATTTTGAATTTTATAACATTATTATTCATCTTACACATTTTCTAGAACATGGTCTAAGAACAAAATAAATTTTTCGGGTAAAATAAGTATTTTTCAAAAAATGCAGTTTTGCCGCCTTTTGATGGCGCACCCACTTTAAATCTAGTTTTTTGACACGTTTATATGTTCAATATGACAAAATAAAATTCTTCTTTTGAATCAGGATATAAAAATTTACATTAGATAAAGTTTTGATATTTTTCCGATAACTTTCATATTTTAATGAATAGTAAAAACACGCTATATTTTAAATAAAAACAACTTTTTTTCATCGTAATATATTATGTGGTTAAATTATAATATTTAATGGTTTTAAAGTATAAATAGAATATATTTTTACCATTTAATATAATGTATGTCATTAGCATTGATTTTACCTTGAATTCGTAGGTTAAATCAATTCAATCTTTTGCAATGTTTTAAAAAAAAACTCATTTTCTTTCGACAACGAGATTAATTTTAATTTAATTTCTGAATATTTTGTGTATTGAATTTGGAAAAATTGATTCCATATTTGGAATTAGTGGGTCCAAATTATGTTAATAAGCTACTTTTTATATTTGGGAATTATGAATAGTAACCACGGTAAATTTTATTTACCATAGTTAAAGGTAAATAGGGTAATTAAGGGTAAATATAATATTTTAAAATTAACCTAACAAATGTCAAAATCCTATTGTATGACTAAAAGTCGACCCATATCACCTAAGGGTCGGATTAGATTCATTTAATTAAATTTTGTCAATGAAAATAATTTAATTATTATTAAAACCAAAGAATGTGACAACATGTCACTTTCTTAAATTATATAAGTATAATAATTTTAATCTAGTGATAATATTCATGAAACTTCAAACATGAATAGTCTCCGGAAAGCCAATACAATTATCTACATCATAGGAATTTATTTAGAATTTTTAGGGGTTAAATAAGTATCATTTATTATGACACAAAGATGATGCAGTAATTGTCTTATTAATGAAATATTGAAATAATTGCTGTTATAAATTCCCAAATAAATGTAATTTGAGACTTTTTATGAATTAAACTAATTTTCTAGGTTAATATGACATGTTATTATGGATTTTATTAACTTTTTTCTAACTTATAATTCTGTTATGATTTTCACAAAAATCAATTACTAAATAGTGTCAAAATTGACATAAAATAGTTTTTAAAACAAATATTATATTATTAATTGTTATTTTATTCCTAAAAATCTAAGGTTCATCCAAATGACTTATAGAAGGATATATATATTAATAATAAACAACTTGGGGTTCGTTTGGCTTGATATAGTAAGTTTATTAACCTTATAGTATAAGAAGACAAGAAGACACGGTAAAAGTACAATTATTTAACGTAATGTTAAATCTAAATGATAAGGTTAAAATAGGAACCTAAACTTGTCTAAAATATATTGGATGAGAGTATTTCGACCCATCCCCACCTTAGCCTCGAAATAAGTCAATTTGGAGCTATTTAAAACCGATCTTGACTTTATAAAAAAAATAATATTTTTAGTTATTCCAAAGATGCCCCTCTCCTCCCTTATAAAAGGGCACCTCCTCCCTCTCTTCCTCACACAACTTTGAGCCTTCAAGCTCGGCCAACCCCTGAAAAATTATCTTCTCCACTTCCCTAGAAACATCCTAGATGTTCTGGTCTTCCTCAAAGACCAATTTTAGTGCCCTAAGAGGAGGTCTCAAAGAGGCGCTTCAAAGAAGAGGTAATTTCTGTTACCGATTCTTTCACCTTTATTTCTTATTCCCCTTCTTCTTATTAGGTTGTTTCATTATTAAGTAATAACATCAGTATCACTCATATACTGATATGTTATTATAAGTATGAAACAACCCTATTTCCACATCTATCCATCCTACAGAAAATGAAATCACCGCGCGTGCGTACGTACGGAATACCATCTCCACGCCGTGGTGAAATCTATTTTCCACCACCACCTTACTTGGATGGGTATAATGGTGTAAATAATAACTATATATTATTATTTTAAAGTTATATTGATTCTGAAATAGTATACATACACTCCAATACAGTCCCACGATCATGAGAACGATATCATCGCTCGTGCGTACGTACGGACTACCGTCTCCACAACGCGATGAGATTCATTCTCCACTTTAACCATTCATGAATGATTATAAAGTATATATAATAAGTAATCATGAAATATATGACATAATAATTATACTGGATTTATTTGTATATATATGTATGTCATCTACTTAATTCCGTTCAACTCAATAAGGAAACAAAAACAGCGTTCATGCATACGTACGACCTACCGTCTCCATGAACGGTGTATTTCATTCCATTTACTAATTTATTATATATATGTATATTCTGAATATATATATATAAATCATGTTTTATATTCTGGAATTAAGTAATCATGATCTAATTAATCATATGAATAATTACAATTCAAAACACGGATGACAAATGAAACAATTTTACCCAAAACGCTCTTTAACATGGAATTTACAAAAGAACGGGTAATATAAAGTCATAAGTGAACCATATATGATATCATAACAATGAATATGATTCTTTAATAAGTCAATGACATTATTTAAATCATTATACAGGAGGTTCAGACACTTACGAAGAAAATCGGACCTAAGGTAAGGGAAATATCACAATCTCATTTTGTTTCCGAGATTGTTTATAATTTGGAATTTACTGGGGTGTATTTTATCATCCACATCCATGTTTCCTCAATATGTAATATTATTTCCATCCACCTACAATTTTTTAAATCCAATTTTACCCTTCAGTGAGTTTTTAGTAAAAGATATGAAAGGAATCTTTTGTCATTTTTCATACGAGGTACTTTTTGACTTTTCCGACAAAAGTACGAAGAATGTTTTTTTAACATATACGGCATGAATGGATTTTTAAAAAATTATTGACAAGAAACTTCCTTTTCATGTTTTCAAGTTTATTTTTAATAAAATTCTTTTAGATTAAAATTGGATGACATGTTAAGAAATGAAAATGTTTTTGAAGAAGAAAGGATATTTTCCTCAAGAATGGAGTTCAAGTGTTTTATCAAAATTATTTTCCATCTAAGATAATAAAGGGTTCTGTTTTTATCCTTATTATTACATGGATTTGATTATGTTGTGTTGGAAATATTTTTATGAATTCCTTTATCTTATATGAATTGTTTTATGATGTCATGTTGTTTAAGAATCCCATTTTTATTTCATGGGTTATGCTATGATGTATGGTTTATGATTTTGTGGCACACATAAGAATGGTATCATTATTAGATGGGTGGGACCTATATCTCCCTCCAATGCATTGGGTAATGATTTTATATCTCATGATATAGGCATGGCTGGAATGGTAGGTTATACCGGTTCAGTGAAACATGACTGAAATGAGGGTGACTCAGTTCAGAAATGGACTTTGTCCACTAAGATAGACTTGGAAATGAGTCTTGACTAATAAGATATGATTCTCTATGATTATGTGTGTATGTAACAATGTTTCATGTTTTATGTTATGATTATTAGGATTTCATTTCACTACTATGATTTATCCCATGTTATGAAATTATGCTCTCTATTGCAGGTTAAGATTTCCAAAATGTTATGTTCTTCTGAATATGATGTGATTGATATTTCTTTTGTTTACCCTTACTGAGAATTTGAGCTCACCCTTTTATGTTTTATTTTCCCCAGGATATAAATAAAGGTTTTAGGTAAAAAAATGAAGATCTTTATGGGAGATGTTGAAGATCTTTCACCACGATTAGAAGATTATATTCCGAGTTTCCAAAGACACTAAACTATTATGATCCTTGTGTGTGTGTTTTTGTTATGTAATAAGTATTCCGCAAAAGTATTGTAATGTACATGTACGTCAGGCTTCGGGTCTCTACAGATAACGTGTTAAATGACTAAATGATTTTAATCTTGTTTAAAATGTTCATCTTTATTTGTATGAGCCTACCTAATTATAACTCCATAGTTAATTATTATTGCATTGGAGTAGTGTTCATGCTAGGTTACATACTGGGATATTTCCTAAGGTGTGTGCAATTGAGAAAATTCACACAGGAAAGAGAAGATGTTGGAATTTGAGGAAATTCATTTTTCTAAGGACCTGTTCTAGGTTTGGGTGGGCCCCATGAATGGGCCAAAAAATATGTGGAAAATTGGTGGCTTCTAGTATCCCAAGACCAGATGGAAATGTTCACGTGGGGTGTTTGTGCTGTCAGTGGTTCCTAAGTGCATCAAAACTGCTAGTGAAAATGAATAATATATTAATGAAGAAAAATTGAGACCCCCAAATCACTTTGGAATTTTAAATTTTTTAATTAAATGAACATTAGTGGGATACCATGAAATTAAATATATAGAATTAAAATATATTAATTATACTTAATGGAAATATGGTATTTTATACACCATATATTATAAAGTATGGTGTGTCATATAAAAAATTTCTCATGCAATTAATGATATAAAAAACTAATTAGGCGGGTCTAAAATACTCATACATGTATATATTAAATTCTATTATAAGATTATTCATTATATGTATTTATGATTCATCCAAAACTATAAAGGTTTAATTCCATTATAACATGGATACATAAACAATAGATATATAAAATATATACATTATCTCCCATATGTTTCTTGAATACTAACACACGTTATAGGCAGGTAATTAATTTTACCATTACTCACAACCTGTCGAAAATTAGAAATAATATGTCACGAGCTGTCCCCCCAGTGCCCATGTCGTGACAATCCCAAGCCCGCCTTCCATAGGCCAGGGGGTAGTGACTAGCAACGAAAGCCGTATTCCCTAAAACTGAGAAGGCATTTCCTTTATAACCTGTAAACTCACACAACCAAGAACAAAGAAGGATACAATAAAAAATATAGTAAATAGGGTGTGTAAAGAACAAAAAAGGGGTCAGAATACAAGACCAACTAAAAAATTCAAGTAAACTGAAAAGTACAAGTAAAACTGAAAATAGCTCCAGTGAACAACCGCCAAGGATCCTACCTGAAGTGTAGGTACATCTCTCGAATGGTCATCTCTGCGGTAAGCCTCATCTAATGTCCTCCTCGAGCTACCTATTTTCCTTGTACTCTCATGCTCAGTTAGTATTTTCCATCCTCTACACCAAACAAAACAATGTTCGGGCATAGCCCATGTAGGGGTGAGTATAACAATACTCAGTAGGGACCTCAGGACCCTCGAAGGTCCCACAAAATCCACAGAGGATAAACAAAAAGCATGAAAATAACTAAAACCCTAATTGGTTATATTCCCATACATATACCTAAGTTGTAGAGTATAACCATCTCAATCAAGAGGAAACACAGGGCCCAATGCATTGCCCAAAGCTCAACTATTCAACGAAGGAAGTAGTACCAGGAAGGTGAGTACCAAAAATGTAGTACCACATAGCTCACACCACACAAAAAGATACCACAAAGGAATCATCACATATATGTGCGGCACAAAGGCAAGGACTTAGATCACACAAGGTATAAAATAAATACGGTAGTATAGATGATTAGATGTAACTACTGAATCATCTTACTTTGTTGAGAGGAATACCCACGTATGAACCTAAATCATCAGACCCACATAGGATCCTAATAAAGCAGACCCACGTAGGATCCTAGAGTAGTCCCACGTGGATTCCTAAAGTGTATCCAAGTGGAATACTGGAACACAGACCCTTGTAGGATCCCAAAGAACAAACCCACATAGGATCCCTTTTTCATGTTACAGCCTGCCACAGGGTTCCCGTAGTAATCTCATTTGATTCCAGAAGGGTCCACTCCTCACGACACAGGTCGATACTTGAACTTCCATGATGTCTCAAAAATAAGTATCCTAAAGGGAATCTGTGTAATAGGGGTCTCAACACAATAGACGGTGTGTCAATCAGACACCTGGTCTGTAAGTTATGGGCTTTTTAGTTAGGAGGGCCTGGTTGGATTCATGATCGATCTAGCCCAGACATACCCCAACTTTATAAAAAACTCATATTGGGTACACTAGAAGGAATATCTCGATCCATGGTTTCTGGCATCCTAGACGGTTCATCAAACAGGTGCCCGTAGGTCATGTTATATCCCAAAGAGTGAAAAGGAGTCGAACCAGGTCTGGGTCTGGTCCAACCCAGCCCAACTCGACATGGGTCATCTCGACCGGGGACCGGACCTAGGTCCAACCCATCCAACTATGTCTAGCCTGGCCCACCGGTGCGACTCATCCCACCGGCATGGCCCAGCCCGCGTTGGGTAGCCTGATGAGGCTTGCTGCTGGGTGGACCCTTAGTGGGGTCCACACTAGCCGCCATAGAAGGGGAAGGCTCCCCCAAGGTACCGCGAACGGATGGGCCGTTCAGGTTGGATGGATGAACGCCCGATGCCATGTTGCGTAAGAAGTTAGCACAATGGACCCTGGGTCCCGCTCAGCTCCTCGGCTGGCCGGACGTCCAGCCCACCTAAGCGGCGCGGTCATGCGCCACCCCAGCACCGGTGGCTGGTTGCGATCCTACCGCCCCTTAATCATTGTTGTGGCCTCATGTCGTTTCCTGTAAATTCTTGGTGGCACGGACGCGTGCTTCCACACCCTTCATGCGGTCAGTCGAGAGCCGACTACTGCCCTTACTCCGCTGTGGCCGACGGTCCAAAGCCTTTCTCTGACTACGCGGTCGCACCACCGTAGTCATCACGGTCAGCCAGAGTTTCATCCACCGCTTCCAAGCCATTCCTGCACTAGTCGCTGGCACTAGTAACCAGCGACGTTCCTTGGGTCATTGGGCTTGCCCAGGTGGCCCGTTCTTCATTCCGTAGACTCCCACCCCCATCTCATGACATCTCCATCCACTACTAAAACATGGTGTTTTCTCAATGATACTATTGCAATGGTTTGAGGAAACCATTGCTATAGTGTAAAAGAAGAAATAGTTTCCAATTGATTGAACAAATCGTTGGAAATGTGTATATATTCAAAATATTTACCAAAGGTTTTCTAAAACCGTTGGGAAAAAAAATATTTTCTCTAAGGTATAACAATGGTTTATCAAAACCATTGGTAAATGGAAGCTTTCCCCCAGTTTTTAAAAACCATTGGGAATGTTTTTCCCCCAAATACCCAGTACCCCAGCTCCCATTTGGTCTGATGGGATACCTAATCCAGACCTCCTCCTGACGTATTCTCGGCTGCGAACCACCTTCCAGCAAATGACCATTCTTCAATAAAACAAATTTTTATTTCAACACTTCAAATTAGTAAGTGTTACCTTAGTTTTAGTGTTCTTTCTCTTATTATTTTATGTTTTATGTTTTTATTTTAGCTAAACTGTTGGAGTAAAGAACCCTTTGTTTGTTTTATGTTTTTTTTATTGTACACTTAAAATATCATAAATGGTCTTTTTATTGGGGTTTGTTTAGTGTATGGGGTAAAGGGTTTGTTTTATGTTTTTTGTTTAGTGGTATAAAGAGTTTGTTTTATGTTTGTTTTATGTTTTATTTATTTTTTTTGGTTTAGTGGGGTTTTATGTATTATGTTTAGTGGGGATTTATGTTTTTTGTTTAGTGAAATGGATAATGCATGAGAGTTTGGATTTTTTAATGAATAAAATGATTTTAAATAGAAATACCCTAAGGGGGGCTATAGGAGGGGTAAGGGGGTTCTCCATGTGTGGGGGGATTTCTAGGTGGGGTGTGGGTTATCAAGGGGGTAGGGGGGCTGTAGGGGGTAAGGGGATATAGGGGTGTGGGGGAGGGGGTATGGGTAGCCCTAAGGAGGGGTGTGGGCTGTCCAGGGGGGGGGTCAAGGTGGGCTGTCGAGGTGGGGGTGGGGGTGTGGGGTGTCCAGGGAGGGGGTGGGCAGTCCAGGTGGGGGTGGTGGTTGTCCATGGGGGTGTCCAGGTGGGGGCTGTAGGGGAGGTGGTGTGGGTCGTCTTGGTGGGGGGCGCTGTCCAGGTGGGGGGCTACCAGGGAGCTGGGGTGTGGGCTATCCAAGGAGGGGGTGAGATGTCTTGGGGGGGTTATCCAGGTGGGGGAGGAGGGTATGGGATTTCCAAGGTGGGGGGATGTCCATTGGGTGGCGGGGTAGGGGGCTGCCTGGGAGGGGGTGTGGGTGGTCCAACGAGGGGGTGGGTTATCCAGGTGTGGTGGTTGGTGGGCTATCTAGGTGGGGGAGGTGGTGTGGGCTGTTAAGGGGGGTGGGTTGCCCAAGGGGGTGGGGTGGGTTATCAAGGGGGTGAGGGGTGGGGGTTGGTTGTCTAGGGAGGTGGGGGGTGTGGGTTGTGTGCTTTCAAGGGGGGTGGGTTGTCAAGGAAGGGTTGGTTGTCCAAGTGGTGTGGGGGGTGGGCTGTCCAGGTGGGGGAGAGGGTGTTTGTTGTCCAAGGGGTGGGGGTGGGCTGTCAGGTTGGGGGTGTGGGATTTCCAAGGGGTGGGGATGGGCTGTTCTGGACACCTCGTACCCCCCCCCCCCCCTAGATGGCACCCCACCCCTGGAAAGCCCCCCCCCTCCCCCTAGACCCCATGGACCCCCCTTGGACAGCCCTACCACCCCCACGGACAGCCCGCCCACCACCTGGACACCACGTACCCCCAAGAAAGCCCCCCCCCCCCCCCCCCCCCCCCCCCGTGGATATCCCGCCCACCCCCATTGACACCCCTTACCCCCTAGATAGCCCCTCCACCCCCCATGGGCAGCCCGCACACCCACCCCATACCCCCCTGTAAGCCCCTCCCAACCCCTGGACCACCCCCACCCCCCCGTGGACATCCCCCCAACCTCATGGATAGCCAGCCCTCCCCCTGGACACCTAATACCCCTGGATATCCTTTCCACCACCACTAACCCCTGGACAGCTCGCCCACCCCCTGGACACCTCGTACACCCTAGAAATCCCCCCCACCCCCCTGACACCCCCGACCCACTGGACAGCCCCGCCACACGTGTGGAAAATTCTCGTTTATTTAAATATATTTTTAATGAAACATCAATATTATTGATTTTATTTTGACAAAATTACTTATAAAAATTACTTTTTTATAGAATGGATAGAAGTTGGATGTATGAAATCGATCGGATCTCAAGCGATTTTCAAAACAATTTGGAGAGGTTTTAGATTTTTCATTTCAGAATTCTTCAGATAGTAGTCGCATAAACTGCCCATGTTCCATTTTTTTGGCATACCATGGTTGATCCGTGAAGAACTAAGCCACCACATAACAAAATATGTTTTTCAAGCAAGATACTATGTTTGGTATCACAACAGGGAGAAAATGAAATCTCAAATTCCTGATGATCCAAATGAGAGGACTGAGTGTAGAATTAGTTATATGATTGGTTTTCGTTTATTCATCATCATTAAAAAAAGGATTCTGACCCTTTAATACATCGATATGAGAACACATGATGTGTCTAATGAAAATTATGATGTTATTAGGGTTAAAAAATAAGATCTTTGGCTTTTGGTCCTAATATCATGGTTCGTGACTGTAAATAAATTGTTATCAATGGGTACAAATTTATTGTCACTGAACATGAAATGAACATGAGAACACAACATGATGGTATTATGGTTAATTCCAAAACATATTGTTATGCCAGTGCATCAGATAGTAGACCGTGATTTAAAAACATGGGTTATTATGGAGTCATTGAAAAATTAGTAATATTGGATTATTACTCTCATGGGCGAGTCAAGATGATAAAATTCCATTGGTTTGATTCGATGGAGATACATGGATCGTTTATTAATGATTGTGGATTTTGAATAATTAATATGAGTCACAATACTTCTACCAAAGAACCATTTGTAGGTCTCATTGTCTTTATTTTTAATCTATTTTAATGAAATTGTAATTTTTAGTGGAATTCCGAAAATCGATGGTCTGATTAGATCTTGATATATTGAAATTATTATTTTAACCTTGAAATAATTTTCTTAGATTATATTTAAATATCGTCCCATGTGTATAGGACACCCCCCCCCCCCCCCCCCACTGTCCTCCATGGACCCTGGATTGTCCCCGGACAACCCCCTGAACAACCCCCTGGACAACCCCCTACCCTCCTCCAAAGACCCCAGATAGCCCCCCAGACAGCCTCCCAGACACCCCCCTCACCCTCCTCCCTAGACCTCGGACATCCCCCCTCCTCCCTGGACCCGGGATAGACCCCCACCCTCCTTCCTGGACCCTAGACAGCCCCCGGGCAGCCCCCTAGAGAGCCCCCTAGACAGCCCCCTGGACAGTGCCCCACCCTCCTCCTTGGACCCCAGACAGCCCCCCGACCCGACATCCCATCATTGGGAGACCGAAAATTCAACATATATAAAACATAAACACAATTTAATAAATGATAAGGACCACATAACTTGATTCCAGACACAATCACAATCTTTATTCGGCGTCTTAGATCCCAATCTAAGATCTCATTAAAATGGAAACCCTTTTCAGTAAAAATAACTAGCATACAGAAAACCAATCAAGTGTATTTGGATTGTGTTGATAATTTAGAAAAAGGATCCACGGGTCATTTTTTATGTGTATAAGTCAACCCTGCCTCAATATGAGGCACGGCGTGGCCGTTATCACTCAAAGTGTCTCACTTTTATTTTAATTGGACAACATCTTAAGTGAACACAATAATTTGCATACAAAAAATAGACCAAACACATTCGGATTCTATTGATACATTAGCACAATGATACATGAGTCATTTGAGACGTGTACGAATCAGCCCTGCCTCAATCCGAGGCATGGTGTGGCCGGTCCACTCAAACTGTATCACTTTTATTTGAAATGAACAAGATTTTAAGTGAAAACAACAACATGAATAAGAAAAACCAAACAAACGCATTCAGATTTTGTTAATACTTTAGGAAAATGATCCATCGTTCATTTGTGACATTTACGAGTCAACCCTGCCTCAATCTGAGGAACGGTGTGGCCGGTACCACTCAAATTGTCTCACTTTTATTTGAAATGGATAGGATTTTAAGTGAAAAGAACAACTTGCATACGGAAAACCAACCAAACACTTTCTAATTGTATTGATACATCAGGAAAACAATCCATGGGTCATTTTTGACATGTACGTGTCTTCCCCGCCTTAATTCATGGTATGGTGTGGCACATATCACTCAAAGTTACTCTCTTTTGTTTAAAATGGACACTTTTTATGTAAAAACAAGATACATATAGAAAATTGAACAAAATATTATGATTGTGTTGATACTTTAGCACAAGGATCCATGGGAAATTTTTGACGTGTAAAAGTAATCCATGACTCCGTCCGAGGCATGGTGTGGTAGGTTCCACTCAAAGTATCTCACTTTTATTTGAAATGGACAACATTTTAAGTGAAAACAAAAAATGGAATATGTAAAACTGACCAAACACATTTATATTGTGTTGATACATTAGGAAATCGATCCATGGGTCATATGTGACATCTAAGATTCAACACCTCCTCAGTTCGAGGCACATTGTGTCTGGTATCGCTCGAAGTGTCTTTCTTTTGCTTAAAATGGACACCCTTTTAAGTAAAAACAACTGGCATATGAAAAAATGACCAATCATATTCAGATTGTGTTGATACTTTAGAACATGGATACATGGTTAATTTTTGACCTGTAAGTGTCAACTCCGTCTTAATCTGAGGCACGGTGTGGCTGGTACCACCCAATGTGTCTCACTTTTATTTGAATTGGACACCATTTTAAGTGAAAACAACAACTGACAAACAGAAAACCAACCAAAAGCATTCGGATTCTGTTGATACATTAGGTCAATGATCCACGGGTCATTTTTGATGTGTACGAGTCAACCACGCCTCAATACGAGGCACAATTTGGTCAGTAACACTCAAACAATCTCACATTAATTTGAAATAGACAGAATTTAAAGTGAAAACAACAACTTTCATATAGAAAACTAACCAAACGCATTCATATTCTGTTGAAACATTAGGAAATCAATCCATGGGTCATTTTTGATGTGTAAGAGTAAACTCTGCCTCAATCTGAGGAATGGTGTAGCCGGTACCACTCAAACTGTCTCACATTTATTTGAAATGGAAAGGATTTTAAGTGAAAACGACAAAATTCATACGGAAAACTGATCAAACTCATTAGGATTATATTGATACATTAGGAAAATGATCCATGGGTCATTTGTTACGTGTATGAGAAAATCTCGCCTCAATCCGAGGCCTGGTGTGGCCAGTACAACTCAAAGTGTCTCAATTTTATTTGAAATGGACACTGTTAAAAGTAAAAGAAATGTCATACAGAAAACCAATCAAATATATATGGATTGTTTTTATACTTTAGAAAAAGGATCCATGGGTCATTTTTGACGTGTAAAAGTCAACCCCATCTCAATCCGAGGAACGGTGTGGCCGGTACCACTACAAGTGTCTCAAATTTATTTGAAATTGACAACATTTTAAGTGAAAACAGCAACCGACATAGAGAAAATCGACCAAACACTTTTGGATTCTACTGATACATTCTAAAAATGATCCATGGGTTATTTTTGGTGGCTACAAGTCAACCCCGCCTCAATATGAGTCATTGTGTGGACGGTACCACTCAAACTGTCTCACTTTAATTTGAAATGTATAGGATTTTAAGTGAAAACAACAACTTGCATACGGAAAACCAACCAAACATATTCAAATTGTGTTGATAATTTAGAACAAGGATCCATGGTCCAGCCTCACACAATCCAATTATCATGGGAGGAACTCCTACCCCTATTCAAAAACATGTGACATCTGACAGGCCAATCCAATCCTCAAATAGTGGGTTCTTGGACAAAATTGAAGTCCCTTTGGGAACCCAATACCAAAGACATAATTGAATATCCATACCCACAACACAAATTGAGGATTCATCTCACATAATACCCAAGAGACCAAATTAGAATGAGCCACATACCCCATTATTCCCATTAAAATGTTTAGGAAAAACATGAAGTCTATTCTGGTAACCCATCTAATATGTCGAGATTGGCCAATGTTTCCCACTAACACATCATGAAGAATTTTTACATGGATACATAGTCATTAGTGGAATATAAACATCCCATGCTCTTCATATAACTCATCCTAGGTCTAACCACATGACCACTTCCATTTTCTATCTTTTGGATATCATGATCCTTGTCCACTATACAAATGTTTTTCTGTTGGTTTTAAGATAGTCCTCCAAAGAACTTGAGTAGACATCCCATGTACTTCCTATAACATGTAGAATTTTCTCTTGTGTGTATTGGTGTTGTGGTTTGAGTGAGGATTGAAATATAAATTTTGAATACTATTATGTGTGTTATTGATTTCCAATTCTAAATATCTGAATTCTAGATGTATTGGATTATGGATGTATTGGTAATGAATTCTATATTTTTAATATTGTTATGTGTATTGGTTTCTGGATGTATTGGTAATGAATTCTATATTTTAAATATTGTAATGTGTATTGGATTCTATATGCATTGGATTTTAATTTTGTATTTGTGTTATAGGTGTTATTGCATTTCAATTCAGGATGTATTGGATTCTGGATGTATTGGATTCTGGATTTTTCTCTTTTATTGTGGTTTGAGTTTGGAATGAATTTTAAATTTCTAAATTTCTAAATTCTGGATGAATTTTAAACATCCCATTAACCTTTTGTATTCTGGGTGGATGTGTTCATGCTGGTCATTGAGAGTTACAGGTTGGAGGTGTCTGTTGGCTGCTGCTGCTACAGGTTAGAGGTGGTTGCTGCTGCTGCGGGGCTGTAGCATATGTATTCCAACAGTTTTCAAAAACGTTGGTTTAGAATTTTTCTATATATTATACCAATGGTTTTGTTATAATAGTTTTTATAAACATATACCAACGGTTTTCAAAACTGTTGGTATATACTTTCGATGTATATTGTACACTACATACTAAGGGTTGTAAACTGTTGGTACAAGGGTAACATATACCAACTGTTTGTGAAACTGTTGGTATATCTCTCACTTTAACACATATACCAACTGTTTACATAGTACTGTTGGTATAAGCTTATAAAAATGGATTACTTGGCCATGGTTTGGAAAACCATCAGTATATAATATACCAATGGTTTTCAAGCCTTTACCAATTGTTCTTAACCATTGGCAAAGGGTATAATTCCAGTAATGATTGATTCAATACCACCACTGTTGGAAATATCACAACCTGAAAACAAGCTGTGAAGAAAACCAAAATCCACAAGGGTTTCGTAGAGGTCGTCCCATGTACGTTTGGACCACGCTCTCTGAAATAGAATGGTAGCAAGCGGCATAGTTATTATTGAATCTAGAAGAACGACAAAAAATGGTAGGGGTATAAAAAAGCAACAATCCATACCTCAAACATTCATTGAAGTCGGTGAGGAGATGGAAATACGGACGTCGGTTTGTCGTCATTGAAGTTTTTCCTCGTCGGAGATACTTTGACATAGTTACTCATTGGAGAAATTTTTGCCGTTTTGTGGAATTGTTTCTCCAATGTTTTCCCCGAGTCTCCTTTTCCAGCAAAATGAATATCCAACTTATTAAATTATGTTGTATTAATTTAACATGAGTTTTCAAATTAATTAATTTTGTAGTTGGCATAATTAATTGGAAAAGAAACCAAGAGTCACCTCCCTTAATAAAGAGGGATTTCAAGGGTTCGGGTGGTCCCCATCACAAAATTGAAATGTTGAGGATTAAAAATTCAAAAAAAAAATCATGTTTATTTTATTTTTTCCCACGAAATGTCTGAGAACAAAAAACCACATTCGACCTACTGTGGTCGAAGTGAAAGTTTCCTTATGAGAATATCGGCATTTCGAGATCAGTGGTGCCCTCATAATTCAATTCAGAGAACTGGTTAGAAAGTTACAAATACCTGCTCGCACGTTTACTGAATAAACCCGAAACAAAGTTCAGAAGTCATTATGGGCACTCCGTGCCTCAGAATCATGCGCCGTCCATTTTCGCGGACTCATAGAATTCCCCTGCAAATAAAAATATTATATGGAAAAATCCATGGCTATACAAAATAAAGGGTGTCTAAAAGTATAATCAGTATAAATATAGGATATTTCAAGGGTAATTTAATCATATCAAGTGAATAACTGTATGTGAAAAAAATACTTAACAATTGAAAATCAAACCCTATAATTCACATATCATCATAATGTCTCATGGAATAAATCAGTACAGTTCAAAATACATGAATAATTAAGCAATCAAATACCCTGCTCCATGAGTTATTATAGTTTTCCTAAGATCATGTCATAAACTTATGAAAGAAAGTGTGTCATAATAATAACAACATAAATCATATTTCAAGGCTACCCACCAAGACTATCATCATATGTTAGTCATTGGATAACCACCTAAGTACCATCTTTGGGAATGGGATAACCTTTAATGTAAACTCTTCATTTATTCATAGAACCTCTTTTGTACCCTATTTTGGATATGGTATAACCACATGTGTACCCTTTAATCCCATTAATCATTACCCTTTATACAATTATTTTTAGTTTTATAAAGGACTTAGTCATAAAATAATCATAACCCATTCATTTGTATTTTAAAAGACCATGAATATATATAACATTTCAATAGATCATTAAACTTGAAAAAATAAATTGTTTTAATAAATGCTTCATATTCATAATAATAAACCTAATAAGTAAATAATAAATATTGTTTCATAGGTAAATGTCCCTATGAACCATAAATAACTTCAAAATATGTTTACATAGATGAATAATGGCTTTCAAATATTATTGAAACATTTATTTATAAAAAATCCTTGTTCATTTTGAAATTAGTTATTCAAAATATAAAATAATTCAAAGTATAAAGTGAAATAATTTCATTAAAAATAAAAAAAAATTTAGAGAAGATTCAATTTTCATACTATTTATAATAGTGGGAAATATTTTCCGTCTATTATACATTGAAAAATATTACATTCACTACTTCAGTAAATAGTTTATCTTTTAAAAAATCGATTGGAATATTCATTTTAAACAATTATATATAAATTAAAACATCAAAAAAAATTTATATATACAATAATGTAAAAATAATAATATCAGTCTTTAAATATTTTATAAAAAAATTTAAAATTGAATAAAACTGATATTGGTCGAAGAGTGAAATAAAGTCTATTTATCATAAATATAATTATTTTGGTCTCATGAGTACACAAATAGAGGAATATTAAATATAAAAATTTAATAGATATAAACAAATTTAATAAAATATAATTCATGATATTTTTAATTTAGATATCATATAATTTCATTATTGAATTTGTAATAATTAACCATCTTGTTAAAAATGAAATTCTAATATTAAACTCTTTCCCAAGTATGAATTTCTTCATAGGTGAAATAACTACATGTATAAGAATTAAAATTTATTATAATATTATAATATAACCATATTAATAAATAAGATATCATATATGATCCACATGTAACCTTATAATAGTATTTTATTCGTAATTCAATATTAAAATTAATTTTATGGGTGTCAACTGTTACGTTTTTCTTTCATGTATTTTTTTGAAATATCTGGTCCTTATACATTCACCATGGTTCCATAAACTATAAAATTTAATCATGTTATAAATTTCTTATATATTCATTATATAGATATGTCTAATATTTGACACATTTTGGGGATAGAAAAAAATATTACACCATTCATGGAGAAAGTTTTCAATATGTACGTATGAATGTGGTTTTACTTTTCCATAAAATGAAATAAAGAATAATAATATTTTATCATTATAGAATAATATTATATATATAATACATAATTCTAAATTTCCATAAATGTTGGAGATGCAAAAATAATTATATTTCTAAGTGGAGGTGGTTGTCCACATGTACACACAAGTGATACAACAATATCTTATTTGATAAAAAATTAGTTGAAAAAGTTTATTAAATTAAAATAAACTATTATTAGTATCTTCATGATACATTATTCATCATGTTAAAATTTAAAATACTATACTATAACAATTTTATGAAGAAATAAAAATTAAAGTACACTTTTTATAGTTATTTATACTCATAGAGACTCTTTATTTGGATTACACCTTATACCTTGAATGGATGGTATTATAATCAAAATAAGAAACCTAGAACATTTTTAGTGATGTTAGTAAATTAGTTTGTAGGTATTATCATGTATAAAATGATAAAAACTGTGAATAATGGTGGATATGAGGTTCTCATTTATAAGATATGGATAGGACACACTTAGAATTAGTAGAATGATTTAATATAATTAATGTATTCCCTTTTATTGTACTTCCAAATATATATGGCATAGAATTTAGGATAATATTTTTTTGAAACATATCAATAAAATAATAATTAAAAAATATTATTGTAAATATTATCTTTATCTCTTAGTTTAACCCACCCCCATGAGTAGAAATGTTTTAACCATAACATTAGAAAACAAATTTAAAATACTTTTACTATTCATAATTGAAAAAATTAATGTGGACTCATAAAAAATTTACATTCTCAAAAAAAATTATATAATATATTTTTTCCAATTATATTAGTATAAGTGGAAGAATAATTTTTATAATAGATTTTCAAAACACCAAAAATGACAATTTATGAAAAAAATGTATTGTAATATAAAAAACTAACATAAAGCCATTATATGGCAATTGAAAACTATTAAAGGGATATGAACACATTTGATTTAATATATCATTTATATAGGTAACTGAAATTATTAATTAACAAGGATTTATTTAATTTCTTATTATAAAATCACATTATGAATATAAAAATAAGTTTCAGAACAAATAACTCCTTTTTACGTTATAATTGTTTTATCTTCGTTCTTAAAAATTATATAATTATTGTATAACTGTACTATTAATTTTTTTATATACATTATCAATATAATTCAATGAAATATTTTATTAATAGTGGTCGATATAATTATTTTAGATAAAAATAGATATCATATAGAAAATAAAATTTCCTTGAAAAATATGTCTTTTAATAATTAAATGGTTTCACTAAATATTTAATGGTTATATTTTAGAAAATAGTTAATAAATAAATATTTCTTCAAAAATTGTATATATTAAATTTTTTTATATATTTCATAACCACTAATTTTATAGATTTTTTCGAAGATATAAAATATCATTGTTTGTTTAGGTTCATGGTTGCATGTAAAAAACTATCGAATGCTTCAAGTATATTTCAACAGAAAAATATATAAATAATCTCAGTGTGTTAAATTTTATTCCCCAACCCCCAAAAAAATTTCACCCACAAAATTTATTCATTGTTATAAAAATAATTGGATATCTTTTCATCATCACATATTTGGCTTCCCATATAGTTTCTTTGAATTTGGGATTTCTATTGCAAATTCTTACTATGTGAGTAGTGTTCATTTGTATAACATTATCTCTAAGATCTAAGATTTATAAAAACAGTATATGGAAGAAATATAATTCTACATCAATAGAACGTATGAGTTCAATACATGTGAATTATCATGTCTATACTTCCTCAAAACATATATAGGGATCACATTGTGAACATGACATTAGTTTAGTGGAAGTGCCAATAGATAAGTCACTATACTTACTCTATCAATAATAATCAACAGAAAAATATAACAATGGATAATATTTCATTTTTTAAGAATCAACATACCCTATTCCATTAATATATTATCTTCAATACCTTTTCACCAACATCTCTGATAAGTGATAGCAAAACGCTTCTATCAAATGTGATCCTTGATATATCATTGAATGGCTCTAACTATATATATAATTTATAAGGATTACATATTTCCCAATTGATTTCATTATGAAAAATCACCATAATAAATTATATATCTTCATTTTAATATAAATAGTTATTTATAAGGATACTTATGAATTGTAAAACCCATAGATTTTATGATATATTCCTCTTGAGACAAATTTAGTTTCATTGCAAGCATATGATACATGGATACCCGAGTTAAATCAATCATAATATATTATAACATTATAAATGAACCATTAAATTAGTTTTAAAAATAGATATAACTACTTATTGAAAAAATTACAATGGTTTTAGATATAAATTATATATTTATAAATAATGGAAAAAATTAGTCATTATATGCTTCCAAAAAAACATTTTTCCTCAAAAATGGGTTCTATAGATTATGGACAAGAAATAAAGTAATTAAGTTTTACACATTTTTTGGAAATTTATTTTAAACATTTATGTACAGTTTTAAAATCATCATGAAATATTAACTTATATATAAATTTAGATACTTTTTTGAAATGATTTACTTTTTAGTGAATATTTAAAATACATTATTTTCTTTGAAATAATATTTTCATATGATGATATTAAAAAAATATATTTTTTATAAAATATTGTATAATTTATTCATATATATTTTTAATAATCAAAATATTTTCATTATAATCAATTTTATGTGTTATTTTTAAAAAAAATTATATATTAGAAACCATCCTTTCGTGGAAACTACATTCTATCATGTTACGCGTTGTTAATATTAAATTAAATTATACAAGTTTTATGATTTTAATTTTATAAAATAGATTATATTTTTTAATTATAGTTATTAATATTATTTTATAATTTAAAAATTATTGTTTTCATAATTAATAGTAAAAACAAGAAAAAATATATTATGTGTAAGGTTTAAATAGGTTTACTGTGGGTGTACAGAGATGAGGGAAAGGTATGTTTACCGATTACAATTTTATAAATAAAATTATATGGAAGTATTTCTATGTCATCCTAACAAAAAATAAATTACATATATTTTTCGAAGAATATGGATTGATTTTGAAATTATAACATTTTAGTCTTTTTATGAAATTCTAATTATATTATATCCATAGAATATAAAAGGACACCCAATATTTCTTATAGTTAATCCACATTGATCTATCTTTGTTTCCCAAAATATTCCAAGAAAACTTTAAAACTAACATATTCATGAGTGTTTGGTTCTTTTGTTCTTAAGGATCAATTCCAAGGGACATTAATAAGGATAAAAATGAGGCCTACCGAAGAAGAGGAAATTATCTCACCTATTCTCTTTCAAAATAAATCTCCTTGAAAATCATAAAATTAATTGGTATTCATAATTAAATATTATTTTCAATATCCTAAATATACTAATATTTTATTATGATTTTGTAACCACCATTATTCACCATATTTTACATCAATGAGTATGTAAAAGTATCACCTGTGTTTTAATGTAGACTACCACCTTCACATTGAGATACCCTTCAATTTTATTTAAAATTTTTCATTGATAGATTATATTATTGATTTCATTTATATATATTATATTTATGAAGAAATTATTCATCATTAGTTATAATATCTTATCATTATTCTGTCCTTTCAATCAGTTAGTATACATTAACATCACTTATCCATACAAGTGGAATACCATATCCATGATGCAATGTGATTTTTCATTCATTTATATTTTAATATTTCAATAATAAGTATTTATTTAATGTATATATATGTTATTCATTACATTATCTTTTTGGGAATAATAAAGTAATATATATCATTTTTCTTTCTTTTCATTAAAAAATAAAAATAGGGTTAATGTGTTCATTGTTCCTTTCAATTCGTTGAATAGTATAAATAATTTCTCTATATATACATTTTATTAATGAATATACATAATTATACTTAAAATATTATATTTTTATATCATGATTAAAATTATGGATAATATGGAACATGGATTCATTTTCGAGGATATGAATTTTTGAACAGAATGTACCCAGAAAAATAAAATAACTAAAAATCAAGAAAACAATTATTTTAAAAATGAATTATTAATAAATTGTTTGTGAAATGTAATAAGTTGATAAATTATTATATTATATGTATGTACATGATTATATTATAGATTTATAATTTAATTAAATTTTTTATAAAAAACATCAAATCATTTTTATGAAATTTGAACCAATGTTAATGGATTTTTGTCTTAATTTTATTTTAGGGTGACACATTTCATATTCACTACTTGATTATTTTTTATGGTGTGTCTAATACCCATTATTTTTTTAATGATGGTTTTAAAAAATATATATGGGGGTAATAAACCCATATATGTTTTCCTCATTCATGAGGCTTAGATTTTAATGTTACTAAACTAGTAATAGTTAGATGTTACTAACTCATTTCTAATAATAAATATTTATACTTATGTGTCCTGATGAGAAAATTTCCTTCTCCAGCACTGATTAATCCTATTAATTTTTTTCTTCTCTAGTTTTTAAATTAATTATCATTTAATTATATTAATATTTTCATTTATTTGGTATATAAATTTTTTAGGAAATGTTTTTTTATATAAAACAAATTTATTTCATATTAGGTTTGGAATATTTATTCCCTTAACCATTATTTCAAAAAATTATATATATATATATATATATATATATATTGATGTTTACTAAAATTGTGTAATTTGTTTTTCAAAAATTCATTATTTTTTACAAAATTATATATATTATATTACCTTTTAATATTTCTAATGTGCTACATTTACTTTTTACAACAAATGTGGATGGAATCCATATTTTAATAAACACTTCATTAAATTTATTTCCCACTATTATGACCTATCAATGATTTAAATAATAACTTAGAAATTTCCATTGTGATTTTCATATAATTTTTTCAATATTAATATTTAATTTTTTTATATTGTATTGATGTGATAGGAAAATTAAAACATAATTTTCCTTATAAAATATATAAATTATTATTATAACTATTTGATGATGAAATATATTGATGTTACTTGTGATTTACATGGTTTATTATCTAACGATAAAATATTTTTTTGGAAGGTTTCATTTTATAATGATTAGATATTAATGAAGGCCACTTTTTTCAAAGCCCTTTTCTATGATTTTATTTTTAAAATTTTAGGTATGTCATTTTTTCCCTTGGTTATGATATCTAATGAATGATTTATGAACTTTTGGAACACAAATGAATTTGTTACTTGTGATCCTAGAATTATATATCCCAATAATTCATCGAGAGTAAATGGATATCTTGTGACATAATTAGGAAGGGAATGGGGAGTGACCTGAGTTTAATAATGGAAAATATCCATTATGATGGTTTTTTTGGTGAACCTTGACAATGGATATGATGGAGTAGGGAGTTAACTAAATCCATTATTATAGTCTTGGATGTTAACCTAGTATAGGTAAATTATTTTCTATATTTATTTTTATAGTGAAATCATATGTCTTATTTCATTTCTATTGCCTCATGGGACATTTCCTATTACCACCTTATGATTCGTGTCTTATGAACTACCATTAATTATTAAATTATAAATTATTATAATCTATGATATTCTAGGAATGTATTAGAAAATTTTAATATCATGTTCTCATAACATAATTCATTTGTTAGGGGTTAATATTATTTAATTAGATCCATTTTTACCCTTATTCATTATCTATGTTGATCCTTTATTATTTTCATTTCCTCAGTTTATGAAGATGGATTTAAGAGGGTATTCCTAATAAAGGGTTATATATAATATGATAATTTTATGAGTTATTAATATTTACTCATAAAATACGAATATTGTGTATCAAGTCTACACATTCATGTTTATTTATAAAATATATAGAATATTCATTTATTAAGATGTAATATCAAGGAATAAAAAGTATGGGATGATATAGTTCATATAAGAGACAAGATTTTTAACACATTAGAGATTATGATTAAAATGAATTACTGAAAACCATGCAGATAAATCTCTGTATAATAAAACCTCATACTATTTTTATAACCAATATATTATGTGGTTTTCCTATAAATTCATACATCTATAGAGACTACATGTAAACATGGTTTTGTAATAGATGAATCTACGGGTAATAACCGAGAAATGATATGGATGAATGTATCTTAGAATTCATTCTTGTTCATGGAGAGTGTTCCCTTCCAATGCAACATGTATGACACTCTCTTAGAATGTTCTTTAGTGAACTCAAATTTTGTTTATGACCCATTGTGATATATTTTAAACGTTTATGACCATGAATAGTAAATATTAACCCTATGTTGTCATATATTGAACAGAATGTTTCAATATTTACACATCCTATGAATGTTTTTTCATGATTGATCACTATGTTCAAATATGCATATTGGTTAGGAAAAAAAATTGGTTTTACTAATTCATTGAGGATATAATGAATAAGTATAAGAGGCCACATAGACACATAAATATTGACCAACAATACAAGATCATAGTTATAAGAATTCATATATATCAGGAAAAGACACAAGTAATGTTAATTAATATCATGAATTATTGAATACTGAATTATAATGGAAACCCCAAAATGTAATTATGATCATATCTCAATTATATTATTCCTCTATGATTTATGATTGTGGGAATTACTTTCACAAAATCTTATTATTCTTCCTCTAGTTGGATTTGATGTTATTTTGGGAATGGAATTGATTTATTTGTATAAATCCCAAATCAAATTCCAATAATGTTATGTAAAATTTAATATTTTCAACTAAACAATGATCACGTATTGATATGAGAATAAATGTAAAAATCAAAGAGAAATTAAATACAATTTATGGGACATGATTTCAATTAAATTTATTTTCCTATACAAGATGTTTATTGAGAAACTCAACATCAATGTTATGACTACTATATAAGAAACTATTTATGACTCTCCATAAGTGTTTTTTATCCATCCCATGAATTGTGAAATAGAATATTCAATATAATTCATACCTGGTTCTACAACTATTTCAATGACTCCCTATATAATGGACCCTATAGAGTTGTAGGAATTAAAGAAGTAACTCTAAGAGAATGATGAAAATGTATCCATTTGACCAAGTGAATCCCCATCAGGTGTAACTATCCATTTAGATAAAAATAATGAAGGATGAATATGATTTAACATTTATTATCAAGATTTAAAAAATATCGTACTCCATAATATGCATCCAAAACCTTGTGTTGAAATTTTTTTGTAACAATTACAATCATCTAAATATTTTTTCCATTATTAATCATTCATTAGGTTGTTATCATTTTAGGGTTAAATATGAAGAAGTAACCAAGACATCATTACATTTGAGGTATAAAAACTATGAAATTACATGGACTCTATTTGGTTTTTACAATTCATCAACATTCATCATGAAATTATTGAATAGATTATTTATAGATTAAGTAGATTAGTCTTTATTAGTCATTAAAAATGATATTCATAAATATTATATGATAATATAATATCATTATTATCACATGAGGATTATACTAAATAAAATAATATGGTATAAACTGTTTCAAAGATATACGATGTGTGAATTTTAGCTACAATATGTTTCATTTTTTTCATATAATCTAAAACAATAGTATTTTAAAGAATAAATTGAATAAGTATGTTATTGAACATTGTCTAAAATAACTATTGATACTAGGATAGATAGTTTTAATATTTTTATGGATACCTTTCGTTCTTTATAGATATTTTCTCATGGATTTCTAATCCACTCCTTGTGTTAACATAGAATGGAGGCATTTTACATTAGTCATATGAATTATAATAAAATATCATGAAAATAATGTGATGGCCAGTCATATCAGAAGAGATCGAACTATCCTAAAATGCAGAATGGTTCATATCTATATTTAATGGTAAAATGGAGGACTTGGATGCATCCATTTGTCGAATGATATAGTGATTTCTTCTTCGTCAAAATAATTGAATGTTTTTTATATAAATTTAATGACTCCTGACTTTGAGTTAGTGGTAGAAGTATTTATATTAATCATTTAGAGGGATTCTGTTTATGGATAAATTAGTTCAATATATATATTTTTCATGAATGTTTCAAATATATATTAACTCCAGAATAATTGAATATGTTCTTGAGAATATGGTTGGAGCAGATTACTGATTATTATTTATCTATACACTACCACCCTAGGAAATAGAACAAGTTAGTCAATTTTTTGAGCCAAAAGTATCATGTGAGATTATATAAAACGGGGATCATAAAATATCTAATATAATTAGATTTTATATTGATTTAGTTTTAAATATTTAATGATGTGGAAAAATAATATCATTCTAAAATGATTCTTCTATAATCTATCCATGTGAAGATTAAATATGAACAGAACGAAGATATAATGTTTTAAACTAGTTAAATAAATTTTCTAAATTAGTCTTTATTGTAAGGTATTTGTTTGTTTAAGGAATTCTATATCTATCACATCCATGTTGTACTTGAGGAATGTGTTTTTGGATAACACTTATAGTTCATCATTGATTAATATTACTATATGTTGGAGGATAATTAAAGATTTGAAGGAGTATTTCTTTTGGGATCACATAATTTTAGTTAATGTAGAGTATGTATATTTATGTTTAGAATGTAATAATTTTATGTCCCAGAGATGTAATTATAATGTGATGTTATAACAGTTTCCCATACTAGAATGAAAATGGAAAAACATCATAATGGATTCTAGATCAGACTATCCAAAACATTTGGATTTTATATTTGTATTTGGGTTATAGTTGATTACCTTACGAAGTAAGAACAATTTATTTTTACTATATGATATTCCTATATTTATCATATTTTAATCATATAAATTATGGAATTTTTTGGTTTCCTGGAGTACTATATTCTAATAAATCTAATCAAGACCCAATGTTTTCATTAATATTTTCCTGAAGTTATTAAAAGATCTCAATTAAATTTTTTTAGTACATCTTATTATACTCATACAGATGGTTAGTATGAGAGTACCATTCATTTCCTAATGTATATGATGATTTCATATGCTATGAACTTCAATGGGGTTTGATATCAACAAATTCCTTTAGCCGGTCTTCACACAAAAATAGATTTCAATCAATCATTCTTATTTCAACTTATAAATTCCTCTATGGAAATTATTGTATAATTAAAAATTTTGGGGATAACATTAGAGAATGAAATATATTATAACCAAATATAGTTGAATAAAGGTTATAGAAATTCCAATCAAATCTATTTCAAATCAAGGAAGCTTATAGTCGCCAAAAAATAAATGTTATAATTAATTACCAAAATATATAATAAAATATTACTGATAAGGTATTCCTATTAATTTCAATATGGAATTAGGATATGAGATTTGGAATAAATGGATATTTTAACCATATATATATTATCTGCATTCATATTCATAATTGAATAGGTGTGGTAGCTTATCCCTTAGAACAAACATCTAACCTCTCTCAAATTCATGGCATGTTCCATGTATCTCTCCCGAGGATGTCCATACATGATACATTAAATATAATAAAATAATAGGTTTTCATAATGGAGTAGGAACATTCATACTTATTCTAAGTAATATAAATCTTGTACGGTAGGGATAATGTGCTATATAATAAGACTACTCAATGGGTTAATGTTTTCAAGAGGAATAATATATTTTAATAAGGTGCATGAGAACATTGGGATTTGATAAAATAGATATATTCTCATTTGGTTTTATCATATTGAATGTATTTTTTTGGATAAATTCAATTAAAGGTTGAATAACGTAAGAACCTTTGATTTAATGTAATATTAATCTTTAAAAAAATTAATTTATACGATAGATAGAAATACATTAAAACCATAGTCTAAATGAAAATTAATATAACATACTATTATAAACTAGATATAAAATTTTTTATATGAATATGAATAATGATATTTTATAAATTATTCCTAATGGTTTTAAATAAAAACATATATTCATAAATAAATACTCGTTTTTTGGTAAAGTCCTTATATGCTTCAAAAATAAAATTTTCCCCAAATATAGTTTTAAATTAATTTGGAAACCAAATAATATAATTAATTTTTTCTATTTCTATAATTATTATTTTAAATAATTATCTTCATTTTTTAAATCAAAATTTCAAATTTATCTTATTGAAAACTTATGTAATTTTTTAATAAAAATGATTTTAAAATGAATAGTGAAATTATTGATTTCTAATTAAATATATCATTTCATTTAAATTATTTTAGAAAAATTATTATTTTATTAAAAATTAACTAAAATTATTATAGTTTAATTTATATTATTGATGATATAATATTGGTAATTAATATAAATTTTATTTTTGGAATTTTATATAACAAATCTTTTGCTTATGAAAAATTATTTTAGGGAAAATTTCTTTTTATCACGTCTTGTGAGTTTAATTATAAATTTATTTCTAAAAATTCTAGGAATTGAATTTCAAAAAATGTATTAAATATAATTAATCATTGAAATTAATATTTTTTAATAGGTTAGAATTCGGTTTTTTCAAAATTAATAGTAAAAAACAAATATTTATTTCTCGTGTAAAGGTTAAAACAGGTTTATCGTGGAAAATCCAATGGAGAATGGTATTTATTCCGGTTAAACATGCATAAATCAACATATATTTTCAATATATTGATCTCAATCTTATAGAACATATAATATCTGGCGATTTGGAAGTATTTGTCTTTATTGTGGTATTATTATATATATTCTTTTAAACTAATTCCATGTGTTTCCTCTCCCCCACTTATAAAAGGAGACCTACCTTTTTAATCATTACACCATGTTGATACATAAATTTTCTAATAATCATATACAATTTTATAATAAAATATTATACCCATTAATTATAAGTTATTATAATCATAAACTACCATTCCAATGGTCCTTAAAATAGGATCTAATGGAGACCTATTGAAGAAGTGTTAATTATACTACCTACCCTCATTCAAATATTTATTATTCAACCTACTATAAATCATGTTTATTCATTATAAAATAATTAATTATGTACCTTATGAATACAAAAAATTTATTATTATTATAAAACCACAATTTTTTCTTCTCTTTTCTAATTAATGGACTATGAAGGTATCACACATGCATACATGTGGACTTCTGCTTCCACATTGCTATAAAATTCATTTTTTATAAAACTTTCTCATGGATTTTTACTATGATGGGTTTATGGTTTATAGATGAAATTTTTAAAATATATATTCTTTTATAATTTCTATATCATATCTACATTCTAGCATTACAATATGTTGGAAACCGATATAGTCGCTTGTCTGTAGGTGCGGACTACCACTTCCCTGAAGTGATGTGATTAATTGTTAATATCCATTGTACATGGATTGTGATATGAAATTAGTTTTCGTATTTATATGTTAACAATGAAATATTTATGGTTTTGGAATTATAAAATAATATTTATCTTTCCTTATTCCTTTTCATTATAATCTAGAATCAACATTCATGCATATTTAGGCCCTTCCATTTCCAAGGATGGTGTAAATAATTTTTAAATATTGACGTTCTATGGAGTAATATATATATATATATATATATTATATAAGTAATTTTTATCCTGAGTAAAATTATTAATATTATTGAACAATGATCAAATGTCATGTATAAGAACTGGCGAACTAAAACTCGCATAACATGAAAAATAGTTAACTCTCAAAAATGATGATTTTAATTAGGAGTTTTAATTAAATCGGTGTTATAATGTGATATGTGTATAAAATATGAAATTATTATTATTATAATTATTCTTTTATATATTTATAAAAATTTTATATTTATTATAAAAGATTTTGTAGTTCTTTTTATGAAATCCAAACATTTGGTAATGGATTTTATTCCAACATTTATTTTTTTGAGACACATGTCATATTCAACAATTATTTCTTTTATTTTGAATACATTCAACCCACGAATATATTTTATGATTAATTTAATTAAAATTATAATGACTTAAATATCTATTTAATTTTACCTCTTCCATGTTCTATTTATTCCAATTTAACCAAAATGGTATGGGTTTTATGTTACAACCTATGTATTTATAATGATTTTTTTTATGTTTCTAATAATAAGTCTTCATGATCTACCTTTGAAGAATATATTAAAATTTATTATCATATTTTTATTTGAATACTTTTACAGGAAAGTTTATTATTCTCATCTATTTGAAAATTAAAATGACTGAGAGAATTTTATTACTATAAACATACATTGTTTTATCATTGGTTAGTGATATTTTTATTCGATGACTATTTTCTCATTAAATTATTTTTATAAATGTTTTAAATATTCTATTATGATTATTAAATGAAATTTTTAATGTTTTTGATTTTTTCTAAAAAGTATTAGTTATATTATTCTCATTTTCCTAAAATATGCTTTTATATTATACAAAAAATATGTAAGGTATCCTTCTTTATCATACAAATCATGAATATAATTTCTTTCCATCATGATAGCTCAAAGCATTCAATATTATTTTACTAGTCTCTATAGTTCCATTATAATTAATTTTATCGATATTATATTTAAATATTTTTTACTTTATAGATGTTATTCTATGTGAGAAGGCTTGTTTTGTTCATGAAATGATCCAGGTGAACATATACAAGAATTTTCAATTAGGTTAAAACATATTTTATTTACTTATTCATTTTTTGGGATGTGATCCCAGGATATCATCATTATTTGTTTCTTTGGATGTTTTTCGATTATTATAATGTTATGTTTATGAAACCTTTTTATATTCCACATGTTATTATATTATTAGTTTTAGAAACACCTCCCATTTATTTTCAATAATTTATGTTATCTGATGAAATTTTTATAATCTTGTGGCAAACATAAAAATGAATTGATATTATGTGTTGAGTGGGGATATAATTATATATATACCACCAACTAATTGGGTAAAAATGGATATCTTGTCAAATACTAATGATTTTAATGGGTTATGTATCGATTTCAGGAATGGAATCCATGCACTATGATAGTTTAGGGATCTAACCATGAAAAGTATACGATGGAATGTGATGTGAACCTAATCTAGTGTGATATTTTTTGCAGTGAACCATGACAATGGAAATGATTTTTTTACATATATGTGTATGACACAATATTTTTTCTAATTCCAATGGTTTACACTCATTATACTATTCCTTTTATTCTTCTACTATTCTATCTTTGATAAATTCCATTATTTATGTTATTATTCATGATTTTGATCTGTGGTATATATGGTATGTATTTTCCAATGATAAAATTACATTCTCATACCATTATCATCAATTTATGTATAATTGTTCCATCATATTTACCATTTTTACCCATATTAAGAATAATATCCCATCATTTTTCATGTTTCCTTTCCATAGGTTTTAATGAAATCATTTATGTATAATATTTCTAAGAAGAGTTTGATACATGATGATCATCACAAAAGATGTGAAATATCATTACTGAACTAATAATCTCTTCAATCTAGTCTACAAATACACTATTACATTAAGATAATAATGCATGTATTTATACAATATTTTGAATATCTATATATTTATATGTAATATAAATTTATTAAAAGTATGTAACACCCCAAGCTTCCTCGGTATGTTTCCTTTCGAATAATGCAATGACGTGCATTGTACGCAACTTCAAGATTTTAACACACCACAACCAATCAAACTAGCCGTTATGAATAGTAATACCTACTTTTTGAAATTATATATATTTTATATTTCAAAATGGACTTCATTTTTGGATTCGGAATATCGAATTTAGCCTAAGGTGAAATTTTGGTACTTTTCGGATAACTTTCATATTTTGATGAATAGTGAAAATTACTAAATTTTAATTAAAAACAACTTTTTTAATCAAAATAATTAATAGTGATAAATTGTGAATTTGACTGGTTTTAAAGTATATTTAGAATATATTTTTACCATTTAATATAATGTTGGTCATTGGACATAATTTTACAATTAAACCGAACATAAACAAGTGTCAATCTTTTGATAGTTATTATCTCTTAAAAACACGCTTTTTGTTTTGACAGCGGGAATTAATTTTAAATTAATTTCTGCCACTTCTGTGTTTTGAATTTAGAAAAATGGATTCCATATTTGGAATCAGGATGTCCAAATTGTGTAAATAGGTAACTTTTATTTTTAGACATTTTGAATAATTACTGCGGTAAATATTTTATTTACCATGGTTAAGGGTAAATCCGGTAAATAAGGGTTAACAAAATAATATTATAATAATACTAAATTACCCTAAAATGTGTCTTAACCCTATTGGTTGATACATGGTCGACCATGGGCATCTTTGGGTCAATTTTGGGACCCCATGGATCCACTTGTAAGTGATAATGACACTTTATATTAATTAAGTTAAAATGAATACAAAATGACACAAGCATATATCTTTTAGAAAAACAATTGTTACATATGGTTATATATGCTGGATTTTAGATTATAAATATTCATTAGAAAGCTAAAAAGATTTCCTACATAATTATATTTTATTTATAATTTTTTTACATTAAATAAGTTATTTTATTTATGACACAATGATGATGCAGTAATTACTAAAATAGTAAAAATTAACATAATTGATATTATAAATACCCAAATAATTATAATATGAAACTTTTAATGAATTAAACAAATTTTCTAGGATAATATGATATATTAGGATTGATTTATTTGACTTTTTTCGAAGTAATCAATCTGTTATGAATTTCACAAAAATCAACTAGTGAATAGTGTCAAAATTGACATAAAAGAGTTCTTAAAACAAATATTATATTATTAATTGATATTAAATTCCTAAAAATCTAAGGTTCGGCCAAGAGACTTATATTATGATAGGTTAATCATTAATGGACCACTTGGGGGTATTTTGGATGTATATAGTAAGTTTATTAACCATATTATATAAAAATACAAAGAGACATTGTAAAAGTGAAACTAATTAACTTAGAGTTAATACTTAAAGATAAGGTTAATATAAGTACCCAAACCTGTCTAACTTCTATTGTATGAGTTTTTTTCGACCTATCCCCACCTCAACCTTTTAATAGTCAACTTTGGAGCCATTGGAAACCGAATATGAATTTATTATAAATTAATATTTCTAGCTTTTCCAAAGGTGCCCCTCACCCCTCTTATAAAAGGGCACTCCTCCTTCTCATTTCCTCACACCTCTCAAGCCACTTGGCTCGTCCAAACTCTGCCCAACTAAGCTCCCCACATCCCTATCCTCCTCCTTGAAGCTTCCCCTTAGGCAGAAAGCATTTCAACAAGTCCTTTGATTCCAACCAAAGTGAGTTACCTAAATTAAAGGTAACGATTTCTCTTAAATTATTTTCATTTATTTTGCTTCTTCAACCCCCAAAATCTTTTTATTTCCCTTCTTTTGTAACAACACCAGTATCCTCAATATACTAGGATGTTGTTATAAGAAGTATTCAAACTACACATACACACAACTCCATCTAATGGATGATGAACATAATGTTTCTGTGGATGGCAAACTAACGCCTCACGAAACGATGATTGTTCAAAAACATCTTACCGCCTCTCATGGTGGCCATTATGATGGAACTGTAATTAAATATGATATTAATGATATATATTTTATATATAAGCTTCTGTAATTCCATTTTATTTCATACCATTATTCATTTCATGTCATATATACATACGATAATTTCATTTGAGGAAGTGCGGACTACCGCCCACTTAAAATGATATGACTCGTTCATACCACACATGGAACGTATAAAGGATGGTGTTAATGAACTTAAGTAACATATATAAAATATTATATTATACTGGAATAGTAATATACCTATGTATCATTTGGATTCGATTCTTTTAAAATAAAAAATTAAAAAATTAAATGGAAGTAGCGTTCGTGCGTACGTACGGACTACCGTATCCACGAACGCGATGAGATTCATTATCCATCGTATCCATTAAATTATAATTATCATTTAATGATTTAAAAATGATATTTAAGGACTTGATATCATTCTGGATATTAATAAGATACAACAAACATGACTTATGTAACAAAACATATAAAAGAAAATGAGTAAGTTAACACCCGAAACGGCGTTAATACTAAGATATTATTAACAAATCAATGTTAAAAGATCATATATGATATCATATTAAAGTAAATGATTCTTGTATTATTCAATAACAATTATTTCACCATTATACAGGAGGTAAACCTACCATCGACCAAGGAAAAAGTACAAAGTAAGGGTTTTCTTATCTCACTTTTAATTCCGTGAGAATTCCATTGATCACCACTTAATTATTGCATGTGGTGTATGTGTACTGCCCATGATCGTATTCATTGTGTAATATACTTTAATTTATGGGTATTTACATCATATTTGTATGATACTTCTTTCATGGGTGTATGTTTCGTAAGTTACCTAATCGATAAGGGAATTTGAGATTTCAATTTCCACTCATTTGGCTTTACACATATTTCATTGATTATATTACCCCAAGATTATGTGTGGAATCACTATTCATTTTATTATGTCATAATTTCCACTCCCCTTCCTGTGGATAGAAGTTTGATACACATAATCACCCCATTGGTAATTCTCAAGTCATTGATATGAATTTGATAAGAGTAATTTTAACTCATTCTCCATTTGTTGAGTTAAACATCCAATTCGTTGGTATTGTTTTTTACAAGAATATGTGTGAATGTCCTTTGATTGTTTTACACTGAATATCCAATCATATTTAGTGTATTTATATTTGTCACACATAATTATGTCATTGATTTATCCTTAACCTAAGGATACAACCTTTTTGAGAAATTTCATCTCAATTTACATTCCATTGAGACTTCTTTGATGATATACACCAAATCACTTCTATGTGGTGTATATAATGTACTTTGACATAGTATATCATGAATTCCTTTATTCTCATGATATTACAATGTTTTGATTACCTCAATTATTTGTATTCAAGTGTCTCTCTTTTGGTTAGAAACTCTAACCAAAATACCATTTTAAAATGTTTTAAAGAATTATTCTTCTAAATCATGCTCATTAATGTCCATATTTTAAAAATGGTTTTAAGGATTTATTTATATGGACATTAAAGTTTTAAAATTAAAACTCCTTTTAAAAGTTTCAAAGTGGTATGGGACACTTTGATTCAAAAAATATACTTTTAAATGGCTTCTTGACAAATAGTGTGACTTTTAAATGTTTTCAAGAAAAGGGGGATATTTCTCTCAAATAGTTTTGATGATTATTTTCATCTATGTCAACATCTTTCATTATTATTGATTGAGGTTAATGTGATACAATACAATCTTCCATATTGTATCGAATGAATTATGTTTGACTGTGGATGTGCTATTTTTATACCATTCATGGTTTGTGGTGAAAGTATTGACATTTCGTATGCTAGTTTAATACGAATGTTTACGTTATGTTTAAACCTTTTCATATGGGAATGCATTGGACTTAATAAGTGATGGGTGGAGCCCGCTATAGCTCCTCGATGCATCGGTAGGTCTCATGAGACAAACTAGTGTCTTGGCACAAGGCCTTGACAAAATCTTATTTGTAGTCTTGGCACGAGGCCTTGGCTATGTGGTTATGATAGTCTGGCATTATGCATTCCATCATTATGAAATTGGTTATTGATATTGCATGTGATCATTCGACTAGTAAAATATCCATGTGAGTAAGTAAATGGCATTATTTCATTTTACTTTTGCCATACTATGTTGAAGTTCAATTTTAAAAGGCTTTTGTTTTAGTTATAAATTGCCTTAAGTGTTTATGCTTATTTATGAATGCTTCTGCTATAATGTTATCCTTACTGAGCATCCGAGCTCACCCCTTTCAATGTTTTATTTTTCCCAGGATTATGAAGAAGTAATTTATGAATGACCTGCAGGGATAGTATGAGGGGATATGAAGACAAGATGTTTTTTTTATGATGTAATGTAAAAATTTATGGATGTATCTAGTTATTCCAAGGCTACTAAACCAATCGGTCTTTCGAGAATTTATCTTTCTTGTGATCATGCCAATGTTATGTAATAATGCACCGACTCTGGGTAGCTGGGGTCGGGGCGTTACAGTTGGTATCAGAGAAAGTTTAGTACAAACCTTGGTAGCTAGATTTAGATAAACTCTGATTAGAGCACGTAGACCTAAGATGAACTTTGAGGATTAGTATAAAAGAACTTCCTAGAATTTTGGTATTGTAGAGATTTTGTGAGTTTTCCGAGCAATACATCCCTGTCTGGATACGAGCAGGTAGAGGCGGCTCTGGCACAGATGTACCTAGGGGTAAAACCCGAAAACACCGCTTTGAGCTAGACTCGAACGGGAACTGGTGCACGACAACGGGCCTTGCTGCACTCTTGGTTACGACACTCCCGGGGGATATGCTTAGGATAATTTACATTTTCTTTACAAACCAATTTAAGTAATATATATATAAGATGAGAGTAAAAGACCTTGGTTAATCCTAATATGTTTCAAATTGAGAATATGGTGACATTTTAATCTCTAAATGATTTTACGACTACTATTACTCACACAATGCTTTATGGTTTTAGTCAATGGCTGGATTCCAAGGAAGTCATAGTGACTTTGAGAATGATGTACAAGATGGGAATGGTGGTGGCAATGAGCAACAAAATGGAATGTTGATAGGCGTAAAAGATATCGTCTTTATGCCAAATCAGTTTTCCAAAAATATGATCAACAACATATATATTAACCAACTCCCAGACTCAACAAGGAAGAGAAAGGTGATAAATGATAAGAGCTCCAGCAATGGAGACCATGGAGAAAAGAACCCTCAATTTTCATCATGCAGGAAATGTGGAAAGAGACACCCAGGAAAATGTCTCAATGGGACAACGAAATGTTTTACGTGCGGGAAGGAAGGACATAAAGTAAATAATTGCCGAAGAAAAATGAAGAGTACTATGGAAGAAGATAAAAATGGTCCCAAGAGTCCATTTACAGTCATTTGTCGTAAATGTAGGGGACCTGGCCATTACCCGAGTGAATGTCCTATTCTATAGGATATTTTCTTGGTCAAAGAAGAAGCTATGTGGGAATAAATGGTTGGAGAAATGTTTAAAAAGTATTAGCACTCCTTGTTGATGGGTTTACTATGGAATAATTTTCTCTTGTATTTGTAACCCCGCAGTTTGCCATGTGAGAATGATATTTGAGGAAGAATTGTCTCTTCTCTTGTGGATTTGGGTATAAATAACCATTTGGATTTATATGATCATTGGGGTTTGAGAGAATTATAAGTTATTCTAATTTGGGATGAAGATTCAAGGTATGATATAACATTTGTGGTTAAATTTATGATATAGTATTTTGAGGAATTTATCTCATTTTGGCAATATTATAAAATATAGTTTTTGAAAAAGGACAACACGTAGACCGTGTGACAACCCGTCGCGTCGGACAAAGCTATGGGAATCGAACCCACAACCAAAGTGCGATTGGGATTTATCGCCTACCACTGGACTACGTGAAGTCCCTGGTTAGTGTGACTATTTTTTTAGTTAAATGATTTTATTGATCAATAATAAGTTGATTTGGGTTCTTATTTCATATCAAAAGAATACCCTTGGTATAGGAAAATGATTTGGTAATTAAGTGATAAATGTTATTTTGGAAGATGTTCGCTTTGTTGGAAACACTATATGTCCAAGGAAAATAGAAAACTATGGGGTTTCATTTGTGGAGTAATGATAGATTTTTATCTACGTTTTTATTGTGGATTTATAGTGATTTGGGTTATTTATGGAAATGATTAACCTATAATAGAGAATATGTGATTAGGTTAATTACTTTTGAGTATGTGACTTTAAGAGTATCTGATGTCATTTGGAGATACAATTTAACATGGGAGACTACATAATCAAATTCTTCTATGTTTTGGGTTTCAATATTAGTTTGGATTATATTAAAGGATTTTAAGGACAATTGGTTATTGAATGGTATCTATTTAACTTTGGGGTATTGTTGGTTTAATTTTAGAAATTAAGATTAGTGCATATTTATCTCAATGAATATCCTTTTGGGGGATCATTAGATCATTCACTGACCATTTTGGTTTTGATTAATCTTCAAAGACAATGTAAATATATGGTTTATCCTTCATGGATCATGTGATTCTATAGAAGTTTATTCTATCTCTTCCAGTGTGACCAAGTCTTCTTGAATACTCATCGTTTAAAAAAAAATGAGTTAGTGGTGGAAATTTATTAAAGAATGAAAATCTACTTAAAATGTAAGTATATCTCATAATGTTCTTAGTCAATATCATAAATGAATTCCTCTTCCTTATGTAATGTAACTTAAAAAAAATGTTGTCCGTTTACTTTCCTACTAGGAGACTAAAGGTCGTTTGTCCCAACACAAGTTTGTGGTTTTCTCATTGTTAACTTTCTCCTGATCATGATTTCTATCCCTCTCCATCAGAACTTGACACTTAGTTTATCATCCATATCCAGGTTTTCTTACATGGAATCCTAGTATGGGTTATCTTGGATGACCCTTATACCTCTCTTTCTTTCTTTTAAAGTGACAGTTTTATTGACTCTTTTTCCGATGTGGGACTTTCCATTATATTCCCAAGCAAAATTTTAAAAATTGCGAGGACGCAATTTATTGAAGGAGGGGATAATGTAACACCCCAAGCTTCCTCGGTATGTTTCCTTTCGAATAATGCAATGACGTGCATTGTACGCAACTTCGAGATTTTAACACACCACAACCAATCAAACTAGCCGTTATGAATAGTAATACCTACTTTTTGAAATTATATATATTTTATATTTCAAAATGGACTTCATTTTTGGATTCGGAATATCGAATTTAGCCTAAGGTGAAATTTTGGTACTTTTCGGATAACTTTCATATTTTGATGAATAGTGAAAATTACTAAATTTTAATTAAAAACAACTTTTTTAATCAAAATAATTAATAGTGATAAATTGTGAATTTGACTGGTTTTAAAGTATATTTAGAATATATTTTTACCATTTAATATAATGTTGGTCATTGGACATGTAAAGACCCGTAAATTCCAAGGAATTTTTTTTTTCTTAATTTTCTTTGGAATTTTACAAGAATGCAGTTTCTGACGGCACCTGATTCCGAGGCCCGGTGTGCCCGGAATCATTTTCTGAAGTTTTGGCTCGGGTACGTTCAGTGAACGGACGAGCGGGTTTTTCTATCTTTTGAACCGGTGTCCGGAATCGAATTCTGAGGGCACCGATGAAATCGCAGCGCCGGTATTCGCTTAGAAACGCCTCTTCCGGAGTTGCGTTTGCTCGGGTGTGGTTTTTAATTTTCGGGCTTAAAGTTAAGAAATAAAATAATTTTGCGACAACTTTATTTTATTTCGCTTAAGCCACTTGGAAGCCACTTAAAGGCGGCTTGAACTGAGTTGAACTGGATAGGATGCTATCCAGAAATATCCTACCCCTTGGTAGGATATTTGTGAGGTGGGGCCCGCACGAGCCCCGTCGTTTCTTTCGCTAAGTAACGCACCCGCGAAAACCCGTCAAAGTAACTGAAAAGTCAACCGACGCGTTTTCTTTAATTCTTAACAGACCATTTAATTGGGCGGTTTATTTCGTGAATTAAATGGGATGTTTCATTCGTTGAATTAATTCAACGAATTAAATGGTTCGTTACTTACGCTTTTACGTTTGTTGGCATGTTTATAAAATAAGACCAACCTAAAAATCCTTTGAAAGGATTTGAGAGGATCCTTGTTTCTGCATCTCCCCGCGAAGAACGCGAAGAACGCGAAGAACGCGAAGAATGCCGGCGACCGGATTTTGACGACGCACACCGTGATCTGCGACGTCAACGAGCCTTACCCGCGACGTTCTTCGGCGACGCCTCTTCTTCCGCGGCCGATCCTCGTTCGGCAACTAAGGTGAGAATCGGATCTCTTCTTCTCCCTTTTTAATTTCAATATCAACGGATTTAAACTAATTAAATCCGTTTGATCTTGATCCGGAGATTGGCGACGCGACGCCGGATACCGCGTCGACGCGACGATCCCCCTTCTTCCCCGACGAGCAATCCCGCGACGACCTCTCGTCCGACGACGACGACAAGGTAGGGGTTGTCGAATTTCTTTTGGATTCCTCATTTTATTCTTGATCGTGCTTTTAGCAAGATTAACGTGTGGCATGATTTTTCTTAAGTTGCGTTATTATTATTAACGCGAGGGGGGCCGGACCGCACGAACACGTCCGAACCCCCCTCCAACGTTCTTGTTTAAATTCTAGCGATGGAAGCAAAGTGGCGTGGTGCCGTCGCACCCCGCGGTTTACCGTGCGTTTAATTTACGCAACGCCGTCGCGCTTCGCCGAGGAGAGACTTCAAGAACGCGACGTCGTCGCGCCGCGTTGGGAGGATTCATGGCACGGCGAAAGGGGCGCGGTGCCGTCGCACCGCGCCAGACGACGAACACCGCGGCCGGTTCCGGGCCGCGGCGGGACGAGAAGACCGCGGCCGGTTCCGGGCCGCGGTGGGACGAGGAGACCGCGGTCGGTTCCGGGCCGCGGCGGAAGGAAAGACCGGCGGCCGGGCCGCCGGCGTCGGAAGTCGAGGGCGGGACCGGAATTTCCGGTCCCGTTGGTAAAAACCGGCCGGCCAGCGGGCCGGCCGGATGTCATAAAACCGGGGGATTAAACCCCCGGCCGGTTCTTCAAACCCCCCTCTTAATGAGGGGGGGCGGTTCAATTAAAGGAGGGGGGGGGGGCAAAGCCCCCCCGGTTCGTTCCAGCCGGCCCCCATTTGTGGGGGGGCCGTTTTTTTGCAAAGGCACGGCTTTAAGCCGTGCTGCCTTGAAGCAAAGCAGCGGGGGCCTAGCCCCCCGCGTGCCTCCCGCGTGCGTCGCGGCCCCCCGTCGCCGGCGCGGCCCGCCGCCGCCGCCCCCGCGGCCCGCCGCCGCCGCCGCCGCGCGGCCCGCCGCCGCCGCGCCGCCCGCCGCCGCCGTCCGCCGCCGTCCGCCGCCGCCGCCGGCCGCCGCGCCGCCCCGGGGGGGGGGGGGGGGGGGGGGGGGGGGTCGGGCCGGGTCGGCCCGGACCCGGACCCCCCCGTTACGGACCAGTTTCGGTTTTTGGCTCATAACTTGAGCCTCGGACCTCCGAATGACGAACCGTCTGCGGCAACGCGATCCTTGGATCGAGACGGTCGTTTCGATATATCGCACTCAAGGTTTCGGGTTACTTTGAGTTCGGACGGGTTGGTTCGTTCACGAAACCAACCGGGCCTTCGGAGCGGTAACACTCATATCTTGAGCCACGAACGTCCGATTGACGCGCCGTCAGTCGCGTTGCGTTCCTCATAATGAGGCGGATCTTTTGGCATACTCCGCCCGAGGTTTGGACGCAGGTGGAGTACGGTCGGGTTGGTTTTTCCTTAAAAACCAACCGGGCCCCGGAGACGAAAAAGCCAATAACTCACAGACCGGGCGTCCGATTGACGCGCCGTCTGTTTCGTTGGCTTCCTCTTGATGAGACGGAACTTTTGACATACTCCACCCGAGTTTTGGATGCAGTCGGAGTATGGCCGGGTTGGATTGTTCCCGAAATCCAACCGGGCCCCTGGAACGGAAAAGCTGATATCTTTCAGACAGGACGTCCGCTTGACGAGCCGTCAGCGGCGTTGGTGGTTACGTTGAGTAACGGTCCCTTTGAGTATACCCTATGGGAGTTCGGGGTGCAGTTGAGATACGGCCGGGATTGGTTTCGCTCACGAAACCAACCGGGACCCTGGGACGAAAAGGCTAATAACTCACAGACCGGGCGTCCGATCGACGCGCCGTCGGTTGCGTTGAGACCCCTGTGACGAGACGGATCTTTGAGACACTTCTTCGTGAGACTTTGAGATACTTGGAGTATCGACCAGTAGCTCTTGGAGTGGACCCTTCCGGAGACGAGCGGGCGGGGGAGCGCTTGGGTGTAGCGGCGGACCCGTGGTACTTGACAGTGGTGGTGCGCTTGGATGCAGCAGCAGACCCTTGGCGGTGGAGCGCTTGGTTGTAGCGGCGGACCCGCGATACTCTACGGAGTGTGTGCGCTTGGTTGTAGCAACAGACCCGCGACGGTGGAGACGAGCGTGCAGAGTATGGAGACCGTGTAGCCGGCTGAGACCTGACGACTGCTTGACTGACTCGACTTGGAGTGAGTCGACTAGCCCAGTGGACGGAGCGCCCGGTATTTGGCGGCAGACCCACGGCGGACGGAGCGCCTGGTAGTTGGCGGCAGACCCGCGGTACTCGACAGGAGGAGTACCTCAGTAGGCTATCTGGGTAGCGCCCGGTATTTGGCAGCAGACCCTCAGCGGACGGAGCGCCTGGTAGTTGGCAGCAGACCCGCAGTACTCGGCAGGAGGAGTACTTCAGCAGTCCTAGGTTAGTGAGCGGCAGCCTCGGAGTCGTGACAGGACCACTGTACACTCTAGAGACGGAGCTCTTCAGCAGTTACGGTTTCGATAATGAAAATCCTGGTTTGAGCTGAGTCAATGAATCTTTGCGTTTCCTCATGATTGAGATGGGTCACTTGATAACTTAGGTATATGTATGGGCATATACCTGGGTGATGGTTATCCGTTGATTTCATGATTTTTGTGTATCCTTGAGATTGGATGAGTTACTTGATGACTTAGGTATATGTATGGGCGTATACCTAAGTAGAGTCTGACGTTACTTCGTGATTGCTGCCTTTACTTTGTGGATATCCATGTTGGATTTAGTGAGACCTTAAGGGTCTCGGGGTCCCTACTGAGTAGCTTATACTCACCCCTGCACGGGCTATGCCCGCACTTCGTTGTGTTGGTTGCAGACGACGGACAGCGCAGATCGCAGTTGAGACTTGCGGAGCAGGTCGGTACCCGGAGGTGGACCACTGGGCGGACGTACCCGGAGTAGACGACAGGACCTGTGGAGTAGAGGAGCTATCTGTACCTACCCTTCAGGTAGGATCCGTGGTGGACGATCCAGGAGCTGAGCCATCTGTACCTACCCTTCAGGTAGGAATCGAGGCGGACGACCCAGGAGCCGCTTCGTTCTTCCAGCTGCTGTTTTTCCCTTTCGAGTTGTACTTTACAGTTGGGCTTGTATTTCCGGCCCCCTTTACTTTTCTGCACTTGTAGTTACTTTCCGCTTGCTGACTCTGTGGTGGTTGTTACTTATAAAGGCAATGCCTTCCCTGTTATTGGGATTTTACGCCTTGGTGCTAGTCGCCAGCCCCTGGCCTATGGAAGGCGGGCTTGGGGTAGTCACGGCACGGGCCCCGAGGTCGGGTCGTGACAAATTGGTATCAAAGGAGTTCGGTTCTACCGCAGAACTTATAACTCTGATGTTTCTTTCTGTGAAGCAATAGTGTTGAGAGTACCGAGTGTGGTTTTCGGTTCAGGGAGTCCAGTGTTGGTACGGGCGGCCGACGTATCCATACACCAGGACCCTGACAACTGATTTCCGACTTTGTGCACGAAAACACTGATTGCGTGTGTGTTTTCAAAGGTTTTTCCCCTTAAAACAGCTCAAACCAGGTCAGCTCACCAGGTATAATCGTTTGATCGTGTTACGTTGTTTCTTTCATGATGGCCCACCGAGCAGCGAGACTCCAGTGCAGGGCCCTTTTTCAGTGTTGGCACCTTCGGGTGGTGTACCAGCAGCACCACCACCCGTTAGGCAGCAGATGCCACTAGCTGACGGTGCACGCTAGCAGAGCGCGATGCACGAGTTCCAGCAGTAGAGGCCTCTGAGGATACGAGGCGAGACAGATTTCCCAGGCAGCAGTGGACTGGATGGAGACGAATGCTAGAGTTCTACGCCTAGCTTGGATACTAGTAGAGCGGATGATGATCTTAGCTCCAGATGTTTCCAGAGAGTGACCATGAGGTTGGTCCTTATAGTAACGAGGCTTCGGTACGCGAACCGATACCTGGATTAGTACCTACGGGTAGAGCGCCAGCTATGTCACTACCTGTTGGTCAGCAGAGACCCACAGGCTTAGTGCCTTACATATGTTTTAGCATCAGAAATCCCTCAAGTTTCGAAGTGAGCCTGACTCGTAGGCGGCTGAGGACTGGCTTGAGGAGGTGGTTGTGAGTTTTCTGGAGCTAATACAGCTTCGACAGTACGACATGTCGGAAGCAGAGCACTCAACGTGGCTTACCAATTAATCTTGGTACTCGTTGGTTACGTTGTGATCAGTTCTTTAGACTCGAACTTCTGAGCGAAGTGTGTCTAAAGGACATCTGAACCATTTCTTTTCCTCTATGCATTCCTACCTATGCTAGGATGCTAGAGAGAACCTTTGTGGTTGTGAACGTTAGCAGTGAAAGGCAGGAGACTAGCGCCAGTCTCAGAGACTCGGGCGTGTAAAATGTTTCAGGAGGAGGAAGTGCTAAGGACAGATGAATCTGCAGGGTAGCAGACGTGGAAGCAGAGCTTGGAGAGCAGCATGTGGTGGTGTACATTTCGACATGTTACGACCACCCGACTTAGTAGTCCCCGCCAGGCTCAGGGAGCAGGAGGGCTGGGGAGGAGAATAGCTGCTTTGCGGTCAAGGAGTGTGACCCAGGAGCTCTAAGAATGATTCGGGGTACAAATTATGTCAACTACGAGCTGCCATATCTATAGACATAGGAACCAATCATTCTACCCTTCCACGAATCATGTCCCAGACCTAGAGGTTCCGGGTAAGCCGTAGACTTGACCCTCACGTCTGGAGATACCTTTGGGAGGAGACTCGATAATCACGCTTACGCCGACGGTGTGATTTGACCTCGAGGCGAGAGTTTCGGTTGGAATCTCTTGGTGGCAGCGTAGAGGCCTTACGACGTTGATCTGGGTATGGTTTTGATTCACAAATCATACCCCGGTTGACTGTTTTAGGCAAACGTCGGAATGGGTTTTCCTTGGTCGGCGAAAAGGAAACCCTGGGCAGCTCATGTTAAACTCAGACATAAGAGGGTGTGATCGATCACTCTTGAGTTGGTCAACCCTACCCCTGTGGCAGCAGGAGTTTGAGTTCAGTTCTAACCTAAAAAAGGGAAACCTCTTGAGTTCGAGGGTGACGAACACGTTCTTATACGGTCTCAACCCGATGAGGTTTCGGAGATGTGGCCGAGGCGGCATGTTATCTCCGAAGTTCTATGGACCCTTTTGATCTTCAGCAGGGTAGGCGAGGAAGTTTACCGCTTGACCCTACCACCTCAGTCGCACCGGGTGCATAATGTTCACCACGTGTCTCAGCTGTGGAGATACGTGTATGTTTCTTCACACGTCATCGACCCCGGGGAGTTGGACGTCGATGACAGGGCGACAAGTACGGAGGTTCCTGTGGGGATCGACGATCGACAGGAGCGGATCCTAGGAGGATGGTCGATTCCTCTTGTGCACTTTCTTTGGCAGCGCGGGAACCTCCAGGTGAGCACATGGGAGCGGAAGGCTCTGATGCGTGCTCGGTACCGCTTTGTTTCCCTAAGTCTGTGGTGAAGCTTTACGGGGACGTAAATCCCTGTGGTGGGAGTAATGTAAAGACCCGTAAATTCCAAGGAATTTTTTTTTCTTAATTTTCTTTGGAATTTTACAAGAATGCAGTTTCTGACGGCACCTGATTCCGAGGCCCGGTGTGCCCGGAATCATTTTCTGAAGTTTTGGCTCGGGTACGTTCAGTGAACGGACGAGCGGGTTTTCTATCTTTTGAACCGGTGTCCGGAATCGAATTCTGAGGGCACCGATGAAATCGCAGCGCCGGTATTCGCTTAGAAACGCCTCTTCCGGAGTTGCGTTTGCTCGGGTGTGGTTTTAATTTTCGGGCTTAAAGTTAAGAAATAAAATAATTTTGCGACAACTTTATTTTATTTCGCTTAAGCCACTTGGAAGCCACTTGAAGCCACTTAAAGGCGGCTTGAACTGAGTTGAACTGGATAGGATGCTATCCAGAAATATCCTACCCCTTGGTAGGATATTTGTGAGGTGGGGCCCGCACGAGCCCCGTCGTTTCTTTCGCTAAGTAACGCACCCGCGAAAACCCGTCAAAGTAACTGAAAAGTCAACCGACGCGTTTTCTTTAATTCTTAACAGACCATTTAATTGGGCGGTTTATTTCGTGAATTAAATGGGCTGTTTCATTCGTTGAATTAATTCAACGAATTAAATGGTTCGTTACTTACGCTTTTACGTTTGTTGGCATGTTTATAAAATAAGACCAACCTAAAAATCCTTTGAAAGGATTTGAGAGGATCCTTGTTTCTGCATCTCCCCGCGAAGAACGCGAAGAACGCGAAGAACGCGAAGAATGCCGGCGACCGGATTTTGACGACGCACACCGTGATCTGCGACGTCAACGAGCCTTACCCGCGACGTTCTTCGGCGACGCCTCTTCTTCCGCGGCCGATCCTCGTTCGGCAACTAAGGTGAGAATCGGATCTCTTCTTCTCCCTTTTTAATTTCAATATCAACGGATTTAAACTAATTAAATCTGTTTGATCTTGATCCGGAGATTGGCGACGCGACGCCGGATACCGCGTCGACGCGACGATCCCCCTTCTTCCCCGACGAGCAATCCCGCGACGACCTCTCGTCCGACGACGACGACAAGGTAGGGGTTGTCGAATTTCTTTTGGATTCCTCATTTTATTCTTGATCGTGCTTTTAGCAAGATTAACGTGTGGCATGATTTTTCTTAAGTTGCGTTATTATTATTAACGCGAGGGGGGCCGGACCGCACGAACACGGCTGAACCCCCCTCCAACGTTCTTGTTTAAATTCTAGCGATGGAAGCAAAGTGGCGTGGTGCCGTCGCACCACGCGGTTTACCGTGCGTTTAATTTACGCAACGCCGTCGCGCTTCGCCGAGGAGAGACTTCAAGAACGCGATGCCGTCGCGCCGCGTTGGGAGGATTCATGGCACGGCGAAAGGGGCGCGGTGCCGTCGCACCGCGCCAGACGACGAACACCGCGGCCGGTTCCGGGCCGCGGCGGGACGAGAAGACCGCGGCCGGTTCCGGGCCGCGGTGGGACGAGGAGACCGCGGTCGGTTCCGGGCCGCGGCGGAAGGAAAGACCGGCGGCCGGGCCGCCGGCGTCGGAAGTCGAGGGCGGGACCGGAATTTCCGGTCCCGTTGGTAAAAACCGGCCGGCCAGCGGGCCGGCCGGATGTCATAAAACCGGGGGATTAAACCCCCGGCCGGTTCTTCAAACCCCCCTCTTAATGAGGGGGGGCGGTTCAATTAAAGGAGGGGGGGGGGGCAAAGCCCCCCCGGTTCGTTCCAGCCGGCCCCCATTTGTGGGGGGGCCGTTTTTTTGCAAAGGCACGGCTTTAAGCCGTGCCGCCTTGAAGCAAAGCAGCGGGGGCCTAGCCCCCCGCGTGCCTCCCGCGTGCGTCGCGGCACCCCGCCGACAGCGCGGCCCGCCGCCGCCGCCACCGCGCCGCCCGCCGCCGCCGCCGCCGCCGCCGCGCCGCCCGCCGCCGCCGCCGCCGCGCCGCCCGCCGCCGCCGTCCGCCGCCGTCCGCCGCCGCCGGCCGCCGCGCCGCCCCGGGGGGGGGGGGGGGGGGGGGGGGTCGGGCCGGGTCGGCCCGGACCCGGACCCCCCCCGTTACGGACCAGTTTCGGTTTTTGGCTCATAACTTGAGCCTCGGACCTCCGAATGACGAACCGTCTGCGGCAACGCGATCCTTGGATCGAGACGGTCGTTTCGATATATCGCACTCAAGGTTTCGGGTTACTTTGAGTTCGGACGGGTTGGTTCGTTCACGAAACCAACCGGGCCTTCGGAGCGGTAACGCTCATATCTTGAGCCACGAACGTCCGATTGACGCGCCGTCAGTCGCGTTGCGTTCCTCATAATGAGGCGGATCTTTTGGCATACTCCGCCCGAGGTTTGGACGCAGGTGGAGTACGGTCGGGTTGGTTTTGCCTTAAAAACCAACCGGGCCCCGGAAACGAAAAAGCCAATAACTCACAGACCGGGCGTCCGATTGACGCGCCGTCTGTTTCGTTGACTTCCTCTTGATGAGACGGAACTTTTGACATACTCCGCCCGAGTTTTGGATGCAGTCGGAGTATGGCCGGGTTGGATTGTTCCCGAAATCCAACCGGGCCCCTGGAACGGAAAAGCTGATATCTTTCAGACAGGACGTCCGCTTGACGAGCCGTCAGCGGCGTTGGTGGTTACGTTGAGTAACGGTCCCTTTGAGTATACCATATGGGAGTTCGGGGTGCAGTTGAGATACGGCCGGGATTGGTTTCGCTCACGAAACCAACCGGGCCCCTGGGACGAAAAGGCTAATAACTCACAGACCGGGCGTCCGATCGACGCGTCGTCGGTTGCGTTGAGACCCCTGTGACGAGACGGATCTTTGAGACACTTCTTCGTGAGACTTTGAGATACTTGGAGTATCGACCAGTAGCTCGTGGAGTGGACCCTTCCGGAGACGAGCGGGCGGGGGAGCGCTTGGGTGTAGCGGCGGACCCGTGGTACTTGACAGTGGTGGTGCGCTTGGATGCAGCAGCAGACCCTTGGCGGTGGAGCGCTTGGTTGTAGCGGCGGACCCGCGATACTCTACGGAGTGTGTGCGCTTGGTTGTAGCAACAGACCCGCGACGGTGGAGACGAGCGTGCAGAGTACGGAGACCGTGTAGCCGGCTGAGACCTGACGACTGCTTGACTGACTCGACTTGGAGTGAGTCGACTAGCCCAGTGGACGGAGCGCCCGGTATTTGGCGGCAGACCCACGGCGGACGGAGCGCCTGGTAGTTGGCGGCAGACCCGCGGTACTCGACAGGAGGAGTACCTCAGTAGGCTATCTGGGTAGCGCCCGGTATTTGGCAGCAGACCCTCAGCGGACGGAGCGCCTGGTAGTTGGCAGCAGACCCGCAATACTCGGCAGGAGGAGTACTTCAGCAGTCCTAGGTTAGTGAGCGGCAGCCTCGGAGTCGTGACAGGACCACTGTACACTCTAGAGACGGAGCTCTTCAGCAGTTACGGTTTCGATAATGAAAATCCTGGTTTGAGCTGAGTCAATGAATCTTTGCGTTTCCTCATGATTGAGATGGGTCACTTGATAACTTTGGTATATGTATGGGCATATACCTGGGTGATGGTTATCCGTTGATTTCATGATTTTTGTGTATCCTTGAGATTGGATGGGTTACTTGATGACTTAGGTATATGTATGGGCGTATACCTAAGTAGAGTCTGACGTTACTTCGTGATTGCTGCCTTTACTTTGTGGATATCCATGTTGGATTTAGTGAGACCTTAAGGGTCTCGGGGTCCCTACTGAGTAGCTTATACTCACCCCTGCACGGGCTATGCCCGCACTTCGTTGTGTTGGTTGCAGACGACGGACAGCGCAGATCGCAGTTGAGACTTGCGGAGCAGGTCGGTACCCGGAGGTGGACCACTGGGCGGACGTACCCGGAGTAGACGACATGACCTGTGGAGTAGAGGAGCTATCTGTACCTACCCTTCAGGTAGGATCCGTGGTGGACGATCCAGGAGCTGAGCCATCTGTACCTACCCTTCAGGTAGGAATCGAGGCGGACGACCCAGGAGCCGCTTCGTTCTTCCAGCTGCTGTTTTTCCCTTTCGAGTTGTACTTTACAGTTGGGCTTGTATTTCCGGCCCCCTTTACTTTTCTGCACTTGTAGTTACTTTCCGCTTGCTGACTCTGTGGTGGTTGTTACTTATAAAGGCAATGCCTTCCCTGTTATTGGGATTTTACGCCTTGGTGCTAGTCGCCAGCCCCTGGCCTATGGAAGGCGGGCTTGGGGTAGTCACGGAACGGGCCCCGAGGTCGGGTCGTGACAGGACATAATTTTACAATTAAACCGAACATAAACAAGTGTCAATCTTTTGATAGTTATTATCTCATAAAAACACGCTTTTTGTTTTGACAGCGGGAATTAATTTTAAATTAATTTCTGCCACTTATGTGTTTTGAATTTAGAAAAATGGATTCCATATTTGGAATCAGGATGTCCAAATTGTGTAAATAGGTAACTTTTATTTTTAGACATTTTGAATAATTACTGCGGTAAATATTTTATTTACCATGGTTAAGGGTAAATCCGGTAAATAAGGGTTAACAAAATAATATTATAATAATACTAAATTACCCTAAAATGTGTCTTAACCCTATTGGTTGATACATGGTCGACCATGGGCATCTTTGGGTCAATTTTGGGACCCCATGGATCCACTTGTAAGTGATAATGACACTTTATATTAATTAAGTTAAAATGAATACAAAATGACACAAGCATATATCTTTTAGCAAAACAATTGTTACATAGGGTTATATATGCTGGATTTTAGATTATAAATATTCATTAGAAAGCTAAAAAGATTTACTACATAATTATATTTTATTTATAATTTTTTTACATTAAATAAGTTATTTTATTTATGACACAATGATGATGCAGTAATTACTAAAATAGTAAAAATTAACATAATTGATATTATAAATACCCAAATAATTATAATATGAAACTTTTAATGAATTAAACAAATTTTCTAGGATAATATGATATATTAGGATTGATTTATTTGACTTTTTTAGAAGTAATCAATCTGTTATGAATTTCACAAAAATCAACTAGTGAATAGTGTCAAAATTGACATAAAAGAGTTCTTAAAACAAATATTATATTATTAATTGATATTAAATTCCTAAAAATCTAAGGATCGGCCAAGAGACTTATATTATGATAGGTTAATCATTAATGGACCACTTGGGGGTCTTTTGGATGTATATAGTAAGTTTATTAACCATATTATATAAAAATACAAAGAGACATTGTAAAAGTGAAACTAATTAACTTAGAGTTAATACTTAAAGATAAGGTTAATATAAGTACCCAAACCTGTCTAACTTCTATTGGATGAGTTGTTTTCGACCTATCCCCACCTCAACCTTTGAATAGTCAACTTTTGAGCCATTGGAAACCGAATATGAATTTATTATAAATTAATATTTCTAGCTTTTCCAAAGGTGCCCCTCACCCCTCTTATAAAAGGGCACTCCTCCTTCTCATTTCCTCACACCTCTCAAGCCACTTGGCTCGTCCAAACTCTGCCCAACTAAGCTCCCCACATCCCTATCCTCCTCCTTGAAGCTTCCCCTTAGGCAGAAAGCATTTCAACAAGTCCTTTGGTTCCAACCAAAGTGAGTTACCTAAATTAAAGGTAACGATTTATCTTAAATTATTTTCATTTATTTTGCTTCTTCAACCCCCAAAATCTTTTTATTTCCCTTCTTTTGTAACAACACCAGTATCCTCAATATACTAGGATGTTGTTATAAGAAGTATTCAAACTACACATACACACAACTCCATCTAATGGATGATGAACATAATGTTTCTGTGGATGGCAAACTAACGCCTCACGAAACGATGATTGTTCAAAAACATCTTACCGCCTCTCATGGTGGCCATTATGATGGAACTGTAATTAAATATGATATTAATGATATATATTTTATATATAAGCTTCTGTAATTCCATTTTATTTCATACCATTATTCATTTCATGTCATATATACATACGATAATTTCATTTGAGGAAGTGCGGACTACCGCCCACTTAAAATGATATGACTCGTTCATACCACACATGGAACGTATAAAGGATGGTGTTAATGAACTTAAGTAACATATATAAAATATTATATTATACTGGAATAGTAATATACCTATGTATCATTTGGATTCGATTCTTTTAAAATAAAAAATTAAAAAATTAAATGGAAGCAGCGTTCGTGCGTACGTACGGACTACCGTATCCACGAACGCGATGAGATTCATTATCCATCGTATCGATTAAAGTATAATTATCATTTAATGATTTAAAAATGATATTTAAGGACTTGATATCATTCTGGATATTAATAAGATACAACAAACATGACTTATGTAACAAAACATATAAAAGAAAATGAGTAAGTTAACACCCGAAACGGCGTTAATACTAAGATATTATTAACAAATCAATGTTAAAAGATCATATATGATATCATATTAAAATAAATGATTCTTGTATTATTCAATAACAATTATTTCACCATTATACAGGAGGTAAACCTACCATCGACCAAGGAAAAAGTACAAAGTAAGGGTTTTCTTATCTCACTTTTAATTCCGTGAGAATTCCATTGATCACCACTTAATTATTGCATGTGGTGTATGTGTACTGCCCATGATCGTATTCATTGTGTAATATACTTTAATTTATGGGTATTTACATCATCTTTGTATGATACTTCTTTCATGGGTGTATGTTTCGTAAGTTACCTAATCGATAAGGGAATTTGAGATTTCAATTTCCACTCATTTGGCTTTACACATATTTCATTGATTATATTACCCCAAGATTATGTGTGGAATCACTATTCATTTGATTATGTCATAATTTCCACTCCCCTTCCTGTGGATAGAAGTTTGATACACATAATCACTCCATTGGTAATTCTCAAGTCATTGATATGAATTTGATAAGAGTAATTTTAACTCATTCTCCATTTGTTGAGTTAAACATCCAATTCGTTGGTATTGTTTTTTACAAGAATATGTGTGAATGTCCTTTGATTGTTTTACACTGAATATCCAATCATATTTAGTGTATTTATATTTGTCACACATAATTATGTCATTGATTTATCCTTAACATAAGGATACAACCTTTTTGAGAAATTTCATCTCAATTTACATTCCATTGAGACTTCTTTGATGATATACACCAAATCACTTCTATGTGGTGTATATAATGTACTTTGACATAGTATATCATGAATTCCTTTATTCTCATGATATTACAATGTTTTGATTACCTCAATTATTTGTATTCAAGTGTCTCTCTTTTGGTTAGAAACTCTAACCAAAATACCATTTTAAAATGTTTTAAAGAATTATTCTTCTAAATCATGCTCATTAATGTCCATATTTTAAAAATGGTTTTAAGGATTTATTTATATGGACATTAAAGTTTTAAAATTAAAACTCCTTTTAAAAGTTTCAAAGTGGTATGGGACACTTTGATTCAAAAATATACTTATAAATGGCTTCTTGACAAATAGTGTGACTTTTAAATGTTTTCAAGAAAAGGGGGATATTTGTCTCAAATAGTTTTGATGATTATTTTCATCTATGTCAACATCCTTCATTATTATTGATTGAGGTTAATGTGATACAATACAATCTTCCATATTGTATCGAATGAATTATGTTTGACTGTGGATGTGCTATTTTTATACCATTCATGGTTTGTGGTGAAAGTATTGACATTTCGTATGCTAGTTTAATACGAATGTTTACATTATGTTTAAAACTATTCATATGGGAATGCATTGGACTTAATAAGTGACGGGTGGAGCCCGCTATAGATCCTCGATGCATCGGTAGGTCTCATGAGACAAACTAGTGTCTTGGCACAAGGCCTTGACAAAATCTTATTTGTAGTCTTGGCACGAGGCCTTGGCTATGTGGTTATGATAGTCTGGCATTATGCATTCCATCATTATGAAATTGGTTATTGATATTGCATGTGATCATTCGACTAGTAGAATATCCATGTGAGTAAGTAAATGGCATTATTTCATTTTACTTTTGCCATACTATGTTGAAGTTCAATTTTAAAAGGCTTTTGTTTTAGTTATAAATTGCCTTAAGTGTTTATGCTTATTTATGAAAGCTTCTGCTATAATGTTATCCTTACTGAGCATCCGAGCTCACCCCTTTCAATGTTTTATTTTTCCCAGGATTATGAAGAAGTAATTTATGAATGACCTGCAGGGATAGTATGAGGGGATATGAAGACAAGATGTTTTTTTTATGATGTAATGTAAAAATTTATGGATGTATCTAGTTATTCCAAGGCTACTAAACTAATCGGTCTTTCGAGACTTGATCTTTCTCATGATCATGCCAATGTTATGTAATAATGCACCGACTCTGGGTAGCTGGGGTCGGGGCGTTACAAAGTATGTGTTACTATATAAGTTATTGAGTAAAATATATTTTCATAATATTTATTGAGAAGTGGATGTTCATTTACCCATCAACATTTGATATATTGTGAACATCATCTTAGAATATATGCCATATTTAAATGGTATTCTTAATATTACCACTATTTTTAGGATTATTGTTACTTTTAAAACACAACTTCATTTCTAGATGATGCTAAATCCTTCAAAAAATCATCAAGGTAAACCACATATCAAAATTAGACAGAATTTAATGTTTTACTCCATGTAATATTACCCCTTCCATAATGGTTATCCTTATAATATGATCAACAAATAGATATTACCAAATATAAATGAAATGGGATGACATTGTAGGGTGAATATATATAAATCGAATAGCATTATGGGGATTATATGTTTTCTGGTGTTTGATTAAAAAAATCCTTTGAGATGTTTTTAAATTTCCATTATGTTAAGGGTAATTGTTTTAACCACCCCTTATAATTCTATATCTCATTATTCAATTACTAACATACCAAGCCCCAAGATGTAAACTTTTCATAATCTCTCTTCATGTTGTCGCCCAAAAAATAGTCTTATATATCTCTATATATATTTTTTAACATTCATGATGATCATAGAATGATAAAATATGAAAATATTCCAATGTACCCCTATTTATTTCTAGTATAGATGTGATACAACCTCATGTCTTTAATATTTTTATTCAATAAAAAATAATGTTTAACAAATGAAATTTTCTATCCTTATTTTTTAACTCTAAATTCTCTTTCAATAGCTCTTTAATATTTTTCAACATAGATGGATGAAGACGAAATTGTGGAAGATAATATTTACCCATTACTATAATTTTTCGACATCAATCCATTGAAAATCCATAATTATTGGATTTTATATTATCTTCAACATAAATTATCTAACATGATCCCATTGAATTAGAGTATCATACAATTTGTCTATTTTCTCAGGGTGGTAATATTTTGATTTTTCATAATATTTAGTTAGATACAACTATCTTCTCTGATCCATATTCAACTTTTTCTATTAAAAATATACATTAATATTTAATAATAAGTGTTTATATATCAAAATTATTTGTATAGATAATTCCACAATATCATTAATTCAGATATTATAACTTCTAAATCAAATTCATGGGTCTAGTATTTCTACTCATGAATCAGAAACTAGAGTGGGGTTTAATATATTATCATATAATTATATAAAATAACATGTATCATTAAATTATTATGATGAATCACTATAATTCATAAACCTTAGGTATTATAGGTTACTGTGAGTAAATGTTCATATACCAACCCTCTCTTTTGTTCCGTTTAATTTTCTTCAAATTCATAATTTGAAATGAACATTAATTCTACTTGATTTGGCATGATGAGAGGATTATATATCAATTAAAAATTATTCACAAATAATTTATAATTAAGATCCATTATTAGAAAATTATAGATATCAATCATAATGGACAGCATAAACCATTTTTCAATAAAACCCATCATTGATGGATTCAACGATATGCCCTATATTGTCATAATCTAACCTAAAAAATTAAATATTATATAGCCAAAATTTACAGTAGGTAAATTTTAAATATAATTTATCCTTCTTTATTGTGGGATGTTAAATAATCAAATGATATTTATAGACAACATTTCAATTGAAATATATAAGAATATTACTAACTATGAGTACAAAAAATTTATCATGGTACTCTCTATGGATAATATTCATTAAATCCATGTAGATAGATAGGGAATTAATAAAAACAAATTGAATCACTATACATTAATAGTCTTCAAATATCATTGAAAAGTACTTTTGGGTATTTATTTAATTTTTACCCTCAATTGTTAGTACCCAAATTGCAGATAAAAATTAAAAAAATATTTACCTCCCTATCATTGATAAAAGAAACAGTCAATATGAAAAATATGATACTTATTCTTGATTTTTGTCTTTTCTAAGATCTTCATAATATATGAAAAGTCAAATTTATCCTTCTTTATTCTTTTAAAAAATAAAATGAGCACCCCATTATGATTTACATTATTGAATAAATCATTTATAAATATTTTCTTATATTTTAGTCTTCAATTCATGCAAATCATTCATGTCTATTATATATAGATACTATGAAATATCGGTTTCACTAGGTATGAGTTCTATTCAAAGAGAAGCTTCAAAATTTTTAAAAAATCTTTGAAAATAATCTATAAAATAATAACTAACTCTCTTATAACATACATAACATCGATTTTGAGTATCTCCTCAACCCTCTAATAGAAATACTCCATTTTAAAATGAATGAAGACCCATGCAGTGGATTTATTTTCATTTGGAATCTTATATTCATACTAACATTGATAATAAATCTTACATTAGTTTAGAAAATATTATGTTACCTCTCATGGAAATATTATATGGGATTTATATAATGGAAGACATTCCATTCCCAAAAAAACATCAAATTCAAATAGAGTATGAATACAAAATTTGTAGGAACCACATTCACAATAACCTCATTCGGTGAGGAGCTATAGACATGAGATGTGATCATTAATTTCTTAATAGTTTCCACGACTAATTAATCTTCTAATCACATAGCTGGAAATGTGATTTACTTATAAAAAATTTTAGTTATAAATGTGTTGGTAGATCCAAAATTAAATTAGACATACAAATTATAATGTGTATGGTAAGGGTACCTTTCACCACTTTATTATTGTACCCCAATATAGAAATAGAGCTGACATTATATATCCACATCTCTTTGGGATTAAATATCCTGTAATATTGGCCGTCTTAATTAAATCTATCATTTGAGAAATGGTTAGAATAATTACTATTATCCTTGTATTTTAACAACATGAGGTTGGGTGGTGTATTCTGTGGGGATTTCTCCCTATTCACATAATTTTCTAATATCATCACATCAATTTGAAATATGATAACATGATAACATTCCATTTTAGTTGTAAATCATTTTCACCTAACCTAAAGTTAATTTCGTCCATGTCCCTTTCCACACTAATAGAATTAATAATAGATCATATTCTTCCATATATTGTTTTTATTTTAGTTTATTTTAATTTATATATTTCATTTTTTAACAAACCACCATATTAATTAGTAACAATAATATATATTTACATATTAATATCACATGAAACCATTTATTAATATATAACAATATACATTATTTCTAATAACCTTATAAGAATTGGTTTTATTCCACTGAATAAATGATCAACATTAAATTCTTGTTCCATGATAATACCAGAGGTGTACCCAATAAGTGTAATAACATTATCATCATAGGTAATCATTTATTAAACATCTGTATTCTTTAGCTCAATAAATTACATCCCAATTTTAAAATGATAAATATAGGGTATATGGTAATTTAAAAATAAAATTTCAAACTTATCCCATTACATATATTTAATCAACCATTCCACAGTTACATATGACCTGACACCCAACCAATCCATAGAAAATTCCCTAGAGGCATTCCTAATCCTCCCAGACCATAAACTAGCATCGACCATCAAGTATATCACAATGGGAATTATTTATCAAAAAAAAACTAGATTCAAATAAAAAAATTATAACAAAAAATAAAAAAATAATAACATAACATCAATAAATACATAATCATTATACATATAAAACTGAAACTAAAAAAATAGAAATTTTGAAATTGAAATAAATAGGGACTAACAAGATTTCAGTGTTACCTCTTGGTCACCACCATTATGTAGACCATATTTCTATAAATGGAAAACATAAACCACAAATTTGAACCATCAAAACATATTGGACTACCAACGCTGAGTGGAACATGTATGGTGTGAGTATAAATATCATAGTCTGTAAGTAGCACACAATCCATATATTTTTCTTTCTGAAAAAAATCTATAAAAACTGGTTTGAAATAAATTAATAAAGTATTGTTTTCATAATTTTTTAAAAAAACATGAGTATTCCTTTTTCGAAATGGTTTTCAATTTTAAAATTCGGTTTTCCAAACTAAAACCCAAATAAAAATCATCATAAGAAAACAATAATGCAATTAGAAAAATAAAAGAACCTAATCCTGAATAAATAAACTAAAAAGGATAATAGTTAAGTCGTGTTAGAAAAAAAATCATATAATACAAATAATAATCATGTTAATTAAGAAAAAAACTATAGATTAATCCGTAGATGTACTCTTGTCAGATTCACAAACTTGTGTATTGTTTAGCTCTATATTAAATTACCAACATGGATGACCTAAAATTTTCTAACTAGATTCTCATCCCACCTATCCTCTAGAAAAATTCATGGGGTACCAATCAATATAAACATTATTAGTAATAAAAAATACCAATACCCTCTATAATATGCCTTTGAATCCCATGATAATAGTGAAAGTATATTGGGGAAGTCCTAAATGCGTGTAATGAACAAATAAACCAGATATTCCACAAGACTTTATGAGCCCATACTCTGAAAACAAAAATTTAATTACCCGCTCCTATGAGAGAATACCATATATGTTCTCATCACACATCATTAAATTCTAAATGTTCCAATTAGGACTATAATCCATGTAACTTTAGAACCAATTTAATAAACCAAGGAGAAAAAATAATTTATGTTAAGGTTATTCCAAATGGACCTTTATATAATCTAGTAATCAAATCACATTACAGGACTCCAAATGGGCCTCTTGATAAAAAACTCATTTGAAACCAAATTTGAAATTGGGGATCTAAGGTGCCATTTAGAAAAAACACATGTTTTTGAAGAGCATATAAATGGAGGATGTCTATAGAAGAGAAGGTGGTACTGGTAAATGGTTATGAAAACTAATGATCATAGTGGACTATTTTATGAGAGTCAACATTAATTTTTATGCCAATCAATAGATTCACCCTTTGTACCTATGTATATGCCCACATCCAATCGAGCATATATGGTAAACAACATAAAATACCCAAATTTATGGTTAACGAGTGACAAAACATAATATAACCAATCATAAGGATACACGTACACACACTAAACCATTAAAATGTCCCAAAACTATAACAACCTTACTCATTTTAACACAATTAAAAATGGTTTATTACAAAAAATATTCACTTGATACAACATATAAGATTGAGAGGTCTAGTGTTTTTGGGGATTAGGATCATTACATAACATCTTAGAACATTAAAAACACAATATATTTGTTGAAAACTTTCTTTACATGACAACTACATTCCCTCATATATGGCAATGCATGGGATAACCTGAGCACATGCATAATAAAAAGGGGAGCTATAAAGCCTAGCAAGGGAATAAACATGGAATAACAGAAGGAATACAATAAATTTTATTCAATAGGTATATCAATGTAGCACAAGAAAAAGATAAACATAAATGCATGATAAATCATGATAATCATAACATGGAAATGTGGAAACAAAACTTAACATGGAATTAGTATTAACCAAGTCTTATTGCACATAGAGCACGAGTAAACCCTTATTGCACATTAAGCATGAGTAAACCCTAGTTACACATGATTTATAATAAGTAAATTCTCATTGCATGTGACATATCATGATACTATTCTTTACCCAATATATTGGAGCTCTATTAAGGCATACCTTTCTTAAACATTTCATTCCATGCATAAGTGTGCCACATGGATCATAAAACCTAGATTCATTCAAAATCATCATTTATTCCACGATAAAGGAATGTGGAATACATACATAAAACTCATTAAACAATAAGTAAATTTTCATAAAGGTGAATACCTTTGATAGTGAAATGGTCATGGTATTCACAACACAATGATTTTGGCTTAAAAAATCATGGGGCAATTTTAGCAGCATAACGTCGTGACCTAAAATTTCATGAAAAATGGCTGATGAGAGAGAAAGTTTTGTATAATCATCTTTAAATGAAATTGGAAGTAAGGGAATCATTTATATGCATGTCCCAACAATTTTAATGGAATTTAGATTCATGATACAAAAGAATTTCTTGAATGTAAATGAGGAGGGAGAGATTTCTTTCAGAATTTCGGCATAGTAACGGGTGTACATGGAAGGAATTACTGAGACATAAAGGTGTATCCAATCATTCAAACAGAAGTAGGACAATATAGGGGAGGCGAAAAATCATATCCCACCATTTATAATTTAAAATTAAATGGCATTACAATATTAAGAAACATGGATAAAATGAGAAATGAAGGGATCCCTTACGTGGAAGTGTGCTTCCCAAAGTCTTGGGAGAGCCTTGGAGTGGCTTCTTAGGGGATTGGGGCACCTTGGGAGGATTCTAGAGAAAAGTTGGCATGTGATGGACGAGCTACAAAGGCTTTGAGTGAAGAGGAAGTGGGATCTTGGGTGCGTTTATATATGAAAAGAGGGGGAATTCTTTATTATTTAGGTTTGGGACACCACACATTGAAGTAATCAAATCCACAAACCATCCCAATGTTTTTTAACATGATTTTTTCTAAATTGTACTGTAACACAATATTTTTTAAGTCCAATGGCCGAAATTATTAAAATAATAGGGTACCTTATGTGGAGGTGAGTCACACTCTCAAGTAAAACAATTTGACAAGATAAAATGTTTTATAAATCTTAAAGGGTCCACTAAAGCATTGTAAAATAAATCAAACAACCAAAAAAACATATTATTTTAATTGTAATACATATATTGTATCAACATAATGTTTATATTATTTTGATACATAACTATTGGGTCATTATGATGTCATAAAACACATTATATATTTAAACGGTATTTAATTTTTATCAAGAAATTCGATTGTTTCCAAAAAGTATGAATATTTCACCGTTGAATAATTTCGATGTCTTGGATACAGAAATAATATTCATTTTATCTAAATAATTTTCAAAATATGTTCATTTTTCCTCTTAAAATAAAAACCAACATTTATCGAAAGTTCATTGGTTTTTCCAAAATGGCTTTCAAACCTTAATAAAAATTACAATTGCATTCATAAAATTATACAATCATATATATTTAATAAAAAAGAAATTTAATATTAATCATCATAATATTTTATAAAAATATTATTTATTTAAAAAATTCGTTAATTCATAAAATTATATTTCTTAGTTGAATATTAACTAAAAATTCAATTTGTGCATTATAAACAATTTACAAAGTATCAATAATAAAATGAATGTATACTATCTATTAAAGGATATTGTACATTATCTTAGTACTATGGTCATGTTAAATAACCCCTTATAACACCCTCATAAGACCTAAGGGTAAGGTCTGTGATGGTGAAAAACTCTTGGGGTGGCTCGGAAAGCATCGCTCATGTGGTAATATCTATCAACTTCCACTTCTCCCATAGTCAGTTCTTCTCAAGATTAACGTATTAATGCTCTACTTGGGCTTTGTCAAGTGATTATCCCAAAGAGGTCACCTCCTTTCCGAGCTCTGACAAATGGGCTTCATGTGAGGAATTTTTTTTGGACGCAGCCACCAGTTCCTTTGTCTGAGTAAATTTGATTTGTTAAAGCCCTATATTTATACTAATCATGATATCACAATTCAATGACTATATTAGCAATGGTCACAATTTATAATGTTATTTTAAATTCCAAAAACATAAAACCAAATAAGTTAACATTTTATATATCCATTTTACATAATAATTCATCTAATTAGATCAAGATAAATTTTCATTAATGAATGTTTGGGTCGTTACAATCGTCCCCCCTTAAGAAATTTCTCCCATGAAACATCCTTTTCCCACACTAAAACAAATGAGGGTAACCATGCTTTATCACTTCCTCTGATTCCCATGTTTGTTCTTCAAACTTTTGGTTTATCAACAACACTTTCACAAGGGTCATTATCTTATTACGTAGAACATTTTCTCTATTATCTAAGATCTTTACTAGTTGCTCCTCATAAGAAACATCATCATCTATCTATACTACCTATGAATACAGTACATGTTAAGGGTTTTTAAGTACTTATTTAAGAGTAATACATGAAATACATCATGTGCATTGGCCATGGTAGGTGGAAGTGCTAGTGGATAGGCCACAACTCCAACGCAATCAAAAATCTCGAGGGTCGATGTACCTAGGAATTAACATCCATTTCTTTCCAAACCTCATGACCTTATTCCACAGAGATATGCATAGAAATACCTTGTATCCAACCTTAAACTCAAGGTCATGATGACAGTTTTCTTCATAACTCTTATGTCAACTATGGTATGCCTTGATATACTACTGACTGATTTTCACCATCTCCACTATTTCTTCTACCATTTCTAGTCCTAGCAGCTTACGCTCACAAACATCATCCCAAAATTTTGGTGTTATTCAACTCTTCCCATACAAGGCTTTATATGGTTCCATTTGGATGATTGTGTGGAATCTAATATTATATGAGAACTTAGCCAGAGGAAGATGATGATCCCATCCTCCTTTGAATTCCATTGAGCATGCTCTCAATATGTCCTCATGTTTTTAGATAGTCTACTCTGATTTGACATCATATTGAGAATGATAAGTCGCACTGTAGTTCAGCTCAGTATCCAGAATATGTTGAAGACTCTTCCCAAACATAGAGGTGAATCTTCTATCTCTATCAGTTATAATAGATAGTGGTACTCCATGTGGCCTTACCACTTCCCTGATATATATCTGTGCCAGTTGATCTAATGATAAATCTTCTAAAATACCAATGAAGTGTGCAGCCTTTTTAAGACGATCCATAACAACCCAGAATGAATTATTGCCTATAGATTTCTTCAGATGTTTGGTGCAATGTCTATGGTGATGTTCTCCCATTTCCATACTGGTGTGGGCAATGTTTGCATCATCCCCTTAGACTTCTGCCTCTCTTCCTTCACTTGTTTACACACCATGCACTTTGATTAATACCGAGAAATCTCTTTCTTCATATTATCCCTCCAATAATTCTCTCGGATATCTCGATACAGCTTTGTGTTTCCTAGGTGAATAGAGAAATTTTAACTATGTGCATCATCCAAATGTTCTTTCTTCAGCTCCGTACATGATGGAACACATAGTATTTTACCAAATATCACAATTCTTTCTTCATTAACATTGAATCCCAAGGATTTCCCTTTTCTGATAGCATCCACATTCTTCTGAATTCCCACATCATCCTTTTGAGCATCCTTTAACCTTTCCAAAAGGGATGGTTGAGAAATAATTTGTTAAAGGATTGATAATGTTCCCTTATTTCTGATTCCCATGTCTATCATCATTAAATCTAAGAAGATTGTATCCTTCTCAATTTTCATCAATGATAGTATCGCTGGGTCATTTCTACTTATGTAATCTGCCACCTTGTTCACTTTCCCAGGGTGGTAATGGATTGAACAGTCATAGTCTTTGATCATCTCTATCCATCTTCATTGGAGCATGTTCAACTCTTTTTGTGTGAATATATACATGAGGATTTTGTGGTCCGTATATATTTCACACTTCTCCCCAAAGAGATAATTCCACCAAAATTTTTAAGTGAAGATCACCTAAGCCAACTCCAGATCATGTGTTGGATAATTCTCCGCATGAACTTTCAATTGCCTTGAAGCATAATAGATGACTTTGTCATTTTGAATTAACACACAACCCATGCCCTTCTTTGAAGCATCACTAAATACCACAAAAATTTCTCTAATTGTGGGTAAAGTGAGAACTGGTGTATTGATTAGAATCCATTTCAACTCCATAAATCTTTTTTCGCATTCATCACTCTAAGAAAAATTTACTCCCTTTCGAGTAAACTTGGTAATATGGTTGTAAAACCATGATAATTTTTTCTCAAATCATCGATAATATCCAGATAACCTCAAGAATCTACATATATCTATTATCGATGTTTTCCTCAGCCATCCATCTATTGCAGCTATCTCGGAGGGATCCACAGATATCCCATTTCTTGCGATGAATGGCCAAAGAATGGTACCTCCATCAACCATAACTCACACTTGCTGTACTTTTCAATGATATTCTCCTTCTGTAAGGTATCTAGTATGGTTCTTAAATGATCATCATCATCCTCCTTAGTTTTAGAGTATATTAGAATTTAATCTACAAAGACCACAAAAAATTTGTCGAGGTAATATCTAAAGACTCTATTCATCATGTCCATAAATATTTCTAGAGAATTAGTAAGTCCTAAAAGAATTAATATGTATTCATAGTGCATGTATCTTGTACGAAAAGCAGTCTTGGGGATATCTTCCTTCTTCAACATTACTTGATAATATTTCGACCTCAAATACACCTTGGATAAGTGTTGTGTTCCTTGCAGCTAATCGAACAAGTCATCATTTTTGGGGAGTGGATACTTGTTATTTATCGTGATTTTTCTAAGATGATGATAATCAATGAAAAGGTACATTGACCCATCATTCTTCATGAAGATGTTGACTGTTACACCCCATGGTGAAGTACTTGGGCGTATAAACCCCTTATCCAGATTCTCCTGTAGCTGTTTTTTTAGCTCCTCAAACTCCACAAAATCTATTCTATATGGTGTCTTGGATATTTTAAATTCCCCAACTATAAGATCAATTGAGAATTAAAAATCTATTCTAGGAGGAAGACCAGGCAATTCCTAGGGAAACACATCATCAAATTACCTCACAATAGAAATGTATTCAAGGATAGTTTCCTCCTTAGACTCAATCATCTATGAAAGATACACGTTCTCATAGGGTAGTGATATCCATTCTTGAGATGACGGAGATAAAAAAGAATCCTCATCCTCATTTGACTTGTACAGAATCTGGGGTCGATTCTACTCATTGAGAGTTATTTCCCACTAATGGTAATTTATATTGGTTCTATATAAGGAAATCCATTCTATGCAGATAATTGCATAAAATTCCACCATAGGAAGTATTATCAGGTTCTCCGAAAATTTAGATCAACATATTATGATAAGGGAGGAGTTATATTAATGGGATGCAATGATTTCCCCATTTTTTGTACTCACTTGAATCATTACATCCATGATTTGTGGTGATGTTAGGATTGTTCTACTAAACATTCAGGATACAAAAGAATGCATAGAAAATGAATTGAATGGTATGTTCAGTATACTGAATGAATAAATAGAGTACCTATCACCACATCATTCTCGAGGTTCACTTCGGCAGTAGTGATGGAAAAATATCTCACTTTCATCCTTGGAGGTTGTTGTTTGCCTCAGAAAACCCTTCTCTTAGGGCACTGATTTTCAAGATGCCCTGGATATTTGCAGTTGAAATAATGAACAACACGTTGATATTCGAATAGAGTGTTTATACCCTCTATCATAGCCTTGGTTTTTTCTTGTCGGTAGTTAATAGCTAGGTTCCCTTCTCTTCTACACCTAATGCATTTTCCCGTCCCCTTCAGGCAATTTCTGGGGTGCTTCATTCCGCACCTTTGGAAAGTGGGGTGTTGGATTTTCTTATCACCATTTTATTTTACCATCGAACAACCAGAATTGAATTCTACCATATGCTTTTTATCCCAATCACACCCCTAATATTCACCGATATTCACTTAGACCTTGGGAGAACATCACACAATTTCCTCATAGCTGCCGAATCCACTAATCACCGGGTCTTTCCGAAGGCTAGGTTTCATCCCACTAATGAAGTGGTCAACCTTTTATTCGAGGGTAATGATAAATATGGAAGCATATTGTGAAATACATGTGATGTTTCCTTCATACGATTTGACATATTCATAGTCTTTTTTCTTGAGTGAAAGGAATTCCCTTTCCATCTTAATCCGGAGGGTGCACAAAAATTATTTATCAAAAAACGTCTTCCAGAAATACTTACTTTCCAACACCTCAATATACTCCTCAGACATATTATTTTTGATCATTTTCCACCATTGATCAACTTCGCCTTCTATATGATAAGCAGCCAGAAAAACCTTCTCTTGTTAGTAACATTGATGGATGGAAAAATATTTTCAATGAATTTGATACATTGTTCGGTGATTGAGGGAATAGATGATCCATTAAAAGTAGGATGCCTTGCCTCCAGAAGCTCTCTCGAGAGACTTGTTCAATATTAGGGGGGTTTGAACATTCCTCCTGACCCATGTTTCTATTCAAATCATGATTTAACAGAGAGAGTATCATGACTATGTTTGTGATTCCACTCCCATTGGATTTGGGATCTCATTAGAATAATCATCGCATTGATCTTCACTTATTTCGTTAGCCCGAGTTCTCCTATTACCAACCATTTGCTGGAATAAATGAAATGTTAGGGGTAACACTAGAAGGGTAATCCAATGGAAAAAATGGATGACTTATAAATATATTTTATTTCCTTAACATATGAATCTATTGGCTTCAGTCTATTTTATCCATGATCTACTTTCTAACATATATTCCTAGGGAATTTTTTATGTCCCTTAATAATGATTCATAATTAGCTTGTGAATTTACCAAAGCATATCCCCTGGGAGTTTCGTAACCATGAGTGCCGAAATGCCCATTGTCGTGCAAGAGGATACCCCAGGTCAAGCCTGAAACTCCTTGTCGGGATTTTCACCCCTAGGTACATCTGTGCCATAGCTGCATCTACCTGCTCGTATCCAGAAAAGGATGTATTTGCATGATAAAACACTTAATCAATACCTACCAAAACATAGGGATGTTTTTATTATACCTAGAATTGTCTCTAAGGATTCACTACAGTTTTCTAATCATAACCCAAAAAATAAATAAACCTGTCCTTTGATACCAACTATAACAACCCAGCTCTTTATTCCACACTTAAACATGATTTATTACATAAAATCATAACTTTATACAACATACTATATCGAGAGGTCTATTTTATATAGGGCTCATGAATGTTACATAATATCTTAGAACATAAAACACACAATATCAATAATTAAAACATCCTTTACATGACCACTACATTCCCTCATACTTAGCATTGCATGGGATAACCTGAGGACAAGAATACGAAAAGGGTGATCTATAAAGCCGAGAAAGGTAATAAACCTGGAATGACATGAGTAAAAAAATAAATGTTAGTCAGTAGGCAAACCAATGGATCATAAGAGAAAGATAAACATAAAGTCATGGTAAATCAAGATAATCATAACATGGAAATGTGGCAACGACACTTAACATGGAATTAGTATGAGCCAAGGCACATTGCACATAGAGCATGAGTAAACCCTCATTGCAAATGAATCACGAGTAAAAACTCATTTAAATTGAATTACAAAGAATAAACACTCATTTCACATGACATATCATGATACTATACTATACCTAATACATTAGAGCGCTACCAGTGCACACCTTTCTTAAACATTTCATTTTATGCATAAGTGTTCCACATGGTTCATAAATCATGGATTCATTCAAAATCATCATTTATTCCACGATAATGATATATAGAATACATACAATAAAATCATTAAACAATAAGTAAATATGAAATAGGGTGACTACCCTTGACACTGAAATGGTCATTGTATTCACTACAAAATTATTTTGGCTCGGATAATCATGTGTCAATTTCTGTGGGATAATAGCGTGAAATAAAAATTCATAAAAAATGTTTTATTAGAGATAAATGTGTGTCTCATTGTATGTACATGAAATGGTAAATAAGGGGATAATTTAGATATAAGTCCCATAAATATTAATGGAATTTAGATTCATGATGCAAAATAATTTCTTGAATGTAAATGAGGAGAGAGAGATTCCATTCAGAATTTACGCATAGTAACGGGTGTACATGGAAGGCATTAATGAGAGTGAAAGGTGTCTCACATCATTAAAACATAAAAATGATATTAGAGGGGAGGTTAAAATCATACCCCAACATTTATAAATTAAAATAAAAGGGCATAACGATATTATTAAACTTGGATAAATTGAGAAATGAAGGAATCCCTTACATGGATGTGTGCTTCCCAAATCCTAGGGAGAGGCTTGAGAGAGGCTTTTTGGGAGCTTGGGAAGCCTTGGGAGGATTCTATAGAGAGGATGGAAGGGTTTGGACGAACTAAAAGGGATTTTAGTGAAGAGGAAGTGGTATCTTGTGTGGGTGGGTTTACATAGGAATATAAGGGGAATTCTTAATTATTTATGATTGGGACACCACACATTCAAGTAATCAAAACCACAAACCAGCCAATGGTTTTATCGAATGGATTTTCTAAAGGGGTGTGGAAAACAATAATTTATAAGGCCAATGGCCGAAATTCTTAAAAAAATAGGGTTAGTTATGTGGAGGTGAGTCACACTCTCAAGGAAATCAATTTAAAAAGACAAAATGTTTTCTAATATTTTTTTATAAAACATGGGTTTTTTTGAAAATTTATTCTAACCAAAGAGATATAAAAGGTATTTTTTTTATTAAAAACACATTAACACTAATTTTATGTAACAATGAGTGAAAAATTGTTCATTTACTTCAATGAGTTCAATGAATAAATAAATTTTGTTAATAATGGTCAATTTTAATATTTAAATATAAAATATTTTTCCCAGGGATACATAAACAATAAAAATCTTGAATGATTTTGAGATTGTGAAATAATCCCAATCCACATTACTATGTTGTTTATAATAATCACCAGGGAATAAATTCATTATAATTAGTGTTTTATTTGGGTTCGAAATTTTTTCCATTTAATTTGATCATTCATAGTTAATCTCCATATTTCTTACCAATATATATATATATATATATATATATATAATATTTTCATTATAGATTATTTAATTTTAATCTATAAATGTACGAGATGGTAAATTTATTGCACCGTTCATTGGGACCATATGTCGTTTGTACGCATCCATATTGATTAAATTTATCTCGATAGAAGGAAGGAAATGAAAGAAATAATAATTATTATTTACATAATCATGATTATGTTATAAATATTTTATATTACTAAAATACATTCTTCTTAACAACCTTATAAAAATAGAATGAAAAATATTTAACATCACTATGTGTAGGTGGTAGTCCAGACATACACATTAGTGATGTTATTGTTTTACTATTGATTGGAATGTAAGAAGTAATACAAGATATTAAATCTCTATATTTATGTTTATATCATTAATATCCAATATATTCACTGAATTTTACATTTACTACCTTCCATAAAAGGAAAAAGATAAAAATAAATCACATTGCTTTGTGAGGCAGTAGATCATCGTATATGGGAACGATGTTATTGTATCCCAAATATAATGGGATATAAGAAGGTCTATGTTATTTGATAATTCATTAAGTATAATAATAACATAATTATAATTTTTTCTCCATCATTATGTCTACCCTTGAATGGAAGTGATGTAAAAAAAATGGAATCGGTTCATGGGGCGGTAGCATGCCTTACATATGAATAATGATTTAATAACCCATTTGATGGATGTGGATAAGGATTGAGGTTGTAAAACTAAAAGAATAATATATTATTATTAGTATTATACTGATTATATTATGCCATTATTTTATATGTATTATTTACAGATTTGGAGAAGGAAATATAATAAAACACTGGGATAGATGTTATCTGTTCTTCAGGCACCATCATTTTATTTGTGAAAAAATAATTTTTAGGATGGATTTTTTTCATCCAAAATATAGATTCTATGATGATACTATGTAAGTAATTAAGTAATTTGAATAGTTCATTTCAATAAAAACTGGTTTTATATGTGTGAAGATGAGAGGATAGTGGTGTCATATTTTAGGAAATATGAGAAGAACAATTGTAATTTATGAAAAGAAAAAGTTGTACTCATGTATTTCAAATTAAACAAGTGTCAAAACAGTAATATTATACGACATACAATATATATGGTCAAAATATTTCCATAAAATAGGTTTTGGACATATGGTGGGTCATTATTAAACATTATCTTCTTAGTTTAACCCAGTGTTAAATGTTATTTTAACTTAACAATGATAAATAATTTTTACTATTTTTAATATTCATTGTGGTAAAATATAAATATGATTTTAATCATAATGGATCAGATCTTATCCTTCCATTATTTGTGAATATACAATGTTTGTGGTGTTTTGGATGTTACTATGGCTCTTTTTTATAATTTTATAGTTTTTCTAGTTTTCCAATGGTGATTCATGAATTGTAGGTCACTGACATTAATTTGGGACTAGTGACTCACACTAGTTATTCTTCCAATGTTGATTCACGATGGTGAGTATCTACCATTAGCTCTTCTATGGGTAGTTCATTCACTGGTAGGTCACAGTGGTGAGTCTGGACCGGTGAGTCATAACGGTGACTCGTGTCGGTGACTAACTAGCATTGAGTCACGTAAGTGACTTACTGATAGAGAGTCATGTTGGAGACGCACTAATAGTGAGTCGCATCATTGACTCATATATGGTGAGTCATGTTAGTTACTCACATACGGTGGGTCATGACGGTAGCTCACCAAACAGTGAGTCGACAAATAGTGACTCCCAGAATTGTGACACACCAAATAGTGACTTTCCAACAATAGATCGTAACTAGTAGATTGCAATAGGAACTCGTCTAGTGGTGAGTCATCCACCACAATAGGGTCACAACCAATGGTGATCCACTTCAAACGGTTTTTCAAATTTTCCAACATTTCCCATTTTTTCCAAATTCACACCATTAACTTTTTATTTTGATGTAAAATGAGTACAAAACCATATTTCAGTGTTCTAAAATCCTTTTCAAAGGATTTAAAATATTTTAGTAATTTCCTAAATCTTATGATTTATGATAGTCATAAAAAGTTTTCAAGATCCACTTTGAATGGGTAATTCAAAACGGTTTCATATCCCAAGAGTCTCAGATCTTCTCCTTCAATGCTGGACACCTTTCCTTCATTCATTATTTCAATTTTTTTGACACTCAGGCATCCCAGAATGTTTCTTCCCCATAAAGCTACACATGTGTGTTTTACCCTTGGATTTTGCCTCTCTATATCTTTACCCACCCCATATTTTGTGCATCGAAGAGCTATTTATTTTCTATTTCTCGACGTAGGGATCCTTTCATCCCTCTTATTTACGTATCATGAGTGGTGGGTTTATGAATGTTTCCCATGTGAAAGAAATTGAATTAATGTTTAATAAAGAAAATTGAATCGGAATTATGAAATAAAAAGGGTCTTGGGAAATGTGAATCATTCTTATATTTTACTGTTTATTTATATTGTGATCTATATAGGTTATATGGCTACAAAAAATCATGGACGTTGGTGGTATTTGTTTGTGCAATTAGGATTGATCATTATGTATTTTTGTGGACCTTGTTTTGAATATATATATATATATATATGCAATTGATTAACTACATTAATCATATTAATATGTGGATTCCACAAGATCGAACTTGTTCTGTGATGAACCCTTAAATATCAATGTAGAATAAAATAACGAGTGGTTACTAAATATGAATACACCATTCCTTGTTTGGTGGGGTTGTGTGTTGTGTGTTGCTTTTTTTCTTTCTTGTTAATTTGTTTTCATGTGGTTTAAGGGTTGAGTGAATGATTGTATGAGGGGTTCTATGTGTGGAGTTATGGAATCTCAGTTTGGTATATTGATTGGTTATGGAATAGATGGGAGGTGTTTGATAAACTAGGCTCCAACTTCATATTTTTCAATGTTTATGTTGATGGGTGTGAGGGTTGTGGTGTTGTTATACAACAAGAATGTTAGGTTGATTGTGATGATGTGTGTTGAAGGGTTTGGATATAAGTTGGCGATAAGTTTGTTGACAGTAATAATTGGGATGGATTACTCTGAAGAATGATGATGGAAGTGGATGGTATGGGTGTTAAACACAGTGGAAATAATAAGTGAGTTTCTTTACGATCGTTTTTTCTCATCATGGTTAATGTTTTGTGGGTTTTTCAGGTTGTTGTTGGTAGATTATTGGGTAGGGATGGAATGAATAATTGTTTTCCTTAATAATAAATGATAATTGGTTACATGAGTTGGATGAGGGTATGTTTTAGTTGTGGCTTTTCGTGGATGGATTTCATTTATCATCTTCTGGTGTGACTATTTTTGGTTTTAATGAATACATTTAAGGTAGTAGTATAGTTGGAAGTATTATAGGGTGGTTGATTGTTTGATTGAGAATACATATATTGGTCTTGATTTCTTGATAATATATATATATATAAATATTCATGAATTTTCCTTGTAATTTTTATATCCACCCCACCCTAGCTGAGCACTATGTTGTGAACACCATAATTTTCAAGGGGGTGTCTTTCCCAAACATCCCAGTGGTAGGATGGATGGATGACCACCCACTCTACCCTACTCCCTCTTTTAGGTGGTGATATCCCAAGATTCATCAGCCATGAGTTGTTGGTGAGGACCTGGTGTGTGAATGAATGTTCTGTTTCCCATGTGCCTTCAGGATGAGATGTGATGTGTTCCCAGGTGTCTTCGGGATGTTATGTGGTATGTGGACCAAGTTTCTATGGGTGATATTTAGTTGTGTGGCCCAGGTCTGTGAGGGTGTGATGTGATATGGCGTGAACCCAAAGTGTGTGTGGGTGGGTTGTAATGTGGTAATTTTGTATGACGTGGGAGTGCCAAGATGTTTTCTATTAGGGGGTGATAGTGTCTAATCAGTGGGAAAGTTGTGTGGGGTTCCATATCATTGACATTCATTAATTATTAATTTACCTGACATGAACTATTTGTTGAGTGTTACTTGGTGAGGTTGGTATGGCTAGGATTCCTTGTTTGGTGTTGTTGGTTCTTCTATTTTCTCACATGAGCAGTAGTATTCCTCTCCCACATGTTCAAGAGAGACATTGTATTTTTTAATGAGTATACATGTATTCCCTTTGTATATTATAATGTTTATTTTAGGATTCTAGGTGGATAATGGGAACCATGATGGGAATTACAAGCTCAAACATTGGGATGGTTGTTGTGTCACTACTTAGAATTGTTCATTTGGTATTTACATTTGAGGTTTTCCGTGTATTAGTAGAAGTTTTATATTAATCATTCATGTGGGATGGAGTTGTTTTTTCTATTATATACTTCCTGGAGTTGTTTTGTGGTAGACATCATATCTTTCAATATTGTTTTCTTATAAAACGGTAATTCCTCCCATTTCGTGAAATTTTATACTCTTGATAGTGGTCTTCAACCCAAGGCCTACTAGAGGAGGGCCTTAGAGGTCATTATCTATCTTACTTCATTTCCATCTCAGGAGGGGCTTCATTTGAGGGAAGGGGTCATGAAAAATAGTATTATAGGATGAGAGTTGAGATATATGGTAATGTATGGATTTAAAAATAATTAGGATTTCATTGTTTGGTAGGGAAATAATGTTAGGTGATCTTGGTGTGTGACATAGGCCAAGGAATACTGGCAAGGACTAGGTATTTTACGGGCCACAGTGATCCGATGTAAGGACATTGAGCCTACTAAACGACCAATTACTGCAACACCATTTGTAGGGTAGAGACCCTAGGAAGGTTACATGCATTATAAGAATTTTTTTCAATTTTGAATTGGGATTTTTGGGGAAATTAAATAAATATTTATTTGAAATTAATCTTAACTAAAATTATATACTACCCGTGCTTAATAATTCCCTATTTATTTTAATCTATGTCACTCGGTCATCATTCTCATGTAGTACATGTAGTCGAGGCTCACCAGGATAACATGGTTTCTCAATGGAGGGTTGACCATGTGGTGGAGGAAAATCAATGGAAAAAAATGTTGTGTTATTTCTAGCGACAGACTCTAGGAATGTACGAGGGCGGCGTTTCATACATGTAGGCCGAGAGTTAGATCGATAATCTTGTGATCACCTTCATTTTAATCTAGGATCTCATGAAGTTTTTTGATCCCTTAGTGGTGAGCCATATGTGTGGAGATAGGCATTAGTGGTGGATTATTTACCCAAATAAGAGGAAAGAGAATATTGTTCCATGGGTTGATTATGAGAAGGGGTTGCAACCATAATTCTTTTCATCGACCATGAAGGCTAAGAAGAGGTATGAGTTACTCTCCCTCAAGGAGGGGAGTATGTAGTAATAAGATAATGGGATTAAATACAAGAATCTCGTTCAATTTTCACCAGATCTCCTTCATGATGATTATTCTCATGCCATACCCATAGAGGTGGCACTCCATCTATCTCTATAATACATGCTTATTCCCTTCACCTTGTCGACATAATTGGTGGTCCAGAAGAAAGTGGATGTAATTGAGACGATGCACTCATGAGGTGTTCTAATGTGAAAGGTAAGTCATCCTAGTTAATTTAAGGGAAAAATATCATCATTAGGTCCCAGGAACCATGGTTTTAGAGGTTACAACCGGTGGTGAGGTGGCCTCAGCTATGTCTTTTAAATCATTATAGTATCCATGCATCATATTTTGTCTTGGGGCCAATATGCACTATCTAGGGATGATGTGGAATCTTCAGAGTTAGTTCCTGATGATCATTCAATCATGGTATTGTGTAGGAGGGCAGGTCTAGCACCTACCTCAGCCACAGTTCTTTCAAGAGAGTTCATGTAGTAGGTATAATAACCTTACACTCCACCAAGAGTATATGGGGCATGTAGAGGATTACCTCAATGTGTTATTCATGTATCTAAACTTAGGCAGGGTCAAGGAGGCCTTCAATACCAGAGGGTAAGAGAAGATGGGTGTGGTCAGTTTCATTCCATAGAGAAAAAAGTTTTAGTTTCGATAGAGATCATTCAAGGTACGATCAGTTTATTCATTACTCTTTCTTTCTCTTTGTTTGATTCCGGAGCTATGAACTCATTTGTTGCATTCAGTCTGGCACATTCTATCGGACTAGACATAGAGAGGCTTCACATGACCCTGGTTATGAGTATACCATTCGGAGTTCATACCATCCTTTTATGATTGTGTTGGGGATGTAGGATAATGATGGGACCACATTAGGCCCATTGAGATCTTTTCCTATTACAGATTCAAATGTATTATTTCATCCATAGAATTGACTAGTTGTAATCTGTGCCTAATTTTGTATAATTCCTCTGAATGAGAGTCGTGTTTTCAGATGAGGTTTTCCACCATGTGTCTTTCATTGGCGAGTAGAGTTGTATGATGGGCAGTCAAGGTATGCAGCACATTCCTCCCTTTTTGTCCAATCTGTTAGTGGAATCAGAAAATGATGAGATGGAGTAGGTTCCTAGCATTTTGGGGAGTTCTTTGATGTCTTCCCTTAGGAGGTTGTGACTCTACCCCATCAATGTGATTTTGTGTTTCAGATATACTTGTAGCCCGATGCTTCTTCGATTTCATTAGATCCTTATCAGATGAAACATTCAGAGTTGTGGGAGTTGAGGATTCAGATTGATTAATTGACAAAGAAGGGATTTATTTATCCCATTTTATTACCATGGGGTTCTCCAATCTAGATATCAAAGAAATAATGTGGTGGTATAATGTTCATTACATTCTACTGGATATTGAATCAAGTAACAATCAAGAAAATGGTACCCACTCGCAGGAATATGTGATCCTTTTAACCAACTAAGGGGAGAAAGTTTGCTCTCTATGATCGACCTATGGTTTGGCTATCACCAGCAGATGGTAAAGGATGGTTATATCCCAAATATTTTTTTTGGTGATATTATGAGAACATAGAGTTCATGGTTGTGTTGTTTAGTGTTATGAATGAACCAACTATGTTCATGGGGCTTATGAATCCCTTTTTATTGTTTTCCTAGACCATTTCATCATTATATTCATAAATTACATCTTGATCACCCAATGTCAACAGAGGAGAATACTGAGCATCTCATGACTGTCGTGGAGGTTCATCAACACCACCAGCTCAATGGGAAGTTGTTGAATTGTATGTTCTGGATAAGGGAGGCAGAAATATTCGGACATGTGGTGTCTTTGTAGGGTATAATAGTGGACCTGTAGAAGTTCAGGTTAGTTGTTTCTTGGGAATCACCGAATAATTTAATATATGATCATAACACTCTCATTCTGGAAGTTAATTATCCAAGGTTTGTACCATATTTCACTGAAGTTACAACCATGTTGATTTCACTAATCAAAAAAGACTAGGGTTTTTTGTGGAGTGACCAGTGCTAGCTAGAATTCTATTATCTGAAGGGGGGGTGGGTAGTTATCCAGTGATCATGTTCCCAAATAAATGGGTGATGTTTGATGTTTTTTCAAATGATTTACATATATTTAAATGATGGATGATGATGAAATAGTGGGGAGTGATCTCTTATGTTTCTAGGGAGTTACATCCCAATGAACAAAAAAATTCCACCCATGATATGGAGCTAGCAGTGATCATGTTTGCGCTGAAGTAATGGAGGCCTTACCTCATTAGAGAGAACACTATGGTCAACAATGATCACAATATCTTGAGGTGTAACTTTTCCCAACAATATATGAACATGTGATAGTGTATGTGGGTGGATTTTCTCTATAGATATGACTTTGAAATATCATAAACCTCATTAATGGGGAATTTCATGGATGATGCTTTGAGAAGCAGGTAATAGAAGGATGTAATTCTAGAATTTGGGAATGCTTGGAAGGCGATGAAGGAGTTATCTTCTTTTCACTTTGATGAAGGAATGGATGGAGTTAGAGGCTGATTATTTCAGATAATGGTATAGTATTATCTAATATAGCATGTCGAGGAGTCTCATTGGGGAGACTTGTAGGTAAAGGTGATGTTTGATTGAGTTTACCATGGTGATGATCTAGAGGGATGGTCGGTGGATGGTAAGAATCAGATTTTATTTCATGGAAGCCTATTTGTTCCAATTGAAATGCATGAAGGTGTTATCCAAGAGTTTAACAGATTTCCTTTAGAAATACATCTAGGAGTTTCAATGATGTAATACATCTTGATAAATATGTTTCGGTGGACTATGATGAAATAGGAAGTGGTAGAGTTTTGGGAGAAGTACTTCGTGTGCTAGTGGGTGAAGTTAAAGCACCATGTACACAGTTCTTTGTTGCAGCCCTTAGATTTTTCCAAGTGGAAGTGGGATTAAATATTTATGGATTTCATCACTGGATTACCTAGGGATAACGATGGAAATGATGTAATATGGGTAGTAGTGGATCAGCTGAGGGAATCAGATCACTTATTAGAAATCTAGACTCCAGTCATTATTGATTCCGTGGACAAGAGGCATGTGGATAGGGTGGTGTGGATGCATGGAGTTCTGAGATGAATTCTCATATATCAAGATACAATTTTTACCTCACAAGTTTGCAGGGGATTCCAACATAATTTTGGAACTCAGTTATTCCTCATCAAATATTTCCATCCCTAGACATATGGGAATACTGAACGGGCTATCCAGATGATGGAGGAAATGTTGTTAACATGAATCGTGGACTTTTTTAGATCTTGGGTATGATATCTATCTTTTTTATATTTAACACATAATAATAGCTATCAAAATTCCATTTCAATGGCTCGGTTTGAGGTTTTTTATGGAATACTGTGTTGTTCGCATTTATACTAGATAGTGTTAGGGTAGATAGATGTTATTGGTCCTTAGGTAGTGCAGAGCACAATCGAGAAGGTTCATCTTTTCTGTGAGAGACTGAAATGAGAACATGACAACCATAAGTCGTACTCCAAATTTAGGAGGAGGCCATTGTAGTTTGAGTTTGGGGACCATGTTTTCTTAAATGTTTCCCTTGGTGTGGGTAGCAGAGGTTTGGAAGAGGGAGAAATCTGTATTTGAGATTCATCAGACCTTTTGAGGTGTTGGATAGATTTGGTGGGGAGGAATACCAGTTGAGGTTTCCACCATAGTTAGATAGGGTACACGATGACATTCACTACTCACACCTTCATCGGTATCTACATGAAGAATCCCAAATCATCGAATATGGAGAGTTGGATATCATGGATGAAACTAAGTTCGTAGAAAAACCAATAGATATTAAGGATATTCAGTAGAAGTTGTTGTGTGGACGGACCATTCCCTTAGTTCATGTGTTGTGGAGGTATGCTATCCTAGAAGAGATTTCATGGGAAAGGGTGGAACATATGCATGCCCAATTCCCAAAGATGATATAAGTTTTTTCTTTTAGTGTTTACTTTTGAAATTTAATTCCTGAACCTTGATTTCTAAGAGATGAGTGGTTTCCTAGTTCTACAATGTTTGATAAAATACTAGAATATGATGAGGGGGACCTGATTCCAAATTGAGACACATTAAGGAGGATGTGATTGAACCCATGCAGGCTAGTTGGTTCCACCAAATGTTGATTGTATATTAACATGTAGGAATAGAATCCTTGATTCATGGGTTCTAGATGGCATGGTGTTTGTGGTTGTGAGGTGTCTCTTGTGGTCTATTGGGGTAGTAGATTTTAGGAAAGGTGCTCTAGGATATTGAGGATTCACTCCATCATATTAACAAGCTAGGTTGGTTTGTCAGTGATCATTGGTGTGCTTAATCAGTAGTAATGTTTCAAGTATATAGGATCCTTGTGAATTGCCTCTTGGGTGGTTGTTCGGACCCCTCTATTCGTTATAGGTTAGTATTGAATTTTTTAATACAATTATAGTTTGATAGTTATTTGATGTAATGACCTGAACCATCCTGATCCATTTCATTGTGAAAATCTAGTTTTTGAGGTGTTTAGGAGGTCACAATGGTTCTTTTTGAGAGTTTTCCAGTTTTTTAGTTTTCCATTGTTGTGTTTGGGATTTCGTTCATATTGAGGGTGACTTTTGTCCATCATATTGGGGGGATTAAAAAATTCTTGAGAGAGGATGGCTGCTGCTCCGGTTCTCAGTGGTTCCTCTCCTCCGGCTTCTTCTGCTCCGGCTCTGGGTGGTACCTCTCCCCAGGCTTCTTCTACTCCATTTGTAGTGGTTATCACACAGTGTCGAAGGTTTCCACTGATTCAAAGGATTCCGAGGCTAGGTCTGGGTTTGGGGGGTTTCTAAATACATCCTTCATGGATGTTCTGTGTGGTGAGAGATCCAAGGTTAGAGCGAGAGCCTCCCCTGCTGTTGTGCCTCTTCCAGATATTCCACCAATAGTGGTGGATCGGCGTGGCCCCAAACTTTTGGAGGGGGTTCCTTTAGTGGTCCTCTTAGACAAGGGACTCTGGGAGGCAGCATCCTTTCATGAGTTTACCCTTGTGGCTCAGTTTGGTCATAATAATCCTTCGATGTCGTTCTACCATAGCTTTGTGGACTCCTAGGATCTGTCTCGCCTAGCAGTGGTTTCTGAGGTTTCAAGGGTAGCCCTTTTCATTCACCTTTCTTATAAAGAGGACATTGTTAAGGCCTAGTCTAGGGAGATTAGGAGCTATGGATCTTGGTATATTTCTCTCACAAGGTTGTCGTGGGATTTCCATTTCAGACACAAATCTTCCTCTGACGTTGTGTGGTTATATCTTCAGGGCTTTCCTCTACCTCATCAAAAACCGACCATCTTGAAGGAAGTTGGGGACTCACTGGGGTCATTTATCTATGCAGATACTGACACCAAGTGCCTTCAAGTGGTGGTTAAACTGCGTATCTGCATAGAGTTGGATCTAGTGGTGAAGCGACCTTCCACGGTCTTGTTGGAGTCCTGTGATGGTTTCTCCTGGAGGCATAGAATCTTCTATCATTGTCTTTCTCATGTTTGTGTCATTTGATATTTGCATGGCCACCTGGAGATGAGCTACTGAAGAAAAAGGGAGGTGGTGGGCCTCTCACGATGGCGCAAGTCTGAGGATTCGGGTCAGGACCCACCCGGTTTTGAGTGGAAAGGTGTCTGAGCAGTTTTCCATTTCCCAGGTTCGAATTGAAATTCAACATTTTTGGATAGCGCACACGAGAAGGAGACAAGGCATGGGGAGACCACCTCTAACTTGGTCAGTTCTCTGTCAGCTACACCATCATACCCCTCTAACCATATCACCTTGTCCCCGGGATCATCTGGGTAGGCCACATATCCTCTCCAACAGGTGGGCGACATTTCTCGACAGGATCCAGAGTTTTGCATAGCTTTCTCCTCAAGAAGCCCGGTCATGATGCGGGCCCCATGACCTCCATCTTTCTGTGACTCGGCTCATCATTCACCAGAGAAGTTCCATATTTCTTTGGATAGTAACCTTACACTCTCCTTGGATGATCTCGGAGAATCGAGTTGCTTGCCTAAGGGTGTCGATATTGAATTGTTGATCTCTAGTTCCTCTACACAATGAATGTTTCTGATTTCCCTGGTGTAGGGAGATTTGGGGACTGATCCTTCATGATATCATTCTCCTGAAAGGATGTCTTTACTTGAGGTTGAAGATTTCTCTTTTCAGAAGGTGATCTATTCACCGAAGTTGGGTAGCTGTGAAGATGTTTTTCCGGGTCCTATCACCCAGTCGAATGCGAAGGACAAAGGTTTGTTCACCCCACCCCATCATCAAACCTCCTCTCTCCATAAGGGCCGTATTTTCTCCTTTTAAGGTTTTCTCTCATTATCTGGATTGCGTGCGGTCTGGGAGCCCAAGACAAGCATCCTATTTGGGCATCGTAATTTAGGAAGTCAAAGTCATCCTTGTTGGTTATTCTGGAACCGAAACAGAACTCTGGTAAAGTACCGTGGCTTGCAAAAAACCATGGTTTTCCCAAATGCTTTCATGGGGAACCTGTCATCTCCTAGATTTGGATATGTTGGAGGAGAAACATTTCGGAGGAGGTTGTTAACCGGGTGTGTTAATGCATCCGCATTAGGATCTCGATTGCATGCTTTGTCCTTTTGTTATAATTTTTTTACGTGAGTACGGGGAGTATTGAAAGGATGGGATTATGGAGCCATATTCAAGACATGTTTTCTGGATCTTTACCATGGTTTGTGGGAGGTGACTTTAACTCCATTTCAGACGTATCAGATAAAATGGGAGGCTCTAGTGTTAATAATGAAAGCATGAAAGAGTTCCAGGAGTTTATTGTTCATGCAGGGCTGTTGGATTTGGGATTCACAGGGTCCAAATATACCTGGTGCAATTAATCGTAGGGGGAGGGATCACATATGGAGTCGTCTGGATAGATGTCTCACCAAAAAGTAGGGATTATATCTCTTCTATAAAACCTCAGTTACGCAACTCACATGCATGCTCTCTGATCATACGCCTCTGCTAGTTGAAATCAGATGCGAAGTAGTGGTGGGATCATATTTTCATTACTCTAGTGAATGGAATCGTGATACGATCTTCATGAAACTTCTGAAGGACTCATGGCTTAAGGAGTAAGGGAAATAGTCTTGGGATGGGATGACAAACCGTCTCAAACATCTAAAGCAGTATATTTGAAGATGGATGACCGAGCAACCGGAGGCTTCTAATGGGATATAAGGCATGAAAATGGGGGTTGATAGACTGGAGGAATCCCTTCTAAATAATTGGTAGGAGATCACATTTTCTATATTAAGTGACAATATGATCGTTCTAGAGGAGAGGATATTAGACATGGAGAGAGTTTTTAAATAGAGGGCTCGGGCTAGGTGGTTAATGGAAGTAGATCACAACAATGCGTTCTCCCATGCTTGCATCAGGGAGTGGACAAGCATGAAGATTAATCTAAGGCTGTATGATGGATCATTCACTTTAGATGTGAGTATTTCGGGGAGTATGGCCTTGGAGTACTTCGAGGGTCTTCTGGCGGGGGTAGCCTCTTCTTGCTTTGAGAGGGATGTCGTAGAAAGTGATGATTTCTTGAGTTTCCGGCCTTTTCTGGTTAATGACTCAGACAATGTCTGTCTGTCATCAATTCCTCAGGAGGACGAGATTAGGGAATCACTATTGAGTATTCCAGTGGACAGTGCACCTGATCTGAATGGGTTTCTGGTTTCCTTCTACAGAATAGCTAGGGAGTTTGTTGGTCTGCATGTGGTTAAGGTGGTGCATGATTTCTTCGGTGGTTGTTCTTTGAACAAGGGTATCTCTTCCTCAGGGGTGGTTCTTCTTCCGAAATTCAAAAATCATAACCTCATCATTAACTTCCGTCTGATTTGTCTCTGTAACATGTCATATAAAATCTTGAGCATGGTTATTGGGAGGAGAGTCTCTAGGATCATTCCCTAGGTGGTTTTAGAGGAGAAACATGGGTTCATTAAGGGTCGGAGCATTCAAGAAGCAATTGGTATTACTAGAGAACTGACTCATGACATCACCAAATGTGTTGTGGGATCAAATTTTATCTTCTAAGTGGATATGAGAAAGTCTTATGACATAATTGTATGGAGTTATATCATTTGTGTCATGAGAATGATGGGTTTCCAAGATTGGTTCTGCAACATTTGCTTCAGGGGCTATTCCTCGCCTTGGCTTTTGGTCTCATTACTGGGAAAATGATTTGGATTATTCAAGACTTTTAGGGGTGTCAGGCAGGGTGACCCACTGTCCCCATTTCCGTTTGTGGTCACCCAGGATGCCTTGTCTAGATACAAGAATCGTTTCTTGGATGAGTGAAAGATGAAACCTTTTCATGGAAGAATAAACACAGGTAATATCTCTAACTTGATGTTTGTTGATGATATTTTTCTATTTACAAATGGAAGTCGTTGATCCTTCAATCACCTCAGAGAAAATCTGTGTAACTATGACAGGATTAGTGGAAAAATATTAACTCCTTTAAGAGCCATGTGTTTATTCCAGAGAAATGCCTGGAGAGATGATGTAGGGAGATCCAGGGAATTATTGGTTGTAGAAGGAAGTGTTTTCCTATTTTGTATCATGGGGTGCCAATATCTTATGGATGCATTAGGAAACACCACTTCAATGATATTATTGAGCGCCTCTTGGGAAGGATTTTCTGATGGAAGAACAAGCTTCGTTCTTTTTTAGGGAGTTTCATGCTGATAAAAAGCCTCCTTACGTCCATCCCCAAGCACACATTCTTTGTCATCAAGCCACCGAGAGGTACTGTGGAGAGAATGGAAAAGATTAGGACTACATTCATGTGGGATGAAAATATGTAAGGGTGATTCCATTAGGAATCGTGGAAGCGGTTAGCTCATCCTATAGAGGAAGGAGGTGTCAGCCTTCATGATATTCAGGATACCATCCTCGGTTTACAGGAAAGGATGGCATGGTAAATCATTTTCGGGGAGACTCTCTGGGAGAAATTTTTTAACATGCGAAACAAATGGCAAGGGGCGGTTGTTACACATGGTGCTACGGCTTTGGACAGATTCATGTTCTCTCATCTTGAATCCTTTTCCAGCTACACAAGGTGGGTGGTCGGCCTCTGGGATGTTAGCTTCTGGAACTCTTATTGGTCTCGTGAGGTTCTTGCTTATCCGGGTTTCCCACACCCTCATATTTTTTTCCAGGATGCATGTGATCATTATGATCTTATTCATGTAGCCTTAAACCCCATCCTGATGAACCTGTTCGATGGTATCATGATGAGTGATGAACCGGACCATTGATGTTTCTCGGAGACTAGCTTGGGAAGGTACAATGGCTGTGATTACAGGAGGATTCTTCAATGGGGTCGTAACACAGAGGAGAGGATTCCAACTACCTGGTGCAACGAGATCCCCACAAGGATGAACATCTATTTTTGGAGGGTTTGCAACAGGTCACTATGTACATAGGAGAATATCCAGAAGAAGGGTGTTCACATTGTGTCTCAGTGCTACTACTGTGTGAACCCACAATTCAAGACTTTGACACATATGTTCTTCCAGGGCCAATGGGCCTCTCACCCTTGGTCACTCTTCACTCATCCTCAACACTATGTTAACAATCCCCAATATCCAAAATTGTTTTTTCCTACATGGTTCAAAGGTACCGAGAACAGAGCTATGGAACGCACCATTAGGACGGTCATTCTGATTTCCTTTTGTTGGATCATCTGGGAGGCGCACAATCAGGTTCGTCTGGGTGCCCAAATTTCTCCATTGTCACTTTAGATTTGGCTTCGTTCTCTTATCACGGAGCATTCCTTGATCATCAAAGGTGGGCTTGCATCAGTTATGGTTTGAAACCTTATTCATCACCCATGCATGCCGAGCAGGTGAAGTAGATCCTGGGTGAAGTGGCAATCGTTGAATCATGGTTTGAAATTTAATATTGATGTCTCCTTTATGGAAGGGAACATGAGAGGTGGAGGACTACTTATGGAAATCTGGGGCTTGGTTTTGTTGCCTTTAGTGCCTTCTATGGTCAAGGTAGTTCAATGGGAGCTGAGGTTCGGGCCATTAATTTTGGGCGTATGGTTTGTAGAAGGAGAGGCTTGCAGGTCACTGAGGTTGAGTCCTATTCTGAGGTGTTAGTTAAGGCACTTCAGGGCAGTCGTGGGATCCCTTGGGAGTTGGTCTACCTCATCTGATGATGCAAGGCAAGGACTCATAAAGGTAGGATTATTCACCATAGTTGGAGGGAGTCGAACTTTGCGGCCAACAGGCTTGCCCGTTTGGGTCGGCGGGAGGAGATGATTATGGTTTATTATATCCTTCATTCTCTCCCCCTGGAGTTTATTAGTCTGGTGCAAGGGGATTCCCTTGGCCGCCTTTCTTTCATCCTCTATGATGACTTCCTTCCTTTGATTTCATTTATTTCAAATTTATAAAAAATAACTTTCAGGCCATTGTTGTGTTTGGAAAGGAAGGTCACTCAAGGTGAGTCAGGACCAATGACATGAACCAATGAGTCATCCAATAGTGATTTGTGATGGAGAGTCTCTAACTATAGTTTTTCTTGTGGTGGGTCATCCAAAGGTTCGTCTAAATGGTGAGTCAGGACCGGTGAGTCAGAATGGTGACACACATTTGTGACACACTAATGGTGACTCACATCAGTGACTAAATTATTGTGCATCTCATTGGAACTAATTGATTGTGAGTGCTATTTGTGACTCAAATATGGTGATTTGAGTCATTGACTCATTGATAGTGGATCATGACAGGGATTCATGGCATGAGCTCACCGAATGGTGACTCAATAAATAGAGACTTTCTGAATGATGATTCATTGAATGGTGTCTCCCCAAATGATGACTCCCTGAATGGTAACTCACCGAACGGTGGTTTCCAATTGTAGCTCATCCTTGGATTCTCACACTGGAGACTTTTCCAGTGGTGATTCATCCACGGATGACTCGCCCATGGGTGACTCGTGACTGTGACTCACCCAACAGCAAGCCACATCGAATAGTCCGTCCAATTTTTCAATTTTTCCTAGTTCTTCCAAATTCTCCCATTTAATGTTTGATTTGATGTAAAATGAATTTAAAAACTGATTAAATTATTTTTGAATCTTTTTGAATGGAATTAAAATATATCCTCAAATTCCAATAACTTATGATTTTTTATTCAAAACATATGGTCAATATCCACTTTTAATGGGGAGTTCAACACGGGTTCATGCCCCTCAAGTCTCAGATTTAGTCCTTCAAAGAGAGAAAACATTCTTCTATTCTATCATTCTCTTTTATAGTGACACTCATGCGTCCCCAAACCTTTATTCCTCTATGATCATCTATGTTTCACCCATGCATAATGTTTTTCTAGAGACTTGTACACCCCATGATTCACATAAGTAGGGGGGTTTGACAGTTTGTTTCTCGATGTCGGGATCCCTTCATCCCTCTTATTTGTGTACCAAGTGGGCTGGTGTATGAATTTTTTCCATGTGAAGGATGTTGATTCCATGTTTTAAAAAGATAATAAAATCATATTTTAAAAAATAAATTGGGAATGGGGAAAAATGAAAAATGATTCTATTTAACTATATATTGATATTTGTTTCTTATATGTGTTATATGCCTACTAAAAAACTTGTACATTGGTGGTATTTTTTTATGAAATCAGGATGACTTGTGATGTATTTTTGTTGATAATTTGTTGAATGAATGTATATATTACATTGATTAACTACAAAAACTATCCAAAATAAATAGATTCCCCTGCATCAAACTTGTTATGTGAGAATCCATGAATTATCAACTTGGAAATAATGAAATAGTGGTTCCAAAATCTGAATATGCACTGCTTCATTTTCTGTGGTTGTGTTATGTGTGTGGTTTTGATAAATATTTTTCTTTATGTTATTGTGTGGTGTTGGGGTTTAGGGAATTTATATAAGGTGGTGTTGTGTGGGTGGTTTGAATGAATATATGGTTGAGAGGTTGATAGATTGTGGAATGGATGGGAAGTGTTTGAGTAGTGGGGAAGTATGTTTAGGTTGTCATATGTCTAGGTTTCTAGGTGTGGTAGGTGTGGTTTTGTTATATTATAGGGTTGGCTGGTTGGTTGTGATGTGGTGTGTTGCGGGGTATGGCTATAATTTTGGGGGTTTCTTGATGACATGAAGGATTGGGTATAATTAATTTAAAGAATGATTATGGAAGTGGTTGGTATGAGTGTTAAATAGAGTGGAAATATGATGTGAGTTTCATTACTGTGGTTCTTTTTACTCTGCATGGTTTGTGTTGTGTGTCATTTTGTATGTTGTGGATGGTCCTTTCTTAGTATTGGATGGAATGAATTAATGGTTTCATCAATAAATAAAGATAATTGGTTAAATGTGTTGGATGGGGTTATGTTTGAGTTTTTTCTTATCGTCGATGAATTTAATATATCAAATTCCAAAGTTAATGTTTCTGGTATTAATAAATGCATTAAAAGGTAGAAGTAGATTTGGAATTATAATTGGTTTGTTGATTTTTTGATTGATAACACATAGGATGGCCTTGACTATTTTATATTATTTATACATACCTATATTTTCATTGTTTTTAGTATATGCCACCCACCCTATTTGAGTACTACGTGTTGAACACTCCGATTTTCATGGTGAAGGGTGTCATTCCGATACATCCCGATGGGAGGATAGATGGCTGGAAACCCACTTTTCCATGTTCCAAAATTCAGGTGGAGATAGCCCGACATTCTTTTGTTAGGTATTGGTTCGTGGGGACCAGGTTTGTGTGGGTGAGATTTGTTTCCTAGGATTCTTCGGAATAAGTTGTGTTGTGTTCCTAGGTGTCTTCAGGATGTGATGTGGTATGTATCTATGGTTTATGAAGGAGAGACGTAGTTGTGAGTCCTAGGTGTGTGTGGGAATTATGTGATGTGGTATGACACCCAGATGTGTGATGGTGGGTTGTGATGCGGTACATTCAGAAGAGTTAGAAGCATCGGGAAATTTACCATTCGGGTTTGAGAGCAGCTAATCAGTGGGAAATTTGTTCAATGTATCCTATCATAGATGGGATTACTATATTACATTACATGGATTGCATTATTTAGTGGGAATGCCATGGAGTGGTTGGGATGACAAGGATTCCTGGTTACATGTTTTTGGTTCATTTTATTCCTCACAAGAAAATTTTTATGCTTCTCCCACATGGGCATGAGAGAATTTGGTTTTCCTATAGAGTATACTTGTATTCTCACCATATGTTATAAAACATATTTGTGATTTCATGGAGGATTATGTAGACCATGTTGGCATTACTAACATAGACAATGGGATAGATAATGTTGTCATTTCTTTTCCTGGTTATTTTGGTATTTACTTTGGACCCTTACTTTCTATTTGTAGTAATTTCACTTTAAACATGCATATGGGATTTATTTTGTTTTCTCATTTATATAGTTCTTGGGGGTTATCTAGGACAGATCATCTAAACTCTTGATCTTTTTTCTTATAAAAATAGAAATCCCTTCCATTTCATGATATTCTATACCTTGGTGTTGGTCACCACCCCGAGGCCTATATGAGGCCAGACTGGGGTCACTATCTCTCTACATTTAGTTCTATCTTTGGAGGGGAGTCTTTGGAGGTAGTGTATTATTAAATTATTAGATAACATAAATTATGATGACTCAAAATCTCAAATACATTTATCCAAATTCAACTCATAAATGTCTCGAAATTTCATTTAAATTTTATTCCACAGTTCAGAAAATGAAGCTTGTTTGGATGGGAAAATTTTCAAAAGTCTACAAATTTTTTATATAGAAAATCATTAATAAGATAAATAAAATGAAATAAAATATATTATTATATATAATTAAAATCTTTTGAGTTTTAAATACCTTTAAAATATAATTTAAATTTATATATAATTTAATCTGTTGGCTGGAGAGAGTAACTAGAGATGGGGTGAATTGAGTTCCCAACAAAAAAATCTATAAATAAACATGAAAATTAATCAAAATAGTATTTTGATATAAGATCTATCATATTAAAATATTTCCTAAATAGTGATTATGTGTCAGTTAATATATTATTTATAAATACCTTAACATTTGAGAAAACATTAAAAATATAGAAACATATATAAAAGACTAGTTAATATTAATTATCAAATATATTGTTTCATTTGTTAATGAAATGTTATCTCGAATATGTTAGAAAAAGATGACAATGAACATTGTGAAACTACAAAATAAATAAGAGGTTTAGTCTCAAGGAGAAACCTAATCCCGTCCACGTCAAAATTAACTACTGACAAGATGATTATAAATATAATTAAACACATCAATATCATATATTAGGTATACAGTCGACTTCAATAAGCTGTCTGGGATAAAAATCATCTTCCATAGTTATACGTGGGTTGAAAGAAAATCATCGATCAGATAGAGACCCCTTCCACAAGCACAGTGGAAATGAAATTGATGAAGGAGATAATAAAATGTATTCTTTGAGAATATGTAGGAGATAGCGTGCATTGGATAGTATTAAAATAACACACTAGTCAAAAGTAAAACAAATATTACAAATAGAAATAGATTAGTCTGATGTGTTCAGTATGTTTATTAATCCTTAGATCAGTAATGGTAAGGATTCTCTTCTTTTTTCATGAATATTGAGGTAGAATAGTGGACCATTTAAATATACATGAATCCATTAGTTGATCCCTATCATTTATCTCTATAAATCATCTTAATTGTTCTGGGATTATATATCATTGATCTTCAAAGAATTTGAATATGCAAGTTCAATAGAGCTTACAGATTTTATCGCATGATTTTCATAGTCAAAGACGATCTATGTATTAGCAATGTATATTTGTCATGCTAAGATATATATACATAACGAATAAATAAAATTACTTGTTGAAGGAGATCCGAATTCCTTGGATCAAAATTAACTAAGTCTTAAAGAATTTTCCAGGAAATCCATGATTATATTTTTCTGTTAGAATCATTCACACCGAAGATCTCAGATAACAACAGTAATAATAGTGATGGTGGTTACTAAGAATCTGGAAGTGACTCCCCTACGAGTAACTACATTAGCCGTATTGGTGAATCACTTATGATGGTATCTCATTCTCATGGTGATGGTGACTCGATTCTGGCGATAGCTCATCTTGGTAGTAAAAGTGACATGAGACTGGTGGTAGCTCATCCTGGTGGAGTCAGTGACTCTCCAATAGGAGTAACAGTGATTTGTTTCAAACAATGTCTTTCCATATTGCTTAAAAGAAGTTTTATTAAAGTAGTATGTTCATATAAAATTCTATTATAAAACATGTGTAACATTGGTAATAATTGAATCATTATTGGTGATCATTAAAATAAGTGGTGTCAATCCCACCCCATTAAAGTAGGTGTCAAAATTCTCCCCATTTTTATTATCATAAAACAAGTCATTTTATAAAAAATGTACAAATTATATATTTAAAAATCATATAAATAGATTTTATTATATAAATAATTGAAATTTCACAATTATCCCTCCCTCATTGAGAATATCAAAATAATATTAAAATTGAAGAAAGAAAAATAAAAGAGAGAAATTAAATTAAATTAATCCCTAAGAATATATAAGATAATAATTAGAGGAAGAAATTACAGTATCCCTATCAAAGTGATATCACCAAAAAAAATCACCTCTTATAGGTTGGTGGATTATTACCTTTCTCCTTTCCTTTGGATTTTCCTTGTCTTTGTCATCATCCTAAGAAGTTAATGTTGAAGTATAAGTTGGGGAAAATATTGTAACAAACGGTGGTGTGGTAGAAGGAGTTAGTCCATCAATGAAAAAACTAGTATCAGCTTTCTGATAGTATCAATTGGTGAAAATTTTAGTGGAAAAATTAGTGGAGGCATAATAATAGTTTACTAAGAGATTAGAGAAGTCCTGTATTGAATTTTCCCTATGGTTTTGGTTGAATTAATCAAAGAAACCGGAAGGGACTCTCGAACAATAACAGTGGTTCGATGGAAATGGTGGTAAGAGTTCAAAATATTAATAATGTACAAAAAGATGGAGCATCCCCTTTCAATTTCATTAATGAAATAATCATTTTCATCCATAAATATTTGAAGAGATAGAGTGAGAACCTTTATCTAAATAACTTGTTCTTTGAAAGCACTTGTCACTAGTGGAATCTTCAATTTCTTAGTAAGAAACTTGAAATTGACTAACAAAGCATGCTTAGTGTAAATCCTTGACAAATAATATTGGATAGATTTTTCATCACATCTTTATCTTTTGTAAAATCAAAATAATTATCTTTTAAAAATTAAAGAATAAATACTTAATGAATATGTATCTATTGAATATTTTCTTCATGAGTAATGACATCACATAAAATATTAAAAATTTCTCTCCAGACAATTATTGAAAAAAATCACTATCAAACTATACTGGACTAGTAGGAGTTGAATATGATGTAGAGGTAATGGAAGAAAAACTATCCAACTTATGATAAGTGGAACTTATAAAATCATAAAAAGTATCTTGGAGACCCTCCACTGATGATTTCAAACTTTCTACCTTAGATTTTAGTATTATATATTCAACTTAAACATTTTAAATATGGAAAATAAATTTTGTTTGAATAAGATATATCACTATATCACCTGAATATCAAACACTGTCTTCATTATGTAATGTTGTATGATATGGTTGGTTGTTCATGACTTGGGAAAAGTATGGTACAAAACTTATTCTCAATGTCAAAAATATCTAAATCAACATTATTCTAGAAAGAATCTAAATCATATAGGGTTAAAAATTAGGAGGCAACAATATTGAAGGAGAGAGAGGATTTCTTTGTCCATGGTATACTACATCATCAGCTGGTCTTTCTATTTCCATGGGAATGAACGGCTATAAATCACTAGCTGCATATATATGATTTACTAGGAATCCTTCTATTCTGAATTCAAATTAATCATTTGAATCAATGTATGTTAGACTACGTCTTACAAAACTGGGATATCTCTCCCATTCTTCAATGACTCAAACTAATGATATGACACAATGAATAATTGGAGTATCTCTAGTATTGTGAGAGAAATGACCAACTTCAGTTATTGAGGGAACAAGAGATGTCTCTTGTAGTTACAATGTGGGATTATTTGGAGCAAGACCCACTTTTTAAGTTACCCGAAATGTATCCAACTACCTATATGTTATATCTGGAAGAACTATTTTCTGATTTTTTTCCATGGCCTCCACAGATTCTAACTAATTCAGTTATACTAACTCCTCATCAAGATTAATATTTTTCTCCCCCACACTTTCTGTATATGTATCCATTGGAAGAACTATTGGAATTTCAAGCATCTATGTGTCCCTAGTCTGACATTGTTGATGGGACTGGGTTCAACTCGTGGAGAAGATGAAGTTTAACTAACTCTTGGTATGGATTAATATGATTATCCCCATTCTATGTATTCCCATCATAAGAAGAACCATATTTTTTTTTTGAACAACTCATTGATCAAATCAACATTCATTATGACCATCATCAGTATTCTCATCAAGAGAATCAACTTAATTATCCTTATCAACCCCACTGTAAGATTCATCTAGTTTCACATGATCTTTAATCTCTTTATCTACTATATGAGGAAAAAATCATTTCCTCCATCAAAACTCTCCTAATTTGAGGTCTGATTGGGAGATGATATATAATGATATTCTTTAGAAACATTAGTATCTTCTTCATTATCATGCACAACTAAAATATTTATTTAATCTATATGTGCTAAAGATAAATGGGGATTTAAGGACAATGTAGGCCATAATCAATAATTACTTGAAAAATATTTATCAAGAGGAATCAAAATAATGAATTGATTCCTCCATTATAAACATAATCAGTAGATCCTTAGAGAGAATTATCTATAAAGGGAGAATTTTTTATTTTACATACAAATAGAATTTAGTTATCGAATGGGTGAACCTCTTAATGTTATCTATTATTTTGCATGTCACAACATTCAATGGTATAAATTCTTGGTAATTAAATAATATATTTGAGTGGATTACATAATATTAAGGTTTCATAGAGTATAAACTGATTATCATTAGAGGGTATTGTATCTACATTATATTTTATGAAACGAGTTTTATTTAATTTAATTTCATGATAGTTTTTTTACATGAAACTTTTTGTTTTAATGAAGCATGATGTAAAATTAAAACATTATTATTTTGTATGATAGATATCACCTATATTTTATAATAGATGTCAAGAATAATATTTAATAAGTTAAAAAAATTATATGGTCTAAAAATGTATATGAACATAATAAATTTGTCATAAGAAAATTGGAAATGAAAATAAAAAATAGAAAAAATTGGAATTATTTTTCTAAAAAATACAATTTATGTGCAGGAAAAAGTTTTCAATCAATAAATTAAACAAATAATTTTTTTGAGTCATTTTAATAAATTTTATTTAAATTTTTATATAAATTTTTTAAAATGCCTCTTAAGTGTTTTAAAAATTATTATATAATAAAAACTAAATGTATACACTCAAAATAGTATTTTTATAAAAATTATTATTATTTCCTATTGTATAATTACATTAAAAATAATTTCTACCCATATTAAAAAAAATTAATTATTAATAATGAAAATATTTTTTTTGAATAATAAAACCATAATTTTCTTTTCTGTGAAAATTTTATATTTTTCTAAATTATGTAAATTATTTATTGAATTCTGAAAAATAATTTTTTTAATAGAAAAATACATTTTCACTGAAATCATTGAAAATATAAATTTTATATTAATATGGTTTTAAAATTAGTCTTAGTTCAATTATATATTTATTAATCCAATTTAGGTCTACTGAATCATGTTCATTATGAATTTTTATATGAAATTATTTTAAGCATTTCAAACATTTCAGATTGGAAAAAAGATTTTTTGTCTCTTATATGAGTTAAAATTTAAATTAATTCTTTTAAATTATGTTAATATAATTAGGAAAAATTATTTTCCCTATTTGTAAAATAAATAATAAATGTTATCTATTAAAACATTCTTACTATTTTTAAATAATTAATAGTAAAAATAATAAAACATAATTACAGAGGTTATTGTTAGATTAGGTTTATTAGTGGGTTAAACTAAAATGATAAGGGTTAAATAACCTATATACTTTTTAAAACCCATTTTAAGACATATTTTTCATTTCTATATGAAATTATATCATTATAATTAGGTTGAATGTAAAGAATAATCCTAGATACATCATCCCCTTTTTGATTCATAATTGTGCGGGAGTTGTGACATATCGACTAGAACATCAACAAACCATGCCCCAGGTAAACTATGTATTCCACATATCCCTCTTGAAGATGTACATATCAGATCTCTGACATGTACTAAATAAAGAGGTGGTATATTAGAAAATAATCTCCTTTATAAGGATAATGTGGAAAAAATATTACTCTGTGTAGATAATGTTCAATAGAAAAAGAAATCCCACCATGTCAAAATTAATATGGCAGATCTGAATGTAGGAGTAGGAAACATAATAACTGAAGGAATAAATTAATTATAATTACCCTCACCAGTACTCATATTTTCATGTAGAATTAAATTTTGTGTACGCAATTTAAAAATGGGGGAAAATGTAATGACCCACACTTTTAATTATGTTATATATTATAAAACACATATATAGCATAGGGAGACCAATAAAACATTATTTTCAAGACTAATGACTGAAATAAGTGGTATTCATAGAAATTGTGTAACCTATACCAATTAAATAGAATATTTTCCTTTGGAATTCTAATGTGAAAATTAGGAGTAGAATTCCTTCCAATAGAATAATAAAAATTCCTATGAAAGTATAAATACCATTTATCCATCTTATAAAAGAAAATGTTATATAATTATATCATTGTATAAGTATATAAATGTTTTAAAAATGATAAATTAACTATTGGTATTTTTTTTAAACGTAAATATTTATTTCTAACTTATTAATTAGTATAATAATTTAAAATAAAATTTATTATAATAAAATAGATTAATCAATTAATGTAATTTTCTAATGATTATAATTTAATTTAATGAATAATTATCAACCTTTTCAAATTGTCATAATATCAATTATATTTTTAAATCGATATTTTACAAATAAAAGATGATTTTTAAAAACAAATCACATATTTTGAATATTATTTTCATAGAATTGAGACCATTTTTTTATTCTACACATCGAGAAATGATTCGGTTGATTTTTTTTGTTTTTTCTCAAATAACTCAATTTTTTGGTGAATGGTGATTTACGATAATTTATGGTATTTAACAAATATATATGAATTATTGAGTTGTATATATACAAATCTAATTCATTATTTAATATATTTTGTGATAAGGTTCAAACTATTGATTTTCCTTGGCCAAAATAATAAAATAATTAATAAAATAAACAAAAAACACTCATCTCCTCCCTGTAAATCATACCCCTCAACACGACTTCTCCTCACACATAACAAGATATGAAACATGTAAATATTATTCCCAATAATCTTCCCAAGAATCCCTCCCCAGTCCTAGAGAATTTGGTCTTAATTAAATACAAAAAACAATATCTCTAAGGATCTTCTCAAGGAAAAAATTCAAACTGTAAAATCCTATTTCCCTTTATTTTTATTTCATTTAAATTTCTATTATTTTATATTATCTCCTTGCCTCCCATTATCCAAGTCGCATGAAAACTCTATTATATTATATATACAATAATTTTAATATGTTAATGGAATGATCCATCATCAATCCTTTTCTCCTATCTATTTTATTCAAAAAATTGAAACATCATCCGTGAGGTGTTGATTTTTCACCTTCGAGGATGAAAATTTCTCATTTTAATTTTCTGCCTTCAAATATTATCATAAAACCATTATAATTGTTGAAACATTTAGAATCATTTATGATATGAATTTTTTTGAACTAATTTATATTCAAAATACTAAATAATAAAAAAATCTAATGTGTGATGACTGAAAAGATGCACAATTAATTTAAAACCGTAACATTATCATATTGTTTTTTGAATTATTCTCAAATATGGAAATAAAATAATATATAAGGCATAATAAACACAATTTTGATCACTAATAACATATAATATCAATTATAAAGATTTATTTTCATCGTTTATTAACATCTATACTTGTATAAAAGTAAACTGGTCGTGAAAACCAAGAAACAAATACTCTAAGAACGGTGGAATTCAACTCTATAACATATCAAAATTGAAACAAATATACTAATTAAAATTATAATAAATAAAATACAAGTATAATAGGTTATGGATTCATTAATTAATTAATTAATTGAATATAAATGATATTAATATTAAAAAATGTAAGGGGCCTCTCAAACCCAGCTCCCTTTCTATGGGTTATTCCTCTTTCATACCAAATTTTATGGTGAATGTAATATTAAAATTCATAAAATATCATTTCATTGTTCTTACCTTTTATTTTTGTGTATATAAATGTTTAAAATCATATTTCATGACATATAAAAATATTTTCCAAACAAAATATTCCTTCCAAAACATATTTTGACTCCTCGAGTTATTTCTTATTCCCATAATAATGATGAATATTGTAAAAAATATATTTTCTTTATTTCATTCAAGAACCCAAAATATATACATGATTGATGAATGAATTACGAATCCAATTCCTTTACATGGGTTACTTTAATACATTTATCGATTGACATTCTTTTTGAAATGCATTAATATGTAAATTGTATGTTGTGATGGTGCGCCTGAAAATATACAGTGGTCCAATTCATTGGGTAATGTGGTTTTCCTCCTGTGATAATTTGAAATATGCATGAACACCATGTTATCCTTTTTCAGAATTATGATTTTATTTTTATTAACATATATCATCCATTAACGTGATGTTATATCTATTTATATCTATTTTTGGTATTTGACCAATCAGACAGGATGTCAAATTTTTATACATTTACCCATTGCATGTCTTTATCGAATCTATCCCCTAATTATTATTATGATGATTCCATTATTATGCTTTGATTATGATGATTATTATCACCCATTTTATATTGATTCGTGTTCTTATATATCCCTTTATAGGGATTTTTTCTCAACCATTTATTTGATTAATATCTTCAAGTGATTACTTATAACAAGGAGTACATGATGGACACAAAGAACCAAGAAGATAAGGGATAAAATAATTATTATTATATGTTATGTAAATGTTATGTATAATGTTAATTACCCCTAGACACTGATCCTTTTGATTCCAGATTTGAAACACTATTATTTTTATCATTAAAATGACATTATAGTCATGTATGAAAATATAGTGTCTCTATATTTGGTATGTGAGAATGGTTTAGTTAATTTGGGAAATAAAATTATATAAAATTAGTGAAAAATCTTAGTATAAGAATTTGTATATGTAAGAACCAAAGAATTTTTTTAATTAAAAATGATAAACATATGGATCCCAAATAATATTCCTCTAGAGTAAATTTCATAAAGGGATAAATTATTTATTCTTGACATCATTACTTATGATAAAACCTTTTATATTTTATAAAATGGTGGTAATAATGAGAAACTAGGCCCACAACCCATATGTGGGACAATGCAGTGATTTTCCCATTGAAAACCCTAATGCCTTATGAGGTGTAGTTCAAACATTCATGTCGATGCTTACCCCACAATCTATGGATAATAAAAATAACCGAAATAATATGGAATCTCCTCCTTCAACTAAGAGGTATAAACTATCTATCATGTATTTTATGTCGAAATGACCATTGAAATTTAGTGGATCTTCTAATCCACTAGTCATGGAATTGTAGGTCAACACAATGTAGATTATATTTTTGTGCTTAACTGTTCTGAGATGGAGAAGGTGACTATGTCCATATATTGTTTACATGGAGAGTCCGACCAATGCGTGTTTTTGATAATGGAAACAAATACAAATGATGAAATTTAAAATATGGAGTGTTAATACTTTATTAAAAAATTTCATAATATTTTATTCCCTCAAATTATTTGAACAATAATAGACTGATAATTTGAAGAGATAGAGAAAAAAGATGGTGAATATTCCATGGATTATGAATAAAATATTACAAGTAATGAAAGGTCTCTCATAGGTGGTTTTATCAATAATATTTTAAAAAAGGTTGCTTCTATAGTGTATTATAACCACACCTTGGAATGGATCTAGAAATTCAAGACTTTTGGAGTTATGAAGAAGTTTTCTGATGTGTTCTAAATGTGGAGATGGAGTTTGCAGAATGGTCCCATGGATATGGAGATAAGAAAATATATATGGAGTTTCAAGATGGGGAATATAATAAAAAATTAGATAGATATCCCAACTGTTCAAATATCAAAAAAAATTGGAAGAATCATTATCATAATTTCGAAAAGGAATAGTAAAATAATTCAAGTGTGGTGGAGAATGCAACCAAACGCATCCATTCCAAAGAGATATGAAGAATCAGACACATTTTATGGGACAAAGGAGAGCATCAACCATATTTCAATGCTTCAACTATAGGGAGAAAAGTCACTTTACATTCCACTACACTAAACATTCAGTCCTCTTGGGTAATCAGTGTAAATATCCACCAAATTCAGTGGATAAATGGAAATATTATGTTGTCACTACTATTGTGGTGGATCCAAAAAATTATGTGGTGAAAGGTACGCTGGTTATTCATTCATGAATATCCAACATACTATTTTATATTGGTCTAATGAATTCATTCTTTTATTTCAAATTCATTAGAACTATTCAAACACTACCTCAAAATAAAGAGGTTGAGTTGTTTGAGAAAACTAAAAATGGGGAAATTATTGAATTCAAATATATAACTACTCCAAGGTTAATTTTTGTCGATTGAACATCCTAGAAAATCTTGACATAAATCTTTTAGTACAATTTCATGTTATATTGAGCATGGATTAGATATATTTATACATGACCAATATCATCTTTTGGGAAAATGAGACCACTCTCTATATCCCAATGTATCCTCATATTTTTTAAGAGTGTTCGGATGAGGATGAATCTCCATAAGAATCATCATCTCAAGTGTGGTTATTAATACCTTATGATCAATAATATATTTCTCATATGATTGAGATAGATTAGAGAATCATGTTCAAGGACATGACTATTGTGAGGCACTACACTTATGTGTTCCCACATGAATTTTCATGTATTCCTGCTGACCGAGTGTTCGTGTTCTCAATTTGAATTATTTATGTAAATCCAATAATATCAATGAATCCTTATAAAATGGCCACTATGGAGTTCGAGGAACTAAAGAATCAGTTAAAATATAATCTATATAAGGGTTTTATATATTTCAGTGCTTCACCATAGGTTGTTCCAATACTATTTGTCAATAAGAAGGATGGATCAATGAAACTATTAATTGATTATTTTGAGCTCAATAAAGGCATGATAAAGAAAAACTATCCCCTTCCATGGATATAAAACTTGCTTGATCAGCTACATGGGTCTAAGTATTTCTCTAAGGTGGGTCTTTAGTTGGGATATCACCGTTTAATGATGACGATGGTTGATATTCCCAAGACTTAGTTTTGAACATGGTATGTGCACTATGATCTCATAATAATTCATTCTGGAACAAATAATTCTCCAGAAATATTCATGGAATTAACGAATCGGGTCTTTTAAGGATTACCTTGAAAATTTGGTTGTAATATTTATTAATTATATTATGATATAATCAATGTGAAACGAGGAAAATAATGTGAATTTTAATACTATTCTAAAGACCTTCCTAAGGGTGAAACAATATGACATGTATTAAAAAGATGAGTTAGATATGTAAGAGTTATCATTCTTGGGTAATGTTATCTCCAACAAAAGAAATAACTATTAACCCATATATGATTAACAGAGTGGCCAAGTCTAACCTCATCAGTTAACATCCATATATTCTTTGTCCTATATAGTAAATACTAAATATTAGTGAATAATTTCTCATAATTTTCATACCAATAAACCATGTTGACTTATAAAGTAGAAATGTTTTTCTGGAATAGTGAATGTGAAGACTTCTTCAAAGAGTTAAAAATAAGATTATAATTACCCCGGTACTCACACTTACATCAATTTGGGAACTCTTTATGGTATGTAGTGATGTTTTAATGAATTACATTGGATTATTATTAATAAAAATTGTTGAATCATTTTCCAAAATGAAGTTTAAAATTCATGAGAAAAACTATCACATGCATGGTCTAGAGTAGGAGGCTTTGTTCTTCGCATTGAATATTTGGTGGAATTTTCTATATGAGGATAAGTGTGAGATATGTAATGATAGTAATATTCTAAATTATATATTCACAAAAACAATCATAATATGTTCCCAAAAAAATATTGTTAGAGCTAATCAAGGATTACTATTTATCAATAAACTACGTTCCTGGAAGGGAAAATAATGTGTCAGATACTATAAGTAAAAAGGATCCTAAAACATTATCAATGATGAAAATTTAGAAGAATAAAAGCTTCATATATTTGAAAGGATAGAAATATTAATCTCTAAATATGGAACATTATCACTCCTTCCTAAAATCTTTTGTCAGAAAATTTTTAAAGATAATTTAATTGATGCTCAATGAAATGATGTTGAAATTTAGAAGAAGACTTTGTATTTATGAAATGATAAATCCTTGTAGTTAAAAATTGATGATAACAGATTCATAAGTATTGGGTAAAGACTATGATTACCATCCAATACATATATAAAGAAATAGCTTATGAGTGATGCACATAGATCAACCGTCACTATTCACCCATGGAGCACAAAGATGTTTTGAGTTCACTGAGATCACTATAGATGGGACAATATTAAAAATGGGATCACGGAGTATAAATCAACTTTCCTAGTATTTTAGAAAGGGAAAGATGAAATAAATAAGATTAATTCAATGATGGAAGTATTACACATCAAAACATTGACATGGTAAAACATAAGCAAGGCCTTTTTCCTATCTTACAAACACATCCTAAAGAAATAATTCTATATGGGTTATTATTCATCGATTTACAAAGTCACCTACCCTTATCTAAATTCGAGAGGAATTATTACTAGATATAATTGAATTTAAATAAATTGTGGAAGTGTTAATATACCATTGAGTACCAATATATATTGTATCCAATCAAGATCCAAGATTCACCTCCATGCTATGGAAAATCTCCATCAATCTCTAAAAACTACACTCAAAATAAGTATAGCTTGTCATCCTCAAAATGATGTCTAATCAGAGTGGAATATTAGAAAATTTAAAAACATTCTGAGATCATGTTCTATGGACTTCAAAAGAAGATTAGACCAACACATACCTTTAGATGAGTACTCTTTTAATAATAGTTTCTATTCAAGCATTATAATGGATCCATATAAATCCCTTTATGGGAAAAGATGCAGAACACTTGCTTGCAATGATGAAGTCAGTGAATAGAATCTAATTGAATTTGAAATGGTTAACGAAATGTTATAAAATGTGATAACAATTTAGAAGCATATATGGGTAGCCCAATTATGGTATAAGATATATGAAGACAATAGTCGATGGGACCTAGTGTTTAATGTTGGATTAATTGTCTTCCACTGCATATCACTATGGAAGAGGATCACGAGATTTTGTAAGAAAGGGAAGTTATGTCCTAGGTACATCATCACCATTAAAATTCATTATTATATCAGAGGTGTATCCTATTGAAAACACATCCACCAACCATGTCCCTAATATATTATGTATTGCACGTATCCTTATTGAGGATTTCTATACTACATAACTCACATGTAATGAATTAAGAAGTGGTACAGTTTGAAAATTATCTCTCTTATGAGAAGAATCTGGTGAAGATATTTAACCATATAGATAATCATCTACACAAAAATACTACCCACATGGTAAAAGAAATTTGGTGAATCCATAAGCACGAAGAGGAAACATGGGAACTAGTGGAAGCAATGAAAGAGAAGTACCCTCACTTGTTTTCATCTCAGTATGTGAAACGGAAAATTGAGGGATAAATTTTAAAAATGGGTGAAGAATGTAATGATCCCAAAAATTAATTAGGTCATACATTATAAAACACAAATATATCATATAGACCCAAATAAAAACATTGTTTTTTTGAATTTGGAATCAAATAAATGGTATTTATGGAAATTAAAGAACCTATTTCAATGGAATAATAAATTGACCTTTGGAATAGTAATGAGACCATTAGGAGAAGTTATCTAGCCAATAGAATAAAAAAACTCAACTATGAAAGAAAAAATAAAATTTATCGTTCTTTTTAATGAATGTATGATATAAATATATCATAGTTTGTTAAATAATGTTTTAAAAAGTATAAATTATGTGTTGGTATATTTTATCAATCAAAATTGTTTAATTATAATATTATAAATAATATATTTACATAGAATAATTTTTTTTATAAAATATATTTAATAATTAATATTTACTTTTTTATGATTATAATATAATTTTATAATACTATAACTAATTTTTCAAAGTGTCAAAAAATCAGTAATAATTCAAAAAAATTTATTTTCTGAATAAATGTTTATTTTGATTAAAGATGAAATTTATCATATTCATAAAATTATTTTGATAAATTTTATTTAATTTTTAAATTCTAAATATTGAAAAATAAAATTCGGGTGAATTATTTGGATTTTTCTAATATAGTTTATTTTTTTAGAATAGTGAAATATAGAAATTTATGTTATTTCCCAAATACATGAATTGTTGAGTCATATATTATGCATGAATGATTTAAACCCACAATATAATACTATCATTTTATTTAATATAATTAGTGATATGGTTCATACTATTAATATCATTGATCCAAAATAAGAAACTAATTAATCGAATAACTAAAAATTTGAAACAAATCCAAATTATAAAAAATCCTCTTCAAAAGCCTCTCTCTCAAAAACTAAAGCCATTTTGTCTCAATAAAATACCAAATCCAATTTCTGTATGGAGGTTCTCAAGGAGAATAATTCAAAAGGAAAAAATCAGCTTTTATTTTCTCTTAATTTCTTTTCAATTTAATTTCATTTTTATTTTATAATCAACTCCCCTTATTCATGTGTCATGATAACTATAATTTCATACATATTATGTAATTGTATTATGTTATTGTATTAATCCATCATCAAACCTATTCTCATATACCTATTTTTATAAAAATGGATACATCTTCTATGAGGTGTTGATTTATCACCTTCAAGGGAAACAATATTTCATTTTCCATTATCAGATTCAATGATGGAAATAAATCAATTATAATTGATGAAAAAAATATAAAATTTATTTTAGAATGTGATTTATTTTATTTAAATTACATATATAAATAATAATGAATAATAAAACAAATCTAGTTTTTGATGATCGAAAAACTAGCATATTAATTTAAATAATTATCAGTAATTTTTTATCAAATGATTCACTTTTATATACAAAATAAATTATTTATAATACAAATTTAAATTATTTATGGTAACTAATAACATTTAATTTCAATTATGGAGAGTAATTATAATTTTAATGAACTTATATAGATTTATACAAGTGAAATGATCATGAATACAAATAATTGAACACTCTCTGAATGACAAAATTGAACTATATAACTCAATATAATGGACCAAAATAAACATAATAAAATTATTATAATTAAAAAACGTCATTAATAGGTTCCTTATCAATTAATTAATGAATCTTATTTGATTATCCACTATATTAAAAGTGAAGTATGAATTCAGATATAAGGTATGGGGATTCTAAAACCCATATTTCGTTCCTTAGGTTATTCATCTTTCATAGAAATTTTTTGAATGGATTTTCATGTAATATTTATAAAATTTCAATTAGTTGTTCATCAATTTTATTTTATTGTGTAAATATTTTTTAAATCATATTTTCTCAAAAATGAAAATATTTTCCAAAAGAACAATTCTATCCAAAACACATTTTGTCTCCTCATGTTGTTTCTTCTTTTCTCAAGAAGGATGAATCTTACACCAAACATGTTTTCCCTAGTTTAATTTAGGAATCCCAGTTTTATATATGATTCATGAAATCCTTATTAAATAAATTCTTTTAAAGGGGATTCTTCATGACTTTATTTCATATTTTTTCTTCTGGTCATGCATGATTATGTAAGTGTTATTATGTGACAGGTGAACTAATAATTTTATAGTGATCCAACAGATTGGGTAATATGATGTATCTCATAAGGTAATTTTCAAAATTAATGAACATTGTAATATATTTTTTCATAATTATTATATTATGAAAATTAACATATGTTATAAATGATTGTGATTTCATATTTATTCACAACTACATGTTATATTTGACCACTATGACATGATGTTTCATATTTATGAATTTCCACATTATGTTGTTTTGTCTAATGATTCCAATAATTATAATTATGATGATCCCATGATTATATTATGATGAATATTATAATCATCACCCCTGTTATTTAAATTCATGTTCTTATCCATCCTCTTACTAATATTTTAACCCACCCCTTTCTTGGATGTATATACTCAAGTGATTACTTATACTAATGAGAACATAAGGTATTCTAATAATCTAGAGAAGAAGGAATAAAATATTATTTATGATTTATTATGTAAAAATAATTTATAATAATGTTTTTCAAAATATTGTAAACCATTTGATCCTGGATTTGAAATAGTATTATATTTCTCATCTTTAAAATGATTTAATAGTCATTTTAAAAATGATATTGTACCAATAATATGAATATATATTTTATTATTATTATTTTCCCATGGATATAATGACAGATTTTATGTGTAATATGTCAATTAAGGGTTCTAGTTATTAGTAACTAAGTAGTAGATGGTGTAGAACAATTATGAACCATTTATTTAGGATTCCATGTTTCCAATGGAACTATACAATTATAACCCTTAGGAGAATGTTTGTGTAATTTAATTACTATTTATTGATAAATTTAATGTCAATATATGAGAAGATATGGTCAAAATTTATGGTATCAATTGAGAGGATTATTTTTTATTTGAAAAGTATTATTAGATATCATTTTTTAGATCACTTGGGGTATGTGTAAGGATAAGTATATGTAGTATTATACATATTGTAAAATATCATAGAATATAGTTGATAGATAGAGTGAGTGGTTTCCTAGAAATATACCCTCATTTACTTACTAAATTATTACATGTATTTGGAATTGATGTAAAAAGGGGTAATAACTCAGAAAAGGGTGTGTTGGGATTTACCCAAGGGCCACATGGTAAATGAGAAGAAGACTTACTACACACATAGTTTGCTACCCCTATGAATGTTTTTTTGGAAATTGACAATCCTTTATGATCCCTCCAAAAGGATTTTAACAATAAAAATGAATGACTTTTGTTAAGCCTATGTTTTCCTAGAGTGAAAGGAACGTGTAATGATTTTGGAATCATATTAATGATTTATCATGGTTATGTGGTTTCTCACTCTGTTAATTTTGGATGACACTATAGTTTTTGGTTTCAGTGAATGGAAAGAACAATAAGAAAACGAGTTAAAATTGAATGTCGGATACATTTTTCTAAAATGAAAAAATGGGATATTGATTACAGTAAAGGATATGGTTGTTATTGCTAATTGGAATCCATGATATATGAAGTACAAATTTCACCTAGACCAAATATTGGAAACACCATATAAGAGTATAATAGAGGTCACTGAGGGATTGGGTGGTGGTTATCATAGAGAAAATAATACATAGCTTCCTATATGTTTGTAACGTGGGAAAATTACTCACAGGAATATCTCAATGGGATTATAATGTATTAATTGTGTAAAATAATGACACTAAAAATTTCATTTTCAAGGAAAAAATAAAAATTTTGATCAATTCAATGTATGAAGATAAATTTAAACCAAAGGTATGATCGATGGATGAATTTTTTAAACATGGAAAGTATATTAATTATTGAAATCGAAGACACACGAGGTAGCTCGTGATGAAAATCCGAAATGTTATATGAATAATGGTAGTAATTATAAGGATAAATGTACAATGAATGCAATATGAAAATTATAGGTTTTTCGAATTGAATTATTATTGATAATTATACTAATAATGATAAAATTATAGTTTACGAATGTTACGACATAACATATATTTCATATTATTTTAAATATCTATTGAGTGAAAAGGATTTAAAGGAAGGTTAATGGGTTAAGAATGAAAATTAATGATTAAAGTGTTTATGTATTGAAATTGAAGAATTCTGTGTTGTGAATCACAATATATATATATATATATAATGATTGTTATATTGATTTTTAGTGTTCTGGAATCAAAATACTAAGTTAAATGGTACAGAGGTTTTCACATATTTTGTATGTGACATTAATAGGTAGTAAATTATTTTTTGGGTAATTAATGAAATGTTCATTCATTAATTTAATAACCTTCTCTATAAATTTTTGGATTCTAATAATTTAGAGCATCCATAACATCAACTATTTTTGGAAGTTATTGAACAGTACATTGTGTTTTATTGATATTTTAGTGATTAATGAAATATTTCATCATAAGATGATTTAACCATATTAGATAACATGTAATAACCATTTTGGATTTGTTTATACAAAGAGGATGAATAAATGAATTATCATTCTTATGATCAATTATATTTTAAGTTTAGTGTTTCAAGAGTGAAAATTTTATATTCATTTATTGAAGTAATTGATGAATTGGATGTTGATCAAAGCACAACCAAAGGATGAAATTTTTATTACAATATAAAAGAATTTTGATCCCTATATATATAGGTCCAATTAAAAAATATTTACCATATTTGGATAGTAATATATCATTTAGTGCTGCCACCAAACCTTTTTTCAAGTACCTGATGTATCCCTTATATATATTTTGATGAACTACACTCCAGACCCCTTAAAAGTAATGAACTCAGAGGTCTTACCTCTAGAGTATGATAATTCATATGTGAAACAACTAGTGAAAATTCTAGATCTTATAGAGAAATTTCAATTAAAAAATACCACTCACTATTTGAATGTTTTGTGGAGAGACCACCAGTGTGAAGAAACAATGTGGGAATTAGTTTATTAAACGAGGAAGATATATCATTGGGTGTTTATACCAATGTAATGGAGTTTCAATGGAAGAAATTAATTTTATATATGGTATATTGTAACACACCAAGATTTTAGGAAATATTTTTTTTCAAATAAATTTTATTTATTTGATAGTTTTTGTTACATGAAAAATAGAGCTTTAATGAAACTGTCATGACCCGTCCATGGGGCCCGTGCCGTGACTACCACAAACCCGCCTTCCATAGGCCAGGGGCTGGCGACTAGCACCAAATGCATAAATCCCTAAGCTGGGAAGGCATAGCCTTTATAAAAGTAAACACAGAAAATCAGAGTACACAATTAGAAGAAAAAAAAGTAATACTGTTTACAGAAGAAGTGATGGAATGTAAAAGGGCCTGGAAATACAAGACCAACAGTAAAGTACATGTTTAACTCGAAAGGGAAAAAACTAATGGAAGGTGAAAGCATCTCCTGAATCATCCCCCACGGATCCAACCTGATGGGTAGGTACAGAGAGCCTCCTTTGCACACCTGGTCCATTAGTCTCAGCCAGGTACCGACTCATTGGGAGGTCCACCTCTGGGTACCGTCCTATCCTGGTACTCTCGGCCTCCGTCAGCGCTATCTGTCATCTACATCCAACACAACAAGGTACAATCATAGCCCGTGGAGGGGTGAGCATAATGATACTCAGTAGGGACCCTGAGACCCGCAAGGTCTCACAAAATCCAACAAGGATAAACCCCAAAGTATAAAATCAACATATAACCAATACTTAGGTATATTCCCATAAATATACCTATGTTATAAAGTAACCCATATCAATCATGAGGAAAACACATGGGTCAATGATTTAGCTCAAAACCCTGATTTTTATCATTGAAACGATGCCTGGAGAAGTATAAAAGTATAGATGATTAGCCGTGAAGCTAGATCATCTTATTCTATCAAGAGTCACTACTTCTGACCATACGGAGTCTGGCCTATACAAGATCGATAGGTACTAACCTCGACAATGACCCACAAAGGATCTGACCCACACAGGATCGGTATGCGCAGACCCACAAAGGATAGCTGAGCGCTGACCCACACAGGATCTGACCCACATTGGATCTGACCCACACAGGATCGGTATGCACTGACACACACATTATCACTGAGTTCTAACCCACACAGGATCTTACCCGCACAGAATTTCTCAGTACTATCCTTCTTATATTCTGTCTCCAACATCCGACTCACTGCTAGTTACTAGGTCTTCGTACACTTTCTGTGTGCATCTGGAAGTATCTGATCAATGAGAAATAAGTCGAACTCCACCAGTCAAGAAGTACTGAGTAGAAGTGTCTCAAAGGTCCGCCCCATCATAGGGGTCTCAACGCAACAGACGGTACGTCAATCAGACTCCTGGTCTGTGAGTTATTATCATTTTAGTCTCGGGGCCCGGTTGGAATCCTGTACGAACCAACCTGACCATGATTCAACTATACCCTAAACTCCAGTGGCGTATACTCAAAAAGACGGCTATACTCCATGAATACCGACGCCACTGACGATTAATCAAACGGACATCTGGTGCCAAATAAAATGGCCCAAGAAGGTAATGGGTTAGTAATGGGCTCTGGTCTAGTCCGACCCAGTCCGACCGACTCTACCCAACATAGTCAGGGCCGACCCGGTCTGGGTCGACCCGATCAGACTCACTGGGTCTTACCCGGCCCATTGGACAGGTCAGCCCGCTATGTTTTGACCCGGACCGCTGGTCCTGGCCCAGCGGACCGCGAGGGCGGTTCGACCCGGTAGAAGCCACGTAGGCGATTCGGAAACTCACCCTCAAATACCGGTCCGGTTCGGCCAGTGACAACGCGGGGGACTCTGCGGGTATCCTCAAGAGGTCGGTGTATAGGACGCCAGTAGGTAGGCTGCACGGGGCGCGGGTAGGCCTTCTGGACACCGGGTAGGCCGTGGGTGCACCAGGCAGGGTGCGACAGGCCGCCAGATGCCGGGTAGGCCGTGGAAGGGTGGAGGGGTGTCGGTCAAGCCACCGGTAGGGCCGGGAAGGCCAGGCAGTGCACTGGCAGGGTCGAAGGGCATCGGGTTGGGCGCAGGTAGCGCGGCGCTGTTCCGCCCGGGCATCGGTGTGCCGTAGGTGCGACACGATTCTTGGAGTTCCACGGGTAGCGCGTCCTTCGTTGTTTCCACCTTCTTTGTCGTCGCCTCATTACCATTCCATAGGACACCACAAAGAATAATCGATGGAGGGTGTCAACCATGTGAGGTTGGCCTGAACCATTCGTGTTTATGGTGATAGTAGACGACTCGAATGTATGAAGTACAATAACCACCGTTCCTCATTTTGAGAGAAAGGAAGAACATGGGAAAATGTTCATAATTTAAATAAAATAAATCCCCTACCTCGAATTCGGTTATCGACGATGGAGTCGTGGAAGGCGGACGTCATTCCATCAAAGTCGGAGGAAGAAGAGCTCGAAGAAGACGAGTCGAGATGACGTCATCGGCATTCTTCATGGGTGGCAAGGCTTCCTTTTCTTTCCCTGGTTGAATAAGGATCAAGACGGTGTTCGTCTTTCTTCATTCATCATGGGCGACAGTTCTTCGTTGGGGGAATAATTCTCCAAGGGTTGGGCATCATGTCTTTTTTCCAGCGTTTCGCCACTTGAAGATGTCGTCCCAAAACCTTTCCCCAAGATTCATTTATATATGAGAGGTAGGGTTTGTCGAATATCATGTTGGCACGTAATTCAAATGGTAGAATTAATAAACCTGGATCCACCAAATTAATTGCATGAGGGGTGTCACAATTAATTTGGAGGATGTCAAGAGGATCCCCTTAATTAATTCACACGAGTTGGTGCAATTAATTAAGGGAGATGCCACAAATTTAAAGAGGAGGTTCTGGCCATTAAAAGGGGTGCTGGTGGCACCACTAATAGGGGGTGTTGAGAGGTTATGGTCTCCTCCCACTAATATGGGTCGGGTGGCCTCGTGTGATCCCCACCACATTTAACCTCACATGGGAGGTTTGATTCGGGTGGGCCCCACCACCAACTCCCAAGTGGAGGTTCCAACTACCCACAATCACATGGTTCCTGGAATAAAATAAAGTGTGGCTACACTTTATTTTATTATTTTTTATAAAAATCCAAAAACTAACTTCTATTCCTGATCATTCGTCGTCGAGGTGAAAGTCTTCTTGAGAGAATATCGACGCTGCAAGTTCAATGGTTCCCTCGGATTTCAGTTCTTAGCAATATTTTAAAAGTTATAAAATGTCATTCACACGTTTACTGAACGTACCCAAAAAAAGTATAGAAAATTAATATCATCCACCCTCGACCTGTGCCGGTTAAGGTTAGGCTTTTTATAGGTGAGTAATTCCCCAAAAAACCCAACCGTGCACATGGAATTCCAATACGATTTACAGTTTAAAAGTTATGAATTTTAAAATACAATAATTTTCACTTAAATATTTTTTTTGCGGAAAAAAACTATCTTTTTCTAGTGGCCCTCGCCGAACCAAGTTAGTATCTTCTTAAAGAAATCCTACCCTCACGAGTTTAGTGGTGGGCTCAGATTTTTAATCTGAGTTACCTTTTGTGAGTTATAATCATTTGATAAATGTAATAACTTTATTTACTTATTATATTTATGGATATTCCATTTTCAGGTTTTCTCACAGGAGACCCGCGCTGACTAAACTTAAGTCACGCCTAGGGTTAACCCGCCATCCTGAGCGTAAAAGTGGCCTCAGATTTTTAATTTGAGTCACCATTTAGGATTTATTCCTGTTTTTCTAAAAAACTACTTACCCTCTTTAATTTAAGCAGAAGAAAATTTTGATAGATCATTCCAGGCAATCCAGGCCTCGAAATCGCACGTCGTCAAATTTCGCGGACCCATCAAATTTCAATTTAATTAAAAAAAATATTCATGGAAATTTTGGGCCATTACATTATCCCCAACTCAGGGCTCTACGTTCCCATAATCTACAAATCATAACTAAGGAAACAAGTGGGGGTAATGAGCATGAATTTGAGCCTCCCGCTCTTATGTGCTCTCCTAGAGGTTCTCGTGCTGCCAACAAACTCGCACTAGAGGTATCAAATTTCCACATAGGACCCGCTCCTGTCAATCATCAATCTCCACTGGAACCTCCATAGAAGTCTCCATGTCATCGATGTCTAGCTCTCCATGGTCGATGATGTGGGAAGGGTCGTACACGTATCTCCTCAGGTAGGATACGTGGATATCGTCGTGCACCCAGTGTAACTGAGGTGGAAGATATAAGTGTTATTCCACCTCACCAACTCTGTTGAGAAACTAAAATGGTCTGACGAACCTTGGAGATAACTTGTCTCCTTGGCCTAATCTCTATAAACCTCGTCGAGGTGAGACACGCAGAAAGACGTGGTCGCCATCCTCAACCTCTAGAGGTTTCTGTCTCCTGTCAGCATATGACTTCTGTTTGCTCTATGCAGTCTTTATCCACTCCTAGATGATCTTCACCTTCTCTGTGATATCTCGTACCATCTCTGGTCAGTAGGAAGTGGGCCGACATTGTGAGTCGGTCGACTATCACCCAAATAGAGTCGTGTCCCTTGGAAGTACATGGAAGACCCATCACGAAGTCCATGGATATCTCATCCCACTTCCTCTTTGGGACCTCTAAAGACTGAACCAAGCCTGCTGGTACTTGATGCTCCACCTTCACTTGCTGACAAGTGAGGAATCGAGAGACAAACTCAGCTACTGCCTTCTTCATACCCATCCACCAATGTTGTCATCGGAGGTCCTGGTACATCTTCACCTCTCATGGATAAACAGCTAAATGGGAATCGTGTAACTTCATCAAAACATCCTCCTGAAGTGCAACTAGCACCATAGTACATCCACTATAGAGGATGACATGATCCCCACCTTCATAAAATCCATCAGGTGCCTGCTCTGTGGATATCTGAGCACGTTGCGTCTCATAGTCAGTGTCTTTGTGATATACCTCCCTAACTCCCTGAATAAGTTGGGGAGTGACTGTAAGAGACTGATGTAAGGATTATCTATCCATATCCACAAAGGAAATCTATAAAGTAGTTAGCTGCCCCATCTCCTCACTTAGCAACAGCAGGTCAGAACTCCTGATGAGTGTGTATGCTACGATGGTCCCCCTTCCTAGGATTATGTACGATCCCAAAGTCATAGTCTTGGAGGAACTCTAACCACACATGTTGGGAACTGAAAACAGAAAACTTCTTCTTCCACGAGGGTGAGGCTGGCCGACTCACAAGTGATCAGCAACACCCTCATATGCATGAGTTTATCCTGTGCTACCTAGGTTTCCTTTTTTGTTGAACAAGGAAAACCCTATTCCATCATTGTAGATAAACCACAAACATTTTTCCAAATATAGTCAATCTGTGTATGAACTAGGGTTGCCCAATCCATACCCAAACTAACGTCAAAAGGCCTTGATGCTGCCACCAAGAGGTTCCAACCGAAACTCTTGCCTCGAGGGTAAGATCACACCATCGACGTAAGTTTGATTATCGAGTCTCCTCCCAATGGTATCTCTAGACGTGAGGTTCAAGTCAATGGTTTAACCAGAATCTCTAGGTCTTGGACAAGATTCATGGAAGGAAGGAATGATTAGTACCTATGTCTATTGATATGATAGCTAGTAGTAGACACATGCCGTACCTTGAATCATTCTTAGATCCCATGGGTCACACTCCTTCACCACGTGAAACTACTCTCTTCCCCTTCCCTCCAGCTCCCTGATCCTGGCGTTGACTTCAATGGAGGGTTTTTTTTAACATGTAGAAATGTACACCACCTCATGCTGCTCTCCATGATCTGGTTCCACGTATGCTACCCCTGCAGATTTATCTGTCCATTCCACATCCTCTTCCAGAAACTTCTTTCATGGCCATGTCTCTGATACTGGAACCCTTTTTCTGCTTTCCAATTAAAAACATTCACTGGTTGTATCCAATCACCCAAAGATAATTCAACCATAAAGGATCTCTATAGCACCCTAACATGAGTAGGAATTCATAGAGGAAAAGTGTTGGCTAGGTTGTTCTTAAACACACCTCGCTCAGAAGTCTGAGCCCTGAAGCACAGATCACATCATATTCATCGAGTTCCAGGAATGGTCGGTACACCTCGATGAATACTTCATTACTCACATGTCATCTTTCTGAAACTGTAGAAGCTGAAGGGAACTCTCAGCCAACTCCTCAAGTCAGTACTCAGCCGCTTGTGAGTTGGTTGTGCCTTGGAACCTGAGGGGTGTCTGATGCTGAATCATATGTAAGGCACTAACCCTACAGGTGTCCTCTACTGGTACAACTGGTTGTAACTATAGATCAACGGGTAGTGATATATCTGACACACTACCCGAAGGTACTATCTCAGGCATCGGTCCACGTACCGAAGCCTCATCATTATGCAGACCAACCTCATGGTCAGTCATTGGAAAACACCAGTAGCTAAGATCAGAACTATCTCTACGGTGTCTCATGTAGGGGGATAACTCTATCAATAATCTCTATCCAATGCTTTGCTTCCAGGGAAACTGTCTCACCTCGAAACCATGGAGCCCTATGCCGCTGGGACTCGTGCAACATGCTCCGTCTGCATGCACCGTCCGCCAGTGCGGCAGGTGGTATTTGCTGCCTAATGGGTGGTGGTGCTACTGGTACTCCACCTGAAGGTGCCAACATAGTAAGAGGGCCCTGCACCGAAGCCTTGTTGCTCGAGGGGCCACATCGGGTACTCTCTCAGAACTCCATATGGATGTCTACATGGAGGAATCCTGAACAGATGTGATATGGTCAAAATACTATACCTGGTGAGATGAACTGGTTGTGCTGAATTAAAGAAAACTTCTGAAAACACCTACACAATCAGTGTTTTCATTCACTGAGTCGGAAATATGAAGTCAGGGTTCGGGTGTATGGATATGTCGGCCTCCTCACCAACACCTGACTCCCTAAACTGTAAACAACTCTCAGTACCCATAACACTATCGCTTCACAGTAAATAAATATCAGAGTCATAAGATCTGTGGTAGAACCGACTCCTATGATACAAATTTTTCATGACCCGTCCTCTGGGCCCATGCCGTGACTACCCCAAACTCGCCATCCATAGACCAGGGGATGGAGACTAGAACCAAATGCGTAAATCCCAATACTGTGATGGAATTGCCTTTATAAAAGTAAACACACACAATCAGGGTACACAACAAGAAGCAAAACACTAAGCAGTACTGTATACAGAAGAAGCGCAGTAAAGTAAATGGGGCCAAAAATAAAAACCCAATAGAAAAGTACAAGTACAACACGAAAGGGAAAAAAGTATTGGAAGGAGAAAGAACCTCCTGGATTGTCCCCCACGGATCCTACTCGAAGGGTAGGTACAGATATCCTCCTATGAACTCTTGGTCTGTCAGTCTCTTCCAGGTACCGACTCACCTTGAGGTCCACCTCCGGGTACCATCTAGTCCTAGTACTCTCGACCTCCATCAGCGCTATTCGTCATCTACATCCAACACAACGAGGTGCAGGAATAGTCCATGCAGGGGTGAGTATAATGATACTCAGTAGGGACCTCGAGACCCTCAAGGTCTCATAAAATACCATAAGGATAAACCAAAAACTATGAAATCAATGGATAACCAAAACTTAGGTATATACCCATATATATACCTAAGTTACCATGTAACCCATCTCAACCATTAGGAAAACACAAGGGTCAATGATTCAGCTAAAAACTGTTATTTTGATTATCAAAACCTTGGATGATCAAGTATATAAGTACAAATTATTAGTGGAGAAGCTATATCATATTATTATGTCAAGAGGCACTGCTTCTGACCATACAGACTCTGACCCACACAGGATCAATAGGTACTAACCCTCGCAACAACTCCCAGAGGATCTGACCCACATAGGATCAGTATGCGCTGACCCACAAAGGATCGATGAGTGCTGACCCACACAGGATCGGTATGCCCTGAAACAAACATGATCGCTGAGTGTTGAACCACACTAGATCTGTCCCATACAGGATCTCTCGGTACTATCCTTCCTATGTTCTGTCTCCAACCCCCAACTCACTTCTAGCTACTAGGTCTTTGTACATTGTCTCCTCGCCTCTGGAAGTATCTCCTCCATGTGATACTATTAAAACTCCATATATCACAAAGTACCAATTATATGTTTCTCAAATTTGTACCTAATCATAGGGTTCTCAATGCAATAGACGATATGTCAATCAGACGCCCGGTTTATGAGTTATTAGCATTTTAGTCCTGGTGGCCCTTTTGTTTTTGTGTACGAACCATCCTGACCGTGACTCAACTATACCCCAAAATCTAGTGTCGTATACTCAAAAGGACGACTATGCTCCTAGAATACTGGCGCCACTGACGGTTCGTCAAACGGGCATCCAGTGACAGAGAAAATGACACAAGAAGGTAATGGGTCAGTATTGGGCCTAGGTCTGGTCCGACCCGGTTCGACCGACTCGGCCCATCCCAGTCTCGGCCGACCTAGTCTAGGTCAACCCTGTCAGACTCCCTTGGTCTGACCCAACCAATTGGGAGGGTCAGCCCTCTATTTTTTGACCCGGTCCGCTGGGCCCGACCCAGCGAACCATGAGGACGGTTTGGTCCGGCAGTCGCCATGTAGATGGCTCGGTAACTCAGCCAAAGAGACCGGGCGGGTTCGGCCATGGACACCGCTGAGAACGCCGTGGGTTGGCTTGGGAGGTTGGTGGACAGGAGGCCAGTAGGCAGGCCGTGCAGGGTGCAGGTTGGCCGGCTAGACACCGGTCATGCCACAAGTGCACCGGGTAGGGCTAGGCAGGCCGCGAGGGCGCTGGGTAGGCTGTGTTAGGGCGCGGGGGTGCCGGGAAGGCCACCAGTAGGGCCGGGTAGGTCGGGCAGTGTGCCGACAGGGGAACGGGTCACTAGGCTAGGCATGGGTAGCACAGCGCTATTTGGCCAGGGCATCAGGGCACCGCGGGTGTGGTGCGAATCTCAGAGGGCAGCAGGTAGTGTGGTCTTCGTTGATTCCGCCTTCGTCGTCGTCGCCTTGTTTCTATGATGTATGGAACCACCCATAAAAATCAATGGAGGGTTTAGGCCGTGTGAGGTTATCTCGAACCCTATGTGTTTATGGTGATAGCAGATGGCTCGAAAGTATGAAGTACAACAACCACCATTCATCATTTTGAGAGAAAATAAGAATGTGGGAAAAAGTTAATACTTTAAATAAAATAAAACCCCTACCTCGAATTCGGTGATTGATGACGGATTCGCGGAAGGAGGTCGTCATTCCGCCTTAGTTGGAGGAAGAAGAGCTAGAAGAAGAAGAGTCAAGATGACATCATCGACATTTTTCATGGGTGGAAGTTCTTCCTTTTCTTGCCACGGTTGAAGAAGGATGAAGACGACGATCGTCGTTCTTCGTTCTTCGTGGGTGATGGTTCTTCGTTGGAAGAATAATTATCCAAGGGTTTGGCATCATGTCTCTTTTCTAGCATTTTACTGCTTGAACAAGCCATCCCAAAATCTTCCCCAAGATTCATTTATATGAGATATGGATGGTTTGTCTAAAATCACGTTGGAACGTAATTCAAATGGTAGAATTAATTCACCAGACTCCACAATATTAATTGCACGAGGGATGTCCAAATTAATTTGGAGGATGTCAAGAGGATCCAGTTAATTAATTTTCAAGTATTGGCGCAATTTATTAAGGTAGATTCCACAAATTCAAAGAGAAGGTTTTGGCCAATAAAAGGGGTGGTGGAGGCACTATTTATAGGGGGAGTTGAGAGGTTATGGTCTCCTCCCATTAATAGGGGTCGGGTAGCCTCATGTGGTCCCCACCACATTTAACCTCGCATGGGAAGTTGGGTTCAAGTGGGTCCCACCACCATAACCATTCATGGGAGGTAAGGGTGTGGCGGTCCCACCAGCAACTCCCATGGGTAGGTTCCAACAACCCGCACTCACATGTTAGATGGATTAAAATAATGTGTGGTTACACTTTATTTTATTATTTTTTATAAAAACCCAAAAAACTAATTTCTATTCCTGACCATCCGCCGTCGAGGTGAAGGTATTATTATGCAAATATCAGCACTGCGAGTTCAATGGTGCCCTTGGAATTAAATTCTGAGCAACAGTTCATAGGTTATAAAACTCAGTTCGCACGTTTAAGGAACGTACCCAAAAAAAAGTTCATAAAATTAATATCAGCCATCCTCGACCTGCGCCGGTCGAGGTTAGGCTCTACCTAGGTTAATAATTCACCAAAGAACCTAATGGTACCCTCGGATTTTGAATTCGAGTTACCATTTAATAGTTATGAATTTGACAATAAAATAATTGTCACTTAATTATTTTATTTGTGGCCAAAAACTAACTTTCTTTGGTGGCCCTCGCCGACCCAAGTTAGTATCTACATAAAGAATTCCTTTCCTCACGAGTTCAGCGGTGGTCTCTTATATTAATTCCTAGTTACCATTTGTGAGTTATAAGAATTTTAAAAATATTATTACTTTATTTAATTATTTTATTTACGGTTATTCCATTTTCTGGTTTTCTCACAGGAGGCTCGTGTGGACTAAACTTAAGTCACGCATAGGGTAAACCCTCCATCTTGAGCGCAACGGTGGCCTCAGATTTCTGATCTGAGTAACCATTTAAGAGTTATTCCACAATTTAAGAAAAATTTCTTATGAGTGTTAATTTAAGATTAAAAAAACTTCGACGGATTATTCCGGGCACTCGAGGCCTTAGAATCACGCGTCGTCAGATTTCGCAGACCCGTAAAATTTGCATTTAATTAAAAACAATTTCAGGGAAATTCCAAGTCATTACAGAAACACAACACAATATTTAAATAATTTTATCTAATGTGATATTTATTACATATACATTGGTATTTTGGGCATGGATAGGATTAAATAAATGATTAAAATATCTTTTTACATGTATATATATAGATAATTAAATAGTAATCTAATAATTAGAAATGAAAATACAAAGTATTATATGATAAATGAAATATTTTTTTAATTTTTTTTATTCTCAGAAAATGTTTTAGTCTCATAAATAATAAAATAAATTTAGTTAAATTATATAATTATATTAATGTAATATATAATCAATCAAATTTTTAACAATCATATAATTTGTTTTATTGGTAGGGAATAAAAAAAATTACATACCCAAGAATGATGTACATAGAAATTACATTACTTCTTTGGAATACTTACTACATTACAAAAATAAAGGCAGAAAGACTGTATAAGTTTAGTGTCTTTGGAAACTCGGATCATATTCTTCTAATCATGGTGAATGATCTTTATGATTTTCCATAAAGATCTTACCCTTTTGTTTTCTAACCTAAAACCTTTATTTATATCCTGGAGAAAATAAAACATAAAAACGGTGATGTCAAATGATCAGTATGGGTAAACATGGAGAACATAAAATAATCCATAAACATTTTAATGTAAAAACATGGACATAAAACATCAAAATCATGAGTAATGAAATAATTATTGGCAGTACATAAGGCATAGATCATAAATGAACATTAATAATGATAAAATAGCATGGAAATTAAACATGGAAATGTGGAAAACCATAAAGACCATGATATGACTTCCATTGTAGCCAAGTCATTACTACCAAGACCATCATAGTGGTCAAAGTTCTTTACTGAACTGATTTTACTTCTCGTTCCAGCCATGTATTACTCAACCAAATTTACATGCCATTCTAGCCAGGTCTATCTCAGGAAGATATAAATATTTACACAATGCATTGGAGAGAGATATAGGTCCCACCAATCTCATAATGAAACCATTATTATGTGTTCCACAAAATCATAAATCATAAATCATAGCATAACTCATGTAACAAAATGGGATTCTTAAACATCATTCCATTATAACATAATCCATATAAGATAAAAGGGCTTCATAAAAAATAATTCCATTAGAAAATAATAAAATAAATGAAATAATAGGGATCGAAACATAAACCTATATCACATTAGATGGAAAATAAATCTGATAAAACACTTCAACTTATTTCTTGTGGAAAATATCATTTCTTTTTCAAAAACATTTTCTTTTCTCAACATGTCATGAAATTTTAAAAGAAAAGAAGATAATTGAAAATAAACATAAATATTTTAAATTTGATGTTCATCTAAATAATTTTCTATGAATTCATAAAAATATGTTCATTCTGTATAAGTTAAAAACAATATTTTTCTCTTACTATGGTCGAAAAAGTCAAAAAGTATCTCGTACTGACAATGAAAAAATGATTCATTTAATATATTTTACTAAAAAATAAACAATAGTATAAATTGGATTAAAAAATTTAATGACGATAGAAATAGTTTTACATAGTGAGGAAACATTGATGTGGATGATAAATATTCCCTAGTAAATACTGAAGTATAAACAATCTCAAATAAAAATGATATTGTGAGATTTTCCATTACCATAGGTACAATTTCTTTCGTATGTGTCAGAAACTCATGTATAGTGAGGATAAACATATGATTATATTTTAAAAGAACCAAAATTATATTTAGGATATCATATATGATTCACTTATGACTTTATATTACCCTTTCATTTGTCAATTCCATGTTCAAGCAGTGTTTTGGAAAAAATAGTTTCATTTATCGTACGTGTTTTGACTGGTAATTATTCAAAGGATTACTTAAATAATTATTACATCTAAAATGCAAAATATTATTTATATATAATATATATTCAGCATATAAATATATATAACATATCAATAAATAGAAGTAAATACACCATTCATGGAGACGGTAGGCCTTATGTATGCGTGAACGCTATTTTCATTTCCATATTAAATTGAATGAATGTAAATAAATGACATATAAATAAATACAGTATCATTATTATATAATATATTTCATAATTATTTATTATATTTAATTTATAATCATTCTTTAATGGTTAACATGGAGAGTGAATTTCATCGCGTCGTGTAAAGGGTAAGCCGTACGTACGCATGAGCGACGATATCATTCCCATGATTGTGGAATTGTATTAAAGTGTGTGGGGTATCATATTTCAGAATCAATTTTACTTTAAAATATTCATATATAGTTATTTATTAAATCATTATACCCATCCATGCTTGTTGGTGATGAAAATATGATTACACCACAGAATGGAGACGGTAGGTCGTACATACGCACGCATTGTGATTTAATTTTTTTATAGGATGGATAGAAGATGGAATATGGTTGTTTCATATTCATAATAACATATTAGTATAAATTTTATATTGGAGTTATTACTTAAAAATGAATGAACTCTTATAGAAGAATTAGAAGAAGAAAGATGTTTGATGAAATCAGTAAAGGATGTTACCTCTTCTTCGACGTGCCTCTTCTAAACCTCCTCTTAGGGAACAAAATTTGGTTTTTGAAGAAGACAAGGACCTATAGTATGTTTCAAGGGATGTTTATAATTAAAATTTTCAGGTTTTGGACGAGCTTATGGTTCAAAATGGTGTGAATAGGAGAGGGAGGAGGTTACTATTTATAAGAGAGGAGAGTACCACAATAGGAAACTTCTAAAAATATTAATTTATAATAAAATCAAACCCCACATAATAACCTCCAAAATGAGTCAACATTGAGGATAAGATGTGATAGGGTTTTAATCTCATCAACCAATACAATTTATAAATGTTTTTATTTTTTAAACCCTATCATTTTGATTTATCCTTATATAATATACTTAACTTTATTTGTGGTGATAATATTGTAAACATTAAAAGGTTATCAATATTTACTTATTGTTTGTGAATTGTCTGTATTTTGATAATTTATGACATTGGAGATCATATAATTTTATATTTTTAATTTTTATATATTTTTTTTGATTTTTAAACAATTTAATAAAATTTTATTTTTATAAAATATCAATAGTGTCAATTTTGACACTATTCAATTATTTGAATTTAAATAAAATCCAAACTAGAAATATGTTCAAACCAAAATATTTAATATATTACTAAAATATCAAATTAATCTATAAAATCTATGGATCGCATTAATTAGTTCATAGAATATTTATTTTAATATTTTTTAAAACCAATTATTTGATATTTCCCTTGATAAAATAATTACTACAACATTATTGTATAATTATTTAATATACTTATTTTGTATTAAAATTTATAATTAAAATAAAATTATGAAGATAAATTTTATAGATTTAATTAGAATACATTAAGTCAAAATAATCCTCTAAAAAACCCAACTTTAAAATGTCAAATTTATTAAATTATGAAAGTGACATCTTTGACATTATTTAAAATAAAATAAGTGTCATAATCTCTTTTATAATGCTCCAAATGGTCCAATAGTCAACACTTGTATGCCTATTGTGTAGATATACTCTACCACAACGTTTTGGTCACGTGGTTGGTCCTTTTCATAGGTATTAGTACTTTAATAAAAACTATATTATTGATTTTTCACTAAATAAATAATTTCTCCATCATTAATGTGTAAGATATTATGGTAATTATATATTTATTTAAAATTTAAAATAAATTACCATGATAAATAAATACATTTTAGATTTCAAATGAATATTTATAATCGAATTTATATTCGTTTTAAACTTATATTAAAAATAATTTAATTATTAATGTTTGAGTGAGACATATTTCACTTTTCATTTAGTTAAATAAATTAATTATCTTAATCTCATCCAAGTGGGTTCTAATATATTTTATTTCGACCCAATAATGTTTATACAATGAAATATAAGCATCCAATAATATTAATACATGTGTTAGGATAATTTTAAAATATTAATTTTACCCTTAATTCAAAAATTTATCTTTAACTCTGGTAAAACAAATTAACCATAATTACTATTCATAATATCTAAAAATAAAATTTACCTATTTTCAAAAAATTTACACCCTTATTCCAAATTTGGAATCAATTTTTCCAAATTCAAAACACAGAATATTCAGTAATCAATTTAAAGTTAATCTCGTTGTCGAAAAAAAGGTTTTTTTAATACATTGAAAAAGGTTGAAATGTTTTTACCTATGAATTCAATGTAAAATTAATGATAATGAAATATATATTATATTAAATGGTAAAAATATATTCTATTTATACTTTAAAACCATATAATATTATAATTTAACCTTATAAATTATCTTGATGAAACAAAATATTTTTAAGTAAAATTTAGCTTATTTTTACTATTTATCAAAATATGAACGTTATCAGAAAAATATCAAAACATTATCCAATATAAATATATATATATATATATATATTCAATATAAGAAGTTTATTCCGTTAAATTTAGCTTATAAACTTGTCAAAAATTATATGTAAAATGGGTGCACCATCAAAAGGTGGAAAAAACTTCATTTTTTTGAAAAATACTTCTTTTATCTGAAAAATTGATTTTGTTCTCATTCCTCATTCTATAAAATGTTTAATATGAATTATAATGTTATAAAATTCTAAATTTAGTGAATAATATTTATAAAAACTAGTTCATAATATTATAATAATATATCATTGTTTATTGAAACTCGGTATTGCATACCACACAAGTTATCGAGGAAGGTCACTCATGCATGTATCATTAGCCAAGTCAGGGTTGTGTGTAGTAAAATATTCCATTGGTGTTGCGTATAACATAATAAAAACATATTTCATTTATACAATGATCAAAATATATTCTCGGTGTTATGAATAATGAATTTTATTTGAAAGAACTTGAAATTGTGTGCAACACAAGACAAGAATAGTGTTTCATATACTAAAAGATAATACAGTGTTGCGTATAGTGCAAGATAATATTGGAATAGAATACAACAGAAGACAACAATGAAATAAAAAAGAATATTTCTCTTTAAATCATGGGGTGTTAAATTTTACCCCCCTTAAAATGAATTTCACCCTCAAAATTCGTCGGGCTTATAAATCGTTTACTACTTGAAAGTTTCTTTCATAGAAACCCACATTGTAAAAAAAAATCTAAGATATAATTTTAAAAAGGAAAGTTAGAAACATAATTCTCACCCAAAGTAACTCATCAGTAGGTTTTGACATAAAAGAATATAGGTAAAAAAATAGATATGGAATAGAAATTTAACCATCATGTTCTAATGAAGAGTGGTAGAGATCATGGCTATGAAAAATCCAAGAATCAGAAAGCCATAAATATGTGATGATCTAAGGTACCATATGATTCATCAGTTATGAGGGTACTAGGACAACATTTTTCATTTTCAAAATCATTTCCCTGAAGATGATGAATTTTTTCATAAGGAGAAATACGTTTTGATTTCAGTGTAATAACATCGTTGGTCATTCCATGAACAATTTCCACTTAATCTCTTATTTAAAGAAATTAAGTTTAATTTTTTATTATTTAAGTATTAGAAGATCATGCAATATAATGATAGTTCATTCCATCTGTCTCTATCAAAAAAAGGTTATCATAAGATATTAAATATACATAAATCCATCTATTTTTAGGTTAATCGTATATGGTTCCAAAAATGGACTTATACTTCATATATCATACCACTAAATAAAATAAAACTAATTTCTACAAACTAAGGACATCATGTAGGCCAATGGTAGGTGATAAAGGCATGTCGCACTTCGGTTGTGGGTTTGATTCCCAAAGCCTTGTCCAACGCAACGGGTTGTCGCCCGTCCTACAAGTTGTCGTTTTTCTAAAACTATACTATTATAACATTCCAGAAATAATTTCAAAAATATTAGCCATAAACAATACTATTTGATTTCCAACTTAATCTATTCCAATCCTTAGGCTTATCCAAAATACTTCTGTATAACTTCAAAGTATAAATAAAATGATTACTATGGAGGTCATCTACCCACCATGTGAATACCATCTTTTATCCCCCCTATATCATAAGATATATCTTTTTGGTCTCATTCCAAACATGTGAATACCTTAATAATGTATTCTCTAGAAACATAAATTACCATAGATCCTTAGTGAAAACATAAATTTTGTCAAAAGTTAACTGTTTCCGCATAAAAAAATCCCAAAAAAATTCTATATGCTCAAACAATGATATCAATTTGTCCTTATATCAATCATGAGCTCATTAATTCCATCAAACATATTATTTTCACATTATACCTTCATTATGAACATATCATCTTTTTTCCAAAAATATGTCAATAACTATTTATGGTTATCGGTACCATACAATTATTGAAAACCAATACATTGATGATCCAATATTCGATGATACTATAAATGAGATTCCACAACAATATTTTGGAATCCAGTTACATAAACACTTAATCATTCCACCACTTCATTATCATATTCAACATCAGAAATAGTGATCGCATGTGACTTCCCTTTGTACTTTTCCTTAAGAGGTTGTTGATGTCGATCATCATTAACCCTTGGATTAGGGCATTGGTTAGAATAATGCCCCATTTTGTTGCACTTGTATAATTAAAGTGTTGGTGGTGTGTTCCCTATAGACTTTTCTCTATTCACATAATTAGATACCTTTTTACCATTACTTCGGCACTCAGCTTCTCGATGACCTTATTTTCCACACATAAAATTTTTTTTAGTCCCATTAATACACTCTCCACCATTCTTTTTTCCACACTTTGAGCATAACGAAACATTCATATTCTTTTCACCATGTTTTTAGATTTTCCTTGAACTCCATGTCTTGTTTATTGTAAAAACCATGAGATGGATATGCAACACCAACATCTAATTCAACATTTATAGAACAACACACAGTTTCTTCATAGCTACTTATGTCTCTTATAACTAATACCATTCGAAGACTTGGTTTTAATACAATGAAGAATTGATCAGATTCACATTCAGGTGGGATGATAAAGCCTGATTCATACCTTGAATGCCCTGTAAAATTAGCTTCTTTGATACCAATAGATTCATCATCCTTTTTCTTATGATCAAGGAACTCCTTTTCCATTTTTTTCGATGAATACGAGTTAAGGACTTATTTAAAAACCAGTTCTTGAACTCGTCTAATTCCATGGATTCAATTTTATCTTGGGGCTTGTATTCTTAATTAAATTCCACCACAAGTCTTTTTCACTTACTGAATGGTAAACAAACAAAATTACTTTTTCATGATCTGAATAGCAATTTATGGAAAATATATTTTCAATGGTACTGATCCATTTTATCAACAATTAGTGGATCAAAAGACCCATTGAAAGAAGGTGGAAATTTCCTCGTTAAGGACTTAATAGAATATTGTTCCCTTTTCTGCTCATTTGGAATCCAGGAATGATTTATAGCTTTTGTAAATATAACAATAAGATTTTTCACTCCATCTCCCATAACGTTGGTTTTTTTAGGAGTACAATCATTGAATTTTCCATTACATTGATTAACACGGCTCTTTCGGGTTCTATACATCATCTAAAATCCAAAAATAATAGTGTGAAAGGAAAAAATCACGCTAGGAAAACAACAGAATAAAGTGGAAGTACCTTCAATATATAACATCTTAGGTTTAATTCTATGATTTTTACTGTAATTCAAGTACAATAACCTATACTTATAATTATCCTTTGGGACATCCCTAGACATACATTAGAAATTTCTCTAGGGATCTCACTAAATTTTTCGCATCCTAGTGTCCAAAGGATAACTAAACCTTCGATCAGATACCAATTGTAGAGACCCATGATTGACGTACATATAATTTACATTACCTTTTTGGAATACTTAATACATAACAAAAAGAGACGAACAAAGACCATATTAGTTTAGTGTCTCTAGAAACTAATAACAGAATCATTTTATCATGGTAAAAAATCTTTAACATCTCTCATAAAGATATTCCCCTTTTGTTTTCTTACCTAAAACCATTCATTATATCCTGGGGAAAACAAAACATAAAAATGGGGAGCTCAAATTCTCAGTAAGGGTAAACATGGAGGACATAAAACAATGCATAAATATTTGAATGTAAAAACATGAACATAAAACATCAAAATAATGAGTAATGACATAAATCATGGCATTAAATAAGTCATATATCATAAAGGAACAGTAATCATGATAAAATAGCATGGAAATAAAAAATGAAATTATGGAAACAATAAAGCACATGATATTATTTCTATAGTAGCCTAGGCATTCTTTCCAATACCATCATAGTGGACAAAGTCCATTACTGAACCGGGTTTACTTTTCGTTCCAACCCTGTATTACTGAACCAAATTTACTTTTTGTTCCAGAAATGTCTATCTCATGATATATAAATCTTTACCCAATGCATTGGAGGGAGATATATGTCCCACCCATCTCAGAATGAACCCATTCTTTTGTGTGCCACAAAAACAGAAATCATACATCATAGAATAACCCATGTAATTATATAGGATTCTTAAACATCATGTCATCATAACATAATCCATATAAGATAAAATGACTTCATAAAAATAATTCCATCAGAACATAATGAAATACATATAATAATAAGGATAGAAACATAACCCTATATCATCTTAGATGGAAAATAATTTTGAAAAAACAATTGAACATAGTTCTTAAGGAAAATATCCTTTCTTCTTCAAAAAAATTTTATTTTATCAACATTCCATGAAATTTTAAAATAAAATAAGTTAATTAAAAATAAACATGAAAACATTTAAAGTAATCTTCCGGGAAATAATGTTCTATGAAATAATAAAAATTATTTCATACTGTATAAGTTAAAAAACATTATTCTCATACTTTGGCTGAAAAAGTGAAAAAGTATCTCGCACAAAAAATGAAAAAAGGATTCCTTTCATATATTTTACTAAAAATTAACCAATATGAAAAATTGGATTGAAAAAAATGTTCGAGGATAAAAATAATATTACATATTGAGGAAACATGGATTTGGATCATAAATATGCCCCAGAAAACACTGATGTATAAACAATCTCGTATAAAAATGAGATTGTGGGATTTTCGTTTACCATAGGTCCAATTTCATTAATATGTGTCAGAAAAATAATTACAGTGGTTTTATAAAAATTATTATTTTATAAAATAACCGTAATAATATTTATTATATCATATATGATTCACTTATGACATTATATTACCCGTTCATTTGTCAATTCCATGTTATCATAGCGTTTTGGTTAAAATAATTTCATTTATCTTACATGTTTTGGCTTGTAATTTTTTATAGGATTACATAGATCCTGATTACATACTTCAAGAATATAGAACATGATATATATATATTATATATTTAGATATAAATATATATAATAGATCGATAATTGGATGGAAATACACTGTTCATGGAGACGGTAGGTTGTATGTACACATGAACGCTATTTTTGTTTCCTTATTAAATTGAATGGAAGTAAGTAAATGACATATAAATAAACCCAGTATAATTATTATGTAATATATTTCATGATTATTTATTATATATTCTTTATAATTATTCATTAATGGTTAACATGGAAAATGAATCTCATCGCGTCGTGGAGACGATAAGCCGTACGCACACACGAGTGACAATATCATTCCCGTGATTATGGAATTGTATTGAAGTGTATGGTGTATAATATTTCATAATCAATATAAATTAAAAATAAATATATATAGTCATTTCTTCCATCATTATACCCATCCAAGCTTGTTGGTGATGAAAAACCGATTACACCATGGCGTGGAGACGGTAGGTCGTACGTACGCACGCCTGGTGATTTCATTTTCTATAGGATGGATAGAAGATAGAATATGGTTGTTCCATATTAATAATAAAATATTAGTATACAAGTGATACTGGATTTATTACTTAAAAAAGAAACAACTCATATAGAGGAAGTAGATGAAGAATGAAGTTTGAAAGAATCGGTAAAAGATGTTACGTCTTCTTCGACGTGTCTCTTCTAAACCTCCTTTTAGGGAACTAAATATGGGATTTAAAGAAAACTAGGACCTCTAGTATGTTTCTAAGAAAGTTTATAAGAGAAATGAGAAGGGTTTGGCCGAGCTATAAGTCTCAAAATGGTTTGAAGAGGAGAGGGGTGAGGTTCCCTTCTATAAGAGAGGATATGGGCGCCTTAGGAAACTCTCAAACATATTAATTTATAATAAAATCAAACCCCACATAAATACGTCAAAATGACTCAACATCGAGGATAATATGAGATAGGGTTGTAGTATCATCAAAAAATAAAATTTAGACATGTTTTTATTTTTTATACCTTATCATTTTGATTTATCCTTATTTAATCTATTTAATTTTATTTGTGTTAATAATATTCAAAATTTTAAATGGTTATCAATACATAATTATGTGTTGTGAACTGTCCTTAATTGGGTACTTTATGAAATTTGAGACCATATAATTTTCAATTGATATTTTTTAATATTTTTGTGATTTTTAAAAAATTTAATAATATGTTATTTTTATAAAATATCAATAGTGTCAATTTGTACACTATTCATTTATTTGAATTTAAATAAAATCCACACTGAAGATATGTGCAATACAAAAAATTAAATAGATTCCAATCATGTCATATTCATCAAAAAAATTCATTGATAACATTAATTAGTTCATATAATATTAATTTTAATATTTTTAAAACCATTCATTTGATATATCTCTTAATAAAATAAATACTAAAAAATTAATGTATAATTATTTAATATACGTATTTTATCATAGAAAATTAAAATTTAAAATACTATGACGAAGATAAATAATATATATTTCATAATAATACTATTAGTCGAATTTATCCTCAACAAAAAAATGCATTAAAATGTTATATTTATTAAATTATGATGTTGAGAACATTGACATCATTTAAAATAAAATAATATAAGTATCATAATCTCTTTTATAAGGATCAAAATTGTCCACAAGTCTACAATTAGATGATTATTATTTATATATACTTTTAAAATAAGTTTTTGTCATGTGTTTGGGCCTTTTGAAAGATATTATTATTTTAATAATGACAATATTAATGACTTTTCACTAAATAAATAATTTTTGTATCATTAATGTATAAGCTATTAAGTTGATTATATATTTCTTAAATATTACAAATAATTTACCATGATAAATAAGACAGTATATATTTATAATTAATATTTATAATGGAATTTATATTTTATATAACCTTATATTAAAAATTATTTAATTATTAATGTTTGAGTGAGACATATTTCACTTTCATTAAATAAAATAAATTAAATGTGTTGATCTCATTCAAGTGGGTTCCAATAGATTTTATTTCGACCCAAGTATGTTTTATGATGTAATATAATCATCCAATTAAATTAAGACAAGTGTTACGTTAATTTTATAATATTATTTTTACCCTTAATTACCTGATTAACCTTTAACTGTGGTAAATAAAATTAACCATAGTTACTATTCATAATTTATAACAATAAAAGATACCTATTTACACAATTGGGATCTCATGATTCCAACTAAGGTATCCATTTTCAAAATTCAAAACCTAGATGATGCCGTAATTAATTTAATATTAATCCCATAGTTGAAAAAAACAGGTTTTTGGTAAAAACATTGCAAAAGAATGAAATGTTTTTACCTATGAATTGAATGTAAAATTAATGATAATGACATAAATTATATTAAATGGTAAAAATATTTTCTATTTATACTTTAAAATCATTTACTATTATAATTTGACCATATAAATTATGTCGATGAAAAAAGTTGTTTTTATGTAAAATTTAGCGTATTTTTACTATTCATCAAAATATGAACGTTATGAGAAAAATATCAAAACATTATCCTACGTAAATTTTTATATAATGATTCGAAATAAGAAGATTATTTTTTAAAATTGAACTTATAAACTTGTCAAAAATTAGATATAAAATGTGTGCCCCATCAAAAGGTAGCAAGACTGTATTTTTTGAAAAATAATTCATTTATCCAAAAAATTTATTTTTTTCTTATACACCATTCTAGAAAATGTTTAAGATGAATTTTAATGTTATAAAATTCTATATCCAGTTAATACTATTCATAATGGCTAGTCCATAATATTATAATAATATATCATTGTTTAATATAACTCGGTTTGGCGTACGACACAAGCTATCGAGGAAGGTCGCTCTTTTGTGTAACATAAGGCAAGTCAGAGTTGCGTGTAGTGAATGATTATTTTGGTGTTGCGTATAACATAATAAATACATAAATCATTTATAAATTGATTATAATCTATACTCGGTGTTATGTAGAATGATTTTAATTTGAAAAAACATGAAATTATGTGCAACACAAACCAAGAATAATGTTGCGTATACTACAAGCTAATAGAGTGTTGTATATAGTGCATGATAATCATGGTGTATAATACAACACAAGACATCCATGAAATTAAAAGGAATATTTTTCATAAAATATCAGGTTGTTACACAAATCCAATTTTATGATTAAAACCAATATATTTCTAAAAATATTTTTCTTACCTTATGGGCACTTATTTTAAAATTAAATTCTGACTTTTTTTAAAAAACAATTTTCAAAAAATTAAAACAATATCTTAAATAATAATGAAAAAATTATATTGGATTAAATTTTTTATAATTAATGAATAATATTATTTGTTCTTTGGATTGATAAAATACAAATTTTTATTTTAAAAAATACAATTCCATTTAATGAAATTTCAAGATCCAATTATTTTAATATTTTCTTCAATGTAATTTTTTTTAAATTATATTATAATTAATCCAATTAATTTCATTATAATTAATTTCATATTTATTTTTGTTATAAATGTTTTAAACCTTTTTAAAAATTTTCTCTTGGGAAACCAATTTTTATCACTTCTGCATAGTTATTTAATTATTAAATATTTTTAAAACTGTGAAGGAAATAAAGAAATATATATTTAATATTTGAAATAAAGAGAATTAACAATATCTAATAATCCCATATTTATGTTTTCTATAATGAATATTAAAAAACAGAAAACATTAATCATCATGGATAAGGTTAAAACGGGTTTACTAGGTTTAAACTAAAGAGATAAATTGTAAAATGAAATAGAAAAAAGTATAAAACCCATTTTCGGTACATATTATTTCCATAAAACCTGTAAGATTCAATAATGACTAAATTTGGATCTTTTGGAAGGTGAAAAGTGTGGGTATACATTATTCTGTTAAATAATTCAATTTGTGTCTTCTCCCAAATTTATTAAAGGATACCCTCAATCATTTTCTTTCTATAGAGAAAAACCATTTAGTCATAAAATTGAACTATCTTTTATTTATCTTTTTGGTTTTGAAATTATACTCAGATTATCATATTGGTCTATACGTTGACATTACCCAGACAATACAAGCATCATCCTCTAAAGGGCGGTCCTTATGGGGAATTCCTATTATCCATTCAAAGGTATTAATAAATGGATTTATTTTTATTATATATAGAAGGAATTTTAGAAGTACTTGTCAATTAAAAATGATGTAAAATCTATTGTAATTTTCTCTTAGAATATGAAAAAGGAAAATCATTCTCTAATATCATAGAGTATAAACACGCCCAATAATATTTAATAGGACATAATTGTAGTTTAGATTCACTTAGAGGATTGTAATTAAAAAAATGCAATGAAAGACCTACCAATATTGAATGAAATCCATTAAATTTGTAAATTGGATGAATTGATTTATGAAAAGGAAATAATCCTTATATAAAGAATAAAACTAATGTGTATTAAATAGGTGGATAGTAAGACCAAGAATTTTAGTATGTTTCAATAGGAAATGAATGTTAACAAAAAATTTTCTTTTATCTATTTGAATTGCGACATGTATAGTTATGAGGAGAACATTAGTTATGCCATAGTGAGTCACATCACCCAACTATTTAATGAGTATAACAAGGTTGTATTTAGGATGAATATGGAAAATGTGATAAATTGTTATATTTTTTACATGAAAAATTAGTTAATTATTTCATTTATATATGATGATGAGGTCACAATTTCTCTATTCTCTCTATAAAGAGTTACTCTAAGCCTAATCAACTGATTAAAAAATAAATTATATACATCTTAGGAATTATCCAATTTTATCTTATTAAGGATACTAGGGAATTACTTATTAGTAATACCTACCCCTGGGATTGAAATCATCATAATAAAATATCCTATTAATGATAGACAATTCCATTGATATTTAGGAAAACATACCAATAGTGTTTGGTAAAAAATTACATATAAATATAGAAAAACACATAGTATCGAGACGTAGACAAATTGTTACCTTTATTATCTTTACTATTATTATTTTTTCATTATATGAATTAAAATACAACACCACATATACTTATCATAAAAAATATGTTTAATTACTCCATAAGAAGTCTCGTCATGTGAACATTTCTCAAAAACTAGATATCTGTATTAAATTTTAAACATCAATCCAGAAGACCATTATGATAATTATATGATGGAACGGTAATAATCTATATTTATCATATTGATATAATCTCCAATTATATATTTTATGTTATTTATTGTTGTGAATAGTAAATTGAAATGTTATTTCAACTACTCAAGTGGGGATAAATTTGTTGATCAAATTTTTTCCCTCCTTGTTTTATTTACCAAACATTAGCCTAATAGATAACTATATAGAGTTACGGATATGGGATAGATATAAACCACTAGGTATGGTATAAATCTCAATGTTCAATCACATTTACTCTATACTCATGTAATTTTACCTCTCATTGAATTGGTTATTATTTTTATCAATAAGTCTGTTATGCCTAGGTACCTTGTTGATATTGGTATCAAAGGCCTCAAAAATTTATAAAAAAATAGAATTTTAATATAGAATTTTAATATTTTTATTTCCAAAGGTGAGTACACTAAAATAATTTGATGAAAACTTTTTGAATTTCATTTCAAAGTTAATGATTATATTTGGGATTCTCTAAATTGAATGTAATCGTGGAGTAATTTTCAATGATCAAGTTCCACTAACACTTGATTCCATTCAGGGAGTCCAACATCATCCACAAGAATAGTAAAAGGATCAACATAATTATTTATAATGTATGTAAACTAATCATCATGTATGATCAACAAATTTATATTATAAATCTATTATGAATTTTAATATGGCTGGCATCTTCTTTCCGAGGAAAAAAATTAACAATTTTCCTCACATTAAATAATAATGTATGGTAATGTTTATTGGTTCCAAGCCATACTGAGTATCCTAAAACTGAATATTCACCACCTGATATATCTGTGGGAATGATGAAATTACACTTGGATAGTTGATAAAATTATGGGAAACATTCATTCATCCATCTAAGTTACAACAATTATCAAAATTATGGTAAAATATAATTACAACTAATAATAGGTAAAAAAACATTACTATACAAATGACATAAATTTTCATTATTTTTTTAATAATTATTAGTCATATCATCACATCTTCCCTGAGAGTATCTTTGATATGAATAAATTTTTACAGCATACATATTACAGTTCACAGATAAAACTAGAAGTGTCGTTAACTCATTAATGAGTTACCTGTTTTATAGGAATATGAGTGAGAAATTGGTAACCACTTATTCATTTAATCAACCTCATAAATTTATTGTGTTTATAGGTATATTAATATAATTAATTTAATTTAAATGGTTGGATTTCAATGAAATTGTGTCATACATATTGAATGAAATTCAGGGGGCCTCTTTAATGTGGATGATATGCATGTATAATACAATGTTGGATCCTATCACACATAATATATTATGTGTTGTTGGAGTATAAAAATATTATATAAATTTAAAATAATTAAAATTGATTCCACTAATATCCTCATGGAATAAGGATAATATTAAATGGGAATATCTTGGGGTTCCTTGTCAGGTGGGTTGTTGTGGCACTTTCAGAACTAATATAGGATTAATTCAGGGTTTCATCCAACACTTTATTAGAAACTATATTATTTTACATTTACAGATATGGTTTTTCATGTATGTTATCAAATATGTAAATAAATATGATTACATAAAATTATGGATTTAAATTGAATCAATTTTAGTGGTTGATGCTCTAAAATATAAAACGACCATGGATCCATAGAAAATATATAAATAATGGATGTAAAGACGTTAACATATGAATGGATAAAACATATGGGGAACTATGTATATAGGTAGGGAGACATATCAGAAAATTTTATCTATTAAAGAGATGTGGAGGAAATGGATCATCTTCGTCCCTCAATATTCATTCGATATTTTCTGAATTGTATTTATCCATGTAAGATGTAATTTTCACACATGTCTCTAATTACCCTATTACTACTTCATCACTATTTATTTAGACAACTTTTTTTGTGTACCATTTAAATATTACCCAGTACATCTTGGATTATTATTATTAAAGTAATTATGATATAAAAAATAATTATTTCTTATCATTTTTTTAATTTTTTCATGTATCATAATCTCCTCTCCATATTTTATATCCCCCCTTTATGTATGATAAATATTTTAACTTATTTTTTTCATGAATGGATCACGGTTCATCTTTTATAATAAAATTGAAGAACGAAGACTAACATAATACAATTATTCTTATTGAGTTTTTAACTTTGATTCATTTCAATGAATCAATAAAAACATTGTACACATACCTTATAGTTCTTCCCTATATAAATTGATTAATTTGAATTAAAAAACACTTTCTTTACATATTTATTAGGTTATGATTGTGGTAAATGTCCAATGAAATCTATTATGTTATAAATAGTTTTTTGTATGGGAGTGCAGATGAATCATTTGGGACCCAACAGAAATTACCAAAACTTTTATTCTATTTTATTGGATATTACTAAAAATTCATGTCACAAATTATAACAAAGGTGTACATATTATCAATTACATAATTATTTTTGAATTTATATCCCACTAAGTTCCTCATCGTGCCTTCAAAAGGATTAATAATAAACAGTTCCCATATATTTTCTATAGGTCTCATGATATTTATAAATAAACTCAGGTATAATATAATGACTGAGATAGACATTCTACTCAAGGATTAATAACTTTTTGATCACTTGATCAAGTGATTAATTAGTATTCATAATGGGAGATGAAATGTAATGGTACCAACACATGTATCATTTGTTTCTAGAATAATATGAGTTGAAGAATATAGGCTGATATAATTGAAATATGAATTTTATCTAAGTTCGAATCATTTTTTGTATTCTCTAGTATGGTAGTGAATCATGTTATAGCTATATTGAATTTTTATTATATTATACCCTATGGTTTATTTTATTATTTATAATTTACAGACTATTTTTATGTGATCAATTATTGATAATATTATGATTCCGCTAAAGGAAAAAATAGGAATCACTTAGAAATGCGAACACTCTTTTGTCCACAATGATTGTATAAATTTTTGTACTAAAATCAATAATTAAAATGAAAAATGTGAAAAAAAATCTATGATCTACACATAATTTATTTATGTTTAGTGGACATACTTTATTATCTTATATGTTCTAATATTTCATTTCATTTAACTAAATTTTTATGGTTTGGCTAGTAGTTTTGATGTCGTATCACTAACAAGTGGATTATTTAACAAACTAAATGTAATATTAAATACATAATTAGGTAAATTTATTGAAAATATGATATGATAAGAAGGAATTATTACCATAATTATCTTCATAGTTTTTATTTTATTGGAAAATATCCTCCCTTCAAATAAAGGGTTTTGTAGGATATTTCACAGGTAAGAATTAATCTAATAAAACATGAATCAAACAAAAATGTAGGCAAGGATAAGAAATTGAAAAATAATCCAAGAACATACTTATGTATAAACTATATAATTTTAATCATTTAACACATTGGTACAACTTATTTTTCTTCAAATGGTGTGTTGTAACCCCCTCAAAGGTTAATGGATTTGAGATAATGAGTTAACGATTTCTCTTATATGATCTATAACTATAATAGAGAAATTTTTTCTATATTTTTTTAATTAAAAATAATTAATTTAATGAATGAGACACCTTTTAGTAACATTCATCTGTATTTATTGTGAAATTTAGAAGATATTGATTTTTTTATTTTGGGGAGGGATTAGTTTTGATAATATAGGTTGAGATTAAATTTTAGAGAGTTGGAAAATATATATTAGATGTTATTTAATATATATTGAGTATTGAGAGGTGTTTTAGGTGATTGGGAATACATTCTTCTAATTCTTTGTGGAATTACATGTGTTTTAGATATATGTTCTCCATTATGGGGTGAATAATGGCATGGATTCATCATGGTGGAGGGTGAAACACCCAGTGTTGGAGGGTGTGGTTCCTATGAATGGAATGGTTCATGGGAGAGGAAAATATGGGAAATAGGTAAGTTAATACACTAATCTCAACGCTTATAATGCTGGAAAAAATAATGGGGTGGTTCCTATGTTGTGCTGACGAGTCCTTTGGAACACCAACGTGAGTGTGGTGTCCGATCATTTTGGATAGGATGGTGCTTGGGAAAACCAACAATTTTTTTGCTACCATGGGGTTGAGTAATTTAGTGGTTATAGTTCTTGGGTAGCCTCACTATTTGAGTTAGGAAGGGAGAAATGTATAGTTTGGGTTTTTTCTCAAATATTATTGGTAAAATGATTTACCCTATTGAAAATAGTAGGAAAGACATTGACATGTTACAAGTCATGGTGGATGCAAAAATGGAATGATGTATTGGACTTAAAAATAGTGGCATCATAGTTAACATGTATTTCATATGTAGATATTTACTAATTTTAGATAAATATACATTATATTGTTTAAATACATTATAAAGGTTCATACCAGTGTTGTGTATTTGATAATGTGGAATCATGAAAAATTGTTCATATGTGAACTAAATAATAACCCAAAATATTATTCATAAATATCACAGTTCATATAATAATCATAAATAATATAATTTTCAAATATATAGTGAAAGGAAACATAATAAAGGGAGATCTCAGATTCTTAGTACGTGTAAACAAGGGAGACCTCAATATAACATAAACATAAGGGTATGAGAACATTAAAACAATCTGAGATATTAGAAGAGGGAAATCATGTTTGATAGTGTATTACAAAGTAAACACTAATATTATAAGATAATTTACAACCCCTATAATTTATTATATATTTATTATATAATAAAATTAATCTTTTTGATTGCTTGTGAAATATGTAACTCCATGTCTAAATGAACTATTATACAGTATATTGTTCTAACATAGCCGTTAAATTGGATTGTATGAATAGTAATAACTAAATTATGAAAAATGTGTTGTTAATTCAAGTAATAATATATTAAATGTTTATATGTTTATTATAAATAATATAATAATAATTTTAAAGAAAAATAGAATGGTTTTTTAAAAATATGAATGTTATTAAAAGACAATTTATCCATGCTTTATTTAGTTAATTAAATATATCATTGTTTCAATTTTAGGATATTTATTTGTCAAATAAAATTCATTTTTTAAATATAAATTTCAAAATAATATTTGTTTGAATTAATTAAATATTTATAAAAAGATGTATTTTATTGATGAGTAATGTCAAATATTGATTTTATTTAAGAATACCATCACATTTTGATTATTTATATTAATAATTTTAATTAAAATATGATTAAATGTAAAATGAAATCAAATAAATTTCAATTTTACTTATTTATATCATTTGTAACAATTTTTACTTCAATTTATATAGAAACAATTTTAAAACATAAGAGAAATTCTTTTAGGAGATCCACTTTTTCGTTGCATCTATGGGTTTAATTTTAATTTGAATTCTACCACAAATATTAAATGAATTTGGTAAAATGGATTAAAATTTTATAATAATCATAATCTAAATTATCAAATTATTTCAAGAATTTTTTTACCAAAATAAATATTGAGAAATGTAAAAAAATAATTATTGCAGTTATGGTAAAAATGAATTTATAGGGGGGTTAAAAAACATAATGGTAAAAATGACCTAAAATTTTTAGAACACCCATTGGATGACCTTCGGTCGAACATTTAAAGTATAACGGTCTATAATGTACCATTCTTTACCCTTTTCATGATGAAAATGTGGGTTTCACAATATTATTTCTACAATTCCATGTGTCATCTCACCAACTTATAAAAGGCCACCCTTTCTCCTCTCCTCTTGGAGATCCAAAAGTCCCATGGTTCTGATATGATCTACCAAAATATATTAATTACATACCCACCCAAATAAATTATGACATTTTTATATCATAAATCTAATCTATGAAAGAATTATGTTAAACCTAATTAGGCTTCCCGAATAAGAGGTAACGTTTTTAACTATGTGTTTTAATTTTACCTCATATTATATATGAAGATAATGTAATTAACATATTAATATATAACAAAAACATATATCACACATTATTATATGTTATTTTATTAATGCAATAAATTGTATACATCTCCTCTTCCATCAACTAGAAATCCAAATTGTCGACAATGTGCATGAAGACTACCACCTCATGAACCATTGTAATTCTATTTCCATCACCAACATTAAATACCATAAGTATTAATAAATTTAAAATGGATGTATAATATATTGTTAATTTTTATACTTCTGTAATTTTTATACACATATACCCAATTTTTTCTAGTTTTTGGATGATATGATAATGTCGTTAATGTGTACGACAGACTAGCACCCCGTGAAGTAATGTGATTATTTTATTCAGTTTCACATTACATGGGTGGTAGTAAATATAAATTAAATTAATATATTTATTATTTATTATATAAAAATTATTATTGAAATATAATACTTCATATGTTTTATTACATTGCAATCTTTTGGAAAACAACAATGTCTCTTGTGGCATGTGTGGATTACAATATCTATGTAGTGAAGTGAAATGTTTTTAATTTAATATTTACATGGATGATAATAAGTATGGATTTGGATATTCAAAAATATATATATATATATCATAATAAATATTCTTAAATTGTTAATTAACAATTATTTTCCATTCATTTTATCCTTTTAGAAAAAATGGAATTTTCATTCATTCTTATGTACAGCCTCACACAACCATGAACGATGTAATCCATTTTCTATCTCAAACTTTAATAGTGTTATATAAATACATATATAATTAATATATATTATATTTATATCATGGTTATTATTTTTGTGATTATGGACCGATGATCGGTGTAAAATTACTAAAATTACTAAACCAAAACTTTCATGATAAAATGAAGCAATTATCGCTTGAAACATTAATTTTTACCAACAATTGCTCTCAAATATCTGATAAAAGACCATAATTAAATCATTTATGATATATATATATATATGGTGATGGTTCTATAATATATGTAAAATAAATCCACATTTATTATATATGATGTTCCAAACATACCATGGAACTCAAACTCGAGGAATGCGTTTCTTTTATCAAATTTAATTTCATGAGACATATTCCATATTTACAACATATTCCTTTATAAGTTTTATATAATCAACTTATTCATATTTTACATCATTAATCAATTTATCATTGTAGAAGTTAATATTCACATAGATGTTATTCCATTCATGGCACTTAAGATTCAAATATTAATAAAATGGTAATGGTTTATATGTCAAAGTCATCATTATATGATATTGTGTTTGTTTAAGATTCCCATTAGAGAATTATTTAATATTTCATAGACTAGGTATAAATTATTATCATCTAATATTTACAAAAAAAAATTAACTAGACTATTTTCACTAAATATTACATAAAATTAATGAGATAATATTTGTATGAAAATCATAAATTATTTATCTCTTAATTCAAAAATATATTTTCCTTCCAAATCATTGTAATCCAAAAATATTATCAAACATGTTTTTAAATTTCTGAAAATGATTATTTAAATGAAAATTTTCCATGTTATACTTTTTACAAAATATTTTGAATGGATTTTTCATGTAATTTTACAATCAAGTTCCATTTGGATTTATCAAAAATTAGAATGGAATCATTGTTTTAACAAGTATGGTATGTCTCGAATTTCCAATTTTCAATACCATCTATTATTTAAAATAATAAATTATAATATTTAAATGATATTTCCAAATAAAATATATTCAAAATATATTTTGAATTTTAATTTATTTATTTTTCAAAATATAAAGGTTATTTTATTCAAGAATATTTTAATTGTCAATGACATTAACCTGTAAATGTAAATATTCTCCATAGGGGATACACTATAATGATTCAATCATTATTATTTATATGTATATTTTATGATCAGGATTACTGGGGATTAATATCTTGATACCATCCATATTACAATGAAATGTTTATGGTTATGTTTATTGATTGGTGAAGGTTTTATTATTTCATTGCCTATATTTTCAAAAAGTTGTTTATTTTGATTTTGTTCCACCCCTTTCATATGTGGAGTTAATTGGACTTGAAAATTGATGATTGAATCCAATTATATGCCCACAATTAATCGGTATGTCTCATGATACAAAATAACGTAAGGATTTTTCAATGACCTTAAGCATTTATAAAAGATATCTTTCATTAGGCCTTCATGGTATGGTGATGATGTCTGAAATTATGTATTATGTAACGTCCCAGACCTAGATATTTGTCAACAGTGCCCTGATACTAATTGACTACATAGAATCATGTGAATCTATCCAAACCGGAAAAGCTAGTGATTAGAAGCGAGGGCCTGGTTGGGTCAATGGGGAGACTATTCCCTCATTAACCGAGTATAACACAGCAGATGTCAATCACATTCAATATAGGAATAAAATAAATAAGAAGAGATCTCAAAAGTAAGGCAAGGAAATAATACATATAAAATGCATAAATTTTGTGTATAAATTGATGATGATGATAAATGTATCTAGAAACTAGAAAGAGCAATACATGGTAATACAATACAATAAAAATGTATAAAAAGAAAAAAATGCCAAATGTACCAGTAGCATTACAAGACATAGCTTGTTCTCACTCTATCCTACTCTAAGAAACTATCAATAACATGTATTTAGGTGCATTCCCATACCATCACCTGCAACCATATATTGTGTTTGGGTCCCTATGGAGGGTGTAACAAGGTGTGAGATAAACTTCCCAGTAGGTTTCCACCCAAATATCTATACAGTTATAAATATTAATATGAAAAAATCTATAAAGTGCAAGTAAATCAATAATGTAAGTTTTATTGCTGATGGAATAATACTAATTCAACATGTAAAACTAAACATCCTTTAAAGGACCTCGTCAACAACTATTGTCTCCTAACACATTAGCTATATGAAAAGTGAAAAAGTAAAATGTGCTCACCATTCATCCATACAAATTAAAAATCCACAGTCATGTCATATAGTGAATTCTATCACAAATCCATGTCCTTTATGTAATAAGAAATCAGGTATCATATAGCCTCACCGTGTAAATAATTAAAATAAGAAACCCAGAGACTTGTCGTATAATGTTTTATGGGACACGAAGTGCTATATATAAGGTGTAGAAGACCAAGGCTTCCTCATTGAGTCAAATCAGAATCCCTGTGGAAACGTGGTCTTGGAAATGGTTGGAGTCATAGGAACATATATTCCAACATGTCCTATGTAAATTCTTGCAATCCATATCCACATGGTTTCAAGGCCCGAGGAATCCCATGGAATCAATACCCAATGGGTATAATCCACACAAGGAATCCACTATCACATTCAAGATCTATATAGATCCATCCATGGAATCTATCAAAATATCCATTCATTCATATAATTTTAAATTTTCAATTACATGTTAGTAAAACCACTCACATCATCAATTACATTACATGAGTTTACCCACTCATGTACTCCATTTCTCATTTAACATGTCACATGTTAATACCCACCAATTAATCACCATTTTAAATATAAACCATTCAAGAAATTTAAAAACAACCATTGAGTATTATCACTTTTTAACCAAATATACATAATCCATTTAATCATTATAAATAATTAATGACCTGATAACAAAATTTGAGGTTGCATTACATCTCTTAAGAAATCCATTCAAACTCATTAAAGTATAACTGAGCTTTCTGTAGCTAGGAATTAAATGAACAGATCCCTATAATGGTTGAACAAGAATAAATAAGGCATTTCCAAAAGGTTCACGAAGTGGGTGACCTTGAATTGGGTCATTATTTCAAACACACCAAAAAAGAATATATGGGAATCCTCACTTGGTCCAATTACTTCACTTACAGTTAACCTATTAAAAAATTGGGATGTGGAGGAACATATGACGGGAAACATAATAGTCGACCTCTCTAAAAAGATTCAAAATCTGGAAGAAAAGCATTGAACACCTAAAAATAAATCTATATTATATTACTAATCAAATATCAAGTCCATATTCATCCTAGTTTGGATGAAATATTAATAATATATGAAGAACGTGAAATTAGGCAATATGATCTTAAATCCAAATAGTGCATCCGTTTTTTCAAAGAATCTAGAATGGATAAAATTGAATAGATTACAAACTGTTTTTTTCCAACATGAATGACGGTAGCTGAATCAGTGCTCAGACAAGTGGTAGATCTGAAAAACTATAATGAGGGGTTTTAGGCATCAAAAGAAGAGGAAAACTGCTTTATTGTGTAAAATATAGTCTAATACATATTTTATTTAAAAACTATCAGTAAATTATGTGACATGTAATTAAATTACACGATGTGTATTTATCTATTTTTCCATTCTAAGGAATATCCCATACACATCATGAAATATTCATTCCAAACTATCACACATATTTAAAAGGGATTACATGATGTGTATCCCCCATTCACATTGTGTAATCAGCCAGCAATCGACCTACCTCCTTCTAGCCTCTTCATTCCTAAGCACAAACAACTAGCCCACAGCCAATCATAGAATCTATGCTGAAAAGGAAAGGTAAACCAAAATTTTACCAAAAGTGAAATGATTTTTACATCATAAAAAACCTAGGATCTTACATCATTCCCCTATTATAGAGATTTGTCCCCAAATTTCTCTCTAAAGAGTGGTCAAGATTCATATGAAAAAAACTCCACCCATTTAGTATGTACATCAACCTCCATCTCCCAAGTCTCATCCTATAAACAGACATTATTCCATAGAACCCATACTAGATGAACTAACCGGCCTTGATGAGCCTTCTAATTCCTATCAACAATACGAATCAGATGCTCTTAAAAGTATGAATGTACATGAAACTCAACCTCCATGAGCTGAAAAGTGTGAGAGGTGTCTGAATGATAACAGCGCAGCTGAGATATGTGGAATACATCGTGCAGGTTATAATAAGTATGAGATAACTACAAAAGATAGGCCACCGACTCGAATCTTTCTAGAATCAGAAATGATCCTACATATCGTGCTGAAATATTTCCTTGTCTCAGGTTATGTTTGTATCCCAACCTCAGTGAAATATACAAGAAATCCCAATCCATGACCGTGGAAACTAAACGACATCCACAATGATCAACATAATATTTTTTACAAGACATTACATTATCCATCTACTTATGAATCAACTATTCCTTCTCTCAAGAATCCTGAATGATCAGTGGTCCTATTAAAGCTTTCTTACAAGCCCTTAACCAGCACAGGGGTGATTGGCATGGCCAACCATATAAATTCTTAAATGTTACCATATCTATCATCACCTGATAATAGTTATTATATATGAACTCAAAAAGGGGAATGTGAATCTCCAATGAGCCCCCCAAATCTAGGACACGTGCTCATAATATGTCATCTAGTACATATATTGTACACTCTGACCGTCCATCATTCTGGCAGTGGGTTTATGTGCTCAGAAGAACATATGTAGCAATTTCCATATGAAAACTCTACAAGAAATGATAATAATTCTAGAATCCCTATCAGAAACGATAGTTCATGGAATCCTATAATGTAGTACAATCTCAAGGATATAAAACATCATAGAGTCATCAACACTGATGGTCTCTTTCATCATCATAAAATAATAATCCTTCATGAGCCTATCAACAACAACCCACACAACATCGTTACCTCGAGGCGACCTCAATAAACCGGTCATGAAATCCATCACAACATCATCCCATTTCCAGTCCAGAATAGGAAACTATTATAACATTTTTTTCTTCCTTCACTTGCTAATAGGTGGATCAGCTCATAACTAAACTAGCTACCTCAAGGTGCATACCTTACCAACAGTACCGACGACGCATGTCACGGTACACCTTGGTGACTCTGGGGTACACTACCAAAGATGAATCATGAAAACCCGACATCATCTCCACATAGATGTCAATGGGAACCCAAACACATCCATGGATTTATAAATTCTCATGCTCACCTACAGTCCAACTAGGAGAGGGTCATCACCAACCACACGATCCTTTAGAACTAAGCCCCCAGATTCTAATAGCTACCCCATCCTTACTATGTTCAAAAGGGTATAGGTCATAGATAAGGTTGATATATATGTCTATCCATGACATTCATACACCTCCAGATTCATATCTTAGAACAACACCAAAATTTTCCACTCATTATTGGCCTTCTTCACTGCATGTATCAGAGTATTCCTTCTTAGTGAACCAACCACTACATTTCTTTTACAAGGCATGTAGGCTTGACCAAAATCAATGTGCTATAGTTATTCATCCCCCTTAGCTTCCTCAATTTTAGATCATGAAATATAAAGATATACATGAGGATTTTGTTGCGTTTTTATACCACAAAACAATCTCCAGTGAATAACATATTTAACAGTCTAAAGCATGACCGATAACAGCAACCTCGAGATCATGTGTCGTGTAGTTCATATCATGTGGGATTAGCTATTGATACTCATATCTCACAACTATATCCCCAATTATTATCAATTTACCCATCCCAATACCTGAAGCATCATAGTACACAATGTATCTCATTACCCACTCTAGCAGTATTAGGACAAGTGATGAGGTCAACCTTCATTTAATCTCCTAAAAAGATCTATCATAAGAACCTGACCAAAAAAGAAAATACATCATTATTAGTCAATCCAATCAACAGTGGTTCTATGCATGAGAATTTTTGTATGAAATTTTTTTAGTAATAAACTATTACCATGAAAATCTATATATCAAAAAAAATTCATGATTTGTTCACTAGAAACTACCAATGTCACGTTATCTAGGTCCACTAATAATCCTTTATCTGAGACGATGTGATCCATGAGTTGAATTTAGTCCATCCAAAAGTGGAACAATGTGAAATTCGCATATAAATGATGTTCTCAAAATATATTCAATACAATATCAAGATGGTTGGTATGGTAAAGTTGATTGTGAGAATAGAACGCGATATCATCCATGAAAACCAACACAAAACAATCCTTGTCTGGAAGGGACACTCAGTTCATCTGCTCCTTGAAAACTGTTGTGCATTCATGAAATCGAACAATGAAATTAGATACTCATATATAAAATACCAGCTACCATAGGCTGCATGAGGTTTGTCTATAGATCGAACACATACATGGTGATATTCAAACCTCAAGTCGATTTTTGAGAACACTCGAACTCATCGAATATGATTGGAAATTTCATCAATCTGTGTCCATGGATATTATTTTTTAATCATCACTTGGTTCATCTTCTGAGAGTGCATGAATATATTAAGTGTTATTTCTGACTTTTTCTCAAGAATAACAAGAAAACCCCATATATAAGTTATCTATTGAGTAAAAAGATTCACCTCCATGTCCTCTAACCACCTCTTGATCTCCTCAAACTCTATCACAATCATCTTGTAACAAGGAATGGATATAGGTTACTCTATTGACACTAGTTTGATTGAGAAATCTGCCTTTATGTTATGAGAAAACCCAAAAAAGTCTTCAGGAAATACATTCCTGAAGTTATCAACCATAGGAGTAAATTCCCCCAAAATCGCTCCCCGATCATCCAACAAAACTATAAATCTGGGTTATCATCAAACCTAGGAATAGATGTTATAGTCACACTTTGCTTGCCTAAACATCCCATTTACCCTTGTGAGAACACACTACACTCTTTGGTGATGTAAAATTCACCCTTCGAGGATAGTAATCAACATAATCTCAATAAGCTAAGATCCAGACTAGCATGAGAATGAAATAAAAACCTATAATCCCAGGATAATAATGATCTGAAATTTTGGGACACACGTCAACATCTAGATTTTAATCCATACACTAGTGAAAATCATCTCTTATGATTTCCAATGGTGTGAATAGCATCAAAACACCCTTATAATACCAAAAAATCCCAAGTATTTTCACCATATGTGAAGATTTAAAACCATGGGACTCACCAATATGAAAGAGAGAAGATGAAATATAAAAAGCTACTAAGATTGAACCTCTCACAGTAAATGGTCTGGAACCCTAAGCCTCGGTCATAGGGTATAAAGAATTGAATTCACTTGCACCACAACACTATTACATTATCTCACGGCGCATAGTAGTCCCACCATGATGTCTTGATGTTACTAGTGATTGGATGCCTCTTCTGTGACCACCATTGCCTCGGCCTTACCAGCCAGCACTACTCCAGTTGCCTTCGTGACATAGATCTTTAGAACTTTCTCCTGATCTTGATGTTGGAGCTGACCCATACCGCTCTCAATTGGAGGTATGTTCCTTCAACGATGATGCACATTCCCCAACCAATAGTAATATCAGCACTCGAATGGGTAACAGTCTCACTAATTCGTTATGTGGACTCTCCTACCATTCTAATGAAAAATAACAGAGATACAAGAACTCATAGCTAGACTGGAACTCATCTTGGGGTGGCCTCAAAACGGGGAATCATTATGGAATATATTGATCTGTTGGCTTGAGAAATAAAATTGACCAACTCTGCACTACTAGCTGCTCTCGGGTTCAGTTATATAATTAGCGCCCAATTCACAATCTGAGTGATAGAATTCAATGAAAACATGTTGACCTGTGATTTGATAGCATCTCCGAGACCTTAATCAAAGAGTCTCTCTCTATAGTTCCCATCATCAAGGTGCATTAGCACAAAATCCTCCAACTATATAAATCATGCCATGTACTACATAACCATCACCACACCCTTCTCCAGATGCATGACCTCACTAGCCCACTATGCTTATAGAGTCTCGAGGTAAAATTACATCTAGAAGTGGTTCTGGATATCATTCTAAACCATATATTGCAGCCTTTCAACCTGGTTCAGAACATCCCACCAAATCCTTGCTGCTCCATGTAGGATATAAGTCACGAGCTCTACCCTCATCTCAGGATGCATATCATGTTTCTAAAACAAATTTATCGTGGTATCGATCCCCATATCTATAGCCTATAGACCACCATCCCCCCTAGGGGGGATGCTTGGACTGGAACACTCGCATTATCTCATCCATAGACAAGGCTGGAAGTGGTTCCCCTAGAATGTATGCATGTAGCTAAAGATCCCCTTGTTGAAATATGTGTCTGAACCTGTGTCCAGAACATCCCCTAGTACTGATGTTGGAATTAAAGGAGGATTAAATGGTAGACCATGGCCCACCACCTCAAAATTGTGGTTGTTGAAACCCTCCTATAATATCGTTCAAGGTTATCTTATTAGAAATACTCTACAATTCCAAACGCATTCTTCTAAAAATAAATATATTATTTTCACTACTAAAAAGTTTAGGACATGTCAAAACCCTTCTTAAACAAAGTCATAACCCATAGCTTTATCCTAAATTCATGTATATATAATGAAAAATCATCAAAAACCACTAGAAACTCTACCAATTTCCCACTAAAAAGTCAGGTTTCGGTCATTTCTTTATTTCAACTTCATTCATTATCATTTTCACATTTCTATTAGTCCTAAAATTCAACAAAGGGATTAACAAACACGAATCCATGAGGGCCCATAACAAATAATAGACCCAAAACATGGTTCCCATTAAATTCATACATTTCATATAATCTTTATCATTTTTATTTCATTTGTGCATCATTTCCCAATCCACAAGGTCCCATAAATATTATGAATATAATGATGATGTCACTCTTATATCCTCTTCATAAAGCCTATCATAATATCATGTAATAAGTAATTCCTCATAAATGGCATGGCATGTGATTTCTATCATGTTCTTATATGATGCAATATATATAGTACCCTCATCTCATTGGGTCGCAATAGAAATAGATTACAACTCATATCAATAGTAATAACATAAATCATGTGTGTCACCCAACAATGAAATCAAACCAACAATAGTAGTAAAAATCTATAAAGGCACAATTCCATTCAAGGAAATTTGGTTTTCCCTGTATATGGGGTATTAACTCACCGTCATAGCTTATTACCAAATTCCATTTCCATAATATTTAATACCTCAAGCTTCTAAGGTACGCATCTCTTTGAATAATTCAATAGCGTGTGTTGTACGCAATATCGAGTTCTAACACACCACAACTAATCAAACTAGCCATTATGAATAGTAATACCCACTTTTTGAAATTTATAAATTTTATTTTCCAAAATGGACTTCATTTTTGGATTCGTAATATAGAAAATAGCCTAGGGGGAATTTTTTGTATTCTTTTGAAAAACATCATTTTTTTGATGAATAGTGAAACCACTAAGTGGTAGTTAAAAAACTGAATTTTTCATAAAACGTAATTTTACCTTTTATATTAGTGGAATTTCCAAAATCCGAGAGACACGGTTAATATCAAGTAGTAAAATGTGGTATAATGAGAAGAAAATAATCTTTTTTGTGAATAGTGACTTTTTACTTTTATTTACCACGGTTAAAAGTAAATAAGGCAATTAAGGGTAATAATGATATTAATATTACCCTAAAACATGTCATAATTCTATTGGACAAGTGTATCTCGACCAAAACAACCTTAGGAATAAAATATTATCATTTCAGTCTACTTGGATTAGATTAGGACATTTATTATTATTTAACTCAAAGAAGAGTTAAAAGAGTTAAAATCAAAGTTTATTTACTAAAACATTTTTAATATAGGATTATACATAAGATAAATTCGATTTTAAATATTCATTAGAAATATAAAAATATTTCCTACGTAATGATATTTTATTTATAATTTTTATACATTAAATAATTTAATTTATTTATGACATAATGATGATGCAGTGATTACCATAATAGTGAAAAATTAAAATAATTGATATTATAAATACCCAAATAAATATAATTTTAGACTTTTTATGAATTAAACTAATTTTATTAGTTAATATGACATGTGAGAATTTAATTAATTAACTTTTTTCGATGTAATCATTCTGTTATAATTTTCAAAAAAATCAATTTTCCAAATAGTTTCAAAATTGACATAAAAGAGTTTTTAAAACAAATAATATATTATTAATTAATATTCAATTCATAAAAATATAAGGTTCGGCCAAGAGATATATAACATGATTGGTGTATCATTAATGGACCACTTGGGGGTCTCTTGGGGGTATATAGTATGTTTATTAACTATATAATATAAAAATACAAAGTGACATGGTAAGTGTCAAACTAATTAACTAAGAGTTAAGTCTAAAAGATAAGGTTAATATAATGACCGAAACCTGTATAAATTATATTGGTTGAGTGGTATTCGACCCATCCCCACCATAACCTTAAAATAATACACTTTGGAGCCATTAGAAACCGAATATGAATTTATTATAAAATAATATTTCTAGCTTTTCCAAAGGTGCCCCTTACCCCTCTTATAAAAGGGCACTCCCCCTTCTCAATAATAAACACATTAAAAGACTTTTGTCTGAGACAACCCCTGACCAAATACTCTCTCAACTTTCCTCACTTCATACTAGAGACCTTCCTTTAGTTATAAATCCAACCAAAAGATCTATTTTTATCAAATCAAAAGGAATAACCCGAAGAAGAGGTAATGATTTCACCACCCTTTTTCAAGTTCCTTTCTTCTTCCACTTCTTCTTTCTTTGTTATTCCCATTCTAAAATAATAACTCCATTATATTATATATACTGTGATGTTATTATAAATATGGTACAACCATATTCAGTATTATATCCATCCTTTGAATGACATTTCACCACACGTGCGTACGTACGACTTACCGTCTCCACGTCGTGGTGTAATTGTTATTCAATAAATTATTATTTGGATGGGTATAATAATGATGTATAATTCATTTAAATAATAAATATAACATGATAATGATTCTGTATATATGATATAAAATCCAATTATATATTTTTTTAATATCAAAAGAATGATATTTTCGCTCGTGCGTACGTGCGGACTACAATCTCCACGAACGCAATGAGATTCATTCCCCATCATATCCATTCAAGTATAATTATCATTTTATGATTTAAAAATAATGTTTAAGGAATTTATATCATTCTGGTTATGAATAAGATTCAACCTATCCATTACAAACATGGCTTACGTAACAAACCATATAAAAGAAAACGAGTAAGTTAACACCCGAAACTACGATAATACTAAGATATTATTAACAAAGAAATGTTAAAATATCATATATGATATCATAATAATGTACATGATTCCTGTATAATTTATAAACAACTATTTTACCATTATACATGCAGTTAACCTAACCCCAACCATGGAAAAGTACAAGGTAAGGGTTATTTAACAATCTCTTCATTATCCGAGGTTGTTTATACGTAATAATCTACTGGGACTTCTTTATCATCCACATCCATGTTTCTTAAACATGTATTTCAAAACATTTTTCGTATTTACTAGATTATGTGTTAAAGTCATTTATACCCTTGTTGTCTTTTATAAGTGGTTTATAATGGAATATTTCTGTCGTTTTCCAAACAAGGTCCTTTTAAACCTTTTGACAGAATTAATGTAAAGAATGTTTTTTTAACTTATACTGCGGGTGCGGCTATTTTCCGCCGTTATAAAATCGTCGAAGCATCCCTTACAAGATTATAAAAATATTTTCAAATAAAATGTTTTATTTTATAAATATATGAATCTTAAATTATTTCAAAATAGAAAGAGATATTTCTCTAAAAAGAGTTTTTATTTCAACTATGTCAACATCATTTGATGGATTTTTTGCTTATTTGATGTTGATTTATTATGATACAAAAATAATATATTGTATTGATGTTTTGTGATATGTTTGACAGTGGATGTGTTATTTTTATACCATTTATGGTTTATGGATGAAGTATTTACATTTCGTATGCTAGTATTAATACGAATGTTTATGTTATATTTAAACCTTTTTATATGGGAATGCATTGGACTTAATAAGTGACGGGTGGAGCCCGCTATAGCTCCTCGATGCATCGGTAGGTCTCATGAGACAAAATAGTGTCTTGGCAGAAGGCCTTGAAAAAATCTAATTTGTAGTCTTAGCACGAGTCCTTGTCTATGTGGTTATGATAGTCTATCATTATTCATTCCATCATTATGAAAGTGGTTATTGATATTGCATGTGATCATTTGATTAGTAGAATATTCTTGTGAATAAGTAAATGGAATTACTCCATTTTATTTTTTCTATACTATGTTGAAGTTCAAGATTAAAAGGATTTTGTTTTAGTTATACATTGCCTTAAATGTTTACTCTTATTTATGAAATTTTCCACTATATTGTTATCCGTACTGGGCATTTGAGCTCACCCCTTTTCTATGTTTTATTTTTTCCAGGATGTAAAGAAGTAATTTATGAATGACTTGTAGGGATATTATGAGGGGATAAGAGTGTAGACTATGGAGACTATATTGTTTTAGTTTCCATTTTATGACGTAATGTAAACTTTATTAATGTATCTAGTTATTCCAAGGCTACTAAAATAATCGGTCTTTCGAGACTTGATATTTCTTGTGATCATGCCAATGTTATGTAATAAGGAAGCGACTCTGGGTATCTAGGGTCGTGGCGTTACATTTGGTATCAAAGGAAGTTTAGTACAATCCTTGGAAGCTAGATTTAGATAAACTCTGATTAGAGCACATAGACCTAAGATGGGCATTGAAGATTAGTATAGAAGAACTTATTAGAATTTTGGTATTGTAGAGATTTTGTGAGTTTTCCAAGAAATACATCCATGTATGGATACAAGCCGGTAGAGGCAGCTCTGGCACAGATGTACCTAGGGGTAAAACCCGAAAACACTGCTTTGATCTAGACTTGAACGGGAACTGGGGCACGATAACGGGCCTTGCTGCACTCTTAGTTACGACACTCCTGGGGGATATGCTTAGGATAACTCTCATTTTATTTACAAATAATTATGAAGGGTTTATGAGTATATACTTCATTAAAGAATACATTTTTATGATTATGGATTATATCCATAAATAGTTCAATTTATGTTTAGTGTTTTATAAGTATGGAATTATGTATTTTGATTCATAATCTGATCTAGTTTATGTCATTGTTTAGAAATGGCTCCTAGTGGAAGAAATGGAAACTGTATCAATGCACGCACTCCATGTAGGGATTTCCCTCCTGCTCAAGGTAATTATACTAATGTTGGTGATGCAACTGGTGCTGATCAACTAATCACCATACTGGGACAACTCACTCAGGTTATGAATAATAACCTTACCCGTATGGAGCACCCTGATCCACAGCAAGGAGGATCAATGTTAGATCACTTCACGAGGCAAAAACCACAAAAATTAAATGGTATTACAAATCCATTGGTAGCTAAGCAATGGATAAGTTCCCTAGAAAAAATATTTCAGGCTTTGGGAAGTAGTGAAATGGAAAAAGTTATCATGGCAGTTTACCACCTCACTGGAGATGCTGATCAATGGTGGTCATTGATTCAAAATATGAAGGAAAATGATGAAGTATCAAATATGGAATGGGGGGAGTTCAAAGATCTATTTTTAGAAAAATACTTTCCTCGTTACGATAAAGAAGATATGGAAAGAATATTTCTAAGTCTGAGACAAAAGGAAGATGAGAATGTCGCAAAGTATGAGGATAACTTTACAAGGTTAGAAAAGTATGCTGGAGATTATATAAGTAACCCAATTAGTAAGATTGATCATTTCTTTGATGGGTTAAAACCATTTCTCCATCTAGCATTAGTCTCACAATCCTTCTCGTCATATGAAGACATTGTCTCATGAGCTATCAAGATAGAAAAGGAATTCTCAATGTCTTATGACTTTAAAGAAAATCAAGAAAAGAAGAGATCTGCTGATCAATCTGAGAATGGAAATAAGGGGAAGAAGGGAAAAGTTGAATATACATCCTGTAGTAAATGTGTGAAGAAACACTCTAGTACATGCTTAAAAGGAACATGAGTCTATTACAAGTGTGGTGAAAAAGTCCACCAAGCTCGTGATTGTAAGGGGAAGAAGGAAGCTACCGATGTCCAATGCTACAATTGTAGGGAGATAAAACATTATGCAAATGAATTTCCTAATGGTCAGGGGAACTTACCTCAGAAAAGGACAAGGTATCAAGGCCAAGATTTTGCTATCACTACTGCAGAGGTAGAATCTCTGAAAGACGTGGTGATAGGTAAATTAATGGTTTCCTCAAGTTTAGCAATTGCATTATTTGATTCTGGATCATCCCATTGTTTCATATCTTCCCAGTTTTCTAAGAAAATTAGATATTTACAATTTGATTTAACAAGGGAGTTGTCAGTTAAACCACTTAAGGGAAGTATCATTACAACAAAGTTTTATGAATCAGTCCCCATTAGAGCACATAAATGTTCTTTATCCGCTGATCTAATCTCCATACCTATGGTTGAGTTTGATATAATACTCGGTATGGATTGGATTTCAGACCATGATGCGAAGATTTACTGTAATAATAAGGAGGTTATGAACTTTTATGATGATGATATGGAACACCTTATCTTTAGAGCAGAATCGTCACCACCTAATTCTTATCAAGATCCACCCCTAGTAGGTCTAATAAATTCAATTATTGGGGAGGAAGAGAATGAAATGACTCTGTGTAACACCCCAGGTAAATAAAGAATATGACATTTTCATATTTATCCATATTTGTGAATAAAATATTAATATCACTTTAAAGGGGACGCTATGCTCGATGGCGTACCCAACACGCAACAACGAGTTTTTTTTGGGAATCTTACGTTGCACTCTAATAATAAAATAATATTATTTTAAAAGGTAGTTAACATGTAGCAATTGTATTGGTAGGAATGGATAGAAATAACTAAAATATGATTATACATATTTATAAATGTTTTTACACTTATCCAATAAATGATAAAGGCTTAAAATACGGAAAGAATTAAATTTTAGGCGTATATGCCCTAGTTTTCACTAAAGGTTCACTTATCGCCTTTTGATGGCGAACCGTCATTAAATAGAGTTTTGTTCACTCTTATAGATTCTTTTTGACCAAATAAAACTCTTCTTAAGAATTGGGACATCAAAATTTACTTTGTGCAAATTTTTGGTATCTTTCCGATAAAGTTCTTTTTTTAATGAATAGTGTAAAATGTTCTATTTTAACTCAAAACCTCTTTTTAATCTAATTTATTTATATGATTAGATTATCTTTTTAATTTGTTTTAAAGTGAAATTAGAATATATTTTTACCATTAAATCCAATAGTGGTCGTTGGAATTAATTTCACTTTGAAATCGGACTTAAACTAGTGTCAATCTTTTGATACTTATTGTTTCATAAAAACACACTATTTGTTATGACAACGGGAATTAATTATTAAATTAATTAATTTTACTTATATGTTTTGAATTTTGTAAAATAGACTTCATTTTTGAATTCGGAATATGAAATATAGCCTAGGGTGAATTTTTGATAATTTTCTGAAAAACGTCAATTTTCGATGAATAGTGAAACCACTAAGTGGTACTTATAAAAACTGATTTTTCCGCTTAAATGAAATTTTTCCATCTTTGTGTTTTGAATTTCAAAAATCCGACATACATGGTTGTCATTAAGAAGTAAAATGTGGTTCAATGGGATAAATATAATTTTTTGGTGAATAGTAACTTATTAAGTTTTTAATCGCGATTAGTGGTAATTAGTGTAGTTTAAAGTAAAAATATTGCTTTAATAAAATGAGATGAGCTTGACAAATGTCCTAACCCCATTGTTTGTTTCATGGCCGACCAAGACAACCCATGGGTCGATTTAGGGGACACCATGGAGCCACATGGGTGAGATAATGACTTTAATGCCTTTTTTTAAATAAATGTCAAAATGACACTAACATAAATTATTTTACTAAAACAATTTGTAGAAGGGGTTATAATAATCATATTTTTGATTATAAATATCCATTAGAAATATAAAAAGATTTTTCTACATCATAGTATTTTTTTTATAATTTTTAGACTCTAAATAAATTAAATTATTTTTGACATCATGATGATGCAGTGATGACCTCATTATTTAACGATTTAAATAAAATGGAAAGATAATGTAAAATCTAAGACCTAAACATGTCAAAAACCAATTGGATGGGTGGATTTCGAAACCTTATCACCTTATCCTCGAATTATATAAATATGGGACCCTTTAAATCTGAAACACATTTTCAAATAATGTAATATTTCTTTACTTTCCAAAAGTGCCCCTCCTCTCCTCTTATAAAAGGCCCCCACCTCTACCTCTTTTCCCAAACATCCAAAGCCTTTGGCTCGGCCAACCCCTGCCCATTTTGTCTCTCCACTTCTCTCCCTTACTCCTTGAAGCCTCACTTTGGGCATAATACTTCCCAAGGAATCCTTTGAGCTCAAACCAAAAGGAGTTACCCGATTTTAAGGTAAAGTCTTCACTTGAGTCCGTTGTTTTATTTTGCTTCTCCAACTCCCTAAACTCTTTTTATTATTTTCTTTTGTAACAACTAAAGTATCCTAAATATACTAGGATGTTGTTATAATAAGGATTCGAGCTACACTTACACAAACCTACATCTAATGGTTAAAGAACAGACTGTTTCTATGGATGGCGAATTTCTGCCTCACGAAACGATGATTGTTCAACACTCATATAACACCTTCAAAGGTGGCCATTAAGATGTCACTATATTTATATATGATATATAATATGTTTATGTTTTACTTAAGCTTCTGTATTTTTCATTTGTGTCTTACCTTTATGGATTCCATTATTGGTATGCGCGATATCTTCATTTTAGAAAGTGTGGACTACCGCCCCCTCAAAGTGATGTGATTCGTTAATGCCATACGTGGGACTTATAAAGGATGGATTTAATGTTATTATATATGATTTTATACTGGAATTATTATATACCTATATATCATTATTATTTCTTTCCATTAAAGTATGAAATAGAAATGGAAGTAGCGTTCATGCGTACGTATGGCTTACCGTCTCCATGAACGGTACATTTCATTTCTTATCTCAAAATATTATGTACTATTATAAGTAAATATATATAATGGATATATATGATGTATTATACATCTAAATGATTAATATAATTCTGGAATTAAAATATACATACCTCTCATATAGTTTTAATTCCATTAATACGACATAGAAATGAAAGTAGCGTTCATGCGTACGTACGGCTTACCGTCTCCGTGAACGGTGCATTTCATTTCTTTCCTCTAAATGATTATGTGATATTATAAATACATGTATATTCTGGATAAATATAATATATATGATATCCAAATCAGGAATGTCATTTTGGATATAAAGAACCTTTGACCACACGAACAACATGTAATTGTAAGAAATCCACTTTCGACTTAAGAACCAAATATCGACAAAACAATCATTATTAACTTAATGATTACATAATCTTTATTACATAGAAATAAGTGATATAAAATGATTAATAAGATTGAAAAAGGTTCTTAATAAAGTATAAATTAACTCAAGTTTATTATTCAGGACGTTAAAGAATGAACAAGACAAGTTGGACCCGAGGTAAGGGATCCTACACCTCTCTTTCTTTTTAAGTACATTCTTTTATGTCATTCCTTTTAAAGATCATATTTCTTGTTAATGGGATATTCTTTTATATTACTCTTACTGTAATTTGTATGTTCATATGATGAGAGACCCTATTCTATCTCATCAATCCATTTTGGATGTTTTGAGTGGTGCCGTTAGGCTGCCGAATTTTTCATAAGAGATCCAACCTCTCTCTTTCTTTTGAAGTACTCTCCTTTATGTCACTTCTTTTAAGCTCCACTTTGTTATGTTGGGGGATGTTCTTTTATATTACTCTTTCTATAAACTTTATGTTAATATGATGAGATACCCTATTTGATCTTATCAATCCATTTTTGGAAGTTTTAAGTGGCGTCGTTAGGCCGCCGAGTTTTCGTAAGGGATTTTTCATCTCACTTTTATTCCTGTGAGATTTATGCTACATTTGCCACAATTTCCTTTGAGTGGTGTATGTAATAAACATTATTTTACTCATTGTGTAATATTCATTCATTTATGTGTATTTACATCAATGTTGTATTGCCCTTCCTTCATGGGGCGTATGTTTTGAAAGATACCCAAGTCAGTATGGGAACCTTTCACCCTCCTCTTTTTAAAAGACTTCTTTTGTTGGCTATTTTAATTTACATATTGTTAGGTTGTGATATGTTCTCATATATCCTTATTTATGTAACTTTTATTTCCAAGTGATGAGATACACTTTTTATCTCTCATCAACTCATTTTGATGTGACGTCGTTAGGCTGTCAAGGGAACTTCTTAACCCAATTTCGATTTCTTTGGGTTCAACATGTAGTTATTGAATATGTCATCCTTTGAATATGTGTGAATGACCATTGATTATTTTACACTTAATATCCACTTATATTTGGTGTATTCATTTGTCACACATAATTATGTAATTGATTTATCCTTAGACCAAGGATACCGTCTTTGTATGGGACTACGTCTCAATCTCCTTTCATTGAGGAATATTTCGTTTTATACACAACTTTATTTTATATGGTGTATAAACCCCTTTGACTTTACGTTTATTCAAAGGGAATATTTTTTTCTACGAATCGTTTTACTAAACGATAAAAAGGAATGTTTCTTTTTACGTACGCGGTGACAACGACCTTTTCTACCGCCGCGAGTATTATTTGATCTTTGGCTTCCTCAACAAGCCGTAATGTTTTTAAAATAAAATAAATACCATATACTTATTTTTGTATTTTGGTATTGAAAATGGTTTTGATAAAGGATTCTATTATGTCAATATATTTAAATGATATATTGGGATCGAAATGTGTAAATGTTGTCATTCCTTTATGTTGGTTTTATGTGTTATAATTTTATAATGGTACTTGGACATATTACGGGTGGTTACGTGATAAACCATATGACGGGTGGTGCCGTGAATACCAGGATGGGTGGTTACGTTATAACCTCCAATGCATTGGGTATGGAAGTCAGCCATATGGCTATTCCATTAAGTGTGTATGGAAATTGGCCGTATGGCTATTCCATTAAGTGATATGTGTGGGAGTCGACCGTATGGTTATTCCACTTAAGTATGTTTATTTCCCAAGATACCTTTATATGTGTTATTTGTTCTTTATATGGGTTTTATGGTAATCCTTTGGTTACAAAAGGGTAAGTAATGATATTTTATTCAGTGAAGAGTTTTTACTACTTCATAAAGGTGAATAGTATTACTTTGATAAAGTATACATGGTTTACTATTTGTTTTGATAAACTAACAATTTTTTTCTTTGTGTATCCTTTACTGAGTTTTTATGCTCATCCCAAGTTTTTGAAATGTTTTTCACAGGACTTAGCGTGGAATAGGGTCAAGGATGGGATCAAGGGAAAGTCATGCTACCTAAAACATGAAACTATACATGTTTCTTTTTAAGAGTTTTTATTTTATGGAAATTTAGAAGAATAGACTACTTTGTAATCTTTTGAGATGTAATAGTTATGTCCTAATTCTCTAAAACTCTAAACCTTAAGAGATCCTCAATGTAAATTATTCATTTAATTCAATTTTAATTAAGGTTTAAGGCTGGGGCCTTATAGTTGGTATCAATGGTTGGTTTAGATAACTTTAGAGGTTAGGGTATTCTTTAAGCATAAGTGACATTACCATAATGGTTAGGATTTTAGAAAGAGTCTTAGTTTTAGATAAAGTGAATGAGTAAGTATATCTTAGTGTTTATCTTCCTCATTAGTACGTGATGGTTATGTTGATATACTCACACTAACCTTTTTGGTTTTAGTAAATGGCTGGATCTAGCAGGCACCAAAGTGACAATGGGTTTCAAGGAAACTGTGGTGGTTCTCTGATTAAGATACTGGATGAGATGGGGGATTCAATGAGGAATATAATAGTTGTTCTAAACCAACTATCAAGGAGTCATGATCAACCACTTCAACCTTGGTGAGTTCTCTAATGCATCATGTACGAGATGTCCAACTCGATGTGGAAATTCAGGTAATAATTAAAAGGTAACCATTAGGGTTTATATGATCCTTAATTTTTAGGTAATTATGGGTTACTCTATGATATGATGGAAAATGAAAGGAATGAGACAAACTTGAGGTTAAAATATGTTATGATTAGTATTGAAGATTTTATATCATTTTGGGGAATGTTTTAAGAATTATATAGTTTTGTAAAAAGGACAACACACAGACCGTGTGACAACCCGTCGTGTCGGACAAAGCCGCGGGAATCGAACCCACAACCAAAGTGCGACTGGTATTTATCGCCTACCACTGAACTACGTGAAGTCCCTGGTTAGTTTTACTGGTTCTTTCTAGTTATATGATTTTATTAATTAAGAGTAAGTTGATTTTGGGTTATTTATGAAAATGATTAACCTATCATGGAGGATATGTGATTAGGTTAATTACTTTTCAATACGAGACTTTAGGAGCAACTGATGTTGTTTGGAGATAAATGTTATGATTTTACTTGGTAGACTATGTGACTAAATCTTTCAAATATTTGTGTTTCAATCTTACTTTGGTTTACTTTGAAGAATTTTATGGACAAATGGTCCTCTTTTAACTTTGGGTTTTGTTGGACAAATTTTGGAGATTAAGAATAGATTTTCTTTTTATAAAGGGTTATCCTTTTCTAGATTATCTGATCTTGTACTAGCCTTTTTGGTTTTGGTTTTTGTTAAAGTCTAAAGACATGGGAAGTATATAGTTCTGTTTTGAGGATTAGGTGATTCTCTAGAAGTTTATTATAGTACTCTTAATGTGAACAAGTCTTCCTAAATACTCGTCTTTTGGAGAAAATATGAGTTTGTGTAAGGAATCTAACAAAAGTTGAAAGTCAACATGATAAGTGATTATGTTTCCTTAATAAATTCCTCAATAAAAAGTAACTTAAAACAAAAATGTTGTCTATTAACTTTTCCTACTGGGGAATCGAATACCGTTTAACCCATCACAAGTTTGTGATTTTTTCGTGGTTAACTTTCTCCTAAACATGTTTTCTATCACTCTCCATCAGAACATGACCCTTTGTTTTTTCCTCCATGTCCATATTTTCATACTTGGAATCCTAGTTTGGGTTAACTCGGGTGACCTTTTTACTTATATTCCTTTATTTTAAAGTGATTGTTTTACCGACTCTTGTTCCGATGTGGGACTTTCAAGGATGTTTCCAAGCGCAATTTTAAAATTGCGAGGACGCAATTCCCAAAAGGGGGGAAGGATGTAACACCCAAGGTAAATAAAGAATATGAAATTTTCATATTTATCCATATTTGTGAATAAAATATTAATATCACTTTAAAGGGGACGCTATGCTCGATGGCGTACCCAACACGCAACAACGAGTTTTTTGGGAATCTTACGTTGCACTCTAATAATAAAATAATATTATTTTAAATGGTAGTTAACATGTAGCCGTTGTATTGGTAGGAATGGATATAAATAACTAAAATACGATTATACATGTTTTTAAATTTTTTTTACACTTATCCAATAAAAGATAAAGGCTTAAAATACGGAAAGAATTCAATTTTAGGCGTATATGCCCAAGTTTTCACTAAAGGTTCACTTATCGCCTTTTGATGGAGAACCGTCATTAAATAAAGTTTTTTTCACTCTTATACATTCTTTTTGACCAAATAAAACTCTTCTTAAGAATTGGGACATCAAAATTTACTTTCTGTAAATTTTTGGTATCTTTCCGATAAAGTTCATTTTTTAATGAATAGTGTAAAATGTTCTATTTTAATTCAAAACCTCTTTTTAATCTAATTTATTTATATGATTATATTATATTTTTAATTGGTTTTAATGTGAAATTAGAATATATTTTTACCATTAAATCCAATAGTGGTCGTTGGAATTAATTTCACTTTGAAATCGGACTTAAACTAGTGTCAATCTTTTGATACTTATTGTTTCATAAAAACACGCTATTTGTTATGACAACGGGAATTAATTATTAAATTAATTAATTTGACTTAAATGTTTTGAATTTTGTAAAATAGACTTCATTTTTGAATTCGGAATATCAAATATAGCTTAGGGTGAATTTTTGGTAATTTTCTGAAAAACATCAATTTTTGATGAATAGTGAAACCACTAAGTGGAACTTATAAAAACTGATTTTTCCGCTTAAATGAAATTTTTCCATCATTGTGTTTTGAATTTCAAAAATCCGACATACATGGTTGTCATTAAGAAGTAAAATGTGGTTCAATGGGATAAAAATAATTTTTTGGTGAATAGTAACTTATTAAGTTTTTAATCGCGATTAGTGGTAATTAGTGTAGTTTAAGGTAAAAATAATGCTTTAATAAAATGAGATGAGCTTGACACATGTCCTAACCCTATTTTATGTGTCATGGCCGACCAAGACAACCCATGGGTAGATTTAGGGGACCCCATGTAGCCACTTGGTTGAGATAATGACTTTAATGCCTTTTTTTAAATAAAGGTCAAAATGACACTAACATAAATTGTTTTACTAAAAAAATTTGTAGATGGGGTTATACTAATCATATTTTTGATTATAAATCTTCATTAGAAATCTAAAAATATTTTCTACATCATAGTATTTTTTTTATAATTTTTAGACACTAAATAAATTAAATTATTTATGACATCATGATGATGCAGTGATGACCTCATTACTTAACGATTTAAATAAAATGGAAAGATAATGTAAAATATAATACCTACACATGTCAAAAACCAATTGGATGGGTGGATTTCGATACCTTATCACATTTTCCTTGAATTATATCAATATGGGACCCTTTAAATCCGAAACTCATTTTCAAATAAAGTAATATTTCTTTACTTTCCAAAAGTGCCCCTCCTCTCCTCTTATAAAAGGCCCCCACCTCTACCTCTTTTCCCAAACGTCCAAAGCCTTTGGCTAGGCCAAACCATGCCCATTTTGTCTCTCCACTTCCCTCCCTTACTCCTTGAAGCCTCACATTGGGCAGAAGACTTCCCAAGGAAGCCTTTGAGCTCAAACCAAAGGGAGTTACCCGATTTAAAGCTAAAGTCTTCACTTGAGTCCGTTGTTTTATTTTTCTTCTCCAACTCCCTAAACTCTTTTTATTATTTTCTTTTGTAACAACTCCAGTATCCTCAATATACTAGGATGTTGTTGTAAGAAAGATTCGAGCTACACTTACACACACCTACATCTAATGGTTAAAGAACATATTGTTTCCGTGGATGGCGAATTTCTGCCTCACGAAACGATGATTGTTAAACACTCATATAACACCTTCAAAGGTAGCCATTAAGATGTCACTATATTTATATATGATATATAATATGTTTATGTTTTACTTTAGCTTCTGTATTTTTTATTTTTGGCTTACCTTTATGGCTTCCATTATGGATATACGCGATATCTTCATTTTAGGAAGTACGGACTACCGCCCCATCAAAGTGATGTGATTCGTTAATGCCATACATGGGACGTATAAAGGATGGATTTAATGTTATTATATATGATTTTATACTGGAATTATTATATACCTATATATCATTATTATTTCTTTCCATTAAAGTATGAAATAGAAATGGAAGTAGCGTTCATGCGTACGTACGGCTTACCGTCTCCATGAACGGTACATTTCATTTCTTATCTCAAAATATTATGTACTATTATAAGTACATATATATAATGGATATATATGATGTATGATACATATAAATGATTAATATAATTCTGGAATTAAAATATACATACCTCTCATATAGTTTTAATTCCATTAATACGACATAGAAATGAAAGTAGCGTTCATGCGTACGTACAACTTACCGTCTCCATGAACGGTGCATTTCATTTCTTTCCTCTAAATGATTATGTGATATTATAAATACATGTATATGCTGGATACATATAATATATATGATATCCAAATCAGGAATGTCATTTTGGATATAAAGAACCTTTGACCACACGAACAACATGTAATTTTAAGAAGTCCACTTTCGACTTAAGAACCAAATATCGACAAAACAATCATTATTAACTTAATGATTACATAATGTTTATAACATGGAAATAAGTGATATAAAAGGAAAAATAAGCTTGAAAAACGTTCTTAATCAAGTATAAATTAACTCAAGTTTATTATTCAGGATGTTAAAGAACAAACAAGACAAGTTGGACCCGAGGTAAGGGATCCTACACCTCTCTTTCTTTTTAAGTACATTCTTTTATGTCATTCCTTTTAAAGATCATATTTCTTGTTATTGGGATATTCTTTTATATTAACCTTACTCTAATTTTTATGTTCATATGATGAGAGCCCCTATTCTCTCTCATAAATCCATTTTGGAAGTTTTGAGTGGCGCCGTTAGGCTGCCGAATTTTTCATAAGAGATCCAACCTCTCTCTTTCTTTTTAAGTACTCTCCTTTATGTCACTTATTTTAAGCTCCACTTTGTTATGTTGGGGGATGTTATTTTATATTCCTCTTTCTATAAACTTTATGTTAATATGATGAGATACCCTATTTGATCTCATCAATCCATTTTTGGAAGTTTTAAGTGGCGTCGTTAGGCTGCCGAGTTTTCGTGAAGGATTTTTCATCTCACTTTTATTCCTGTGAGATTTATGCAACATTTGCCACAGTTTCCTTTGAGTGGTGTATGTAATGAACACTATTTTACTCATTGTGTAATATTCTTTCATTTATGAGTATTTACATCAATGTTTTATTTCCCTTCCTTCACGGGGCGTATGTTTTGAATGATACCCAAGTCGGTATGGGAACATTTCACCCTCCTCTTTTTAAAAGACTTCTTTTGTTGGGTCTTTTAATTTACATATTGTTATGTTTGTATATGTTCTCATATATCCTTATTGATGTAACTTTTATGTCCAAGTGATGAGATACACTTTTTATCTCTCATCGACTCATTTTGATGTGACGCCGTTAGGCTGTCAAGGGAACTTCTTAACCCAATTTCGATTTCTTTGGGTTCAACATGTAGTTATTGAATATGTCATCCTTTGAATATGTGTGAATGACCTTTGATTATTTTACACTTAATATCCACTTATATTTGTTGTATTCATTTGTCACACATAATTATGTAATTGATTTATCCTTAAACCAAGGATACCGTCTTTGTATGGGACTACGTCTCAATCTCCTTTCATTGAGGCATATTTCGTTTTATACACAACTTTCTTTTATATGGTGTATAAACCCCTTTGACTTTAGGTTTATTCAAAAGGAATATTTTTCTACGAATCGTTTTACTAAACGACAAAAAGGAATGTTTCTTTTTACGTACGCAGTGACAACGACCTTTTCCGCCGCCGCGAGTATTATTTTATCTTTGGCTTCCTCAACAAGCCGTAATGTTTTTAAAATAAAATAAATACCATATACTTATTTTTTTATTTTGGTATTGAAAATGGTTTTGATAAAGGATTCTATTATTTCAATATATTTAAATGATATATTGTGATCGAAATGTGTAAATGTTGTCATTCCTTTATGTTGGTTTTATGTGTTATAATTTTATAATGGTACTTGGACATATTACGGGTGGTTACGTGATAAACCATATGATGGGTGGTGCCGTGAATACCAGGACGTGTGGTTACGTTATAACCCCCAATTCATTGGGTATGGAAGTCGGTCGTATGGCTATTCCATTAAGTATGTATGGAAATTGGCCGTATGGCTATTCCATTAAGTGATATGTGTGGGAGTCGACCATATGGTTATTCCACTTAAGTATGTTTATGTCACAAGTTACCTTTATATATGTTATGTGTTCTTTATATGGGTTTTATGGTAATCCTTTGGTTACAAAAGGGTAATTAATGATATTTTATTCAGTGAAGAGTTTTTACTACTTCATAAAGGTGAAAATTATTACTTTGATAAAGAATACATGGTTTACTGTTTGTTTTTAAAAACTAACAGTTTTTATTCTTTGTGTATCCCTTACTGAGTTTTTATGCTCATCCAAAGTTTTTGAAATGTTTTTCACAGGACTTAGCGTGGAATAGGGTCAAGGATGGGATCAAGGGAATGTCATGCTACCTAAAACATGAAACTAGACATGTTTCTTTTTAAGAGTTTTTATTTTATGGAAATTTAGAAGAATAGACTACTTTGTAATCTTTTGAGATGTAATAGTTATGTCCTAATTCTATAAAACTCTAAACCTGAAAAGATCCTCAATGTGAATTATTCATTTAATTCAATTTTAAGTAAGGTTTAAGGCTGGGGCCTTATACTGTGGGTGAGGAAAGGAATGTTCAAATAGAGGATGCACCTACTGTGAAAGAATATGTTGATGTGTTCTGGAAGATTTACCCGGACATCCTCCAGAACGAGAAGTTGAGTTTTCCATTGATTTAATTCCTGGATCAAGGCCGATATCAAAGACCCCTTATAGAATGAACACTGTGGAATTAGTTGAACTGATGAAAAAACTAGAGTAATTGAGTAATAAGGGATCTATTCGCCCCAGTGTTTCTCCTTGGGGATCCCCTGTTCTTTTTGTTAATAAGATAGATGGATCTATGGGGTTATATATCTACTTCAGGGATATTAATGCAATGACAATAAAGAAGAAGCATCCCCTAACTCGCATTGATGATTTATTTGACCAATTGCATAGAGCTCAATACATTTCAAAGATTTACCTTCGATCTAGATACCATCAGTTGTGTGTGAAGAAGGAAGACATTCTAAAGACAACATTTCGAACTAGGTACGTGCATTACGAGTTTACAATAATGCCTTTTGGATTGACTAATTCACCCTCTGTATTCATGGATCCGATGAATAGTGTTTTCAAGGAATATCTAGATGAATCTGTGGTGGTATTTATTGATGATATCTTGGTATACTCGAAAATATATAAACATCATGAAAATCACTTGTACATTATCCTGAAGACTCTAGGAAGACATGAATGATATGGGAAGTTTAGTAACTGTGAATTCTGGCTTCAGGAGATTTCTTTTCTTGGCCATATTCTCTCTAAATACGGAATCTCTGTTGAACCTTATAAGACCAAGGTAATCCAAGAATGGCCATCACCGACGAGTATAACTAAGGTGCGTAGTTTTATTAGTTTAGCGGGTTATTATCGACGTTTCGTCCAGAATTTTTCCCGGTTGGCTAACCCATTAAAAAAGCTCACATGTAAAGGGGTTAAATTTGTTTGGACAAATGAGTGTGAAGAATATTTTGATGAACTAAAGGGAAGATTAGTCAATGATCTTATATTGACTCTACCATCGGGGAATGATGGGTTCGTTATTTATAGTAATGCATCGAAGAAAGGACTTGGTTGTGTCCTTATGCAGAATGATAGGGTTATTGCCTATGCATCACGACAGTTGAAAATTCATGAACAAAACTATCATACTCATGATCTCAAGTTAGTAGCTGTGATCTTTTATTTGAAGATATGGAGGCACTACCTCTATGGTGAAAAATGTGAGATTTATACTGATCACAAGAGTTTGAACTATATTTTCTCAAAAAAAGAACTCAACATGAGGCAAAGGAGATGGCTTGAATTACTCAAGGATTATGATTGTACGATACAATACCACCCGGGGAAAGCAAACAAGGTGGTAGATGCTTTGAGCAAAAAATATCATGGAGTTTTTAACAATAAGGCAATTGAAAGGGATCCAATTTTTATGGATCTAGTGAAGACGAGTATGGGAAATACCATGGAAGGTGAAACATTATTACTTTTTCAAATGGTTGCCAACCCATATTTACTAGAAAGGATAAAGAGTACTCAGACTGGTGATGAAGAGTTTCAAAAGAAGATTAAAGCTATGAATGATGGGAGATTGAGAGACTTTGTGTATTAAGAAGGAATTTTGAAATTCGGGAAGAGACTTTGTGTTCCTGATATAGCTGATCTAAAAAGGGAATTGCTGGATGATGCTCATAGTTCCAATTTCTCTATACAACCTGGGAGCACCAAAATGTATAGAGATTTGAAGGAACATTTTTGGTGGGACAACATGAAGAGGGAGATTGCTGATTTTGTGTCAAGATGTATGCTTTGTCAACAAGTGAAAGTTGGAAGGCAACAGCCTGGTGGAGTATTGCAACCTTTTCCCATACCTGAGTGGAAATTGGATAATATCACGATGGGCATTGTCATGGGACTACCAAAGACTCCTAGATGGAATGATGACATATGGGTTATTATTGATCTTCTTACCAAGTCAGAACATTTTATTGCTATAAGGGAAGATTTAACTCTTGAACGACTAGCAAGACTATATATTAATGAAGTTGTGAGACTTCACAGAGTACCCCTATCAATTGTTTCTGATCATGATCTCCGTTTTACTTCAAGATTATGGAAGAGTCTTCATAAGGCCTTGGATACTTAAATTCATTTAAGCACTACCTACCACACTCAAACATATGGACAATCAGAACGGACTATTCAAACCTTAGAAGACATCTTGAGATCATGCTCACTTGTCTTTCAGGGTATGTGGGCTGAATATTTACCTCTAGTATAATTTTCCTATAACAATAGCTTCCATTCGAGTATTCAGATGGCACCATATGAAGAATTATATGGAAAGAGATGTCAAACACCAACCTGTTGGGATGACGTTGGTGAAATAAAACTTGTAGGCCCAGAACTTGTGGAGGAAACGATGGAAAATGTGAAGGTAATACAAAACCATATCAAAGAAGCTCAAAGTAGGCAGAAGAGCTATGCCGATAATCGAAGGAAGGATTTTGAATTTCAAGTCGGTGGTCATGTTTTCTTGAAGGTATCTCAATGGAAGGGAGTCATACATTTTGGTAAGAAAGGTAAATTGAGTGTGAGTTACATCAGAACATTCGAACTTCTAGAACAAATTGGTGTTGTATCTTACCGATTGGCAATGCCGCCAAGTTTCTCCAAAGTTCACGATGTGTTCCACGTATCTTTGTTGAGAAAATAAATGCCTGACCCAATGAATGTACTCACCTATGAAAAATTAGAACTGGAACCCAATCTGTCTTATTTCAAAGAGCCCGTGAAGATTCTTGATATGAGATAACAAGTACTAAGAAACCAAAGGACTCGTCTGGTAAAAATCTTGTGGAGAAACCATAAGATGGAAGAGGCAACGTGGGAACCCGAGGAACTTATGATGAAGAACCACCCCAGTCTTTTCATGTGGTAGTATTCTAGAAATTTCAAGGATGAAATTATTTGAAGGAGGGGAGAATGTAACACCCCAAGATTCTACGGTACACATCTCTTTGAATAATGCAATAACATGTGTTTTATGCAACATCGAGTTCTAACACACCATAACCAATCAAACTAGCCGTTATGAATAATAATACCCACTTTTTAAAATTTTTAATTTTTCTTTTTCAAATGGACTTCATTTTTGGATTTGTAATATCGAAATTATCCTAGGGTTAATTTTTGGTATTGTTTTAAGAACAACATTTTTTGATGAATATTGAAACCACTAAGTGGTAGTTAAAAAACTGAATTTTTCATAAAACTTAATTTTACCACTTCTTTTAGTGGAATTTCAAAAATCCTAGAGACATAGTTAATATCAAGGAGTAAAATTTGGTTCAATGAGATGAAATTTTTTTTGGCGAATAGTAACTTTTTACTTTTATTTACCACGGTTAAAAGTAAATAGAGTAATTAAGGGTAAAAAATGGTATTAATATCACCCTAACACATGTCATAATTCTATTGGACAAGTGTATCTCGACCAAAACAACCTTAGGAATAAAATATTATCATTTAGGTCCACTTGTTTTAGAGTTGGACATTTTTTATTTTTTAATTCAAAGAAGAGTTAAATGAGTTAAAATTACAGTTTATTTACTAAAATATTTTTAATATAAGGTTATACATAAAATAAATTCAATTGTAAATATTCATTAGAAATATAAAAAGATTTCCTACATAATGATATGTTATATATAATTTATAGACAATAAATAATTTAATTTATTTATGACACAATGATGATGCAGTGATTACCATAATAGTGAAAAATTAAAATAATTGATATTATAAATACCCAAATAAATATAACATGAGACTTTTTATTAATTAAAATAATTTTATAGGTTAATATGACATGTTAGGATTTATTTAATTAACTTTTTTCTAAGTAATCATTCTGTTATGAGTTTTACAAAAATCAATTTTCCAAATAGTGTCAAATTTGACATAAAAGAGTTTTTAAAACAAATATTATATTATTAATTGATATTCAATTCCTAAAAATATAAGGTTCGTACAAGAGACTTATATCATGAAAGGTGTTTCATTAATGGTCCACTTGGGGGTCGCTTGAAGGTATATAGTAAGTCTATTAACTATATAATATAAAAATAGAAAGTGACATGGTAATTGTCAAACTAATTAACAAAGTGTTAAAACTAAAAGATAAGTTTAATATAATGACCCAGACCTATCTAAATTCTATTTGTTTAGTGGTTTTAGACCCATACCCACCTTAAAATTTAAATATTACACTTTGGAGCCATTATAAACCGAATATGAATTTATTATAAAATAATATTTCTAGCTTTTCCAAAGGTGCCCCTCACCCCTCTTATAAAAGGGAACTCCCCCTTGTCAATAATTCACACATTCAAAGCCTTTGGATCGGAAAAAACTACCCAAATACTCTCTCAACTTCCCTCACTTCATCCTAGAGGACTTCCTTTAGTAATAAAGCCATCTTAAGGAGCCCTTTTGATCAAATCAAAAGGAATAACCTGAAGAATAGGTAATGATTTCACCACCCTTTTTCAAGTTCCTTTCTTCTTCCACTTCTTATTTATTTGTTATTCCCATTTTAAAATAATAACTCTAATATCTTATATATACTATGATGTTAATATAAATATGGTACAACCATATTCAGTATTATATCCATCCTTTGAATGACATGTCACCATACGTGCGTACGTACGGCTTACCGTCTCCACGTCGTTGTGTAATTGTTATTCAATAAATTATTATTTGAATGGGTATAATAATGATGTGTAATTCATGTAAATAATAAATATAACATGATAATTATTCTTTATATATGATATACCATCCAATTATATATTATTTTAATTTCAAAAGAATGATATTGTCTCTCGTGCGTACATACGGACTACCGTCTCCACGAATGCGATGAGATTCATTCTCCATCGTATCCATTCAAGTATAATTATCATTGGATGATTTAAAAATAATTTTTAAGTACTTGATATCATTCTGGATATGAATATGATAAAACCTATCTATTGCAAACATGGATTATGTAACAAAACATATAAAAGAAAACGAGTAAGTTGCCACCCGAAACGACGATAACAATAAGATATTATTAACAAATCAATGTTAAAAGATCATATATTATATCATAATAATGTATATGATTATTGTATAATTTAATAACAATTATTTTACCATTATACAGGAGGTTAACCTACCCCCAACCAAGAAAACTTACAATCTAAGGTTTATTTCATAATCTCTTCATTATCCGAGGTTGTTTATACGTAATAATCTACTAGGACTTATTTATCATCCACATCCATGTTTCTTAAAAAGATATTTCAAAACATTTTTAAAATTTACTAGAATATGGGTTAAAGTCATTTATACCCTTTTTGACTTTTATAAGTGGTTTATAAAGGAATATTTCCATCGTTTTCCAAACAAGGTACTTTTTAACCTTTTTGACAGAATTAAGGTAAGATTTTTTTAGCTTATACAGCGTGTGCGGCTATTTTCCGCCACTATAAAATCGACGAAGCCTCCCTTAAAAGCTTATAAGAATATTTTCAAAGAAAATGTTTTATTTTATAAATATATGACTCTTAAATGATTTTAAAATAAAAAGAGAGAGTTATCTAAAAAGAGTTTTGATTTCATCTATGTCAATATCCTATGATGGATTTTACACTAATTTGAAGTTGATTTATTATGATACAAATATTCTATATTATATTGAAGGTTTTGTGATATGTTTGACTGTGGATGTGTTATTTTTATACCATTCAACTTTTACGGATGAATTATTTACATTTCGTATGATATTTTTAATATGAATGTTTATATGCATCGGTAGGTCTCATGAGACAAACTAGTGTCTTCGCACAAGGCCTTGACAAAATCTTATTTGTAGTCTTGGCACGAGGCCTTGGCTATGTGGTTATGATAGTCTGGAATTATGCATTCCATCATTATGAAAGTGGTTATTGATATTGTATGTGATCATTCGATTAGTATAATATCCATGTTAAAAAGTAAATTGAATTATTTCTTTTTATTTTTTCCATACTATGTTGATGTTCTAGATTAAAAGGCTTTTGTTTTAGTTATACATTTCCTTAAATGTTTATTCTTATTTAAGAAAGTTTATGCTATATTGTTATCCTTACTGGGAATTTGAGCTCACCCCTTTTCTATGATTTATTTTTCCCAGGAAGGGAAGAAGTAATTTATGAATGACTTGTAGGTATAGTATGAGGGGATAAGAGTGTAGACTATAGAGACTATATTGTTGTAATTTTCATTTTATGATGTAATGTAAACTTTATTAATGTATCTAGTTATTCCAAGGCTACTAAACTAATAAGTCTTTCGAGACTTGATCTTTCTTATGATCATGCCAATGTTATGTAATAATGCACCGACTCTGGGTATCTAGGGTCGGGGTGTTACATAATATATCTATATATCATGGCCAAGTAGTACATCAAACCTAAAAAAAACTCATGTAATACGACTTTGTAATTTCACAGACCCTGATTCCACTCAACAGTACCCCAAGACATGTTGTCTACATGTCCTCAAGTGCATCTCCCAAAATTAAAGAGGTTCATGAATAGAATTGAGGGTCTGGGTGAGCAAATAGGGAGACTATTACCCCATTAATAGTGTATAACACAGTGGATGAAAATAATATTTAATAGATAAAGCGAATAAATAAGTAGAGAGATGAAAAGTGAGACAATACATGAATACATATAAAATCCACAAATGTCACATATATAATGATTCTGATGATACATGTATCTAGAAAATAGCAACAATTGAACATGTAGATACAATAAAATACAAGTTTTCAAAAAGAATAAATAGTCCAAAAATTCATAGCTGCATCACAATCCTCATACTGGTCCCATGCTCTCCTGACCTAAAGAAGTTATCAACAACCTATACAAGAAATCTTGATGCTACCATCACCTTTAACAATATAATCTATTTGGGTCCACATGGAGGCCCCAATAGGGTGTGAGACAAACATCCCAGTAGGCTTCCACCAAAAAGAACTATACAGTTCCTAATAGTTATATGCAACATTCTAGAAAGTTAATGTAAAGAAGTGACATAAGTTTACAAACACATGGAATAGGTATACAACATCAAGTAATATTAAATAGACTCTCAATTCTCCCTACAAAAGGGTTACTCATAACACTACAACTATAAGTAATGTAAACAAGTAACGTATCCTCATCGTTCATCCATCCATATTAAAAACCCACAGACACATTGTATTGTGATGTGTATCACTATGGAACATACTTGAAATAATATGAAGTTAGGTATCCAATATCCTCTTTGTATAACAAAGTCACAAAATAAACCCATGGCCATGATGTATAATGATTTTTGACCATGAAGGGCTGGATCCAAGGTGAAGAAGAAAAATGAATCCTTGTCGAGTACCATCAGAATCTATGTGGAAACATAGTCTATGAATTGGTTGGAGTTATAGAATCATGTCTACCCTCATGTCCTATGTGATTCCAAGTAATGTTGATCCATGGGGTAGAAAGGCCCGATGCATCCCATGAATTCAAAACCCGAGGGGAATAATCCACCTAAAGTGTCCTCTACTGTGTTCTAAATCAATGGAGAGTCATCTGTGGAATCTTTCAAAGCATTAATTCATTCATAAAATTTAAATATTTAAATTACATGTGAGTATATTCAATCACAACCTCAATTAAATCAAATGAGTATACCAAGTCATGTACTCTATTTACCATTTAAAATTTCACATGGGTATACCCACCATTTCATTTAAAATTGTAAAATAATCCATTCATGAAATTTTAAAACAATCAATGAGTGTACTCACACGTTTAACAATTTATACATAATAAATTTAATCAAAATAATAATTTAATGGCATGATAGCACAATGAAAGGAGTAAGTTAAACTGCTAATCATGCCATCCAAAGTCATTAAAGTATAATCAGGATTCCTCTAATGAGGAATGCACAAGAATGCACATCTATAGTTGTTTCCGAAGGCATAACAAAGGAATTTCAAAAAGGTGAATCCCATGGGTGACCATGATTTGGGTCATGGGTTCCAATGAACCACAATGGATCATATGGGAAACCCCACTAGGATAGATTACATCTACTTCATGTAACATGAAAAAAACTGAAAAGTGCCATAATGTACAGCGAGCGACAGGACAAACGATCGCTCTAAAAAGCACTGAAATCCAAAATAAAAATATATACTATATTCTTTAGCTTTATAGGAGAGTGATCTTCCATTATCAAAAAAAATATTCATCCTATTTTGGATGAAATATGAATAATAGAAGAAGAATGAAAAATTAGGGCATATGAGCCTAAATCCATATAGTGCAGCCATTGTTCCAAAGAATCACAAACAGCAAAAAAGGAATTGAGTACATACTGATGTTTTTTCAATGTGATTGAAAATAGAATAATTGGAGAACATATGGGCTCTATATTTGGAAAACTATATTAGAGGTAATTTTGTATACATGAAGGATCAAAACATCTTCTGTTCAAAAAAGAGAGCATACTGCCTCTTTTTTACAAATAATCTATTGGGAAATTACAAGATGTGTAATTATATTACACGGCGTGTATTGACTAATTTTCGAATACTAATGAAAATCCCATAAATATCATGAATGGTCCATGCCAGACCATTACACACTGTGGGTCCCCCTTTCTTGTTTGGTAATCAGCTTGTAGTCATCCTACCTCATTCTAGACTCATATTTCCTAAGCACAACCAACCATCCCATAACCCAACTTGTCTCTAAGAAAAAATGTAAAGGTAAACCAACATTTAACCTAAAGGTAAGATACATTTACCATAAAAAATCCTAGGATCTTACAATCTCCCCCGCCATATAGTAATTTATCCCAAAATTTCTCTCTATATGGGGGGCCAATATTCATGTGAAAATAACTCGGACCACTGATAATGTATGTTGGCCTCCATCTCCATTGTATCATCCTATAAACGGTCATTCTACCATTGCACTCGTACTAGAGGAATAGACTGGGATTAGATAACCTTACTTCTTATATCGAAGATATGAATCGGATGGTCCTTAAAGTAAGAATATACCTGCAAGAAAACCTCCTCGAACAGAAAATTGTTATATGGGTCTGAATGATAATTGCATAGCCGAGTTATGTGGAAGACATCATGAATGTCTAGGTACCTCTAAGGCAACGTCAACTGATAGGTCACCTAAATTACTCTCTCTAGAATCTCGAATGACCCAACATATCATGGTGAATGCTTACCTTGTCTCTTGACCCATTTATGTACCAGCTTCGGTGAAACATGCATGAAAACATGATCCCTGGCCTCAAACTCCATAGTATATTAGAAATGATCGGCGTAATATTTCTAATGAGACTGTGTAGTATCCTTCCGCTTCAAAATCAAATAGGACCTACTCATAAGTATCCTGCACAATATGTGGTCCCAATAAAGCTGCCTCACCTACCTTTAACTAGCACAAGGATGATAGGAATGACCTACCATATAAAGCCTTGTTTAGTTCCATATATATTTCCACCTCATAACTATTGTTATAGTAAAACTCAATCAGCGTAATGTGCCTCTTTCAAGAGAACCCAAATTTCAGGATGCATTCATGAAACATGTCCCCTAGCACCTATAATATATGCTCTAGCTGGCTATATTTCTAAGGGTGGTATTCTATGATTTAAATCACATGTATACATAGTTCCCTCTAAAAACTCTTCCAGAAATGTGATGTAAAGCGGGAATATGGAAACAAAACTATCGTTCGAGGAACCCCATTAATTCATTGTATCTAAAAGATATAAAGCATTCCATGGTAATTCACATCGAAGGTTTCTATGGTATGAAATAAATGAGTAACCTTAGTGAGTCTTTCACCAAAAACACAGACAACATCATTAACATGAAGTGGAATCAATAAACCGATCATGAAATCCATCATTCCATCATCCCATTTCCACTCAGGAATGTATATCTATGGTAAAATATTAGTACGTCACTACTGTTCTGCATTCACCTACTGGCATGTGGAACACCTCATAAAAAATCATCTACCACATGATTTATTCATGGGAATCAGTAATGACGATGCATTTCATGGTACATCTTGGTGTCTTTGGGGTTCACTTCCAAATATGAGTCCTGAAACTCCCACATAATCTCTTCATGTATATCCACATTAACCCAAACATGTCCACAAACACAAAAAATCACATCCTCTCCTACCATCCATCTAGGATAGTTATCCTCACATTTCACACTCTCCCGTAGAACTAGTCTCTTAGAGTCTGATATCTCCCTCAGCACAACTCAAACTAGGATGGTAGCGGTCACAAATATATATGATAGATATTTCTATTCCTGACTTTTGTGCACCACTAGAAGCATCACATAAAACAGCACCATAAGTTTCTACTTTCTACTAGCTTGTTATAATATAGGTATCTGATTACTCCAACTCAATGTATCAGCCACTGCTTTTCATTTACTAGGCATGTTAGAAAAACTCAAAATCGAAGGACTGTAGGGACTCCACCAACCTTCACTGCTTCAAATTCAGATCATGTTTTCTAAAGATATACATTATGATTTTTTGGTCCGTGTATACCACAAAACACTCTGGTTGTAAATAGTGTCTCCAATAGAACAAAGCAAGAATGACATCAGCTAACTTGATATCTTTCATTGGGAAGTTCCTGTAATTTGGACTAACCTTCCTAAACCCATATTTCACTACTATATCCTCCTAAATCAGCACTACACCCAACCTAATACCTGAAGCATCATAAAACACCATATATTTCTCTCCCTTATATGGTAGAATTAGTATTGGTGCTAATTTATACATTAACTTCATCTTATAAATGGTTTTATCACAAGAATATTAGCACAAAAACATCACACCATTATTAGTAAAGCTCATCAATAACACTACTAAGTGTGAGAAGTCCTACATTAAATTATTATATTAACCACCAAGCCCATAGAATATCTATATAATATAAACAATATTTGGTTATTCCCATGAAACTATAGCCCTCTCCTTCTCTAGGTCCATTGATAGTCCATTCACAAATATTATGTGACCATGGAAGTGAATATGATCCATCCAAAAAATGTGCTTTGTGATCATATCATGTAACCAATTATCTCTCTGTGTATCTAAAATTATATCAATATGGTTGGAATGGTCATGTCGATTGTGAGAATACACCAATATATTGTCCATGAAAACCACCAATAGATAATACATTTAAGGATGGAACAGTCAATTCCAGAGTAGTGTGAAATGTGATGGAATGTTTGTGATATTAAATAACATAACCATATACTCATATAGACCATAACTACAATGAAATTTTGTATTCGGTATATCTGCATATTTAAAATGTACATAGGGATATCATAACCTCAATTCGGTTTTCATGAGAAATTGAGGTCCTCAAAGCTGATCGAACATGTCACTTATCTGTGGCATGTGATATCGCTTTTTAACCATTATCCAGTTTAATATCTGAGATTCTCTGCATTACCTAAAATTTTTGTTCACCTTTTTCAAAAAAGGCGCATAGAATCCCATGTAAAAGTTTTTGGTCAAATAAGGCCCTTCTCATCCAAGTCCTCTTGGTGCCTCTTGAGCTCCTGAAACTCTTTTCATCCATCCTGTAAGTAGGAATGGATACTAGTGAATCTCATGGAACTTTTTCGATGAGGAAATCAAGATTTATCTTAAGAGGTATCCTATAAAAGTTATCGGGAAATACATCCCTCAAGCGTTCAACCACAAGATGAATTTCTACCCAACTCACTCCCTGATAAACCAACATAAAACTAACAATATAGGGTGTCATCCCACCCATCCCATGACACTCTAGTGTATCTATTATCACATGGAAATTACATTCATCATTTTGAGTTCATGCTACACATCTGGTGATGTAAATGTCACCTTATAGATATAGTAGTCAATGTATGCTTCATAAGTTACCAACCAGTCCATACCAAGAATGACATTAAACCCAGTCATCTCAAGAATATAACGACACCAAACGATGTGATACCCACCAAACTAAAGGGGGAAATCCATATACTGGTTTACATCATCCATTCTGATTCTCAATGGTGTCTCTAGCATCAAAACTCCCTCAGAAGAAAAAACAAAATGAACATGGATTTTCACAATAACTGACGATATTAAACTATGTGACACAGCTGTATCAAAGAGAGGATATGTAATAATAGAGGCTAATGAGAACATAACTATCACTGTAGATAGTCTAGAACCCTTCTCCTCAGGGATAGGCTGTACAAAATATAAATGGCCTACACCATGGCCCAGTGACATGACCTCACTACCCGGAGTAGGCCCACCCTGATGTCTCGGTGTAATTGGTTTTTGGTATTCACATCAATAACCTCCATTACCTTAGACACATAGGCCAAAATTTCTCTACCTCGCTATCTAATGAGGATCTTAGAAAGCAACTCATAAACCTGATTCCAGAGCTAACTACCTACCACACACATATAGAGGGAAGGTCCCGCAAAAATGATGCATGTTTCCCATCTTTGTGTAAGATCGGCACGTGACTGGGTCACCATCACACTAAATCTTCATGGGGCCTCACCTACCACACAGATGAAAAAACATTGAGCTGCCATCACCCATATCCTGATAGGTGATCATCTCATGGGAAATATTATAATCTCACTTCTTTCTTAAATATGTAGTTCTATTAGGTCGTGAAACAACACTACCCTGTATTGCACTCCTATATTCCCTCATTTTCTGCACTATAATTTGATCCTAATTTAAAATATCAATGGTAAATTTCAATCTAAACACATTGACCCAGGACTTGATAGCATGAAAGATAACTTCCTCGAAGTGTGTCTCTCAATAACACTCATCATCAAAGTACATCGGTGAAAAATGATACAGCTCTATAAATCATTCTGAGTACTCTGTAATTTTTATCTCACCCGACTCTAGATGCATGAAGTCGCCATCCCACTATGCTCGTAGAGTCTCAGTGTAAAAGTATTCATAGAAGTGGGCCTGGTAATTAGTCTAACCCATATCTCATATCCCGATGGCCTGGTTAAGAATATCCCATCACCTCTTTACTGCACCATGTAACATATAAGTCAAAATATTTACCATCCTCTCTAGAGGCATCACAAGATGTTAGAAAATTTCTAACATCATCTCAATCCATATCACTGCAGCTTATGGACCTCCCTATCTGAAAATGTTTGAGGATGTTGTAGCTACAACACCAGCATCAGTTCATCCATAGACAAGGTAAGTAACAGTTCCCTAGAAAAGCCTACATAAATGAAGGAACCACTCACAAAACTGATCCTTAGAACCATTGTTTAGAACATCCCATGGTTCCCCATCTGGAATTATAGGTGGATCAACTCGTTGACCATGGACTACCACCTCCTGAGCGTGGTTTTTACCACCATCCTAGTATATCCCTAGATGACATCATGGTGCAATGCTTCTAAAATTAAAAAAAACACATTATAAAATAATGATATCAATGTCGCAAATAGAAAGTGTATGACATGTCAAAACTACTAAAACCAAGTCATAAACCATAACATGCTCCTTACTCTAGGAATATATGAAGAACATCCATATAAACCACTATAAAGTCTACCTCTTTCCCACTCAAAATCTAGTTCCAGGGAAAGTTTCTATTTCCTCTTCATTCTTTTAAATTTCAAATTTCTATAATTCAGAAAATTCAACCAATAGTTTACCAATCCCGAATCCATGATGGACCATAACACCCCATGAACCCAAAACGTGGTCACCATTCAATTCACACATTTCTAATTCACATTAGAATTTTCATTTCATTAGTGCATCATTTCTAGTTCTATAAGTGACCATACTCCTTCTAAATTGAATGATGATGTCTGTCATCTATCTTATGCAAAAATCTGATCACAACAACAGGAAATAAGTATTGAATCGTAAATGGAATGGCATATTTCATGGCATGAGATTTCAAACATGTACCTATATGGTCAATGAGAATTCATATCCTCCTATCATATGGCTGAAGTAAAAATAGAACCAAAATAATATAAATATTAACAAAACAAATCACATGCATCACCCAATGTTGAAATTTAATAAACTTTAATAGTCAACATACATAAAATCACAATTTCATTCAATGTAATTTGGATTTTCCTTATTTGTGAGGTAAAAAATCCAGAGAAGAGCATATGACCAAATTCCATTTTCTCCCTATCTATATCTATTGGTGCCAAATAGTATATCAAACCATAAAGAACCTCCTATGATTCCACTTTGTAATGTCCCAAACATGGTTGCCACTCAATAATTCCCCAATCCTGATTGGCCACATTGCCTCAAGCACATCTACTCCAACAGCAGAGGTTAATGACTAGTAGTGAGGGCCAAGGTTATTCAATGGGGATAATATTCCCTCATTATAACAGTATAACATAGGGGAAGTCGAACACAATGAATAGAAAAAGTGAATAAATAAGCAGACGGCTGAAAAGTAAGACAAGACAAGAATACATATAAATTCCAAAAATTTCACATATACAACGATGATGAGATACATGTATCTATAAAAGAAATTGAAGAGTACAAGGAATTAAAATAAAATACACATGTCCAAAAATATCAAAAATACTAAAAGGTCTTAGAAGCATTTCTAGGCTTAGCTTGGTCCCACACTCTATTACTCCAAATAAACTAATAACAAAATGAACGGGACTGCATTCCCCTACTATCACCTATGACCATATAATATTTCTGGGTCCCCATGAAGTCCCCAAAAGTGTGTGAGACATGAATACTAGGATGTTTCAACACAAAGATCTCTATAGTTTTAAACAGCAATATGCAACACGCTAGTTAGGGTAAGTAAAATATTAACACAAGTGTAAATGACCATGGAATATTTCAACTACAACATGTAATAGTAAACAGCAAATCAGGCATCCCTACAATAAGTGTTAATTCATAACATAGCACCTATAAATAATTTAAACAAGTAACATGGCCTCATCATTCATCCATCTATATTAAAAATCCACAACCACGTCGTATAGTGATGTGAATTGAAAATCCCCCGCCTTATTGAAATAAGAAGTCAAGTATCCCACGACCTCTATATATATGTCTGTCACAAAATAAACCCATGAACTTACCATATAATAATGTCTAGACCAGTAAGGCTGGATCCACTGTGTCAATAACCAAGGAATCTTTGTCGAGCCCCATGGGTATCTCAGATGAAACTCAATCTAGGTCCTTGTTTCAGTCCTTGGAGCATGTCTAGTGATATGATATATGTGATTCCAAGATATCTATATCAATGATGGTATCATGTCATGAGGAATTACAAGGAATCAAGAACAAAGGTGCATAATCCTCCCAAGGAATCCACTACCACATTCCAAATCCATGCAGATTTCCAATTAATATATCAAAACATTCATTCATTCATAAAATTTATACATTTCTATTCTATCTGAGTATTCCCACTCACATAACTAATTTCGTCATATGATTATACCCACTCCAGTGATCCATTTAGCATTTAACATGTAACTTGTGTATACTCACCTAGTCATCACCATTTTCACAATATACCATTCAAGAAATTTAAAAACAACCAATAAATGTGCCCACTCATTTAACCCATTCTACATAAGCCATTTAATCAATATAAGCATGGAATGACATGAACAAGGGAAGGAGGAAGTATATCACCAATAATAGACATTCAAACTATTTAAATTATAAATGTGATTCCTCTAACTATGAAAGCGTAAGAACACACCCCTATGTTTATTTAACAAGGAATAACTACGGAATTTTTAAAAGGTTCACCCTATGGGTGACATTGATTCAGATCATAGGTACCAATGCACCACAACAGAACTGATGGGAATCCTCAATAATTCTGATTACAACTACTACATGTAACACGCTAAAAACCTAGGTCACTCCAGAAAGTTTGATGGGCGGAATGATGACTGATTCCTCTAAAAAGTACCAAGAGCTACAAGAAAAGTATTCACCACCTACCAGCTCTTTTAGTATAGTGTTATCCCAAAGTGAAGTCCTAAATCATACTATTTTGGGTGAAATAATAATAAGAGATTACTAATGATAATTGAGGTCATATAATCCAAAATAAAAAGAACACCTTCATTATTCCGAAGAATCAAGAATGGACAAAATTGAAATGAGGACATACTGATGTTGTTCCAATGTGATCAATGGATGAGAAATCAGATGTCGTATAGGGTCTAGATCTACAAAACTATATTAGAGGGGTTTTAGGATTCAAAGGATGTGGGAAATTGATTCGATGTATAAAATAGAATCTAATACTACTATTTTATTTAACATTTGTGAGATGACATGGCATGTAATGCCAGATTTTCCCTTCCATAGGATAATCTCATACACCTCATAGACATTCCTAACAAAACCATTACATGTCGTGAAATGGGATTGCATGACATGTACCCCCCTTTCATGTTGTGTAATTTTTTTGTAGTCAGCCAACCTCTTTCCAGCCTCTTATTTCCCAAGAATAACCAATATGTTCACGGTCTAGCCTAGAGTTGAATCCAAATAGGGAAGGTAACCCAGTATTTAACCAGAAATGAAATGGTTTTTACCTCTATAAAAATGCGAGATCATACATATTTCCTCCTAGTGATATTATTCATTGATTTCCATGTGATTATATAATTAGTTAGAATATTCATGGAAAACATTAATGATCATGTGATTACATATATTAAATTATTTGATCATTATTTAATCATACCATATAATGATAAATTTAATGCTAAAATTGCATGTTTTTAGTTAATTAAATTTCCATATTGAATATGATTTATTTATTCACAGATTTTGAAGTTCTCAAAACCATACTGAACATTTTAGCCCACCCATTTCTCATGTTTAATTATATTTGATTCCACGAAATGTATTATGATTGATACACAGGGTTATACTATAGGAAATAATGATTCACTTGAATAAAATACATTGTATTATCTTATGTTTTCAATTGTAATATGAGATTAATGTTTTTATCTTGTTTACAAAGACTAGTAAATTATTCATTACTTAGGGATTTGATTCATTATATCTCATTCCAATTCAATAATGTAACCATCTACACGAATATAATATATTCGGGGGCATTACAGATGGTCTCATAAAATTTTTATATAAACATTGGGAACATGATTATGTAAAACATATATTAGAGAACAAATCACTATTAATTAATTTAGGGATATGTACATGTAAAAAAATATCTAATTGTTTTTTATGGTAGATATTAATTGTTTTTCATCGAAATAAATTCTTATTTGTATAATATATGTGGATTTGATTTTGGAACAGATGTATTTACATGTAATAACTTCAAAAAAGACACATCGATCTTATTTGAGCATTATAAAGTACATGAAAATTGGAATTACTATGAACCTGGTATGATATCCTAGGGGATATGATCTAAATAATTCAAATGATCATTACAAACCACTGGGAATGGATTGAAATTATATTTACTATTTGCACAAATTCCCAAAGAGACCATGGTTATCAATATAAATTTACACATGCCTAAATTTTTTAATTTATGTTAAGTGTTTTACTATTTTTAGGCTTATACATTATATTCCATATTGTTATAATATAATCTATTGTATTACACTATTTATAAATGGCACATAGATGAATAAATGCGAATAATATAAATGTATTTACCCTATGTAGGTATTTTCCTCTATGAAAAGACACTGAAGCTGGTGATATAACTATAACTATATCTAAGAAAATTATAAACATATTAGGGTAAATGAACATGGTTTTTATTAATAAAATTTCTCATATGTAAAATCATGTTAATCCACTAGGTGGTGTACTAATTTAACACTACTTCATGATTCAAAAAAATCCTTCATTCAATGGGACAAAACCCCCTGTAACTGATAAGTGGAATACAATTATAGAGAGGAAATGGTTTTCTCTTTGAATTAATGAGAGGGAAATGTTTCTCATGTATGTTTATCATCCCTAAGGAGATTATAATGAATATTTTTATTTGATTAATAACACTAAATATGAATAAGAAATATAAAACATATAGTTTAGAGTATTAAATGTACTGTTCTTGGAAAAATATTTTCCTCGTTAGAAATAAGAATATTTGGAGTGAAAAATCCATAATCTAAGGTAAGAGGAAGAGAAAAATGTTTCAATGTATGATTCAAACATTAGTGGAGTATAACTCATTACATTAAAATATTTAGAAAATCCAAAGATCAAGATTGAGTATTTCTTTGGTGGGATTAATATAATCCATCAAAGATCTCTATTATGCCATAAATTGTCATTATACAAGGAAATTATACAATATAATATTATTAAAACAAATTAATTCTCTATGTATGAAATAGGAAAATATTATTAAATAAAAAAATAAGGTTAAGGAGATAATGGAAAGAAGAATTTACCCCCTTTGATAATTTTGGAAAGAAACACCTTGGTACATTCTTATAGGGAATGAGAGTTTACCACAAGTGTATAGAGAAAGACCACGATGCAATTGATTATAAGGTAATGAATGGATCTTAAAATTTGAAATAATTCCACTAAAATGATATGGGTAACTACAAAAATGTATTCATGAAATTTCAATGAAATATACCTCACAACATGTTAAGGAATCAAGGTATGGATTCTTTAGTAACTATAGATAAAGTTGAATAATTAATATTATTGTATCAGTATTCACGAATTATATTATAAGATTATTTTATCAATTATATTTTAATCATATGAATTATGAATTTTATAAGGATTATACTATTGTATATTTTCATTAAGGATTTAATTGCATATGTTGAATGGTACCAGTGACCTAGAAAAGTTAATAAATGGAATATAGAACATTTTAGAAAAACATTATTCATGGAAGATGATCCATAATATATTCTAGATATTGAGAAAATAAATATTAATGATTTTTATGGGATAGTATAGGTGGCCATGAAATTCATTACTAATCCTATAGTTTATGTTATGTTATTTTGGAGTTTAATACACTTCTGGAATAATGGAATAAATTCAATAATTTGTTATTTTAGTTAACCAAATTTTTTTTGGAACAATTCATGTTTAGAATTATGTTTTTTTATGATTACATGATTCACCTATTTGAAATGTGACATTAAGAGACACATTATATTGTCTAGGAGAATAATGTTATGTTCATTGAATAACTTCCTTCAAAAATTTTGGACATTGAATTTTGTTAAAGAAATTTTTGAAAGGTGATATGGTAAAATATTTATGGAATAGATGATGTTGAAATTTGATATTGGTGTAATAACTCATACTAACCATTTTGGTGTTGGAAAATATCAATTGGGGGACTAGTCATTATTATTTTAACCTTAGAATCCATTTTTTTGTTAACTTTATTTCTTTAAGAAAAAAATCCCTTTATTATAGTAACAAATGATGATGAAATTTATTGAATCACAAACAAAGGATGAAATTGTTATTATAAAATATAAAGATATCATGTAAGTATATTTCATTATATTTTTAGATTGTAAAAGAAAACCTCAAAATTATATAAATATTCATAAAAAATATCATATTAACTTCATATTAGATTACTAAATTGATATTTAAACCATAAAATATTTACGGTCTTGAGTTACTTATGATTCCATGGATTATTCATTTTATCATGACCAATTATATCTATTATTCTATAATTTTTTAAAATTTTCTTCTGTGTCTATATAATCACATCAAACTTTTTTCCCATATTAAAACGTAGTAATATGATATTCTAGATGAACTTAATACTTCTCATTCACTCTTATCAAGAGGATTTTCTATTAAACCTTTCTACAATGTGTGATTTTTAAAATTGTATTTTCAAATTTCAATCCCTTGATTATTGAGGTCATGTCTATATTTTGAGGATGAAATTTATTTAAGGGGTAGAATGTAACACCTTGATATATTAAAATAGTAAAATCATGTTTGATAGAATATAATACATAAAACACCATTCTTAGAAGATAATTTAATAACCCAAGACCTTATGATATTTTCAATTTAAAATAAATTCAATCTCTTGGATAGCTTGTGGAACACACAACACTGAGTCTAAATGAACCATAATATTGTATACCATTATAACCTAGTCGAAAGTGAGGTATATATGAATATTAAAAACAAATTTATGAAAATTATATGTTTTACAAAACTATAAAATAAATTGAATGATTTTATATTGGGTAGAAATAAAAGAATAATAATTTCATTGAAAGAGAAGTGTTTTCTGAAAAATTATTTTTTTACCAAAATCTAGTTTAGCCTCCCTTGGGGAACATATTTTCAATTTTTTTCCTACCATAATAATCATTATTTTAAAAAATAAATATATTTTTTAAAATATACATTTCTATATTTTTTTGGCGGAATATTTATGAATTTTTGGAAAAAATATTTTTTTTAATTATATTTAAAAATAACGATTTTAATTTAAAACTGAATTTACATTTGTATTATTTTCAATGATAAAAAATTATTTTTTTACCATATTATTTTAATGATAAAAAATAATTATTATCATGTTTCTAATGAATTTGATGGTTTATCATTGTATATATTTTTGTAATGTGAATTTTTCTATGTTCAAAAATTTTCTACTATTAGTATGACTTGGATGATTTAGAAATTATAAAACCATTAGATGTATGAAACCCCAATAGGTTTTCACCATCATGAATATGCTACCTCTATCCTCTATATTCTGTCATCTTCTTCAACCATCATAGTCATTCAACCATCAAATTAATACCATTGTTAGAAGTTTTCTACCTCCAAAATCATGCCACTGCATGATTCAGGCCACCACCAAAACTCCACCATAACCAGAATTTTCTATTTTTATGTGTTTTAATTTATGATATGCTACCACCATTTGTGCATCCATTGAATCATGCTAACATTAGTTTTCTACAATTATTCTTCTACTAAATTTGAAATAAATTTTTTGAAATGAAAATTTAAGGAAGTTAATGTACTAGGTTTTCTTAATTATTATTCTATAACAGTTACATTGATTCATTAAGGAATATTAATAGTTTTAGTATGATGATCCAAAAAATCATTATGATTATTCATCAATGAGTATTCAAATAAGATGTGATGTATTATTTCCAATGAATTTTTCATGGGAATATGCTGAGTTCCTTCATACTGATATAGGAGCAGTTACACATTGATAAATTTTGCTGTGAAATAGTTATGTAAATAGAAATCAAGATTTTTTTCATATAGATAGAAAAATGAACATCAAGAGAATTTATTTTCTTGTAACACATAGAGAAACTATTCGATCTCCTCACTATGAAAATGCTGATTACTCTCAAGAATTTAGAGCACTTCAAACCAAGAAGCACTACTGTTTCATATCTTCAAACATGCTAACTGTGTTGCTTTCATTTACTTTCATGTAGTGTCTTGTATGATCTATTTATTTAAAAAAACATATGCATGAACTTGAATTATATATTCCTCGATATTCTATCAAACTATTTTTATATGTTTACCCTTTATAACTGTGAAATAGTTCTATGTTTGTCATGTGTTTTTTACTCCCATGTATAATTGTGGATTATTAATTGATCAAAGAATGGTTGTAATGTTTTTTGTACCCTATATGGATTGTGTATTAGATATTTTTATATAACAATCCTCTTAACAATGGGTGATTTCAAAGTGTAGGGGATTAGGTATGAACTTCATAATAAACCCCATGTTTATTCTATTTTGTGATAATGTTTTTTTTACTAAATAAAATATTAAACTATTTTTTCCAATTTTTTAATAAAAACATTTTCATTGAAAGTTATTATTAATATGTGTTTATATAAGGTTTTTATTATGTAAATATATTTAGAAAACTAAAATTAATTTCTCAAATGGTTATATCTTATCCCTACTCTGGATTTGAGAAATATTTTATAAAATAAAACATATAATAAACAAATTATTTGAATAAATGGTTGATTTTAATTGAAAATATGTATTTTAATTGATCTAGTTTTAATATAAATTTTATTGGGTTCTCAATTCAACCCCCTTTTGAGCTACACACACTGACCAACATTTAATATCAATGGATTTCAAAAATTGTTTCAACTGTGATTTAGTTGACATTAAAATATCACAAATTTTTGTTATTTATAAATTTAGTTCATTATAGATAATATGAATGGTAGTTATTCTACCAACATACCTCCTTATTATAACGTAACTAACTATGATGAGTGGAAGTTAAAAATGAAAATACTTCTTAACCGTATGGGTTTTGATATCTAGACTGAACTTGAAGATCAATATGAATAACCAAAAATTGCAAGAGTTTTATGGTTTTATTATAATAGAACTTCATATAATAATAATTATTAATATATGATGGGTTTGGACTATTTTTGGGTGTTGAGGAATTTAATATAATATTTACTTGTAAAACACTTTTTAAAATTTGGAAAACTTTAGTTTTTTATCAGTAGGGAATATCTAATGTAAAAAAAGAGTACACAAATAGTTGTACTATTAAATATGATATTTATACGATGAAATATTACAATCATATTTATGACATTGTTCTCATGTTCAATTTTATCGTGACAGTCTGCACTCTTTAGAGAAAACTATTTTTGATAAAGGCCAAGTGTTGCTACTATTGAGGTTCCTACTAGATAGATATATAGGATCCAAAATTTAAATTATAGATTAATGTTATATATGTATGTTATTAGTTATGGAGATTACTAGAAAATTAGTGATTCATAAGGAAAGAAAAAATATAACAGAAAATTAGAGGATAAACCAAAAAATAATATATTTGGACATCAAATCCACTACCTCTAAAAAAGGAGAAAATAAAATAAGACAATTCAAGTGATGAAGATTCACCAACTGAAAGTGATGAAGAAATGATCCATCTAGAAAAACTATTCAAAATGAATTATAAGAAGAATAAATTCATCAAGAAATAAAGTTATAAATGTAATTATGTAAATAGAGGAAACTGGATAATTGCGTTCCAGAAGGAATATACGAGAAACAAATTAATTTCTTATTAGTGTAAAGGGAATTAGTTTAAAGGGATAGGGAATGTCAAAGATTACTTCCCTGAACTAAAATAAATAATGAAATATGATGATTAGGATAAGACATAGATGATGGAAATGAATGAAACCCGGAGTGCTTCTAGAGACAAGTAAAATGATTCAGACACCACTACCACAAAAATAGTTTTTCACAGCGCCCCCCTTTATCAGCGCTTGCTTAGTAGCGCTGATAAAGGGGGGCCTTTATCAGCGCTTTTTTAGCGCTGATAAAGGGTCGTCTTCAAAAAAAAATTAAAAATATATTAATATATAAATATAGTTATATTGTTATATAAATATAATAGATAATTTTTAAATATAGTTTAGATAAGTATAAATGTACATTTACACTTATTATACTTAATATTTAAGATATTTAGTGAAAATGACTTCTTAATAAATTAAAAAAATATTTTTAATTAATATTTTGATAATAATTATGGAGTAATAGTAATTTAATAACAATTTGAGGACTAAAAAATTAAAAATAGATCCAAAATATGTTGAAAACGCAACTTAAACTTCAAACGGCCATAACTTTTGATCCAGGTGTCCGTTTGAGCTCTACCACATATCAAATCGAAGCCTGCGATGAGGTCTACGTCGCTGTGACTTGGGGGACCTTGGTCAAGCGTTTTTCGAGGCCAAAAGAGGCCCAGAAGGCCTCCAAAACTGAGTTTTTAGTCAGGGTACCCAGATTTGTTAACATTTTGTGGATTTTCAGCCTCGTTTAAGGGGGTATTATTGGATTTTTTTGGTGGGGACTGAATTTATTCCAAGGTATTACATTCATATTGATATTATGTCTTTGAAATTTTATCAATTTTTATAATGCACTGCTATTTATAATCAAATATATAATTATATGTACATATTTTTTATATATTCACACCTAAAAATTAAATTTTTTAAATAAATAATTAAACATATTTACATATAAAATATACTAGCTTTATCTAAATAATAACTAATATCTATTTTATTTAAAATATCAATATATGAATATTTATATAACTACTATATATTAATATAACTATATATATATTAATATAACTATATATATATTAATCTAATAACTATATATATATTAATATAACTACATATATATATATTAGTATTACGATAAATATATATATTAATATCACCATAAATATATATATTAATATCACTATATATATATTAATATAACTATATAAATATATATTCATATAACTATATATATGTTAATATAACTATATATATGTTAATATAACTATATATATGTTAATATAACTATATATATGTTAATATAACTATATATTAATATAAATATATATTACTATACGAATAAATATAACTAAATATATATATATATATAGATATATATTAATACCACTATATATATATATATTAATATTACTATATATATTATAATATAACTATATATATATTAATATAAATATATATTACTATACGAATAAATATAACTAAATATAAATATATATATATATATATAGATATCATGAATTGGAAAGCAAATCAAAATAGAGTAGTGGTAAGGGCTTAGGCGCGCAGGGGGGAGGTCTCGAGTTCAAATCCTGGTGGAGGCAGGGGTGCGCGCGCATGGGGAATATTAAAGAAAGCGCTGTTAATGGGTGGAGGGGGTGCGTGGGGTGCGCGGGGTGTTGTATAGGGGCCAAAAAGCGCTGTAAAGGGGGGGGGGGGGGTTCAAGCACTATAAAAGCCCCCCCCGATTGGCAGTATTTTTTAAATTTTTTAAAAAAATTTAAAATTTTTTAATTTTTTTTTAATTTTTTAAATATTTTTTTAACTTTTATCAGCACTTTTTTAAAAGCGCTGATAAAAGGGTCCTTTATCAGCGCTAAAACGAGAGCACTGATAAAGGAAGCACTGATAAAGGGGACCCCCCCTTTATCTACGCTGCCTTTATCATCGCTTTTCTAGCACTGATAAAGGCCGTGTTTGTAGTAGTGAACATTCAAATATTATAATAATGAAAAAGATAAAAATTGTTTTATGGTAAACACAATTAAGGTATCTAATGTTTTTAATACATCTCCAATAACTATGTAGAATTATACAAAAGATGAAAATAATTATGAGAAAAAGTATAACGAAGATATTATTTAGTAAAATGACATGATGGAAGAAAAATTAAATGAAATTAAGGACAAATATAAAATTCTAACTAAATGACATGTTTTGATAGGTAGTATTAATGTTGATCTTTTTTTTGAAAAATTGAATCATGCTAAAAATATGAAATAAAAAATTGATTTATAACTAGAAATTGGAAAATGAAAAAATATCTAGAGATATTTACTTTTTGTAGAAATACTCTTACAAAAATTCACAAAAACAGATAACACCCAAGTTCACTACTAGTATTGTTCATCAACATGGATAAAAGTGAATTGTTTAAAATATTTTCTCTCCTAGTTCTAGTTCAACAAATAGTTTCTATTTTTATGTATTCTAATTTTTTTAAAATTATTACAATCTAATTATAAGATACATGTTATGTAAATATGGGTTCATAAATCATTAATTACAAATGATACTACACAAATGATGTTTTGGATTCGAAAATAATTCAAAATATAAAATTCATTTTTTAGAGAACCTTCTTGAAAATATTCTATATTAATTTATGGTACCCTGACAGTGGCTATTCCAGATGTATTTTAGAAGATTATTTAATCTTCATGAATCATATAAATGTTGATGGTGGAGATGTTACATTTGGTAATATTGGCGAAGTAAAATTAGTTTTCTTTTTCAAATTTGATATTCTAATAGAGTTTTAATTTATATTTAATTATTTGTATATTTTTTGAAGTAAAATATACATAGAATCTCACTTCTATGTGACGAAGGTTTTTATGCAATGTTTTGAAATAATTACTTCAATGATTTGTTTTATAAAAATTCATTATTTTTTAATACATTGAGAAATATGGCCCTTCTTGGTGCATGCCCCCTCTCTCTATCAGCTCCCTCTTGGTGCATCGATCTTCCCAAATTACTTATGTTTAATCCTTTGATTCGATAAGGTAAGGCTTTCAACTCCCTCTTTTTCCATAGGAGGTCAATTTTCAGCCTCTTTCACCCTATTTTGGTATTTCTAATTCCCTAGGGTAGGGTTTAACAAGGTATTTATTATTTTCATATATGTTAGGGTATTCGAAGGGACTCTTAGGACCCCTTCATGTGTATTCCAAAAACCACCATCAAATTCAAATATGTATCTATTGTTTTGGTTCACCACTAATTGTTAAAGGTTGGTATTTATTCCACAATGGTGTTTCACACCTCTATTAATAGTGACTTAGAGTGTTTCTGACTTTCGATTAATTTATCAGTAGTGCATTGGATTGTGTTGGGTGGTTTTCGGTTGTCTACACCTTCTAAGGTGAGTTTTATAACCGTTTTTTGGTTTCTACATTATTATTTTGGGTCCTTTGATGATTTAGGAGCCCTAGGCATTTTTTGAGTATGTTTTTATGAACTTATGAGGTTCATGAACATAGGTATCTTGGTGTGTATATTATATATTTGTATATATATATATATATATAACCTCCATGCATGTATTCCCACATGATTCAGGGAATATGTGCATTGGGTTAAGGCATATATATATATATATATATATATATATATATATTTTAAGGTATACATTTGTGTGGAGTATTCCCAATTGGTAACTAATAAATATGTGAATTGCCTAATTTTAAAATTGTTCTGATTTTGAGGTATGTTCCCTTTCCCTTTCCATTTAATTTTATTAATACATTAATTAATTTACTACAGTTCCTAGTTTTTAATTAATTCATTTTGGTTTAGATTAAATTCATCCCTTGAAAAATTCATTGAAATGATTATAGGTGATAAATGATATTTTGTAAAACAATGTCATATAATTTTAAATAAATCCCCACCAATGGAGGTTCACTACCTTCAAAATGAAAATTTAGTGATAAATTTTTATGAATTCCTACCATAATTCCTTGGTGTCCCTATTTTCTTGATATTTTTTTCTTAAATTGAATTTTTCTATATGTCCCTTCTTGGATAATCCTATGTGAAATTTATTCCTTTAAAAAATAATAGATATTCATAGGAGCCTCTTATGTGTGTGTCCCAATTATTAATCAGAATTACCAAATTAGGTTATCTACCATATCCCCCATTTTCTTCATTTATTTTCATGTCGCTCTATTGTTCCACTCACATAAACCTTCTAGTGATTCCTTGTAATAACTTATCAAAGTTATTTATTTATTATATTGTGTCTGTTGTAATCGTCACTTTAGGGGAAACCTATTTGGGGTGTTTTCCTTGCCTCTTGGCCACCATTTTGGGTGATCCATGAAAAATGTCCTAGTTTTCCTTTCTATAAAATGTCTAAATTTCCAGCGGTTTTTCATGGCACCATATGAATGACTTAAATTGATTAATGAGAAAAAAATTAAAAATTGGGTTCTTCATGATAATTGTTAACAATGAAATACTATTTTATCCCATCTGTAGTGCCTCTTACCTATGGAATACTTGAGGTTTACATGAATGAAATATTCAGTAAATGAAAAATTTACATGTTTAAAGATACATGACCATCATTCCTATTAGTGAACTCCTTATGAATTGTTTGCTTCCCATTTCTTGATCCATTTAAATCGTTTTGATGGATTTTCATAGTTGGTCAATCTTGATAGCTTGAAATTATGGAATTTCGTTGATGAAATGTTGGTAAGAGGCACCCTGATTCTAAATTCCATGTTTATATTTACTTGATTATGCAAGTTTATTTAATACTTATTCCCGTATTAGTGGCCCGAACAATTTGAAATTACATTTTACTGTTTCTAGCTTGTGATATTTTGTTCTATATGTTGACATGAAATTGTTTATGTATTATTCCACATAACTTAAGAATTATAACATTCTATCTCTATGATATATATATATATATATTCCTCTCTTATTGTTTTAAATAAACTCATTACAGGGAGACAACATCAGTCATGTAATATGAACCCACAATTGGAAGGTCCATGTTCAATAGGTTACATGAAAACATGTCGGGAAGGCGATGTTTTAGGCTCCTTGTAAATGGCTTCCCCTGGGATTTTTAATATAATATTGGGTGACACTGGTTCCCTAATGGGTTGCCAAAGAAGTATCTGTTGGAAAAATGTCTATTCCTTTCCTCAGTTGATAAATGATCGCTTACATGAAATACCCAGAGGGACTAATTGTTTCTAACCATGATCTATACATGTATATTCGAAAGGATCACCTTGTATGGGATAATGAAATTTCATATAATTGAATGGATATATAGTAGTGATACCATTAGGATGTGCTCAGACACATGTTCTAAAATTGGAATTTTTAATATTAATGTGTGAGATAGTTTATTAATACAGTACAGAGTCTCATCATGGTTTATGATACATATCTTGTGCCTTTAGGGGGACTGTTTTTAATGTATGGACAAGACCCCCAAGCCAAAAAAAACAAGAATTAGGTATTCCCTATTCATTTGTTTTCTACGCTAAAATAAGCCCTTGTTTATATATTATTCCTTGACCAACTGTACTTTTCAGATATCTGGATGTGGTCGAAGAAGGTGGTATGGGACGGGTGTCTGTTTAGGAACACAAATGAATTTTCTATTATTAATTTTTATCACTCTGAGTTTATTTTATATTGAACACATATTAATTTATACTGATTTTTCTGGATTGGGCATGACACTGTGGGATCCGGCCTGCTGAGATTTATATCTAACACTCTACTAGGGTACCCATGGTACCCAAGTTTACCTTATATTTAATGTATCTAGGTTGTTTGATGTATTTCTTGTACATGGGAGTTTGGTGATAAGGGCCGACCTGGAGCTCATGATGCTCATAGAGATCTCTTACGGGGATTTTCTATAATTTAATTATTATTGTAATGTATTATAAATAATATTTTATTATTTAGTGGTTTCATTCATTTATAAATTCCATGTCATGAAATCATCTTTTAAAAAAGCTAGTGTTGGTTACATTTATTAAATGGTTAATTATTGTCTTTTGCTTCTTGTCAATTATTTATTATTGTTTCTGTTTTCTACTACATTATTTATTACATGTTCTCTCTTCTTACACATAAACTTGGTAATGCTATTTTGAAACACTAATATGTGTGTATAGTCTCCCCACTGTCACATCAAAAGGCCACCTCTTCTAGTCAGTATCCTCTGATGTACGGGGAGAGATGCATGGTGTCATATGACCCACCAGACTAGCCCCCGTCTTAGAGGTGATCAGGGTCTAGATGATACAAAGTTTTATCCAAAGGTTTATTTTCCATGTCTTACAGATTTCTGTTGGTTGATAGGATACAATGAATATTTCGGCATTTGGCTAAGTTTTGTGCTTGGGAGTGACAATCCCACATGTGATAAATGACCAAGTGGCCTGGGTAGGGAATTGATTTTCATGATTTTAAATATTATAGTTGTAATAATTTCACCTCAATTGATTGGTGTAATTTACACTTCTTTAGATTTTTAGAATTTAAGTAAAATTTACCATGTCTTGGTTTAGTGATATTGGAACATAGAATTCATCATATTAGGCATGTATGAAATCACATTCCATGCATAGTCACATGCCATGTAATTGCATTTTAGTTTTCCTATTTATCTAAATTGTGTGCCTTGATTTTATGACATGTATTGTATTTATTTAGGATTCCTCTTTATATATCTTTTTTAGGTGATCTATTTAACATTATTGGGTGATAATATGTCATACCAAGTTATTTCATTTATGGGTGCCTTCTGATTTGGATTTTATGCCTTGTGTGAGACAACATGATCTTATTTTAATTACCATGGATTCATATTATATATCTTACTTATGTGTCTCTAGCATGTCTTTTCCTTGTCAGATTCATTTAATGAAATTATTATATTTTTTTTAAATATTTAATGGTTTTCTCTTCCGAGAATATATAGAATTCAATTAAATGGGATCCAAATTCCACCAGTAATGTGTATGGGGATTTATAGATTAGTAGATGGCCACCCATATGACTAGAGTGTTGAACATGTGCATGTTCAAAAATAAAATGGTCTTATATATATAGGGATTGGAAATGGAACCTTTAATGGTTTCCTCCATTTAATAACCTCATCTAAGGGTTGATAATGTTTCTTTCAGTTTCCTTCAGAAGGAAGCACAACTGTCTTCCATAGGAACTCCTTTTAACACCAGATTAGATGATCAGCTTTTGAGCCTTGTCTTTTCTTTTAGTGTGACCTGCTATTAGGGTCGGTGATTTTTCCTTGAAATGGGTTGTTCCATGGTAGTTATCACCATTAGGACATGAAATACTATTTAATTTGGTGTGTTTTCCACCTTTTGGTGACGTTCACATTTTGTTTTCCCTAGTCAGAAATCTTACATAAAATGAAACCAATGTTCTGATTGGTGGTCATGATTTTAATGAAATTTGATAAAGGTGTCGTAATTTATTAAACCATTGTTTTAGCAAGTTATATATGACTCATATCTTGGTTGGTCACTTTGTTGGTTACTTTACCCTTTCATTTTCATAATCATTGAAGAATTTATACGACATCATCCATGTTAATTGTCAAATGAGGAAATATGAAGATGGGTTAAATAACTTGTATAGACCATCTTATACATGAATTCATTAGGTAGAAAACCTATGAATAGTAATCAAGATGTTATGATTGTGCATGAGTTCCTGGGGTAGTATCTATCAAAATACATGGTAACCTTCAAATGTTTACTGTTCTGATGAACTTGTTGAGTTTGGTAGGATTTTTAACCATCGTTGTAACACCCCAGGTAAATAAAGAATCTGACATTTTTATATTTATCCATATTTGTGAATAAAATATTAATATGACTTTAAAGGGGACGCTATTCTCGATGGCGTACCCAACACGCAACAACGAGTTTCTTGGGAATCTTACGTTGCACTCTAATAATAAAATAATATTATTTTAAATGGTAGTTAACTTGTAGATGTTGTATTGGCTGTAATGGATAGAAATAACCAATATATTATTATATATGTTTATAAATGTTTTTACATTTATCCAATAAAAGATAAAGGCTTAAAATACGGAAAGAATTCAATTTTAGGCGTATATTCCCTAGTTTTCACTAAAGGTTCACTTATCGCCTTTTGATGGTGAACCATCATTAAATATAGTTTTGTTAACTCTTATACATTCTATTGGACCAAATAAAACTCTTCTTAAGAATTGGGACATCAAAATTTACTTTGTGTAAATTTTTGGTGTCTTTCCGATAATGTTCATTTTTTAATGAATAGTGTAAAATGTTGTATTTTAATTCAAAACCTCTATTTAATCTAATTTATTTATATGATTATATTATCTTTTGAATTGGTTTTAAAGTTAAATTAGATATATTTTTACCATTAAATCCAATAGTGGTCGTTGGAATTAATTTCACTTTGAAATCAGACTTAAACTAGTGTCAATCTTTTGATACTTATTGTTTCCTAAAAACACGCTATTTGCTCTGACAGCAGGAATTAATTATTAAATGAATTAATGTGACATATATGATTTGAATTTTGTAAAATAGACTTCATTTTTGAATTCATAATATCAAATATATCTTAGGGTGAATTTTTGGGATTTTTCTGAAAAACATCAATTTTTGATGAATAGTTAAACCACTAAGTGGTACTTATAAAAACTGATTTTTCCGTTTAAATGAAATTTTGCCATCTTTGTGTTTTGAATTTAAAAAATCCGACATACATGGTTGTCATTTATAAGTAAAATGTGGTTCAATGGGATAAAAATAATTTTTTGGTGAATAGTAACTTATTATGTTTTTAATGGCGATTAGAGGTAATTAGTGTAGTTTATGGTAAGAATAATGTTTTAATAAAATGATATGACCTAGACACATATCCTACCCTCATTGGATGTGTCATGGCCGACCACGAAAATCCATGGGTCAACTTGGGGACCCCATGGAGCCACTTTGGTTGGAAAATGACATCAATGTCTTTTTATTTAATGTTAAAGTAAAAATTACACAAACATGAAATGTTTTACTAAAACAATTTTTTACATGGGGTTATACAAGTCATATTTTTGACTAAAAATAGTAATTGTAAGGCTAAAAAGATTTCCTACATCATAGTAGTTTTTTTATAATTTTTAGACATTAAATAAATTAAATTATTTATGACATCAGGATGATGAAGCGATGACCTCATTATTTAACGATTTAAATAAAATGGAAAGATAATATATTATCTAAGACCTACACATGTCCAAAACCTATTGGATGAGTGTATTTCGAACCCTTATCACCTTATCCTCAAAATACATCAATTTGGGACCTTTAAAATCCGAAACTCTTTTGAAAATAAAGTAACATTTTTTAACTTTACAAGAGTGCCCCTCCTCTCCTCTTATAAAAGGCCCCCACCTCTACCTCCTTACCCACACTCCCAAAGCCTTTGGCTCGGCCAAAACATGCCCATTTTGTCTCTAAAATTCCCTCTATTACTCCTTGAAGCCTCACTTTGGGCATAAGTCTTCCCAAGTAAGCCTTTGAGCTCAAACCAAAGGGAGTTACCCAATTTTAAGGTAATGTCTTCACTTGTGTCCTTTAGTTTCATTTTGCTTCTCCAAACCCCTAAACTCTTTTTATTCATTTATTTTGTAACAAATACAGTATCTTCAATATACTATTATGATTTTATAAGAAGGATTCGAGCTACACTTACACACACCTACATCTAATGGTTAAATAACATACGGTTTCCGTGGATGGAAGATTTCTACCTCCCGAAATGATGATTGTTCAACATTTTTCTAACACCTTCAAAGGTGGCCATTAATATGACACTATATTTATATATGATATCTAATATGTTTATGTTTTACTTAAGCTTCTGTATTTTTCATTTATGGTGTACCTTTATGGTTTCCATTATGGGTAAACGCGATATCTTCATTTAAGGAAATGCGGACTACTGCCCCCTCAAAGTGATTTGATTCGTTAATACCATATGTGGTACTTATAAAGGATATATTTAATGATATTATATATGATACAATACTGGAATTAAAATACTATTATTTATCATTATGTTTTAATTCCATTAATATGAAATAGAAATGGATGTAGCGTTCATGTGTAGGTACGGCTTACCGTCTCCATGAACGGTACATTTCATTTCTTATCTCAAAATGTTATGTAATATTATAAGTATATATATATAATGGATATATATGTAATATATTACATCTAAATTATGGATATCATTCTAGAATTATAACATATATATATCTCTCTCATTTTGTTTTAATCACATTAATATGACAAAAAAATGAAAGTAGCGTTCATGCGTACGTACGACCTACCGTCTCCATGAACGGTGCTTTTCGTTTTTATCTCCAAATGATATTGATTAGTATAAAATGAATATTTACTGGATATATATGTTATTTTAATCATTAATACTATTCTGGAAATTATTTACTTATAACTACATGGGAAATCTTTTTCAAACAAGTTCATTTTTGACTCATGTACCAAAATCGTCCAAAACGTCTGATACGAAATAACATTATTAAACAATTATTATAACATTATAATATGTGATATGAACTGAATAATAATCTCTAAAGGAGTTACTTAGGAAATTATTAATTGATCAAAGTTTATTATTCAGGAATATAAGAAAACGAACAAGACAAGTTGGACTTGAGGTAATGGATCCTACTCCCCTCTTTCTTTTTAAGTACACTCTTTTATGTCATTCCTTTTAAAGCTCATCTTTCTTGTTATTGGGATGTTCTTATATATTAATCTTATGATAATTTTTATGTTCATGTGATGAGAGACCCTATTCTCTCTCATCAATACATTTTGGATGTTTTGAGTGGCGCTGTTAGGCTGCCGAATTTTCGTAAGATATCTAACCTCTCTCTTTCTTTTTAAGTATTCTCTTTTATGTCACTTCTTTTAAGCTCCTCTTTGTTATGTTGGGGTATGTTCTTTTATATTCCTCTTTCTATAAACTTTATGTTAATATTATGAGATACCCTATTTGATCTCATCAATCCATTTTTGTAAGTTTTATGGGGCGTCGTTAGGCTGCCGAGTTTTCGTAAGGGATTTTTCATCTCACTTTTATTCCCATGAGATTTATGCTACATTTTCCATAATTTCCTTTCAGTGGTGTATGTACTGAACATTATTTTACTCATTGTGCAATATACTTTCTTTTATGAGTATTTACATCAATGTTGTATTGTCCTTCTTTCACGAGGTGTATGTTTCGAAAGATACCCAAGTCGGTAAGGGAACCTTTCACCCTCCTCTTTTTAAAAGACTTTTTTTGTTGGGTATTTTAATTTACATATTGTTATGTTGGTATATGTTCTCATATATCCTTATTGATGTAAATTTTATGTCCAAGTGATGAGATACCCTTTTTTTATCTCTCATCAACTCATTTTGATGTGACGCCGTTAGGCTGTCAAGGGAACTTCTTAACCCAATTTCGATTTCTTTGGGTTCAACATGTAGTTATTGAATATGTAATCCTTTGAATATGTGTGAATGACCTTTGATTATTTTACACTTAATATCCACTTATATTTGGTGAATTTGTTTGTCACACATAATTATGTAATTTATTTATCCTTAAACCAAGGATACAGTCTTTGTAAGGGACCTCGTCTCAATATCCTTTCATTGAGGCATATTCTGTTTTATACACAACCTTATTTTATACGGTGTATAAAACCCTTTGACTTTTTCGTTTATTCAAAAGGAATATTTTTTATACGAAGTGTTTATTAAATGAAAAAAGGGAATGTTTTTGTCATACGTATGCGGCGACAACGACTTCTCCGCCGTCGTGACAATTATTTGAGTTTCGGCTTCCTCTACAAGTCATACCTTCTTTTTAAAAGAAAAATAAATACCAAGTTTTACTTTCCTTTTATTTTGGTATTGAAAATGGTTTTCATAATGTTTTTATATCAATGTGTTGTATTGATATCTTGTGATTGAAAGGTGGAAATGTTATGTTTCCTTTATGCATGTTTTATGTGATACGATTATGTTGAGGTTCTTGTGCATTATTATGAAGACGGGTGGTTCCATGATAAACTAAGGGTGGGTGAGCCCGATATAGCTCTCCAATGCATTGGGTAACGCGAATGAGTGAAACTTTAAGGTTTCTCCGAAGAGATTTAGGGAATATACTGTGGTGGGTATTCCAAATGCAACCAAGAGGGTTACTCCCTACGTAAGAATGTTATGAATGCCTCAAGTTACCTTTTATTTCTTATGATTTATATGATTTATTCATGATTTGATGTGGTATGTTAAAGTGCCTATGTTTTATGGGTAAACTTTGATTTCATTCTTATGTATATATGAACTCATGTTTCCTTTCCATATTTTTATAACCCTTACTGAGCTTTTTATGCTCATCCCATGTTTTTGAAATGTTTTTCACAGGTCCAGGGAAAGGTACATGATGTGATGATAGTGTCAATGATGTGTCAAGAAAGAATCCATGTTTTGTTTTAAATATGTTTCTATTTATGGGAAGAATGAATAATGTCTTTTATGTAACCACTTTGTTCAAATGTGGAATGTAATGCAAGTTTCATGATCTAATTCTCTAAAAATCTAAACCCGAAAGGATCCTCAATGTGTAATCTTGTAATAACTCAAGATTAAGTAAGTTTTAAGGCTGGGGCCTTATAGTTGGTATCAATGGTCGGTTTAGATAACTTTAGAGGTTAGGGTATTCTTTAAGCATAAGTGGCATTACCATAATGGTTAAGATTTCATAAAGAGTCCTAGTTTTAGATAAAGTGAATGAGTAAGAATATCTTAGTGTTTATCTTCCTCATTAGTACATGATGTTTTTTTTGATATACTCACACTGAACTTTTTGGTTTTAGTAAATGGCTGGATCTAGCAGGCACCAAAGTAACAGTGGATGTGAAGGAAACTGTGATAGTTTTTTGAGCATGCAACTGAATGATATAGGAGCTTCAATGAGAACTCTTGTGATTATCCTCAACCAACTATCTGGAGTATGATTGACCACCTAAACCTTGGTGATTTCTCTAAGGCATCATATATGCGAGAAACAAATCCCTACGGAAGTACAGTTAATTATCATAAAGGAAAGAGTGTTCAAAAACCTATGTGTCTAAGATGTGGAAAGAAACACCTCGGTAAATGTTTCAAAGGGACAGAAATATTCTATAGATGTGGAAATGAAGGTCATAAAGCAAGAACCTGCCATAGAAAAAGGAAGCATCCAGTTGACTCGAGGAAAGCGAAAGAAGTTCTTTCTGAGGGATCAATTGAATGTTTTAAATGTGGTGTGCATGGTCATTATGGAAACACATGTCCTATGAGGAAGTTTCATGAATGGGATCACCAAGAGCGTACAAATGTTCGTTTACCAATACCTAATGCCATTCCGATTGAGGATGAAGAAACTGACAAGGACCAATCAAAGGTATGTATTATTTCATGACTATTGTTTTTCTATTTTGGAATCTTAGGATATGATTCATGATTTTGTTTGTAGGAAAGAGGTATTTCGGAATAAGTTGGAAAGAAAAGGTTAATGGATCGTGAATAATGTTGAATGATTAAGATGTCAACATATAAGGTCTTCAAGAGTTATGGTGAAATTATTAAGAGTATTAAGTCTCTTTTGATGATGGGGTTACATTAGAAGACTTTTTATATTATGTATAACCCTGATGTTTAATATATGAAAATTTTATTCAAGGAATAGTTATCTTTTCATTTGTGGAAATAGTTATAAAGAACCATTTGGGTTTATATGATCCTTACTTTTGAGGTAATTATGGGTTACTATATGTTATGATTGAAGTGAAAGGAATGAGATAAAATTGAGGTTAAATTATGTTATGGTTATTTTTGATGATTTTATCCCTTTTCGGGGAATGATTTGAGAATTATATAGTTTTCTAAAAATGACAACACACAGACCGTGTGACTACCCGTTGCGTCGGACAAAGATGCGGGAATCGAACCCACAACCAAAGTGCGACTGGTATTTATCGCCTACCACTGGACTACGTGAAGTCCCTGGTTATTTTGACTAATTATTTTTAGTTATATGATTTTATGAATTAAGAGTAAGTTGATTTTGGGTAATTTATGAAAATGATTAACCTATCATTGAGGATATGTGATTAGGTTAATTACTTTTCAATACGAGACTTTAGGAGCAACTGATGTTGTTTGGAGATAAAAGTTACGATTTAACTTGGAAGACTATGTGACTAAATCCTTCAAATATTTGGGTATCAATCTTAGATTGGTTTACTTTGAAGAATTTTATGTACAAATTGTATATCGTATGGTCCTCGTTGAACTTTGGGTTTTGTTGGACAAATTTTGGAGATTAAGCATAGATTTTCTTTTTAAAGGGTTATCCTTTTCTGGATTATCTGACCTTGTACAAACCTTTTTGGTTTTGGTTTTGGTTAAAGCCTAATGACATGGGAAGTATATAGTTCTCTTTGGTGGATTAAGTGACTCTTTAGAAGATTATTATAGTACTCTTAATGCGAACAAGTCTCCCTAAATACTCGTCTTTTGGAAAAAAATATGAGTTTGATTAAGGAATCTAGTAAAAGCTTAAAGTCAACATGATAAGTGATTATGTTTCCATATGAATAAATTCCTCAATAAAAAGTAACTTAAAACAAAAATGTTGTCTATTAACTTTTCCTACTGGGGAATCGAATACCGTTTAAACCATCATAAGTTTGTGATTTTCTTATGGTTAAATTTATCCTAGACAAGTTTACTATCACTCTCCCTCAAGAACATGACCCTTTGATTTTTCTTCCATGTGCATGCTTTTCTACATGGAATCCTAGTATGGGTTAACTCGGGTGACCTCTGTACTTATCTCCCTATATTTTAAAGTGATTGTTTTACCTACTCTTGTTCCGATGTGGGACTTTCAAGGATGTTTCCAAGCTCAATTTTAAAAATTGCGAGGATGCAATTCCCAAAAGGGGGGAAGGATGTAACACCCCAGGTAAATAAAGAATATGAAATTTTCATATTTATCCATATTTGTGAATAAAATATTAATATGACTTTAAAGGGGACACTATGCTCGATGGCGTACCCAACACGCAACAACGTGTTTCTTGGGAATCTTACGTTGCACTCTAATAATAAAATAATATTATTTTAAATGTTAGTTAACATGTAGCCGTTGTATTGGTTGGAATGGATATAAATAACTAAAATATGATTATATATGTTTTTAAATGTTTTTACATTTATCCAATAAAAGATAAAGGCTTAAAATACGGAAAGAATTCAATTTTAGGCGTATATGCCCTAGTTTTCACAAAATGTTCACTTATCGCCTTTTAATGGCGAACCATCATTAAATATAGTTTTGTTCACTCTTATACATTCTATTGGACCAAATAAAACACATCTTAAGAATTGGGACATCAAAATTTACTTTGTGTAATTTTTTGGTATCTTTCCGATAATGTTCATTTTTTTAATTAATAGTGTAAAATGTTGTATTTTAATTCAAAACCACTTTTTAATTTAATTTATTTAAATGATTATATTACCTTTTGAATTGTTTTTAAAGTAAAATTAGAATATATTTTTACCATTAAATCCAATTGTGGTCGTTGGAATTAATTTCACTTTGAAATCAGACATAAACTAGTGTCAATCTTTTGATACTTATTGTTTTATAAAAACACGCTATTTGCTCTGACAGCGGGAATTAATTATTAAATTAATTAATGTGACTTATATGTTTTGAATTTTGTAAAATAGACTTCATTTTTGAATTCGGAATATCAAATATATCATAGGGTGAATTTTTGGGATTTTTCTGAAAAACTTCAATTTTTTATGAATAGTGAAACCACTAAGTGGTACTTATAAAAACTGATTTTTCCATTTAAATGAAAATCTTCCATCTTTTTGTTTTGAATTTCAAAAATCTGACATACATGGTTGTCATTAAGAAGTAAAATGTGGTTCATTGGGATAATGTTTTTTTTGGTGAATAGTAACTTATTAAGTTTTTAATCGCGACTAGAGGTAATTAGTGTAGTTTATGATAAGAATAATGTTTTAATAAAATGAAATGACCTAGAAACATGTCATACCCTCATTGGATGTGTCATGGCCGACCAAGAAAATCCATGGGTCAACTTGGGGACCCCATGGAGCCACTTTGGTTGGAAAATGACATAAATATATTTTTATTTAATGTTAAAGTAAAAATGACACAAACATGATATGTTTTACTACAACAATTTTTACATGGGGTTATACAAGTCATATTTTGTGACTATAAATATTAATTTTAAAGTTAAAAAGATTTAATACATCATAGGAGTTTTTTAATAATTTTTAGACATTAAATAAATTATATTATTTATGACATCATGATGATGCAGTGATGACCTCATTATTTAACGATTTAAATAAAATGGAAAGATAATGTAATATCTAAGACCTACGCATGTCCAAAAACTATTGAATGAGTGTATTTAGAACCCTTATCACCTTATCATCGAAATAAATCAATGTGGTACCTTTAAAATCCGAAACTCTTTTGAAAATAAAGTAACATTTTGTAACTTTACAAGAGTGCCCCTCCTCTCCTCTTATAAAATGCCCCCATCTCTACCTCCTTACCCACACTCCCAAAGCCTTTGGCTCGGCCAACCCCTTCCCATTTTGTCCTTCCACTTCACTCTATTACTCCTTGAAGCCTCACTTTGGGCAGAAGTCTTCCCAAGGAAGCCTTTGAGCTCAATCCACAGGGAGTTACCCGATTTTAAGGTAATGTCTTCACTTGTGTCCTCTTGTTTATTTTGCTTCTCCAACCCCAAAAACTCTTTTTATTCATTTATTTTGTAACAAATCCAGTATCTCAAATATACTATGTTGTTTTTATAAGATGTATTCTAGATACACTTACACACACCTAAATCTAATGGTTAAAGAACATACTGTTTCTGTGGATGGCGAATTTTTGCCTCCCGAAACGATGCTTGTTCAACATTCTTCTAACACCTTCAAAGGTGTCCATTAAGATGACACTATATTTATATATGATATCTAAAATGTTTATGTTTTACTTATGTTTCTTTATTTTTCATTTATGGCATACCTTTATGGTTTCCATTATGGGTAAACGCGATATCTTCATTTAAGAAAGTGCGGACTACCGCCCCCTCAAAGTGATTTGATTCGTTAATACCATATGTGGTACATATAAAGGATATATTAAATGATATTATATATGATTATATACTGTAATTAAAATACTACTATGTATCATTACGTTTTAATTCCATTAAATATGAAATAGAAATGGAAGTAGCGTTCATGCGTACGTACGGCTTACCGTCTCCATGAACGGTACATTTCATTTCATATCTCAAAATGTTATGTAATATTATAAGTACATATATATAATTGATATATATGTAATATATTACATCTAAATTATGGATATCATTCCGGAATTATAAGATATATATATCTCTCTCATTTTGTTTTAATCCCATTAATATGATGAAAAATGAAAGTAGCGTTCATGCGTACGTACGACCTACCGTCTCCATGAATGGTGCTTTTCGTTTTTTATCTCCAAATGATATGGAATTGTATAAAATGAATATTTAATGGATATATATGATATTTTAATCATTAATAATATTCTGGAAATTATTTACTTATAACTACATGGGCAATTTTTTTTCAAACAAGTTCATTTTTGACTCATGTACCAAACATCGGCAAAAACTTATGATATGAACTAACATTATTAAAAAATTATTATAACATTATAATATGTGTTTTATGTGAATAATAATATCTAAAGGAGGTACTTATGCAATTATTAATTGACCAAAGTTTATTATTCAAGAATATAAAGAAACGAACAAGACAAGTTGGACTTGAGGTAAGGGATCCTACTCCTCTCTTTCTTTTTAAGTACACTCTTTTATGTCATTCCTTTTAAAGCTCATATTTCTTGTTATTGGGATGTTATTATATATTACTCTTATGATAATTTATATGTTCATGTGATTATAGACCCTATTATCTCTCATCAATCCATTTTGGATGTTTTGAGTGGCGCCGTTAGGCTGCCGAATTTTCGTAAGAGATCTGACCTCTTTATTTTTAAGTACTCTCCTTTATGTAACTTCTTTTATGCTCCTCTTTGTTATGTTGGGTGATGTTCTTTTATATTCCTCTTTCTATATTCTTTAAGTTAATATGATGAGATACCCTATTTGATCACATCAATCAATTTTTGTAAGTTTTATGTGGCGTCGTTAGGCTTCTGAGTTTTCGTAAGGGATTTTTCATCTCACTTTTATTCCCGTGAGATTTATGCTACATTTGCCATAATTTCCTTTGAGTGGTGTATGTACTTCCCATTATTTTTCTCATTGTTTAATATAATTTCTTTTATGAGTATTTACATCAATGTTGAATTTTCCTTCTTTCACGAGGTGTATGTTTCGAAAGATACCCAAGTCGGTAAGGGAACCTTCCACCCTCCTCTTTTTAAAATACTTCTTTTGTTGGGTAATTTAATTTACATATTTTTATGTTGGGATATGTTCTCATATATCCTTATTGATTTAAATTTTATGTCCAAGTGATGAGATACCATTTTTTTATCTCTAATCAACTCATTTTGATGTGACACCGTTAGGCTGTCAAGGGAACTTCTTAACCCAATTTCGATTTCTTTGGGTTCAACATGTAGTTATTGAATATGTCATCATTTGAATTTGTTTGAATGACCTTTGATTATTTTACACTTAATATACACTTATATTTGGTGTATTCGTTTGTCACACATAATTATGTAATTGATTTATCCTTAATCCAAGGATGTCGTCTTTGTAAGGGACTTCGTCTCAATATCCTTTCATTGAGGCATATTCTGTTTTATACACAACCTTCTTTTATACGGTGTATAAAACCCTTTGACTTTTTCGTTTATTCAAAAGGAATATTTTTTATATGAAGTGTTTATTAAATGAAAAAAGGGAATGTTTTTGTCATACGTATGCGGCGACAACGACTTCTCCGCCGTCGTGACAATTATTTGAGTTTCGGCTTCCTCTACAAGTCATACCTTCTTTTTAAAAGAAAAATAAATACCAAGTTTTACATTCCTTTTATTTTGGTATTGAAAATGGTTTTCATAATGTTTTTATATCAATGTGTTGTATTGATATCTTGTGATTGAAAGGTGGAAATGTTATGTTTCCTTTATGGATGTTTTATGTGATACGATTATGTTGAGGTTCTTGTGCATTATTATGAAGACGGGTGGTTCCATGATAAACTAAGGGCGGGTGAGCCCGATATAGCTCTCCAATGCATTGGGTAAAGCGAATGAGTGAAACTTTAAGGTTTCTCCGAAGAGATTTAGGGAATATACTGTGGTGGGTATTCCAAATGCAACCAAGAGGGTTACTCCCTACGTAAGAATGTTATGAATGCCTCAAGTTACCTTTTATTTCTTATGATTTCTATGATTTATTCATGATTTGATGAGGTATGTTAAAGTGCCTATGTTTTATGGATAAATTATGATTTCATTCATATGTATATATGAACTCATTTTTCCTTTCCATATTTTTATAACCCGTACTGGGCTTTTTATGCTCATCCCATGTTTTTGAAATGTTTTTCATAGGTCAAGGGAAAGGTACATGATGTGATGATAGTGTCAAGGATGTGTCAAGAAAGAATCCATGTTTTATTTATATATGTTTCTGTTGATGGGAAGAATGAATACTATCTTTTATGTAACCACTTTGTTTAAATGTGGAATGTAATGCATGTTTCATGATCTAATTCTCTAAAACTCTATACCTGAAGAGATCCTCAATGTGTAATCTTGTAATAACTCAAGATTAAGTAAGGTTTAAGGATGGGGCCTTATAATCGTACTATTGATTATGGTCTCAGGTCATCTCCGTAGTATACTAGAATGGTCATAAGGAAATCATGTTCATCAAAATGCGCGCAATGACATAGAGAAACTTTGATGTTTTCACACATCAGTCGATTTGGTTTTGTTTTTCTTGGAAATTGTTTAAATGGGTGTGGTTATGGTTGTTCTGACCTAGCATTATTTGAATCTACTAGTCTATTTTTTTTATTCTATTTGGAAAAACCTAATATGAGAAGTGTAATTTTGGAACAGTTAAATACTATTCCATCTAGTAATAAAGAACACAACCAAAGAGGACCATTAGAGTATGGTCAAACATGCTTATTTGACATTATGGTTTTTGGATTTTAAATCCTATCAGTGCTTTCTTGGCAGCACAATGTCAATGAGTTTGGTTGTATACATATCCCTTGAGAAACAGTATTGGCCATGGATAACATTATTTTTTAAGCCTGTAATATCACATAATGACTCAAGTGGTAAAGGCTTTGTGATTGGACAATGGAAGAATATCGGCAGGAGAAGTCGTGTTTCTTCCAAGAAGTCGACAATTTTTATTCGACTGTGTTCTTCTATGTGACATAAAAACAATCATAGTGTATTATTCTTAGTAATGATCATGGACCCTGCCATGAATTATTCCTAGATGCACTAATAGATTGTCGGGTTTTTCCATAATAATGCTTTAAAATCTATAGTGATTATTGGGTGGTCCTCTTTCGGTGTTTCACATTGGATGTGGGGATTCCTTTGCAGATTGTTTAAGAACATCATTAGAGGTTGGGTATGTACTCCGGTGGATGTTTGAATTTTGAATGTGAGATTACATGGAAGAAGGCATCATAGTTTAGTTCATAAAATTATGGACTTCTAATCCAAGAATCTTCATGAATGATCAGTAGGTGTGTCTTGACAAGTTGACTCTATTTTTCAATGTAGTTGTTAGTGAAGAACCGTTTCATGAAAATTTTCAGATGAGATGAGTTTGGATTTTTTCAGCTAGGGATTTTCAATAAAAATGGGCATAACCATGAAATTGAGATCAATGTGGATTCACCAATTTTATTCATTTTAGAAAACATGGGGGAAGCATCACTAGAAATGTTAAGGTATTGTCTTGTTGAAAATCCCAATGGTTGAAGGTGTCATAGAGAAGAATTTTTCCCAATTATAAAAATAAAAATATGGTGGGAAGTACATTTGGACAAATGATTAATGTTTCAATGGAATAGTCATGTCTCTAGCTAAATAGGCTTGGTTAAGAATAGTATTAGTGTTTCAGCTGGAGAATGAGTGTTGGATCATGTTATAATATATTAAGATGTCGTGTGATTAAATGGTTCTCGAAGGTTTATAGGGTGTTGGGAAATTCAATGTGACCATTTTAATGGAACCTAAAGACCCCTGTTGGTCAGGTGATGTCTATGTTTTCCCTGAAGGGTTCTCAATTATAATAAGTTCTAAGGTCATAAGGTTTTAACTTTTTATATTTTGAACAGGACAAAAAAATGAACGAAATAAAAATTTTCTATTAGATGGGTAGACCGTTTTTAAAACCATGTGTCAGAATGTTTTCCTTCCAAGATTTGACACTACGATGTATGTTTTTCAAAATAAAATAATTAAATTAAATTAAATTTAAATTAAATATTTTTTAAAATGAAACATAAAAAAGAAATAATAAAGAAATATTTTAATGAATGTAATAATAATAATAATAATAATAATAATTTTATTATTATATTATGTTAGGTTGTAAGAAAATCCTTAGAGGGCCTCTCCCTCCTACCTCCAACTCACACCACCTTTAGTGTTCACCCCTTCTAGAAGTGACCACTTGGAATATTACACATCATGGTGGTGACTTACCTATAGCCCTCCCACCAGGCCGTGACCTCCGTACATCGTACACCCCCTAGTCACGACCTCCATACATAACAAAACCCTATGAAACACGGCCTCATATCTTCTTCAGCTCCTTATTCGTGCACCAATAATTCACCATTTCGTTTAGTTCTGCCTTTGATTTGACAATGTAAAGCTTACATCTTCCACTACATCCATAGCCAGACGATTTTCAATCTTTTTCACCCTATTTTAGTTTTTCTAAAACCCTAAGTTTTGGTTTAAATGGGTTATTTTATTTCATTTAATTTTATTGTATGATAAGGGACTCTCAAGACCCTATGTGTGTATCCAACATCCACCACCAAAGGAGATGTTTTTCATGTTTTTTATAATCATCTATAATGGTTAAAAGAGATTTTTATTTCTATATTGTTGTTTTGGAGCTCTGTTATTATGGTCTTTGAGTGTTTCTGACTTTCGATAATTTTATATGTAGTGTGTTGGATTGTGCCATGTGTTTTTTGTCTCTGTCACCTTCCAAGGAAATTTTTAAACCTATTTTTTGGTTTTCCCTTATTATTTCAGGTTTTTTGATGATTTATGATTCCAAGAAACAATTTTTGGAAGTTTTCATCTTCTTTGGAGGTCTCACATGCATGTATTTAGGTATGTATAGAATATAAATAAATACTCCATGAATTTATTCCCCCATGGTATGAGGAATAAATTCATAGGTTTAAGTATATATATGATGGTATGTGAGTGTTTGTGGAGTAGTTCTTAGTGGCCCCTAATAAATCTGTCAAGTGCTGAATGTTAAAATGGTTCTTCTTTTGAGGTAGGATCCATTTTCCTTACCCATTAAAATTATTAATGAATTAATTAATTGGCTACCATTCTTAGTTAATAATTAATTTAGATTTTTTTAGATTAAACAAATTAATTTAATAAGTCATTGAAATGATTAAAGGTGATAAATGATTGTTTCTAAAAAAATTCATCTTTTTTTAATTAAACCCCTCTAGTAGTGGTGGTCTTCCTTTGAGATATAAATGTAGTGATATAAATTTATTCTTACCTAACTTAATGTCTTGGGGTATCTTTAAGTTTGATATTATATTTCCAAAATAGAATATTTTTACATATCACTTCTTGGTTATTTATAAATGAATTTCCTTTTTAAAAAAATTATAAATGATCTAATGAACCTCCTAAGTGCACTGCCTAACTTTTAATTACAATTTATATTATATTTTGACTACCCTATCCCCATTTTCTTCAGCTATTATTTTATATCATGTTGTAGTTCCGCTCACCAATACCTTCAAAATATTCTTTCGTATCGCTTATTAAATGCATTGGTTTTTTCTATCCAATCTGTTGCAACTTTTTCTTATGGAGAAACCCATTTGGGTAGTTAGATTTTCCTCTTGGCCATCCCTTTGGGTGAGCCATCCCAAATGGCCAATGTTTTATTTATATAAAATTTGGAAATTACCATGGGTTGTGCATTAAAATTTATTAATTCCTTAAATTGATTAATGGGAAATGCGTTATGTATTGGGACCGTTGTGATAATTACTTGGCTTGATCATAATATTTTATACCATGTGCGGTGCCTCGGACCTATGGAATAAATGATGGTTATTTGAATTCCATGTGCCTTACCATAAAAATTTACCCATTTCATGTTAGAAGAGTACTTTTCCTATTAATGATCTCCATATACCTTGTTTCATGCCCCTTTCATGATCTATTTGAATGGATTTTATGTATTGTAACACTTGGTAAAGCTTGATAGCTTGAAATGATGAAATTTCATTAATTATGTATTAATATATTGCTTGTTGATTCCACAATACTTTTTTATAATTCCTTGATTATTCAAGTTGATTTATTTCTAATCCCAACGTTTGTATATTGAACCATATGAAATTATTTATTAATGATTCTAGCTTCTGAAAATGAGTTACATGTGTTCAAGTGAAATTGTTTAAGTCTTATTCCATGTAGCGTCAACCTCATACATTACTTTCTCAATTATATATATATATATATATATATATATATATATATATAAAATTCTCTCATGTTGTTTTAAATAATTTTTGGATGTGGGTAGAACATGGGTCCTGGATTAAGAACCCATAATTGGACACTCCATGCTTGGTAGGTTACGACCCAAGGCACTGGGAAAGGGATGTTTTAGGTTTTCGAAGCAAGTGAATTCCCAAATCTTTTTACTATAAAAATGTGTGACACCGGTTCCATAAGGGGTATTTGAGGATGGACATGTTAGAAAAATTGATATACCTATCCTTATTAGATACTCGGTCCATTAAATTTGATACCTAGGAGGGACTTATTGTTACCATAAAAAAATACTTGGAATTTCAAAAGGGTCACATTGGATGGGTTCATGGAATTGGATGTAATTGAATGGATTTACAATCGAGACACCTTCTAGACGGGCTCAGACTCCACCTCTAAAATTTTCAGTTTTTAATAAAAATGTGCGAGATGTTTTATTGATGATCCATAGTGTTTCTTTATTCTTTGTGATAATTCTCATGTTTCTTTAGTGCACTTGGTTTTAAAATATGGATTAGACCCCAAGACAATGCACAAGATTGGGGGTATTCCCTCTTCCTTAGTTTTCCATGTTACTGTTGACCATTTTTCATATATTCTTCCTTGCTATACTATAATTTTCAGACACATTCCGTAGGTCAAAGTAAGTACTATGGGGCAGGTGTCTATCTCGAAACTCATACCATGTTGTTGTTATTAATTTTTATCACTCTAATTCTATTTTATATGGAACATTATTTAATTTATATTGTGTTGTATGCATTTTTCTTGACACCATAGGTGTCGGGCTACTAATATTTATATCTCACACCCAGATCTGGTACCCTTGATGCCTGATTAGACCTTATATTTATAGGATCTAGGATTTTTTGTGTATTTATTGTACCTTGGAGTTCAGAAAATGGTATGATCTGGATCTTGAGATGCTCATGGAGATCACTCATGGAGATTTTATGTATTTTCATTATTATTGTATTGTATTATAAATTTTTTTCTTGTTTATTTATTTCCATCATGTATAATTACAATTTCATGCATTCACCATTGTATAAACTGGCCTTGGACACTTTTATTAAATTGTTAATTATTTTCCTTCAATACTTGTCAATTATTTTATCTAGTTTCTAATGTATGTTTCATTATTTACTACTTCTGATTTTGTGTTATACATATACACTATCATAATGTTATGAAACTCTAATATGGGAATATAGTCTCCTCACTATCATATCCCGTGACCCTCTCTACTAGTTGGTAGCCTCTAGCGTATGGGGAGACATGATTGAGCTCATGTGACCCAGTTTTCTGGACCTCGTCATAGAGGTGACCTAGGTTAGGATGTTACAACTTCCTTTTATGGAGGATCTTGATGAAACTATAAATCTAGTGGAACAAACCAACTATATATGTATTATTGGAATATTTTTATTCATAACTACTAGCAATAATTATATTGTGATTATTTTTTAGCATGGATTCTTATTTTCATGAAAACCATAAAGAGTCTCACATAATTATAGAGAAAATTATTTGTAAAATACCTCACATATAAACCAATTTAGAACTATTTTATCCTAGAGAAAATTAATTTTAATTATGAAGTTATTCATATGATTATTTTAGTTGACGTGTGATAGATATAAGAAACCCTATGGAACATTTCATATTTTGGTAAATGCACATGTATATCACTGTAGTAAAATATAGGGTTTTTAATGAATTTTCTATAGTAGAATCTGAGAATATAGCTTTAGGATGTTTTTTTAACATATTTTGGGGATGAAACACACGTTGTTAGATTATGGATATCTATTTAGAAATTTCTCGATAAATTATGAAAACAAAATTGTGGTAAATATTTATAATAATCATGTGACTCATTCAAGGAAAAACCAGATTTTTTATGATATAATTTTATTTATACCATTTTCCATTGGTGTGATGTAGCTTTTGAATTCAAATGAGATAAACATCATCTTGCTGATAGATTTACAAAGAACCAAAATTGAGAGATATTAAATTATATAATTCATGAATCGATAATGATAAGATTTGGTGAGTTTTTAGTGTTGGAAGATCCACCATTAGACAAGACACCATTGGAAATGCCACCATTTGACAATCCTCCAGTGGAAAAGCCACCGTTGGAATGATCTTCCATTTGAATGTTCCACCATTCAGATGATTTTGGTATTTTTTTATTTTTTCTTCTAGTAAAACCCTTGAATTTCTACTATTACTAATTTCTTGTATTAAAAAACATATATTATATAATGATTTATATTTTACTATATTTTTCATGTATAAATCCATATATTATATATCATAATTAACATCAAAATTTGAGATTATCCTTCACTCACGCCCTCTCCCTTCATACTATTTCTCCTCCCCTTTCTCTCTCAATCCTCATCAATCTTTACACTATCACATTAACTTAATTTCACAAAAATGGTTTGATTTAATAATTCTTCAATATCATATCCTAAATAATTGAGTCCTACTAATCATTCAAGATAAGAATGAAGCTATGATTTTATTGAGCTGAGAAACCCACTCCTTATGAATCATGTTGTTGTTGATGAAGATGATATTGATACATAATGGTTGTTATATAGTAAGTATTTGGTGATATGTCTGATCCAATACCATGGATAGATATAATGGATCTCCAAAAATAACATACCATTCTATCATAGCACAGTTCATAATTTTTATTAGTATGTATAGTTCGGTAGTTTGGAAAATAAGGATTCAATTAGATTCTTGATTGATGGAAAATTAGTTAGTTTTTCATAAATATAATGGTAAATATGTATCATTTTACCTTATAGAGGATTTATTTAATAATATCAAAAACATATTCCCAATTATAAAAAGTCATGTGTTTATGATAATTCTTTTTTAGAGCTAACTAGAGATGGTAAATTGAGAAGGTTTTGGGCTAATTAGTTTGACAGAGAAAGAATAGTATTGATCAACTTCATTTAACATATGTTCTATCCTATGAAATTGGACATTAGAAATATGCGATATTAGGATTTGTTTCTTCTATTCATTATACAAATAGAGGATAATATTGACCTATCAAGATACATCATAGTCTACATTATTGATATGTGTATGTCATATTCCATGTATAATTACACGAATTACCCTATGATAATTTTGGTCATTCTATAATCCAATGTATTGGTTGATGGTGTAGAGGAATAATAAATGATTTTTGGTGGGTTTTTTAATATGTTTACTAAAAAAGGATGGAATTCAATTTGAATCCCTTGATGAAAAAGTGGGATGAATGTATTGATAAAATATTTGAGGATTTTTATTATTTAAACCATCCTAATACACACAAGAACCTAGTGGATACTGGCTTGGAGAAATATGATAAGGTTAATTATTTAGATGAGGAAGATTATTTTTATGAGGAAATGGATTTTGATAAAGTTTAAGTGTAAATAAATGTTCAATAGTGTAGTGATCTAATTATCCCTAAGATACATACCATAACCTTTGGAGCTACAAGACCACATATCACACTCCCTACCAAATAGATTATTTTGAGGGAAAGTGGTGATGAATTTAAATAATTATCTACATTGTATAAATTTAAAATTTCTTATAGGTCTTATAATGAAGAATTAGATGAATAATATTCTAATAATATAGAGAATTGTGATAATGGTGATTATGGTAATGCTAATGATGATAGTAATGATGATTGATTGGATCATAATCATGCTGATGATGTTGAGAAATATCATCCACATTATCCCTCTATAGTTTCTTCACTTAAGGATATGGATAGGCTTGGATCATCTTGTTCTATATGTGTTGAGATACCTGGTTCGGTTCATCTTGTGAGTTATGCGACCTCTACTAGAGGTGAGCTAAGGACATATTTAAAGGGGGTGGAGTCCCCGTGTTCTATCATACTCCTAGTCGATACTATAGATCCTCATGATATATTATATTCTATAGTGGTATTGGATTCACATGATGAGTTGGAGAAGTTCACATGGTGTTTAAATATGGGACCAAATTACCCAAGGGACAAGGAAGTCGAATGTTATGATGTAGATCCTAGAGATTATCAGGTTGGTTCTTCCTTAAAATAAGGTATGGTATCATCTAATGAGGATCTATATCTAGGTTCAAATCTAATTGGTCATTCTAATAATATAGTATATGAAGGTTATGGAAGTTGTGATGGCCTCAAAAGTCCATTATATCCTAGTGGACCTAATATCTCATTTTGTATTCTCACATAACAAAAGGGATATATTAGAGATGATATTTACCATGTTGGTGAGTTTCAGGCCTTTTCATCAGATGAACCTATTGTTGGTTCATACCATGTAGAGGTAACTTTTTCTAGTACTAATAGATATGATGTACCTCCACCTACTATTGGCCTTATGCAATCATATATTTTTCCAAAGTTGATATACTTTATTTTAGAGACTTTATGATTTCGTACATTAGTGGGGGTTTAATATATCAAGAACCTCATGTCACTTATCTTAGTGAATCATATGCTTTACGTAATTTTTTTGATTCTTTGTCATATTTAACTCAACCTGAGTTTTCATATTTAGGATTTTGATGTTGATAATTGAAGGTTTTATACGAATATAGAAACTAGGAAATCTGTAATGGATGATACGAGGATCTACTTTACTTCTATTCAGGATGATTCATGGAGGATATTAGAATATTTACCTAATTTTGCATCTACATCTAGTGTTTGACCTTATTCATCCTCTTTTGATACTGATTTGATCATGTTTCTCATTAAATATGAGCTATAGTCTTTTTTTCATGATGTTTATGAATCTTTTCATGAGGGTCTTCTCCAAATTCAACAACACTGTGAGAACATATTTAAACATGTAGGATATTGCATAAATGAAGCATAAAGGGATCAAGAAACCATCACCCAGTCCTATATATACTATCCTTCTAGGGTATATACCAAACTATATTTGAATTTTCAATTCATCTTTTATATTGATAAATTAAGGATACCACCTATTTTGTTGGGATACAAGGAATAAGAAAGTTGTGGAAGGTTATGACCCCTCTACTCAAGTAATTCATGGTGGACAAGGAATTATTCAACGCTATAGAGAGAGGAGTAAATATTATTAGGGATATTGCGGTTCTCATGTATCATTGTCAGTATGTGTTTGTTTCTGCTGTGGTTTCACCACAAGTGGTCACCATGAAAGAAATCACTTTTACACCTTCCCATGATCTTCTACCTTCTAAGTTTCAGCTATTTAGTATGTATCCTATTGATGTAGTCTGACATGTCAGACCCATTGTGATCTTAGAACTTCCCATAAAAACCTCACCCCATCATATATATTAGTTTATATTATATCTGAATAGGGAAATGGATCTATTGATGATAACTCCCAATATTAGAGTGATTTAGATTAGGCTCTTTATTTTTAAGGGAATTTTTTTAATTTTTTTTTGTATTTTTTGGGATATAATCCAATTACATTTTTTTCATAATGAATATTATCTCAGATCATCCATGAATTAATTAATTATTTTTACTAATTTTTAGGATTCTCTTGTTGATAACCCCAAAAGTGGGTGATTTTGGATGGAATTTACCATTGAATGCCTTTGAATTTTTTTCTATTGTTATGTTACCATTGATAGGTTACCTTCATTTGATACCATAATTTTTTGGATTGAGTTTACAATTTATACCGATCTATCTTTTATAGTAAATATATTTGGATGTTATTTACCTTTAATTTGAATTTTTTAAATTATATGATATTTTAATCAGACTATTACTCTTCAAATTTATATATGTATGCCTATGTTTGTTTTATAAACGGATAATCTAAATTCATTGATTTTTTCTCGTCAAAAGGTATATATTGTTTGATCATCTTTTTTCTAATACTAAAAAATAAATATTAATATTTTTATATTGAATTTTATGTTTTCTGATAGTATATATTTAAAAAAATCAAATATGGATATTTATAAAAAATGTTCAATAATTTTATCAACTCTTCTACCAATGGAATTATGTCACCCACCAAAGTGTGCTACCTCAAAGATCTTTCCAACATCAATTTTTTTCTACCTCTAGACTCCTTCTACCTCAACATAAGACAATATAATAGTATTACTACCATTAGAGTCTTGACACCAATATAGGATTTCAACCACTATTTTCATTCCCCTTCCAATGTCATACCACCGCAAAAAAAAACTACCACCGCTAGAATTTTCTATCGTTAACCTTCCTACTGTGAGATCTATTATGATCATTTGTGCTACTATTGGATTGTTCTATCATTAGAATTCTACCATTTTTGTCCTATTTAATTTGATTCAAATTTATCCAATGGCTATTTTATTGGAGTTGATGTATTAGTTTTGTTAAATGATTAGTCTTTACCCATTTCATGGATGCGTTGATGACTAGTATGAGGCTCTTCATGAGGATCCATAAAATAATTTTGATTATTCTGGAATGGGTATTCAAACGAATAGTGATAGATTATTTCCAAGGTCTCTTTTGTTAGTATATGTATATTTTATTGATACTTGTAGGGAGAGAACATTCACATTGATAAATTAAACTAGGAAATGGTGGCGTACACATAATATCAACATCCTTTCCTACAAGTACAAAAGTGGAAAATCTATTTTATTGATACTATTAGGGAATCTATTCTAGCTCATCACATTTAAATGTTTTGAGACTATCAAGCATCTGGAGAACTATAGGAAAAGAAGAACTATAATTCCACTTCTTCTTACTTGATATCTCTATGGGTTTCTTTTACATTCGATCATTTTTTCATCTGTTTATTTACAAACACTTTTTCTTACACTTGAACTCTAGAATGCTAAATATTCCCTCAAGCTCTTTTTATATATTTACGCGTAGTATATGTGGAAGGGTTCCCTACATGTAATGTGTTTTATGTTCCCACAAATAACTATGAAAGCACCTTTTATCCTAGATTTCATATTTGTTTTGTTATTGTATTCAATCTATTTTGTGTATTAGATTATTTCTTATAATAATCTTCTTCGCAGTGGGTGATTTCCAAGTGCAGGTTATTAGGTATATTCATAAGACGAAAACCATTGTTTTTAAAATTAATTGCATTTGTTTTTTTGTAATATATAAAATTATAAATTAATTTATTTTCAATCTATAAAGATATCATTTTATTTGATAATTAATATTAATATGTTTTAATTTAAGGATTTGATTAAGTATACCGATAAAAAAGTTAAAGTAATTTTCATATTTTTTTAATGATCCCAAATAAATCATTGAGAAAACATTGAAAATTTAAAACATATAATAAAATACTAGTTTGATTAACATTTCCATTTTAAATAAATTTGAGGAAAATATGGGAACTTGTATTTTATATACATTTTATTAGGTACTCATTTCACCACACTCTTGAATTACTCTCTATGAACAACATACATTAAATTATTTATAATGCTTTATTAGAACATTTGTATTAAAATTCATGGAATATATATCATTGGGATTAATTTTTAATATAATTTAAATATAAATACATTCCATAATTATCAGAACATTCATTTTAAAATCTTTTTTTGTCACATTTATAAGTTTAATTTTAAAATAATTTCTTACACTTCTATGAGTTGAATTTTGAGAAATAGATTCAATATTTTTGGTAATGGTATTTAATATTTTACGATAATTTTAACATAATTTTTTACTATAATGAATAGTGAAAATAGTTACATATTAATTACCATATTTATGGTAAAATGGGTTTTTTGGGCGTTAATGTAAGAAAATAAGTGTTAAAATGATCTAAAACATTTACAAGAAACATTTCTTAACTATTTTTTTACCTTAATACCAATAAGGGTCGAGAATGAACCATTGTTTATCCTTTTTTCCTCTGAGATACAGGGGTGACACTTTATGTTTTCAAACATTCCATGTGTTTCCTCTCCCCAACGTAAAAAATATCACCCCTCTCATCTTCTATTGAAACTCCCAACACCATTTGGATTATACCACACCAATAAAAATAACGTCCTTATTTCCAACCACATATAATAATGGAATTATTTACATTGAAAATAAATTATATCTAGGATATAGTTTAAACATAAATATGTTACCTGAAGAAGAGGAAATGTTCTTAACTATGTGTTTTCATTTTACTTCTTATTCCAATGACTTATATTCATATTAATATATAATAATATAACAAAAAATAGTATATATCATATAATAAGTTGTTATTAGGTTATGGTAATTATCAATATCCCTCTCTATCACCATCAAATATGATGCAATACCATCAAATGTGTGTACGGTGGACTACAACCTCACAAATAGATGTACTTTATTTTCCATGGCCACTATTCAAGGTTGGATATATTGATGGATTTAACATATTTATAAGTAATTTATGACATTATTATACTTATGTATTTATAATATCATATAATATAGAGTATCTCCAATATGTTGGGGATATGGTATGTTCTCTTAGGAGTGCTGCAGACTAACGCCTCACGAAGTGATGTTAGTTATTTGTTCCCCTAAAACATACATGAATGGTAGAAATTATAATTTCAAATAATATATATCATATTTTTTACGAAAAATATATTTATAAATATAATATCACATTTAACTACATACCTTTCAATCTATGGAAAACAATAATATCGAAGGTGTGTAGGTGTTGACTGTCACCTCTCGGTAGTGTTGCGAAATGATTTTCATTTCATTATTTCATGGTTGCTAATAATGATTAAATTTATTAACATAAATTATATATATAACATAATAATTATTCATTAATTTTGAATTAATATTATTTCACTTTTATTCTGTCCATCGGGAAAAATAGAAATACTGTAATTGCGTACATACGACCAAGCATCTCCATTTGCTTGAAATTCCTTTTAGATCTCTACCATTTATATATTTAAAAAAATAAATATTTAAAGAAAATATATGGTATTTATATAATTGTTAAAATAATGGATATTATGGAACCATGATCCGAGTAAAAGGATAATAGTTAAAAAAATCAAAACATACATGCAAAATGATGCAATTATCACCCAAAATATTGATTAAAACAGAAAATTGTTAAAAAAAGTGATGATAAAATAGAATAAGTTAATAATATATGTAATGAGATATATTTTCATGTTTCTATAATTTATTTATAAAAAATACATTTATTATATAAGAGGTTCGTACAGATATGAAGGAAGTCAAACCAAAGACAATGGCTTCTCTTTTAAGTTTAAATTTCAGGGGACATATTACTTATTTACCAAATTTTTTGTTTATATACTACCCATTATAATATTTTATTGAAATAATATATTTCTATTATATATATTAAATTTTTTAATATAATTTCTTCCCTTCATGGGTCATATGATTTAAATGATACCAAAATGGTAAGTGCGTATTACACAATATACTCATTATTCAGAATTTTATATATTTATGTCTCCATTGGGGTTTTTTATATTTTAAAAAATATATTTGTTCGTCTCTTAATTTTAATGATGATGTTTTTCAATTAATAAAATATTATTTTTGTTAAAATTATAAAAAAATGGCATCTAAGAAATTTGATATTATTTCTCTCTTCAGTTAAAAATATGTTTTCATCAAAATACATGTTTTATAATTTTGTTTTAAAAAAGGTTTTAATTATTATAAAAATTAACTATTTAAGTAATTTTTTCATATTATTTAATTTTTCCAAAATCTTTTTGAAAGGAATAGTCACGTCATTTTCAAAACAAGGCCCATTTAGATTTTACTAAAAATTTGAAAGGAATAATTATTTTAACATACAAGGATTTAATGTAATTTCAACTATCATGACCACTGAATATTCTAAATAATCATTTTTATGATTCAATGTATATTTAAAAAAAATTATTGTTAATTTTTTTTTAACTTTTAGTTTTCAAAATATTTTCCATGTATATAAGTTCATTTTCCAGAAGAATGTTTTTAAAGTAATTTTTATTGTATTTATATTTTTCAATGTCATCACCGTTTTATTTTACTTATGATCCATTATGATATGTTGAAATGATACCATAATTATTATTTCTATTTATAGTTAATTATTATTTTGACTAGGTATGTACCAATACTATATAATTTATATTACTCAATATGGTTTATAATTATAATTATTGATTTTGTTAATTTTTTACATTTCGTATGATAGTTTTATAATATGAAATTTTATGTGGATTTTGATTCAACCCTTTAAAATTTGTAGTGAATTTAACTTCATAATTGGTTGGTAATTCCCACTATATCCCTTCAATGATTCAATAGGTCTAATGAGTCACACTAACATGGGAATTTGAATAAGTCCTTATCCATTTATGTATAATGTCTTGGAATGAGGCCTTGATTGTGTGGTTTTCCAGACATGAACAACCATGTCCCTCTTAGTTGGTGATAAGTGGAGTGATACTACCCTAATACCACCTCTAATATGTTAGGGATATGAAACTAGTTTTGGGTATTCATTACACTCACAGGTGATTCCTTATCCTATGGTACATAAATTCACAGACTCTTACATATCCTATCCCATATATTGAGGAAATATAACATACAAGTGATACCAAATGCATGAATACATATAAATACCATAATCAGTGTTCCGTATAATACAAGGATATTGTAAGGGATAAATAGAACTCCACCAAAATTTTAAAGATATATGGTCTAATAGCACGAGTGGAATATGTTTAAATGTAGCACCTGAAATTCACCACAGACTACCAAGACCAAATATAAGATCTATCTCCTCCAAGTCACCAGATAAATATTTTAAATTTTCAATCGTCTACATTATACATGACACATGTCAGAAGATCCCATGCAGGGGTGAGTATAACAATACCTAGTAGGCCACCACAAAATCACTAAGCAAAAAGAATCATGGGTTGTTAGACCTGAATATAATATTCCAACCAAAACATGATACAAATAATAATACATCATGATATATTTATAGTTGAAATAGAGTCTAAAGGTAAGTTCACAACTGTATTTCCACCTAGGATTCCTACCCAAACGATCCGTATAACAAAAATGTTTTATAACAAACTCTATGAGTCAGATAACCCTGAGGGCATCCGTTTGAGATGTCATGCATGTGTGGTCATAAAAAAATAATTTTTTAATGGATGTTTGAATAAATAGATATATAGACGGGGTTCACACCTAGAGCCTTGGGGTATACAAAAACCCCAATATGGGACAAACCACTATATAGTTGATATACACGTATGTAGATTTGGTCATGAAGATTCAGTGTACCCCACATAGGGAAAATGAACAAAGGGGGTCTCACATAGAGACTCATGGAGAGATTTGAACCACTATATTTGAGATTGACGTAACTTAGAAGGATCACCATAATATGAATGGGACATTCTTCCATACTAAATACTCAAGGAAAGGATCTAGAGAATGAACACAAATTAATGTTTTCTATAAATAAGGGAGCATGGTCTCAATGTTTTATTTACAATGTTAATGGTGTGAACTACAAATACATGTTTTGTTTATTAAAAACAAGCTCTAAATGTTTATAATGGATGATACCCATTTATGTGCCCACGTATACATAGAAAAGAATTTCTACATGGTAATTTAAGAGTATAGTCTCAATCAATGTACACTTCTCTAATCCACTTGTCAGCCCATTTTTTAAGATATATTCTTTTTGTGTACTTAATGAGTACACACAGAGTTACCAAGAATATACATACCCTGTGTTACACATGACAAACATTGTGTGAAATTGAAATCCTCAATTGAAGCCATAACATCATAGAAAAGTTCCCAAGAAGTCTGTATTTTTGTATTACACACAATGTATATTAGGATATTGTAGAACAATAACAACCAATGATTGACATGCATGGACATTACATTTTTTCATAATAACTAATTAGTTGAAAAAATATATGCATGAACAGAGTATTAGTTTAGTGTCTTTGGAAAATTGGAACATAATCTTATAACTTGGTGAAGGATCTTCATCATCTTCTATAAAGATCTTCCCTTTTTTCCTACCGAAAACCTTTATTTATATCCTTTGGAAAAGAAACCATAAATAGGTTGAGCTCAAATTATCAGTAAGCATAGACATTAAAGGCACAAAACAAACCATAGGATAATTTGATTTTTGGGTGGAGTTTTGGTTAGGTTTTTTCCAAGAGTAAGGGCTTTGGAGGTGTGAATAAAAGAGAATGAGGAGTGCCCTTTTATAGGAGAGGTGAGGGGAATTTTAGTAATGTCCTTAAATATTAATTTGTTACAAGTTGATTTTGGGCTTATAATGGTCTTGAACTCATTCATTAATAAGATAATTTGATTTTTGGAATAAATTATTTCAACAAATATATTTTAGACATGTTTAGGTCACAAAATTAACCTTATCTTTTAGCTTTAACCCTTAGTTAAAAACGATAACTCTTACAATATCTTGTTGAATTTTTAAAATATATGGATCCTATAGTTATAATAAAATGACAATAGAACATAAAGTAGATCATTAATGATATTTTAAACTATATATATGTATATTTTTCTAATGATATATTTTTACGATTATTATATCATTGAATAAAATAGTATTTTTCTTAAAAACTCATTTATGTATATTTTGACACTATTTAGTAATTGATTTTTCTTCAAGTCATTAACACTTGATTACTTCTAAAGAAAGACATTAAACCATCCATAAAATGTCAATGACATCCAAGAAATTCATATATGGCATTAAAATGTTCAAATTTTCATTTATTAAATATTTATAATATCATGTATTTGAGTATTTCATTAATAAGGTAATTACTACATCATCATTGTATCATAAATAAATTAATTTATTCAGTGTATAAAATTTATAAATATAATACAATGATGTAGGAAATATTATTATCTTTATAATTAATATTTTTACTCAAATAAATCAATTATATGACCCCACATTTAAAATCTTTTAGTTAAAAGACACATGTTTATGTTTTGTTTCCCTTCACTTTAAATTATTTATTAGAACATTTCATTTTCTCACCCAAGTGGTTCTTAAATGATACAAATTCGGTATAATGGTTGTTTTAGTATCTTATGACTCATCCAATAAGATTAGTACACGTGTTAGGGTTTTTTACATTATTATAATATTATTTTTCACCATTATTTACCATATTTACCTTTAACCATGGTAAATAAAAATATTTACTGAAGTTACTATTCATCGTGCACAAAAATAAAAGGTTCCTATTTACATAATTTTTACCTTTTAATTAAAAATATGGAATCCATTTTTCTAAATTCAAAATACATAATTAGTAGAAATTAATTTAATATTAATGTGAAATTAATTACTATAGTAAAAACCAAAAAGTGAGTTTTAAAGAAGTAAAAACTATCAAAAGATTGACATGTTTTTATGTCATATTTAACTGTGAAATTACTTCCGATGACAAAAAATATATTTAAGGATAAAATGATAATCCAATTACACTTTAAAACCAATTAAAAATATAATCTAACTATATAAATAAATTAGACGAAAAGGTTGTTTTGAATTAAAATGCATTATTTTTCACTATATGTTAAAATATTAATTTTATAAGAAAAATACAAAAAATTAAACTGAAGTATATTTTGATGTCCCACTTCCTAATAAGACGGTTATTTTTTCAAATATAATATATAAAAGTGTTCAAAATTAAAGTTAAAATGGGTGCACCATCAAATGATGACAAAACTATAGTTTTTTTAAAAATTATTCTTTTATCAAAAAAATTGAATTTTATCTTATATCATTCTAGAAAATACATAAGATGAATGTCAATGTTATATAAAATTAAAAATTTTGTTAATAATATTCATAATAGCTATTTTATGTCCCATTTTCCTATTATATTCGTATTTAGTGAAACTGAGTATTGCATACAGTGCTAGTTATTGAGGAAGGTTTCTCTTGCGTGTAATGAAAGCCAAGTCAGTGTTGCATGTAGTTAAGGATTCTTATAGTGTAATTTATAGCATAATTAAAAATTAGTTCTTTAATACGTTGATCAAAATATATAATTAGTGTTATGTGAATCAAACACCAACTCAGTGTTGCATGTAGGATACGACAAGTCGGTTTAGTGTGAAAGAAATGTCTCACACAGTGCATTGAAAGATAAAAATGAAAATTTTAGTTTATTCAGAAAAATGGTCCATAAAAACACATGATGTAACATTATACTCTGCTTTAAATGAATTTTTCTATCAAAATTATTTGGTATTATAATAGTTTTACTACATCAATGTTTCTTTCATGGAAACCCACATCGTAAAAAGAAATACTAAAACATCATTTTAAAAAGGAAAGTTAGAAACATAAAGGTTATAAAAAGTCACTCATCTCGGGGTTTCCGCGTAGAAGAACATATGTGCGAATTGAAAACATTGTTAGAAAAGAAAAAAATATCCATCATGTTCTAATGGATTGTGGTAGAGAATATGTATTGGAGAAAGTAAAAAAAATAAAAATCCATAAATCGTCTATGATTAATGGGATCATCTGGTTCATTGGATCCGAAGGTAAGGGGATAAAAATTTTGGTATTCAAGTTCTTTTTCCAAAAGTTTAAGAACAAGATAAGAAAATAATTAGTTGATATTGTAAAAATATAACTATTGGTAGTACCTCGAACAATTTCCACTTCATATCTTATTCAATGAAATTATGTTGAATTTTTCATTCCTAAAGTGTTAGCTGATCATGTGATCCATAACTAAAATTATAGTTCATTCCATCAATCTTCATCAGAAATAGTCTAACACAAGTGATCAAATATACATATGTATATATATGGTGAGATTTATCATAATGGTTTAAAAAATTGGATAATACTTCATCTATCATACAATATAAATAAAATAAAATAAATTAAGTCTTACAAGGGACTTCTTGTAGGAAAGTGGTAGGTGATAAAGGTCTATTGCACTTCGTTTTTGGGTTAGATTCCCACATCATTGTCTGACGTGATGGGTGTTCTACCATCTTATGGGTTGTCATTTTTATAAAAATATACTATTATATCATTATAAAAATAATATTAATTAAATGTATTATCCTTAAAAAATACTATCCGAGAATAATTAATCCATTCCAACCATTAGGCTGATCAATAAGACTTATTTCCAAACTCACATTACAAAATAATAATTACAAGAAAGGTCATATAACAAGCATGAGAATACCATCATTTATCTCCCATATATCATAAGATATATGTTGTTGGTCACATTCCAAAAATTTGAATAACTTCATCATAAATTCTTATGAGTAATTATAATAACCTAAATTACCATATATCCTTGTTGAAAACATGAATGATTCTTCTTTACAAAATTTAATTGATATATTCCTTAAGTCCCAATATGTTGTATTCATCCATGATAGCATAACCCACCTGTCAATAACTCCATAATTAGTTCCCAAGAAACTAGCATTATCGAATTTACTTATTCAAATCCAACATATCTTTATCAAAACATCATTATCTGAACATAAGGTACATATTAAGGGTTATCTTACCCATAATCATGCGTTCTCAAAATATATCACTATACCATTAAATAAAATTACATAAATGTTTATCATATCATTTCCAATCATTAATTAAATGCTTATACTATCAAACAGTTATATATATAACATAATATTTGATATTTGAATCATATAAACCTCAATCATCTAACTTTATTCTTATACCATTACACATGATCCATCATTTTCATCTTTCCTCAAGTATTAATCTAGTCTTATGGTCTATCAAACTAAATATTCTTATGATTAATGTACAAAATACTGGAATGAAATCACATACCTTTCACATGTCATTTAGAGTCTCTTTATCTTAAAAACTATTTCCAATATTTGTACCATCTTCATCATTATCTACATGATATTTACAATTTGTAAGTCGTTATTACTTATTTCCATAATTTCCACACATGAAACAATCAATGGTTAACCATGTTCTATATTTTTCTGGATATTGTATAAGACCAACAAGAAAATTGTGAGGAATACATATCAGATATTAAAAACACATATGTATGTCATATTTCTTATAATATTTAAAATTATGATATTTTATGTTTAGTCCTAGGTTATTTATGATTATCATGAAAACTATAGGATTGTAACCTATACAAGAATTATCCTTAAGAAATCCCTATACATATCCTTTGAAATATCTCTAGGGATTTTACTAAATTTTTCACATTCATGATTCTAGAGATTGAATAAACCTTTTCTCTTATATCAACTATAGTGACCCATGCTTTAAATACATGGACATTACATTTCTTTTGTAGAATACTTAATACATTACAAAAATATGCTTTCAAAGAACATTTTAGTTTTGTGTATTTAGAAACATGGAACATACTCATCTAACATAGTGAATGATCTTAAACATATCCCATAAAGATATTCCCCCTTTTTTCCTACCTAAAACATTTTTTTTATATCATAGGGAAAAGAAAGCCTAATAAGGGTGATCCCAAATGCTCATTAAGGTTAAGAAAGGAGAACAAAAAATAAAACATAAACATAAGAATGTAAAAAACTGAACATATTATTTAAACATCCTAATCCGGGGTCATGAAATAAATCATTGTAGTACATAAGGCATCAATCAAAAAGGAAAATTAACCATCATAAAATAACATTGGCATAAAACATGGAAATATGGAAAACAACTAAGCCCAAAATATGATTTCCATAGAAGACAAGAAATTTCTACCAAGACCATCATAGTGAATCAAATAAATTACTAAACCAGGTTTACATTCCATTCTATCCATGTATTAATGAACCAAATTTACTTGTTGTTCCATCCAGGTAATACAGAATCAGATTTATTAATCGTTCCTACCCTATATTACTGATCCATATTTTCTTGTCATTCAAGTCATGTCTATCTCACGAGATATAAATATTTAACCAATGCATTTTATGGAGATATAGGTCTCAACCATCTATTAATGAAATATTTCTTACATGACCCACAATAACATAAATCATTCATCATCTAATAACCCATGAAATAAAATGGGTTTCCTAAACATCATTCCATTATAACATAATCCACAAAAATAAATGGATTTCATAAAAATAATTACATCATAAAAAAATTAAAATAAAAGTAATAAAAGGTATAGAAACATAACCCTATGTCATCTTAAATGAAAAATAATTTTGATAAAACACTTGAACTTACTTATCGAGGAAAATATCTGTTATTTAAAAATAATTTCTCAAAAGGTTGTCAAATTTTAAATGAAAATAATTTAGTTGAAAATAAACATGAAATAATGTATATAAGCTTCATTGGAATATCTAATTATGATGACGTAAAAATCTTTTAATTATGTATATGTTTTAAAAAAAACATTCTTCTCACACTATTTTCAAAAAAGTCATAAAATACCTCATATAGAAAACGAAAAAAGATTATTTTGATCACATTTAATAAAACATCCCCAATGGGTAAAATTTATTATAAACAATAGTAGAATAATATAAATAACATTATATATTTATGAAACATGGTTGTAAATTATAAATATACCCCAGTAAATACTTACGAATAAATAATCTCAGATAATAATGAGATTACTAAATTATCCATTACCTTAGCTACGATTTCATCCATATTTGTTCAAACCTTGTGTATAATGGGTTAAAAAATATTATTCACTAGTACAAAAACATAAAAATATTTATGATATCATATATGATTCATTTATAACTTTATATTACCTCTTCATTTATCATTTCCATGATAAATAAACATTTTGGATAATTATAATTTCATTTATCGTATGTGTTTTTACTTTTTATTCATTATCTTATTACTTATATCATTATATAATTACATCTATAATTTAAAACATTAATTATATATAATAAATATTTAGTATATAAATATATAAAATATATAGAAAAATGAAATGGAATACATCGTTCAAGGAGATGGTAGTTCGTACGTACACATGAACGTTGTTTATATCTCCTATTTTGAATTAAATAGAAGAATGTAACTGAAATATATATATATAGATCCAATAGAATTATTATTTCATATATTTAATTATTATTTAATATATATACTTTTTAATCATTCTTTAATGGTTAACGTGGAGACTGAATCCAATCGTTTCATGGAGATGGTAAGTCATATGTATGCACAAGCGACGGTATCATTCCCTTGATGGTTAAATGGTATGGAATTAGATAGTATGTGAATTGTAATGAAATAATATAATATTTTATTTTTAACTTATGTTATTTATACTCATCATTATACCCATTGAAATAATGTATAGGTGGAAAATAGTTTACACTGCGACGTGGAGACGGTAAGACGAATGTACGCACGCATGCTGATATTATTTTTCATAGGATGGGTAAATGGAAGAATATGGTTGTACCATAATCATAAAAAAAATATCAACATATATTTTATTTTGGATTTATTATTTTAGTATAGTAACAACTTAGGAATATGATGTATAAGAAGAAAATACCTTTGAAAGAAGGGAAAAAGATTACCTCTTGTTCAGGTGTCTCCTTTTTATTTTCATCAACAGACTACTTAAGTTGATTTTTTTCCCAAATGGTGGCCTCAGAGATTATTTGAGGGATGTTGGGAGGGGTTTTGGTAAGTTATTTTCCGAGACAAACGAATTTGGAGGTGTGAATAAAAATAATTAAAAGTGCCCTTTTATAAGAGAGGTGATGGGAACATTAGTGATGTCATTAAATATTAATTTATTATAAATTCATTTTCTATTTCTAATGGTCCCAAACTCATTTATTTGGAATCTAAGATGAAGATTTTTGTCGAAATCATCTCAAAAAATAGGTTTTAGTATGTTTTATGTCACAAAATTAACCTTATCTTTTAGCATTAACCCATAGTTAAAAACATTAACACTTGCCATGTCATATTGCATTTTCAAAATATATGGTTACTTCAGTTATCATAAATTACCAATAGAACAAAAAGTGGATCATTAATGAAATTTTGAATATTATATATTTCATTTTTCTGAATCATATTTTTTTGGAATATTAAATCAATTAATAAAATTGTATTTGTTTTAAAAACTCATTTATGTTAATTTTGATACTATTTAGTAATTGATTTCGGTTAATTTTAGGATAACATGATTACTTTAAAACAAAGGCATTAAGTCATCCCTAACATGTAAATGTCACCCAAAAAAATTCGTTTATAGAATCAAAATGTTCAAAATTACATTTATTTATTAATTATAATATCATTTATTTGAATATTTCATTAATAAGGTAATCACTGTATCATTAATGTATCATAAATAAAATTATTTATATAGTGTATATAAAGTATAATTAAATAACCTGATGTAAGAAATTTTTTTATTTTTCAAATGACTATTTATTGTCAAAGAGGTAAATTATATAAACCCAGTATAAAACATTTTTTGTAAAAATATACATGTTAATGTTATATTTCGCTTTAAATTAATAATTATAAAAAGTAATTCTCACACACAAGTGGTTCTAAAACTCCAAAAATTCTGCCTAAGGGATTTTCCGGTCATCTATAATTCATCCAATAACATTAGGACACGTTTTAGTGTTGTTTTGTATTATTATAATATTATTTCTTACCCCTATTTAACTGATTTACCCTTTAACAATGATAAATAAAAATTATTTCTGAACATAATATTCATTATGTAAAAAAAAATGTTACCTATTTAAACAATTTAGACTATCTGATTAAAAATATGCAATCCATTTTTTAAAATTCAAAAATTATAATTGGTAGAAATTTATTTAAATTTAATTGCCGTTGTCAAAACTAGAAAGGCAGTTTTGAAAAAGTAAAAACCATCATAATATTGACATATGTTTCTATCAAATTTAAATGTGAAATTACTTATATTATACAAAATTGGATACAATGATAAAAATACAATCCAGCTACCCTCAAAACCAATTAAGAAGTTAATTTATCTATATAAATAAATTAGATGAAAATGTTATTTTGAATTAAAATACAACATTTTTCACTATTTGTCAAAATAGGAATTTATTCTAAAAAATATCAAACATTAATCAAAAGTAAAATAAGATTTCCCTCTTCCAATAAGGAAGTTTATTTTGTGAATTATAATATTTAAAAGTGTTAAAAACTATATTTAAAATGGTTTTCCCATCAAAAGGCAACAAAACTACATTTTTTTAAATACTTATTTTATAAGAAAAATTGAATTTTATCTTATTTAACATCTAGAAAAAGTATAAGAATACATTTAAAGTTATATAAAATTAATAATGTGGTTAAAACAAATTATAATCGATATTTTATATTCCATTTTAATAATTTATCGTTGTTTAGTGAAACTCGGTATTGCCTACAACACAAGCTATTGAGGAAGGTTTCTCTTACGTGTAATGCAAGCCTAGTAATTGTTGTGTGTAATGAAAGATTATTTTGGTGAGACATGTAACATAATCCAAACATATTTTTATTATACATTGATCAAAATATATATCTATTGTTGTGGGTATCAAATTCCAACTCTATGTTCCGTGTAACATACGACAAATTATTTTAGTGTGAAAGAAATGATTAACGTAGTGTGTCGCAAGATATAATTGAAAATTTTAATTTATTCAATAAAATGGTTCATAATAACACGGGGTGTTATAAGAACCAATTTATCTATATTAATTTTCATCATATGCTTCTGCAGCCCCAGATTCTTCCATGAATCATTCTTATAAGGAATGATCTAGCCTAGCTAATCCCTAACATCTCCTCTCACCAGATCCTATCTGTATGATTCGTATATGAAAATTGTATGTCACAACTTCTCATCACCACACATCAAAACACGCATAGGGTACATTAATCCAGTATCGATTCCTCATCATAGCTCCATTCCATCAATAATATTAACCCATATTTAGGGTATTTATCTATTATTCAAAAAAAAGTTTGTGCGTCATTTTATTACTTGGTATTTGATGATCGAATAGAAAGATGGAATTATGTCGATGAATTAAAAAAGTGCTATCCAAAAATTGAAAAAAACACAAAAATTAGGAATGGTCCTCTACCAATGTTTTTTGGGCCTCGATTATTTTCTATTAAAATGAAGAGAAAAGAGATATAAAGAATCCACAATGGAAAAAATCCTTCAATGATATGATTGAAATTTCCAAGATTATCTGGGTCACTCAAGTATTTTTACATATCATCATATTTACAAACATAAATTATCTTACAAAAATATTTTTAAAAAAACAATGAAATTAGTTTGAATATTTATTATTATATTTGAGATATCTCTTAACCCAAACATCCAATGTTCTCTAAGGTTATGTATTACCTATGGTAAACAATGTGATATGAATTCAACAACAGCCATGAATTTCTAATCCAAGTCCCCTTTCGAGAGATATTCATCTTTTTCAATGATAAAATCATGTTCCTGCAATTAATATATTTAATATATTTTATACATAAATTTTGGGATAATCAGGCCTTAGAATCATGCACCATCTAAGTTCCTGGTCTGAAAAATATTACATGATATATTCAAAGACATCACATGGAATAATAGAGATGTTAAATTATCCCCATAATTAATATTTACATCTTAGAAATAAAAAAACATTACACAATGTGATGTGGGAAATAAGTACACATCTAGGCATCTCGATCATAGGTACACTCATTAAGACTCTCATGTCTCCACTAGATACACACTAAATGAATCACTCACCCTTAGAAGATTTTATTCTACTAATCCCCAGCCTCTATAGGGAACACTTAAAAAGTAACTCAATAATTTATTTTCGACTGTACCTAGTTGATTATATGTGATGGTTAATTCATGTACATACCCATCTGCAACACGTGGAAGACGTCTTGTACCCTGTCTATTTTTCAAGGATGATCTTAGTGTTATACCACCCACCGACTAAACAATGTATCAAGATACTATACAATGACTCTTAGAGAAGACTCAAAACGAACACACGGTATCACTCCACAAACCCAAAAGACATCCATCATCGGTTCTCATAAGTCTTCATATGTATCTTTTTATTCCCCATCTGCTCCTGGATTATCTGATCCTTATCTATCAAATATCAGACCAACTCTATGCCCATCTGTACAAACTATCTAAGGTAGATCTATCATAGTGGTGGCCTACACGGTTTCCCATAGATAAGATGTTGAATAGTTTCATTCTAATGGTTGGATGGTAGCTGTTTTTGAACACAAAATCCAATAGTCTTATATGATCCTATAAAAATAACAAAATTATAACATGTAATAATGTAGTAAGATTTCTGTGACCTAAATTGTCTTCTAAGTTTCAGAATTAGTCTAGGGGTGAAAAGAGAGGATAAAACAAAACTGAGTCCCAAAGGATTCTTGAAATCCTATAAATAAAATTTATGGGATGAAATAATCTCAATCTCAAATGACCTCAATGGGAACTCCATGGATCTAGACTATCTCTTACACAAAAAATGGATCCCATGATCTCTACTAAACTCTACACATGGATAGCTATGAAGTGAACTAACATGGTGAGTTGGTCAATAGTCACCTTGATGGAATCATGTCATCTATATTTCCATGAAATTCATCTCATGATGTCTATAGATATTCCATCCCACTTCCAATATACCACCAAAAGTGGTTGAACTAAACCCATTAGAACTTTCTTCTTAGCCATTACTTTCTAACATGTACTGAATTGAGAGAGTTTCTCTACAACTTCCGTCTTCATCTCTGACTATAGTAACTGATGTAGGATGTCCTTGTACATAGTATCAAAAGATCACTGTACCAAAAAAAGAGATGTATGAAACTCCATCAGAGCCTCCTCCCACAACATCGTTGCTACCATTGTAAATGCTCTAAAAATGGTAATGTTCTTACCTACACCATTAATTAATCAAGAGAATGACCCATGTATTTCTTATTATATAGGGTATCATAGATGGTATTTCCATGATGAGCATACCTAACTCAGTATAGTGTCTATAGGGTTAAAACCATATACTGGAGGTAAGCTACACCATCCCCATCCACTATGTATAACTGTAATGATTCAAACTACTATGATTCCTCACTTTGTAACTATACAAAATATGTTATTCTAGGAGAATTTTCTAAAACATTCACCTTATCAAGAGTATTAACACTATCAATGTCATAATATTGGTTGAAATATAAGCCTCTCTTATTTCTATGTTATGATCCTTCTAATAGAAGATAAACGTTAGAATCTTGAGGTCAGAATATATATTATAATTTTATCACCCATATGGTTGTGAAGACATACCATTTGTAGAAATACAACTACAGCAAGATCTGGATCATGGGTGACATTGATTTTCTAAAGTTCTCTCAACTCACATAAACCATATTCAATTACCTCATATATCTACATCATAACAATACCAAGTCAGGTACATGATGCATCGTAGAACACTTTTCACTTGACACCCTCCTCCAGTAACCTCAAGATATGGGTGGTCTTCAATCACTACCTTAACTCTGTGAAATACTTTTGGGACCTCTTTTTACCCACGAAATCTTTCCCCTTCTTGGTTAAATATGTTATGTGAGTTCATATCAAGGATAAATCAGGTTATGAAATAACGTAATATCCAACCAATCCATAAAATATTTAAAACTTCTTCACCCTCTTGATTAGATCCCATGTTAACTCCAACTAAACCTTCACTTTGTCCAATTATACACCATATGATGAGAAAACATGTCCATGTAAGTGGAACCCATGAATCTAGAACTAGTGGATTTAGTGATTTCTATAAATATGGTGCTCTCCAATTATGTCCAAGACCATCATATAGTGTCCCGCATGATCCTCCTTAGATACGGAGCACAATTGGATATTTTCAATGAATACTACCACATACCATCCTATGATTGATGTATGAACCGATTCATGATTCCCATTAAAATTACTATTTTTTTCTACAGATAAAAGAGATTCACCAGGTTTTCATAGTAACTATAATGACAACAAAAAAAATTCATTGGTATATCCTTATCCCATTATCATAGTTAGAGATAACGTGATCCGAGTTCAATCATTTAGGAGAATTGATACCCTCTAAATGGGTTAAATAGGTAATTAGTCTATGGTATTGGGTACATTTTATTCACAATAACCGTTTTCAGGTGATGTTTATCCACACAAAACCTAATGATCTCATTCGAATTGTTGGAGAACAACACCGGGGCTACCCTAGTTGAAACAATAAGTATGACAATGACCTTTCTCTGTATGTCCCCAAACTGTACCCTCATGTCTTGAAGCTCTATGGGTTCCATCTGATATTCTAGTACAAATTATAGTGGTTTCATGGGGTGTATTAATATGTAGAATTATATCTCTCAAAATGGTGTTAAGCATGAATCATCCATAAGAAATTTGTCCTCATACACTACCACCACAACAAGAAACTGATTTCTAAAAACATCCACTACACCACAAGCCATGCCATCAAAATAATATAAAATTAGTTCCACCCTCATAAGCATTTTCACATTAAAATCCTCTTGGGTTTACATTTCACCTATAAAAGAATAACTCATCCCATCATTGAAGACATGCAACATCATCTTCCTAAAACATTATATCAAGGAATGAGCTATTGATAATGAGTTCTTACTAAATATGAAATTACAAGGCCTCATCACTGCAAGAAAGTGTTTAAAAAGGATACTCTAACCTTTAAAAGTTAATCCACACAATCGGAAGAGGTATGTTCACTAAGTTTCCCCCAATATGAGTATATATTTGAAATTCTCAATCAATGTACTCTATTGGATTATATAATTATTGAAACAAATAAGTGTAAATAAAGGTTTGGATTTCACATATGTCTACCAATATGGTATTTATATTACATAACACATAGATTTCACATCGAATCATCCCTAGAGCCATTGGGTAAAATTACGCAACCACCACTAGATTCCATTTCCTATGACCCTAGTGACTTGAGACTAGAAAGGAACACATGGGTGTTAGTGGTAACATGTCAAAATGCCATTCAAATATATCCACTCTCCCAGATCCTCTAAAATGTATTCTTTCTTATAGATCTACTTTCTCCCACAATATTCTCTACCTAGGTGGCCCATCCACTACCTCTCCATCAACCACACACCGAGTTGGTCAATAAAATGCAAGATGTATCTGGATTGAAAAAGATTATAACTGTATATCTATATGATAAATAGATATATAATGTGAGTCCTGAACCATAGAACCTCTATCCTAGGATCACCTCATAAAATTTCATTCATGTCTAGTTTCCTCTTTAGTACATTGGTTCCTCACCACTGGTGTCTCTGCTCATGTTTTCTCATTGCTGAAAACAACTATCCGCTTCTTCTGAGCAACAAAACTCTCAAACACAACATCATGAACCATCACACTAGTAATAGAAATAATATATGAAGGCATAACTCGTGATCAGATATCTTTATGTATGCCTATCATATATGTTTTATCTAGAATTAATTGATCATGCCCCATATCCATCAGTTACTAAGAGCGGTCGATGAGTATCCATTTATACTCAACAACAATTTTACTAACATTCAAAAGATGTAAAAGATACTGTGTGTAACTATCCCTAAATGTATATATAGATAACTCTTCTCTAAAAAGAATCTCAAACTCTATAATTCAAGAGTCACCTCATTATACAACCGAGTTAGTAAACCCCACCATTGTCCCATGGAGCAACATAGAATTATCATGGACAGGACCACCATATGGTATGTTTGTGTCCTCAAAAGATGAAATACTCATATCAGTAACCTCAGATATTATTAAATGGACTTGGAGTCTAGTTCGCCTCAAATACTATATTGTAACAATCTCAAAATCTCATGAAGATTTCTAAACATGTGCAACTACTCGACTGTTTCTATCGATATTATCTACTACTCGATAGGTGGAGGTAATATTTGTGCACCACCTAGGGATTAAACATATGGAATATATCGATTTATCAAATACTCATTGCTATTTTTGATTTTCATAATGATCATATTACTGATTCTTAACTAGAAAAATTCATCGTAGAATTCAAAAATAAACATGATGTACCATGACCAATTATTGTATCTAGAGAGATATTCATTAAGGAAATGGAAAACACAACCAATACATATAAGATCCATGTTCCAATGTTTTTTTATAATAACTAGTTCCTAAACGTACTGATTCTACATGCATGGTGTTAGAGTCATTTTGAATGGATTCTTCGTTTGATGTAGTGGCACTGGATTCATTGTCTTGATTATCGAACTCAAAAAACTGAACATTAATTTTATCAAACCCAAACCAATATCACTAAAATAAAAAATTGAAACTACATTCCTAAGATGGAACATACCTCTAATACAACCCTATCTAAACCTACCCTATTGGGGTCCTCCTACGTAGGGATAATCAGAGTGTGGCTACACCAATCTCACCTCCAATTGGCCAGAGGATATCTACTTGCACTTATTTTTCATAACTCCTTCATGGTATTCCTTTTCTTATGGTACCTATATGCACACACACACACACACACAAAGATCTCTAATCCCATAAAAATTTCAAATGTAAAATAAAACAAAAAACAAATTCATGAATACAACTTAACCCAATTATTATTGTGCAATAAAATATTGTGAATCAATAAATTAAAAATACAATCCCACCGAAAAATATAATGATATCTAACCAGATTGCAGGGGGCATATAGTGAAATATGACTCTTATCGTGAAAAAATATTTTTTCCTACATAAATTTATTTATGTCTTATCTTGGTACACTAATAAACCCTTTGAATAAATTATCATATGGATAAGATAAGACACATGATGGTGGATCCCACACCGGGTTGAGTATAACAATACATAGTAGGACACCCAAAAATAACAGTGTATTAAGAAATATGTTATTTTAGCCAGAAATCATTTTTTTTATTTTCTCAAAACCCATTTATGGGTTATCGGAAACCAAACAACAACTGATCCAAATTACAACCAAACACTCCAGCCACATATTCAACCATCAAAATTCAAAATTCAAAAACCATTCCAACATTTCAAAAATGAGTACCAAGGCGTCTCAAGTAGAACGCCACCTCGATCCACACCCCTGCCGTGTAAACCTACTGCCGGAGAGCAACCCATCGATGTTCAACATCCACTACAGGTCACCGACGAGACCATCGGAAGCGTCGTCGCCGGATCAAGTCTAGAAGAACCTTCACAGCAAACCTTCAGAGAAACCGGATCCTCACCATCCGCACCACAGGACCTGATGCTGCCCTCAAACCCGCATGTAGAGAACTCCACAAACCCGCCATGGAACCCCTTCCAAAACACAATGCAGCGGACAAACCCACCCCTTAACCACGAAGCAAGAACCCCACCCCAGTGTTGAAGAAGACCGAATACAATTCCTTGCCGCAGAAGAAGAGATGGAAACCCGTCAGGGCCCCACGCCATGGACGAAGGAGAACGCGACCCATGCCGCGGAAAGAGATAAGTATGCTGCCCCGGCGACACAACAGAATCGACCCCACGCCGCCCGGATCGCAACCCTAGAGCCACACCAGAGCAGGCCCCCTGCACCACGGAAACCCGATCATGCCCAAGCGCACCGGATCAAAACCCCTTCACCGCCATAGACAACCCGACGCCGCATCGGATCACAACCCAGATGCACCAGAACCAGAGCCCTCACCGCAGAGAAGGACTTCCACCCCAATGTCACAACAGATCACGACTCGCGCCGTGGAAGAAATCGACCCCAAGACCACTAGGGACCCGACCACCCTCACCATAGAAGAATGAATTCCGATCCAAGAGAGGACGCCCTCCGTGCGGGCGAAGCTGCCACACCACGGGACGCTGGGATAACTGAGGAAGAGCCATCTTCCCAATGAGGCGAAGAAGAAAACGGCGCCAGGGAGAAAACTAAAAATTCTCCACCCCTTACGGGCTCATCCCGATCCAAGAAATATGTTATTTTAGATTCTAATAGTATATTTTAGTCATAATACGAGACAACAATTAAAATGATACAAATATACATATAGTGGAAACAAAATCTCATGTTAAGGTGAAAACAATATTTCCATTCGAGGATTACTACGCAAGGTTCCAAATAAAACATGTCCAGGAGAACAAAATTAACGAGTTAGATAATACTGATGGATTCCATTAATGATTTAATGCTATTAAATTATGTCCATAATAACTACACAGTGGAAGACTTAATTCATCATAAAATATATGGGTATCACACCCAGGGCCCTGGGGTATACCAAAAACCCAACCAACATTAATCCTCTACGTAAGAGATCAACAACCATGTATTGTTGGTGACAGAAATTTCAAGAAATCCACATAGGGAATATAATGAAATCAAATATCACTATGGTCTTAATATAGTAATTACAAATACATTATTTGAGGGATATATTCCTTAGAGGGGATCAAAATAATTTTCACATTATATGATTCCATTCTATCCATTTTGAGAAATGAAAAAGGGATTGAACCCTAATGAAAGATGTTCATGATGACAGGAACACGAGCTCCAATATATGTTTGATGAAGTAAATGGTGTGTACTATATGTCCACAACATTTATGTTTAATTTTTTTTCTACCCATGTATCACGGCCCATGTTCATGCATGTTTCCATGTAAAATTGGTCATGGTCAGGTAGATAGTCACGTCTGAGTAAACAACATTGTCCATGTACACTTTTCTTGTCTTTGTTTATAGATTTATACTTCAAGAGTATAATTTGAGTAGAATAGTTGATTCATAGGATATGTAACACATGTCACAGGCCGTGTGATACCTATCTCCCCCTACAGAAACCCTAGCACTCCAACTAGGGACCCACAAGACATGTAATCCTTTATTACATCATATGCATATCCAAATTTTCCTAAACCTATGAATTAATCTAAAAAATAATCAGACATGTATCAATCCCTTGATCCTTCTAGTAATCATTCCATTAACTAAAGATCTTGTCCGGATGAACCCTTCCATCAACGGACACAAATATATGCCCATATGATTTGCAACAAAAGACCATCTATCACATCTATTGGTCACTTCATGTCAATATCAACACAAAAACATTTTTATAGTCATTATCCATCATCATATCCCAATTTCACCATCAATATGAACTCATATTTTCAATATTAATCTTGTTTACCATTAAACAGGTGCACAATTTTTTATTACTGGATTTTTTTCAAACCACCAGCCAAAACAAATATTGGTTATGAATGAATAAAGAATGGGGGAAAATTTTATGAAACACAAACATTAATAACTTACCTTATCCAATGTTCATTTTGGCCTCATTTATTTTCATTTATAACGATGAACAAATATATATAAATAATCAAATAAAATAAATCCCCAATCGTGAGAAAATTTGACTGGTATCTACACTATGCTCGATCCATTAATCAATTTACTTCTTGATTGATTCATGTTCATAATTGGAAAAATAAAATGTTTAAATATCCACTTAATAAAATAATCCTCCATTGATTTGGTTAACTCACTAGACAATAATAAATATTCAGTTTTTTGATTAGTGAGATACTCAAATTCTATTGCACACTAATCGATAATCTATGATCTAGTTGTTCTTCACCTGAAAATTAATTCACAAAAATCCTGCTGTAATTCCTAGTGTTATGTCGAAAAACCTTGTATTTATCCATAAATTCATACTTATATACTATTAATAAATCATAAAAATAATTTTAATAAAATAAAGAATTGTTTTATTTATTTATTAATATTCTCACTACTTTTCTCAACATAAATGTGTGACACACTCTAAGTTTATGTTTTTCCTTAGGTTTAACCCATTCTAGGAACACAAAAATGGCCTTAGTCTTTTATTTGATTACCCAATTAGAAGTTATTCATATTTTCTTGGAAACTATTCATGCATTAAATTATTATTTTTCAAACATCAATTTTGTGATCACCGAGACTCAAAATGATAAACAATCTCAAAACTGGTTTTCGAAACAATTTCTAGATATATTTAAATAAATTAAATGGAATAAAATGAGTCATTAACATGTTTATGTTTTCCAAAATTTCGAATTTATTTCTTATGTGATTGTTTATTGATTTCCTTCTAATTTTTTTATTAGTTATAAAATCCATGTAATTGTTTCAAGCTCATGTTATTAAGAAAATGGAATTATTTGACCCTTATTTATTTGAACCATAATATGTGTAGGTTATTCATTTAATAGAATTTCTTTTAGATATTTACCATGAACTGTTGATTATGTTATATTTATTCATTGTTTTCACCATACACATGACCTTTCGGAGCATTTAAACTCACAAATTTCTTATTTTTATTTCCACATAATTCCAATTTGTGTATTATTATTGATATTTATGATTATTCTATAGTAAATAATGATTCACATGAAGAATATTTGTTTATTTTATGTTTTCAATTGTAATGTGAGATTGAAGAATATATCTTGTTCACCAATACGATTAATCTATTCATATACATGAGATTAGATTCAACATATATTATGACAACATAATAATGTGACCATTGACTCTTGGATACTATGGATATGGTCATTAAAAACATGATAATCCATACCATATATGACATAGATCATAATGTTGATTCATATGATAAATCATGTTAGATTATAATAAATTCATCATAGAGGAATCATAAAACATTATCCATGAGAGAATAATTGTCAAATAAGGCATATAATTGTTTCTCACACATACGATTCAACATTGTGAATATGATTAAATTGAGACTGGTTCACTTACTATGTTATGGACATGAAATCGGTAATGATGATAACTTTTATGAATAAACTTCTGCTATTTTATTTATTTAAATATATTATGGATATAGAAAACACATGAAATTATTTTGTTTTATTATACCCATTTGGATTTAAATGACTGTTATGTATCATTTCTCCTGATAATATAGTCATTTAATAGTGATCACATGACTAGTATAAATATAGGGTTTTAATAAATCCTTTCGACAGAGATAGTGGGAGTGAAGGCCTCAACATATAGGATCATACCCTATGAATCCCATTTATTAGACCTTCTGAGGGAGATATAATTCTAGGATTTTCCCTAAACCATGTCCAAGAGAATATCCAAAAACGTAAGAATGAGAGAAACCATTTATAGGAGAAGTTCGGGATCATCAAGATCACAACCCAAACATGTTTCCCGAATGACCCCATGAAATCCCTACCACTGCAGACCTTACTCTTAAGGAAAATGTTTGTGTAATAAAGGGATATGTATCAAGACCCTATCATTTCGAATATGTACCTTATTTTTCATATAAAATATCAAATATTTTTTTAACTTATTATTTTTACATTGTAAATTAATTTTAAAGAAAAAATATAATTTTTGGTTAACATTCAAAATCAATTAAAAAGATATTTTGATAAATTAATGGGTTTTTTAAATTAATAATATCTTAATAAAATATTATAATTAAAATTAATTTTTAAATATAGATTATCACATATTTTTTTATGAAGTCAATTATAATTTTTTGTAGGGTTGAAAAACGGTTATTTAAAAAAAACTTGTCATTTTCAATAAATGTCAGTTTTTCTTTTAAAACTGAAAATTAACATATATAGAAAATTATTCTGATAAGATAAATATGATTTTTTTAATTAGTAAGTTGACATTACCCAATGGTGAACTGTTTATTGTTTTTTGAGTCAGCTATATTTTTCTGTAATAATTAAATACAATATAAATATAGGGTGTGTTTTATGAAAGAATCATAGCCAAATAGTGATTTAATAAGTACAATAAAAGGTATAGTCAGTCAAATATATGTTTTCCATTAAAATTATGTTATTTTATTTTTATTTAATTTATTTTTTAAAGACTTACTGAATCATCCAATAATTATAAAATATATTATGATTTTAAAATCATTTCTTGAATGTGTGACTCACTTCCACACAAGAGAGGGAAATGTTTTATTTCCTTCAGCACTGGTAATTATAAAATTATTTATTTCACTCTCCTTTGTCAGAAACCCTAGCAAAAAACCATGGGTTTCATTGTGGTTTTTAAATTTTTATTATGTACTGTCCAAAACCAAAATAATAATGAAATCAACCTCATATTTTATATAAACCCACACATGCTCCCATTTATCATCAATAAAACATTTTAGTCTCGTCTAAATTCATTCCAATACTTCCTGGAGTCCTCCCAACGCACACCAAGATCCCAAGTGGCCTCTCCTAAGCCTTTGGAGTCACACATCAAAGGGATTATCTCTCTCCAATTTTTATCAAGCACATATTTTATGATATTTCATTTTGATTTCCATTTACATAAGATAGGATAAATTATTAAATATACCCCTTACATTCCATTTTATTTTCAAATTATGTGATACCTTTCACTCTCATTTATCCCACATATGAAATATTATGTACACTCGTTATTATCCTAGAATTTTGTAAGGAATCTTCTACCCTTTTTCATCAAGCATTGCTTCTATGTTTTGTTTTCTAAATTATTTTTCCTCTAATGGGATATGTTATTAAATATCCCCCTTACTTTACAATTCATGTCTAAATGACTATAGAAACATTCCTCTCTCATCAACCCATTTTATGTATTTCTATATGACATCGTCATGCTGTTAAAATTGACCCATGATTTTCAATGCCAAAATTGTGATGTGGTAAATACCATACCCATTTCTCTATCAAAGATATTCACCATCAAGAGAATATAATTATTTATTGGGGACATACATGAACCTATTACACATTCATTTATTTTGGAATAAATTTTTACATTAAATGATAAAATGTTATATGGTCTATATGGAACACATAAACGCTAGAATAAAAATATTTATGAAGGGTGTTCAATAATAGAACAATAATGCATTGGGAAATGGGTGCATTCATGATACTTCATGTTGTGATAGGGGATTTACCTAATTACATTATGGTACTCCTTCCACACTAGGGTCATGGTGGATTTATCCTTGATTTATTTATGATTCTATGTTTTATGGAGTCTTCACATTTTCAATTTTATGAATAGCATACTATATCATGTATTACTATTCATGTTTCTTTACGCCTATTTGATATTCCATTTATAACATGTATTATTATGTCCATGTTATTCCATGTTTATTTCCTTACTAGGTTTTATGGATAACCCCTTTCTTACGTATTTTCTCAGGTTATCCCATGTAGTGTTATTTATGAAGGAACGTTTTTTCCATGTTAAATATTTTTTCAATTAATATGTTTCTTTTAATGTTTTAAGTAGGTATATAATGTACCTAATTTTCTAGAAGATGCTATAACTCTCTATATTATGAGTTATATTATGTAAATTATTTTTTGATAAATCATTTTTATAAATGGAATAAAGATCAAGGATTTTATAGTTGGTATCAGATGATAGGTTTAGTTATTTTTAGGGATTAGGATTAAAAAACCCCAGTGAAAACCCAAAAGGATAAGACTAAGTGAAAGAAAAAATCCATAAATTTTAGTGAGTATAGAGAAAGAGTTATATAATAAACAAACATCCTTCTTTAGATACTACAAGTATACTTTGTTATGGAACATATGTACATCAGGGTAACAACTCTGATATGGTGTTTTGGGCCTAACATGGGGTATCCTAGTACACAACAATGGGCCTTAATATGCACCTAGATTAATAATCCAATGGGATATTGATTGGTAAATTCATAATCTCATTAAAAATTGTTATTAAATGAAAAAATTTCTATAATAGTATATGTTAGAAGTAGATAATGGATAACAAAGGCTAAATCATATAAACTAATAATTTAAGGGAATAAAATAACTTATATGTTATCTATTTATTGTGTATAGATTCACCAATATTTTTTTAATATCTTAAATGCACTCATGCCTAGGATTGTAATGGATAATGTAGAACTAGAATAAAAAAGTTAAATATTGTGTTATGGTATATAGTTATACACACTCCTTCATATCATGAAAGTTCGGTAGAAAAATCCAAACACCACCACAAAGCTTGAGAGTAGTGTAGTCAGTGATAATGGAATATGTGGAAATTATTGCATCTAAACTATATAATTCATACCCTATCAATGTTAGTGAGAAGATATTACCGGAAAACAATTTCATACTTCCCTTGGTAGATTTTGATTCCATTCTAGTCAGGGATTGGTTTTACCTATATTGATCCAACAGAAATTTTCATGGTAGGGAAATCATTCTCTATATGGATAATCAACCACCAATTATATCCTTGAGTAAGGAGGAGGATGGAGATTCCTTAGCATCATCATATAAATAATGGATATTATTTCCCTATGAGAAATAGTATCTCTCTCAAATGATTGAGTTTAAAGAGAGGATCATCCAAGAATAATTTCTATTTAGAGGGAGTAGGATGATGTGTTTCTTGAGGAATTCCAGGTCTTCCCCTAGCCGAGAGGTTGAATTTTTTGATCAAACTTATACCCGTTGAATTTCCAATATAAAATAATCTATATAGAATGTCTATTGTGTACCTTGAGAAGTGACAAAAACTATAAGAGAATATGGAAAAAGGGTTTATATTCCCAATTGCTTCTCCACGGGGTAAATTAGTCTTCTTAGTCAAGAGGGAGTATGGGTCAATTCTCCTTTTCATTGATTATCATGATTTCATAAAAATAATGATAAATTACCATTATAATTTTCCAAAAAATGATGAATTTTTCGATCAGCTACACGAATAAAAGTTCTTCTCCATGGTGGATATGTGTTTTGTATATTACAAACTATGGGTGAAATTTAGGATATCCCCATGACTGATATTTGTATAAGGTACGAGCATTGTGAGTTCATAGTGATTCCGTTCAGACTTAATAATTCTCTAGTAATATTTGTGTACATGATGAATATAGACTTTATAGATTACCTCAAAAAATGTTTTTTAGTATTTATATATGATATTCTCATATTCTATAAAACCGAGGAGCATCATGAGGATCATTTGATCATTGTGATAATGACCTTTTTAAAATAGAAGCTATATTGAATGTATAGAAAGTGTGAGTTCTTGTTAAAATAAGTCTCATTATTGGGTAATATCTTCATAATAAATGGGATATATTGGGATCCTTTAAAGAATAAATAAATTGAAGGATGGATGAGGCGATCATCTATGAAATATATCAACAGATTCCTTGGGATATCTGGATATTATCACAGATTTATAGTAAATTTCTCATTGTTTTCAAATAGTATTACTAATATAACTCATAAGGGAGTCAAATTTTCTTGGAATAATGAATGTGAAAAATGATTCATGTAGTTGGAAATCAGGATTATCACTACCCTTGTGTACACACAACCCACTAGTTGGGATCTATTAATAATTTTAAACGATTCACCAAATAAGTTACTAGTATGTGTGTTTATGAAAAATGACAATGTCATTTCCTAAACCTAAAGGTCATTGAACCATCATGAGAAAAACTATCAAACACATTATCTAGAGTTGGAAAATGTGTTCTCTGAAATGTAAATATGGATGTATTATATATTTTTGGTATGTGTGAAATATATATTAATCACAAAAGTATCAAATATATATTCACATAGAAAGATAAAAATATCCACCAACAAAGATGGTTTGAGATAATCAAGAATTATGACTCCTCAATCCACTAACATACTAGGAAACTAAACAAGGTGGAATATTCTCTAATTATGAAGGAACAAAAAATTATATCATTGATGATAATTGGAAAGGATCTAATCATATTTGATTTGAAAATTATGGAAATTGAAATCATAATGAGAGACACATCATCATACCTTTCACAAATTATTTCTCGACCGTCTCTTTTGGAAGTGTTAAATGATTCCCAAAAGGATGATGTGAGAATTTAGAAGTATGTGGAAACTATCAAAAATGGAATTCATTGGAGTTCAATGTTAATTAGGAATGAATTGTGAGACTTGGTTCAAGAATATGATTTCCATAAAATCCAGAGATAAAGAACAATATTTTGTGTGATGCACATAGTTCGACATTCTCAATTCACCCATGAAACACAATGATGTTCCATGATATCCAAATATACTACCAGTGGGATAACATGAAGAAGGAAATCAATAATTATACATGAATGTTCCTGGAATGTCAATAAGTGAATTTGAAATGATATAAGTCTAAGGGGATGTTGAAACCGTATAAGGACCAGACATTAAAACATTACATAATCTTGAATTAAAGTGATAATTTAAATTGAGGATCTTTTCAGGTTTATAGTTTTAGAGAGTTAGGCCATAACTATTACATTACATCTCAAAAGTAAAATGTAGACACTCTTACACAGTTTCCATTTTTTTCATAATATAAAAACATTTGAAAAATGAGTCAGGTCTAATTCCACGTTTAAGAAATCATGTCTTTTCCTTGATCCCATCCTTGACCCTATTCACTTTATGTCATGTGAAAAAAAATTCAAAACTTGGGATGAGCATAAAATCCTTAGTAAGGGTTATAAAAAAAATAATGAAAACATTAGATAATCAATACATACATAACATAAGCTCTTTAACATACCTCATGAAATCGTAAGATTTATGAAATACACATAAAAATCATAAATCATAAAGGTAACTTGTAGCATCCATATCATACTTACACTATAGCTATCACAACTACATAGAGAGTTACATTTGGAATACCCATCACAGTATATTCCCTAAATCTCTTAGGAGAAACATTCAGGTTTACTTCTGTCACATTACCCAATGCATTAGAGAGCTATCTCGAGCTTACCCGCCACAGGTTTATCATGGAACTACCCGTATACATAAACAATACCCAAGAACCATATCATAGTCATAACACATAACACAAGCATAAAAGAATGATAACATTTCCATATTGCAATAAAAATATATCATTTTAAGATATCGAACAAGATATTGGAATAATATATCCATTCTCAATACCATTCCAATACCAAATACATAAAAGATTATATGGTATTCATTTTCCTTTTAAAAACATTACGGCTTGTTAAGGAATCCAAAGATAAAATAATACTCACGGCGACATAAAATGTTGTTGTCAACGCTTATGTTAAAAAACATTACTTTTTTTCATTTAGTAAAACACTTCATAGAGAAAAGTTCCCTTTTAAAAATAAGTCAAATCCAAATTGGTTTATACACCGTATAAAATTATGTTGTGTATAAAACAAAATATTCTCCAATGAAAGGAGATTGAGATGAAGTCCCTTACCTCATGCCCGACTTGACCCATTTTTTCTTTAACATCCTGAATAATAAACTAAAGCTAATTTCTTGTATCTTCAAATCCTTTTTCAAGTATATTATTCATCTTATATCACTTATTACCATGTTATAAACATTACATAGTCATTTATGTTAATAACAGTCGTTTTGTCAATATTTGGTATTTGAGTCAAAAATGAACACCTTATAATTAAAAGTTGTTCATGTGGTAAGATATCCATTATCTACAAAATGATATTAATGATTTAGATATCATATATATCATATATATCAATTATATACTTGTATTTATAATAGTACATAACAATTAGAGGTAAGAAATGAAATGCACAGTTCATGGAGATGGTAATCCATACGTACGCATGAACGCTACTTACATTTCTATTTTTTATTTACATGTAATTTAAAAATAATTATACATTATTATATTATAATACCTTTATGATATCATATATTATATTATTATCTTCATCCTTTATATTTCTTACAAATGGCATTAACGAGTCATATCACTTTGAGGGGGCGGTAGTCCGTACATCCTATAATGAGATTATCTTGTTTACCCATAATGGAAACCATAAAGGTATGATATAAATGGAAAATACAGATGAAGAAAGAAAATATAAAAATAATATATATCATATATAACTAAAGTACCATTATAATGGCCACCATGAGTGGCGGTAGCAGATAATTGAACAATCATCATTTCGTGAGGCGTTAGTTTTCCATCCACAAAAACATTATGTTTTTCACCCATTATATGGAGGTGTGTGTAAGTGTAGTTAGAATCCTTCCCATAACAACATCATAGTATGTTGAGGATACTGGTTTTGTTACAAAAGAAGAAAATAAAAAAGAGTTTAGGGGATGGAGAAGTAAAATAAAAGAAAACAATTTAAGAGAAATTGTTACCTTTAATTTGGGTTTATCCCTTTGTTTTGAACCAAAGGACTTCTTGAAGATCATTCTGCCTATGGTAAAGCTTCTATGAGGAGTAGAGGGATGTAGACAGCTTAATTGGGAAAATATTGGAAGATAAAAAATGCTTCAGAGGTGTGAGGAATTGGTTATAAGTGGTCTTCTATTATAAGGGAGAGGAGGGGCTCTTTAGGAAAGTGTGAAAACATTTTTTTATAAACATATCATCAGTTTAAAACTGTCCAAAACACATTAAATTCGAAGATCAGATGACGCATATTTGAAATAAAATCATCCAATAATAATTGGACAGGTTTTGTATATTATTTTAGTCTTTATAATCTTAATTATTTAAATAATTTATTAATGACGTAAACACAGCCTCATTATTGTGTCATAGATAATTCAATTTATTTGATGTCTAAAAATTACATAAAATTATCCTGATTTAGGACAATTATTTAGCTTTCTAATTAATATATATATTTGACTGATAACTTATATAACTCTATGTAAAAATTAATTTACTAAAATATTTTTGTTTAGGTCATTTTTGTCTTTACATTAAGTTAATTAATCTAAAGTGTCATTATCACATCCAATGGCTCCATGGGGTCTAAAAATCAACCCAAAGATGGAAATGGTCGTATATGAACTGACGTGATAAAGCCCCCCCGCGCATATTTTTCTTTCACGTCGGTTATTATTATGTACACTCGTTATTATCCTAGAATTTTGTAAGGAATCTTCTACCCTTTTTCATCAAGCATTGCTTCTATGTTTTGTTTTCTAAATTATTTTTCCTCTAATGGGATATGTTATTAAATATCCCCCTTACTTTACAATTCATGTCTAAATGACTATAGAAACATTCCTCTCTCATCAACCCATTTTATGTATTTCTATATGACATCGTCATGCTGTTAAAATTGACCCATGATTTTCAATGCCAAAATTGTGATGTGGTAAATACCATACCCATTTCTCTATCAAAGATATTCACCATCAAGAGAATATAATTATTTATTGGGGACATACATGAACCTATTACACATTCATTTATTTTGTAATAAATTTTTACATTAAATGATAAAATGTTATATGGTCTATATGGAACACATAAACGTTAGAATAAAAATATTTATGAAGGGTGTTCAATGATAGAACAATAATGCATTGGGAAATGGGTGCATTCATGATACTTCATGTTGTGATAGGGGATTTACCTAATTACTTTATGGTACTCTTTCGACACTAGGGTCATGGTGGATTTATCCTTGATTTATTTATGATTCTATGTTTTATGGAGTCTTCACATTTTCAATTTTATGAATAGCATACTATATCATGTATTACTATTCATGTTTCTTTACGCCTATTTGATATTCCATTTATAACATGTATTATTATGTCCATGTTATTCCATGTTTATTACCTTACTAGGTTTTATGGATAACCCCTTTCTTACGTATTTTCTCAGGTTATCCCATGTAGTGTTATTTATGAAGGAATGTTTTTTCCATGTTAAATATTTTTTCAATTAATATGTTTCTTTTAATGTTTTAAGTAGGTATATAATGTACCAAATTTTCTAGAAGATGCTATAACTCTCTATATTATGAGTTATATTATGTAAATTTTTTTTGTGATAAATCATTTTTATAAATGGAATAAAGATCAAGGATTTTATAGTTGGTATCAGATGATAGGTTTAGTTATTTTTAGGGATTAGGATTAAAAACCCCCGGTGAAAACCCATAAGGATAAGACTAAGTGAAAGAAAAAATCCATAAATTTTAGTGAGTATAGAGAAAGAGTTATATCATAAACAAACATCCTTCTTTAGATACTACAAGTATACTTTGTTATGGAACAAATGTACATCAGGGTAACAACTCTGATATGGTGTTTTGGGCCTAACATGGGGTATCCTAGTACACAACAATGGGACTTAATATGCACATAGATTAATAATCCCATGGGATATTGATTGGTAAATTCATAATCTCATTAAAAATTGTTATTAAATGAAAAAAATTCTATAATAGTATATGTTAGAAGTAGATAATGGATAACAAAGGCTAAATCATATAAACTAATAATTTAAGGGAATAAAATAACTTATATGTTATCTATTTATTGTGTATAGATTCACCAATATTTTTTTAATATCTTAAATGCACTCATGCCTAGGATTGTAATGGATAATGTAGAACTAGAATAAAAAAGTTAAATATTGTGTTATGGTATATAGTTATACACACTCCTTCATATCATGAAAGTTCGGTAGAAAAATCCAAACACCACCACAAAGCTTGAGAGTAGTGTAGTCAGTGATAATGGAATATGTGGAAATTATTGCATCTAAACTATATAATTCATACCCTATCAATGTTAGTGAGAAGATATTACCGGAAAACAATTTCATACTTCCCTTGGTAGATTTTGATTCCATTCTAGTCAGAGATTGGTTTTACCTATATTGATCCAACAGAAATTTTCATGGTAGGGAAATCATTCTCTATATGGATAATCAACCACCAATTATATCCTTCAGTAAGGAGGAGGATGGAGATTCCTTAGCATCATCATATAAATAATGGATATTATTTCCCTATGAGAAATAGTATCTCTCTCAAATGATTGAGTTTAAAGAGAGGATCATCCAAGAATAATTTCTATTTAGAGGGAGTAGGATGATGTGTTTCTTGAGGAATTCCAGGTCTTCCCCTAGCCGAGAGGTTGAATTTTTTGATCAAACTTATACCCGTTGAATTTCCAATATAAAATAATCTATATAGAATGTCTATTGTGTACCTTGAGAAGTGACAAAAACTATAGGAGAATATGGATAAAGGGTTTATATTCCCAATTGCTTCTCCACGGGGTAAATTAGTCTTCTTAGTCAAGAGGGAGTATGGGTCAATTCTCCTTTTCATTGATTATCATGATTTCATAAAAATAATGATAAATTACCATTATAATTTTCCAAAAAATGATGAATTTTTCGATCAGCTACACGAATAAAAGTTCTTCTCCATGGGGGATATGTGTTTTGTATATTACAAACTATGGGTGAAAATAAGGATATCCCCATGACTGATATTTGTATAAGGTACGAGCATTGTGAGTTCATAGTGATTCCGTTCAGACTTAATAATTCTCTAGTAATATTTGTGTACATGATGAATATAGACTTTATAGATTACCTCAAAAAATGTTTTTTAGTATTTATATATGATATTCTCATATTCTATAAAACCGAGGAGCATCATGAGGATCATTTGATCATTGTGATAATGACCTTTTTAAAATAGAAGCTATATTGAATGTATAGAAAGTGTGAGTTCTTGTTAAAATAAGTCTCATTATTGGGTAATATCTTCATAATAAATGGGATATATTGGGATCCTTTAAAGAATAAATAAATTGAAGGATGGATAAGGCGATCATCTATGAAATATATCAACAGATTCCTTGGGATATCTGGATATTATCACAGATTTATAGTAAATTTCTCATTGTTTTCAAATAGTATTACTAATATAACTCATAAGGGAGTCAAATTTTCTTGGAATAATGAATGTGAAAAATTATTCATGTAGTTGGAAATCAGGATTATCACTACCCTTGTGTACACACAACCCACTAGTTGGGATCTATTAATAATTTTAAACGATTCACCAAATAAGTTATTGGTATGTGTGTTTATGAAAAATGACAATGTCATTTCCTAAACCTAAAGGTCATTGAACCATCATGAGAAAAACTATCAAACACATTATCTAGAGTTGGAAAATGTGTTCTCTGAAATGTAAATATGGAAGTATTATATATTTTTGGTATGTGTGAAATATATATTAATCACAAAAGTATCAAATATATATTCACATAGAAAGAGAAAAATATCCACCAACAAAGATGGTTTGAGATAATCAAGAATTATGACTCCTCAATCCACTAACATACTAGGAAACTAAACAAGGTGGAATATTCTCTAATTATGAAGGAACAAAAAACTATATCATTGATGATAATTGGAAAGGATCTAATCATATTTGATTTGAAAATTATGG